>JAMXBD010000193.1:0-1484958 GCA_024138025.1 Combretum micranthum | reverse complement strand
GAAAGCAAAAAGTTGATTAGACAATTAAATCACCGGTAGTAATGAAAATATGATGAAAATTTAACTGTAACTTTTATTACCCAAAAATTACATATACTAATAAATTTAGAAATATTATGAAATTACGAATCTAACGGTACTAATATCATATTTTTAATATCCCGAGCCTCGAGACATGCTTTTCAAGGTCTGTATCCGATCGGGCTCGAAATAGGTCGAAAATCCACTTATTTGATATTGTTAAGCATCTTAATATTAATACGAGCCAATCTACACTTTCTACTCATATTCTGACTTCTTGGTTTGAGAACATGGGATTATCGAATCCAAATTGCTAGGGTTTCTTGAGGTTTTGTTGACTTAGGATTTTCGGTTGACTTTCTGATTTAGGGTTTTATTTTGGAGTTAACTCGTTTCTCTTCTTCCAAGGTTTCATTCTTGCCATGGTTTCCAAGTCTGATTGGTCTAGGGGTATTCTTTTAGGGTTCCAGTTTCCAGTTTTAAGTTTTTCGAAATCGAACTTAGGTTTGCTAAGAAAACGAAGGTTTACATACATAATGTTGATATTGCATTTGCATTCATGACTTGCATGATATACCAGATCTAGTTGTTTTGAACACATAAATGCCATAGATTTTTATCTTATGTACATAAAAGACTTATAGTAGCATAATAATAGTGAGAAAATGTTAGAAAATGCAAGATCTATTTTAGTTTCAACAAAAATGATTTTTGAAAATTCGGATCTAAAAAGAAGCCTATTTAGAAAAGATATTTTCCAACTCCAAAATAAGCATTTTACATTAAATATGAAGGGCTTAGTGAATTGGTATCATAAAGGAATGGTTTTGAGGAGTAAAGCTTAGATCTACTAAGAGATAGTTTCAAAATAAGAAAAGTTTACAAAGTTATGTTAGCATTATGTTTCAACCCCAACAACAAACTTGGAATTCGTAATAAGGAAAGGTTGATATGTGAATACCTATTTTTCAACCCTAAAACAAGAGTTTTATTAAAGAAATTGAAGCCTTAAAGAGTAGATTTGATTAAGACATAATTTTAGAAAGATTAAATGAGTTTTACACAAGAAACAATCTCAAACATAAATTTCCAAATTCGGATTTAGAAATGATCCCCATTGAAACTGTAAGCCCTAGAAAAATTTCAGTAATAATTCCCTAAGATGAATTTTCGAAAATAAACCCTAAAATCGCTCCAAATTAAAACCGATTTCAACTAGTCCAAAACACGAGCGAATCCAAAATTTCTCAATCGGAGGAAATAGAATCCTTAAAAATAAAATAAGAACTCAACATACTTCAATTCCAAAACCACTACGTACGAAAAATTCCATATGTAACTCCGACTTATAAAATCGGGTAATAGAGATCCCAAAAACAAATTATTAAAAAGCAAATAACGATTAACTTTCGGAAATGAAACCCAATTCAAAAATTCCGAAAACGTTAAAAGATATTAAATACTTACAAAAATAAAATTTAAGATAAAATTCTCAAATCAAGTATGTTGTATAAACATAAAATATCAATTTCCAAATTAGCAAAGATCTAAACCGGAAAATCACTCGGAAACCGTAACCGGAATACAATAGCTTAAGTCCGGCAATCTAGCGCCCTTGACCCTAAAAGCTGAGATGTAGTTTAAAAGTATAGAATAGCTCGTAGTAATATAAATTGCTTAAAAATATCAAATTGGTAAATTTTTGACCTATTTCCAGCCCGTTTGGGTACAGACTTCGAAAAGCGTGTCCCAGGGTAATTAATTAGTCTTTTACACTATTCACTTTTATTTCATTACATAATTTTATTATTCGTATAAAGCCTTATATTTTTAGATAAATATTTTTATATATTATAGAAATTTTGTTTTTTCTAAAATTTAGTTAGTTCGGCTTTTACGAGATCAGATTCTGTTTAACACCCGATACTAAAAATAAAATAAAATTATTAATAATTGAAAAATATTTTCAAAATATTTGAAAATATTTTTTATTTTCATAAAATAATTTTTTAGAATTTTTCGGGTTATAAAAATATCATTTATAACCCATATTCGCGTATTTTTGATCATACCGGTAACATCTTTGTTAAAATACTAAAATAATTCAAATAATTATTTAATTTTAATTATTAAAAATCTGCTACAAATATTTGGAATAATTTTCTAGTTGTATTTTATTTTATTAAGAAAGTACGTTTAGAACCCATACCTTCAAGTACACTTTACACATATCACTTCCTTTTCACTTCAATCTTTCTACACTTTGTCCCACACTTCATGGCAGATTTTCCTTTTTTATGGCTGCCATTGTCCTTTAATTACTCCTATTTTTGACTAAAATAAATAAATTCTACTTCTTCTTAAAGAAGCTACACATACACATTTATTATACTATTTAATTTCAAGTCAAAATTCAACAAAACACTCTCTCTCTCTCCCCCAATTCACGTGAACACCCCCCCCCCCCCCCCCCCCAAAAAAAAAAAAAAATTCTGCCTTGTTTTATTTTTTTTTCCTTCTTTCATTCATCAAATACACTCATTTTTCTCTCTCTCTTTCATTTACTCCATTTATCCTCTTTCATTCCTTAGCTTTTTCTCTCTCTTTTTTTCTCTCTTTTCTTCTTCTTCTTGCTCTTGTTCTTACAAGGAACAAGCTGCCCCCATTTCTTTCATGAGCCTCCATGCATATTTCTTGAAGATTTTAAAGCAAATCTTCATCTCAAAGCTTCTATAGATGATATAGTAAAGTGTAATGAGAGTTTCATGCATCAAATGACCTTCCATAAGCTTAAAAGCTTAGGATGATGATGCCAAAAAATGAAACACTCCTCTTCTCCATTATTACTATCTTGTATCATTATTATTTTCTTGTTTAAAGTTATTATATTTTGTAGATCTAACTTTTTGTAGCTTTGATTTTCGTTTATGCCATAGATCTTGTCATTTAAGTTGTTATTTTTGTTATTTCTTATGATTTATACATAGATCCATCATCCACATGTTTATCTTAGTGATTCATGCATTTAAAACTAGTGTAGTAAACTAGATCAAGTGATTTGAGTTCATAAAATGCATTAGACTTTGTTTTATGTTCATGAACAACTTGTAATAGCATGATGATAGTAGGAAAGTTTTAGAAAACTCAAGATCTATTTTACTTTCAACAAAAATCATTTTTGAAAATTCGGATGAAAATGGAGCCATATTTAGAAAAGTTGTTTTTCAACTTTAAAATGTGTATTTTTCATTTAAAATGAAGGACTTAGGGTATAGACAACATAAATGAATGATTTTGATGAGTAAAGTTTAGATCTATGAGTTTATAGCTTACTACCATGGATTTCATTTATGTTTATGTTCATATTAAGTGTAGATCTTGGTTTTGACTCAAACAAAAATTATGAAATTCGTATTTTGGCAAGACCCCATTTAAAAACCACTTTCCAAGTGTCAAAATGTAATTTTTACTTGAAATAATGAAAGCTTAATATATGTATATCATCAAGACTTCTTTTTACAAGAATCAAAGGTGATTTTCAAAAGTTATTTTCGGATTTTGGCCAAGGCATATTTTTAAAACATGTTTTCCAACTAAAAAATGAAGTTTTTATTCAAGATATGAAAGGCTCTTAAGATAGGATATGTAAGGAATGGATTTTCATAAGTATAGATAGATTTTATCAAAAGATATGACAAAAAATGAATTTTGTAAATTCGGATCCCAATCAAGACTAATTTTGAAAACCCACATATCAACTCAAAAACTCATGTTTTATGTGAAAAATGAAGGGTATAGATAATAGATATCATTAAGTGGTGATTTTTACAAGTTGAAATGAGTTTGGATATGAGTAATGTGTAAAACAAAAAGTAGAATCAAGATGGAAAATTTTGAGTTTGTAGTCAATTTGTGAAATTCGTAATTTTGAATGAAGGCCATAAGAACACCTATTATCAAGCTCAAAATGAAAGTTTTATGTAATGAATGGAGTCCTTAAGTAATAGGTACCATAAAGTCTTAAATTTTAATGCATTAAACAAGTTTTTCCCAAATGAATCATTCAAAAAGTGGATTTTCTAAAATTCGGATTTTTGAGTAATCATATTGGAAAACATATTGCAAAGTGTAAAATGCAAATTTTTGTGTAAGAATGAAGTCCTTAGTGGTTATGTATGATTGAGCCCTAATTTTCTAAATATCAAATGATTTTTACTTGAAGGAATCACTCAAAAACTAATTTCTATAAAATTCGGATTTTGGAATCAACCCTACTTGAAAACATGTTTACAAAGTGTAAAATGGAAATTTTTATGTAGAAATGAAGGTCATAAGTAATAGATATAATGAAGACTCAATTTTAACAAAAATAATTATATTTTCTTAAGTAATAAATCCAAAACAAATGGAAATTATCAAAGTTAGAAAACTAGATTTTTCATAAGTAGTTGTTATTATGGTCTTGCAAAATAAAAAGATATAAAATTCTCTTTTAGCAAAAATCATCAAGATCATGCATACATTAAGCTCATCTCATGTCATTCATGTTAGGAAATCACTCATATTGCATGAATAATTGATTTGTCAAGTAGAAGCATTACAAACATTTACAAAACTATTTTTCGGAAATTGAAATTGTTACTGCCCAAATCTGATTTGACCTTTTCTAAGCTTCAAAGTTTTCAAAACTTAAATATAATATTAGAAATAGATAGATCTTTCGAAGTAGATAGAAATCGATATATAATTTGCGAGATTCCAAGTTACAATGACCAAGTTATGGCCGTTTTAAGTTGGAATTCCCGCTTAGGACGAGAATTACGAATTTGATAGTTCGTATAAAATCATTTGGATTAGTTTGAGTTGAAATACTTATTAGAGTATTTCTTCCTTTTTAGATGATCTCAAAATCGACGATTCCCTATCACCGGATTACTTTTACTAAAAGACAGATGATCCAATGGCTGAGTGAGTTTTCTCCTTGTTTTGTTACCTTGTTTGTGCTTGTAGCTAGTTGCATTAAAATTATAGGAACAAGATAAAAATCAATATGAATGGGGAGGGGATATATGATGACACTGTGATGAATGTATGCCAAAGAATACTAAAGCATATCGAAACCACGATTTGATTGGATAACTGCACTATTCATATTATTTCTGTTATATGTATGATATTGGTTGGCCACTCTAAAGAATGTATGAATATTTGACCTAAGCAAAAATTAAATTGGTCATGCATCGCATCGAACATATTACATTTGGTAGCATGCTACTCCTACGCAGGTCGATCGGTATAGTCCGTTGATGACTCGTTTGGATAGCGAGACCGGTGTCAGAGTTCATTCATGGGAACTAAGGCGCATCGGGGATGCATTCCATGTGTGAGCCTAGCCGAGTCGAGTACTATGAGCCGAAGGCTTAGGGACTAGCATCAGTCGTGTAGACTTCAATACCATCCCTAACCCAAGATATAGAGGGCGTAAATCCGTTCTGTGTGTGTTCCGGATACCCATACATAATTGTTTGCTCAGGTGTTTGTTCATGCATAGCATATGGTTGATTATAACTTACTTGTTATGGTACAAAATTAAGGGAATTCTCACTAAGCTAGTATAGCTTATACCCTAATAGATGTTTGAATGAACAGGTTATCTCAAGAATACAAAGTGGGGATCGAAATGGTTAGAGCCGAGAATGACTAGGAGATTTCGGCAAGGAATAAGAATGCTTAAAGTTATTAGCTAGTTTCATGGTTTGCCTTGTAATAGTTTATGTAGGGAAGTCTATGGATGAATGTAATTGAAGTTTAATGATTTGTATCTTGAAGTATAGTGATTCGTATATGAAGTATTGTGATTTGTATCTGAAGTATAGTAACTGGTATTTCCTTTACATTGTTACTCAAGTGTATCAATATAAAATGTATCTCTCCAATGTGTCTCCTCTATGTGTTAGACACATTGTACATAGTATGGAAGCCTTCGCATGACTGAGGCGGTCATTCTTAGGCTTTAATATTGTGTACGGCGGACTGCCATGTTTAGGATACCCTTCGGGGGGTGACAGAAACACCTATTTCCAATTACCAAAATGAGGATTTTAATAGAAAAATAGAAGCCTTAGGGAATACATGCAATAAAGACTTAATTTTGACAAGGATAAGTGAATTTTATCGAGGTATAATCCTAAAACAAGCCAAGGTTTCAAAATATAGATCAAACAATGCGTTCATTCCTTAAAATCTTGTAAAATTCGTAACTTGGTAAAATCCCTATTTAAACATCTATTTTCCAACTCCAAAATGAAGAATTTTATTAAAATAATGAAGGTGTTAGGCATATAGATCATTAAGGTTGTATATTAATAAAAACAAGTGTGAATTTACAAGAAATAAAATTAGTTTTCTTAAATTAAGTAATTTAAAATGTTTTGCAAAGCAAAAGTTTTCTAAAAGAATTCTTGTAATCAAATATCATTAAGGATATACACATAGATAGCTCCTATCATGGCATTCATGATAATAACTTGTAGATATTGCATGTACATATAATATACTTGGTAGAAACAAAGCTTAAGAAAATAGTGTCTTTCAAACCCCATAAAACATTGTCTAAGCACATGAGAAAATAGATTGATCAAAACCCATGAATCATGAATGATATTGAGTTATATATGTATATGAAAGGGTCTTTCAAGATATAATGATAGTTAACTATCTATCAAAGCTTGTGCATGATGCAAGGATTGAAATTAGAATTTGATTTGTGGGTTGGGAATCTCGTATGACATTCTGTACCCTACTGTTCATGAACTAAACAACCTTTTTTCATGGAAATAAGTTTAGAAATAGATAGCTCTCGTCGAATAGGTAGAAATCGATATATAATATGTGAAATTCTGAGTTAAAATGACCAAGTTATGGCCATTTTAAGTTGGAATTTCCTCTTAGGCGAACTTTGACGAACTTATTAGAATAGAATTTATAAGTTTCATTTAAACTTCATAGAAATACTCATTGGAGGTATTTCTTTTGTTAGGAGACTTGGGAGACGGACTAGACCTTCCTGAGGATTATTACGATTAAGAGGAATTTTGCGCCACGGCAAAGTGAGTTCACTTTCTTTAAATTACATGCTTATGATTGTGCTTGTAATGATAGTGGCATTAGAACTAGGACAAGATAAAATTGGAATGTGCATCTGAATTCTATACGGTTGAATCGATGATAAGAATATTGAAATGGGAATTATTATAAATATGTGTATGATTTAGTATAGAATTGAAGTGTCTAAAATCTCTATGATCGCCTATAATTCACTTAAATAATATGCCATGACCATACAACTAAATTATCCGTGCATAACATATATTGAGTTACATTACATTTGTTATTATACCTTTGTGGGAAAAAGGCATAATAGCTAGGCAACGGGTAGGCCTGAAAACTCAGATATTGGCACGGGGTCGCTTGAATTAAAATGGAAGTGGAGTAGGCACTTGAATCAACTGCATAATTAATGAGTGGGTAGGCACCTGAAACAACCACTAAATATTTGAGAGTAAAATTGAAATCTATGGTCGTATGGGCCTGAAACACCTAACCCCGAATGGAGAGCTTAAATCCATTCAACATAAGACTCTCAGAAAGTCTTATGTATTGTATACTCACGTGCTTGTGCATTTCATATGATTGTTTAATATAACTTGCTTGCCCTATTGTTTGACGGGGTATTTAATTTGGAAGTGAAACTCATTAAGCTCGTAAGCTTATACCCCTATAGTTCCCTATTGTAGTACAATTATCTATAGCTATCCCCAATGGGACATTTCTCTTAGGTACAGCTTTTGGAATTTAAGAAGCTTTTTGAAGAAGTCGGGACTTAGATGTTAAGCATAGACTTCTAGTTAAATCTTCTTAATTATATATATATATATATGTTGTTGTAAGAGACTTTTACGAACCCTAAAGACTCTTAATATTTTGACGAGAGTATGCCCCTTAGATCTTTGTAATAGATTAACTTTAATCATAACTGTTATGATTTATATTCTTAATGCTATGTATGTTTTCTTAAGCTATTTCGATTCAAAGTAAGGTCCCCTACATGATGAACGTAAGCCTTACACTCGGTGTCTAAACTCATGGAATGGTTAAAGTTGTCATACTTGAGTTTAAATATCGAGTGTGACAGACTATTGTGTTTAGGCTACCCTCTACAATGTAACACATAGTGCCTACACTAAGACTACCTCGTCATTCTCTTAACTCATTTGCATTCCATTTATAGACCCCAATATTACGTTTGGTATGCCGGAATGGATCCAAAATAGAATTGCGATTCCAACTTCTATTATATTTCTTACATTTGGATGTACTTTTAGAAGTCGGAATCATGATTCTTTGGAATCAACGATTTTGGCTTCAAAGAGGAATTCGATTATGCTTTCTCAAAGGTGAAATCGTGATTCCATTCCAGCTTCATTAATTATGCAAAGTGTAATTACCCTTTTATCCTTTCACATATTTTTATTTGCATTTATTACTAGGGACAATTTTAACAAATAACTTTATAGTCATTCAATTCCATCTAACCATCCAAACATATGAATGGATTTTTCATTCCGCAACGCATTCCATTCCAATCTAATCTATTCCATTCTAATATATTCTATTAGAAATGAATCCTGCATACCAAATGTGACATAAGTCCATAAAGATACCCCTTTTGAGATCAATACTCCCAATCAAGAATCACACAACAATATAACCCAAATAATAATTAATGTCATGCAGATTCAAGATAACTCTAAATAATTTCACTATTTAGCTCTTAAATCTTAGGGTTTGCTTAAATAAATAAAGTATTTTATATGTTTTTTTTTTTTTTTTGTGTTTTAATGAATGAAAATTAAAAGGATATGGACAAATATCAATACTCAATGAAAACAAAAAATATTTAAGTCGAATTTTTTTGTGAATGAAATCACAAATCGTAGGTTCCGAGATTTACAAATAATTTAAAGTTGTTGAAAGATTTAAAGATTCAATCAACTAGTTCACCAAAATTGAAAAGCCAATTTATAACAACTTACATCGAATAAAGAGAAAATCTCAATCAATATTAAATATACTCATTCACATAAATTTTTCAATTCAAAAGTGAGAAAACTCAAGGCTCAAATTTCACTAATCAACAACTAACAATAAGTTGGCCTATTTATAGGATGTGGCCTTGACAAAAACCTAATAAAAAATTAGAAATTACTAAATAAAATATGACTAAATAACTAAAATAGCTAAAATAATAAATAAAAATAAAACCATAAAAATTAGTCGTTAACTTAAACAACAACAAACTCTAAGGTCAGACGATATAACATAGCCCTCAAGTCCTACAGCTTAAGTTAGTTGACCAGGGCTAGTCGACTGGGGTTAGTCCACTTATGTTAGTTGATCACGAATGGTTTAGCCAATCCTTCTCGGGTTGTCCTTCTCGATTGGTTTTTCGCAATCTCCTTGGACCCTTTTCACTTCTATGAGTATTTTGTTTCGCAATAACACCTTTATTTTGGCATGATTCCTAGTTTTGCCCCCTTACTATTCATTGGAACTAACTTGATTCCAATTATGGTACCCCCATTTATAAGGATTTGGAGAACGTCTCTCTTGGAATAGTTGATCCCTTTTCATCATTATCATCATCCATGCATCATCTCACAATTGTTGTACCTTATAGTATAACACAAACACGGTTAGAGACTTCACACTTGAATTGTAGAAATTAACAAAAAGAAAAAAAGTTGATAGTACAACGAGAGAAAGAATTTGCACTTGAGAAAGCCCTAGAAGATCAACATTTAGCAGAAAAGGAGAGTAATACACTTCATGGCCCATTCACTTCATCAAGTAAAGAAGGAAATTGCAATTCTCCCTTCATTTCATAATACATGCTTGATAAGTTGTTTACTTAGTCATAACAACTATTCAATGGTGACAAAAATTCCATCAAATAATAAATAATTACCGAGAGAGACCTAAGAATAGCTGTAATCCCTAAGTTTTTCCTATCTTAAAATTGGAGGTTAATATCACATACTTTAGAATTATCTTAGTAACTTATATCTTTTGTAGTATTTAAGATTTCATGGAAAGAATTAGAATCTAACTAAACATGGTTTTATATTTTTAAATTTCTAAGTATAGTGAATCGTTAAACTTTTAAAATCTTTTAGTTAGAAAATAATAAATTAAAGATAAATCGCTAAGGTTGAAATGTACGTAATAGAACCCAATCAATGACTTCAATTATTGAAATGAGATCAAACTAAGATCTTAATATCAAAAACATGAAAATGAGAATATTTTGAACTTATATAGTATAAATCTTAATTTGGTTTAAGGCCTCAAACTCTAATTGTAGATAAAAGCCCTAACATTGTTTAATTGCATAAATGTAAAACACCATAAATCAACTCAAAATTGTTCCTTATAAAATTTAGAATCTATAAATCTAACTTAAATGTTTTGTTTTCTGATATAAATTAATATTTTTTCCATATATTCATCAAAATTGATCTGATGCCATAAATTACTCATCTTATATACATTATTATTACTTAAAGTTGAACCAACATATGAAAATTCCCAAAGAAATTCTCTATATTATAGCTGTTAAAGAGAATTTACACCTAGAGGAGAAAACAAATTGCTCAAATGATAAAATTAGCCATACTTAGCAATTATTTTGATAGTGATATCTATTAGATAATATATTTTATACATATATATTATTTAGATGAATTTACCGTTTTATCCCCTTTTTGAATGCCATTCTCCGCCACAAAATTATTCAAGATATTTAATTATTTAATTTAATTAAAATTCTTAATTTTACCTCATCAATTTTCCACCACAAATTACTTTCTTGCTTAGAACAAAAATCTATCTTTTTCTTCTTCTTTTTCTGCATTCTTCTTCTTCTTCACCATGTTTCTTTAGCACATAAACACAACCCTAAAAATAATTGGTAAAGAAGATATACCATATACAAGTCTTAGGAGAAGAATTAGGAATTCATCAAGTTCATTTAGAGGTAAGAGCTTCTCCTTAACACTTCTTTTTGTAAGGATTTGAAGTTTGATAAAACTTTACCAACCCTTTCTTTCTCTAAGGTTTTGGTGTTCTTGAGGAAAAGAAGAAAACATCTTCAATCTTCCTCAAATTAAGGTAACTTCTATCTTTCTTAAAGTTTATAACCATGGTTAGTCTTATGTTTTAAGCTAAACGCCTTAGTATGCATGCATAAGGATTTAAAAGTTATTCTAGGGTTAGAAACTACTAGTACATGCATGTCTTAGTATGGGATACAAAGTAAAGTAAATATCATGAGTAAATAAACTAAGTCAAACTTAAAGAGTAGTAAGAAAATCCATAGTCTTAACTTTGTAACTATGAACATATCTATGGTTTTAGAACTTTTGCTAAGAACCTTTAAACTAGAATAATAAAGACCAATAAAATAGTTTATAAGGCTAAAACAAAGTTAGAATTACAAAAAATACTCATGCTCAAACATTTTCAATTAAACAAAATAAAAGTACTAATCACGACTGTTATAGTAACCATGATCTTCTTGGAAAAAAAAAATTAAAGCAATCATGGTTGTGTTCTTGACCATGATTTCCTCTATACTTGAACCAAAACTCATCATGGCGTAATATAGGGAGTGATTTTCTCGAAAAACAAAATTCATACCCATCACACCATGATCCGCCTCGTGATCTCCACCGACTCTTTTCTTGTTCTTGATTGTGGCATTATCATGGCTGTGATCTTCTCTGGAGAAAAATGCCATGACTTATCATGGTAGTATTACAGGCCATTATCTACCCTATCACGCCCATGATCTTACTCGTGATAGAAGCGAAAAAGAATTTCTTTTATCACCATCTAGATCACACCCTGATCACTTACCATGTTTCATCCCCACTTTTATCAAGCTCGTGATAAACTTTTCCTAAACAACATTTTAAAAACTTGTAACAACTTTTATAATATATCTTTAAGTGATAAAAAGACAAAAAAAAAATATAGAATTATATATAAATATAGGACACTTAAGTACTAATAGGATTTGTTATCTAGCTATATAGTTAGTAATGTGTGTTTACTATCTTATAGGAACTAGAAATCAAGATCCAAAATTCCCAATAGATTACTACGACGACTAAGCCAAGATGTATAGGTGAGTAACTTGAATCTTCTCACTCTATTTGTGATTGTAAAGTGTAATGTATGTTGCCGATTGTTTAGAAATTAACTAGTTACCAAGAAATCTGATGTAAATGTTAATCGACATTAAATAAATTAGACATGCATTACACGATAGCATAACTTGCATTTTCATGGTATTCAAGTCATGTATTAACTTCTCGGCTCTAGGGTAATGCTTTGTTATATCTAGTGAACCTGGTTAAGATTACTCATGAGCTGTTGGCCTTATAGAAACTAAGTAAGCACCGAAGGACATCGCCTAATGAGAGTTGATTTAAAGGTAGTTAATACTTACTGGAGTTTTTGAGTTCTAAGATGAAGTCGAGATGATATTAATTTTATTTATATATATAAATAGTAAATGAGTTTGAAAAGTATATCTCCTTCCTTAGTTCTTCGTCTCCCATGAGCATGAATTACTTGAGCTGATCTTTCAACCCTTGAGAGAGGACATAAATCTCTATTGGTTTGGATTTCGATCATCCAAACTATGTTTGTTGCATATGCTTGATTGTTGCACTGCATATGTTTGTTAATTAAACTTACTTAATATTGATTGAGTTGTGATAAGATTTAGTTATTCACTAAGCTTCTTGAACTCATGCTTGTATAGATTGTTGTTTACAAGAATTAAGGGGAAGGGTCAAACTAAAAAGTTAAAGCTAGTATAAGATATCACTGAAGTCTGGACATGAGCTAGAGAAAGAATATTGTATTTGTAGAGAAGTTTTGAAGACTAATGAATGCAACTTTTTTAATGTGATGAAATTTTTGAGACTATTAGCAATAGTTGTAAAGTTGTAATATTTTGATGTAACGACCAAGGACTTTATGTATTGTTATTCTTTTATATGACTTATAGGTATAAAATATTTTTCTTATTCTAATCAACTTTCGATCATGTTATAGCCATCCATGCCACAAAATATTCTAATTGTGTTATGTTCATGTGTTTTTTGGAAGTCACAGAGAGATTAATTTAAATATCTGTGACTTCAATTTGTTGCATGTTACATAATTACTACTAAGGTACTCTGTGGAGGTGTGACAATAGCTATTATGGTTTTGTGCATTATCACATCCCATAATTACCCTTTACTCAATTTAAGCCCAATCAATCCCTCTTAGCTTTAACCACACTTTAACCTTCTATCCCAATCTAAATGCACCAAAACCTCATCAATCTGTTAATGCAAGTAAGAGAAAGAGAGGGATGGAAATACACACAGAGACAATAAAAGAAGAGAGGGATGACAAATTCCAATATTTCTATCTATTGGACAAATTAAATAAACATGAAAAAAAAATGATATAAGATTCGAGCATTCCTTTTCATTACAATTAAATTGAAAAGACTAAATGTGCCAGAGGAGAAATAAGCAACAGGAGAAAAAAAGAAATGACTAAATCTAAGTTTTCCATCTTCTAAATGAATTTTTCGAGAAACAAAAAGGAAAAACAATTTAAAAGTTAAGCTTTCCTTATCGTTGACATCTTAGTTCCAAACAAACAGTGATAAGATGAGAGAGAGAGAGAAAAAGAGAGATTACATCATTTTGTCTTGTTAGTTCTATTTTTCTTAATAAGATAAGAGATGACATACAAAAATATAAATGATTGAATGTTTGAAGGAGAGAGAAAGAAGGAAAATTTAGTCATTTATTTTATATTTGCAATTTTATCCCATGGTAGCCTTTCTATGCAATTAACCATTGTAATAAAGCTTTAATACAGGTCAATTCAATTCATAACGAATAGCAATGCTTTTAGGGTGTATTGCATCTGTTGAAGTGAACATATCAAAAGAAATTATATATTAACTTTGATTAACTTGTAATCTTAATACAACATTAATAGATAAAGGTGAATACATGGGCTTGGCCAAGTCTGTTTCTAATATTGGTGCTCTTATCTTTGATTAAAGGCACTAAATCAACTATTCAAGTAACTGTATTGAAAAAATTTAACCTCTGGTGTGTTCCTTATATAGACAACACAATTATTGTAGAGACAAATGCAAAAGTCAATGTAATCCAATACCAAAGTTTAGGAGATGGTGGAAAAAATCAATAACACTATGTGTACTTTGATGAAAACAATTCAGGAAAAGATTGTGAATTATGATAAATGTCAAACCTAAATTTTGGTACAATTCATATAATTAGGATTAATGTTTAATATCTTAAACACTTTATTGCCATAAATAAAATTAAAAATATGAAAGTTTTATGGAGATGATTCCATAGGCTAGATCCTTAAAATTAAAGATTCTTTCACGTTCAATATGTCCTTGAATACTAGTGCTTCTTATTACATCCTTTGCAATGGAAGAGAAAGCTCTTCAATGGTCTAAGTGGATGGGTTGCAATAATTAATTTAGTTCTCGATAGCACTTTCTTCATGCTTTTATGGTTATTTTGGTATTTTGAACATTAGGATATGCAAGTTATATTGATGACATTGTGAGGTGATCATTCTCTAGTGGTGACTTGAATTTTAAACCATCAACTACAGTGTGTTAGTTAAATAAATGCAATGCTTAATTGTTTTCATTAGATGGCTCTTAAGATGAATTTGAATACACAAAGACTATTAATGTAAGAATGCAGGTAAATAATAATCTTCTACATTCAAGTCACCTTCATATTGCCATAATATGAATATTTTTAGAGACATGACAAAAAAACTTTCTATATTTTGACATTGAAATTTTTCATGGGACATAGACTTAAAAACTATTAGTTAAGCATAACAGGGGTAGGACCTAAAATATAAGACGACCTAATTTTTTAATTGCTAATGTATATCCTTTTCTCTTTTTTTTTTTTTCAAATTAGGCCAATTTATTTTCCACTGTTGAGGATAAGGTTATTTTGAATAAAGGAAATGTTAAAAACCAAAAGAATAAAGAAGAATTGAAGGACAAGGTTGTTTTGAAAAAAGGAAAATGTTAAGAAGAAGAAAAAGAAGCAATAGAAACAGCAATAGCAAGAAGGGAGAAGGAGGAAAAAAAGGCCAATGTGGCAAGCACATCATCAAATTCAAAGTATAGATTAGTACTCTTTAGTCATTTTCAGTCACATGGCAACTACTTTTAAGAGAGAATGTTAAATTCATATAAGATATTATGATAAATACTAGTATAAAAAGAAAATAAGAAATCCAAATAATGATCTCGCTTTCATTATTACCACCATCTCACTATTATTGTACCACCCAACACATCACAAGAACATTAGATCAAAGATTTACCCTATAATTGCAAAAATGGCAAATGTCATAAATGTTACTTTAGAGATTTACACTATAATTACAAAAAAGGCTAATGTCATAATGGTACTTAGTGATCCACTGTAAAAGTATAAATAAAAATAAAGAGTGAATTCTTCCAGTAATTATACTAAGTCAAATCAAGTAATATAATGATGAACATAATATCGATGCCACAAGGATTATTAAATACTAAACGGGTATTATTCTACTATTATCCAGGCAATTGAATATAGAGAGAATTAACTAATTAACTACTGAAAAAACCTAGATTATGATTATCATTAAGAGCAGAAAGAGTGTTTAAGAGAAATATTTCAATGAGCGTGGGAAAACAGAATCCACCCTAGTTTCACTAATTAGATTGCTATCATGTTATAATAACAATTAGCTTTGTGGATATTCACATGAACTTATCAAAGACCTTAATCCTTTTACAAGTTTTAAAAACTTTAAAACCACCTAATTAATCCATTAGCTTTCGCTATACAAATTAACAATGGAATCTAATTTACAATCATGAATCTTCCAAATCTATGATTGACTAATGCCCTAAATCAATTCCTCTTAATAGTGAGAAACTAATCCAAAACATTGCATAAATCTCTAAGGATAATTTCTAAACCAAATTAAATATCGTTGCTTTTGCAATTATTATTTAATCTAAATTTAAGAATTCTTATGAACCCTAATCTCTCCTTTGAGTTATCAAGATTCCTATAAACCTAGTTCAATCAAGAAACACGATTTATAGTAGGAATTACAACATGAATATTCCACAAATCTAATAATGCTATAACAAAACTACAATCATCCTATTAGCAATCCTAGGGTTTCATCATATTCTCGTAATAAAAACTTAGAACAACATGGATTTATTCAAATAACCACAAATCAAAGTAATTACAATAAGAGAATTCATCTTTAAAATCAAAATCACAAATTTACAAAAAGATAATAGATCAGATGCCACCAATTTTAATCACAAATTATATCCTTGTTGCAAAACTTCAACAAAATTTGATTATCAATCCTTTAAAATGATTACAACGCTTCTTAATCGAAAAACTTGAATCCGGAACAACTCTCTCACAAATCCAATCTAGGATCTATATTCTAATTTAGATCTTATGGATATCTTAAGGAAATTTCGAGCTTGGAGTTCTTGATCAGCAACACACGGATTTTATAAGCAAAAACCAAAGGAATTCCACCCGTTAGTACTCAGGCCGACAGTTACAATCTGTACGCTAGCAGCGTTGAAGGCAGTGCAAAAGTACACTGGCTAAAGGCAAGTAGTGTTGTAGCCAGGTTTAATATTTTTTATTCTAACTATGTTCAAAGCTGATACAACGTCGGCTGCATAAATATCCCAGATGTCGGCGTACATTGTATTTTCAAACATTAATGAGATTTTGCTTATTGAATGCTGGCGTTATCTTCTTGCACTTTAAAGGCTGGCGGCCTTTATCTAAAATTTGCCAATGTACAATGTAAATTTGAAAGCTGGTGAAATTCTTCTTCTAAGCCAACTGTGTTTGTTTTATCAGATGAAGGCTGCCTTGGTTGGCCTAAATCCTTCATTAGCCGACATACTTTGTGTAAACCCCCGAAAATTTTCATAATTCATAAAAAATAATCCTAGAAGTCTAATATTAAAATTGAAATCCTGAAAATCGACTCAAGTTAAAATCAAATTCTAAATCAAGTCAAACACAAAAATTCTTAGTCTTGAGAAAACGAGAACCCTTGAAACAAAATATAAAATCCAACTATCGATTAAATCAACATCCGTACACCAATCAAATGATCTATCCGATTCCTAAAACGCAAAATAATGCTCAACAACGAAATGATAAGATCTTAAATTCTTCAGTGAATTTTAGAATCAGAAATTTTGATTTTCACTAAAAGTCAAACTGAGTCAACTTATAACCCTAGACTCGGTTAAACGATCCCGAGAACTAAAAACTATTAAATAATCACAAATAAAATAAGATAAACCATAGATATCGAGATAAAAATATAAAACGGTCAAAACTCGAAAATTATATGATTTTACAAATAATTCAACAAAACCGGAAGTCAAACCGGAATCTTAAAAGTCAACAAAGCTTATAACAAACCCTAGTGTTTAAGATACGGCAATCCCGCGCTCTTAAACCCTAAACAACGAAATGAAAATAATTGTTGATAATAGCACGTAATAATATAGAGAAGCTTAAAAATATCAGATTCGCAAAATTCGAATGTCCTTCAGATCCAAACGAGATCAGTTTTCAAAAATCATTTCTCGGTACATCGAATGAAAAAAATATTCCGTTAATACCAATAGACTCGTAAAAATATAAGGTTTCCAAAAATATCAGTTTTAGAATTTTTTGGTAGCTAAAAATTACAGATATCGTATTATTACACGTATTTTTATTACTACCGGTACTTTAATTGTCTAGTCTACTATTCATAGTACTTTTCTACTATTCATTACTATTTCACTAGCTCTACTTTTTCTTACACCTATTTCTTACTACCTACACACCTATTTCTTACTTTTTATATTTCCAATACAACTTTATTCACATCAAACCTTACACATCTAATTTCCACTCCAAAAATCTATAAATACCCCCTTTCCTCCTTCATTCTTTCACATAATTCATTTCACTACCAAAACTCTCTCAAAATCTCTCCACAAATCCTCTCTTCAAGAATTCTCTCTATCAAAACTCTCTCAAACAAATTCCTCACAAAAATCATTCCTTATACATAAACTATCTACCACATATCACTACTTACATACTACCCCTTTCATCTACCATCTTCATACCACATATCACTACTCACATAATATCCCTTTCATCTACCATCTTCATACCACATAAACACTTTAGGTAAACTTCTTCCAACCATGTCATATAACTTAACATGACTATAATGTTGTTTTGAAACTCATATGAGTAGTAAAAGCAACAACATGTTCATGTTTTGTTCTTGCACATGAACTTCCTATTTTATTATGTTGTTATGTTGATTTTATTATTCATATCTAATTAAATATATTTATGTAGATATATTTAATCTTTAGAGCATATAAGCTCAGTTGTTATTTATTTATTTCATGCTATTTCTTTAAAACTAGTCTTTCTAGTCTTAGACTTGTCCATATTAAGTCAAAACAATCTTTTATTTATTTTCTTTAATCTTTTGGCACCAATCCATTCTTAGTCCTGAGATGCCTTGATGAAGCTAAGGCTCCCAATACTTGACCGGGATACCTTGATGAAGCTAAGGTTCCCAATACTTGATATTTTATTTTCTTGCTTATTATTTGTTTCTAGTATTTTCTTATGTTCTTATTATTTTTCATGCTCATAATACTTGCATCTACATAATGTTATTGTCTCAACTAATTTGAAATTAGAATTTTACTTTACTAAAGGAACTTAAAACCAAATTTTCTATTATGTGATTTCTCACAAAATAATGAAGTTATTATCAACAATATAAAAATAAAGTAATACAAGTTTTCTCAAGTTTTTCTCAAATAAAAAGATAACTTTACCAAAGAAACATAAGGAATAAATATTTTCTTTGATATTATGGTAACATAAGTTTTAGTAAAATAATTTGTTAATATTCAAAGTTTTTACAAAAAGCTTAAGATTTAAACTCTTTTTCACTCCATAACAAACTAGTTTTCAAAGATAAGATGAATTCAACCCATAAGGTTATAAACCCACTTAGGAAAAATAATGATTTTCAAATTTCTAAAGAAAGAACATGTTTTCAAATAATATAAACAAGATAAGATTAAAACAAAGGGTTTTATCAATAAAGAAAATTCTTTTCAAAGGAAATAAAAGAACAAGTTTTTAGAAAACAAAAACTTAATTTTAAAATAATAAAATAAGAAGACAGGACTCATTTTCTAAAACCATTATAAATACAAAAAGGTTTTCAACAACTTAATACACTTTTGATAAATTTGATCTTTTATCACTAGAAGTAAAACTTATGAAGGACTAAGATTAAAAGAAAATTTACTTGTTTTTGGAAAAGGAATGAAGAAAATAAAATAAAATATACTCATTTATAATAACCTATGAAAATATAAAGTTTCTTCAAAAGACTTGAAAAGAAAATTGTCAAAGTTTAAAGTCTTAACAACTCAAAAATAAATTGTTGAGGCACTACCATTAGAAATTTGTGCATATAAAGTGAGCTTGTCTATATACTCAAAGGATTTATTAATTATAATACATATATATATATCTATATTATACTAAAGGATTTTTGAATGAAGTTGAGTTAGAAAATGGATTTGCAAAAGTTTAGAAATATTCGTTTCAAATCTATACCCAATGTTTTCGGAGCCTAAATGACCTTATATGCCAAAGATAACCTTAGAAATGGATAGATCTTTTCGAATAGGTAGAAAACGGTATCTATATGCGAAATTCCGAGTTAAATCAGCAAGTTATGGCCATTTTAAATTGGAATTTCATTTATACGATTTTGACGAACATAGTGAGAATTAGAAAGTTCAAGAAGAATTTCTATGAAATACTCATCCAGGTATTTTTTTTGTCTAGGTAACGAAAGATTCGAGATTATCCTTCTTGAGGATTACTACGACTAAGAAGATTGCAAAATGGACGAGTGAGTTATTCCTCTTAATTTCGTTACATTGCTTGTGCTTGTAAAGTAGTAGCATTAATATACTAAGAGAAAATAAAAAATGGATATATTTGGGATTTCGGATTATGAGTATATATGTGATTCTATGTTTATGCGTGAAATAAGAATTAAGAATATCATAACTTCAAACTGCTTGTTTAAATAATTTTCTTTACTTACTTATATGATTGTTTATTATTTGCTAAATTGATTGATCGCCCCCTAATAAACCCTAATAAGGTTTGGCTTAAGAAAAATAAAACGCTCACGCATAGCATCCATTGAGTCACATCTCTTTCAGAAGGCTGCTACTCCTACGCGTAGAGTTGGATTGGTAGTGATCGTGCGGTGACATAGCCATGTTCCTTCCTAGAGAATCCAAATCGCTCGAAAAATGCGACTCTAGGTTCGGAGCCAAGCTGTCACGCCCCATAGGGCATCCTAAACGTAACAGCCCGCCACATACTATAAAAGACTCTCGAATTTCTATCCGAGCCTTTCGGAGTCTTGTATAGATGTAAAGCGTCCCTTTACGACAATAAAATACTCAATCAATGGAGTTAAGAAGTTTAATGTGGTATTCATTAGCCATAGATAATAAACCAAAACACGTATATATACTTTACAAAATCTAAGGGGCATTCCCCCGCAAAATAATATCAAGTCCATTACAGTCATCCAGAGTCCTTTAGTTTCCAACGAAGTCTAAACAAAAGCGAAGTAAACTTCTATGGGAAACTCCTATCTCCGACCTGAGCTATGGCTTGCCTCGGCCTAAGCCAATGAATGGTGCTGCAACAAATAAAAGCTATGGGAGCGTAAGCTAACTAGCTTAAGTGAGTAAGAACTTCCATGTCACAATTAATACAATTCACTCAAGCAAGTGATTATTCACGCAATGTATGCATCAGACAAATGAGTTCAACAAACATATGACAGCCGGAAAATCATATGTGGATGGACTTACGCCCTCCATCCCGGGTTAGCAGATTAATGAATCCTGTGTACGACGCCGTTTAAGCTCACGGTTAACTGAACAATAATTCGTTTTATGGATCATGATTAACCAACATACTCGTTTTATAGATCACGATTAACTGAACAATAATTCGTTTTATGGATCACGAAAAACCAACCAATGCTAATGCTACATCCCGTCATGATATGAATGAGTCCAATTATAATTGAAGTCAAATATACATTAATTCGATTCTTTTAGGTGACCAACAATTATCCGCAGAAAATCCATACAAAATGCTAGCTAATCAATCAATAGCTTAACACCCGGTTTCGATATTTCTTAAGTTCCATTTCGCACATCAACAGCAGATAATACATAATTCCCATATACCCCATCATACATTTCCATTTTTATCTTTGCCTACACCACTAGTGCCACAAACAATACAATCACAAACATTAATTGAGAGTGGAAGTAGTACTCACTCGGCCATGGTTCGTCAGTCTTTTAGTAATAGTAATCAGGTGGTAAGGTATTGTCTTGCTCGGGATCACCTACCAAATAAGAATCTCATCATTTAATTATTCCAAGCTATGCATCTAAACTAGATGAATTCGGAATTCGCGCTATTTGCGGAAGTTTTAACTTAAAACGGCCATAACTTGGTCATTTTAACTTGGAATTTCGCAAATTTTATATCAATCTCTACCTACTTCGAAAGATCTATCTATTTCTAATATTATTTTCAAGTTTTGAAAACAGTAAGGTCACGGAACAGTAGGATCAGATCTGTTCTGTAAATCCTCCAATTCGAAATTTGTTTTGCATTTGATAAAAATGTTCCTAGTGATGATTCATGTATAGATGGTACATGAATGAATTCCTAATATGAATATCATGTAATGAGCTCAATATATATGCATGGTCTTGATGATCTTTGAGGATGGACTTTATGATCTCTTAATTATTAAGAATTTCCTTAACGACTACTTATAAAAACCTATTATTTCCAACCTTACATTCCTAGGGTTTTCATAATTTTCTTCTTGAATTTGCTTGTTATCCAACTAAAATAAGTTCCCAATATGTATACTTATTTATGACCTTCTATTTATGCATAAAAATCCCCATTTTTCATGGGTAACTATGTTTCTAAACAAGCTACTCACAAAAATCCGAATTTTGTAAATTTCCTTTTATTGCAATTTCTTTGGAGAAAACTTGTTAATGCATTCAAAAATTGAAGCTTCATTATATCTATTATCTAAAGACCTCATTTAACTCATAAAACATCCAATTTAAACTTAAATACTAGGTGTTCATGTAGGCATGATTCTAAATTACGAATTTGACTATTAATCCATATATCAATATTTTTCATTCTAACTCCACTACTTGTTTTACATTTTTTATCATGCCTAAACTCATCTAAACTTATGAAATCATTCCTTAAGGGCATCTATTACATATACCTTCCAATTTTTATGAAAAGCATGAGTTTTAAAGTGGTTTTGGTGATCTTTAAGGTAGGGTTCTAAATCCATCCGAATTTTCAACTAAGCTTTTCCAACAAAATATTTTCTTTTTCAAGTTCCTTGTCTTCTATACATGAAGATCTACCATCAAACATATCTATACATAGGCAAGGCTACATTTTTATGATATCATGCATGGAAATTAAAATAACCATATGAAATAAATGTAGATGAAGATGTGAATGCCTAAACACTAGATCTACTAAATATCATGCATGATTCATGAGTTTCATGGCATTACATGAATATCTATGCATGATCCCCACTTTACATGCATGAACACAACACTATCTTCACAAAAACTCATTTAAACTCTAGATCCACTTCTTGTGATGGCTTGTTATTCTTGTACATGTGTTTCATGTCCCTAGCATTTGATCATTGGGATTAAATGGATAAACATACAAGAAAGCTTTGCTATTACAAGATTTGGTAGGAATAAGGCTTAAATCAACATACCAATGGAGATTAGAGGTGGAAATGAAGAGGAAATGAGTTATGTGTGTGAGTGTAGGGGGGGGGGGGGGGGGGGGGTGGGAGTTCATGGCACCAAGGGGGAGAGAATGAGAGGTTTTTACTTTTGTAAAAATTGGAAAAAGTGAAAATGAGGAGAGAGAGGAGAAAAAGAAGCTTATATATTACATGCATTAGGGTTTTAGATGAATAAAATTGAGTAAAATAAAACAAATGAGAGGGAAAAAATAGGGGGGGGGGGGGGGCCATGGGGGGGGAGGGGTTGTGTGTGTGTGTTTGAAATTTGATAATTTGTATTTTATGTAATTAATGTAAAATGTAATAATTAGATAGGAAACAAAAATTCTTGAAAATGAAAATTGCAATGAGTAGTTGTTAAGGATGTAAGAATAGGGTATGGGTAATGTGTAGTGTAGGTTGTACTTGTGAATAGTAGACAAGAATCTACTTTACCGGTTGTAACGAAAACACGAGAAAAGGACTATAACGGTAATTTTTATAGCCCGGAAAATTATAAATTGATATTTTTGTATCCTTATTAAATTACGGTTCTAATGAATATTCCGGAAACATTTTTCTGAGTTCGTAGTCCGGGGCATGCTTTTTCCGTAATTGAGCTCAAGAAGGCCCGGAATTGAAAAATTCATGAATTAAAACTTTCAAAGGTCTAAATATACTTTAGAATGATAATTCATATTCATTTACTTTATAAAACTTCTTTTATTATGAAACCAAAGGAAAGCCAGATTTAGGGTTCCTAAGCTCCTCTCACTAGACTTAAACTGAACCGGATTAGGGTTTCGCTTTTCAACTCCCGGGGTTTTCTTAACTACTGAGATTACGGGGTTTACACGAGCCAACCGAATATTGTGGGTGAGGACCTAGGGACTAGCAGTAGAAGATCGAGGATCTTCAACCCCGATTCCCTGACCTTCGATACGGAGGGATAAATCCATTCTATATATGGTTTCCGGATAACTATATATATTTGCGTAATCACGTGATTGTTGCATTGTATGCATAGCATATGTGTGAAAATCTAAATGAACTTGTTTGAAAATATGGTGCGAATGAAAAGGAATATCTCACTAAGCTAGTTGTAGCTTATACCCCTATGGATTTTGTTGAAACAGGTATACCCGTGGCTTAAATTGAGGATCATGACATTAAGAAAGTCATGGAAGGATATTAAGCTTCTATGAAAGAAATGGGAACAAAAGATGAAGTAATTTTGTAAGGTTCTTTATATGTAATGACTTATATGATTAGTGTTATGTTGATTCCAAGATGCATATTTATTTGAAGTCAATAGAGGGATATACTTCTAAGAATTGTAACTTGATATGTTTATGATAATATTCTCTTTGTCTTGTTACTTATTTATTATCAATATAATTGCGCTACTCCGATGCATTCCCTTGGTTGTGATGTACGCTTGTACATGATATGAAAGCCTTTGCATGACTGAGGTAGTCATTCTAGACTTTAGTATGTATATGGCGCTGCCACGTTTAGGGTACCCCTCGGGCGTGATACTTGTTTTCGTCACCAAATTTGCTCAAAACTCCTCCAATTTTGAAATTATTGCATTATAAGTCCTCCATGACCTGAAATATCAAATTAAGAAAACTTAAGTACAAAGTTCTTTTGATTTCTATAAAAAAAATAATATGTTATCATCAATTGTTCAATGACAAGTGTGTAAAATATGATTTATCATTTGGACTTGACAAAATATGCAACTAGGTACCTAGACTTTCAAATTGATTAATATAGTACCTAAACTTTAAAATTAATCAATTTAATACTTGAAAAATATTGAAATTGATCAATTTAGTACCTGAAAGAACTTGATGAGTATTGTTGGTGTGCACAAAAAGTTCTTTCGAGTACCAAATTAATCAATTTCAAAGTTTAAGTATCTAATTATATATTTTGTCAAAGTTCATGTATTATTCTTGACATTAACTCTTACAAAAATTAAAAGAGAGAGAGAGAGAGAGAGAGAGAGAGTATGTGTGTGCATGTTGTGTATGTGTGGGGGGGTGGCGGGTAGAAGGAGAGAGAAGGGGAGAGAGAGAGATAAGATCAATAGTTGACAAAAATCCTAGTGAACTTATAACCAGAATGCAATGTTGGTAGAGTTAAAGATAACTATGTGGCATGAGCCACTTAGTTTCTAATACAACAATGCTTTGAGTCTTTTAATTTATGGACAATACGTTATATTTAATTTTGTTGGTCATTCTCGTCACTTTTCTTTTCTTTTATTTTTTTTCCCATGTATATGTTTATTTATTTCATCTACTCAAATAACAATTTCCTCAACATGAAGAAAATAGAAAACTTTTTTTTAACCATTTCCCTCCTTTTCCCCATCTATGCCTCAAAATACAATATAACCTCTATAAATTAATAAGGTTGAAAACATTAAATATTGTTAATTTAGACAAGTATTAATTATTCTATATATATCGAAAATTTATTTATTTAACTTTTTTTCAATTTAGCAAATATAAAGTTAATTACATAAAAAATTGTATATCACTAATATATGTATCACATTCATGAATTAATTTAAAAGAACATTATTGCACACATATATTTTATGAAAATCCTATTAAGGATGAAGCAAAAAATGATTCAGTACTGTTGGAACCCATCACACGAAAGGAAGCACTTATAACAGTGACAACTCTTCACAATTTTTTGCCTTACGTCAAGAACACGGCACTAAAACTTTTGAATGGAATGAGAAAAATTAGAAATGAATTCTAGATAGATTAGGTTTTAAAAAAAATAATAATAATTCATATTTTATGAAATTGTCCCAATTATGTTTATAATCTTAGAGAATTATTAATTTACTATATTGACAAGATAAAAGATTTAATAAAGGTGTGTCTAAAAGTTATTATCTTATAATTATTGAAATTACTAATTTTGTAAATTAGCTAAAGTTGTAACAAAGAAATATTATTATATAAGGATTATTAACTTATGGAATATAACTTATGCAAGTTTAATTGTAATAGATTCTTTTGCATTAAATAATGAGAGGGATATCGTGGGCCACGAGTGCAGCATCCATAAAACAAGCACCATTGAAAAGAATACGAAGGCGAAATTTGGCTCTTAAGATTCTAAAGCCACACGATATCATATAAAAATTAAGAAAAAGCAAAAGGACAGCGCAATCCAGCGTCGATAATTGGCACTTACCCAGAGTCCACACCCTCCTCTCCTTTTCCTAACGATCGGTGGGCGCTGGAACATGGATGCGTATGAGCATTCAATACAAGAAAAGTGTCAGTGAATAAATATTCTTTGAATAAACAACTTTACTAATATTATTTTCAATATCGTGACGTATAAAAAGTTCTTTCTTTTATATATAAAGCTCTATTGTTTACAAGATAGATCTTTAATGAAAAATATTGTTAAAGATAGATACTTAAGGTTTTATTACTTATCAATAATATTTTAGTCTAGTGCCATCTTTTCGGTATTTCAAGTGAAATGTATCATGTTTGAATTCCTCTTCTATTGTAATGAAACAAAAAAAAAAAAAAAAGGTTTTATTTGCCTTTTCACTTCGAAACAAAAACAGATTGTAATGCATTTATTAATATTAAACCATGGATCCTAACAAAAAATAATATAAAATAATAGAGATAGGCAAGTTGGAATAGTATTAATTCATAGCCTAGTACAGTTGGGACGGAACTACTAAATTGTGATTAATAAAATGTGTTAATGTGTATGATTGATGTTAGTAGGTGTAAGTATCTAATCCTATGATATAAGGAATTGATTCACATCTATTTGGTAGAGTTGGGATGAATATTGACGCTTTGAGGGGTCATTAAATTAAGGCATGCTATAGAGAAATTGTTCTCGTAGTTAGGATACAGACATAGATCTTTATATCTTATATCAATTCTAAAATTAGTATTGTGTTGGCTTAGTTCCAACACATATGAGTAATATCATATATAATAATCCTAGTGTATCTTGCACAAAGAAACATGATATCTTTTAATAAAAAATCTTATCTTTTATATATTTATATATATTTCAAAGAAAAAAAGAGAGTATCTCATAATATATGAGACCAGAATACTGCCGCAAATGAAAGGTGAAAAAACTTGCGACAATGGAGCATGACAATTGCGATCAAGAAGGATTTTGTGGCATTTAAAAGAAAGGAAAACAATAAGGCACTTTAAGTTCCTGAGACATCATACACAAGAGCACACTGTAGAGAAATAAGAGCTTTTGGACTTCTCGTTATCTTTCTTCGATATCCCAAGTCTAAACTAATTTTATAGTGGTGTTTTGGATCCATGGTTGGATCCTCTATTAATTCCCGACTATGATAAAACTTCTTTCATTGGATTGTGGCATGGAGTTCTACAAGGTGATTATTTTCATTTCTTATTCGTCCTTCTTAGTTGTCTAGATTGAATAAGTATTTACGAATTACTTAATTTTGTGATTTAATCGACATCCATATTTTAGTGAAAGATTAGTCATCCACTAGCATAATTAGAAAAGAAAAAATTTCAAATTCACATTATTTATTGATAGTGAAAGTTATTGTACTACAGTCGTGTAGTTTTTTCCTAATTTGGGTTTTATACATTAAATCCTAGTATTCATTGTTATTTTATATTTAGTTTTATTATATTAATGATCGCTAAGGTAAGAGAAAAAATTATCTATCATTATAAGACATTAATTTTTCCTAATAAGTGATATCAGAGCAAAGTTAAAAACAAAATTGTTTCTAGTGGCGTAAGGATGGTGGAATCATTGCGTACTAAGATAAAGTTAAATTTTTCAAATTATTGAATCTGAAAGTCGATGATGGAAGATCTTTTACATTGTAAAGATCCATATGCCCCTTTAGGTTGATAATGCGAAGCTAAAGATAAATCTAATGAAGATCGATGATCATACATCAAAAAAAGAACTATCAATTATATCTGGAAATAGTATCATAGTGTTATTATTATGTTGCTCAGGAAACTAAAGCTAATATTCTATGGAATAAATTGAAGTCCAGTATGAGAGGTAGACTGCCTTGAATAAAACCTCCTTGATTAGAAGAGTAGTGATTTAAATATAAAGATGGATCTAACGTGACAGAGCACTTGAATGACTTCTGAGGTCTTGTGAATCAGCTATCTGCTATGAAACTTGTGCCTGATGATAAGATATAAGCACTTTTGTTATTGAGTTCACTGGTTGATAGTAAGGAGACACTTATGGTGTTAGTTAGTAGTTCTGCTCCAAAAGGAAAGCTCACTATTGCAATAGTGAAAGATATTTTCAGGAATGAAGAAGCTAGAAGAAAAGAACTTTGTGCATGTTATCACACTCAGGCACTAGTTACAAATAAATTGGAAAGACGTGGTAAAAGCAGGACTAGAGGCTCATCTAATAAATCTAATATATCTGACAAATCTAATGGAAGATCAAAATCAAGAAGAAGAAATATTAAGGGCTATCCTTATGACCAACCAGGACAACTAAAGCAAGAATGTAGAATATGGAAGAGAAAGCAGACGAAAGGTAAAGGTGATGGAAAAAGTGATGACATGACTGCTACAATAGTAGATGATGAGATTGTTATTGCTTGGGATGATGACTGTGTTAGGCTCACTTGTCATGATAATGACTGGTTTATTCACTCTGGTGCCTCATTTCATGTGACACCATATGGTGAATTCTTCTTAACCTATACTACTAATGATTGTGGCAATGTTAAGATAGGAAACAATGGTACATCTAAAATTGTTAGCATTGGAAATATTATTTTGAAGACTAATACTAGTTGCAAACTCATTCTTAAAGATGTTAGACATGTTCCAAATATCCGTCTAAACCTAATATCTACAAGAAAATTAGATGATAAGGGATAAAATAGTTTTTTTGGTGAAGGTAAATGGAAGCTCACTATTGGCTCTCTCATGGTAGATAAAGGGAAAAAAATAGTACTCTTTACTTAATGACCGTAAAACTAAGTAAAGGAGAGGTGAACATGATGGATAAGTCATCAATAAAATTTAACACAAATAACTTGGTCACATGAGTGAAAAGGGAATACATAGAGTTGCCAAGAAGCAATTTCTACATGATGTGAAAGGTACACCTCTAAAAACTAGCGTTGACTACCTTGCTAGAAAATAACATAGAGTTGCATTTCATAGAAATCCACCTACCATGAGATCTCATGTTCTTTATTTAATCTATAGTCCATACAGATGTGTGTTTCATGTAATATAGAACATAGGTAGTGCTCTTTATTTTGTGACATGTATTGATGATCACCCTAGAAAGTTATGGACCTTTGCTTTGAATTCCAAAGATCAAGTTCTATATGTTTTTAAGATATTTCACTCTAAAGTTGAGAGAGAAACATGAAGACAATTGAAATGTGTCCGATTAGATAGTGGTGGTGAATATAGAGGTCCTTTTGAAGAATATTGTAGAGCCCATGGAATTAAACTTGAGAAGTAGTTTTAAAGACCCCATAGCAAAATGACATTGCAAAAACCATGAATCACAGTATTATAGAGAGAGTAAAGTGCATGTTATCTCATGTTAAATTACCTAAATCATTATGGGGAGAAGCAATGAGGATAGTAGTTGATTTGATTAATTTATCTCCCTCTTATGCTTTAGACGGTGATATCCTACAAAGATTATCGACAAATAAAAGTATATCCTATGATCACTTATGAGTATTTGTGAAATGAACCCACCCTTAGGGTGCTCAAAGGTATGGTTGTTTTGTCGCACACATCGCCTCCAAGAAGTATGTGTAAGGCATCCCGAAGTTACTGTAAAGACCCGACATGCTCAATTCTCAAATTAAGCACGCCAAGTCCCTAACCACGTATAACTCTTACGAATTATACGTAAGGTTGTCTTAAAAGAAGGTGTTTATGTTGAACATTGCTATCGATTTTAGATTGTGAAATCGTTTAGTTAGATTTTCAGATAACTGGATTTAGCAGCGGAAAATAAATTTTATAAAACAATTTAGAAATAAAGATATTTCAAAACTTTCACTCTTCTCAAGTGGAGAATTATTAGATTAAACAAAGCTTTGTAAAAGTTAAATTACAAAACATGAGCTCTACTATGCCCTTTAAAGAATATAACAAGTTTAAATCGTAAATCCAGCTCTCACTAATACAAAACAAAAAGAAATAAATAACTAACTACATCCATGCTCCTACTCACTTCACTCATCCACAAATTCTCTCCGAATCATCACAAATGCCCAAAACCCAGTCAAGCATCACCAATAGCAACAACATCATCATATCATCATCTCATCATCCATCATTACCAACATCAACAAGAACTCATCATCATCAACTTCATCAACATCGTCTTTATCAACAATAAAACCTGTAAAAAGAATAACAACAACAAGAATGAGCCGAACCCAGTACACAGCACAATCACACACGGAGTGACACACAGCTTAACTAAATGCAAATGTCACAATCACAAGTTATTATCTTTCTTTAAGGTAAACAAATCAACACGGGAGTATTCAAACTCCGGACGTCAAGGATATTTGGGGGTCCTAAGTAACTATCACGACGCTCAGGGGGTTGATATAAGCAGCTCGGATACTTATATCTCCTAGATGATATATCCATAAAAGAGAAAATAACTTCATCTAGGGTTAACAGCCGTTACACAACTTCACTTATCTTAGTCCATAACATCACTTAGTCCAACTGTTCCCATAAACATTTGAACTAAATCATATTATTTCATTCTAAGCTTAAGCAAACGTTACGCCGATACCGTTTTCCCCATCAGTTACCTGCCGTACCACTTAGGAAAGTCTTATCAAAAGACAGGGGTGGCCTAAGCGCCTAATCTACCGTGCCCCCAATCTGAGCAAGGTGCTACTCCCCGAACCGGATACCGATCTGCTATCTAGGCCAGATACGGATTTAAATAGCGTAAGAGACATCCAATTCAAACAAGGTTTAAGTTTTTCTATATTAAAATTTATTAAAGGTATGCCTATCCTAAGCAAAGAACAAACACGTTACTGCGTACCTTGAATATGGAATCCAAACATAGCCTCAGAAGGAAATTTAGAAGATAATCCAGAAGATAAATCAGATATCCACTTCTATTATGGAAAGAGTTCGTATAAGAAACTAAACTAAACTAATCATCCACTTCATCAAATTCATACAAGAACTTATATCAATTTCACTAATCTCTAACTCATTTTATTAAATCCTATTTGATCAGACACTAATGTGGAACCCCTATGGCTACGATGAATCGCCCCGCCAAAGTATGGACGGTTCTCCTTTGTCTGTCAAAGTATTTCTTTTCACTTTGATTATGGTTTCTTATCCACAAAGCATCAACAAAACATTTATATTCAAAAACATATAACCCAAAACAATTAAACATTCAAAACAACATATTCTATGTTATTCAAAGATCACCCTAAACATTCATTTAATCCAATTATTTGTTACTAACCCATTTTAGCTTAACATTATCCAAATTGATTAGAATTAGTCATTTAAGTCATTTACCAAGTCAAATGGATTAACCTTAGCCATTTACTTCAAAAGCCAAGCCAAGTGGATTAAGCTTAAGAAATCTAGTTCATTTTAGTTTAGTTGAGTTCCTTAAGTCAAACTCATTAGAATTAATCATTTAATCTAATTACTAAGCAAATAATTAAACTAACTCAAGCTAATTTATTTTAACTCATTCAAGTTTATTTAGTCAAGTTGAACTTAGATTAAGTGATTAGATTCATTTTATAGGTGTAAAACTCGCATATTTAACTCAATTATTTATTAAATCTATAAATCTATCTAAGTCATGTTTAATTATATCACTAAATCATCATTACACATCAAATATTATTTATGTATCTCATTTTAGTCAAAGGATCATTTGTCAAGTAAATACACATAAACAATCTATAACAAGTTTTTAGCTTAGCTGATAAATGTATCAGTTTGAAAGAATTAAAATTTAGCATTGATACGTTTCTAATTTTTAAAAAACTCAAAACATGAAAGTTGTAGATCTTTTTCTTATCTTTCCAACACAACTTGAATCACCTCAATCGAAGATCGGATGAAAAGTTATGACTAAAATACGAAGAGGCTACAAAACTGAGAAAGTTGCAAAACGAATGCCGGTGTTTCAACGCCGCGCGTAAATTGAAAATTTGCCAGCATATTGAGGTCGACGATTCTGGTCCCCGAGTGCATCTTCAACACGGCAAATTTTCCAACGTACACCGGCAGCGTAGGATTCAACACCGGCAGCGTGAATGCCGGCGTACATGCATTACGCTGCTGTCAAATTTTCTCCTGTTTTCATTTACAAAAACCATTTGTTCAATTGTTTCAAACTCCTCCAAATCATTTCAAACTTCTTAAAACTTGTTATTTGATCTTACTACAATCTAATAAACACAAACTCCCACTTCAATCCATCAAACATCACTATAATCATCATAAACAACTTCAAACCCCAATTTCACTATTCATCTTCTTCCTCAATAAACCAACTCCATCAACCATAAACTTTACAAATACAAACTCAAACAACACTTCTCAACTCAATTCAACATCAATTCATCAATTAGAAATGTAAATAACAAGTAAAAACAAAGAGAAATAGAAACGAAAACTTGCTTTTTGGGCCTACTCATGCAATTCCTTCTTCTTCTTCTTGTTGAAGCTAATTCTACTTGATCTCCTCTTTCTATCTTGTTTCCTATCCTTAATTTATCTATTGAATTTGAGTTTTAGAGAAAGCAAAAAGAAAGGGAAGAAGAAGAGAGAAGGGAAGAAAGAAAACGAAAAATGAATGGGAAGAAAAGGGCAGCCAAAAAAGAAAGAAAGGAAGGGAAAGGATAAGGTTAAATTTGAGAGAAAAATAGAAATAGGATATATGTTTAGAACTATCAGATCATATCTATAGTTCTAGAAGTATTTAAAAGATAATTTTAGAACCGATAGGTTAGAAATTAAGGACTTAAAATAAGAACTTAATTTGAGAATTTATTTTAGATAAAGATATTTAATTTGAGTTCGGGTTTAAGAACTGATATTTTTATTCAAGCCAATGAACTCAAATTTTACTGAGATTTAGGAATTAGTGTTTAGGCTAAGAATCAATGATTTGGAATTCTCTAAACACTTTGATAACATGTTTAGGGAATTTGAAACTCAAATCTCAATTAATAGCTAATTAAATTATATCAACTTGTCTAATTAAATCCTATAATTCTTTTATTCATTTAAATCTATCTAAACCCAATTTCTATTTTAGGTGAAGAGTTGGGGTATTTCAGTTACAATTAGGCTCGCAACCTAATCGGGGGGTGCCACTCCTAGAGTAAGCAACCAAGAAGCAGCCAACAATCATTTTAGCCAAGTTTAAATTCTTAGTCTAGTTATTAATACTATCATAGCAGGGAACATGTAATTACTACAGACCTATCAATTGGTTTGAGCTTTCAAATCCCTTTGAAGCTTAATGTCCAATAATTGCTCACTATTGGAATCGAGAATTAGTTCAAGTTTTAATCCTTTATTTCATGATGTTGTTTGCCACATCTAAGTCACTTTAATTTAACCATATCTACTCGGATAATATTTAAAAGGATCATTTGTTTCATCTAGCTAGGTCATCTAGTTAATTATGTAGGTTAGGTCGGTTTTGAGGCTGGGTTAACCAACCCTTAGTAGGCTATACTTTGTGGTTCTTAATTCTTAATCTTTCAAGAATAGTTTCCCATAGTCCACTAATCTCATTTTTTTCTTAGTGTCTTACTCTGATTATTAAGTATGAATCATTCCACTCATGTGAGGCATTTAGATTAAAAGTGTTTGGATGATGTACACCATGAATAAGGTATTAGTACTTGCTAAATATGTATTTCAAAGGCCTAAGAAGGTTAGAACTGGGTCAAGTTTCGTACAATTCAAGCGAGAAAAGGCAAAGTTATAAAAGGTCTAGCAAAGAGCACAAGGGGTACATGAGCACATATATTCCATAGTGTTCTTTCAAGTAGAGAAGCATGAGGGGTACAGGAGTGGTATACCGGGGTTAAACGTGCACATGTATTCTCCCATGTTCTTTTACAATTTGTTGAGTTTTGAGACTAGAGAGAAACACAGGTAGATACATTATCTCGTGTTGTTAGTCATGTTCTTCTAGAAAACTTGATTTTTAAGTTTTAAAGTCAGAGAAGAACATAGGCAGATACACTACCACGTGTTATCAGCAGTGTTTTTCTGGGAAACTCATTTTCTATGATGTATTTTTCAGGTTAGAGAGAAATACAAGATGTTACATGACCTTATCTTCCACTCGTATTCTTCTGGATTTCCATTATTTTGAGCTTAAACTCGGGTTTTTCAATAGAAAGTGTTTTTAGACAACTTTTTGGGGGTTTCTATAAAAGATCATGTTTAAACCTAATCTTCATTTATTATGTCTCACCATCCCTTGAAAACATTTTTATCATAAATTTCTCAAAAATCTAAGCATGAATTCATCATTGTACAACTTTATCACCAAATATGCTAAATTCCTTCAATTACTAGCTCATTCTAACAAAACCTAACTTTCAAGTTGCACCCAAACACAATTTAACACCACCATGGTAGACCTAACTCCAAAACCACCATAATCTCACATTCATAATTCCTTCAATAATTCATTCATGTAACTAATTAATCACCAATTTCATCAACGAAAGGAATTTCCAGCAGCTCAAACTCAATTCCTAAAGTCTTACATGCCACTTATACAATTAACAACCATACCTATATCAAATGTTAGCGCTATTGGCTAGTTTAGGTACTTGCCTTATTTTGTCTTGAACCTTCACTAATTGTTCCAGCAATAATCCCAAATGAACACATTCAAAATCTTCCAAAACCTAAAATTTAGCTACTTCAAACATATACCCAAGTATCTAAGTCAATTTTTACACTTAGATGCTCATAAAAATCCTAAAAACATCCTTTAAATTTAGGGTCTTATCTTAGCATGAATTTTGTTGAACCTTGATTGACTTCTTTATCCTCGTTTTCTCAACTTTCTAATATCAAAACTACCACTAAGGATAATATAATCACTAAGGGAGCTTATTAAGCTATAAAGAGAGCTAAAACTCAAGTTTAATACACTTTTCTTAACTTGGGTTTGGGTATTATTGAAACTCTTGAGCTCCTTTGATGTTCATGTCTTCTTCATTTTCTTAAGGAAGGAAGGAGGAAAACTAGTCCTATCCTAATCTTTCATTAAACTAGGCTAAATATTACCAAAAGTTCATAAAAATATGGATTTTAGAGGCATTATTACCTTATATGGTCTTTGGGAAGTTTTAATGAAGAAGAAATGAAGGAAAGGAGAAGATGAAAGGGAGAAAAAAAAGGAGGGTGGAGGGGAGCCATCCGAATTTTTTTAGGATAAGGAGGTCTAGGGTTTTCTTCTTTTCATTTTATGGTGCCACTAGCACTATCTATACGATTCATTATCACCATCTATACCATTCATTTTTCCAATTCTAGAATTTGAAATTTTATTAGTTTAGGACTTGTTATACATCTTCGATGAAATTATGATTAATTTCTCAAATAAATTCACTTTACCTATTTTAATTAAATTCCAAGTTCTAATTTACCTCAGAACTCAATTAAGGGAAAAATTGAAATTTTCCAAAAAAGAAAGGCTCTAATTGTATTGTTTTGACTTTTCTTATAAAAAAATTCATTTAAAAATTATTATTAAATTATAATTGAACTTACTTGACATTTTAATTTTTTTTTAATTTTATAAATATAGGTTTTCAGTTTAAGACTAATTTTGGGAATTTTGAAAAATTTAGCTATTTAAAACCTTGTGTGACTCTAATTGGATTTCATTGACTTTATTTGACTTTGATTTCTTATGATTAGTTTCTAGATTATTTCAATTTAATTGTAGGGCATTCATTCATGCATATTCCCAATGATGAAAGATCAAAACTTGATGCAAATTCAAAGCAGTGTATTTTTCTGGTTTATGCACATGATGGGCATGGGTACAAGTTATGGGATCCAGTAGAGAAGAAAGTTGTGAGAAGCAAAGATATGGTTTTCCTTGAAAATCAAACTATTGAAGACATAGGCAAGCCAGAGATGACCGAATTCTCAAGCAAGATCCCAATCAATGTAGACCCAATGCCCTTTCTTGAAGATTCTAATAATGATGTGCAAGATATACAAGATTCAGTTGAAGATAATGAGATATCCTAAGAGCCTAATCAGTAGATTGAGTTAAGAAGGTCTACAGAGAGAGACCATCCAGTAGATATAAAGTGGATGAGTATGTGATGCTAACAAATGGGGGAAAGCTAGAATGTTATCAAGAGACTATGTTACATGAATGGAAAAATAATGGGTAAAAGCCATGCAAGATGAGATGAAATCCTTGCATGAGGACCATTCATATAATTTAGTGGAACTACCAAAGGACAAAGCTTATTTGTTGTAGACAGATGACCAGTGTAGTGGGACCTCCCATATAAGTTAGAGGGGGAGTTTGTTGGGCTTTGGGTCCAACCTAATGGGTCGTATCATATAATAATCCTAGTATATCTTGTATAAGGATACATGATATCTGTTATAAAGATATATTATATCTTATATATATTCAAAGGAAAAAGAAGAGAGTATCTCATAATATATGAGACCAAAACACTGCCACAGATGAAATGGGTGACAAAACCTGTGGTAATGGAGCATGGAAAATTGCGATCAAGAAGGATTTCATGGCATTGAAAAGAAAGGAATAGAATAAGGCACTTTAAGTACCAAAGACATCGTACACAAGAGTATAGTGTAGAGGAAAAAGAGTTTTTTGGGCTTCTCATTATTTTTATTTGATATTACCAGTCTAAACTAAATTTATAAAGGTGTATTTTATCCATGATCAAATGGTCTATTTAAATCCCAATTGTTATGAAACTTCTTTCGTTGAATTTATGGCATGGAGTACTACAAGGTGATTATTTTGTTTCTTGTTAATCCTTCTTAATTGTCCAAATTGAACAGGCATTTTGTGATTACTCAATTTTCTTTTAATCGATATCCATTGTTTTAGTGAAGGATTAGACCTTTTAGAAATTTTTAATTTGAAAAAACTCGAACTATTTTATTCCAAAAGAACTTTTATTTTTTTTTGAAAAAATTTCATTGTTTTTGTTTGAACTTCTAAGTTTTATAAAAGTGCTATTTATATTTTAATACTAATTGATATTGAAGTACCTCTAAGTTTTTAACTTGAGAATATGTTACAAGTTTTGCAATTTTATTTATACATATATAAACGAACTTTATATGTTCCAAGTTTCAACTTTTACATGAAATTACCTTTAAATTTCTTTCCAAACGTTGTTTACTTAAATATATGAAAATAAAGTTTTATTATTATATAAAATCATATATATTACAATAAAATTTGAAATTTAAGAAAGAAGAAATTCACAAGTTTTATTTTAAAGAAAGAAAAATGGTTTCATACAAGATGGGTTCTAGATACAAAATTTAGTAAACTATACCTTACGAGATATAGGAAAAATTTTATATTCTACTTGTCATGTAACTACTCCTCCTATCTATGTTACATTAGAAAAATAAAAAAAGAAGAAGTTTATCGCCATTTATTGCTATAGGTATTTATGTATAAATGGGATTGTAAGTGACTCAAGCCTATTTATGAGCTAGCAAGTTATACTAAGTGATAGCTTGAATTCAACTTGGCTGCAATTGAGTCAAGCTCAATTGATTCAAGTAACCCGTGAGTCTATTCAAGCTTTTTATATATTTTATTAAAAAATTATTGAACTTTTGGTTTTTCTCTTTTTAAAGCCTATTTTCTTTCTTTGATTTTTCCCCTGTAAACCTCCAAAATTTTGCGATCAATTAAGCTTAAACCCTAGTCGAAAGTCCAATCGGAAACCCTAAAGTCAACAAAACCCTAGTTAAACATAACAGTTTAAGTCTGGTAATCCCATGTTCGCAACCCTAAGTGAGTGCGTAAGAGATTAGTATGTAGAATAGTTTGTAATAACATAAGGAAGCTTAAAAAGATCAATTTAGCAAAACTGCAATCCGTTTTGGACCCGAACGGATACAGTTCTTGAAAAATGTGTCTTGGGGCTCAGAATAGGAAAAATATTCCGAATATACCATTAAACTCGTAAAAATATAAGGTTTTCAAAAATATCAGTTTTATAATTTTTTGGTAAGTAAAAATATTAGATATCGCAATTATACATGTATTTTCTTACTACCGGTACTTTATTAGTCATATCTATTTTACATTACACTATTCATTATTATTATCTTTACTTTTTACCTTTCTCATAACTTTATATCACATCTACTTTACTTATTATTATATTTAATTAACAAAACTACAAAAAAAAAAAAAAACCATCTCTTACCTCTCTCTTCTATATGGCTGGCGCCAACCTTCCCTCATTTCACTCATATTATTTTTAATTTCATTTATTTTAATCATACAAAATTCACTCCTCGTTTCCCTATAAATACCCCCATCCTCTTTCATTTCTTTCACACTTCATCTACCCACAAATTCACTATCAAATCTCTCCGAAATTCTCTTCTCAATACTCTCTCCACATATACTATCAAAACGCTCCCAAAATACTCTCAAACCTCCTTCTACATACATAAAACCCACATTATTGCAAAATCCTTTTTAGGTAAACGTTTCTTTATATGTTCTTCTTACCATGCCATGTAACTTTACATGACTATGGTGTGAGTTTCATAAAACTTAACGTTAAGGAAACTACACTATGTTCATGTATTATTTTTGTTCATGAATATCTATTTATATATTTATGTTGTTACTTTACTTTGTTTATATTATGGTTATTATTATATCAAACTAAATGTGATTATGTATTCATATATATATATATATATATATATCCTTTAGAGCATATAAGTGCACTTGCAATTTATTTACTTTCATGCAAAGTAATTTATTTATTCTTTCTTTGCAATTTATTTTTTTCATGTTTTTTTAAGACTAGTCTCTAGTCTTAGACTTGTCCTCATCAAGTCAAAACGATTTTCTCTCTTTTTTTTTCTTTTATTATGGGGACTAGTCTATTTCTTAGTCCTGAGAGCCTTGAAAAAGTTAAGTGTCAGCCCCGATGGGTACCCTAAACGTGGCAGTCCGCCACATATGATATCAAGGCTTAGGAATGGCTACCTTAGCCATGCAAAAGCCTTAGTATTATATGTAAGGCGTCTAACACGGTAATAGGAGACGCTTTTGGGAAGCATAGTATAAGCAGGTAAAGAATAACATACAAGAATTCAGAAATAAAATTATATCATAAATAATCAAAGGTTTGATACATAACTTCTTAGGGGCATTCCCCCGCTGAATCCAAGGATCGTGATAAACCTCCTAACTTTCAAATTTAAAGATTTCAAAGGAATTCTAATCTAAGTCTTTGAGTAGATTTCCTCCAAAAGCTTTAACATCAAAACGTATCCGAATACGGGATGGCCTCAAGCTCAAAAATAGGTGTTCCTGAGAATACAGATATCTATAGGGGTATAAGCTTATGGGCTTAGTGAGTAATCCCAAAAATTCATACTCGAAGAAATTTAACAATCAAGTTTATTATTCAATCATATGAAATGAAACAATCACGTGAGCATACAAGACATATGACTTTCCGGGAATCATATGTTGAATGAATTTACGCCCTTCATTCGGGGTTGGGGATTCAGGCCAATTACAGCCACAACTTAAAAAAAAACACTTTTATAGATCTTACCGGCTCCTATACGCCATCAAAAACTTGTAGTTTATTACAGGCTCCTACTAGCCATCAAAACTTGTAGTTTATTACAGGCTCCTACCAGCCACTCACATGATATACCGGTTCTGTCTACCACCACTATTATACACTTGTCCCACCAATTGTATAGTAGCGAATGCAATGTGACTCAACATATGAAGTGCATGAGTAATTTCTTTAATTAAAGTCTAGTAGTTACATTTAACTTCTTTCAAGTGATCAATCAATTTCAAACATTTCAAGATACTAATTCTCATACAACTTAATTACAAACAAATCGAGTTTCGATATACTTAGTATTCTTTCAACATATTTCATACACTTCCTTTTTATTTTTCTTAAATTCTAGTGCTAATTTTACAAGCACAATCAAGAGTATGAGAAAATCAACGGGAAGTAACTCACTCGGCCATGAAGACCGTTCTTGAATCGGATGGGTCGTTCGGAAATTCCACTTAATCGTAGTAATCCTCGGGGTACGAACACTCCTCCTCGGGATTATCTAATCAAGAAGAATACCCAAAATGAGTATTTATGAAATTCTTCTTCTTGAAAATTCTAAACTTTACTTAAAATCGTAGAAAAATCGTATAAGGGGAAATTCCAACTTAAAATGACCATAACTTGCTCATTTTAACTCGGAATTTCGCGTATAATATGTCGTTTTCTACCTACTCGAAAAGATCTACGCATTTCTAAGCTTATTTTTACAAAACTAAGCCGTTTAGGTTCCGAAAAGGTAGCGACCAGATTTGCCACGAATTTGTAACACTTGTTTTTCTTCTTGTAAACAAAGCTTATTTGAAAGAAATATTTCAATTACTTTGTAAACTTTTTGAAAGGTATATACATTTTTGTAACGACTCATAACATATGTATGAAGTAAATGAAATTGTCTCAACTTGTAAAATTAAGTCTTTTGAACTTGAGATTCTATGGAATATTTATTTTACTTTTGAAAGCTCTTGAGTTTTTGAGATGAATATTTAACTTCTTTAAATTCCTAAGGTGTGGTTTCATTTTTCAAAACTTGGATTCAAAAGTAGTAAAATGATTTTTTATTTCTTGTAATGATTTCCAAAAGAATTTCTACTTCTTGATGAAAGATGAGTTTTCATAAAACCTTTGTTTATGTAAGAATAATTATTTCCATGCATGTTCATCCATTTTCTATTTTAATTTAGGAAAGTTCTTTGAAAAAAATACTTCTTCATTTATTTGTTGAGACAAAAACATTATGTTCATGCATGAATATGAATCATAAACTATAGAAATATAAAGGAACATAATAATTAGAAAGCTTAAGTAAATAAATCAAGTTGGGACCTTAGCTTCTTCAAGGTACCCCGGGATAAGGGAAAAAAGACTCGTCCGAAAAGAAAAGGAATTGTTTTGACTTGATGAGGACAAGTTAAGACTAGAATGACTAGTCTAAAATTAACTTGAATTTAATAACTTGGATGAAGTATAAATAATTGCATGAAGGTTAAATAAATTGTAATACAATGAGCTTATATGCTCTAAATATATTTTATATAGATATATAGATAAAATACATAAAGGATTATAGAGAAGTATAAAGGAACATAATAGAAACAAATGATCATGGAGAATTTGATTATGACAAAAAAAAGCATGAACCTAATGTTGCTTTCTTAACCTCATGGTTTTAGAAAAACACTAAGTCATACTAAGTAAATGAACATGAAGAATTCTTGAGAATTTTCTTACCTAAAAGGCTAAACTTAAGAGGACTTTCTTGAAGAAACTCTTGAGAGAATTTTGAAGAGATTTTGAGAGATAACTTTAGAGAAGAAGAGGTGTGAAAGAAGTGAAGGTATGAAGGGTATTTATAGGAAAATGGGAGATATTTGTGTAATTAAATAATGAAAATCAAAACAAATTGGGCAGAGGAGAGATGGCCGGCGCTATTTTGATGTATGGGGGAGGAAAAATTTAATTTTTTGTCTTTTGATTAATTAAAGTAAGATGAAAGATGTGAAGTTGTATTGGAAATGAAAATGTGTAAGAAGTAGGTGTAAGGTTTGTAAGAATAGGTTGTAAGAAAAGTAGAGATAGTTGAATAGTGTAGAATAGTAGAAAATAGTGTAATGTAAAAGTAGACATGACAATTAAATACGGTAGTAAGAAAGTACGCGTATAAAAGCGATATCTGATATTTTTAGTTATCGAAAAATTACGAAATTGATATTTTTGGAAATCTTATATTTTTACGAGTCTAACGGTATATTCGGAATATTTTTCCGATTCCGGGCTTCCGGACACGTTTTCAAGAATTTGTCCGATCGGGTTAAAGGACACTCGAAAATCTTCAATCTGATATTTTTATAAAACCTATAGCTATTACGAACTATTACAACTAATTTTTCCAACTTCGTTTTCTGGCTTGAGAAAACGGCAATGCCGGAGTTAAACGGTTACGGTAAACTAGGGTTTTGTTTGACTTAAGAATCCTTTTGACTTTCGATTAGGGTTTAGGTCTTAGCTTTGGATCAAAATTTCGGGGATTTACAACTACCCCCTTAAAGAAAGTTTTGTCCTCAAAACTTGAAATTCGTACCTGTTTCTTAAGGAGATTTGGATATTTCTTTCGGATCTCCTCGGCTCCCAAGTAGCCTCTTGCGAATGATTCCTCCATAATACCTTGACATATCGGATTTCTTGTGTTCTCAGCTTTTGAACTTTTGATCAGAATTCGAACTGGATGCTCCTCATAAGTCAAATTCTCTTTCAGCTGGGTTCAAGCTCCACAATCGATCAGGGTGGGGATATGCTTTCCTTAGCACTGAGACATGGAAGACATTATGTACTCCCGACAGGTTTGGCGGTTAATGCCAAGCGGATAAGCTCCTACCGTTCGAGGATTTCGAAAGGTCCGATATATCTTGGGCTTAGCTTTCTCGAGCCCGTAAGATGATATCTTTATCGGATTCACTTTAGATACACGTGATCCAACGTTAAACTCAAGGATTCGTCGTTTTTGGTCCGCCCAACTTTTCTGCCTATCTTGGGCCTCTTTCATCCTTTGCTGAATAATCTTGACTTTATCGAGGCGTCTTGGATGAGATCTGGTCCAATTGTTAATTTTTCCACATCATCCAGAATAGAGGCGATCTACACCTCCTTCCATATAAAGCTTCGTATGGTGGCATCTTGATTGTTGAATGATAGCTGTTGTTGTAAGCAAACTCACCAAAGGTAGGTGTACTTCCCAGCTTCCTTTGAATTCCATCACACAAGCTTAACATGTCTTCCAAAGTCTGGATAGTTCGCTCTGATTGTCCATCGGTTTGAGGGTGGTAGCCGTACTGAATTGTAACTTGGTCCCATACATTTCTGAAGGCTCGTCCAAAACTTTGACACGAATCGAGGGATCCCGATGATACAATCCCTGTTGGAACTCCATGTAGCTCACTATCTCCCTTACATATAGCCGGGCCAACTTTTCCATTGAGTAGGTCATGTTGATGGGGATGAAGTGCGCTGACTTGGTAAGTCGATCACAACTACCCATATGGCATCATATCGGCGGATGTTCGGGGCAATCCACATACGAAATCCATGGTAATTTGTCCCATTTCCATTCTGGTATGGCCAATGGTTTCAAAAGTCCTCCTGGCCTTTGGTGTTCAATCTTTACTTGTTGACATATGGGACACTTCATTACGAATTCAGCTACATCCTTTTTCATACCATTCCACCAAAAGCGACTTTAAGGTCTTGGTACATCTTGGTACCACCGGGTGCATGGTATATCCCGAGTTATGCCTCATCCATTATTTCCTTTTTCATCTCCTCATCATTTGGTACACATAATCTTCCCTTCATTCTTACTACATCTTCCTCATCTATCTCAAAATCGTCATACCTTCCTCCCTGTATCTCCTTTTCAACTTTTGTATGACTTCATCATATCGTTGAGATTCTTTGATTCTATCGATCAGGGTTGGCTCCATTACCAAATGGGAAATTTCCATTTCCACACTTTGTCCCACAAACTCGATGCTCATTTTCTCGAATTCCTTTATGAGTTCCTTTTGAGTTGTGAGCATGGCTGCAACTTCTCCATGGTTCTTCCGACTCAAAGCGTCTGCTACCGCATTCACTCTTCCAGGGCAATAATTTATTCCAAGATCGTAATCTTTGATTAACTCCAACCATCTCCTTTGCCTCATATTCAATTCCTTTTGGGTAAATAATACTTGAGGCTCTTATGGTCCGTATAAATCTCGCATCTCTGTCCATAAAGGTAGTGCCTCCAAAGCTTGAGAGCAAAAACAACTGCGGCCAACTCAAGATCATGCGTCGGGTAATTTTGTTCATGCGGCCTCAACTGTCGTGAAGCATAAGCAATCACTTTCCCTTCTTGCATCAGCACACATCCTAGCCATTTCTTGATGCATCACTATGGACGGTATATGGCTTTTCTGGATCGGGTAAGGTTAAAATTGGAGCAGATACCAACGTTGTTTTAACTCCTGAAAGCTTTGTTCCCTCTTCTCATTCCAAATGAATCTTTCATTTTCTGGGTAACTGAGTTAGGGGCTTAGCTATCTTTGAGAAATCTTGCACGAACTTCCTGTAATAGCCAGCAATCCAAGAAAACTTCTAATCTCCGTCACCGTCCTTGGTTGTTTCCTCCATTACGGCCTTAATCTTTTCGGGATCTACTGATATTCCTTTCCCTGAGATAACATGTCCTAGAAAAGATATTTGATCCAACCAAAAGTCACACTTAGATAATTTGGCATATAACTTGTGCTCCCTTAAGGTTTGTAATGCCATTCTCAGATGTTCTTTGTGTTGTTCCCGTGTTTTAGAATAAACCAAAATATCATCAATGAAGACAATCACGCATTTATCCAAGAGCGGCTTATACACCCGATTCATCAAGTCCATGAAAGCAGCTGGTGCATTAGTTAATCCAAATGGCATGACCATGAACTCATAGTGTCCATACCGAGTTCTAAAAGCGGTCTTGACACATCTCTGGTTTTATCTTAGCTGGTGGTATCCAGATCTTAAATCAATGCGTGAGAAACACTTGCTCCTTGTAGCTGGTCAAAGAGATCGTCAATCCTTGGCAAGGATACCTATTTTGATAGTGACCTTTGAGTTCTCGATAGTCAATACACAACCTCATAGATCCATCTTTCTTTTCACGAATAATACTGGAGCTCCCCAAGGTGAGACACTTGGTCTAATAAATCCTTGGTCAAGCAGTTCTTGTAACTGCTTCTTAAGTTCCTTGAGCTCAACAGGTGCCATTCGGTAGGGTGCCTTGGATATAGGTTCTGTTTTTGGCATCAAATCGATCTCAAAATCGATTTCTCGTTTTGGGGGTAACCCAGGCAATTCTTCTGGAAAAACATCAGAGAATTCATTAACGATGGGGATGTCGTCAATGTTGGGTCTTTCCTTATCCTCCTCGTACTTCCCACATAACTTTCAACTCCTTCTCAACTTCTTCAATTAGCTCGAACGAACTTAACTCCAAACTTGCGGATTCTCCCAAAAACGTAGCTTTCTTTCCATCTTGTCCCATGAATTCCACCTTTTTATTTCTACAATCTACCTTTGCTTCCACCATGGACAACCAACTCATTCCAAGAATCACTTCGTACTTGCTGATTTTATCACTATAAGATCGGTAGTTGCTTCATGGCCTTGTATCTTCATGGGGCAATTCCTTATTACTTCTTTGGTAGTCACCACACTACCGGTGGGGGTTTTTATACGAAAGCTGTTGTGATTGTGGTGATGGGTAAACCGGTCTTCAAGGCTACACTAGTGGCAATAAAGGAATGTGTTGCACCGTATCGAAGAGGGTATAAGCGGTTAGGTCCCCTATTTGTATGGTTCCTGCGTTCAAGACGCGCGTGTTACTATCTTTGTCCTTAAAAAGGCTTCCTAGTATCTATTATTTCCAACATGCATCATAACTTTATAGACAGATATTAAAACAGGCATATATATATTAGGGATTGAAGCTAACCTGTAACCAAGCTATAGTCATACTCCCTCCGTGGTCTAGGGCAGCCAACTCTACTCCTTCATCGGCATCCTCCTCGCAGACCCATTGCCCTTCAAGGTTATAAATTCTCAGCCCATGCATAGATGATGCCGAGCGACTTCCGCTTCCATTTCCTCCTCTTGTTGGGGCAAGTCCTCCTGAGGATCCAAGGTCGGTTCGCTGGGAGATTCCTTTGGGGGCATTCGTTAGCAAAATGTCCCAATTGCTTGCATACGAAACAAGTCGTAGTAGCTTTCTTTGGGCAATCCGGAATCTTATGGCTTGGGTCACCACAGAAATAACACTTGTTCTGGAGAAGGGGGCATCTCTTCGGGTAATGCGCTCCTTTGCATTTCCAACAATTGGCTGATATCTTAGAATCATCCTTGTGTCCACTAAAATTTCCCTTAAAATTGCTAATTGGTTTAAACCTCTTAGAAGGGAAATTGGAGCTCGTTCCGGTTGAAATCTCCTTCCAAACACATGTACTTTCTTCTCAAAGGTTCGGCTTTCCTTTTCTTGGCCCCTTCAACGATTCGTGCTCTTTCAACCAATTCCCTGAAGGTGCGAATGTCAAACTCTTCTAATCGCATCCTTAAATCTTCATCTAACCCGTTCAAGAACACTTGTCGTTTCAGCTCCTCACTGTACTTATAAGAATCTGGAGCGTACTGCAGGAGTCGGCTAAATTCCGTCTCATATTGTTCTATGGACTTTCCTCTCTGGGATATGTGCAAGAAGTCCGCACTGTACCTTACCCTTAAACTTCCAGGGAAATAATTTTCCAGAAACTCATTCCGAAACATGTCCCAAGTGATGGGTGGCGGCAATTCCCTACTCTTGGACTCCCACCAGATGCGGGCGTTGAATCTCAACATGTAAGTACCATAGCTTATCCGGAGATGATAAGGGACTTCATAAGCAGCAAAAGATCGTTCCACCTGCGCGAGCCAATCTTCAGCCTCATCAGGTTTCCCAAAAGCTCCGTCAAAGTAACGGTTACTTTTGATAAAGTCTGGGAGTGAAGTTCTGTATGGTCGAGGTGGTGGCGGAGGCGGCAGGGGTGCTGTATGTGATTGAGCATCAGGTGCTGCTGGTCCATGTACAGACGCTTGGGGTGCTTGCTGGGGTGGTGCTTGTGCTGGTGCGGGAGGTGGCATATTCCTCTGTTGTTGTTGAACCAACACATTAAGAAGTTGTGTTAATTGACCCAGAGTGGCTTGGAGATTGCCTTGCTGGTCTGGGGCAGGAGCCGCAGGGGGTACTTCTGGTTGGTTCACTTCTTCAGGCGGGTTATTTGATGCCTGCCTCATTCTCGGTCGTCCTCTTCTAGGTCGGCTTTTAATCGTTTATGTAAATACTAGATTATTAAGTCTTCTTCATATTAAGTTACGGAAATTGCGGAAATTTCCAAAGAAATAAACATATAAAGGAAAATATCATACAAGAGAAATTTAATCAATTAAATCAAGAAAGGAAATTTGTTTAAACCAAAATATTTAAACCTAAAATATTCAATATAGAAGGAAATAAATCCTATAAAGAAATCAAAGAATTTTAAAAAAATTCAACAAGCACTTTTTCAAAACATAAATTAATCTACTAATCGATTTTATATCCTAGGCTGATCCGGTTACCGAATTCTTTTTGGACACTTGGAATTGCTCATGCGAGTCCTTCCTTCTTTCTTCGATCTTTTCTTCAAGTCGTCCTTAGCCATCTTAGTTACGAACAGCTTCAAGTTGCTTTGATCCATCATTCTTTTTCCTGGGAAGGTTGATTTCTAGGCTTGCTTGGCTCCCGTTGATCAAACTTTGTCTGTGCTCTATGCTCCTTATTGGATATGTCGTCACTTCTTCCTTGATTAGGTTTCTTACACGAGATCGTCTTTGTTTTGGGATATTCTTATTAGGTCATTCGAATTCTTGACTGGCTTTACGTTGGTTGGAAGTATCCTTGATTCGTCCATGATCTTCTGGCTCATCGTGGGCTTTGGTATATAATCGTCTTATGGAATTCCAAATTCGAAAATCGGGAAACTAACACTTATTAATTCGGAAGAAGAACGTAGCTTTTTGGAGCATAAGGTGTGGTTGTAATGATACGTGAGACATTCTATATCGTAGGAACTTCTAAGTCTGTTCTAATGGAGAAAATTCTTTACATAGGCTTCTTACTTTAAATCGGTAATCCACAAAGGTCTCTTGAGTTAAATATTGGGTCTTAACCCTAACTTTCCCAAAGGTAACTTTAAAGGACAAGGGAGGTCATGACTTCCTCCTTTTTGAGAATTTCTAAACTCGTCTAATCTTATCTAAGGCCTTTCTATTCTAGATTTATTCCTATTACCTTTATTTCTATAAACTTGTTGCTCTGATACCAACTTAAACTGTCACGCCCCGATGGGTACCCTAAACGTGGCAGTCCGCCACATATGATATCAAGGCTTAGGAATGGCTACCTTAGCCATGCAAAAGCCTTAGTATTATATGTAAGGCGTCTAACACGGTAATAGGAGACGCTTTTGGGAAGCATAGTATAAGCAGGTAAAGAATAACATACAAGAATTCAGAAATAAAATTATATCATAAATAATCAAAGGTTTGATACATAACTTCTTAGGGGCATTCCCCCGCTGAATCCAAGGATCGTGATAAACCTCCTAACTTTCAAATTTAAAGATTTCAAAGGAATTCTAATCTAAGTCTTTGAGTAGATTTCCTCCAAAAGCTTTAACATCAAAACGTATCCGAATACGGGATGGCCTCAAGCTCAAAAATAGGTGTTCCTGAGAATACAGATATCTATAGGGGTATAAGCTTATGGGCTTAGTGAGTAAATCCCAAAAATTCATACTCGAAGAAATTTAACAATCAAGTTTATTATTCAATCATATGAAATGAAACAATCACGTGAGCATACAAGACATATGACTTTCCGGGAATCATATGTTGAATGAATTTACGCCCTTCATTCGGGGTTGGGGATTCAGGCCAATTACAGCCACAACTTTTAAAAAAAAACACTTTTATAGATCTTACCGGCTCCTATACGCCATCAAAAACTTGTAGTTTATTACAGGCTCCTACTAGCCATCAAAACTTGTAGTTTATTACAGGCTCCTACCAGCCACTCACATGATATACCGGTTCTGTCTACCACCACTATTATACACTTGTCCCACCAATTGTATAGTAGCGAATGCAATGTGACTCAACATATGAAGTGCATGAGTAATTTCTTTAATTAAAGTCTAGTAGTTACATTTAACTTCTTTCAAGTGATCAATCAATTTCAAACATTTCAAGATACTAATTCTCATACAACTTAATTACAAACAAATCGAGTTTCGATATACTTAGTATTCTTTCAACATATTATCATACACTTCCTTTTTATTTTTCTTAAATTCTAGTGCAACTAATTTTACAAGCACAATCAAGAGTATGAGAAAAATCAACGGGAAGTAACTCACTCGGCCATGAAGACACGTTCTTGAATCGGATGGGTCGTTCGGAAATTCCACTTAATCGTAGTAATCCTCGGGGTACGAACACTCCTCCTCGGGATTATCTAATCAAGAAGAATACCCAAAATGAGTATTTATGAAATTCTTCTTCTTGAAAATTCTAAACTTTACTTAAAATCGTAGAAAAATCGTATAAGGGGAAATTCCAACTTAAAATGACCATAACTTGCTCATTTTAACTCGGAATTTCGCGTATAATATGTCGTTTTCTACCTACTCGAAAAGATCTACGCATTTCTAAGCTTATTTTTACAAAACTAAGCCGTTTAGGTTCCGAAAAGGTAGCGACCAGATTTGCCACGAATTTGTAACCACTTGTTTTTCTTCTTGTAAACAAAGCTTATTTGAAAGAGAAATATTTCAATTACTTTGTAAACTTTTTGAAAGGTATATACATTTTTGTAACGACTCATAACATATGTATGAAGTAAATGAAATTGTCTCAACTTGTAAAATTAAGTCTTTTGAACTTGAGATTCTATGGAATATTTATTTTACTTTTGAAAGCTCTTGAGTTTTTGAGATGAATATTTAACTTCTTTAAATTCCTAAGGTGTGGTTTCATTTTTCAAAACTTGGATTCAAAAGTAGTAAAATGATATTTTTATTTCTTGTAATGATTTCCAAAAGAATTTCTACTTCTTGATGAAAGATGAGTTTTCATAAAACCTTTGTTTATGTAAGAATAATTATTTCCATGCATGTTCATCCATTTTCTATTTTAATTTAGGAAAGTTCTTTGAAAAAAATACTTCTTCATTTATTTGTTGAGACAAAAACATTATGTTCATGCATGAATATGAATCATAAACTATAGAAATATAAAGGAACATAATAATTAGAAAGCTTAAGTAAATAAATCAAGTATTGGGACCTTAGCTTCTTCAAGGTACCCCGGGACTAAGAAAAGACTAGTCCCGAAAAGAAAAGGAATTGTTTTGACTTGATGAGGACAAGTCTAAGACTAGAATGACTAGTCTTAAAATTAACTTGAATTTAAATAACTTGGAATGAAGTAAATAAATTGCATGAAGGTTAAATAAATTGTAATACAATGAGCTTATATGCTCTAAATATTTATAGCTATATAGATATATTAGATAGAAATAACATAAAGGAATTATAGAGAAGTATAAAGGAACATAATAGAAACATAAATGATCATGGAGGAATTTTGATTATGAACAAAAACAAAGCATGAACCTAATGTTGCTTTCTTAACCTTCATGGTTTTAGAAAACACACACTAAGCTCATACTAAGTAAATGAACATGAAGAAATCTTGAGAATTTTCTTACCTAAAGAAGCTAAACTTAAGAGGACTCTTGCAAGAACTCTTGAGAGAATTTTGAGAGAGATTTTGAGAGAGTAACTTTAGAGAAGAAGAGGTGTGAAAGTAGTGAAGGTATGAAGGGGTATTTATAGGAAAATGTGGGAGATAATTTGTGTAAATTAAATAATTGAAAATCAAAACAAATTGGGCATGAAGGAGAGATGGCCGGCGCTATTTTGGGGGTATGGGGGAGAGAAAAATTTAATTTTTTGTCTTTTGATTAATTAAGTAAGAGATGAAAGATGTGATGTTGTATTGGAAATGAAAATGTGTAAGAAGTAGGTGTAAGGTTTGTAAGAATAGGTTGTAAGTAAAAGTAGAGATAGATGAATAGGTGTAGAATAGTAGAAAATAGTGTAATGTAAAAGTAGACATGACAATTAAATACGGTAGTAAGAAAGTACGCGTTATAAAAGCGTATCTGATATTTTTAGTTATCGAAAAATTACGAAATTGATATTTTTGGAAATCTTTATTTTTACGAGTCTAGCGGTATATTCGGAATTATTTTTCCGATTCGGGCTTCCGGACACGTCTTTCAAGAATTATGTCCGATCGGGTTCAAAGGACACTCGAAAATCTTCAATCTGATATTTTTAAAACCTATAGCTATTACGAACTATTTCAACTAATTTTTCCAACTTCGTTTTCTAGGGCTTGAGGAAAACGGCAATGCCGGAGTTAAATGGTTACGGTAAACTAGGGTTTTGTTTGACTTAAGAATCTTTTGACTTTCGATTAGGGTTTAGGTCTTTAGCTTTGGATCAAAATTTTCGGGGATTTGCATTAGACTCCCTATACTTGACTTTATTATTCATTATGTTACATTTGCTTGTTATTATTCTCATAATCATGCCCATAAACATTGTTGTCCAAATCTTTAATCTTCAATTATACTTTTGCAAAAAGGAGATTTTATCACCTAAGAATGGTTCTATATGAAATTTAGAATTTATGATTTCACAAAAGTAAGTCTATTCTTTTCAAAACTTTAGGAAGAACTCACTATAATTATAAAGCTACCTTTGTTTAAAAATCATTTTAATCATTTCTATATTACATTGTTTTCCAAAAGAAGATAACTTTTGATACTAAAATGTTTTCCATAAAAACATAATAAAAAGGGAATGAGAGTTTTCAAACCAAGATTTTTCGAGTAATGATCAAAGAAAAGTTGCATAAAAAAACTAATAGGAAAAGTGACACCAATATTGAAAATTTCTAAAAGGAAAATAGAGTAATTTATTTGTATTAAAAAGTCATTAAGGAAAATAGTAAGATAAACATAAAATAATTCTTTGAAAGCAAAAGAATCAAAATATTCATTTTAAAGGATTTACAAAATGGATTTCTTGTAAATTATGGTTTTCTAAACTTCTAATTAACATTATTTTACTAAAGAATTTTGGTTGGACAACAAACACTTGAGCATGGATGAAATATGAGCTATATATCTATGAAAAGGAATTTATTAACTATATACATAATTAAGTATTTATCAAAGCAATTTTTGAATGATTTAATGTTTGAAACAAATGCTTTTGGGATGGGAAAATTTGTGGTAAATCTGATCACCACTGTTTTGGAGCCTAAATGATCTGGTTTGATGAAAATAGTTTTAGAAATGGATAGATCTTTTTGAATAAGTAGAAATTGGTATATTATATGCGCAATTCCGAGTTAAAATGACCAAATTATCGCCATTTTAAATTGGAATTATCTTCTATGCGAACTTTGACGTTCTTATGGTATAGTTTTGTCAAATTTCAAGAAGGTTATCAAGAAATACTTGGTATTTTTCTTGACTAGGTGATCCCGAGAATAAATACCCGTATCCCAAGGATTATTTTGACTAAGTGAATTGTTTGTTCGATTCATCCATTTGGAAGATTTATCGCCATGGCAACGTGAGTTTATTTCCTTAAATACGTTACTTGATTGTGCTTATAGTTTAGTAGTACTAGAATTAAGCAAAGACAAATTGTTATGTATGTAAAAAATGTTGAAAGAATTCCAAGAATATCGAGACGGGAATTGATTGTAAGTAATTGTTTCTTTTAGTATAGAACTTGATATGTATGAGATTCTATGATCACCTTAAAATTGATAATAATGATGTTATAATATCTTAAATAAATTTATTTATGCTTACCACGAAGTAAGTCACATTGAATGGGGTTATTATCCTTAGGTAAAAAGGATAGTAGCATAGTTGATAGTAGCACTTGGCGGCTATGATCAAAAGCGATTGCTTAGCGACATGGAATTAAACCATTTCTTGGCAGTAAACCAAAGGCATGACTCAACCCGAGTAGACTTAATATGCTTGGTGGTAATGATCGAAAACATAACTTAACCAAAACTACTCGTTTTGAGATTACTTATCACCAAACCCTGAATGGAGGGTGAAAATCCATTCAACATATAGTTCCCGGAAAATTATATGCCTTGCTTGCTCACGTGTATGTTGCATTTCACTTGATTGCTTAAATAACTTGTTTGAAATTTTACTACACAAGAAATTGCTTATGGAAATAATTCTCACTAAGCCTATTAGCTTATACCCCTATAGATATCTTTTACAGTTTAACTATTTGTGGTTGAGGCCACGTGGACCCTGCAGCCAAGTATGTTCCCCCTTTTTGGTTAAGAAATTTTTAGATGAAGTTTAGCATTAGTTTGGATGTAAACTTCATAGAAAAATTCTTGTAATAGATTATAGTTATTTTGGCGGGGGAATGCCCCTAAGACTTGTAAGACAATTATTATGAATATTATGAATTCCTTTTTCCTTTTTCTTAAATTGTTATTGTATCTTCTTAAGCTTCATATTTCAAAGTATGGTCATCTAAATTTGTGAGAGCATGCCTTACACTTAATATCGAAGCTTTTAGGAATGACTAAGGTTGTCATGCTTAAGCTTTAATATTGACTGTGGCGGACTGCTACGTTTAGGGTTTCCTTTGGGGCGTGACATCCCCCCTTAGATCTAATGGTTTAAATTTTTTGTATTTTAAGACCAAATCAACTAAAAATCCTATTATATTCACAAATCCTAATACATTTTTAAATAAATATTTCAAGAATATTCAAGCTTAATTGAGTCAAGCTCTAGCTCATCGAGTATTAATTCAAGTTAAGTTTGAGTTTTGAGTTTCTTCATTCGAATCGAGTTCAAGCTTAATATTATATTGTTTGAACTCAATTCGCAAACAATCATGTGCATGAGGATACGTAAGAAGGTATTAAATATGACTAAAATAAGGTAAATATAATTGCTTAACTTGTTTTTTGTCACCAATGACCTTATAGCCTGGTGGCATCATCTCTAACATCTCAAATGAGATGTACTATGTTTGATTCCTCTCTCCCCATTGTAATGGAAAAAACAAAAAAAAAATTATTTTTTTCTCATCATTTACACTATGTTTGGTATAGAGGAATTATGAGCGAATGATTGGGAAGGAAACAAATTGAGAGGGATTAAATTTCATTTCTTATCTATACTATTAAAGCAAAACCACCCCCTTTGGTATCTTTAGTATAAATATTTTTAGTGTAAATGTTTTAAATATAATTTTTTAGCATATGGACAAAAAATATATTTCATATCTCTAAAATCATGAAAATTAAATAGGATTTGAATATAATTAAATAAGGGTTGAATAGACATAGTCTTTTCTTTTTCTAGCATATGGGCATAAAATATTTTTGATATCGTTGAAATCATGAAATTAAAATAGGGTTTGAATAAAATTAAATAGGGGTTGAATAGACATAGTCTTTTCTACTTAAAATATTTTTAGTATTCTAAAATCATGAAATTAAATAGGGTTTGAATAAAAATAAATGGGGATAGACATGGTCTTTTCCCTTTTTAGCCTAAGCATGTATCTTTATATGCCAATTTAAACCTCTGATACCATATTTATGTATGGCAGTTACCCAACATGGAGAAACTACCTATGGAAAATACAATTGTAATTATGATTTGTAATTAATTTCCTAATTTTTAGGACTAATTAAGGTTGTCTGTCAAAATAATATATCTATTTAATTTATAGATGTAATGTTGTTTTATTTGCACACGAATCGCTAGGTATAGGCAAAAAAACCGACCGAACCAAACCAATCCAAACCAAAAATATGGTTTTTTTTCATGGTTTGGTTTGAAAATTTTCAAATCCGAACCAATCCGTAAATTTATGGTTTGGTTTAGAAGGTAAACCAAACCAATCCGTAAAACTGAACCAAACCGTTTTAGAAAAATATAATAATATTTTACTATATTTTTATATGATTTCATTTTATATTTATTATTTGGTGGATATTAATTAAAATCAACTTGTTCTTTTTTAAATTTTTTTTAAGCTCATGATATGTAATTTTTTTCTTAATAGCTTTTAACTTTGTAAAGTATGAAATTTATTTATTCAGTTATAAGCTTTCATTATGTATTAATTGTTTAATATATTTTGCCAGTTGGTTATTTTATTCATTGATGAATTTTGTTGATGGATGGTTTTTTATTTTAGCTAAATTATTAGTAGATAATTTACATGATGGTTATATTAAAAATCATAAATTATGACTTATTATGTATTGGTTAGTGAATATATTTTATTGGTGGATAATTGATTTTATAGAGAACTATAGATTAGAAGTATGATGAATTTATAAAGTATTTTGTCGTGGTTTATAATATCAACTTTGTAAAATGATATAAATATTTAAGAATCTATACAAATGTGAAAAAACTATAACAAAGAAAATTTTTAGTTAGAATTTTGATTTAAACCGTAATCCAAACCAAACCTGTAAGGACCCGCTATCACCCCTATATTTGAAATAGGAGATAACGGTTCCCCAACCACATATAACCCCTAAGATTATATGTAAGGTTGCCTGAAGGATTTGTTTGAGTAATTGTTTATCTAATTCCATAAAGATAATATACAATAAGAGACATAGCTTTTTTTTTTTTTTTTTCTAACCTTAAACAAAACTATACTACTACACTACCAACTCATTTTGCAAAGGAATACAACTTAACTTTTAAATAGCTAAACACATACATATATACATATATATTACATCCAAAGGCTTCTTACAAGCCTTAGCAAAATCCTCAAAACACAATTCAACTAACACTATAATTACACTATCAACAAAAAAGAATCTCATCTAATCTATCACATTCATAGGGTCCATTGAGTCCATGGTCATCTCTAATCCTCCAACCCATCAAGAAAATCTTCAAAGTCGGTTCCGTACCCTATACTCGTATAGAACTCATCGGAATCATCACCTGAAATAGATAAAATATGAGTCAAAGGCCCAGTACACAAGTAACGAATACAAAATGCGAAGTGGATCACACATTGTTATACTAAATGCACTATGCAACAATCACCTGTTTATTAATAAGTCTTTAATTAGTAAGACAACACGGGAGTATTCAAACTCCGGACAACAAGGATCTAGTATTACGTCCGCCTCCCTGAGTGGTCCCTACTGTTCATACAGACTAGGCAGCCCCACCTTCCGGCGTAGCCCGTAATACTAGGGGATCCTGAGTAACGCATCACGACGCTCGGGGGGTTGATATGAGTAGCTAGGATACTCATATCTCCTAAACCATTCTATCCATTAACGAGAAAGTACCCTGCCCCCAATCTGAGCAGGGTGCCACTCTCCGAACTAGATTTAACGGCAAACAACGACAATCAACACTCATATACCAATAGGATTTTCTTATTTTAGAGTAGTTTGATCTTGATGCCTACCCTAGCAAAGAGACAGACAAGTTACTGCGTATCTGAAATAGCTCGGGAGTTAACGAGGTTGACTGGGCGAGGATCTATCACTATTTAAATCAATATTAAATTCACACTTAGCTTAAGCACTAGCTAACTAGTATAAAAGATAAATATATCAAAGAAATTCAAATAAATTAATAAAGGTCATAATAAAGCATTTAAACGTCCTAATATATCCTAGATCGCTTAACAAATACTTAATTGATCATATAACAAACTTCGGAAAATTTTAGAAAAAGTTTTTAAAATTCAAAAGCACAGGGGATACGCCGGCAGCCAAAACCGGTGGCTTTGAGCCGGTGTTTGATACTCTGAAAATCAATACTGCCAACGCTGGCAGTGTTCAAGGGTACGCCGACTGCCTTCATTCTACGCCGCGGCCTTGAGCCGGCGTAGAATCCAAAACCCAAAATTTTCAAAACGTCCAGAGAGGTTTAATCCGTCTGCTTACTCAGATACGCGGGCAGCTTTGACACGTACGCCGGCGGCCTTGATTCCCAGCGGCCAACGTACAATATGGATGAAAGAACGCCGGCTGACTTTTCTAGCGAAAGCTGGCGGCGTTCGGTCGGCCTTAAGAAATCTGATTATGTGGGCTTTCAACACCGCCTGTAGGCCGGCGGCGTAGATAATCAAATTACCGGCGTATGTTCTGAAGAACAGACACTGGCAAATTTTTAGCGTAAAAGCCGGCGGTTTAACAAAGCGGCGTTAAGCAATTTGAATCTAACGCTGCCTCTACGCCGACGGCGTTGAATTCCCAGGTGCCGACGTACGTTCAAAAACAGGCCTATACGAAAATTGTTTTTTATTTCCCCTGTTTTACTACACTTTGTTCATTTCTCAAAAATTTTCCAAACTTAATCCAAACTTTCTAAAGCTTGTTATATGATCCAAATACTATCCTAACAACATGAATTCTACTTCTAATCATCAAAACACTAATCACACTTCAATTTCACATATCCACTACTCATTCTTCAATCTTCCAAAATACTCATCCCCACACATCCACACTCCTATAAGATATATACTACTACTCCATTAATCATATAATCTCATCCAAACTATCATCCATGCACCAATTCAATCTCATACCAATCATCACCTCAAAATCATATATATACTAACATTTACAAACAATTCAACATAGAACATAAAAAAAAGATAGTGTTTGTATTAAACTCACATGATTGAATCTTGGCTTGGAATGATATTCAAATCCTTAAGCTTGTAATAAACCTTGGCTTAGGGTTTAAGATTTTGGGTGAGAAAAGGAAGAAAGAAAGAGGAAAAGAAAGAAAATTCGGATGAAAGGAAGGCCTGCCCCAAAAAGTGTCCAAAACATGTCTAAACAAAGTCAAATCTCATCCAAATTTAGTCATTAGGGGTATATTTGTCCTAGGATTAATTTGGGCAAATTTCAAATGCATTTGAATTGAATTTAAGTTCAAAAAGTGGGTTTAAAATTGGCTAAAATTTTTGTCATATAACTAAACAATTCAAAAGTGAATTACTAAGTTCTAAACATAACACATGCATATTAATTTGAAAAAGACACAAACATTCATTACACTATACACACATTTATAGATATCAAACAATAATATAAACTTTATAAGACTATACACATATAATTTAACACATTCACTAATTACATTAGCTAAGCACACACATATATATATCATTCCAATAACATTTAGCATGCAATTTAAGGAATTCATAGCTATTTCAGAACCAAACTGTTATTTAATGGTTTAAAAAATTTATAATTCGAACCAAACCATTAGTTAATGGTTTGGTTTGGGATGGAAAAAAAACTAAACTGTAAATTATAGTTTGGTTTGGTTTGGTTTTAGGAAAAACCGAACCAAACCGATCTGTGCCTACCCCTATGAATCGTAGGTGCATCATCTAGTGGTTTATTTTTAAAAGGAAAGGCATGAGAAGGGAAAATAAATGTAATATTTTTCCTGGTCCTATAATTTTTATTATCAATTCCAAAAAGGAGAAAATTAGAAGGAAAATGAGAAAAAAAATATGAAAATTACTCTTATACCCTTCTTTTTTAAATTACTTATTATCTTTTAAGGTCATATTAGTAAATTACCATTATATCTTATTTTGTCTTTTATAATTAATATTCTATCAATTTTCTTCCCTTTCATTATTCGAATATATAATAGGATTCAAATTCCCCATAATTTCTCTCCTCAATTTTCTTTCCCTTGACAATCTTTCATTCGTAAATCATTCGATTATACGAAATAGTGTTACTATCACTATAATTATATTTCTATTATTACTACAAACATACATGGAAAATTCTATGGTCTCATAAATTATTTAATGACTTATATTCATATCCAACCATTACCGTACTCATAAAATACATAATATTTTACTTATTATATATTTTTTTATAGTCAAATGATTGACTTAATAGTCCAATCGATAGGATTATAGAAGTTTTATAATATAAACACACTCATACATGCGAAAAAATTTAACATAACAATATAGGAAAATAGTATGGTCCTATCATTAATTTTGATTGGACTGGTTCTAACTATCCAACTACTGACACCATGCCCAACCATGATTGAACTACCAAAATAGTTAATATTCCCATTATTATATTTATTTTAATAGTTAGATAATTGTCTAGACAGCCTGTCGATAGGAAACTCCCAACAATATAATAGAGACATAAGATAAATAAAACTTTAAATAAATAATAATAATTTGAAGATAAGAGTTATAAGAAGTAATTCTTTAGAGAGACAACTATGAGAATATGGTTGTGTAGTGAATTTACATAAAACATTCTTGAGCCCACTTCAACCCAGAGCCTAGATATATTGAATTTATTGGAATAAGTCACTAATGGCAACTTTATTTCATGTATAAGTTCATGGAAAAGAAAATTAACATTATTAATTTTTTTTAAAAAATTACGAAAGTTATACTAGAACAAAAATAGTCCCAGTTTTAAGAAAATTACTCCATTATCTTGAAGAGACAGAGTTAGATATAATAAAATGACCTTGTCTCTGCCTACTCAACACCATTTTGTTCATTCATCTCCTGCATCCTTTCACATTAGTGTAATCATCCTCAAAACCAGTAGCTTCTTGAATTTTCAAGCTCCCAATTTTTTAGAATCACATCCCTCAACCTCCATCTCGGGCTTTGATGGCTTCTCTTCTTCTATGAGTTAATCAAATATAAATTTGTGAATGCAAAAAAAAAAATAAATAAATAATAATAAAAATCAAATAAACAAAACAAAATGATCCCATCCATATAAAACAAGAGAAAAAGCATGTTTTTATAGTAACAAACATTGATGTTGTTAAGCAAAGCCCAAACGAATTCTAGCTCGACCCTATTACTTTGCTTAACCCTAATATCAAAATATCTCTCAGCGTCACTTTCACTCTCATGTTTATCTCTCTCAAATGAGTCCCTATGCCCTTTTTTGTCCTCTTATGTTTCTCTCAAAAACTAGGGTTTCTATGTAATGTGTTGTTTATGTGTTTATAGATGTGTATGAGCGGTTTCGAGCTGCTCCTACTCCAATTGACTCAAACATGAGACATGCAAGATGGTAAAATCGGGATATTCCCAGTTCCTTTCATTTCATCTATTTATAAAGGGATTTACAACTAATGTTTGTTACAAATCTACTATCTTAATTACAAGATCTGTTAGAGACATGACTCTAACTATATTTTTGTTAAAAAGTATCAATTATTAAACTAAATTTATATTCTTTATCCTAGATCTTGTAACCATATTATGAAACATATAGTCTGACAACCAGACCAGCTTCTTTCTTTGTCGTTTGTTGTTATCGGATGTAACAATACCCTCTTGAAAGAACACCTTATCCTTAAGGTGAAAATTAAGGTATTGACAAAACCCTAGAAAATCCTCCCAAGATGTATCTTCTATAGGCAAACCTTGCCACTAAACTAATATTTAAAACACCCATCACTATTGTAGCCAAAGACGTCGTGTATCTAAAATAGCTAGGGGTTAGATCCCTGAGTGACCACTGAAAGCTTCTTTAGGCAACTCTATTTAAGAATTGCAATATGGAAAACATCATGAATTTTGGCTCCTTCTAGTAATTCCAACTCATAAGCAGCTCCTCCAATTTGTCTAAAAATTCAAAATAGGCCATAAAATCTCTTTGAAAGTTTTGAATATTTACCCTGCGAATTGAAATTTGTTTGTAAAGCTGTAATTTTACAAAACTAGATCATTGGGGTTTAAGTGACTATCAGTTCGATTTTGGTTAGTAGCCTTCTTCATCTTAGCTTGAGCTTTCTCCAAATTAGTCCTCAGTTTAGCCACTGATTCATCCCTAGCTGACAAGTCTGAGTCCAATGCCTCAATGTTACTTGTTCTTTTGAGTATAAAGGAATAAGTAGAGGAGGGCATCCATATACTAACTCAAATGGAGTATTTTGACTCCCCTAATGTACTAATATATTATAGGAAATCTCTGTCCATGGCAACGTCAAAACCTATTCATGTAGTGTATCCATCACAAAATATCCTAAATATATTGTATGATTCTATTCATGACCTCAATTTGCCATCTGTTTATGGACGATAGGCCAAACTATATGTCAATTTTGTTCCACTCAATCAAAATAACTCCTTCCAAAACTTGCTCAAAAAAATAAGATCAATCCGAAACAATAGTCTTAGGAAATCCATGTAAATGAATAACCATTGAACAAATATATTGGTAACTTTAGATGATCCAAAATGTGTATCTAATGCCCTTAAATGACAGTATTTTGTCAACCTATCCACTACTACCAATATTACTATTTTACCTTGAGAATTTGGTAAACAAGTAATGAAATCCATAATAAATCCTCCCAAACTTGGTTTGGAATAGGTAAAGGTTCCAATAAACCTAAACGGGCTTTTGTCAAATGTTTCACTTACTGACATATTAAACATCCTGCTATATAATCAGCCATTGTCTTCTTCATGCCTTCCCAAAAATTTGGGATGATATACGATGTAAAGTCTTAGCAACACCAAAAATGACCTCCCATAGGAGAATCATGAAACTCAAAAAGCAGAATAGGAATAATCTGAGATGTAAGAACTAAATAAACTATGTTCCCATGATATAGAATTCCATTGATCCATTGTAAAGATCATTTCAACTGAGTACCCAACACTAACTATTGAATAATATCCTTGAATTCGAATAAATGATATTCCTCTTTAAGTTTGATAACAATATCAACACAAGAGGAAGTAATAGACAACATCTATCCATCAAACTGTCTTGACAAGGCATCTGCTACTTTGTTATCCATACCAGTTTTGTAGACGATGTTGTAGTCATATCCCAAAAGCTTCACCAAATACAGTTGTTAGTCCGGTGTCTTGTATCACCTAAGTTAGCAACTCCTTACACTATGATGGTCAATACGAATAATAAAATGACTCCCCAATAAGTACTATCTCATTTGCAAATTGCTTCCACCAATGCATGAAGTTCTTGAATATATGTTGAAGCTTTCATCAAGTGCGTTGGGAACTTTTTTCTAAAGAAAGCAATTGGCTTCTCCTCTTGTAATAAGACTGCTCCTATCTCAGTTCCAGATGCATCAGATTCTACATAAATTTTATTAAATTTTGGTGGTTGTAATAATGAAGCCAAACATGGTGCTTATTTTAAAGAAACAAAAGCGTTAGTAGTTAAATCAATCCAATGAAAACTGTCATACTTGAGCAAGTCAATCAAAGGAGAAGCTATAGATTCTAATAAATCTTTGGTAGTAGCTTACCAATCCCAAAAACACTCTAAGCTATTTCAATGACATTGGTTGAGGTCAATTCCTGATTGCTTCAATCTTCATTGTGTCCGAACCCATAAATCCCTTAGAAACAATATAACCTAGGTACTTAACAGTATCTACACCAAATGCATATTTGGATTTCTTAACATAAAAAGTATTTAAAAAGACTATGAAAAATTTGCACAGATATGGCTTGAAAATATGATTCATGATCGACTAAAAAGTTGTTGGAGTATTGCTAAGTCTAAACGGCATCACTAAGAATTCATAGTGGCCTTCATGAGTCCTAGAAACAATTTTATGGACATCTTCCTCTACATCTTTATCTGATGGTATCCAGCTCTAAGATCTAGCTTAGAAAATATTGTGGCATGTCTTAATTCATCCAACAATTCATCAATTATGAGAATAGGAAATTTGTCCTTTATAGTCACTTGATTTAAGGGTCTATAATCTATGCAAAACAACCATGATCCATCTTTTTTATTTACTAAGAGAACTGGTGAAGAAAATGGACTCATATTATCCCTTATTATTCCCTGTTCTAACATATCCTTAATTCGCCTCTCAATCTCGTCTTTCTAAAATGTGGGTATCGATACGGTTTAACATTGGCTGGTGAAACACCCAATTTTAAAAGAATATTGTGTTGCAAAAATCGATATGGTGGCAACGAATGGTGTTTCTAAAAGAACAGAGAATCTACCTAATACTAAGTCAATCTCAGTGTTGTTGGTGGTACCTATTAACTCTTGTACATGCACTGATCCATTGAGTGAAATAATGAAGCCACAACATCTACCGAAATCAACCGACATAGTTGCTGTTGATTAATATGTTTCATGCTGTTCTGATTACCAATTAAGGTGTGCCTAATGTTCTGGCGATAAAATGACATGCACAGCTTGGTGTAATCAATAGTAATGGGTCTCAATTCCTTTAAACATCGTACCCCGAACACTACATCTGCTTCTTGTATTGGCAAGACATAAAATGTAACATGAAATGTACAATCTTGAGTTGTAATAGCCACATTACTACATTGCTCTTCACATTTTAATTTATGATGCTCCCCAATTATAACATGAAATGCAGCAGTTTGAGTAATAGGCAAATTCAAATATTTTGCAATTTTACTTTGTATAAAATTGTGTGTGATGCATGAATTCACTAAAACATTCAAAGTAGAGTTTGCTACTCTACTCGAAAATCGCAAAGTTTGAGGAATAAAATCACCTAATAAAGCATGATAACTAATTGTACAATTTTCAATTTGTTCATGCATTTCATCTATATCTGCTACTATATCATCGTTCGCCTTCCCTTCATCCTTATCAGTCAACAGAATCATAAATTTTGCCTTACATTTATGATTTCTGTGGAACTTTTGTCATAATTGAAACAGAGCCCTTCTCTCTACGTCGTTGTATTTCTTCTGCTGATAAGCATCTGACAAGTATATTTTTCTATCCTCCTTGTACTTCTTCCACTTGTTTGATTGGATTAACTAGAGCTGAAAATGAAGTCTTTAAGAAAGAATGTTGTTTACCATTATTCCCCTATGTATTGACCATTTTACTTGTAAAAGAATTTTGATCAATATATTTGGATTCATGTAACTTTGCTAAAGCTATTCCCTGCATTAAAGAATTACACCTAGCAATCTGTAATTCACGTCTAATATGTAATTTCAATCCTAATATGAAATGACTAATTAAGAATGGCTCTGAAAGCCTTTGTACTTGATTTGATAAAGATTCAAATGCAGTTTGATATTGGCTCACAGTTCCTTTCTATTTCACATGAACAATGCCCCTTGAGGATCTTCATATTCAAATGGTCTTAAAACGTGTTTCTAATGCCTTATGAAAAGCATTCCAAGTTATCAAATGGTTGTTGACATGCATCCATTGGAACCACTCAGACATATCACCCTCCATTGCAGATGATGATATTATGAGTCTATCATTTCTTCGACTTTGTAAAAATTGAAGAACTGTTATGTAGTAAAGATCCATTTCTTGACTCCTTCTCCACAAAATTTAGGTAACTTCAGTTTAATGTTTCTTATTAAAGAATTATTCTTGACATGGAATGATGACTCCTCTTACTCTAAATGTTGCTTTTCCTGTTGATTTTGAGTTTGACCATATTGTATCTCTAATTACTCCATTCTCTTGGATAATTCTTGGAGTATACCTTACAATTGTTTTTCAAATTAATGCTGTAGGCAAAAACATATTTTTAATAGACTCCATATCAGATGCCATACCTATAGAATATCTTATTGATGGTGCCATGCAAGAAGACGAGAGCACCAAATTGTTAAGCAAAGCCCAAACAAATTCTAGCTTGACCCTATTACTGTGCTTGACCCTAACATCAAAATATCTCTCAACCTCACTTTCATTCTCATGTTTATCTCTCTCATATGCATCTTATCACGCCCCGAAGAGTACCCTAAACGTGGCAGCCCGCCACATATAATATCAAGGCTTAAGAATGACTACCTTAGTCATGCGAAAGCCTTAGTATTACATGTAAGGCTTCTAGCACGGTAATAGGAGACACTTTTGGGAAGCATAGTTTAAGAAAGTAAAAATGAACATACAAGAATCCAGAAATAAAACATATTATATCATTAGTAACCAAAGGTCTATTACATGATTTCTTAGGGGCATACCCCCGCTAATCCCAAGGATCGTAATAATCTTTACAACATCCACAATACTGCATTAAAGATTTCAAAGGAATTCTAATCTAAGTCTTCGAGCAGATTTCCTCCAAAAGCTTCAATATATAAAACTTACACGGATACGGAGAGGCCTCGGGCACAAAAATAGGTGTCCCTGAGAATACAAATACCTATAGGGGTGTAAGCTTGTGGGCTTAGTGAGTAAATCCCAAACTTCATACTCAAAGTAAATTATCAACCAAGTTTATTGTTCAAACATATGGAATGCAACAACCACGTGAGCATACAAGACATATGACTTTTCGGGAATCATATGTTGAATGAATTACGCCCTTCATTCGGGGTTGGGTATTCAGGCCAATTACAGCCACAACTTTTAAAACACTTTTATAGATCTTATCGGCTCCTATACACCATCAAAAACTTGTAGTTATTACAGGCTCCTACTAGCCACCAGTTTTGGTAGTTTTTACCGGCTCCTACTCGCTACTTACATGATATACCGGTTATGTCTACCACCACTATCGTACACTTGTCCCACCAATTGTATAGTAGTGAATGCAATGTGACTCAACATATAAAGTGCATGCATAATTTCTTAATTAGAGTCTAGTAATTATATTTATCTTCTTTCAAGTGAACCAATTTCAAACACTTCAAGATAGTAATGTACAACAACTTTATTACAACAAATCAAGTTTCAATATACTTAACATTCTTTCAACATATTATCATACAACTTCCATTTGTTTTTTGCCTAAATTAGTGCAACTAATTTTTTACAAGCACAATCAAGAGTATAAAAAATAATGGGGAATAAACTCACTCGGCCATGATGACACCTTTCTTGAAATGGATGAGTCGTTCGGGATTTCCACTAATCGTAGTAATCTTCAGGATACGAACAATCCTCCTCGAGATTATCTAATCAAGAAGAATACCCAAAATGAGTATTTCATGAAATTTCTCTTCTTGAAGATTCTAACTTTTCTTAAAATCGCGTAAAATCGTATAAGAGGAAATTCCAACTTAAAATGGCATAACTTGCTTATTTTAACTCGGAATTTCTCGTATAATATACCGTTTTTACCTACTCGAAAAGATCTACACATTTCTAAGCTTATTTTCATCAAACTAAGTCGTTTGGGTCCCAAAAAAGCAGCGACCAGATTTGCCACGAATTGCAAAAACTTGTTTTCCTTCTTGTAAATATAACTCATTTGAAAAGATGAATATTTTATGTATTTTGTAAACTTTTTGAAAGGTATATACATATATGTAATGACTCATAACAAATGTATGAAGTAAATGAAGTTGTCTCAACTTATGAAAAAGTAAAGTTTAAAAGATGTTGAACTTGAGATTCGTCGGAATATTCATTTTACTTTTGAAAAGATCTTGAGTTATTTGAGATGAATATTCTTTTTCTAATTTAATCTCTTGTGACTACTTTAAATTCCTAAGGAGTGGTTTTATTTTCTAAACTTAGATTCCAACAACTTCTAAAAGTAATAAAATGATATTTTTTTCTTGTAATGATTCCAAAAGAATTTCTAATACTTGATGAAAAATAAGTTTTTATAAAACTTTTTTTATTTAAGAAAAATCATTTCTAAGCATGTTCATGAGTTCTTTAAGAAATCTATTTTCTACATTTATTTAAAAAGAACCTTTAGTTTAAGAAAACACTTCCTCATTTATTTTTGTTGAGACAAAAACATTATGTTCATGCATGAATATGAATCATAAACTATAAATATAAAGGAATATAATAACTTGAAAGATTAAGCAAATAAGAAAGTATATCAAGTATTGGAACTTTAGCTTCATCAAGATACCCCAGGACTAAGAAAAGACTAGTCCCAAAAAGAAAAGAAAAGAAAAGAAATTTTGACTTGATGAGGATAAGTCTAAGACTAGAAAGACTAGTCTTAAGAACAACTTGAAATTAAATAAATTGCAATGAAATAAATAAATTGCATGGAAGGTAAATAAATTGCAAGACAATGAGCTTATATGCTCTAAATATTATATATATAGCTATATAGATATTTAGATGGTTATGAACATAAAGGAAACATAAAGGAACATAAAGAAATTGTGATTATGAACAAAAACAAAGTATGAACCTATTGTTGCTTTCTTAACTTCATGTTTTAGAAAACACACACTAAGTTTATACTAAGTAGATGAACATAGAAATTCTTGAAGGCATATTACCTAAAAGAAAGAAGAAGAGAGGAACTTCTTGTAAGAGACTTCTTGGAGAGAATTCTTGAGAGATTTTGAGAGAGTAACTTTAGTAAAGAAGTGGTGTGAAAGAAGTGAAGGTATGAGGGGATATTTATAGGAAAATATGGGAGATAAATTGTGTTAATTAAATAAATGAAAAACAAAACAAATGAGAAAGAAAAGAAGGGGGCCAGCGCTACTTTGATGTAATGGGGGAGGAAAAATTTTTTTTTTTTTTGTTATTTTGTTAATTAAAAGTAAGAAAGAAAAGATGTGAAATTGTATTGGAAATGAAAATGTGTAAGAAATAGGTGTATGGGTTGTAAGAATAGGTTGTAAGAAAACATAGAGATAGATGAATAGTAGAAAATAGTGTAATATAAAAGTAGACATGACAATTAAATACCGATAGTAAGAAAATATGCGTATAAATGCGATATATAATATTTTTAGCTACCGAAAAATTACGAAATTTATATTTTTGAAAATCTTATATTTTTACGAGTCTAACGGTATATTCGGAATATTTTTCCTATTCCAAGCTCCGGAACACGTTTTTCGAGAGCTGTCCAATAGGGTTCTAAGGACACTTGAATTTTGCAAAACTGATATTTTTACGTAACCTATAGTTATTACGAACCATTATAGCTAATTATTCCCACTTCGTTTTCTAGAGCTAGAGAAAACAGCAATGCCGGACTTAAGCGGTTACGGTAAACTAGGGTTTTGTTGACACTAGAAAATCCGGTTGACTTCCGATTAGGTTTTAAACCATAAATCGAATCCAAAAATTTTGGGGATTTACACATCTCTTTGCCTTTCTTTTCTCTCGTGTTTCTCTCACAAATTATGGTTTCTATCTAATGTGTTTTTACCTGTTTGCAAATGTATGAGCAATTTCGAGCTGCTCATACTCTAGTGACTCAAATATGAGACATGCAAGATGGTAAAACCGGGATATTCCCAGTTCCTTTCATTTCATCTATTTATAAACAGATTTACAACCAATGTTTGTTACAAATCTGCTATCTTAGTCACAAGATCCATTAGAGACATGACTCTAACTATATTTATGTTACAAAGTATCAATTATTGTAACTAAATTTCTATTATTTATCCTAGATCTTGTAACTGTATTATGAAACATAATAGTCTGAGAACCAAATTGGCTTCTTTCTTGTCATTTGTTGTTGTCGGATGTAACAGATGCATTCCATGATACCATGATAAATGTATAAGTATGTTATGTATGAACAAAATGGAATGAGGATTGAAGAGTAAAACCTAGAGAAGAAGGAGAATCGAAATCAATGATAGCGGAAAACTGAGGGATATCATGATTTGATTGAAACCTAGAGGAGATTAAAGCTCGTATTCTTCTTCATCTTCTCTAGAAACAAATAAACAAAAGAGGAATCGATGATAGTGAAGGGTCGAACCTCATCTTTAGAAGAAACGAGGTTAATGTTGTGTAAGAGACGATGTCATCTACTTATGACCTCATCTTCAACTTGCCTAATTTTTGGATTATTTTCGTCCCAATTGTATTTTTATAATTTTTTTAAAATTAATAATATTATTTAATTTTTCATGAAATAAATAAAATTACTTTTTTTTTAAATTACAAAAATTTCGATGAAAATAATCCCAGATTTAGACAATTAAAGAGACGAGTTCATTAGTATCTAAACTTGTCCTTTTAAGAAACAAGGTAGGTAGACTTAGATCATATTCATCTCATCTAAACCAAAATAAAAATATATTAAGATATAAATAAATATAAAATAAAAGTAGTGTAAATATTAAAAAAAAAGTAAATAATATTAAATGCTTTAACTATTTTCGAAGTGAATAGAAATTAGTTATTATTTATTCACAGCATTTAATGTGTTATTAATAACAACACATTAAATAAATATAATTAAAATAAATATGTCTAAAGTACAAAAAAAAAAGGATATTACTTCTAAACAATGTGATACTTCTTTTATCTTCTTAATATTCCCACTTATAAGATAGCATGTCTACTCATTTAGCAGTGAAATTGTTTATTTATTGATTGTTGTATATTATTGCATATTTAGGTTCCTTTTTTTAGTATTCTTCCATTAGTAAATTAAAGATCCACAGTTTCTTATTATCGTCATCTTGGTTTAAATTCGTGGTGGTTGTTTTGATTTAATTTTTTTATGATTGATTTTTTGGTGTTCGTGTTGGGGTTTTGAATATTTTTATGTTTTTTTTAATTATTTTTGGAATTATGGATATGTGTGTTTCGTGTTGTATTTTAATAGATTTTTCCTTGAATTTTTGGAACAAAATATCATGAGGATTTTGTGTTTTGTGTGTTAATTGAAAAAGGATTGTTTTTATGCTTTCACTTGTAAGAAAACATGCCTATTTGTTTTATAGTGAAATTGTTTAAAAGAAAAAAAAAGTCACAAATTATTTAAAAGTGGGATTCTTCTTTTGATTATACTCTATAAAAAGCAAATAGACGTGGTTTTTTTAATTATACGTTTAGTGTATTGTTATTATTAACATATTAAGTACTATGAATAGATTATAATTAATTTCTATTCATATAGAAAATAATATAAATAATTAATATTATTTAATTTTTTGAATTTTTATATTACTCTTTATTTTATATTTATATATATCTCAATTTTTTTTTAAGACTTGGCCAAACTATTGGTGTAAGTTTATCAACTTCGTCTCTACAAGAGCTCAGTTTAGACATTAATAAACATGCCTCTTTAAGAGATGGGTTTAACTTATTTAAATCTAGGATTATCTTCATCTTGTTGGTATTTTTGTAATTTTATTAAAAATATTATTATTTATTTACTTTTCCCTTTCTTTTCAAACAAGCTATTTCATCAAATGTGCTATTTTGGTTTCAATTGCTTCAATGGTTCCATCGACGGGATTATTCAATCATCCATCTAACCGTTAAAATAAATATAATAATTTGAATATTAACTATTTTAGTGGTTCAATCACAATTGGATGTGGTGTGAGCTATTGGATAGGACAATACTGGTCCCATTAAAATTAATGATGAGACCATAGAATTTCCTAAACTTTTGTCCTGATAGAATAAATTATCCATATATATGTATACTTGTGGATTTATAGTATGATAACTTGAGCCAGTACGATCCCGCTTAGATACGAATCATTGGACTTGGATGATGCTTATGGTTTGGAGTAAATCTTGTATCCTTATCGATTTCATTGCACAAGGTGATTACATACCCCTTTTACAATATAAGGATATCAAAAGAATTTTCCTTCTCTTCCTCACTTTTTTTATTTATTTTGATTTCAAATGGTATATTTAGTAAGTAGAAATCTAAATCCATATTACATTCCTTTATTTTATATTTATAATTGTTTTGAAAAGATAGAAGAACATTTCCAAATGAGCACTTTTATTTTACCATTTTAAATATATATCTACTTGATTTACTTTATGAACTTATCTTATTATCTTACTCCCCCACTCCCCCAAAATAGATATACAATAAATATCAGCAGCATAACTATAAAAATTGTTGTTCTAGTATTTATTTGTATATGACAAACAATATATATATATATATATATATATATATAATCTTGTGTTGTGGTAAGTGCACTAAACATGGTGTTAAGAACTTATACTATACGTTCTTCTCATGATGTGTGTGCTATTCTCATTGTCCTATCTTGTAATGCAAACCAAACACTATTTAAGTGATATGATATCTAGATTTAAATTATTATTATGAATTATCAAAATTTAAATTAGGTAACTATTACCAAGTATCCTATACTTGTGATTGATGAATTGATGAGCATATGCAATATTTCCAAGATTGATCATCTTGAAAGGGAACAAATTATATGATTACTGATCCACCCAAATAAAAATTACACAAATACAAATCACATAAAATTAATTATCAAAGTACCAATACAAAATCGCCTCTTCATAATGCAATTCATATGTTAATATGTGAATCGCATGTCTAATATTCAATTCACGTGTAAACATGAAATGCATGATCAACGCGTGATTCATTATAGCAAATCATGAATCGCTTATTCAACATGCGATTTAGAGTAGTATACGTTTCACTAAGTGGCATATTCATCATGTGTTTTTTTTTTTTTTTTTTGTGAAACCATGAATTGAAGCTTGCAAATGTGATTTAGCATCAGTAATTAGGGAATAAAATCATCTTATTTGTACGTGCGTAATTTAAAAAAAAGAAAAAACTTGTATACACTATTTCACTCTCTTTCAAGGTACATTAGATATGCGTGCATCATATGTACATAAAATCATCTTAATGATGTCTTTTTAGCCTCTCCAATGCCTATTTTCATTCCAATCTATCATAAATGACACACTTGCATCTATTCATGTTGATTTTCTTTGATAAAATCCTTTTATATAGTAAATTTGGAAATAACATCTACTACATTTGCACAAAACTCCAATTACTTCTCTTCAATATCAATGGAATGTTCTTTTGATCAATCTTCAATGGAGTATCTAAGGAATGAGATTTAAGTTAAAAGAATAGTAAAAAATCTCAAGAAAATCCAAGGTGTCTTAAATTGCATATCCCAACAATGACCAAGAGAATTAAGAGGATTTTAAGATTAATTGGGCATTATGAAAATTTATAATACTTAAGAAAAGTGTGACCACTGATAATAGAGAGGTTTAAATGGGGAGAGTGTCATGCCCTAACATGTACCCTAAACGTGACAGCCCGCATCACTCGGAAACTTTCATATTGGTACAAAGCGTGTAAGCCCCGTAAAATTTCAGTAAATAATTTCAAGATGAACTTCGAAAATAAACCCAAAAAAATCACTCCAAATTAAAACCAATTTCAACTGGTCTTATATCACGAAATAAATTCAAAAAAAAAAAAAAGATTTCCCGAATCTTGGGAAAAATAAGAATTCTCAAAAACGAAGTAAGAACTCAACATACTACAATTCCAAAACCACTACGTATGACATATTCCATACGTGATTCCGATTTATAAAATCGGGTAATATAGATCCCAAAAACGAATTATTAAAAAGTAAATAACGATTAACTTTCGGAAATGAAACCCAATTCAAAAATTCCGAAAACGTTAAAAGATATTAAATACTAAATATATATATATAATAATAATAAAATTTAAAATAATTTTCTCAAATTAAATATGTATATAAACATAAATATCAGTTTCCAAATTGGCAAAGGTCTAAACCGGAAAATCACCCGTAAACCCTAAGCGGAATACAATAGCTTAAGTCCGGCGATCTAGCGCCCCTAACCCTAGAGGCCGAGATGTAGTTTAAATATATAGAATAGCTCATAGTAATATAAGTTTGTTTAAAAATATCATTGGTAAATTTTTGACCTATTTCGAACCCGTTCGGATACAGACTTCGAAAAGCGTGTCCCGAGGCTCGAGATATCAAAAATATACCAATAGTACCGTTAGACTCGTAATTTCATAAGATTTCTAAATATATCAGTTTTATAATTTTTCGGGTTATAAAAGTTACAGTTATAACCTTTTTATCGTATTTCCATTATTACCGGTAATTGAGTCGTCTTTTGCACTATTCATTTTTATTTCATTACAAAATTTTATTATTTTTATAAAGCCTTATATTTTTAGATAAATATTTTATATGTTATAGAAAATTTTGTTTTTCTAAAATTTAATTCGTTTCGGGTCTTTACGGGATCAGATTCTGTTTAAGATCCGATACTAAAAATAAAATAAATTAATTTAATAATTGGAAAATATTTTAAAAATATTTTTATTTTCATAAAATAATTTTTTAGAATTTTTCGGGTTATAAAAATATCATTTATAGCCCATATTCGCGTATTTTGATCATACCGGTAACATATTTATTAAATTACTAAAATAATTCAAATAATTATTTAATTTTAATTATGAAAAATCTGCTACAATTATTTGGAATAATTTTTCTAATTTTCTTTTATTTTGTTTTATTTTATTAAAAAGGTACTCTTACAACCCATACCTTCAAGTACACCTTACACATATCACTTCCTTTTCACTTCAATCTTTCTACACAATATTCCATACTTCATGGCAGAATTTTTGACCCATATTTGCTGCCATTGTCCTTTTATTTAATCCTAATTTGACTAAAATAATTATTTTCCACTCCTTCTTAAAGAAGCTACACACACCATTTATTACACAATTTAATTTCAAGTCAAATTTTCACAAATTCCTCTCTCTCTCTTCTCTCTTCACGTGGAAAGCTCCCAAATCTGCCTTGTTTATTTTTTTTTCTCCTTCAATTAATTAAAACACATTTAATACACTCCTTTTCTCTCTCTTCCTTCATTTACTCCTCTTTCCTCTTTCATTCCTTAACCTTTTCTCTCTCTTTTTCCTCTCTTTTCTTCTTCTTCTTGTTCTTGTTTCTTCAAGAACCAAGCTGCCCCCACTTCTTTTGTTAGCTTCCACACCTATTTCTTAAAGATTTCTAAGCAAATCTTCTTCCCAAAGCTCCATAGGTGATATAGGTAAAGTGTAATGAAGGTTTCATGCATCAAATGACCTTCCATAAGCTTAAAAGCTTAGGATGATGGTGCCAAAAATGAAACTCTCCTTTTCTCTACTTTTATTATCTTCTATTTCAATTATTTTCTTGTTTAAAGTTGATATATTTTGTAGATCTAAATTTTTGTTGCTTTGATTTTCGTTTATGCCATAGATCTAGTTATTTGAGTTGTTATTTTTGTTATTCTTTATGATTTACATAGATCCATCATCCACATGTTCATGCATTTAAAACTAGTTTAGAAAACTGATCTAGACTTTTGAGTTCATAAAATGCATTAGACTTTGTTTTATGTTCATGGATGACTTGTAGTAGCATGATGATAGTAGGAATGTGTTAGAAAACTCGAGATCTATTTTATTTTCAACAAAAATCATTTTTGAAAATTCGGATGAAAATGAAACCACATCTAGAAAAGTTGTTTTTCAACTTCAAAATGTATTTTTCATTTAAAATGAAGGCTTAGGGATAGATAACATAAATGAAAGATTTGATAAGTAAAGTTTAGATCCATGAAGTTTATAGCTTATTACCATACATTTGTTTAATTTTTATGTTCATATTAAGTATAGATCTATTTATGAACTCAAACAAAATTGTGAAATTCGTATTTTGGTAAGACCCCATTTAAAAACACACTTTCCAAGTGTCAAAATGTAATTTTTACTTAAGAAAATGAAGGCTTAATATATGTATATCATCAAGACTTCTTTTTACAAGAATCTAATGTAATTTTCAAAAGTTATTTTCAAAATAAATATTCCATTTTCGGATTTTGGTCAAAGCCTATTTTAAAAACATGTTTTCCAACTCAAAAATGAAGTTTTTATTAAGACATGAAAGGCTCATAAGATATGATATGTAAGGAATGGATTTTCATGAGCTTAGATAGATTTTATCAAAAGATATAACTAAAAATGAATTTCGTAAATTCGGATCCCAATCAAGACCAATTTTTAAAACCCATTTATCAACTCCAAAACTCATGTTTTATGTGAAAAATGAAGGGTATAGGTAATAGGTATCTTTAAGGAATAATTTTTACAAGTTAAAATGAGTTTAGGCATGAGTAATGTGTGAAACAAGTAATGGAATTAAAATGGAAAAATTTGAGTTAGTGATCAAATTGTCAAATTCGTAATTTGAGATGGTGCATATGTAATCACTTAGTATTTGAGCTCAAATTGCAAGTTTTATATGTTAAATGAAGTCCTTAGACAATAGATATAGTAAAGCTTCAAATTTTAATGCATTAAACAAGTTTTTCCCCAAATGAATCATTCAAAAAGTGGATTTTCTAAATTCGGATTTTTGAGTAAATCATATTGGAAAACATATTTGCAAAGTGTAAAATGCAAATTTTTGTGTAAGAATGAAGTCCTTAGTAGTTATACATGGTTGAGCCTTAAATTTCTAAGTATCAAATGATTTTTACTTGAAGGAATCACTCAAAAACTAATTTTTGTAAAATTCGGATTTTGGAATCAACCCCACTTGAAAACATGTTTACAAAGTGCAAAATGGAAATTTTTATGTAGAAATGAAAGTCATAAGTAAAGATATAATGAAGACCAATTTTAACAAAAATAATTATATTTTCTTAAGCGATAAATCCCAAACGAATGGAAATGATCAAAGTTAGAAAACTAGATTTTTCAAAAAGTAGTTATAGTTGGATCTTGTAAAATAAAGAGTTCTAAAATTTTCTTTTGCCAAAATCATCAAGACCATGCATACATGAAACTCATTTCATGCCATTCATGTTAAGAAATCATTCATATTGCATGTATGGCTAATTTATACAAAAAAAAACATTACAAACATTTACAAAACTATTTTTCGGAATCGGAAACCGTCACTGATCAGATCTGATCCCTCTGTTCTGAGACCTAAATGTTTTCAAAACTTGAAAATAATATTAGAAATAGATAGATCTTTCGAAGTAGATAGAAATCGATATATAATTTGCGAGATTCCGAGTTAAAATGACCAAGTTATGGCCGTTTTAAGTTGGAATTCCCGCTTAGGACGAGAATTACAAATTTGATAGTTTGTATGAGATAGCTTGGACTAGTTAAGTGATGAAATACTTATTAAGGTATTTCTTCCTTCTTAGGTGACCCCAATAACGACGATTCCCCTACCACCGGATTACTTGTACTAAGAGACCGGTGATCCAATGGCCATGTGAGTATTACTTCCGATTTCATTTATTGTATGTGATTGTAATAATAGTTGCACTAGGTATTTGGTAAAGATAAAATTGATATGCATGATGGGGACGATTGGGAAAGATGTATGCTTGTTGTTGATATGAGAAATGAAATGTAAGAATATCGAAGCCGAGTGATTAAGTATTGCCTGTATAGATGAATTAGAATTGATTGTCTGCGATTATTGACTGATCACTTAAAAGAATTGGTATAATTGATTATTTGGAATTGAAGATGAAATTGAACTCATTCATACACGATGGGGATGGAGCATTAGCATTTGTCGGTTTATCGTTGTACCTTAAACGATTTTATAGTTTATAGTTGTCCGTAAGCTGAAACGGTCTCGGTCGTACCGCAGGATTCGTTAATCTGTTAACCCGGGATGGAGGGCGCAAGTCCATCCACATATGATTTCCGGCAGGTCATATGTTTGTTGAATTCACGAGTTTGATGCATATCACTTGTCTGACTAATCACTTGATTGTATGATGTGTTATAAATGTAATCCTGGAAGTTTTCACTCACTAAGCTAGTGTAGCTTATACCCCTATAGTTGTTTAAATGAACAGGTTATCTCAAGAATGCAAGTGGGGACTGAATTGGTTGGAGCCGGGTATGACTCCGGGGTTCCGGCAAGACATAAGAATGTTTGAAGTTATTAGCTAGGTTTTACTATTTGCCTTGTAATAGTCTATGTAGTAGAATCTTTTGATGAATTGTAATTGAAGTTAATGAGTTGTATTTTGAAGAATAGTGAATTGAATTTCCTTTATATTGTTCTCAAGTTGTATCAACATAAAATGCATTACTCCGATGAGTCTCCTCCATGTGTTAGACGCCTTGTACATAGTATGGAAGCCTTCGCGTGACTGAGGTGGTCATTCTTAGGCTTTAATATTGTGTATGGCGGACTGCCACGTTTAGGGTACCCTTCGGGGCGTGACAAAGCGTACGTTCACAACAAAGGGAGACTGGTGGAGTTATGCATTTTAAGATAATGGCAGTGGAACATACTAAATAATACTTAATATAATTCATCAAAGTATAAGGTTCTATAACTTCTATAAGGCATTCTCTTGATAAGTCTCCATAATAACAAAGTCTTACTAGACAAATAACTAAAACTAGAAAATTTTAGAAGAAATCTAATCTAAGTCTTCAAAATAAAATTCCTCCAAAGGCTTCCCAAAACATAGATTCTACTCGAACGGACATGGTAGTTTCGGGTACATAAATAACAATCTTACAACATCAAAACTCTATTGGGAAATAAGCATAACTAGCTTAGTGAGATAATCTATAAAGACCCAACCCACTAAACCCTGAGATATAGTGTTCCGAGTCCCCAACCACATAAGGTTATCTTAAAACTACCATTAATACAAAGGTATATACTTCAAAAGATTTCTTCCAAGCTTTCTTCTCAAAATCAAGGCCACTTGGGTCCTACTTGTCCTATTCGTCCATAAACTTCTCAAAATCTGACCCATAACCCGAATCATCATATGGTTCATCATCAAGACCTGCGAAGCAGCAACAGTGAGCCAAAGGCCCAATACACAGTAACAAATACACAAGCGAAACGCCAAGCAAACTTATTTTAATGCAACTCATCAACAATTAAGTCATTATCTTGCTTAATTCTCATTTAACAAAACAACAGTGGGGTATTCAAACCCCGACGTCAACCTTTAGGAATTCAGAAGTCCTAAGTAATAGCAGCTGCTCAAGGGGTTGATATAAGCAATATGAATACCTATATCCCTTATATCTATTCAATAAAAGTAATCTCATCTAAAGTTTATAGCCGTTACTCAACTTCACTTAACTTAATCCATAACATCATTCAGTTCACACATCCCCATAAACATTGAACTAAATCATATTACTTCATCTCAAGTGTAAGCAAAACTCTTATCGATTAACCGCTTAACCATAAAAGAATCGCTATTGCATCATAGTGTATCATGCATCATGGTGATAGTCATTGCATCATGACAAAAAAGGTTAAAGCACCAATATCTAACATGTCATTGCATCATGACAGGTTCTCGTTCCTCGAACCAGATTAAATGGCATAATAGACAATGAATTACTAAGCCAACTTAAATTAAGTCAAGTTTAATTATGCCTATTCCTAGTATACAACAATCAAGCTACTGCATACCTGAACTCAGTAGAGAATCACTAGTTTCACTCAGAGGAAAATCAATTGAAGAACCCTTTACTATAACAAGAAATTCAAAATAAAATCAACAATTATACTTAAACTATACATACAACATAACTAATTCTAGTTCAATAATCATGGAAATTCGATTATTTGTTAAATCTACAAATCCACTTAATTCATGCTTAATTATATCACTCAATCATCATTACACATCAAATATCATTAATCTATCTCATTTTAGTCCAAAAAGATCCATTTCCTAAGTAAAAACACATTTAGCAAACAAATACAAGTTTTTAAACTTTGTTTGGAAAATATATATGCTAAAAAAAAAGTAAAATTTAAGCATTGATAATTTTTTATTTTCAAAAAATTAAAACGTGAAAATTGTAGATCTCTTTTTAGGCTTTCCAACGCAATTTGAATCACCTAAATATGACTTTGGACGAAAAAGTTGTGATTAAAATGCGAAACAATATTACGTCAGGGAAAACACGAGTCACGCCCGTGATTTTTGAAAAGCTGTCATAAAATGGCCTTTGAACTAAGAATCACGCCTGTGATTTTTGAGTTTCAAAGTTTTTTACCAACCCAAGGCTACCAAGGGATGGATCACGCTCGTGATTCATGAAAATTTCATAAAACAAAGCTTTTTCTCGCAAAATCACGCACATGATTCATGAAAACACCCACATTAAACACTACTAAGGAACAAATCATGCCCATGATTCATCAAATTTGTCCAACCTGAGCCTACCAAGGCTTGAATCACGCTCGTGATCTGCTTCCTAATAGCCTATTCGAACTTACATGTTTTTCAAACTCCTTTTTGTCCAAATTTGCACATTCTACTTAACTTCCACTCATCTCTTTAACAACCAAATTCATGCTCAAACCTTAACTCAACTTCAACACAAACTCAACACTTCTAACATTACTCCCACACTTTAAAACTCATAAAACAACATTCCAAACACATTGTTACACTCTTTTACACTTATAACCACTTCCCACTTCCTTCTAAACTTCACATAACTTAACCTACTCAAAATCAACTTCAAGCTTTGCCAACACTTTGCACTACTTCCAAAATATATTTAGCAAGTTAAATAACATCAAAACACAACCTAAACTTCCATTAGCACATCAAACTACTTAAACTCATACATAGCTAAACTTACACTAACATGTATTTCATATTCAAGGCATAAAGAAAGAGTAACAAAACTCATACACTTGCATGGACTTACATGGATGAGGCATTGTCTTGAAGGAAGCTTTTGGACTTTGGTTACTTGTCTAGTGAAGGGTTTAGGCTATTTTTCCCTAGAGAGAAGAAAGAAAAACAAAGAGCAAAGGAAGAAGGAGAAGTTAGATTTTCAGATGGGGAAATAAGCTGCCCAAAAGTGAGCCTTTTGATCAAAATATGGATTCAAACTTATCCTCAACTTGACTTTTTAAGGCTACTATGGATTGGGCTTGCTTTTTGCATATTTTGGGACTTATTTAAGATTAAAAAGGGCTTACAACATGGGCTAAAATAAGAGAAATTTTCTGCTATGTTTTTGGGCATTCAAAAGCTTATTTTGAAAATTTCCATGCTAAATTCATACATATTAATACATATAAAACACAAATATTAATTATACTTTACACACATTACTACATATAAAACAAAAGCATTAATTATTATCTCACATATACTGTAAATCCCGGTATTCTCGATAGTTAAGAAACCCCGGGAATTGGAAGCGAAACCCTAATCCGGTCCTGTTTGAGTCTAGTGAGAGGAGCTTAGGAACCCTAAATCCGGCTTTCCTTTGGTTTCATAATAAAAGAAGTTTTATAAAGTAAATGAAGTTAAATTATTGTTCTAAAGTATATTTTAGACCTTTGAAAGTTTTAAATTCGGGAATTTTTCAATTCCGGGCCTTCCCGAGCTCAATTACGGAAAAGCGTGCCCCGGACCACGAACTCAGAAAAATGTTCCGGAATATTCATTAGAACCGTAATTTTATAAGGATTCCAAAAATATCAATTTTATAATTTTTCCGGGCTGTAAAGATTACAGTTATAGCTTTTCCCGTGTTTTCGTTATAACCGGTAAAGTAAATGTCTTGTCTACTATTCACAAGTACAACCTACACTACACACTATCCATACCCTATTCTTACATCCTTACAACTACTCATTTCAATTTTCTTTTCCAATGAATTTTGTCTCTTAATTAATTATTACATTTATTACATTTTAATTATCTAAATTACAAAAAAATCAAATTTCACACACACTCTTCCCCCCCCCTTAGATGGCCGGCGCCCCTCCCCTCTTTTCCCCCTTATTTTTGCCTTTTCTTCACTTATTTTATTAACTAAAACCCTAATCCATTTAATATATAAAGTTAATGTTCATTCTCTCTCTTCATTTTACTTGTTTCAAATTTTTACAAAAGAGAAAAACTCTCTCTTTCTCCTCCTTAAGTGCCGAGAGCCTCCCCCTCTCCCACTCTCACATTTCCAACTCAAATCTTCTTCCTTTCTACCTTTGATCTCCATTGGTATGTTGATTTAAGCTTTGTTCTTCCTAGATCTTGTAATGGCAAAGCTATCTCTTGTGTGTTTTCTCATTTGATTCCAATGAGCTCATGCTAGGGACATGAAAACACTTGAACAAGAATATCAAGCCATCACAAGACATGGATCTAGTGTTTAGATGAGTTTATGTTAAGATATCTTCTTATTCATGCATGTAAAGTAGAGATCTTGCATATATATTGATGTTCATGCCATGAAGTTTATGATTCATGCACTATATTTAGTAGATCTAATATTTAGACATCCACATCTTCATCTACATGTATGATCATAGAGTTATTTTGATTTCCATGCATTGATGATCATAAAAATATAGCCTTGTTGTGTATAGATATGTTAGGTAGTAGATCTCCATGTATAGAAGGCAAGAACATTGAAAAAGGAAAGGTTTGTCATATATGAATTGTTGGAAATTCGGATGAAATTAGAACCCTACTTTAAAAACCACCAAAACCATTTTTAAACTCATATTTCACATGAAAAATGAAGGATATGTGCAATAGGTATCTTGAAGGAATGATTTTCATAAGTTTAGATGAGTTTAGGCATGATAAAAATATGAAACAAGTAGTAAAGCTAGAATGAAGAAATATTTATATATGGATATATAGTCAAATTCGTATTTTTGGGTGATGCCCACATGAACACTTAGTATCCAAGCTTAGATGGCATGTTTTATGAGCTAAATGAAGTCTTTAGATGATAGATATATTGGAGCTTTAATTTTTGATGCCCTAAACAAGTTTTCTCATAAGGAAAATGCAAGGAAATGAAATTTACAAAATTCGGATTTTTACAAATAGCTTGTTTAAAAACATGTTTACCAAATGAAAAATGTGGATTTTTATGCATAAATGAAGGTCATGATTAATATAGACTTTGAGAACTTATTTTTATTTAGATAACAAGTGAATTTCAAGAATAAAATCACAGGAACCCTAGGGAATGTAAAATTGGGAAGAATAACTCTTTAAGAATAACCTTTGTGGAATTTTATAACAATTAGGAGTTCCTAAGAATTCATCATCAAAAATCATCAAGACCATGCATGTATTGAATTCATTACATCACATTCATGTTAGGAATTCATTCATATACCATCTATACATGAATCATCAAATAGGAACATTTTTCATCAAAAGCAAAACCAATTTTCGGAATTGGAGGATTTACGGAGCAGATCTGATCCTACTGTTCCATGACCTTAGTATCTTCAAAACTTGAAAATAATATTAGAAATAGATATATCTTTCGAATTAGATAGAGATCGATATAAAATTTGCGAAATTCCGAGTTAAAATGACCAAGTTATAGCCGTTTTAAGTCGGAGCTTCCGCAAATAGCGCGAATTCCGAATTCATCTAGTTTAGATGCATAGCTTGGATTAGTTACATGATGAGAATCTCATTAGGATTATTCTTACTTGGTAGGTGATCCCGAGCAAGACGACACCCTGCCTCCCGACTATTACTACTAAAAAGACCGGCGTCCAATGACCGAGTGAGTACTACTTCCACTCTCAATTAATGGTTGTGATTGTAATGTAGTGGCACCAGTGGGTAGGCAAAGATAAAAATGGATATGTATGATGGGGTATATAGGAGTTATATAATTGTCTGCTGTTGATGTGTGAAATGGAACTTAAGGAATATCGAAACCAGGTGTTAAGCTATTGATTGATTAGCTAGTATTTTATGTTGAATGTCTGTGAATAATAGTTGGCCACCTAAAAGAACTGAATTAATGTATATTTGACTTCAATTGTAATTGGATTCATTCATATCATGATGGGGATGGAGCATTAGCATTGGTTGGTTTTTCGTGATCCATAAAACGAATATGTTGGTTAATCGTGATCCATAAAACGAATTATTGTTCAGTTAACCATGAGCTTAAACGGCGTCGTACTGTAGGACTCATTTGTCCACCCGGGATGGAGGGCACAAGTCCATCCACATATGATTTCCGATTGATCATATGTTTGTTGAACTCATTTGTCTGATGCATACGCTTGTTTGAATAATCACTTGTTTGAATGAATTGTACTTAATTGTGATATGGAAGTTCTTACTCACTAAGCTAGTTAGCTTACGCCCCCATAGTTTTTATTTAGTGCAGCACGAGTTTATCTGGCTTAGACCGAGGCAAGCCACATCTCAGGTACCGAAGATAGAAGTTTCCCATAGAAGTTTACTCCATTTTTGTATAGACTTCCGTTGGAAACTAAAGGACTCTGGATGACTGTAATGGGCTTGATATTATTTTGCGGGGGAATGCCCCTTAGATTTTGTAAAGTATAATTATGCGTTTGGTTTATTATCTATGGCTAATGAATGCCACATTAAACTACTTAACTCCATTGGTTGAGTATTTTATTGTCGTAAAGGGACGCTTTACATCTATACAAGACTCCCGAAGGGTTCGGATAGGGAATTCGATAGTCTTATATAGTATGTGACGGGCTGTTACGTTTAGGATACCCTATGGGGCGTGACACATACATAATTATTATATTCAACCTACACTAATAATCACATATAATTCACACTTTCATAAGCATACACATTTTATTACAATTCTATTTCTACACATTAATTTTCATATATCAAATTCATTCAAACTTAATATTTAGAACTAATATTAAACTTACATAAAAATTATATTATTAAATAAATTAGGTTATTTCATAATCCTTACACAAAAGTACTCATAACAAGTATTAAAACAAGTCCATTAAATAAGCATATGAAATGCAAGCAACTATATGATCAAACAGTGCATACAACTATCTGGTTTCGTATGTAGGATGGATTTACCCTCCATCGGTGGTTAGGGAATGGTTTAAACTGAGGCCTAATCAATCTCTTTGAAATTTTGCACGTGTTTTAAGGTTCCAATGAACCGTACTACTAGTCTTCAGGCTTTCCTTACCCAAACCGATCGATCCAGCATGGCTACACCTTGAGGTCGTATTCCCCAAACGTCCTAATTCCCCATGATGTAGCTATGTAGCTTACCTTTCTGGTCCTACGCTGAGGAGTTGTAGCGAAAATGTGAAATGATATTCTAAGTGATATGCATGAGCAATTTGGTTTAAGGGAATTTCTAATATGATATTAATTCATTTAGGGTGATCAATCAATATTTGCACACATAGCAACAAACATAGAGACAATTATAACGATCAACAAATTGGGCTCCGATATTCTTATCGTTCATTGATCACACATAGAAATTCACATACATAACTCCCATGATAACCCACATGCATAGTAATTTTATCTTTTCCTAATATATAGTGCTCTATTCTACAAGCACATGCACGAATACATAAATGTAAATGAAACTCACTCGTCTATAGCGATCTTCTATCAATCGAAGTAATCCTTGGGAAAGAGAAGATCTTTATCATTGTCATCTAAACAAAAGAAATACCCAAAATAAGTATTTCATCCGAGATCTACTTAAATTTTCTAACTTTATCTTATTAGGTTCATCAAAATTTGCATTAGTGGAAATTCCCACTTATCATAACTTGCTCACTTTAACTCAAAATTTAGCATATTATATACCTTTTTCTGCCTACACAAAAAGATCTTTCCATTTCTAATGTTATTTTTATTTTTATCCAAAAAAGTTATTTGGGCCTCGAAACAGTAGGGTATAGAACTAATACGAAAATCTCAGCTTTCAAAATATAATTTTTCAAACTTTTCTCCATTAAAAAATTCTTGTACAAAAATAGAGATATTTATATAGTTGAAAAATACTTTGAATATATATATATATATATATATGGACTCATATTGTATGCATGAATTTAGTGGTGTTGTCTCAATAATGATTTTTATAAAACAATGTGTCTTAAAAGTTAGAAAAAGCTAAGACTTGAAAAATTCGCTTTAGCTTGTTGGAAAAATTTCTTGAATTATTATAAGTGACATTTCCTTCTTTTAACTACATTTCTTAACCTTTGAGAATAATTTAACTTAAAGAAAATAATTTTAGTTTTTTTTTTAAGATTCCTACAATTTTATTTTTAGTGGTTGAAAAATATTGTTTTTCTAAGTACCTCTTAATAGTGACAAAAATTCCTTGAAGTAGTTATGTTTATATGTTCTTGATTTTTCCTAAAGTTAGTTCCACTTTAAATAAATAATAATAATAATGATCTTCTAATTTATTTACTAATTTTATTTCCTAAGTAAGACTTATCTTTAAAGGGTTATTCTTTGATGATTTTGTAAAACTTGTCTAGGCCTTAGCATTTTAGAGTATTGATGGAAAACTTCAATAAGTGAGTTTAAAAAGAACCTTTGTTAAACAATGATTTAGCAATCTTAAGTTTTAAAGAAACTTTGTTATTTCATTGGTTTAAAAGAGTGTATGTGATAACTTTATTTTATGTATTCCTTGACAAAATCCCATGTAGTATTATTATTAAAAACTTGTGATGAACTTATCTAAATTTTTGAAAAAGTTTGTTAAGATAATACTTTAAGTTTTTTATGGAAAAATCATTTCTTATGTGACAAAATATTATTTTTAAAGAGAGTTCTTATTTTTCTTTACTTAAGAAAACTCCTTTTTCATTTTTGTTGAGACAATATCAACATGTTCAAGCATGAATGAGAATATGTAGCTATGAGAAATATAATAATATCACATAATAAGTTAAGATATATATAATAAAATAAGAACATAATAATAAGGTCAAGTATTGGGAGCCCTAGCTTCATCAAGGCATCCCAAGACTAAGAATAGGCTAGTCTCAAAAAGAAAAAGAAAAGAAAGAAAAAGTTGCTTTGACATGATGAGGACAAGTCTTGTAAACCCCGGTTTTCATAGTAACTAAGTAAGCTCCGTAAATCGGAAATCAAAACTCTAAATAGGATTAGTACAAGTAACCTAGAAACCCTAATTCCGGCTTTTCTTAGATTTCTATATAAAAGAACCTCTATAAGATAAATTAATGCGGATTATTGTTTTATAGTATATTTCGAACCATACAAAATTTTGATTTCGAAAAATTTTCTATTCCGAGCTTTCCCGAGCTTCATTACGGAAAGCAAGCCCCGGAACTAGAAACTCAGAAAAATATTCCGGAATACTCGTTAGAACCGGAATTTTATAAGGATTTCAAAATATATTTTATAATTTTTCGGGCTATAAAAATTACAATTATAGCCTTTTTCCCATATTTTCGTTACTATCGATAAAGTAGATGTCTTATCTACTATTCCTTACTATTCACAAGTACAACCTACTACACACATACCCATACCCTATTCTTACAACCTTTCAATCACTCAATTCATTTCCTTTTCCAAGAAATTTTGTCTCTTTACAAATTATTACAATTAATACAATTATTATATAAATTCAAATTTCAAATGAAATCAAATATATCCCTCTCTCACTCCTTACATTGGAAGGCGTGAAACCCTCCATTTTGGCTCCAAAATCCATTGTTTTATATTTTCTTTTAACACTCACAAACCCTAATTCCTCTAATATAAATAACCCTTTACTTTTCTCTCTCTTCACTTTTCATTTCATTTGTTCAATTGTCCAAAAAGCTCTCAAACCCTCTCTTCTTTCTCTCAATGCCGTGACCTCCCTTACACCACACACACACACACAAGCTTCAATTTTCTTCTCCATTCCTCATCTATTTCAAGCCTTAGGTGATGATTCCTAAGCCTTTACACTACTTAATCTTGTAATGGCAAGATTATTCATGAGTATTTTCACTCAAAGTCCCCATGAGCTCTTGCTAGAGACAAAGAAAATGCTACTACATGAATATCAAGCCATCACAAGAGTAGATCTTGTGTTTGATCAAGTTTTTGTTGAAGATATTTCATGTTCATGCATGTAGGAGTGGAGTAGAGTAGAGATCTAGCATAAAATTTCATGTCCATGCTTTTAAACTCCATATCATGCATCATAAGTAGTAGATCTATCATTTTTACCACTCACCTTCATGTAGATGACTGTGTGAAAACACTAAGTTTATAATTTATAACTCCTATTAATTCTAAATTCACACAAAGGCAGTGTACCTATCATGTAATATAGAGATTAATCGGGATCGTCCTCAGGGAATATGATATGCAAGTACTAGTAATAACTTTATTTCCACTATCTAACTCAACAAATTTAAATGGTTTTATACTATTATACTATGAACTAATCTAAATTATGTAGAAGCAAAATGAATAAAAATTCTAACAATGGGCAAGATTCAATTAAGGCTAATAACCTAGATTTTTGTTTTACATCCTAATTATTATATGAATCATTGGTACTCAATTATGAATTTTGGATTGAATTCTTTAAGCTGTAGAGTTCCTTAATTAAACAGATAATTCTTTCGAATCTATCAATTTGTCTAAACCTAGGTTAATCAATTAGGATGTCTCCTCAATCAATAGCAACCTAAATTTGCATAAAGATCATGAACCCCATTTAAATTATCATATACAGAAAATTCTTGCTATTCTATGTCTAGAATTACAAACAAATCTCATCAATTACATAGATCTATTCATAAAAGTAACCTATCGATTAACTTAAAAATGAAAATCAAAACATAAAATTGTATTCCGGTCATACAAAATTAATCACAATTAAGAACATGAAATTGAACAAAAATACATCAATCCTTCATTATGAGTCAATTTCTTCACATAATAATGTTGGAATTAAACAAAACCCAGATCTACAAATTTACTCTAACATAGTCATTGATGACAACACATGAAATCTGAAACGAAAAGTAGAAATCATGATATCACCCTTGAGAATTGAAGCCAAAAACTTGTGAATCTTTCCTCTAGAGTAGTCTTGACTTGTTGTTGTAAATGGGTCTTCAAGAATCTTGCCTTCGTTGTATTTCTCTCTTTGAATCTCTCTCTCTCTCTCTTCTGATATTGTGTTTCTTCTTGTATGGTGTGGTGTTGTTCTATGGTGATTCTCTCCCTTTCTTCAATTTATAAAGAAATTTTGAGGTAGAAGAGTTGTAATACTTCATGAAGCTACGTGTCTTTTGGCTCCCAAATGGTCTCTTTGTAATGCCCAACCATTGTGTTTTTAAGAAGCAAGAAGTCACCATCCTTCGTAAAAATCGTGTCTTTTAAGGATAAAAATTCTGTCAAAAAGACAGAGCAAAAAGACAGGACGTTTCAATATGTGTTGTCCCTTCTGCACTCCTCTTCAAAAGACAGTGTGAATTGACAGGGTGTGTCTTTCTGGTGTGTCCTTCTGATGTATCTTTTCCTTGCTATTTTGAACACTTTTGGTCTTCCATCTTTGTATTCTTGACCCGTTTTGCTTTCTTTTATAAATTTTCTCCATTAATATCCTGAAAGCTAAATTAAATAATTTTAAATGCAAAATTCATAATATTAATAAATAAAATGATTATTAAAATATAATTAAGCACTTATAATTTAGGAATAAATTTGGTTTATCAAATTCCCCCACACTTAAACATTGCTTGTCCTCAAGCAAATAATTAAGGACAATAAAAAAAATTCAAATAACTCAGAAATGGAAAATTATTTAGTATTTATTAATTAATTAATAGCAACTTGCTTTAATACCTATTGCTCAAATCTATTTTATAAATGTAACTAGTATACCATAATCAAAATTCTAAAACTAATCCAAGTAAGTTAAACTTTACCCTCACCATTTAATAACATATTCCAAAGTCACAAAATAAAAGCAAAGTCAATCAATAGTAAAATAAATCTAGTTACCTTTCACCACCAATTAATAAGTATATAAGACTTCAATTATTTCTCTTGAACATAGCAATCTAAAGTGAAAGTATTTTGTATCAATTTTTCCCTTGGATTTTCTCCTTTTTTTTTTTTATATCTCTTTATCAAAGCCTTTAGAGGGACGGGTTTTTGCCCGCTTCTTTTCTTGTTTTCCTCTAGACGGGTTTTTGCCCGCTTCTTTTCAGCTTCTTCTTTTTTTTTTTTTTTTTATGAGTTAGGCTTGATTTATGCCATATCAACTCAATTTCTATGTACAATTCAGCACATCAATTTTTTCAAAGAGATTTTCCAAAAAGAATCACCAAGTGAAAAATATCATATACCCTTCCACTAAAAATTGCATAAGCTTTAAAGAAATCTTTGAAAGAAGTATATACAAATTAACAGGCTTAGAAAATATAATTATTTAAATTTCAACTAAGGACTTCACTCCCTTTCTAGACTCTAAAGTCCATTACTAAATAGCAAGTAAGTTTACCCCACTAAGATTTCATTCTACAATTTCAATTAGGTACACTAATCACAAAATAGATGAGTAAGATATTACAAGTCACTATACTAATTTTAAATAATTTTCTGAGTTATAGATTCAAAAATATATTCTTAAAATACATTAGCAAAGTATAAGTGAGGAGTTTCTTTCTAAAATTCAACTTATCATAAAACAAGGATAAACCAATTTTTCCTTCAAAAATTTTACACCCCCACACTTAATTCTAACATTATCCCTTATTGGCAACACATATATAGAAAGAGAAAAAAAATGAGAAAAGGAAAATAGAACTTCCCTGTTCAAGTACAAAAGCCAGTTGCAAGAGAATCATCAACAAATAGTGTAATGGTGACAACAAGTCAAGTTTGAATCTGGGCTACAAAACAAAAACAAAAGGCAAAAGAAAAAATAAAATAAAACAAAGAAAATAAAACAAAAGTTAGCACTCATGATCCTACAAATGATCCTTAAGAGTCTTTCCAAGATTGGGTGCTCATATAATACATTCATCCAAAAATTAGAAATTAATCAAGTTAAGGGATTAATCTCCTTGATAGTCAGGATCATCCTCATCCTTTCTTTCTCTATCTCTTTTTCTTGCTAGCTGATGGTGTGGGAGTTGACATATTTCTTCTCCTTCTTCCTTAGATCCTTTATCTTGGCAATTAGATTATGACCTGTTCTTCTCATTGTTAACTAGAGCTAAGGATAGATATCTAAATGGTGATCAACATAGGGATCACAACACAAAAAAATTTATTTCAACAACTCATTAAAATTGATGTCAAATGAGTTTAAATCAAATCAAGGGAAAAAGATCAGATTCCAGCATAACACGCCCAAAACAAACAAACAAGGCATTGTACTTAGCGTGTCCTCTAAATAGCCTATGTTTTCCCTTTCAACAGCCTGATATTAATCAATTCTATTAACCCATGCTTCTACAATTTTCTTCCTAAAGCACAAAATTCCAATCCTTCTTAACAAACCCAAAAGATATCACACTTTCAAAACAATTCAAGTGAATGTGAGGTACATGTAATTTGTTTTATCAGCCTTAAATTTTCATGTCATCTTCAAGATCCTTATTTCCATCTATCCAAAACAGTTCTAAGCATTTAGAACAAAATAAACCACCAATTAAGATCACATATATAACAAATATACTCTAGGAACATAGGGTATATAGCAATCACGCCCATATACAAATCTGCAGAATTTTTATCAACAACAAATATCATTCAAAGTTGCAGAATTTTTTTTTTTTTCAAATGGAGTTCACGCACAACCAGAAAAATTCCAGCAAATTTGCGCAATTAACAATCCCAAAGTTCAACAATTCATACACGTCTCCATCATCCACACTATTTCCACATACTTCAAATACCATTCATCTTCTCAAACAACTCAAGGATCAATGCCAAAAAATCTGCAGAAAATTTCAGAACATAACGCGCAATGAACACGCCAAGAACAGCCCCAATTTTCTCATATAGCTTTCTCCCAAAACTTGAAACATATGTCATACAAACCCATCATCTCGAGATCAATAACCCCCAAATTTCAACAACCATACACGCCTCAAACCACATTTGAAACTAAATGCAAAATCCACCCAAATCATGCCTATGAACCCACGAAATTTTCAGAACATAACAACCCCAAAAATAATTCATAACTAGTGTTTAGATGAGATAAAAACTCCTATAATTTGTTCAAACTAATCATCAACAACAATAGCTATGAGTTACGGTTACATGCAATATATATAAAACCTAATCCTTAAGCAAGTCATCTTCATGATCATGGAAGCACGGAAGAAAATGAAGAAGATAACCAAGGAAAGTTTCAAAATACTTACTTGATCCTCCTTGGGTTTGATTGTTGAGTTTATGGATGATATAATGCAAGTATAGAAGGAGTTCTTGTCTTAGAGATAAAACCCTCTCTTTAAATTCTAAAGAGAAAATAAACTAAATGAAAGTAAAGAGGACCCCTGCGTTTTTTGTTTAAAATGAAATGGGCAGTAAAGGACACGGCCATTTGACAGGGCGTGTCTTTGTGTGCTGTCCTAATTTTATTTTATTTTATTTTATTTTATTTTTTTTTATTTTTTTTTTACAAACAAAGATCTTCAAGCATAAATATACACGTACAAGACGTTTTTTTTTTAAAATTTTTTTTTTTTTTTTTTACAAAAGTAAGGGACAAGACAAATTGACAGGCTGTGTCTTTATGTGTTGTCCTTCTGCTGGTGTCAAGTGAAAAATGGGCAGCAAGGGACACGGCCTTGGGACTGGCCGTGTCTTTTTGTGCTGTCCTCTGCCAAATTTTTTTTTTTTTTTTTTTTAACATCATTTAAGAACAAGATTTAAGCATCAAGAATAATAAGATCATGAGTTTAAAATAAAATAAAAATAAAACAAAAAGGAAAAATAAAAATTAGACATGGGTTGCTTCCCATGAAGCGCTTTTGGTTATAGTCGTTAGCTCGACATATTAAAACCTTATAATCCACCAGGATCCCATGGGAATGTGTCCCACTCCCATGTTTCTAGGGTAAATTGAGGAAGTTTCTCTAAATTTGTGTTCTCAAGAATTAGAGTATTTGGAAAAGAGTTAAGAAATAATATATTAGTCTCTTCACATTCATCTTTTCCTTCAATAGACTCTAATTTATCTTCTTGACTATTCATATCTATCCTATGAACTACACTTTCATTTCCTTTCTCCACCAACTCATCCTTCATTTTTAATGTCTCCTCAAGTTGTATATCTAGATCATTTTCACTTGATGCATGAAATGGACTTGTAATTATCTCCTCATTTACTCTCTCATGTCTCTCAAGAGTTTCTAAATTTTCAATTAAACTAGATACCCACTCTTGAGATGGTCCTAAAAGAGTGGCCAATTCTTCTAAGCTTATGAGTTTATAAATAATAGGAGCACAAGATTGCCATGAGTCCGCTTCAAAAATTGCTTGCATCGTCCTAACAAACAAGTCTAGGTCATCAAATCTAGAATCAATTATCCTTTCCAAAAGAGATTTTTCCTGAGGATCTTTTTCAGTATGGTTCAAGGACATGGATGATTTTGTCTTTATGACTAGAGTATGGTTACAATATGAATTTTCAGAAAAATGTGAGACAGGTCTCTCACTTTGACATTCAAAAGTCCAATGTCTACCACCACACTCACTACAAATCATATCATTGAGAGTCATAGGATTAGTATCTATAATAGGGGATAATGCATTTGTATAAAATGAATTAGAGGGATAATAATATGGATTAAAACATTTATAAGACTCATGATCACCTCCACAATACAAACACAAAAATCTTATGCAATTCATAATTCATATAGTCAAGAAAACACAAGAACACATTCAATAAAGCAAATAACCCCAAAATTTATTTAGATATATATATATATATTATATACAAAAATTAGTTAGACTAGTAGACTTCAAGCTTTCCTAATATTGCCAATTCCCCGGCAACGGCGCCAAAAACTTGACTGTGTGAAAACACTAAGTTTATAATTTATAACTCCTATTAATTCTAAATTCACACAAAGGCAGTGTACCTATCATGTAATATAGATTAATCGGGATCGTCCTCAGGGAATATGATATGCAAGTACTAGTAATAACTTTATTTCCACTATCTAACTCAACAAATTTAAATGGTTTTATACTATTATACTATGAACTAATCTAAATTATGTAGAAGCAAAATGAATAAAAATTCTAACAATGGGCAAGATTCAATTAAGGCTAATAACCTAGATTTTTGTTTTACATCCTAATTATTATATGAATCATTGGTACTCAATTATGAATTTTGGATTGAATTCTTTAAGCTGTAGAGTTCCTTAATTAAACAGATAATTCTTTCGAATCTATCAATTTGTCTAAACCTAGGTTAATCAATTAGGATGTCTCCTCAATCAATAGCAACCTAAATTTGCATAAAGATCATGAACCCCATTTAAATTATCATATACAGAAAATTCTTGCTATTCTATGTCTAGAATTACAAACAAATCTCATCAATTTACATAGATCTATTCATAAAAGTAACCTATCGATTAACTTAAATGAAAATCAAAACATAAAATTGTATTCCTCATACAAAATTAATCACAATTAAGAACATGAAATTGAACAAAAATACATCAATCCTTCATTATGAGTCAATTTCTTCACATAATAATGTTGGAATTAAACAAAACCCAGATCTACAAATTTACTCTAACATAGTCATTGATGACAACACATGAAATCTGAAACGAAAAGTAGAAATCATGATATCACCCTTGAGAATTGAAGCCAAAAACTTGTGAATCTTTCCTCTAGAGTAGTCTTGACTTGTTGTTGTAAATGGGTCTTCAAGAATCTTGCCTTCGTTGTATTTCTCTCTTTGAATCTCTCTCTCTCTCTCTTCTGATATTGTGTTTCTTCTTGTATGGTGTGGTGTTGTTCTATGGTGATTCTCTCCCTTTCTTCAATTTATAAAGAAATTTTGAGGTAGAAGAGTTGTAATACTTCATGAAGCTACGTGTCTTTTGGCTCCCAAATGGTCTCTTTGTAATGCCCAACCATTGTGTTTTTAAGAAGCAAGAAGTCACCATCCTTCGTAAAAATCGTTGTCTTTTAAGGATAAAAATTCTGTCAAAAAGACAGAGCAAAAAGACAGGACGTTTCATATGTGTTGTCCCTTCTGCACTCCTCTTCAAAAGACAGTGTGAATGACAGGGTGTGTCTTTCTGGTGTGTCCTTCTGATGTATCTTTTCCTTGCTATTTGAACACTTTTGGTCTTCCATCTTTGTATTCTTGCCCGTTTTGCTTTTCTTTTATAAATTTTCTCCATAATATCCTGAAAGCTAAATTAAATAATTTTAAATGCAAAATTCATAATATTAATAATAAAATGATTATTAAAATATAATTAAGCACTTATAATTTAGGAATAAATTTGGTTTATCAGTAGACATACTAGATCTCATCTTTATGTTGAGTTTATGTGCATTTATGGTCATAAATGCTTTTGTCTTGAGTAAATAACTTGCTAGTATGTAGATCTATAGGTAGATGAGTTAATGAAACCAAAAAGGAAAAGTTTTTGTTTGAAGTCCTCAAAGTCAAATTCGTATGGTTTTAAAGGCCTACTCTGAAAACCCTTTTATCAACTTCAAAACATGTATTTTACAAGAAAAATGAAGCCTTTAGGTGATAGATGGTGTTTGATGATATTTTCCATAAGTTTAAATGGGTTTCTACCAAAGGAAATTTTAAAACAAGAGGTGAAGTCCAATAGAAATTTTGAGTTGAAAATCTTGTAGGCCAAATTCGTAATAATGGATAGATGGTTAGAAAACACTAGTTTTCCAACTTCAAATATGGTATTTTCTTAAATAAATAGAGTCCTTAGGGTATAGGTAAAATAAATACACAAAGTTCTAAGTATAAAATGCTTTTTCCTCAAGAGAATCAACTTGAAAATGAATTTTTCTAAATTCGGATTTTTGGACAAATCCTATTTGAAAACCTATTTACAAAGTGTAGAATGCAAGTTTTTATGTAGAAATGAAGGCTTGGGTAATAGGTTTAATAAAGACTTAATTTAGATAAAGATAAATTGATTTTTCTTAAAGAAATAACCTCAAAACAAATGAGATAGTCAAAGTTAGTAAACTAGTTTTTCTTGAAAGTGTATAATCATGGAGTTATACAAGTAAGAAGTTTCTAATTTTTCCTTTTAGTAAATAATTTCAAAAGCATGCATGCATCAAGTTCATATCATATCATTCATGATAGGAAATCATCTATATTGCATGAGTAGTTGAACTATATGCTAGAAACATCACAAACATCCACAAAAAGTATTTTTCGGAATTGGAGTCTTCGGACGACCAGAACTGTTTCTCTGTTTGGTGACTTAAATATTTTCGAAACTTGAAAATAATATTAGGAATAGATAGATCTTTCGAAGTAGATAGAAATCGATATATTATATGCTCAATTCCGAGTCAAAATGAGTTAGATATGGTCATTTAAAGTTAGGACTTTATCTTATGCGGAAATTGACGAACTTAGTAGTTAGAATAGTTAAGTTATTAGAACCTTATGAGAAATACTCATTGAGGGTATTCTTTGTACTTAGGTGAATTGGAGGAAGGGTTACCACTCCCCGAGGACTATTACGACTAGTGGATTTCACTACATGGACAAGTGAGTTCATTTCTCAATTAATTATGCTCTTGGATGTGCTTGTAGTAGTAGTGGCATTAGACTTAGGAAAAGATAAAATTGTGATTGAATGGTGATCTAAACTTGTATGAATGAACGATAAGTATATCGAGGCAAGCTTTGTTGCAATAACTTGTATGAGCTAGTATAGATTTGGAGTGTCTGAAATCTGTATGATCACTTTAAAATTATCTAATTAATATGCCATGATTATATGAATAAATTGTACATGCATATCACGTAGTGAGTCACATTGCATTACGAGAATGCTTTTGGTGGGAACAAAAGTATGATCGGGAGGCAGCGGGTCTTTAATGAAGGGGACTAGGGTTGCATGACTTATGGACCACCCCATTCAAATAATGAAAACTATGGTTGCATGACTTATGGACCAACATTAAAATTGTGGTTGCATGTCTTATGGACCACCCCACTTAAGATTGGGACTATGGTTGCATGTCTTATGGACCAACATTGGAACTGTAGTTGCATGACTTATGAACTACCCCAAACCCCGAATGGAGGGCGTAAATCCATTCACATATGACTACCGGAAAGTCATATGCTTGCTTGCTCATTTGCTTGTGCATTCATATGGTTGCTTAATTATAACTTGCTTGTATAGATATTTTAGCTTGATCGAGTATGTTATTTGGAAAATGAATCTCACTAAGCAATTAGCTTATACCCCAATAGTTTTGTTGCAGTGTCCCTATTTTTGGTTGTTTCGAGAGGACACTTTGTGCAGGTATATCATTGGATTAAGAGCTTTTGAGAAGTCGGGACCTAGTATAGGCGTGGACTTCTAGGAAAATCTCTTTAATGTAGACTCAGATATTGTAAATGGAGCTAAACGATGTAGACCCATTATTTTGGCAGGGGTATGCCCCCTTGGTTTTTGTAAAATTTAACTATTTATCTGTTGTGATTTCTATTCTTAATGCTATGTATGCTTTCTTAAGACTACTCGATTCAAAGTGTGATCCTAAAAGTTGTGTAAGTACACCTTACACCGATATGTAAACTTATGGGATGACTAAGGATGTCATACTTAAGTTTAAATATCGAGTGTGGTGGACTGTCGCGTTTAGGGTACCCTTTGGGGCGTGACAGTTTAAGTTGGTATCAGAGCATGGTTAAGAGTTTACAATCATAACTACAAATAAATAGCCTTAAGAAAGGAAAAAAGGAAGGATAGAATAGAATTACTAAGGAAGACTTAGATGGGAAGACGACCATAGTATAGGCCCTAAAATCCTATCAATCTAACCCTTGTGGATAGTAACCACTAGGAAACAATCGACTTAGTATCGCAAAACCTTCATAGGTGATCTAATGAGACTCTCATAGAATGCCGCTTAGTTACTTTAGTTGCTTTTGGTATTGTGTTGTTATTATTACATGTTGATTTTTTTTCGTTGTTGCTTCTAGTATAAAATTTTACTTGATTTTTGATTATGAGGATTTTTGCACGTGTGGTTTAAATTTCAATAAAGCTATATTTATGTTTTATGATTTCAGAATTTTATTACTTAAATTCCCTGATTTACCTTTTCAAACTTTTATTTTTCCGCTCGCATTACTACTTCTTTTATTTCCGTCACCTCGTTTGAAAACATTAATAAAATATTGAGAAGATTACTTATCTAGACAAAAATAAAATTTGCAACAGCCGAGGTAGGAGAAGGAGACGTCAGGAGGAAAGCGCCTCCAATCAACCCAATATGGAAGAAGGGCAACAAGCCGCCCCTCCTCCAAATCCTCCTGCAGATGCTACACAGGTAGCTTTGCAAGCCATGCTTGGACAAATGGCACAAATGACTCAAGTGCTCGAAGCACTTCGACAAAGCTTGCCGGCAGCGGCACAAGCACAAGCTCCAGCTCCAACTCCACCACCACCTGCACCCCAAGCTTCTGTGGGGATGCCGACACAGGAAGCGCGCACTCTCACACTGCGCCTTTGCCTCCTCCACCACCTATGAGGCCATACAAAAGCTCCCTACCCGAGTTCATTAAGAGTAACAGATATTTTGAAGGGACTTTTGGGAGACCGGACGAGGCTGAGGATTGGTTAGCTCAGATAGAGCGATCCTTCAGGGCTTTTGAGGTGCCACACCACCTGAGAGTTGACTATGGCACTTACCTGCTTCGGCTGAATGCACGGGTTTGGTGGGAATCGAAAGAAAGAGAGCTCATGCCACCAGTTACTTGGGAAAGGTTCCGCCATGAGTTTTTGGAGAATTACTTCCCGGAAGTCTCCGGGTGCAGTTCAGCTCAGAATTCCTGAACATTTCTCAGAAGGGAGGACCGTGGAGCAATATGAGACTGAGTTTAGTCGATTATTGCAATATGCTCCGGATTCTTACAAGCACAGTGAGGAGCTAAAAATACAAGTTTTCTTAAATGGATTAGATGAGGAGTTGAGGTGAGACTAGAGGAGTTTAATATTAAGAACTTTTGAGCTAGTAGAAAGAGCCCGGATAGTGGAAGGGGCTAAGAAAAGGAAGGGCAAGACTGCTGAGAAGCCACCCTCGGTTTTTGGAAAGAAGTTTTATGGGGGATCAGGATCTGGATTCTCCCACAGAAGTTCAAGCCGTCTTATGGCTATAAGGGTAACACTAGTGGGGACAGGTTACCCCTAAGAGTGTCAGTTGCTGGAAATGTCAGGGGGATCACTACCCCAAGAAATGCCCACAGTTAGCGGATAAGTGTTATTTTGTGGCGACTCATCCCACAAGATTGCTAACTGCCCAAGGAAGACTACCACCATGTTTTGTCTGCAAGCAATTTGGTCACTTTGCCAATGAGTGCCCTCAAAGGAAGAATGCTCCAGCTCGACCTTTTGGGGGATCAGCGGCAGCAAGACCCGGGAACGGGAATGGTGGGAACAACAATAACAGCCGTGCTGGGTCAGCAATGCACGGGATGAGGATCTACAACCTCGAAGGGCAATGGGTATGCGAAGAGATGGGAAATGAAGACTGCGGATTGGCTGCTCTCGAGGAGGATAACGGCCCGGATTTTGGTCTTGTGACAGGTAGGTTTCCTAACTCTTGTCTTTGTTTTTCTGCTGCTTTGATTTGTTAAGATTCAAGTATAAGAAAAGAAAAACAAGTTTGGTTAAGTTAAAGAAGTTAGGAAGATAAGTTAGGATGGTGTGAAGGTAGTGATTAGTAAGTGTTGGACGCAGGACACATATGGATAGCTAAGATGACTGCCTATGCTCTTTTTGACACGGGAGCCACACATTCGTTCATCACCACCAGATTGGCTAGACAAGTTGGTTTACCAATAGCCACTGTTGCCTCTAGCTTTCGTGTTAGAACCCGACTGGGAGTGTGGTGACGACAAATGAGATGCTAAAGGATTGTCCAATGGAGATTCATGGGCATGGTACGAAGTGTGATTTGATAGTATTGGAGATGAGTAAATATGAAGTGATTTTGGGTATGAGTTGGTTAGCCATTGCTAAAGCCGTTGTGGATTGTCGAAGGAAGAAGTAAATTTCAAGGATGTTGATGGAATGGATGTTGAGTTCATAGGTGAGACTGTAGTTTCAAGAGGAGCAGATCTATGCTCATTTGAGTTGCTTATGGATGGAGAGGATGAGATGGAAAGTGAAGGTTGTCTTAATGCAACAGAAAAAGAAGAAGGATTACCTAAGATTGAGGATATAACAGTTGTCAAGGAATTTCTCGATGTCTTTCCGGATGAGCTACCAGGTTTGCCACCTAAGAGGGAAATTGACTTCGAGATTGACTTGGTGCCAAATACTGAGCCGATATCTAAAGCACCATATCGTATGGCCCCTGTTGAGTTAAAGGAATTACAAAGGCAATTGCAAGAACTCTTGGACCATGGATTCATAAGACCAAGTGTGTCACCATGGGGTGCACCTGTATTATTTGTTAAGAAGAAGGATGGTTCAATGAGACTATGTGTTGATTATCGGGAGTTGAACAAGGTTACAATTAAGAATAAGTATCCACTCCCAAGGATTGATGACCTTTTCGATCAACTGCAAGGAGCAAGTGTATTCTCACGGATTGATCTACGATCGGGGTATCATCAGTTAAGGGTTAAACCTGAAGATGTACCGAAAACTGCTTTTCGGACTCGTTATGGACATTATGAGTTCTTAGTGATGTCTTTTGGATTAACGAATGCTCCTGCTGCTTTATGGACTTGATGAATCGGTATATAATCCTTGTTGGACAAATGTGTGATTGTGTTTATAGATGATATTCTGATATACTCGAAGACAAGAGAGCAACACGAAGAGCACCTTCGCATGGCCTTACAAATCCTAAGGGAACATAAGCTATACGCCAAATTTTCTAAGTGTGACTTTTGGCTAGATAGGATTTCATTTTTGGGACATGTTGTGTCAGGGAGGGCATATCTGTAGACCCCGAGAAGATTAAGTCTGTGGTGGAATGGAAGCCACCTAAGACCGTGACTGAAGTAAGAAGCTTTTTGGGTTTAGCTGGATATTACAGGAAGTTTGTCCAAGACTTTTCCAAGATAGCCAAGCCATTAACTCAGTTAACGCAAAAGAATGAAAAGTTTGTTTGGACAGAAAAGAGGGACCAAAGTTTTCAAGAATTGAAGCAAAGGCTTGTCTCTGCCCGATTTTGGTTTTGCCAAACCCCGAGAAACCCTACACGGTACAGTGATGCTTCGAGAAATGGTCTCGGATGCGTTCTCATGCAAGAAGGGAAGGTGATTGCATATGCATCAAGGCAGTTAAGGCCACATGAGCAAATTACCCCACGCATGACTTGGAACTAGCCGCTGTTGTCTTTGCCTTGAAGATATGGAGACATTACCTATATGGACAACGGTGTGAGATCTACACCGACCACAAGAGTCTTAAGTATTTGTTCACCCAAAAGGAGTTGAACATGAGGCAGCGAAGATGGCTAGAGTTAATTAAAGATTACGATTTGGGGATAAATTATTGCCCGGGAAGGGTGAATGCAGTTGCCGATGCCTTGAGTCGCAAGAACCACGGGGAGGTCGCAACTCTTTTGACGGACCAGAAAGAATTGATTAAAGAATTTGAGAGGCTAAGCATTGAATTCGTTGGGCAAGACTTGGAAATGGAATAGCAAATTTGGCGTTGGAACCAACTTTAGTGGAAAGGATTAAAGAGCCAACGTTATGATGAAGTGATTCAAAGGATAAAGAAGGAAGTTCAGGAGGGAGATATACTGATTTTACCATAGATGAAGATGACGTGATAAGGATGAAAGGACGTTGTGTGTGCCATGATGAAGAAATGAGGAAAGAAATTATGAGCGAAGCACACAATTCTGGGTACACGGTACACCCGGGAGGGAACCAAGATGTACCAAGACCTTAAGGGACATTATTGGTGGAACGGAATGAAACAGGATGTGGCAGAGATTTTGTGATTAAGTGCCCAACAGCCAACAAGTGAAGGTGGGAACATCAAAGGCGGGTGGATTGTTAAAACCTTTGCCTATCAACGGAATGGAAGTGAGACCAGATTTCTATGGACTTCGTTTGGGTTTACCAAGGAGACCGTCAGGTCATGATGCTATATGGGTTGTGGTTGACCGGTTTAACTAATTGCTCACTTCTTGCCAATAAGTATGACTTTCTCTATGGAATAAATTGGCGAGACTTTATTGAAGGAAATCGTTCGCCTACATGGAGTACCGGCCGGGTGTTTCGGATCGAGACCCAAGATTTGTGTCTAAGTTCTGATAAAAGCTTACAGAAGTGTTTGGGGACAAGGTTGCATTTTAGCACAGCTTATCATCCACAGACTGATGGGCAATCCGAAAGAACAATTCAACTTTGGAAGATATGCTTCGGGCATGTGTGATGGAGTTTCAAGGGAAGTTGGGAAGCGCACTTACCTTTGGTTGAGTTCGCTACAATAGCTATCATCGACTATCAAGATGCCGCCTTATGAGGCTTTATGGACGTAAGTGTAGATCCCCGTTGTTTTGGGATGATGTTGAGAAGATAGTTCTTGTAAACCCCGGGTTTTTCAAGTAGCTAAGATAACCCTAGAACCGGAAACCAAAACCCTAAATCGGAAATAGCTCAAGCCTGGAGTGAGAACTAGGAACCTTAATTCCGGTTTTCCTCGGTTTCCAATTAATAAACTTTTCTAAGAAAATTTAATTTTGATTATAGTTCTTGAATACATTTCAAACTAAGAAAATATCTGATTTTGAGAAAATTTCAATTCCGGGTCATCCCGAGACTCATTATAGAAAAACGTGCCCCGGAACTAGAATTTCAAAAATATTCTTATGAGTACTCATTAGAACCGAAATAAAATAAGGATTTCAAAAATATATTTTTCATAATTTTCCGGTTTATGAAATACAGTTATAGCCTTTTTATTCGTATTTCATTACTAGGAAATTAAATTGTCTTGTCAACTATTCATTACTATTCATAAAGTACACCTACACTACCTATTAGCCACCCTAAAGCCTAAGCCTTACAAATCACTCACATCAAACCCATTCTTCCATAACTTTGTCATTCATCTCTTACAATTCATGACTATGATGCATGGATCAAATCAAGCCAAATCAAAGTGAAACAAACAAGTTTTCTCCCCCCTTTTTCTCTTCAAAACCGGCGCATATGGCCCCCCCCCATCCATGCCCATTTGTTTTTTTTTCAATTCTTTTCCCATTCTTTTAACCTAATTCAACTTCTTATATAACTAACTTTTCTCTCTCTCTCCTCATTCTTTCATTCTCCACTTTCCAAAAGTTGCAAAGTGTGAAAAAGCTCCAATCCTCTCTTTCTCCCCCTTTGGCCGAAACTTGAAGCCCCCACACACACACTCTCAACTTCTCATTTTTCTCTTCTATCTTCCATCCATTTCAAGTAAGTTATACTCACTACTTCCAACTCATAAAACCTTGTTATGGCTAGGTGATTTTTGGTTATCTCAACTCATGTTCCCATGATCTTGTAGTAGGAACAATGAGATAACAACACAAAAATCCCAAACCATTTCATGGTAGATCCATCTTTTAAAGGAGTTTCCTTATCAAAAGCTTTAACTTTATCCATCAAAAAGTCTTTTAAACAAAGGATCTTTTATAAAAATATGGTTTTTATGTTTTTAAAACTCATTTAAGCTTTTGATAAAGTAGATCCATCATCTTGTTACTCATGAGCATGTAGGCATTTATAGTTTCATTATTATTTTGTTCATATGTGCATAAATAGTCTTTAACACTTTTGTCTTTAGTAAATGACTTTCTAGTGTATAGATCTATATATATGGGTCCATGAAGTCAAAAAGGAAAGTACTTTACAAGAAAAAGACTTTTGAAAATTCGGATGACTTTGAAAACCAAGGTCAAAAACACTTTTAACAACTTCTAAACTTATATTTTATAAGAGAAAATAAGCCTATGGGTAATAGATAATGATTAGTGGTATTTTCATGAGTCTAAAGGAGTTTTTACTAAAGAAAATGTTGAAAACAAGAGATGAAGTCCATAGGAGTTTTGAGTTAAAAGTTATGAAAAACCAAATTCGTAATAATGGATGAAGGGTTAGAAAACACTATTTTTCCAACTTCAAAAATGATATTTTCTTAAATAAATGAAGTCCTTAGGATATAGGTATAATAGATACTTAAAGTTTCAAGTATAAAATATATTTTTCCTAAAGGAATCAACTTGAAAATGGATTTGTGTAAATTCGGATTTTTGGAAACCCCATAGTAAAAGACCCACTTAAAAGTTTGTAAATGTAGATTTTATTAAAGAAATAAAGGCCTTAGGATATAACTAATATAGGGGTCAAATTTCTTTAAACAAAATAGAGTTTTCCTAAAGAAAATCCAAAATGTAATGTGTCAAGTGTAGTAAACTCACTTACTAAGCTTTGAGAGGAAATGGTTTCTAAGGAAAGTTTGTTTTCTAAAAATCGTTAAATCTAAAAGTTATAAGAACATAGACTCTTAAGGTCACATCATGACATTCATGATAGGGAAAATCATTTCCATTGCATTTAGCATCATATTACTTAGGAATCTCAAATGCATTCATCAAAACCGCATTTTTGGAATCAAGGAACCCGCTGTACAGATCTGATCCCTCAATTCCGAGGCTTAGATATTTTCAAAACTTGATTTAAACTTCATATTTGGAAAGCTCTTCCGAAGTAGATAGGAATCGGTATATAATTTGCGAAATTCCGACTTAAAACGACCAAGTTATGGCCATTTTAAAACGGAACTTCGGAAATGACGCGAATTCCGATTTCACTAAGTTTCCTTAGAGTTTTAGTGTCCTAAGTTGATAGAATACTTATTAGGGTAATTTCTTATATGAATAGGTGAACCCGTGGACGGTGACGAGTTACCTCCGGATTATTACTACTAGAAGACCGGAGTACCGATGGCGGAGTGAGTTTTTCTTCCCAATTCATTTATTGTATGTGCTTGTAAAGTAGTGCACTAGAATGTAGGTCAATTGAATGGAATATGAATAATGGGGATTATTGGGAAATTATATGATTGTTGTTGATATGAGAAACAAATTAAGAATATCGAAACCGGGTGATAAACTTTGATTGTATAGTTAGCTATGATGGATTGTCTGATAAATTGATTGATCGCCTGAGTAAATTGGCTTAATCAACTACTTGAGTAAATGATAATTTGACATGTGCATATCACAAGGGGATGGAGCATGAGCATTTGTAGGTTAGTCGTGAACCATAAACGACATCGAATAATCGTAGGTTAGTCGTGAACCATAAACGACATCGAATAATCGTAGGTTAGTGTAACCATAAACGACATCGAATAATCGTAGGTTAGTCGTGAACCATAAACGACATCGAATAATCGTAGGTTAGTCGTGACCATAAACGACATCGATAATCGTAGGTTAGCCGTGAGCCATAAACGGGATATTGTCGTACCGCAGGATTCGTTAATCTGCTAACCCGGGATGGAGGGCGCAATTCCATCCACATATGATTTCCGGTTGGTCATATGTATGTTGAACTCATGTGTTTGATGCATACACTTGCTTGATTAATAACTTGGTTGAATTGTTGTGATATAAATGTTTTTGTGGGAGATTACACTCACTAAGCTAGTTAGCTTACATCCCTACAGACCATTCCTTTTGCAGCTTACGCATTTATGGCTTAGGCGAAGAGACCGGCCGAACAGGTACAGAAGCTAGGAGTTTTCCCTAGAAGTTATAATTCTTTTTGTATTAGACTTCCATAGAAAACTTCTAAGACTTGGATGACTGTAATGGACCGCTAAATATTCTTTTGCGGGGGAATGCCCCTTAGAATTATGTAATATTTATTTATGTTCATGAATTATATCCTATTGCCCATGCATGCCAAATTAAGCTTTTATCTCCATTCGGACTTGTACTCTATTGTGTAAAGGTACGCCTTACATCTATATGAGACTTCCGAAAGACTAAGGTGGTAATTCGGGAATCTTATATGGCATGTGGCGGACTGTTACGTTTAGGGTACCCTATGGGGCGTGACAGTTTAAGTGGTATCAGAGCACTAGGTTATTAGGCATGACAATAGAGTTAAAATCAAACCTAGAACTAAGTAACTAGGATAAAATTGGAGTTAAAAGCTAGGCTAATTAATAGTTTTCGTGTTGTAGGTTTCCTTGGGTGAAACCCGAGAACGAGCTAGGAACTTCACCAAAAGACTAGATGAAACCATGGTGGAATACCGGCTTCGGTTAAGGGTTTTATGTGAAGACTTTGCTTTGGTCCAGCGACCTAGGACAATAAAAGAGATGTATAAGCTATGGAAAGAGGCCTTAGATACAAGATGGATATCTGTGATAGATCAGTTAAGATATGATCCAATAAGGAGAAGAAGATGGACAATCATGGAGACTATTTATACCCTAGAGAGGGTGATGGTAGAATATGCAGGAGAACCCATGTTAAGAGAAGCCACCTTTATCCTTAAGAATGAAGGAAGTCCACCCACCCAGACTTCGGGAATTGGCATGGCATAGGACCACTTTATGTGCATGCCCGTGATGACCTGGATGATCATAGGGATTGGAATTTGGCAGATATCAGAAATCATTTTGTGTGGCAAGCTAGATACCTTGATCTTATCCCATTCCTAGGAGGAGCTCCAGCTCCACAAGTAGGAAACGGGGGAGTACACCTGATTAATGCCCCAGCTGTTGAGGAAGATGAAGGGAATGAAGGAAACAATGAGGGAGAAGAAACAATGTGGAAGAATCTGAGGAGGAAGAAGACCCAGAAGAGGACCCAAACTGGATGGAAGAAGAAATACCTAGATCCCCTACCCCTCCAGTCGTAGCTCCTGAACCACCTAACCCGCCACCAGAACCAGTTGTTTGGGATTTCAATAGGGATCTGGACATACCCGATAGTGGGAGGGTAGAACCAGAATTCGACCCCACCGTATGGAAAGATTTACCCAGTAGGTGAGCAACCCCCTGAGGTTGAGGCAGTAGCCCCTGAACCGGTAGCTCCAGAACCTGTGGAGGGAATGAATGAAGCTGACCCTTGGATAAGTGAATTCAGGGAAAGGTGGAGTAGGATGTGGGAAGAAGCAGGAAGAGAAGCAGAGAGAGAAATGGGAATTAGGAATGAATCTGATGATAGAGTTGATATGGAGGAAACAAATCAAGTAGGAGATCAAGAAGTGAGAGAAGAAGAAGCAGAAGAAGAAGAGGAGGAAGAAGAAGAGGAAGAGGAAGAAGAAGAGGAAGAGGAGGAACCAGAGCCTCTAGCCCGACCCGCTCAGAGAAGGAGGTTGACTGTTAGGGCCTATTTGAGTCAGTTCATCCGAAAGGATGATGGAGCATCTACTAGTCGAGGACGACTCCCTAGCCCCTCACCAGACGACTCTGATTAGAATGAAGGATGTAGTATCCCATAAGTCCAATAGTTTCTTTTGAATAGTAGGCAATGCGGGATGCCAAATTGCCTTAGGATCTCTTTATGGTCTAGTATGTTGTTTTCCTTGTCTGTTTCCCTTTCCATGTCCTTAGATGTTATTAGATAGAAGTTGTCGCTAGTATCGGAAGAATTGTTTTGTGTTGTCAATTTTGCAAGCTTATTTGAAAACAACTTTTGTACGGCACAAACAAGTCAATGAAGTTTATGTTGATTCCAAGAATGAAGTTTCACAAGCATCATACTTTTGCATTAGTAGTAGACTACATTCAATATACTTAATTGCATAATCATAATCTCATTCATATCATCATTTGATTCAGAAATTCTTTGATTATTATGATTTCTTAATTTGGAATTCCTTTGATTGCTATTATTTCTTTACTTTAAGAGCCTTTTTGTGAACGACTTGGAGCTTTAAATTTTCTTTGAGCCTTTTTATGAATTCTATGTTTCTCTAAATTATTCCTAGTTTTTGAAAACTCTTTAGCCAACGTTTTATAAACGCAAAACTCTAAAGAAGAAATAAAACTTATTAAGACAATATGTAACAGACGAAACCGGAGGAACCGAAACCGGGAGCAAGAACCACTCCCAAGTGAGGCTAGTAGTGCGAACCAGCCAGATCAACCCCAAGCTAGTATACCGAAGCTGCTCAGCCTGACCCCCAGGCAGCTATGATGAATGCCATTGGGAATTTGACAAACATGTTTGCTGCATTCATCCAGAATCAAAACCAGAACCAACCTCAGAACTCCGAACCAAGTCTAAGGGGTTCTGCACCTTTACCACCTCCACCACCCCCTCCATACAGGAGAATGCAAGAGGAGTTTCCCATGCCACCAGAGGAGCAATCATATAATGCTCGTTATCCACCCCCTCCACCACCAAGAGGTTACCAGAGGAGTTCCCTCCCTGATTTCATAAAGAGTAACCGCTACTTGATGGGGCGTTTGGAAAGCCCGATGAGGCGGAAGATTGGTTGGCTCAAATCGAGCGTTCTTTTGCAGCATATGAGACCCCACCACACCTCCGTTTGGAGTACGGCACATACATGTTAAGATATAATGCACGTGTATGGTGGGAGTCTAAACGAAGGAGTTTGGCAACCCCAGTTAGCTGGGAGACCTTCCGAAGAGAGTTCCTAGGGAACTATTTCCCGCCAGTCTTCGAGTAAGGTACAGCGCAGATTTCCTGCATGTGAGACAAAGAGGCAGGACGATTGAGCAGTATGAAACGGAATTCAATCACTACTGCAGTATGCTCCTGAGTCATACAAGAATAGTGAGGAGCTACAGAAACAAGTGTTCCTGGAAGGTCTCGATGAGGACCTAAGGATAAAGATACATGAATCTGGATTGTCGACCTACCTTGAGGTGATCGAAAAGGCCCGTTTGATTGAAGGGGCCAAGAAGAGAAAGTATGCTGAACCGGACAAAAGAGTGTTCGGAAAAAGGCACTTTGATGCCTCCAGCTCGAGCTACAGAGGAAAGAGATTCAAGCCCTACCACGGTATTAAGGATAATTCTGGTGGGAGGTTTAACCAACCAAGTCCAACATTTCCTGCTGGAAGTGCAAGGGAGGCCACTACCCAAGGCAATGTCCCCAGTTGAAGGACAAGTGTTTCTTTTGTGGCGAAGCAGGTCATCTGGTTTATGCTTGCCCAAAGAAGATGACTATAACCTGCTACCTTTGCAAGGAAAAGGGCCATGTAACCTCCGAGTGCCCCAGAGGAAAAGTGGAACTACCCGACCTTACGGGAATCCAGGAAATGATAACACCCAAAGGTCCGGTAGCAGAAGTGGAGGCCGTGCAGCCTCGGCCATGCATGGTATGCGGCTGTACAATTTTGAAGGCCAATGGATGATCGAGGATGATGAGGAGGAAGGCATGGAGCTGGCCGCGCTGGATCAAGACGGCGATGTGGATGGCGGCCTGGTGACAGGTTAGTAACAAGTTCCTTTTAAGATAAAGTTCTTTGTCTTCGTAGCAAGTTTTTATAAAGGAAATTTAAAACCTGTGTAAGAGGAAAAGCTGAAATATGGAAACCCTGGAATAGATAGTTGTTGAGTGATTAGGACCAAGTAGTGATAAATGTTTATGGTAACAGGACGCATAGGAGTAAATGGGAATGAAGCTTATGTGTTGTTTGATACGGGAGCCACCCACTCCTTTATCACTACCAGCTTGGCTAAGCGGCTTGGTCTACCCATAGCCATGACAACCACAACCTTAAGGATTAAGACACCCACAGGTAGTGTTGTGTCGACTCGAGAGATAATAAAGGATTGTTTGCTAGAAATCCAAGGACACATCTCAACAAGTGATTTGATAGTCTTGGAGATGAGTAAATATGAAGTTATTCTTGGGATGAATTGGCTAAGTAAGGTTAAAGCCATTGTGGACTGTCAAGAAGATGATAAGTTTTGATGACCACAGGAAGGAGAGAGTAGACTTCCTTGGAGAGATCACGGTGCGAAGAGATCTTGGTTTAAGCTCCTTCGAGCTAATGATGGAAGACGAGGAAATTGTGCCAATAGAAGATGCCTGGATTAGAGAGAAAGAGGAGAAAAGAGTGACATACCCGTGGTGAATGAGTTTGAGGATGTATTTCCTGAAGTCTTACCCGGTTTACCACCGAAAAGAGAGATTGATTTTGAAATCACTCTAGCTCCAGGTACAGAGCCGATATCAAAGGCACCATACCGGATGGCTCCGGTGGAATTGAAGGAATTAAAGACCCAATTACAGGAGCTGTTGGATCAAGGATTTGTAAGACCTAGCGTGTCGCCATGGGGCGCACCGGTGTTGTTTGTAAAGAAAAAGGACGGGTCTATGAGATTATGTATCGATTACCGGGAGTTGAATAAAGTCACCATCAAAAATCGATACCCCCTTCCAAGAATCGACGACCTCTTTGATCAGCTCCAAGGGGCAAGTGTGTTCTCGCGCATTGATTTGCGCTCCGGTTATCACCAGTTGAGAATAAAGCCGGAAGATGTGCCTAAGACAGCCTTTCGCACACGGTACGGGCACTACGAGTTCTTAGTGATGCCGTTTGGATTAACTAATGCACCTGCTGCATTCATGGACCTCATGAACCGAGTATACAAACCGCTCTTGGATAAATGTGTAATTGTGTTCATAGACGACATCCTAATCTATTCAAGACCAGAGAACAACATGAGGAGCATCTAAGAATGGCGTTACAAACCTTGAGAGAAAATAAGTTGTACGCCAAGCTATCCAAGTGTGATTTTTGGTTGGATAGAATATCTTTTCTTGGACATGTAGTGACGGGAGAAGGAATATCCGTAGACCCAGAAAAGATCAAGCTGTAGTGGATTGGAAACAGCCCGAAACGGTAACCGGTGAGAAGCTTCTAGGTTTGGCTGGTTATTACCGCAAGTTTGTAAAGGATTTCTCCAAGATTGCCAAACCTTTGACTCAATTGACACAAAAGAACGAGAAATTCGATGGACAGATAAGAGGGAGCAAAGTTTCCAAGAGTTGAAACGGCGCTTAGTATCAGCTCCAATTTTGGTATTGCCCGATCCTGAAAAGCCGTACACAGTGCATAGCGACGCCTCTAGGAATGGCCTCGGTTGTGTACTGATGCAAGAAGGGAAAGTCATTGCCTATGCCTCCAGGCAATTAAGGCCTCATGAGCAGAACTATCCCACGATTTGGAATTGGCCGCTGTGGTTTTTGCCTTGAAGTTATGGAGACATTATTTGTATGGGCAAAGATGTGAAGTGTACACAGATCACAAGAGTCTCAAGTATTTGTTCACACAAAAGGAGTTAAATATGAGGCAGAGACGGTGGTTGGAACTCATCAAGGACTATGATTTGGGGATAAATTACTGCCCGGGAAAGGTAAATGCTGTGGCAGACGCCTTGAGCAGAAAGAATTATGGAGAAGTGGCAAGCCTAATCACAGAACAAAAAGAGCTGATAAAGGAATTCGAAAGGTTGAGAATTGAATTCATAGGGCAAGACGTCGAAGTGGAGATAGCAAATTTGGTTATGGAACCCACTTTGATCGACAGGATTAAGGAAGCCCAAAGATATGATGAGGCGATAAAGAGGATCAAAGAAGAAGTACTCAAAGGGAAGTATAGTGACTTTACCCTGGATGATGAAGAAGTGGTTAGAATGAAAGGAAGATTGTGTGTACCGGAAGATGAGAATTGAGAAAAGAGATCATGAGCGAGCTCACAACTCCGGTTACACGGTGCATCCGGGAGGTACAAAGATGTATCAGGACATAAAAAGCCACTATTGGTGGAATGGATTGAAGAGGGATGTGGCAGATTTTGTTATGAAGTGTGCCGTGTGTCAGCAAGTCAAAGTGGAGCATCAACGGCCAGGTGGATTATTAAAGCCACTACCTATCCCCGAATGGAAGTGGGACCAAATTTCAATGGACTTTGTGTGTGGATTCCGAGGACCCACAGGATGTGATGCGGTCTGGGTTATAGTGGATCGTTTGACGAAGTCAGCACACTTCCTACCAATTAATATGACCTATTCATTGGACAAATTGGCTAGGATTTACATCAAAGAGATTGTGCGACTTCATGGTATACCCGCAGGGATTATTTCAGACCGGGATCCAAGATTTGTTTCAAAGTTCTGGATGAGCCTACAAAAGAGCCTAGGCACCAAGTTGCATTTCAGTACTGCCTACCATCCTCAGACAGATGGACAGTCTGAGCGAACCATTCAGACCTTAGAGGATATGTTAAGGCTTGCATATTGGAATTCAAAGGAAGTTGGGATAATCATATACCCCTGATTGAGTTTGCCTATAACAATAGCTACCACTCAACCATTCAGATGCCACCATACGAAGCCCTATATGGACGGCGTTGTAGGTCCCCTCTGTTTTGGGATGATGTGGAAAAGCTAGCTATTGGTCCTGAATTGGTTCAAGAAGCAGCTGACAAAGTCCGGGTTATCCAACAGAAAATGAAAGAGGCTCAAGACAGCAGAAGAGTTGGGCTGATCTGAAGAGAAGAGAGCTGGAATTTCAAGTAGGCGATCATGTCTATTTGAAAATAAACCCAATCAAGAGCATAAAGAGAATGCGGGCTCAAGGGAAGTTAAGCCCAAGGTATATTGGACCTTTTGAGATCTTGGAAAGAGTGGGAGATTTGGCCTATCGGCTAGCCCTGCCGCCGAATTTGTCAGGAGTTCACATGTGTTCCACGTATCAGTGTTAAGGAAGTATGTACCTAACCCTGAGCGGATAGTGGAGTTAGAACCGATTCGGTTAAAGGAAAATCTCACCTACGAAGAACACCCAGTAGAAATCTTGGATAAGAAGACTCAGAAGCTTCGGAACAAAGAGATTAGATACGTTAAAGTATTGTGGAGAAACCACACTTCTGATGAAGCGACTTGGGAAGCCGAAGAGGAAATCCGAAGGAAATACCCTGAGTTGTTTGAGGATCAAGGTACGTCAGTTCAGTTTTGAGGACAAAACTCTTTTTAAGGTGGGTAGGTTGTAAACCCCGGTTTTTCAAGTAGCTAAGATAACCCTAGAACCGGAAACCAAAACCCTAAACCGGAATAGCTCAAGCCTGGAGTGAGAACTAGGAACCCTAATTCCGGCTTTTCCTCGGTTTCCAATTAATAAACTTTTCTAAGAAAATTTACTTTTGATTATAATTCTTGAATATATTTCAAACTAAGAAAATATTTGATTTCAAGAAAATTTCAATTCCGGGTCATCCCGAGACCCATTATAGAAAAACGTGCCCCGGAACTAGAATTTCAAAAATATACTTATGAGTACTCATTAGAACCGAAATAAAATAAGGATTTCAAAAATATATTTTTCATAATTTTCCGGTTTATGAAAAATACAGTTATAGCCTTTTTATTCGTATTTCATTACTACCGGAAATTAAATTGTCTTGTCAACTATTCATTACTATTCATAAAGTACACCTACACTACCTAGCCTACTTTTTTAGCCTACCCTACAAATCAACTCTTACCATCAATCACTTCTCCTCCTTTCTTCCATAACTTTTGTCACTTCACTTCACTTCAATTTATGACAATTGATGCATGGATCAAATCAAGCAAATCAAAGTGAAACAAACAAGTTTTCTCCCCCCTTTTTCTCTTCAAAACCGGCGCATATGGCCCCCCCCTCCATGCCCATTTGATTTTTTTTTTCATTTCTTTCCATTCTTTTAACCTAATTCAACTCTTATATAAACTAACTTTTCTCTCTCTCCTCATTCTTCATTCTCCACTTTCCAAAAGTTGCAAAGTGTGAAAAAGCTCCTCAATCCTCTCTTCCTCCCCCTTTGGCCGAAACTTGAAGCCCCCACACACACACAACTTCTCATTTTTCTCTTCTATCTTCCATCCATTTCAAGTAAGTTATGCTCCACTACTTCCAACTCATAAAACCTTGTTATGGCTAGGTGATTTTTGGTTATCTCAACTCCATGTTCCCATGATCTTGTAGTAGGAACAATGAGATAACAACACAAAAATCCCAAACCATTTCATGGTAGATCCATCTTTTAAAGGAGTTTCCTTATCAAAAGCTTTAACTTTATCCATCAAAAAGTCTTTTAAACAAAGGATCTTTTATAAAAATATGGTTTTTATGTTTTTAAAACTCATTTAAGCTTTTGATAAAGTAGATCCATCATCTTGTTACTCATGAGCATGTAGGCATTTATAGTTTCATTATTATTTTGTTCATATGTGCATAAATAGTCTTTAACACTTTTGTCTTTAGTAAATGACTTTCTAGTGTATAGATACATATATATGGGTCCATGAAGTCAAAAAGAAAGTACTTTACAAGAAAAAGACTTTTGAAAATTCGGATGACTTTGAAAACCAAGGTCAAAAACACTTTTAACAACTTCTAAACTTATATTTTATAAGAGAAATAAAGCCTATGGGTAATAGATAATGATTAGTGGTATTTTTCATGAGTCTAAAGGAGTTTTTACTAAAGAAAATGTTGAAAACAAGAGATGAAGTCCATAGGAGTTTTGAGTTAAAAGTTATGAAAAACCAAATTCGTAATAATGGATGAAGGGTTAGAAAACACTATTTTTCCAACTTCAAAAATGATATTTTCTTAAATAAATGAAGTCCTTAGGATATAGGTATAATAGATACTTAAAGTTTCAAGTATAAAATATATTTTTCCTAAAGGAATCAACTTGAAAATAACTTTTGTAAATTCGGATTTTTGGAAACCCCATAGTAAAAGACCCACTTAAAAGTTTGTAAATGTAGATTTTATTAAAGAAATAAAGGCCTTAGGATATAACTAATATAAGGATCAAAATTTCTTTAAATAAAGTAGAGTTTTTCTAAAGGAAATCCATGTAAGATGTAGAGGTGGTCAAATGTAGTAAACTCACTTACTAAGCTTTGAGAGGAAATGGTTTCTAAGGAAAGTTTGTTTTCTAAAAATCGTTAAATCTAAAAGTTATAAGAACATAGACTCCTTAAGGTCCACATCATGACATTCATGATAGGGAAAATCATTTCCATTGCATTTGGCATCATATTACACTTAGGAATCTCAAATGCATTCATCAAAACCGCATTTTTGGAATCAAGGAACCCGCTGTACAGATCTGATCCCTCAATTCCGAGGCTTAGATATTTTCAAAACTTGATTTAAACTTCATATTTGGAAAGCTCTTCCGAAGTAGATAGGAATCGGTATATAATTTGCGAAATTCCGACTTAAAACGACCAAGTTATGGCCATTTTAAAACGGAACTTCGGAAATGACGCGAATTCCGATTTCACTAAGTTTCCTTAGAGTTTTAGTGTCCTAAGTTGATAGAATACTTATTAGGGTAATTTCTTATATGAATAGGTGAACCCGTGGACGGTGACGAGTTACCTCCGGATTATTACTACTAGAAGACCGGAGTACCGATGGCGGAGTGAGTTTTTCTTCCCAATTCATTTATTGTATGTGCTTGTAAAGTAGTGCACTAGAATGTAGGTCAATTGAATGGAATATGAATAATGGGGATTATTGGGAAATTATATGATTGTTGTTGATATGAGAAACAAATTAAGAATATCGAAACCGGGTGATAAACTTTGATTGTATAGTTAGCTATGATGGATTGTCTGATAAATTGATTGATCGCCTGAGTAAATTGGCTTAATCAACTACTTGAGTAAATGATAATTGACATGTGCATATCACAAGGGGATGGAGCATGAGCATTTGTAGGTTAGTCGTGAACCATAAACGACATCGAATAATCGTAGGTTAGTCGTGAACCATAAACGACATCGAATAATCGTAGGTTAGTCGTGAACCATAAACGACATCGAATAATCGTAGGTTAGTCGTGAACCATAAACGACATCGAATAATCGTAGGTTAGTCGTGACCATAAACGACATCGATAATCGTAGGTTAGCCGTGAGCCATAAACGGGATATTGTCGTACCGCAGGATTCGTTAATCTGCTAACCCGGGATGGAGGGCGCAATTCCATCCACATATGATTTCCGGTTGGTCATATGTATGTTGAACTCATGTGTTTGATGCATACACTTGCTTGATTAATAACTTGGTTGAATTGTTGTGATATAAATGTTTTTGTGGGAGATTACACTCACTAAGCTAGTTAGCTTACATCCCTACAGACCATTCCTTTTGCAGCTTACGCATTTATGGCTTAGGCGAAGAGACCTGGCTGAACAGGTACCGAAGCTAGGAGTTTTCCCTAGAAGTTATAATTTTTGTATTAGACTTCCATAGAAAACTTCTAAGACTTGGATGACTGTAATGGATCGCTAATTATTCTTTTGCGGGGGAATGCCCCTTAGAATTATGTAATATTTATTTATGTTCATGAATTATATCCTATTGCCCATGCATGCCAAATTAAGCTTTTATCTCCATGCGGACTTATACTCTATTGTGTAAAGGTACGCCTTACATCTATATGAGACTTTCGAAAGACTAAGGTGGTAATTCGGGAATCTTATATGGCATGTGGCGGACTGTTACGTTTAGGGTACCCTATGGGGCGTGACAGCTTTAGATCCGAAATTTAATAAAGAATTCAAAAATATAATTATAAGAATTTTTTAGTTTATAAAAATTACAGTTATAGTCCTTTTATCGTATTTTCATTACTACCAGTAATTTAATTGTGTAATCTACTTTTTTAGTTCTAATCATTACTTTTCACCAAGTACAACTAATTATGCTCTATTCTTACATCATTACAACCTATCTCTTACATTCTTACATCCTATTCCTTATATCCTATCTCTTACAATTTACTTTTCCAATAAAATTTTATTACCAAAACTACTTAATTAAATTTGAAATCTTACACAACACAATACACACATCTCTCTCCCTCTCCCTTATCTCCAAATCGGTGCCCTCCCTCCCCCTCCCCTCGTACTCCCTCTCTCTATTTTGTTTTATTTTTTTTAATTAACACAAACCTTAATCCCATTCTCTATAAATACCCCTTTATGCCTTTTACATTTCACTTTCCTTCTTTTTCACTTAACAAAACTCTTGCATTTTGTTTTCTCTCATCTCTCTCTCTCTCACTTTTGCCGTGACCTCACCCCCCCTCTCTCTCTGTACACACATAATTTTCTTCAAGTTCTCTTGTTCAAACACTCATTAGGTAATAGATCTAAACCCTACCACACATAAAACATGTAATGGCAAGATTATACATGTGTGATTCCACCAAAAATCCCAATGAGCTTTAGCCAAGGGATGTGGAAACACTTATACATGATTTTCATGTTATCACAATGTTGTGGATCTCTTGTTTTAAGTTATCCTTACTATATTCTTGCTATATATCTTCTTGTTGATTTTTTTGTGGATATATCTTGCTACTAACCTCATCATCATAATGATCTAACTTGCATTTCATGCATCTAACATCATCAACATGCTAATCTAACTCTTGAGACTAGTCTTTCTAGTATTAGGAAGCCTTGAATATGATATAAGGCTTCTAAGCTTGCATGTGCATCCATAACATAAGTGTCATCATACTTCTATTTTTTTTTAGTATACAAATGTCATAAAATTTTTTTATGTGAATAAAAGACTTGTAGTATGACAGTAGTAATGCCAAAAGCTCAATATCTATTTTTGTTCCCATCAAAAACAATTTTTGAAATTCGAATTTAAAAAGATACCTATTGTGAAAACCTATTTTCCAACTCCAAAATGAGGATTTTATATAAAATATGAAAGGTTTATGGAATAGGTATCCTAAAAAAATGCTTTTGATGAGTTAAATCTAGTTCTACTAAAAGATATTTTCAAAATAAGAAAGATTTGTAAGAGGTAAATTAGAACTTTGTATCAACTTCAACAAGAACATAAAATTCGTAGCTAGGAGGAGTTGATGTATAAACACCTATTTTCCAACCCTAAAATAAGAATTTTATTAAAAAAATAGAAGCCTTCGGGAATAGTTTGATTAGGACTCAATTTTAGAAAGATCAAATGAGTTTTACCCAAGAAATAATCTCAAGACAAATTACAAAATTCGGATTTAGAAAAGAGCCATATTTAAGCACCTATTTTCAAATTCCAAAATGAGGATTTTAATTGAGAAAGGGAAGCCTTTAGGAATAGGTATAGCAAGGATTTAATCGTGGCAAGAACAAATGGATTTTATCAAAGAATATTTCTAAAACAAAGGAAAAGTCTCAACACATAAATCAAATTCTATTTTCATCACTAATAATTCTTGTAAAATTTGTAACTAGGCAAGACACCCATTTAAACATCTATTTTTCAACTCTCAAATGAAGAAATTTCTTAAAATAATGAGGGTATTAGGCATATAGGTCATCAAGGCTTTATTTTAGTAAAAATAAAGATGATTTTTCAAGAAACAAAACTAGTTTTTTTAAATCAAGTATTCTTAAAGTTTTTGCAAAGTGAAATTTATCTAAAAGTTCTTTTTAACCAAATATCATCAAGAACATACATATAGATAGCTCAAAACATATCATTCATAATATTAACTTGTTGATATTGCATGTATATTTAATATACATGGTAGAAATAATGTAAGTTTTCACAAAACAATTTCGGAAACATGATTTTTACCTACTGACCAGATTGAACCAAATTTTTCAAGACCTAAAAGTTTTCAAAACTTAGGAATAACATTAGAATTAGGTAGATCTTTCGAAGTAGATAGAAATCGACTACTTATATGAGAAATTCCCAGTTAAAATGACCAAGTTATGATCGTTTTAAGTTGAAATTTCCATTAACTATGAAAATTACGAACTTGAAAGTTTTTGTTTGTTAAGTTGGGATTAGTTATGGTTTAAAATACTCATTTGGGTATTTCTTTCATTTAAGTGATTTCGAATTGGAGGATTCTTTGCTCCCAGATTATTATGAGTAAAGACCGGAGACCATAGACAAGTGAGTCATATTTTTTGTTTATGATTCCTTAGTGTGCTTGTAATTCGTAGTTGCATTATGGGATTATGTATGTTTTCTTGATGTATTGAGAAAAACATGTTAAGTATATTGAAACTGGGTGATTAATTGATGGATGTCCATATGCCATGATTATGATTGTTTGCAAATTGCTTGGTCACCTATGAAATTGTATTAATGATTACTCGGATTACCCGTGATCCATAAACGGTATAAATAAAATGGGTTGCCCTTGATCCATAAAACGGTACAATTAATGGGTTGCCTGTGAACCATAAAATGGAAACGGTAAATTCAAAACTACTACCACAGGATTCGTTAATCTGCTAACCCCGAATAGAGGGTGCAAATCCATTCAACATATGATTTCCAATTTGATCATATGTTTTGTATGCCCATGTTGTTGTTGCATTTCATATAGATGATTAAAACAACTTGATTATATGAATTGTTAGATACGTATATTCTGGAAGTATTTACTCACTAAGCTAGTATAGCTTATACCTCCACAGCTTCTTTTTGTTGCAGTTCCCTTATCTGTGGTTGCGAACCAGGAATTTGTCAACTCAAGTAAAGAAAGAATAGGAGTTTCCCTTAGAAGTTTATGTTCAGCTTTTGTATAGACTTCCATAGGAAACCTTAAATACTCGAGTTGATGTCAAAAACCACTATCTGGACTTATTATTCTTTTGCAGGGGAATGCCTTTTAGTTTTTGTATATGATCCTGAATATATGTGGTTTGTGTTTTGATGCTTTCTCTATCAAATTAAACTATCTATCTCCAGTTGCTCGAGTATTCTATTGTCATAAGGGAATGCCTTGTATCTAATACTAGACTTCTCAATGACTATGATAGTGATTCCTAAGTCTCATATGGTATGTGGCGGACAGTTGCGTTTAGGGTACCCTTTTGAGGAGTGACATACCACATGCCCGATTTTGAAGTATTTATCAAGTATTTGAAAATTCTTTTAACAGCTGATAAATGTGTTTCTATTGGTGCACTTTGAAATCTTGCACATAAACATACACTAACCAGAATATCAAGTCTAGATGCAGTCAAGTACAATAAAGATCATATAAAACTTCCACAAAGTTTTTCGTTCACCTTCTTTCCATTTGAGTCAGGATCTAACCTTGTTGAAGTATTCATAGGTGTTGCAGCCCCTTTAAATCTTTCATATCCAAATTTCTTAAGAATTTGTCTAGTATGCTTCTCTTGATGGATAAAAATTCCTTCTTTAGTTTGTTTAATTTATAGCCGAAGAAAATATATCAATTTACCTATCATTGATATTTTTAATTTTGCCTGCATAGTCTTAGCAAACTCTTGACAGTACAATTCATTAGTAGAACAAAAAATTATATTATTTACATAAATTTGCACAATGAAGATTGTTAGTCCCACTTTAATAATTAAGAAGGAGGTTGAATTGATTATTACCAAAAATGTAAACTTTAGCCCTTTAAAAAAAATTAATCCCCTTCAATTGAAAAATATGAGAACAAGTAACAATTAAATAAATAAAAATAAATTACAGTCTAAAGATAGAAGGGAAAAAAAATCAGGCAGCGATGTATAGTGGTTCCGCCTTGTGCCTCAATCCACTCTTTCAACTTCGAGCCGAAGACCTCGTAATCCTCACGGGTTTGTTCCACTTTATCCAATCAAATCAAATTATAATATAGTATAATTTTCTCTGTTCGATTCTCACAGCTTTTCTTGAGCTAATAATCGATACTAAAGAGCCTAATCTTGTAATCAAACTAGCAAATAAGAAGGCAATTACATGTTCCTTCTCTTATAAGAAAATAAGATGATTAAATGCGAAAGATGCAGCAAGTCAGATTGATATTTCTTTTTGGAATGAGCGATTCTTTCTTTTTCGTAAGTGTCAGAGTGTTCTTCTTCTTTTCTGTCTCGAAAAATATAATCATTGTCATCCAACGTTAAAAATATCTTGTTACAAAAATGTGGATAATCTTTCCCATGTAATTCTCAGATAATATCTTGTGTACCTTATCTTCTTTTTTCAAAAAAATTCGAATCTTGCTGCTTATTCAACGGATAGAAGATAAGATGAAAGAAGATATTTTTCTCTTCTATTTCTTGTAGATAGACTTCTTGATCTTGTTGTGATATTTCCTTAGTTTGAGATTTGAAATTTGAAAAATGGATCATCATAATCTGATCTTCTTCTTTATCCATTCTAAAAGACGTTTATCCTTTTATCTTTTATTTTTGAAATCTCGGTGAAATCCCACAAGAATAGGTAAGTGATATTCTTTCTCTTGTCCTGAAGTTGTAGATATTGATAATCTGTTTGTCTTGAAGAAAAATCTCATATAACACTTCTTGAATTTATACTTGAAACTTGGTTGATGATAAGAGAGAGAAACTTTGAAGAAAAACCTTAAATCCTCTTGTATTTTAACCAACTTAAGTGGAACAAATGAGTATATTATCCAAATAAACTAATTTTCTTGGAGCTGGGCCTTCAAGATTCTTATTTGAATTGATCTGGAAAAGATTAGGTCGAAATTTAATTGATGAATAGTAAATTTGCGGGAAACAAGTTTACTGTAAAAAATTGCATACACCATCCGTAAAACCTTCTAGATTCTTGATGCATTCATTTTTCTCATAAATAACCTTCTAGATAACCTTCTAAATATTTGTTCTTAGCTCTTTGTGATACAAAATTTGATGAAAATACATATGTATATTTTTCTTAGTCTAGAAAAACTCAAAACTCATTCTATACAATTTAATATGTCATCTATCTTGAAACAATTATGGTTCTGTAAAAGGTTTTGTGATAGGCTTATCTTTACAGATCTATACACTTAAAAGATAATTAGTTTACTTCTATTTTGTTATCATCAAAACACTCTTTTAGAGAATAACAAAGATATCATTGTCAAATGATTTTAAAAACAAATTAGTATCAACTTTTCCTCCTTGAAAATCTTTTGAAACTAAAAACATACTTAACCTTTTGCACCATGCCCTTGGGGCTTGTTTTAAAACATATAAAGCTTTGTTTAATTTGAAAATATGATAAGATTTAAAAGGATCTTCAAAACTAGGGGTTCTTCAACATATACTTCCTTTTTTATAAAACCATTTAAAAGTACACATTTTACATCCATTTGAAAAACTTTAAAATTTTTAAAACATGCATATGCAAGCATCAAATGAATTACTTCCAATCTGGCAACATGTGCATATGTTTCATCAAAGTCAATTCATTCCTCTTGTGAATAATCTTTAACTACAAGTCTAGATTTATTTTTAATAATTTTACCATTTTCATCCAATTTATCTTTTAAACACCCATTTAGTTCCAATTACAGATTTTTCTTTAGGTCTAGGCACAAGATTCCATACATTATTTCTTTGAAATTAATTTAACTTATCTTGCATGGCATCTATTTTACTATTATTATTCAAAGCTTTATTAATATTACTAGGTTCAAGTTTAGATAACGAAGTAAAATGATTTTTAAAATCTCGTAAACTAGCTCTTGCTTTAACACCAGATTGCATATTACCAATTAATTGATCAGAAGAATGAGCATACTTATATTTCCAAGTCTTAGAAGTTTCTGGTTCATATCATACAACTTCTGAAGTATCTTCTGTCTATGCCTCTAGAATAGTTTCTGGATGACCAGATTCTTGAGTACTTATAACAAGCACTTTAGATTTAGGTTTCGTATCAGCCTCTTCTTTAGAATTGGAATCCTTTTCTTCATCAGACTCATGATCCTTCAGATCTTTAACAAACTTAATATTTATTGATTCTTCAATAGTTTTAGATGTTTTATTAAAAACACGATAAGCACGACTATTCAATAGCTTCTTCAGATCTTTCATCAAACTTACGAATATTAAGAACATTCTTTTTCACAAAACATTTAGAACCAAATAGATGAAAATAAGAAACGTTAGGCTTCTTACCTCAAAAGAGCTCATAAGAGGTCTTTGATGCAATGGGCCGAATATAAACTCTATTGATGATATAGCAAGTTGTAGATACGGGTTCTGCCCAAAAATACTCAGCAATACCACCTTCATTTAACAATGATCTTGTTATTTCTTGTATTATTCTATTCTTGTGTTCCACAACTTCATTTTGTTGAGGAGTATATGGAGCTTAGAAATTATGAGATATACTATGTTCTTCACAAAAATTTATAAATTTTGCATTTTGAAATTCTGTTCCATAATTAGTTCGAAGACTAATTATGGAAGCTACCTTTTCATGTTGAATTTGTTTTGCATTTTTAAAAATAATCAAAAGTATCTCTTTTACGACGCAATAATATAACCCAATTATATCTTGAAAAATCATCATCAGTAACAAGTTCATTTTTACTTCCACCTATATTTAAAACTCTTGTAGGTCCAAACAAATTAAGATGCAGCAATTCAAGATGTCTTTTGGATGATATTTCATTTTTGCTTTTATGAGAAACAGAAACCATTTTATTCTTTAGACATTATCACATTTCACATCTTGTCTAATATTAATTCTAAGCAATCCTTTAATAATATTCTTTTTAGACAATTTTTCTGATTGATTGAAATTAGCATGTCCTAAACATCTATGCCAAGCAAAAATATGATCATTCATAGATAGCAAACAACAAGCATCTTCAACTTCAGTAGGTTTTATAAGATATATATTTTTCTTTTTAAACCCTTCAAATAATTTTACATCATCATTGTTAAAAGCTTAGCATTTGTCTTATTCAAAAACCATTTTATATCCTTTATCGCAAAGCTGACTAATACTTAATAAATTATATTTCAAACTCTTCACAAGATAAACATTTTCTATGATGTAAGGAGTCATACCAATATCTCCAGTTGCAACAATTTTACCTCTACTATCATATCCAAATTTTACATATCATTTTTCTTCCTATTTTATGCTATTGAATAATGAAGCATCTTTGGTCATATGTCTGGAACATCCACTATCCAAATACCATATTTTTTTAATTTTAGCTTCATATTCCTACACAAATAAAAAAAAAGATCAAACCTTTATAGGAACCTAAACAAGTTTGGGTCCACTAAAGGATAAGCTCATTTGATTCCTTGATTTACTTGTTGATTATTGAGCTTATTCTTTTTATAATAGCAAAACTTTTCTACATGACCAGGTTTGTTACACAAGAAACAAGAATAAGAATTATAATTCCAATACCTATCATGTACCTGCTTCTTGTAATTTGGATTTGTATACTTTCTGGTATATCTTCTGATGCTGCTTCTGTAGTACCTATTATATGGATTCCTTCCTTTAGAATAACTTATGTCGTAACTTCTGTTGTTTCTAGCATAACTTCTTTTTAACATAATTGTTACTTGGTTCATTCTTTTTAATATTAGACCATCTTTATCAATGAGTTACTTAAAAGAGTTACTTAACATGTCATGTCAGCTTTTTAAGCAACTCTCCACTTTATCTATGAGTTACTTAACAAAGTTTCTTCCTAATTTTAAATACTATTTGTGGGTCCCGTATTATATTGTCATTTTTAGATTTAAAAATATTTCCCTCACTATGTTAAATCAATATGGAAATAAATCTAAAATATATTAAAATTAAAATTATTTTAATTTATTTATTAAAAAACTAGAAGTATCAAAATATTAATTATTTTAAGATAAACTAGAAACACAATAATTTCATTAACATCAATACAAGTAACAGACAATTTAAAATAGTACGAAAACCAAAATTTGGGGGAGAAAAAAAAAGAATAGAAAACCAACATACAATTTAAAATAGTCAACTATAACAATTAAATATTAACTAGTGGGTCAAAATCGCTCCCACACATATTTAATCAAGTCAGTTTGCAATTGACGATGTTTAACTCTATCACCAAGTTGAATATTTTTTTATATATGCGTTGCATATTCTATAATGTGACTATGAGAAATATAAGGTGCTAGTTCACTATTGTCTCTCAATTCATAATCTGGTACTTAAAAGTTTAAATTGTAGTCGTCTTATTCATCTTCAACAATCATATTATGTCAAATTATACATGCTCTTGTAATTTTCCCTGAAACTTCTTGATCCCAAAAAGGCGAAGGTCCAGGAACTATAAGAAAATGAGATTGTAGCACTCCAAAAGCTCGTTCAACATCTTTCCTACATCCTTTTAAGTGCTTATCAAATAATTATTCCTTTAGACCATGTGGATATGAAATAAATTTAACAATTGTTGTCCACTCTAGATATATGCCATCTGTGAGATGATATCCCGTGTCATAGTTTTTACCATTCACGGTGTAGTGTGTCATTGGAGCGCATTCTTTTAGGATATCATCAAATAGGGGTGACCACCCCAATACATTAATATCATTATTTGAACTCGAGATGCCAAAAAATGCATGCTATATCCAAGTGTCATATGAAGCGACAACTTCAAGCATGATTGATAGAGATCCATGATCTCCTCTAGTATACATGCCTTGCCACGTAACCAGACAATTTTTCCATCCCATTGCATATAATCAATTCTTCTTAGCATACTAGGAAATCTACGTTGCTCAGCCACATTAAGTAAGCATTCAATATTAGCTTGATTTGGCCTGTGTAAATACTCATCACCAAAACAAGTGATGACCCTTTGAACGAATTTTTTGACACATCGTATGATTATGCCTTCAACCATTCGTAAGTAGTCATCTAAAGCATCTCCCGCTGCTCCATATCCTAACATTCGAATAGCTGCAATACACTTCTATCATGGTGAAGCACTAGGTTTGCCAACAGCATCCCTCTTTTGTGTAAAATAGGATGAGTAATCCTGTAGTACTTATACAATGTAGAGGAACACACTTTTTCTCATTTGGAATCTCAATCGGAAATATTCATCAATGTATACTGGGTTATCGAGAAGTAGCCATTACAACGACGATTGTGGCCTTCTAGATAATCTCTATTTATATACTTTTACTTATGTCTTTTAATAGAGTTGGAACTATTGCATATCTCTGAGATCACTTGATATAAACAAGCAATTAGCTCACATCGTGAATTTCTCATCTTCGATAAAATAAATTCATTAATTGCTTTGTTGTAATCATTGCTTTGCTCAAAATAAGAGCTGCTTAAGCTACTAGTAGACATTATGTTTTGATAAGATGAAGAATAGAATAGTATACACTTGGAAATAAGAAAATTGAAGAGTGTATTTTATGAAGAAATACTTGTTTTGCCATTTATAAAACTTCAACTTCAATAGCCAGTTTTACAATTGCTAGTTTACCATGAAATAATTATAAAAACAAATACAAAAAAATAATTAAAATGCCAGTTTGAGGCCCTAAATGATTTTTTTTTTTTTGGCCTCAAATTTGCATTTACAAGGTAAACCCAGTAATCAATGTAGATCTCTAAATAAGCGTCGTCTAGACATATTATAATAAGGATTCTGAGTTCTGTAGCAAATGTTATGACTAATCAAAGTTTCGAAAAACATGACCTAAAATTGTGATCACAGCTTAGGTCGAGGCCTTGACTATGGCTGTAACACAATATCACGGCCACAAAATCAGAATTTTGGCCACGATATTAGGTCATGGCCTAGGTCAAGGGCAAGGTCAAGGCCTCGACGTAGGCCTGACCCAAAATCACAACTAAAATTTTGACTCCATGGCCACGACATTAGGTTGCAACCTGGGTCGAGACCTTGATGTAAGCCATGACCTAAAATAGTAGCCAAAATTCTGACTCTGTGGCTGTGACATTGGGTCACCACCTGAGTCGAGGCTTTAACCTTATCTTTGACCTAAGCCGTAACCCAATGTTGCAGCCATAGAGTCATAATTTTAGTCGCGATTTTAGGTCGCGGTCTGGGTAGAGGGCAAAGTTGAGGCCTTGACCCAGGCCATGATCCAATGTCACAGCTACATAGTTAGATTAATCACGGCCTACGTCGAGGCCTCAACCTTGCCCTTGAACTAGGCTTCGACCGAGTTTATAGCCATAATTTTAGGTCGCGTTTTTTAGAACTAATGATTTCTTCTTGTTTTAATGATCTCTCTATATATCGCTTATATCCATTCCTTCCATACATCTTCCATTGTCGATATATCGGCTATCATTATTGATTTCTCCAATTCATTTTGTTTTTGTCGTTCTTTTTCTTGTTTGCGGTGTACCATCTCCTTTGTTGTTTCAATTTCTTTATCTTTCAATTCATTGATTTTATATAGTAACTCCACTTTATCATAATCTACCGTGCTCAAGTCTTGTATCACGTAAATGAATTCATCCACTTTCTTACTACCTTTAGCTTTTTCTTTGCCTTTTCTCTTTACTGCCGCTCTATCAAGTGGATGAATGCCTGCCTCACTTGCCTCATTATTTGTTGATATAACATTGTTTGATGATGAGCTGGTATATGCTCCAAAGCTATTGACCTTGGAGCGTTGACCTATATTTTTTTCAGTGTTTTTTAATTCAGATCTCCATTTGGGTTCATTACGCAATGTAACCCACCAATGCTCGATAGTGCATAATTTATTCTCATTTTGTCTAAATCAATCATGAGAATCTTTTATATAATCATGCTCACTTTTTCACTCTATGTGTGTCGTTTTATTTGATCGTAATAAGCCCTAAATTTTATGAGATCTTTTAAGATTTTTGACCAGCGAGCTTTACATTGTTGCAATGTTAGTCTCAATGGATTTTTCTCCTTCTCATACAATTGTCCCTTCTCAAATTCTTCATGGATTCATTGTTAAAATGTCTGTAATAGTTTATTGTTCCCAATAAGTGGATCTTTACTAACCCTTAACCATGTGTAAATTAAAAGCTTATCATTATTTTGCTCCCATTTTTTCCTACAAGCTTGATCACCCCTATTTTTATTATCGTACTTATCTTCTAAATTTTTTTGAGTAGACTATTGTGGGTATTGTGAGCTTGCACTGTCACGCCCCAAAGGGTACCATAAACGTCACAGTTCGCCACACTCAATATTAAAGCTTAAGTATGACAACCTTAGTCATTCCCAAAAGTTTTTATATTAAGTGTAAGGCATACTTTCACATCTTTAGAGAACCATACATAGAATTATGAAGTTTAAGGAGATATAATAACATATTAAGAAAAGAGGATTCATAAAAATCATTTACTCTTATTAATGGTTTTTACAAACTTAGGGGCATTTCCCATTATCACTATTCTATTACAAGATATTCGTACATCATTTCTAATACTAAACTTCATTTAGAGCTTCCTTTATTCAAAAAGAAATTACCTGCTTGCAGGGTCCTCGTGGCCTTAACCATAAATAGGGAAACTGCAAAAGATATCTATGGGAGTATAAGCTAACAGGCTTAGTGAGAATTATTTCCATAAATAACTTCTTGTAACGAGATTTCAAACAAGTTGTTTAAACAATCAAATGTGATGCAATATACACGTGGGCAAACAAGCATATAGTTTTCCGGGAACTATATGTTGAATGGATTTACACCCTCCATTTGGGGTTTGGTGATACTTAACCTCAAATCAAGTAGTTTTAGTTAAAAAGTTTTATGCTTGTGAGCAATCATCGCCAAGCATTCCGAATCTACTTGAGTTGACCTTACTTTCAGATTTTTCCGCCAAGCATTTCCCTTAAGCCGCTAAGCAATCGCTTTCAGATCTTCCGCCAAGTGTTACTTTCGACATGAGCTTACTATCCTTCTCACCCAAGGATAATAACCCAAAATGCAATGTGACTCACTTCGTGATATGCATGAATCCATTTATTTATAATGTCATAACACTATTATTATCAAGTTTAAGGTGATCAAGGCATTTCATACAAGGCAAGTGTTATACTAAAACAAGCATTTTAAATCAATTCTGGCTTCGATATTCTTAGGATTCTTTCAAAGAATTAATTAACATACATATCCATTTTCTTTTTCCTAACTCTAATGCGACTAAATTACAAGCACAACAAGTATAGCATTTAACGGAAATAAACTCACGATGTCATGTCAACTATTCCTCTATGCAGGTGAGTCGTTCACACACTCTACTTAATCGTAATAATCTTCGGGATAAAGGAATCCTTCCTCGGGGTCACCTAGCGAAAGAAAATACCCACAATGAGTATTCCTTGATGATTTTCTTGAATTTTGACAAAACAATGTCAAAAGAACGTTAAAGTTCGTATAAAGGAAAGTTCCAATTTAAAATGGCCATAACTTGGTCATTTTAACTCGGAATTGCGCATATAATATACCGATTTCTACCTACTCGAAAAGATCTATCCATTTCTAAAAATGTTTTTGTCAAACTAAACCATTTAGGCCCCGAAACAGTGGTGACGAAATCCACCACGAATTTTCCAACACAAAACAACTTTGGTTCAAGAAATCAAAATTTGTTTGATAAATACTTAGTTATCTATATAGTTGAAAAATTCTCTTTTTATGCTTACTTGGCTCACATTCATTCATGCTCAAGTGTTTGTTGTCCATTTGTTTTACTCAAGTAAAATTATGTCGGTTTTTGGAGTTGTTTAGAAATAAAATTTACAAGAATTTCATGTTTGTAAACTCCTTGAAATGAATATTTTGTTTCTTTTATTTTTCAAAAATGTTTTATATTAGCATGTGTATATATATATATATATATCTCCAAATAAATTTCCTTCTTCTAAGTTTTATATTAATACTAATTTTTTCCCATTTATTTTTTTTTGTACAAATTCCTTTGTTTGCAAAAATCTTTATTTGAAAAATTCTCATCCTTTCCTCATGTTTTATGTTTTTCATAGAAATCATTCATGCATAAAAATTTATTTTCTTGATAAAAACAAAGTGGAACAATATGTGACTTAAGAAGCTTTTTATATTAAAAGTAGTTTCTAAAATCTTAGGGGTTTCTTCTTGTAACTTGAAAAGAGATAACTTTGTTTTCAAACCATAGATTTTCTTCTTTACATAAACTTATTTCTAAGTGTCAAAAATCTCCTTTTTATCAATTTATTTTTAGAACTTGAAACTTTGGACAACAATTTAAATGAACATGAATTATGAGAAAATAATAGCAAGTAAAACAACATAAGTAATAAAGTCAAGTATTGGAGTCTTAGCTTTTTCAAGGCTTCCGGGACTAAGAAGTACACTAGTCCCAAAATAAAAATAAAATGAAAGAAAGAAAAACTTGTTTTGACTTGATGAGGACAAGTCTAAGATTAGAGACTAGTTTTAAAATAATAAGGAATAAGTAAATAAATTGCAATGGAATAATAAATAAATTGCATTTGCATAAAAATAAATAAATTGCAAGTGAGCTTATATGCTCTAAAGAATATGTACATATATATTTAGATAATAATACTTAGTTATAATAACAATAATATGAACAAAAATAAACATAAATAGATTTTCATGCACAAGAACAATACATGAACATAATGTAGCTTCCATAACTTTTAGTCTTTGGAAACTCACACTATGGTCATGTAAAGTTACACGACATGAAGAAGAAGAAAGCAATATAAGATGGTTACCTAAAGAAGACTTTGGTATAGTTATGTGGTTATGGGTTTTAGTTGTTGGTAGAAGATGTTGTGAAATTATTTTGAGAGAGTTTTGGGATGGTATTTTGAGAGAGTTTTGAGAGGAGAATTTGAGAGAGTTTTAGTATAGAATTTGTGGGTAGTGAATGTGTGAAAGAAGTGAAAGAGGGGGGGGGGGGGGGGGGGGGGGGGGATTTTTTAGGAAATTGAGGAGGGATTTTTGTATGATTAAAATAAATAAAAATTGAGACAAAATTGAGAGGCATATGGGGGAGGGGGCGCCAGCCATTGAGTGATGAGAGAGGGAGTGATTTTATTTTATTTTTATTTTTGATAAATAAAAGATGTAATATGTAAGGTAGATGTGAAATAAAGTTATGGGAAAGGTAAAAAGTAAGGATTATAGGTTATGGAGTGTGTAAGAGTAGGTGTAAGAAAAAGTAGAGATAAAAGAATAGTATACAATAGTAATGAATAGTATAATGTAAAGTAGATATGACTAATAAAGTACCGGTAGTAAGAAAATACGCGTATAAATGGATATCTGATATTTTTAGCTATCGAAAAATTACAAAATTGATATTTTTGAAAATCTTATATTTTTATGAGTCTAACGGTATATTCGAAATATTTTTACTATTCCGGGCTCCGAGACATGTTTTTCAAGAACTGTGTTCGATCGGGTTCAAAGGACACCCGAAATTCGCAAAACTGATATTTTTATATAACCTATAGTTATTACGTACTATTCTAGCTAATTATTCCAACTTCGTTTTCTAGGGCCAAAGAAAACGGCAGTGCCGGACTTAAGTGGTTATGGTAAACTAGGGTTTTATTGACTTTAGAAATCCGATTGACTTCTGGTTTATGGTTTTAAGCTAAACCGATTCTAAAAATTTGGGGGTTTACATGCACTAATTGGTGTTTGTGGCAATTAATCTAAGTTCGATTGCAGCGGAGAATTTCCCATTGTATTGAATGGTTGAAAGTTTTCAAGTGAAAACTAATGAATATATAGAAAATATGGTGTTATCATGCTTCTTGGATTATGACTAAAATTTTGAGGGCTTTAGCTCATAATTGGAAAATTTAGAGGACATTGCAAATTAAGGACGCTTTGGAAAAATTTAGAGGACATTGTGGTGAATTTTAAGAATTGAGAGAGAGATTTTATAAATTTTTATATTTTTATGGATAAAGAAATTAAAAAGAATTGCAGGTACGGGTGCATCACCTAGAATGACCATAATTATTTATTCTTGCCACAACGGTTATTTTTTTTTATCAGTTGGCTTTGAATGCATTTTATGGGTCCCATATTCTAAAAAGATTCATAAAAATTTAGACAAAAATGAGTTGTTTCGCAGAGCAACGGTGTTTCATCAAGCACCTCACTTATCGGTAAGCAACGCTTGTTAGCAATCCTTCACATGGGTATCTGAGCTAAGTACTGCCGATAAAGGTAGTCTTAAACTCAGTATTCACAATTTTTTTAGCTTTCACAAACATAGTTTTCTTAGATGCATTTGAATTAGAACCATGCTCATATCCTAAACCATTATTTTCATTAGTTAGTCTATGTGAAGAAATCAACATGCTTAATTTTTTGTCACTTTCATTAAACTTATTGAATGAGCTTTTGATTGTATTAGACAAATCATCTATTTTTACTTTTAAGTTACCAGTTTCTTCTTTAAGCACATTATTTTCCTTTTTAACCTTTTTATTATCAACATGCAACTTTTCATTATCATGATTTAAAATGTCATTTTCATCAACAAGCAAGGAATTTATTTATCTTAGAGCTTTTTTCTTTTTCATTTTTCAGAGCCTTAATCTCATTATCAAACTTCGCTAATCTTATATTAGCCTTTTTGAGAGCTTTCAAAAGTTTTTTCATTTCAACAAGCATGTCATCTTCAATTAATTCATCTTTGGTATCAAAATTACCTTAGAAGTAGCCATAAGACATAGATTAGCTTCTTCTTCTTCTTCATCTGTATCATCTGGACGACTTTCTGTATCGTCCAAATCAGTCCAAGTAGCCAACATTGCTTCACTTTTCTTCTTATATTTCTCCATCTTCTTGATTAGTGTAGGACATTCATACTTTACGTGTCCTAGTTTCTTGCATTCATAGCATCGGATTTCTCTCCTTTCTTTTTCTTTATAATCCTTTCCTGCATCATTTTTCTTAAATTCAATAGTTTTCTTAAACACATTAACTTTTTTACCTCTTCATTTTTTGAGAAATCAATTAAGCTTTCGAGCTAGGAGAGCTATATCATATTGTTCTATATTATCACTATCATCAGATTCATCTTGATTAGAGCAACATTCTTAGCCTTGAACGCAATTCCTATAATACTACTTTCAACTCCTTGCATAATCTTTATGTGAGATTCATACGCCATCTGCTTTTCTCCTAGTTGGCTAAGAGTAAGTTTATTTAGATCTTGAGATTCTCCTATGGCTATTTTCTTCACATCCCAGGAAGGTGACAGTATCCTCAGCATTTTCCTTACTAGATCTATTCCATAAATATTAGATAGAATTTTGATGTAGCTGTAAACCCTTAGATTTTATGCCAGGTCTTGAGTTCAAACCTTAGAACCGGAAGTCAACTGGAAACCCTAAAATCAATAAAACCTATATTAAACCCTAGAGTTTAGATCCGACAATCCCACAATATTAACCCTAAAGCAATAAAATGGATAAAATCATGGAATATGATTCGTAATAATATAAGGAAGCCTAAAATGATCAAATTCATCAAAATTTAATTCTTTTCGAACCCAAACGAGATTAGTTTTCGAAAAACATGTCATGGGGCTCGAAATAGTAAAAATATTCCAATGACACCATTAGACTCATAATAATATAAAGAATTAAAAAATATTAGTTTTATAATTTTTTGATAGCTAAACATATCATATATAACATTTATATGCGTATTTTCTTTACTACCGGACAAATTATTAGTCTTGTTTACTATTCACTATCCTATTCTACTATTCATTACTATTCACCTATCTCTATTTTTTCTTACTACCTTTACATCTACTTGCTTACTTTTTACCTTTTCTATACATCTTAAATCACATCATATCTAATATATTACTTACTTTTGTTACAAAATACAAAATAAATATTTTTCTCTCCCTTTGTCCCTCCAAAACTAGCGCCTCCCTCCCTCTATACTATCTATCTATTTTCTTTTTCATTTTATTTTATTACACTTAATTTCTCTCCATATTCAACTATAAATACCCTCTCTCCCTCCACTTCTTTCACACATTTTCTCTTACATAATAAAATTCTACAAAATCTTCTCTACAGGATTTCTCTCTATAAAATCTCTCTTTCAAACTCTTTCTTCTTTTCACCAAAATTACTATCCACATATCCTTACAACCATCTCTTCCTTTTTTCAACAAATACACACCTTTAGGTAAAAATTTCCTACATTTATTTTCTCATGTCATGTAACTTGACATGACCATGATGTTGTTTCTTAAAGCTCATGTGAGTTATTGAAACAACAACAATAACATGTTCATGTTTTGTTCTTGCATATGCCAAGAATTCCCATTACGTTATTTTGTTACTATGATGATATTATGTTATTATGTTGATATTATTGTTATTATGCTCCTAATCAACTTAAATGGTCATAACTTGCTCATTTTTGCACTTATACTTTTACCTGTAAATTAGTGGCATTAGAATTAGGAAAAGATAAAATGAAAAAGTGCATGTGCTTTACATATATGATTGAAATTATGATTAAGTATATAGAGGCGATAATTTTTTATAATAAATGTTTAATCTAGTATAAGAATGATTGTCTACAAATTCTATAATCACCCGTAAAATATTTAATCATGCCATGAGTACTTAAATAAATTGATTCATGCATACCATTGGATGAGTTCATTGTGTTCATTACTATACCAATGGTGGGACAAAGACATAATAATGAGGTCTGTACAGCCTGAAAGATCTACAAAACAGCGAAGGGTCGCTTGAATCAAATTGCGGTGCATAAACACTTGAATAAACTACATTTTTGCAGCTGGGTAGTGGCTTGAATAAAAACTACAAAGAAATGAATTATATTTTTGCAACGAGGCAGTGGCTTGAACAAAAACTACAAAGGAATTATAATTGTAAAAATCGGTCTATATGACCTGGAACACCTAACCCCAAATGGAGGGGTAAATCCATTCAACGTATGATTTTCAGAAAATCATATGTGTTGTATGCTCCTGTGCTTGTGCATCTCATTTGGTTATTTAAATTAACTTGTTTTGATTATTGGTTGTTAGGTGTTTAATTGTTGAAATAATTCTCACTAAGCGTGTATCTTATACCCTCTTAGATATTTGTTGCAGCACTCATACCATTGGTTAGAGCCCAGGGGATATTTTACCCAGGTAATACCTTTTGGAGTCAAGAGCTTTTGGATAGAAGTCAAGAGCTAGAAGTAGATATAGACTTTCAAGTAAAACTCAAAAATGTAATTATTTTGAAAATGGACTCTATTGGGCTTAGTTATTTTTTATAGGGGAATGCCCCTTAATGTTATTAAGACTATATTTTTGGAATCTTGGTTATTTTGTTATGATTTACCTTCTTAATTGCTATTATGCATAACTGCTTAAATGGCTTGTTCCAGAGTTTGGTCCTCTATGATCATGAATGTACGCCTTACACCCAATATTGAGGCTTTTGGAATGACTAAGATTGTTATACTTGAGTTTTAATGTTGAGTGTAGCGGACTGTCACATTTAGGGTACCCTTTAGAGCATGACAACAATACTGGTGGTCAGCAACAAATTCTTTACTTTGTTATTCTTCTCAATGATCTTCTTCTCAGAATCTGATAAGATTGAATTTCCATTCAAAGTGATTATATTATCTTCTATGAAAATAACTTGCCATGAATCATAATCATTAGCCTTATTGTACGTTTCCATGCACATTTTCTAATATGAAAAATTTGAACTATAAAAAAAAGGAGCATGATTGATTGCAACATTATTCTCTACCATAGCTTTGGATCACTCAATTTAATAAAAGAGCCTGCTCTTATACCAATTGTTCATCCCACTCTTATGATCAAGAGGGAGGGAGGGGAGGGTGGGGGAATGAATAGATTTTAACAAAAACTGAAATTTTAAACATTTGAAATCAAAATCCCTTATTTATTAAATAATTAAGAACAAGATTAGCAATTAAAATGAAATTGAAAATGCAGGAATTAAAGAGAGTAAGGAAAGTAAAATCAGGCAGCATGTATAGTAGTTCTATCTTATGCGTCAGTCAACTCTTCCAGCTCCATGCTGGGGACCCGATTGTCTTTACTGGTTGTGTTTTGCTATATTAAAACCAATTGAGAGTACAAACAAGTCTCTTTAAAGCAAAGTTTCACTGCTGAGTCTCTTTAGCTTCTATACTAAACTATAGTGATTTGTAACTCTCAACAGAATCTTTAAATAGAATAGAAGGAAATGAGGAGAATGATGATCCTCTACAAATTAGATCAATGGAATGCTATAGAGATTATGAAAGCTATAGCTTTTGTTTTTCAAGGGCAATAAGTAAAACGGTATCTCTTCTCTTATGTGTTGTTTCTTTGTAATTATATTGAGCCTTTTTCACTTGCTGCTTTCTATTCAATGTCTAGGTGGCAAGAAAATAGAGATTTCTTTTTTTATTTGAATTCAAAATTCAAACTTGTTATCTTGGATAATCATTCGTGATCTTCTCTTGATATTATCTTGATCTTTAAGATATCTTACCTTTGATATTATCCTGATGTTGCCGAGATCTTCTTTGTTGATATATGTTGTGAATTTAAACTCAAAAATCTGGATAAACTTAATAATAAATCTTTAAGCCTTAGATTTTATGCTACGGTTTATGCTTAAACCCTAACCCAGAGGTCAACCGGAAACCTTAGAGTCAACAAATCTATAATAAACTCTAGTAGATTTAGATCCGACAATCCTACGCTCTTAACTACTAAACAATGGAATTGAGATAATTATGGATTATAGTTTGTAATAATATAGAGAAGCTTAAAAATATCATATTTGCTAAAACTTAGTGTGTTTTATATCCGAACGGGATTAGTTTTTGAAAACCGTCCCCTGATACACCAGACGGTAAAAATATTCTAATAATACCACTAGATTTGTAAAAATACAAGAATTTCAAAAATATCAGTTTTATAATTTTTCGGTATTTAAAAATATCAGATAGAGTTTAAATACACGTATTTTCTTTACTATCAGTATTAATTTGTCTTATCTACTATTCATAATATTATTCTACACTATTCATTACTATTTATCTATTTCTAATTTTCTACACCTATTTTTATACTCTACCATATCTATTTCTTACTTTTTACTTTTTTCATACATTTTCATTTACATCATACCTTACAAATTTTTACTTTTAATTAAAAGAAATATAAAACAAATATCTCTCAACCTCTCTTCCCTCTCAAACCGATGTCCCTCTCTCTTTCATGCATCCATTTATTTTTCTTTTTTATTTTATTTTAATCACACAATTTTTCCTCCTCAAAACTCTATAAATACCATATCTCCCTCCATTTCTTTCACATACTCTTTTACATTAATAAAACTGTCTCAAAATCACTAGTCAAATCCTCTTCCCAAAAATCCTTTTCACCTTTCCATATTTCCCACATTTCTTCTATCTACATACTACCGCAATATTTCTTTTACTCCCTTTCATACTTCTACTTTAGGTAAAATTCCTACCTATACTTTTTTACCATATTATGTAACTCAACATAACCATGGTGTCTGTTTCCTAAACATCAAAATGTTATGAAAGTAATACTATATTCATGTTTTGTTCTTATTCATTAATAAATATCATTTTATTATTATGTTGTTTTATTATTGTTATATGTTACATGCTATTATTGTTCTAATCTAACTTTTATATATTAGTAACTATATTTATGTATGTATATATATATATATATATATTTCTTAGACATATAAGCTCATTAACATTACTGTTATTTATTTATTATGTTTTGCGATTTATTTATTTATTCCATGCTTTAATATTAAGATTAGTCTTTCTAGTCTTAGAGTTGTTCTTATCAAGTCAAAACAAATTTTCTTATTTATTTTGTTTTTGTTTGTTTGGACTCGCCCATGACTAAGTCCGGAAGCCTGAATCAAGCTAAGACTTCCAATACTTGATATTTATTATTTTGCTTATCTCTATATTTTCTATCTCTTTTATTATATATTTTTGTCATATCACTTAGCTATAAACTCATATTCATGCATAATTATGTTGGTTGTTGTCTTAATAAGAATAAAAAGATTCTTTCTTAAGTAAAAAAATAAGCTCAACTTATTTTAAAAATATATAATTTTATCACTTAGGAAAAGTTTCATTAAAGTTTAGAAGCTTTATACCAAAAAAATGCTTTTCAAAGAATTTTAGTCAAAGGTCACCATAGATTTTATTATTGTTAACATACAAGGATTTTCAAAAGTTAACCAAGAAGCTCTTTACTTTTTTATAAAACTACCATTAAGACCTTAATGCTAATAATGCTTTGTTATGAGAAATTTTCTGAAAAACTTGGTTTTAAAATTCCCTCTAATATTTTAATAAATATAAAGACCTAAATAAGTTTTTCAAAGCAAGTTAAAATTAACTCACCAAGTAAAGTCTACTTAGGGAATAAAATTTGTAGATAACTTGGAAAGAATAAAATCTTTGAAACTAAATTATGTTTTAAGAGTTAAGGAAAAGTAAATTATATCATACATTTAATAACTCAAAAATCTTTAGTTTTATTTTCAAGCAACTTAAAATAATTTTGTCAACTTCATTTTTTCAACTAGTAAAATAAATTGTTTTATGAAAAATCATTGATTTAAGATGACATCATTAGAATCATGTGTATAATATGACTTGCATATGTATTAAAAGGATTTTTCAACTGTATATATTTATATGTTTGCCATGGGATTTTTGGTTGATAAGAAGTTAGAAAAATCATGTTTTAAGGGCTGGGATTTTCGTGTCAATTCTGTACCATGGCTTTTCGAATCCTAAGTGACTTTTTATTATGGAAATAACCTTAGAAATAGATAGATCTTTTTTAATAGGTAGAAAGCGGTATATAATATGCGAAATTCTGAATTAAAATAAGCAAGTTATGACCATTTTAAGTTAGAATTTCACCGCATACGAATTTTTACGAACTTAGTAAAATAGAATTTACAATTTTAAGTAGAACTTTCAAGAAACACTCATTTTGGGTATTTCTCTTGTTTAGGCAATAAAGAGCCCGAGTTTCCCTATCTAGAAGACTACTTCGATTAGGAGCTTTCTGCTACCATGGTTGCGTGAGTTTAATTTCTTACATTCTTGGACTTATGTTTTTGCTTGGAGATTAGCGAAACTAGAATTAGGAAAAGATAAAAACATGAAAGCACATGTGTCTTACATATATGGTTGAAATTGTGTTAAGCATATCGAGGCAGGAATTGTTAAATATTCATTGTATGATTAGTATAGGAATGATACGTCTGCAAACTCTATGATCACTTTTAAAACATCCAATATTATGTCATGATTACTTAAATAAAATGATTCATGCATTACACATAGTGAGTCACATTGCATTCACTACTATACCCTTGGTAGGACAAGGGCATAATAGTGAGGTTAATAGAACCCGAAAATCTACTTTATAGTGAATGTTTGTCCGATTAAAATGGTAAGTAGACACCCGAATTAACTATATTTTAGCGGCTAGTAGTGGCTCGTATAAAAAAACTACAAGAAGTTCATTTGCTAATTATGGCCTTACGACTCGGAACACTTAACCCTAAATGGAGCGGTAAATCTATTCAACATATGATTCTCGGAAAATCATATGTATTACTTGCTCACGTATTTGTTGTATTTCATATGCTTGTTTAAATAACTTATTTGAATATTGTTTGTTCGAGTACTTTATTTGTCGAAATAATTCTTACTAAGCAAGGAAGCTTACCTTTTTATAGATATTTATTGCAGCAGCCCTACCTTTGGTTGACGCCCAAAGGATTTTTCTCTCAGGTATTACCTTTTGGACTCAGGAGTTTTTGGATGAAGTCAAAGACTAGTTGTAGACTTGTTGTAAACTTATATTTCTAAGTAAATCTCCAATGAAATTGTTATAAATAGACTATGATAGACTTTATCTTTTGATAAGGGAATGCCCCTTTAATATTTGTAAGACTTTTATATTCCATATTTAAGATGCTTGTGTTGTGATTTCCATTCTTAACTGCTATTATGAATATCTTCTTAAAGAACTTGTTTCAAAGTTGGTCCTCTATGATCGAGAAAGGTATGCCTTACACCCTATATTGAAGCTTTTGGGATGACTAAAGTTGTCATACTTAAGCTTTAATATTTAGTATGACGGACTATCGCGTTTAGGGAACCCTTTGGGGCGTGACAAAATCCTTGTAAATCTTGTGGTCTTTAACTGAATATTTGTTGGATAATATTTGTTGTGATATCCCTTAATTTGTGAAGACTTATCTTCTTGTAACAACCTTATCTTTATCTTGAATAATATCTACACTTGTAACAACTTATCCTTATCTTCCTCAACCGTATATCCAAGAGAAAATATTAAAAAGAACAAAAAACTTTGTTAGAAAAATATTTCACGTACTAGTAGCAAAAAGATTTGTAGAAACAATTTGATTTAAATAAATCCTTAATAAAAACTTGATTTGATGTAATCTCCATGATATTAAATCCATCTTTAGTGAAACACATCAAAATATACTTGAAAAGTAGAGCTAGGTCTTGAAAGATGATAAAAATCTAATTTTGGAAAACTTTATTTGAATCTGGAAAATTTCTTGTAACACTTAAAGGTTCTAAAATGGCTTTTGAGAACATAGTGTGAATAAACCTTGAAAGTTTAAGAACAACTTCTATCAGGCTTATTTTCTCTCGTTGAAGGTTTTGACATAACTTCTGATACTTTATATATCCTTTTGTAAAAACTACTAAAAATGCTTCTAACTTTCCAATCTTTATTTAATCTTTACTTTCAAAGGTTCTAAACTAAGTTCTATCATGTTATACTTATTGAAAACTCTCTTTAACAAAGTTCTGAAACACCTTCTAACTGATTCTAAAACTATTTTACAACTTTTATTTAATTTAACAACCTATACTACATGAACAAACTCATTAGAAACTTTAATCCCCTTTTGTCATCATCAAAACAATATATAGAGAACTTAACAAAGCTCCTCGTAATTGGTTTGCTAAATTGACTAATACATTGAAACAATATGGGTTTGTTCAGTTTTATGTTGATTATTCCTTAATCACCTCTCAACACAGTGGTATATTTCTGGGCATTCTAATCTATGTGGATGATTTAATTCTAGCTAGAAACAACTCTGATGCATGTGTAGATTTCAACCGCTTCTTAAGTACATGTTTAAAATTGAAACATCTAAGTCCTTTAAAATATTTCTTGGGGATTGAAGTAATCCATGGTTCTGATGATCTTTCTTTTTAATCAATGGAAATATAATCTTGATATTTTATCTAAATGTGGTATGTTAGGTGCTTGACCAGTTGAATTTCCCATGGAGCAAAATCATTTTGCAGCTCTTGCTATTGGGAAAGATTTTCATGATCCCGATTTGTTGAACTTGAGAGTTTAACGAGAATTTTGATGAGACAGTATAATACACAAATAATTATTTATCTGTTGTAATCTACACTTAATTGTTCAAATATATATATGTGTACTTTGTGTGTGTTTGTGGAGTTTTCTATAGGTTTTAGTAGAAATAGGGGATGGTCGAAGGCAAGCCAAAGTCAAATGTTAAGGCGCAACAACGCAAAGGCCAAAGCTCAATAACCTCAAGAATGCCAAATTAGTGGTCAAGGGGTTAGTTGAGGCCTAAACAAATCAAGTGATCAAGACGTGACAACTTAAAGTCTAAGCGTGACAAGGCAAAGAAGGGGATAGTGCTAGTCAAGAGTCACATCGAGGACTCGACGCTAAAGACTTGAGGTGCAACAAGTTCTAAACTAAGGTTCGACAAAGATAAAAAGCTCACAGTATTAGTCGTGGGTCACGTCAAGGGTTCAATGTAATGAAGATTTAGGGCACGACGGTTTCAATTTAAGGCTCGAAGAAGAGTACGTATGAACAGGCTATCGAAGGCAAAGTTGGGATGCGATAGATTGTGGTGCAATGAATATTTAAGGCGCGACAGCTTAAAGTCTGAAGCTGATGTGGCAAGAAAAGGGCTGTTAAAGCGTATTTAATGTTTGATAGATTATATACGTTGTGTCTAACTGACTTTTGAAATTCAAAGGCTAATTATATACAAAACCTGGAGAACAACACAAAAGAATAAAGTGCCAAATTGTTTTATGAGTTTATTAACCGTGATAAAACAAATTCCTTTTCTTTGTTCTCTTGTACATAATATTTGCAAATTATTAAGAGAGAGAAAATATACTCTAGTGCTCAGTTAATTTTAATTGCTATTTCTTTTAGAGCACTTAGAGAAAAAGGAAATATTTTACTCCTTGTGGGTGTAATATTGCTCATCTTGAGCTAACTTTTGAAATTAATTGAAGCGGTGATAAAGACCTCAAAAGAGGTGTTTGATAGACCATAGAGAGTAGGCAAAGGGCCGAACTCCACATTAAATTTGTGGCTTGATTTTCTCTATACCTCTTTTATTTTATATAGTCTATTTATTGATTATTTATCCATCGAAAATCCTTTTAATTTGTAATCTGCTAATTTCAAAATTAATTATTTCGAAACTTTGAGCAAATACTCAATTCATCCCTCCTTCCCCCTTCCCTCTTGAGTATTCCTAGTGTATTTACAATTGGTATTAGAGTCTGTCTCTACTATTTTTGTGCTTAACCACCAAATAGAGTAAAGATCATGGCTTTGAATATACTAGGGTTTTTAAAAAGGCAAGCAATTAATAGACCTTAGCTTCTATGTGGGGGTAATTACCCTTACAGGAAGTGTAGGATGGAAATCTTTTTAAAAGTTCAAAATAGATTAATATGGAGTCTTATTGAAAATGGGCCTTTTAAAATTGAAGGAAAATTAGAAGCAGACTATATAGAAGAGGATTGGAAAAAGCTTGAAAGCGATTTTAACAAAATTTGTACGTGTTCTACTGCTAAAGAAATGTGGGATGAGCTTGAAAAGACTTTTGAAGGAACATCCAGCGTTAGAGATACTAAAATAAGTCTTTTACGCGGTGAATTTGAAAATTTCAAAATGCTTCCAGATGAATCCATTGATAAAATGCACAATAGATTCATTAATATTATAAATCCTCTAAGTGTGCTTGAGAAGAACTTTACTAATTTGGAAATCAATTCTAAACTTCTCAGGTCACTTCCAAAAGATTGGGAAGCCAAAAGAACAGCAATAGAAGAAGCTCGAGATCTAAGTGTCTTAAGTAAAGAAGAACTTCTTGGTGTACTTAAAACCCATGAGCTCATCAAGAAGCAAGGCGAAGAAGGCAACAAAAAGGCAACCGCTCTAAAAGTTGCAAGCCAAGAATTAAGTGATGAAGAAGAAGAAGATGAACAAGAGGATCTTATCCTGATGGCTAAGAAGCTTAGAAAATTTATGAGACCAAAATCAGAGAAGATGGAGGATGATAGAAACTCCTCCAATCACAAGAGAAAGGATGTGATTCAACTGACAAAAACCAGAACACATCTAGCAATATTGCCCACTACTTAAAAAGAGATCAAAGGAGGAGAAAAATAAAGCTTATATGGCAACATGGAGCGATGAAGAATGACTTTGGATAATGAGATAACATCTCATTCATCTCCTTCATATGTTGAATTACATGTTATGTATGAAAAAGTATGCTACAAATTAATGAAAGCTGAGGAAAAGAATAGCATGCTAAAATCCTTAATGACAAAAGTAGGAGAACAATTAAAAATTTTTCAAACTAATCATGAAGAAATTTTATCTAAGAATGAAAAGTTACATGATGATATAGACAATTTGAAAATAAAAAAAAAAAATTGAAAAGATAAATATCAAGTGCAAAAGGATGAAAAACAAAAATAATGAGTTAAATGAAGCGAATGAAAAATTAAAAAAATGAAAATGATCTGCTAGACATTGAAGTTAAAACTTTAAAGAATAATAATTTTGTTTGTGTTGATAATTGTAGTAATAGTGTTCTAAAAGAGCTAGAAGATTTGAAAAATGAAAATAAAAAGTTAAAAGCTAGCCTCGATGATTCAAAGGCTACTATTGCTAAGTTTATAAATGGAAGGAAAAATTTGAACACACTTCTTAGAAGCCAAAAGTGTGATTCAAATAAATTTGAAATTGGCTATAGTAGTGAAAATAGTTACAAGTCCCATAAAACAAAATTTCTTAAAGCAACCTATGGGACATGTAATTATTATGGCAAAATAGGTCATATTGCACACGTCTGTCCAATAAGAAAATCTATGAATTTGAATCATCAAAGCAAATTTGGTTGGGTTCCAAAAAGAGAAGTTCTTGTACCTCTTAATCGAAAAAGGACCCGAACAAAAATGGGTACCAAAAAAGTAATTATTTATCTTACAGGGATCCTCAAGAAAAAGCAATAAACGGTACTTGGACAGTGGCTATTATAAGCATATGACAGGAGATGTGTCTAAGTTCACATAACTAAACTTGAAGGATTATGAAAGTGTTACTTTTGGGGACAACAAAAAATCAACAATTTTAGGTGAAGGTAACATTCTCATTAATCAAGATTTAATTATTAAAAATATTCTACTTGTTGACAACTTAAAACATAATTTATTGAGTGTTAATCAATTGTGTTATTATAGTTTTAAAGTAACATTTTCTACAAAAAAGTATTATATTGAAAGAATTGACAATAGACAAGCATGCTTCGAACAATATAGATAAAAAAAATATTTACAAAATCAATTTAGATGATTTTAAATCTTCTAATGAATCTTGTCTATATTCTTAAAATGATAATAGTTGGTTGTGGAATAGAAAATTAAGACATGCTAGCATGGGTATAATTTCAAAACTTGTTAGAAAGGATCTTATCAAAGGTTTACCAAAGATCAATTTTCAAGCAGACAAGATTTGCCAAACATGCCAAAAAGGAAAGCAAACTAAGACTTCTTTTAAGTCTAAGAATGTTATTTTCACATCTAAGCCATTAAAACTATTGCACATAGATTTATTTGGTCCTACTCAAACCTTAAGTTCGGGAGGGAAAAAATACATCTTGGTCATTGTTGATGATTTTACTAGATACCCATGGACTTTCTTCATTACATCTAAAGACGAAACCAATCATGTCTTTTTAGATATTACAAAAAAGTCCAAAATAAAAAGGGTCTTAATAGTGTTACAATTCGAAGTGATCATGGGGGAGAATTTGAAAATCATGAAATGGAAATTTTTTGCAATAATTATGGTATTGAACACATATTTTTAGCTTCTAGAACTCCTCAATAAAATGGTGTAGGCAAAAGGAAAAACAGAACATCAATTGAAATGGTTAGCACCATGTTGTGTGAAAATAATTTGCCAAAATATTTTTGGGCTGAAGTTGTAAATACAACATGTTACATTTCAAATCAAGTTTTTATAAGGCCAATTTTAAAGGAAACCCCCTAAGAACTTTGGAAAGGCAAAAGGCCTAACATATCTTATTTCCATCCTTTTGGCACCAAATGTTACATTTTAAATAATGGCAACGAACAATTGACTAAATTTGACTCTAAAAGTGATGAAGGAATCTTATTAGGATTTTTTTTTAACAAGTAAATCTTATAGAGTGTTTAGCGAAAAAACTTTAGTTGTTGAAGAATCAATTTATGTTGCGTTTGATGATTCCTTGCCTGATGCATGCTCAAATGATGATGTTGATGTTGTTTGTGCTAATTTAAATAAATTCTCTTGAAAATAGTAATAAAGAAGTTAATGAACAAAAATTGGATGAAGATGTGCATGAATCTGAAAATCATGATCTGCCTAAAGAGTGGAAATATGCTAAATCACATCATAGAGATTTAATAATTGGATAACCAACAAATTGTGTTCAAACAAGATCATCTTTAAGGAATTTAAGCAATCTTGTTTTTCTATCTCATTTGAACCTTAAAATGTTTATAATGCCTTAAAAGATGAATTTTGGATAAATGCTATGCAAGATGAATTAAACTAGTTCACAATAAATGATGTCTAGTTTTTGGTTACCAAACCTGATAATAGAACTATCACAGGAACCAAATGGGTATTTAAAAACAAACTTGATGAATCTAGTTTAATAACATGAAACAAGGCTAGATTGGTTCCTAAAAGCTATAATCAAGAAGAAGAAATTGATTTTGATGAGACATTTGCCTCGGTTGCTAGACTTGAATCCATAAGAATGCTTTTGGCTTTTGCTGCTTTTAAGAATTTTACTCTTTTTCAAATGGATTTCAAAAATGCTTTTTTAAATGGTTTTATAAAGAAAGAAGTCTATATAAAGCAACCACCAAGTTTTGAAAACAATGAACTTCTTGATCATGTTTTTAGACTAAACAAGGCTCTTTATGGACTAGAGAAAGCTCTTAGAGCCTGATATGAAAGGCTTAGTAGCTTTCTACAAAACAATGGATTTTCAAGAGCAAAAGTTGATACAACTTTATTTATTAAGAATCACAAGTCTGATACATTGATTGTACAATCCTATGTTGAGTACATTGTGTTTGAAGCTACAAATATAAGTCTTATAAAAGAATTTGTTGAGTCCATGAAAAATGAATTTGAAATCGGTATGATGGGAAAACTCAATTATTTTCTTGGTCTTTATATCAAATAATCTGTAATTGGAACCTTTATCAATTAATCAAAAAATATAAGAGATTTTTTGAAAAGATTTAAAATAGATAATTGCAAATGTAAACTAATACTTATGAGCACAAGTATAAAGCTTGATAAAGATGAAAATGATAGATATGTGTATGAAAAGCTTGGTAGAGGCATTATAAATAGTTTATTATATTTAACAGCTTCTAGACCTGACATCATATTTTTTATATGTGCATGTGCATGATTTCAATCTTGCCCAAAAGAATCACACTTGAGTACAGTAAAATGCATTTTCAAGTATCTTACAGGCACGATTGAAATTGGCTTGTGGTATCCAAAATATACTTATTTCAATCTTATTGGATACTCTGATTCTAACTATGTTGGGTGCAAAGTAGATAGAAAAAACACAAATGCCACATGTCATTTTCTTAGAAATTATTTAATATCTTGGCACTCTAAAAAGCAAAATTCAGTTGCACTTTCAATTATTAAAGTTAAATATATAGCATTTGGCAATTGTTGCGAACAAATTTTATAGATGAAACAAACCTTGTTTGATTATGGTTTAATTTTTGAGAATGTTCTAATTGTTTGTGATAATACAAGTACTATAAATTTGACTAAAAAAATGATCCATCACTCAAGGACCAAGCATATTGAAATTAGATATCATTTCATTAGAGATCATATTCTAAACAAAGATATTAGCTTGGAATTTATTGATACAAACAATCAAATCGGTGATATTTTATTAAACCCTTGAGTAAATATCATTTCTACACTTTAAGAAGAGAATTAGGAATGATCAAGCAAGATGAGTGCTAAATATTATTGAATCAAAGTTGATATAGGACAAGTTTTTGGGCCAAACAGCTGCTAAATATAATACATGCCCAAAAATCTGATTTGTGCTTGATTTAATATGTTTATAAGATGATTTGCTTCTAACTTAATCATTTTTTAAGGCTGCATAACCTACATTTGTGATGATGATGACCTGTTATGTTTGAATATCTGCTATATGTGAGATTGACATGTGGTGAAGTCATACTATGTGTAGGCACATATGTTGTGCAGCCCTCAAGTGTTGAGGCATCTATGGTGAAGTCCTGCATGGATATAGGCAAGTACGGTGAAGTCATATCTATGTATAGGCACGTAGTGAAGTCCTACATGGATGTAAGCAAATATGATGAAGTCCTATCTATGTATAGGCACTTGTGGTAAAGTCCTATGTGAGTGTAGGCATCTATGGTGAAGTCCTACAAATGCGTAGGCAAGTGGTATGAAGTCCTATCTGTGTGTAGGCATATGTGGTGTGAAGTCCCACCTATGTGTGGGCAACTGTGGTGAAGTCCTCTGTAGAGACAATGTGTGAAGTCCTACACGGACGTAGGCGAAGACTTCTATTTTTGGTCTTATATAACTGTGCATCTCCTTGCTTACATATATTAAATCTATCTTTTTTTTTTATGAGTACAAAATAAGGAGAAGTAAATGTGCAATTAAAAATATGCATGAAGTCTGTTTGATAGGGGGAGAAACTAACATATTAAGTGTAGCTTGTATTTTTCCAAAATTAAGCATGTTTTGAAACCTGGAAAATTGGAAATTTTCTTTAAACCCAGATGTTTAATTGAGGGGGAGTATGTTGAAGTGAATATGAGTTAATTGTGCATAAATTGTTCTAATAAAAAAGGAGAAGATTGTTGAACTTGAGAGTTCAATGAGAATTTTGATGAGACAATATAATGCACAAATTAACTATTTATCTGTTGTAAACTACATTTAGTTAGTCAAATATATATATGTGTGTGTGTGTGTGTGTGTGTGTGTGTGTGCTTTATGCGTGTTTGTAGAGTTTTCTACAGGTTTTAGTAGAAATAGGGGGTGGTCGAGGGTAAGCCAAAGTAAAGTGTTAAGGCGTGACAAAGTAAAGGCCCAAGCTCAACAAGCTCAAGAATGCCAAATTAGTGGTCAATGGGTTAGTTGAGGCTTAGATAAATCAAGTGATCAAGATGCGAGAACTTAAAGTCCAAGCATGATAAGGCAAAGAAGTGGGCAGTACTGGTCAAGAGTCACGTTGAGGGCTCGATGTTTTAAAGACTCAAGGTGCGACAAGTTCTAAACCAAGATTCAACAAAGATAAAAAGCTCACATTATTAGTCACGGGTCACGTTAAGGGCTCGACGTGATGAATACTTAGGGTGTGACAGTTCAAATTTGAGGTTCAAAGAAGAGCACGTGTGGAGAGGCTGTCGAAGTCAAAGTTGGGGTATGATAGATTGTGATGCAATGAGTATTTGAGGCGTAAGAGCTTGAAGTCTAAAACTGGTGTGGCAAGAAAAGAGCCGTTAAAGTGCATTTAATGTTTGACAGATTATAGACATTATGTCTAACGGACTCTTGAAATTCAAAGGCTATTTATATACAAGTCTTGGAGAACAATAAAAAAGAACGAAGTGCCAAATTACTTTATGAGTTCATTAACTGCGATCAAACAAATTGCTTTTCTTTGTTCTCTTATACATAATATTTGCAAATTATTAAGAGAGAGAAAATATACTCTAGTGCTCAGTTAATGTTAATTGCAATTTCTTTTAGAGTACTTAGAGAGAGAGAAAATATTTTATTTCCAGTAGATGTAATATTGCTCATCTCAAGCCAACTTTTGAAATTAATTGAAGCGGTGATAAAGACTGGGAAAGAGGCATTTGATGGAGCATAGAGAGTAAGCAAAGGGCCAAACTCCCCGTTAAATTTGTGGCTTGTTTTTCTTTTTCCCTCTCTTTTATTTTGTATAGAAAATAAGTAACACCTAAAGAATATGAATTATGTACTAAAAGCGATTCCTTTTCAAGCTCAATTTCTAAATCATGCACGACGACAACAACAATAAATAAAGAGATAGGGAAAGAAAAGTTTACACTGTGATTTTAACGTGGAGATCGATCTACCCCTTAGTCTCCACGATCCACAATAATTACCTTCGTCGATGGAGGACTTCACCACTTTATTCACACCAAATATTTGCCTCAAAAGAGGACTTCAATACATCAACAATACAAATTCTTAAATTGAGTCTTTACAAACTTGAACACACTAGACTCAACTCAAGACTTCACCAAATTACTCACGACTCATTTAGTGTAGTGCTTGATAAAGGATAGCAATAGCAAAGCACTTAGCACTATACTTAGCTCTTAGTTATACAATATTATAATTTACAATTAAAGCTTGTAGAGAGTGTTTACTAGGAGATGTATGCAATAAATAAGCTCTAAACCACTTATTCAAGTCACAAAACACATATTTATAACATCTTGCAGCCTCTTAGCCATTATCAATAAAACACAACTCCAACGGTCAAGTAAGAGAGGCTCCAATGGCTATTTTTCTATCAACTAGTATCCTAATGCTGTAGGCCTACCGTCTGGATGCTATTTACAAAACAGAGTAGCAAACCAGCTATCGTTCGGACACCATATATTATTGTCCGACTGGTATGTTGCAGTGTCTAATTCCAGCCTCAATACTATTTCGTATTTTGATAATAAATTTCTCATCTGGACTCCAATTGAGGTGATTCAAGATGCTACGGAAATCTTAAAGAGAGATATACAACTTTTATGTTTTAAGATTTAACAAATTTTAAACAAAACAAGGCCTAAAAAGTGTTTGAATCAGGATGTGACATCAAACATAAACAAAAACAAAGCAAAACAAGTTCAAACATATCCAAAACAAATTGAACACTTGTTTTACTAATTAACTATAACTTAAATATGATCAAGGGATTAATTGTGCATTTCATTTTCTCATCAAAACACACTTCGAACACCATATGTTCAACATTTTGTACAATCTATTTATTGATTATTTATCCATTGCAAATCCTTTTAATTTTTTATCTGCTGATTTCAAAATTAATTGTCTCGAAATTTTAGCCAAATACTCAATTCATCCCCCCCTCCCCCTAAGTAATCTTAGCATATTTTCATGAACTATATCATTATCTAATGAGCCAACTCATCTATCTTACTATCACTCACCCAAAACTTTGCTATGCTATTTATATTCTATCTCAATTTATCTAAGCTCCTAAATAAGCTCATTTTGATGCACTCATGCATGTGCACTACTTGAAAGTTCATCATGGTCAAGGTATTATGTTACGAGCTAGCAATGATATGCAGTTTTATAATTATTGTGACTTCGATTGGGCCAATTGTCCGCTTACAAAATGCTCTCTTACTAGTTACTTCATTATGCTTGGTCATTCTCCTAAATCTTAGAAGACAAAGAAGTAGGTGATAACTTATCATTCTTCTGTTGAAGTCGAATATATAGCCATGGCTAGTATTACATGTGAACTTGTTTGGTTAAAATCTTTTTTGGCTTCCTTAGGTGTTTTCCATATATCTCCAATGCAACTTTTCTGTGATAGTCAGGTTACTCTCCATATTGCTTCCAATCCTATCTTTCACAAGTGAACCAGGCATATAGTTTGACTATCGTTATGTACCTGAGAAGGTTCTTGATTACACCATTGCCACAACTCACATTTGTTTTCATCAACAACCTATTGGCTGCTTTACTAAGGCACTTGGAAAGCAACAATTCCATTATCTTCTATGCAAGTTAGGAGTTCGTGATTTACATGCTCATGCTCCAACTTGAGGGGGAGTATTAACATATCTATCTATATTTAGTAGTTAAATATATTTTGGTTATTGTCATATTTGTCTATGTTTAGTAGTTTGTATATTTTAGTAGCTATGTATATATTTCTATAGCATGTATATTTTGTATTATGTATATCTGGCAATTGTATACTCTTAGGCCAAATTGTATGCATTAAGCAGAGCATTTTCTCCTATATATGGAGTTATAAGATCTATGGAAATGAATAGAACAAATTGTTCTTTTTGTCATTTCAACTTTGGGTTTTAAATTAAATAACTTAATTTACAGATGTTGCATTAGATTAGGTACGTGTAACATGCGTGCATGTAAACCCCTGGAATTTTTATAATTCTTAAAAAATAATCCTAGAAGTCTAACACTAAAATCAAAACCCAAAAAATCGATCCAAGTTAAAACCAAATTCTAAATCAGGTCAAACACGAAAATTCTTAGTCTTGAGTAAATGACAACCCTTACAACAAAATATAAAATACAACTATCGGTTGATTTGACATCCGTACACAAATCAAATCATCTATCCGATTCCTAACACGCAAATAAAAAAATATAGCCAAATAACGCTCGACAATGAAATACTAAGATCTTAAATCATTCGGTGAATTTTAGAATCAAAAGTTTCAATTTTCACCAAAAATCAAACTGAGTCAACCCTTAACCCTAGACTCGGTTAAACGATCTCCAGAGCTAAAAAATATTAAATAATCGTAAACAAAATGAAATAAACCATAGACGTTGAACTAAAGATACAATACAGGTAAAACCCCAAAGTTTTATAATCATACGAATAAAATCAACAAGCCGGAAGTCAAACTGGAACCCTAAAGGTAACAAAGCTTACAACAAACCCTAGTGTTTAAGATCTGGCAATCCTGCTCTCTTAAACCCTAAACAACTAAATGAAAGTAATTGTTGATAATAGTTCGTAATAATATAGGGAAGCTAAAAAATATCAAATTCACGAATTTCTAATGTCCTTCGGATTCAAACGGGATTAGTTTTCAAAAAGTGTGCCCCGGTACACCAGATGGCAAAAATATTCCATTAATACCAATAGACTCGTAAAATATAAGGTTCTTAAAAATATCAATTTTAGAATTTTTTGGTAGCTAAAAATTACAGATCGCATTTATATGCGTATTTTTATTACTACTGGTATTTTAATTATCTAGTTTACTATTCATAGTACTTTTCTACCATTCATTATTATTCCTCTATCTCTATTTTTTCTTACTACCTATTCTTACACCCATATACCTATTTTTTATAATTTTCTTTTCCCATAAAAATTTTACACCACATATTATTAAACTTTTCTTACACTTTACTTCAAATATTAATTTTTAATCAAATTTCTCTCTCTTCCCTTGCCATTGCCGTCCACCTTCCTCTCTCTCTTCACTTCAATTATTTTCTTTTTCAATTAATTTAATTACATCTAATTTTCACTCCAAAATTCTATAAATACCCTATTCCTTCTTCATTCTTTCACACAACTCATTCTACTACCAAAACTCTCTCAAATTCACTACACAAACGCTCTCCACAAAATTTTCCTCTATCAAAACTCTTTTTTACGAAATACTCACAAAATTTCTTTCTATACACAATCTAACTACCGTTTCTCAATAACCACATAACCATACATTCACTACCATCTTCATGTCACATAAACACTTTATGTAAATCCACGAAATTTTTGGATTCGAATTATAGTTTAAACCCTAATCGGAAGTCAACTGGATTTTCCAGGATCAACAAAACCCTAGTTTATCGTAACCGCTTAAGTCCGACATTGCCGTTTTCTCTAGCCCTAGAAAACGAAGTGGGAATAATTAGCTATAATGGTTCGTAATAGCTATAGGTTGTATAAAAATATCAGAATTTTGAAATTCAAGTGTCCTTTGAACTCGATCGGACACAGTTCTTGAAAAACGTGTTTCGGAGCTCAGAATAGTAAAAATATTCCGAATATACCGTTAGATTCGTAAAAATATAAGATTTTCAAAAATATCAATTTCGTAATTTTTCAATAGCTAAAAATATCAGATATCGCATTTATACGCGTATTTTCTTACTACCGGCATTTAATTGTTATGTCTACTTTTACATTACACTATTTACTACTATTCTACACTATTAATCTATCTTTACTTTTTCTTACAACCTAATCTTACTACCTATACCTCTATTTCTTACACATTTTCATTTCCAATACAACTTCACATCTCTCATTTCTTACTTTTAATTATCAAAAGATAAAAAAATAAATTTCACTCTCTCTCTCCTCTTCATTTTTCCGCCGGCCACCCCTCTCCTTTGCCCAATTTGTTTTATTTTTACTTTATTTAATTAATACAAATTATCTCCCACATTTTCCTATAAATACCCCCTCATACCTTCACTTCTTTCATACCACTTCTTTACTAAAGTTACCCTCTCAAAATCTCTCAAGAATTCTCTCCAAGAAGTTCTTACAAGAAAGCTCTCTCTAGTTTCTTCTTTTAGGTAAACTTTCTTCAAGAAATTCCTATGTTCATCTACTTAGTATGAACTTAGTGTGTGTTTTCTAAAACCATGAAGGTTAAGAAAGCAACAATAGGTTCATACTTTGTTTTTGTCCATAATCTCAACTCCTTCATGTCTCCTTTATGTTCATAACTATCTAAATATTTATATAGCTATATATATTATTTAGAGCATATAAGCTCATTGTCTTGCCATTTATTTACCTTCCATGCAATTTATTTACTTCATTGCAATTTATTTAAGTTGTTCTTAAGACTAGTCTTAGACTTGTCCTCATTAAGTCAAAACTTTCATTTTTTTTCTTTTCGGGACTAGTCTTTTTCTTAGTCCCGGGGTACCTTGATGAAGCTAAGGTCCCAATACTTGATTTATTTCATTATTTGCTATTATGTCCTTTATACTTCTATAGTTTATTATTCATATTCATGCATGAACATAATATTTTTGTCTCAACAAAAATAAATAAGGAAGTGTTTTCTTAAACTAAAGATTTTTTCTAAAGAAATAAATGTAGAAAATAGATTTCTTAAAAACTCATAAACATGCCTAGAAATGATTTTTCTTAAATAAACAAAAGGTTTTATAAAAGCTTATTTCTCATCAAGTATTAGAAATTCTTTTGGAATAATCACAAGAAACAAAAATATTCTTTTATGAAATTGTTATTACTTTTGAAAGTTGTTGGAATCTAAGCTTAGAAAAATAAAAATCATTCTTTAGAAATTTAGAACAATTACAAGAAATTAAATTTAGAAAAAGAAACACTCATTTCAAGTAACTCAAAATCTTTTCAAAGTAAAATGAATATTTCAAAAATTCTCAAGTTCAAAATCATTCAAAACTTTACTTTTTCATAAATTGAGACAACTTCATTTACTTCATACATTTGTTATGAATCAATACATATATGTATATATCTTCCAAAAAGTTTATAAAAATACTTGGAACATTCATCTCTTCAAGTGAGTTTTATTTAAAAAGAAGAACTCAAGTTTTTACAAATTTGTGAAGAATCTGGTCGCTGCTTTTTCAGGAACCAAATGGCTTATTTTTATAAAAATAAGTTTAGAAATGTGTAGATCTTTTCGAGTAGGTAGAAAACGATATATTATTTGCAAAATTCCGAGTTAAAATGAGCAAGTTATGGCCATTTTAAGTTAGAACTTCCTCTTATACGATTTTACCGCGATTTTAAGAAAAGTTTAGAATCTTCAAGAAGAGAAACTTCATGAAATACTCATTTTGGGTATTCTTCTTGATTAGATAATCTCGAGGAGGATTGTTCGTATCCTGAAGATTATTACGATTAGTGAAAATCCCGAACGACTCATCCATTTCAAGAAAGGTGTCATCATGGCTTAGTGAGTTTACTTCCCGTTATTTTTCATACTCTTGATTGTGCTTGTAAAAATTAGTTGCACTAGAATTTAGGCAAAAATCAAATAGAAGTTGTATGATAATATGTTGAAAGAATGTTAAATATATCGAAACTCGATTTATTTGTAATGAAGTTGTATGTACATTAATATCTTGGAGTGTTTGAAATTGGTTGCTCACTTGAAAGAAGCTAAATATAACTACTAGACTTTAATTAAGAAATTGTTCATGCACTTCATATGTTGAGTTAGATTGCATTCACTACTATACAATTGGTGGGACAAGCGTATAATAATGGTGGTAGACATAACCGGTATATCATGTAAGTGGCGAGTAGGAGCCAGTAAGAACTACGTATATTGGTGACTAGTAGGAGCCTATAAATACTACAAGTTTTTGATAGCGTATAGGAGCCTGTAAAAACTATAAAAATGTTCTAAAAGTTGTGGCTGTAATTGGCCTAAATACCCAACCCTGAATGAAGGGCATAATTCATTTAACATATGATTCCCGGAAAGTCATATGTCTTGTATGCTCACGTGGTTGTTGCATTTCATTTTCTTGACTAATAAACTTGATTGATAATTTACTTTGAATATGAATTTTTGGAATTTACTCACTAAGCCCATGAGCTTACACCCCTATAAGTATTTGTATTCTCAGGAACACCTATTTTTGTGCGTGGGACCTCCCCATATCCGTGTAAGTTTTTCCATTGAAGCTTTTGGAGGAAATCTACTTGAAGACTTAGATTAGAATTCCTTTGAAATCTTTAACATAGTATTCGGATGTTGTAAAGACTATCACGATCTTTGGGATTAGCGGGGGTATGCCCCTAAGAAATCATGTAATAGACCTTTGGTTATTAATGATATAATATATTTTATTTCTAGATTCTTGTATGTTCATCTTTACTTGCTTAAACTATGCTTCCCAAAAGCATCTCCTATTACCGTGCTAGACGCCTTACATATAATACTAAGGCTTTCGCATGACTAAGGTAGTCATTCTTAAGTCTTGATATTATATGTAACGGACTGCCACGTTTAGGGTACCCTTCGGGGCGTGACACTTTACGTAAAATTTCTTCGAACCATTTAATTTATCCATGTCATGTAACTTAACATGACTATGGTGTTGTTTTGAAACTCATATGAGTAGTAAAAGCAACAACATATTCATATTTTGTTCTTGTACATGAAATTCAAAATTTTATTATGTTGTTATTATGCTAATTTCTTATTCATATCTAACTAAATATATTTATGGATTTATATATATAATCTTTAGAGCATATAAGCTCACTTGTTATTTATTTAATTTCATGCTTTGTAATTAATTTGTTTCATGCTATTTTAAGACTAGTATTTCTAGTCTTAGACTTATCCATATCAAGTCAAAACAACATTTTCTTTATTTCCTTTATTCTTTTTGGGACTGGTGTATTCTTAGTCCCGGGATGCCTTGATGAAGCTAAGGCTCCAATACTTGATCGGGATACCTTGATGAAGTTAAGGTTCCCAATACTTGAGATTTTTATCTTGCTTATTATTATTTGTTTCTAGTATTTTTTCATATTCTTATTATTTTATATGCTCATAATACTTGCATCTACATAATGATATTTTCTCAACTAAATTTAAAAGTAGAATTTTACTTTATTAAAGGAACTTAAAACTAAATTTTCTATTATATGACTTGTCATTAAATAATGGAGTCGTTATCAACAACATAGAAATAAAGTAATATAAGTTTTCTCAAAGTTTTCACAAAAAGCTTAAGATTAAACTCTTTTCAACTCCATAACAAAACCAAGAAGCAAACTAATTTTCAAAGTTAAGATAAAAATCAACCTATAAAGTTATAAACCCACTTAGGAAAATAATGATTTTCAAGTTTCTAACAAAGGAACTTATTTTCAAAGAATACAAATATGATAAGATAAAAAACAAAGGATTTTATTAATAAAGATGATTCTTTTCAAATAAAATTTGTAGAAGAAATAAAAGACCAAGTTTTAGAAAACAAGAACTTATATTTTAAACAAGAAATACAAGATTCATTTTCTAAAGCCATTCTAAATACAAATTTATAAATAGGTTATTAACAATTTAAAAGACTTTTGATAACTTTGATCTTTTATTACTATAAGTAGAAATCATAAAAGACTAAAGTTAAAGGAAAAATTTACTTGTTTTGGAAAAGGAATGAGGAAAAATAAAATAAAAATATACTCATTTATAATGACCTAGGAAAATATAAAGTTTCTTCAAAATACTTGAAAAGGAAATTTGTCAAGTTAAGTTTTAACACTTCAAAATGAATTGTTTTATGAAATAAATTGTTGAGACACTACCATTAAAATGTTTCCATATAAAGTAAATTTATCTATATGCTAAAGGGATTTATCAATCATATATAATATATAATATATTTATCAAAGGATTTTTGAATGAAGTTGAGTTGGAAAATTGTTTCGCAAAATCTGAAAATATTCATTTTAAATCTGTACCATACGGTTTCAGAACCTAAACAACCTTATATGATAAAAGTAACCTTAGAAATGGTTAAATCTTTTCGAATAGGTAGAAAAATGTATATTATATGAGAAATTCCGAGTTAAAATGAGCAAGTTATGACCATTTTAAATTAGAATTTCATTCTATATAATTTTGACGAACAAAGTGAAATGGAATTAGAAAATTTAGGTAGAATTTCTACGAAATACTTATCCCGGGTATTTCTTTTGTCTAGGTGATGAAGGATATGAGGTTACCCTTCCTGAGGATTGCTACGACTAAGAAGATTGCGAAATGGACGAGTGAGTTATTCCTCTTAATTTTGTTACCTTGCTTGTGCTTGTAAAGTAGTGACATTAGGATACTAAGAAAAGATAAAAATGGATATGTATGGGGAATTCGATGATATGTATATGTGTGATTCCATGCTTATGTGTGAAATGAAAATTAAGAATATCGCAACTTCAAATTGCCTGTTTAAGTGTTTGGTTTACTTACTTATGTAATTGCTTATTGCTTATCAAATTGATTGATCGCCCCCTAAATAAATCTTAATAAGGTTTGGCTTAAGAACAAAAAAATAAAACGCTCACGCATAGCATCCATCAAATCACATCTCTTTCGGAAGGCTGCTATTCCTACGCGTAGAGTTGGATTGGCTGTTATCGTGGTGGGACACAGGCCATGTTCCTTCCTAGAGAATCCAAATCACCTAGGGAATACGACTCTAGGTTTGGAGCCGAGCTAACCGAACGCTTTGAGTGGGAACCTAGGGACTCATAGTAGAAGGTTGCAGACCTTCAACACCGATTCCCTAACCTTCGATATGGAGGGGTAAATCCGTTCTATATATAATTTTCAGAAAACTATATATATTTGTATAATCACGTGATTGTTGCATTGTATGCATAGCATATATGTGAAAATTTAAATGAACTTGTTTGAAACCATGGTGCGAATGAAAAGGAATACCTCACTAAACTAGTTGTAAGCTTATACCCCGATAGATTTTGTTGAGACAGGTATACCCGTAGCTTTAATCGAAGATCATGACATTAAGAAAGTTATGGGATGATGTTAAATTTTTAAGAAGGCAATGGGAACATAAGATGAAGTTATTTTGTAAGGTTCCTCATATGTATGTATGCTATGTTAGTGTTTTGGAAAAATTCTAAGAAGTGTATTTATTTTGACTTGAAGACAATAAAGGGATATACCACTAAGAATTGTAATTTACCATGGTTATGTTTTATGATAAGTATTCTTCTTTTCTTGTTACTTAATTATTATCAATGTAAATTGCGCTACTCCGATGCATTCCCTTGGTTGTGAATATACGCCTTGTACATGATATGGCAGCCTCTGTGTGTCTGAGGTAGTCATTCTTAAGTTTTAGTATTGTGTACGATAGACTGCCACGTTTAGGGTGCCCCTTGGGGTGTGTTAAGATGAATATTACTCAATAATTTATTGGTTTAATTTGGATTAATTCGTTATTAATTTTATAGAAATTATATGGAATCAGTCCTTAATTGTGTTTTATATGAATATCAGGTCTTTGAAGCTAAAAGAAGTGAAAAATACAAGATTGGAGCAAAATTGAATCAAAGGAGAAAAATTACATAAAGGCCGGCCAAACAAGAATCAAAGCCGCCGGCTTAGAACTGGACCACACCGGCGTTGAATGCAAAATAACATATAGGCCGACATCAACACAACAAAAGCTGCCAGTGTTCACAATCTTCACTAGCGAACAAGCAAGGAAAAGAAGGTCGGCTATGCATATGCTTAGGCCGTCTTCCTTTATCATTCTGGACATGAAGCACATAATGAAGGCCGCCAGCTTATCTATCAACGCCGCCGGCCATTACTACACTGGACGCAAGAAAGGAGATCAAAGCCGAAGAATGAAAGCTGCCGACGTATCTGGGCTTTTTGCCGGCCTTCCTGGAAAATTCATTGTTTGCGAAGACATAAGCCGGCTAAATGAAATGTAGGCCGCCGGCGTTTAGGGAAATTTACCGGCCTATATTGCAGGATGACCTTTCAATTGCCCACTTGTGTTTATATATACCTTTTAGGGTTTCTTTGGAGGATACATTCTGATATCTTTTGTCAAGAAAAACCCTAGAGAGAGAGAATTTGAAAGTCATGAGTGGCTAAACATCCAATTCTAACCAAGGGGATTGCTACAAATTCAATTCAACAAGGATTTGTGAGATCTAATTCGATTTAATCATTTGTTCTGTTCTTCTGATTATTTATATATCATCTACTTATCTTGTGATTATTGTTCTGTTTGGTTGTTACAATTTAGGCCTGTTGTTCAATTGACAAAACAATATATTGTTAATTTAGAATACTGAATCCGTAATTGTTCATCTATTCTAATAGGAGTAACATAACAACATAGTTGATTATAACTAGATAATTAATTTATGTTGTGATGATATATAATCTAATTTAAATAGTTCATGCTTCTTGACCTATTAATTAGGATTGGTAATCTCTCTAATTTATATTGCTATTGATAGATTAAATCCTAAGAGCGTGTTTAGGGTTATCTAATCAATAAGGGAATAACTAAAGATCTTATCTTGGTTATCGAATCGGTAAGGAGAGATAGGTTTTCAGAGCGTTGGAACCGTAACCAATCTAATCAGAATAAGAATAACGATCTTTGCATCAATGATCGATCCAATGAATTGAACTGTAGTATCACCTGGTTAGAGATTTCTTATTATTGAATTCAACCTTAAATTGTGATTGTTAGATTTAGAGATAAATTAAATTTTAATTGCTTTTGATTAAACAAACCCCCAATCTTCTTTCATCTATTCTTTCTTGAATAGAAAAAATTTTCCCGATCCCTGTGGAGACGAACCTACTCACTGTTATCACAAATCTTAAAGTAGGTTTTTATTTGTTGGATTCGACACCCACCAAATTTTGGCGCCGTTGCCGGGGATTGGTGTCAAAGATATGTTTCTATTCTTTTATGACTCGTTCTTCTCATACAGGTGATTTAGAGTTTGATCAAGAAATTGAGAAGACCGTTAGGAGACTGCAAAAACAAGCCAAATTGCGTGCTCAAGCCGCCACTACATCATCTTCATCTCCTGGTTTGAACCAAGCACTGGAACTGGCTGAATCATCCAGTGAATCTGAAAGGGAAGATATACCACAAGAACAAGGACAGATGGAAAATCAGGATAGGACTTTACGACAGTTGGCTGAACCGGATGTGAATCAACAACCGCTTTGTATTCAATATCCGGAGTTGAATGTAGCATTGGAATTGAAGTCAGGTCTTATTCATCTGTTGCCAAGTTTTCATGGTCTGGAAAACGAGGATCCTCATAAACACTTGAAGGAATTCCACATTGTCTGTTCCAGCATGAGACCTCAAGGGATTCCTGAAGATCAAATCAAGTTAAGAGCTTTCCCATTCTCATCGAAAGACAAGGCAAAGGATTGGTTATTTTATGTACCTCCTGATATATTGCTACTTGGACTGATATGGTTAAAGCTTTTCTGGACAAATTTTTCCCTGCTACAAGAGCTGCAAATATTAGACGGGAAATTAGTGGGATAAGACAAAGGGACACAGAAAATCTTCACGAATATTGGGAGCGATTCAAGCAATTGATTGCCAGTTGTCCACAACATGGTATTTCAGAACAGCTTTTGATCCAATATTTCTATGAAGGTTTGCTGCCAATAGAAAGGAAAATGATGGATGCAGCAGCGGAGGAGCTATAGTAGACAAAACCCCTGCTCAGGCTCGGGACTTGATATCTTTGATGGCTGCGAATTCACAACAGTTTGGATACCGTCATGATCCTATCACAAGAAGAGTTAATGAGGTAAATGTCCCTCATCTTGAGAATCAAATTTCTAACCTCACTTCTCTCGTGCAACAGATAGCTTTAGGGAATCAACAGCAGGTTAAAGCTTGTGGGATTTGTGCTGCTATCAATCATCCCACGGACATGTGTCCTACTCTTCAAGAAGATTCACATGAGCAAGCAAATGCGATTGGAGGATTTCCAGGTCTACCACAAAGGAAGTATGATCCCTATGCTAATACTTATAATCCTGGATGGAGGGATCATCCAAACTTCAGTTACGGGTCCAGACCACAAAATTTCCAATCACAGTACCGTCCAAAGCCACAAAACCAAGCACCACAACCTTCTTCATATTCGAGTTCAGGGATGTCTCTAGAAGACATTGTTAAGTCTCTTGCTGTTAACACAAAGCAATTTCAGCATGAGACTAAGCAAAGTATCCAAAACTTAGAGAACCAGATGAGTCAACTTGCCACATCAATGAGTAAGTTAGAACCTTAAGGTAAGTTACCATCTCAAACTGTTACCAATCCTAAGCAAAGTGCTAATGTTATCACTTTGAGATCTGGTAAGGAACTGCAGGAACCCTATGAAAAGGTATGCAAGAATAAGTTGGATGAGGAAACTGAGAAAGAGGTGACAAAATCACACATTCAAAACAATCAAATGGGAGGAACGTCAGTTGAACCATCTAAGATTATGGTGCCAATACCTCCATTTCCTTCTAGATTGACAAATTCTAAGAAATTGGAAGAAGAAAAGGAGATTTTTGATACATTTCGCAAGGTAGAGGTAAATATTCCTTTGCTCGATGCAATCAAACAAGTACCTCGATATGCGAAATTTCTTAAAGAATTGTGCACTAACAAGAAAAAGCTGAAAGGAAATGAGAAGATAGTGTAGGAGAAAATATCTCTGCTATACTTCAAAGGAAACTCCCTCCCAAATGCAAGGACCTAGGTATGTTTACCATTCCTTGTCAAATAGGAAATGTTGGAATTGCCAAGGCAATGTGTGATTTGGGCGCTTCAATTAATGTTATGCCTCTGTCAGTTTACCAATCGTTGAATATGGGACCATTAAAAGAGACTGGTGATTGTTCAACTTGCTGATAGATCCAATGTGTATCCTGATGGTGTTTGGAGGATGTTTTAGTGCAAGTGAATGGGTTGGTTTTTCCTGCTGATTTTTATGTTCTTGACATGGAAAATGATGACTCTGCTAATTCATCATTAATTTTGTTAGGAAGACCATTTCTTAAAACATCTAGAACAAAAATTGATGTTCATGATGGTACACTCACTATGGAGTTTGATGGTGAAATTATTAAATTTAATATCTATGAAGCCATGAAGTATCCTAGTGATGTCTCTTCTGTTTTTGTGATTGATGTTGTCGACCCATTAGCACAGAAATCATTTGAGTTCAGTGATGAAAATAGGCTGAAAATTGCACTTGAAAAGAGCCTCACGACTGAGAAATTGAAGAAAATTGGTAAGAAGTTTGTGATTCATTCTGACTTGGAAGACACTGTTCAAGAACTGGAATCGTTGCTGCCCTTAAGGTATGGTATTTCTTACATTGATTTACCTTCTACTAATCCAAAACTTCTCCCTTCTATTGTGCAGGCACCAAAATTGGAGTTGAAGCCTTTACCAGAGCATTTAAAGTACATATATTTGGGAGAACAAGATACTCTTGCGTAATCATCTCTAGTAAATTGAGTACTCTGGAAGAGGAAAAGCTAATTCGGGTGTTAAGGGAGTATAAGGAAGCCATTGGATGGACTATTGCTGATATCAAAGGACTGAGCCCTTCCACATGTATGCACAAGATCCTGCTTGAGGACAATTGCAAACCTTCAAGGGAAGTTCAGCGTCGACTGAATCCTCCTATGATGGAAGTGGTAAAGAAAGAGATTTTGAAACTTCTAGATGCAGGTATGATCTATCCAATTTCTGATAGCAAATGGGTAAGTCCAATTCAAGTTGTTCCTAAGAAAACGGGCTTAACTGTGATTGAAAATTCGAAAGGTGAGTTGGTATCCACTCGTGTCCAAAATGGATGGAGGGTCTGTATTGATTATAGGAAGCTAAATAAGTCTACAAGAAAAGATCATTTTCCGCTTCCTTTTATTGATCAGATGCTTGAAAGATTGGCTGGACACTCTCATTACTGTCTTGATGGTTACTCAGGTTTTCATCAAATTCCAGTTGCACCTGAAGACCAAGAAAAAACCACCTTCACATGTCCATTTGGAACTTTTGCTTATCGAAGGATGCCATTTGGATTATGCAATGCCCCTGCGACATTCCAAAGATGTATGGTTAGTATATTTTCAGATTATGTGGAGAATATCATAGAAGTTTTCATGGATGATTTACTGTCTATGGTGACACATTTGATTCATGTTTAACTAACCTTACAAAAGTGCTCAAAAGATGTATAGACACAAATCTTGTACTTAATTATGAAAAATGCCATTTTATGGTTGATCAAGGTCTTATTTTAGGGCACATTGTATCTTCTAGGGGACTTGAAGTTGATAAGGCTAAAATTGAAGTGATTAAATCTTTGCCTTACCCCGTGAGTGTACGGGAAGTTCGTTCTTTTCTTGGCAGTGCAGGTTTCTATAGGCGTTTCATCAAGAATTTTTCCAAGATTACTCAACCTTTATGCAAATTATTGCAAAAAGATGTGGAGTTTGATTTTGATGAAGCCTGCAAGCATGCTTTTAACAAGCTGAAGGAGAAGCTAACTTCTGCTCCAATTATCAAACCACCTGATTGGAGTCTTCCATTTGAGATTATGTGTGATGCGAGCAACTATGCAGTTGGTGCTATACTTGGACAAAGAATTGGAAGAGCTCCTCATGTCATTTGTTATACTTCAAGGACACTTGACAGTGCATAATCCAACTATTCAACAATGGAAAAAGAACTTTTGGCTGTTGTTTTTGCTTTAGAAAAATTCCGTTCATACTTACTTGGTACTAAAGTGGTTGTGTTTATAGATCATGCAGCTTTGAAGTACTTGCTCTCAAAGAAAGAAGCAAAACCTTGGCTCATCAGATGGATACTCTTATTACAAGAGTTTGACTTGGAGGTACGGGATAGAAAAGGCACAAAAAATTTGGTTGCAGATCATCTCAGTAGAATACCCAATAGTGAAGAGTCCGTCCCATTACAAGATGATTTTCCAGATGAGCATCTCTTTTCTATACAAAAGACAACTCCCTGGTATGCTGATATTGTTAACTATCTAGTTACTAGGACTTTGCCAAGTGAATTGTCTAGAGCTCAAAAGGAAAAAATTAAAAGTGATGCTAAATATTATGTTTGGGACGATCCTTATCTATGGAAACATTGTTCTGACCAAATTATTAGAAGGTGTATTTCTCAAGATGAAATTTCTTCTGTTTTACAATTTTGTCATTCATATGCATGTGGAGGACATTTTGGCCCTAAAAGAACAGCTTGTAAAGTGTTAGAATGTGGTTTATATTGGCCTACTTTGTTCCGTGATGCTTATATGTTCTGCAAGTCTTGTGATAGATGCCAAAAAGTTGGAAATTTAGGGCATAGAGATCAAATGCCAGTTACCCCTATTCTTGCTTGTGAAATTTTTGATATATGGGGTATAGATTTTATGGGTCCTTTTCCTTCTTCGTTTGGGAATGTTTACATTCTTCTTGCAGTTGATTATGTGTCAAAGTGGGCAGAAGCAAAGGCTACCCAAACTAACAATGCTAAAGTTGTTGTAGATTTTATCAAATCTCACATTTTTGCTAGGTTCAGGACACCAAGAGCATTCATCAGTGACCGTGGAACACATTTTTGTAATAGAGTTGTAGAAACTCTATTTAAGAAATACAATGTCACTCATCGCACTTCTACAGCATATCATCCATAGACAAATGGATTGGCTGAAGTATCCAATAGAGAGATTAAATCCATTCTTGAGAAGACTGTCAATGTGAACAGGAAAGATTGGAGTACTAGACTTGATGATGCGTTGTGGGCCTATAGAACGGCTTATAAAACCCCTATTGGAATGTCTCCATATCGTCTAGTGTTTGGCAAACCTTGCCACCTTCCTGTTGAGTTGGAACATAGAGCTTATTGGGCTGTAAAGCAATGCAATCTGAGATTGGATGAGGCAGGTGAACACAGAAAGCTTCAATTGTAAGAACTTGAAGAGATTCGCCTTGATGCCTATGAAAACTCAAAAATTTACAAGGAAAAAACTAAAGCTTTTCATGATCAAATGATTTCAAGAAAAAAATTTTCTATTGGTCAAAAAGTTTTGCTTTATCACTCTCGATTAAAGTTATTTCCTGGTAAATTGAGATCTAGGTGGATAGGACCTTTCATTGTTACTAATGTGTTCAATCATGGTGCAATTGAGATCAGGAGCGATCAAACTGGTAAGATGTTTAAAGTAAACGGTCATCACTTGAAACCTTTTTATGAAGGTTTCCAAGTGAACAACATTGAGGAAATCAGCTTGGAAATTCCTAAGTAAAAATGAGCTCCGTTACGTCTAGCTAAAGACGTTAAAGAAAAGCGCTCCATGGGAGGCAACCCATGTCTAACTTTTTTTTATTTTCTTTTGATTTTTTTTTACTAACCCGAGTGTTTGATTTTGTTATCTTGTGATTAAAAAAAATAAAAAATAAACAATTAAAATTTTTGAAAGCTGTCGGCCATTTTGAATATAAAGGTAGCCAATCTTTTTCACACGAAAGGCCGGCAGCTTAACTCCTAATGCCGCCAGCCATTAGTATTCTGTGTATTCTTGCTTAAAGATAAAGGCCGGCAGCGTAAACCTGATGACCACCGGCTATTAGCATTCTGGGCTTATTTGACAACCCGAAAGGCCGGCAGCTTAAATTCATATGCCGCCAGCCATTCCGTCTTGGGAGCAAATTCAACATTAAAGGCCGGCAGCGTAACTTCAATGGCCGCCGGCGATCATGCTACTGGACATTGTGGAAAACTATACGACGTCACATACGTCGGCGGCGTATATACAAGAGAGTCGATGTAAGTGGCAGACGCGGGTTAAAACAGGTTTTATTTCTCCTTCTTTCTCATTTCTATCCTTCTCTTTCATCTCTCTTTCACTCATCTATGCTCCAGTGGACTACAAGCTCCCATTTTTTTTTTGAAAGCTACAACAAGTAAGTGCTTCTAACTTTATTTCTCTTGATTTTTTCACTTGTTGAAAAACTTCCATGCCCATTTGGTATATGATTGCTGGATGTTGGGATTGTGAATTTGGCGAGAATTGGGTGGTGCGAATTGTGGGTCGATGGAGTTGAGGATTTGTTAGGTTAAATTGGTGTTGATGAATTGTGTCTAGGTTGTATTTGTGTTGTGATTTTGTTTTGAGTGGCTGGTTCGTCTAGTTTTGAACTTAAAATTCTAGGGTTTTCACCGTTGAAATTAGGGGATTTCGTGAATTTTTGACAAATAGATGTTCTCATTTCAAATTTACAGGTTTTCTTATGTATTTGATAAACTAAAAGTGATTTGGTTTGTTAATATGGATCATCAATACAGAAATTTGGATGAATTTTTGAAATCAAAAATTTCAAACTGAGTCATTATGTTTTTCAAAGGCTGTTTTGAATGAATTTTAAACCGTGAAGTTTGAACAAAATTTTGAATCTATTCCCTTTCAACGGTTGAAAACTATGCTGGCTAATTTAGGCTGACAGCTTTAAACTAAAAATTTTTTATAAACATTTATGAGTTTAATTCATCCATGCTTGTATTCTTTTCAAATTACTTAATCTATCTGAAACAAGCATGTAATAAACTCATGTTTAAGCTGTTTTCGAATTCGATTCTTGTTGAATTTCTTTGCTTAACATGGATTTGAATTAGGATGCTACCCAAGAAGCTACAACCTAAGTCTAAGAAAAGAAAAACTTCTGAAGCTTCTTTCGTCCAGAACACAACCTGAATTATTGATTCATAAAGAATATGCTAAGGAAAGGAAGAAAAGATTTCAGAAAATGAAATTCATTAACCATCAATATCTTGATTGGGAGTTGCTATATCAATATGGGATGACGGATATCTTGTCTCAAGCTGTCAAAGATCACACTTGGTTTAAAGTTTTTGATGTACGGGAAACAACATTTAAAGATATAACCATAGAGTTCCTGTCGACCATGTATGTTGAGACAGAGAATGGGGTAACAACTATGAAGTTTCAGGCATATAAGGAAGTGAGACAAATAGAATTGAAGCAAGTTAGGTATACCCTGGGTCTTTATGATACCATGGATGCTACAGCACATCTGTCTAATGGCTGGCCACAAGACATGGACGCTTCAAAGTTCTGGTTAGAACTAATTAAGCCAAAGACGGATCCATTCATTCCATCAAAAAGCTTGTCTACTGCCTTTACAGCTATGGAGCACAAGCTGCTTCATCATATACTATCACATACAATTAGCTGCAAGAAGACAAGCCATAGTAAGGTAACGAGCTTCGATGTGTTTTATATACATAGTATGATCAAGGGTTTTTCGATAGACCTTGGTGTCGAGGTGGTAAATTTTTTAGATAGACAAATATCCGACATCAGGACGAAAGTGATCTCATGTGGAGGATATATAACCGCTTTACTGAAAGGAATGGGCATCTTTCAACAACCTGAAGGGGGTGAAGGCATAGAATGCAAGAAAATCTCAAGCGCACCATTCGGGTTGTGGGGTTTGAATAAACCATCCTAAGCTGCTGATGGTACTAATGCTGCTAGCCATGATGATGAAGACGAGGACGAGTCGGCAGTGCCCAAAATTACTCCCTATACGGGACCTTCTACATCATTCGTACCACCTCCTCCTGCTCCTACTGGTAGCCAGTATGATCAGTTGAGACAAGAGATTGTCTAACTGAAAAGAGAAAATAAGAAAGAGAGAAAGAAAAACAAGAAGTTCAGGAAATCACTGGTCGATATGTTGAAAGCTGCTTTCTCATGTATAAATCAAACAGCAGCAGATCACATACATTATGAAACTTCTGAGGAAGAAGCCAGCACAGAGGAGGAAGGAAGCTAGAGTTCCTGCTAGCTTCAATTTATATTTTGTACTTAATTAAGCACCCATTTTATGGGTAGACTTTTGATTTTCTTGATAATCCGATCTGTCGGATTAAACTTGATTCCCAACCTTGTTTCTTTCTGCTTTTGTTTGTCACAGGTCTAATATAAATGCAATCTATCCTTACAATCGTTTTGCTCGCCACTCCTATTACTTCATCTTGCTTCACAAGATAAATCAGGGAAGTACCGTCATTCCTTTTTAATTTATTTCTTTCTTACTTTGTGCTGATTTAGAAACAGTGAGGACACTGTTCACTATAAGTGTGGGGGAGGGATAAAATTATGAATTTGAGTATTTCATCTGGTGATGTATGACTTTTGAAACTATTTTGCATATATAAGACATCTGGAATTGAAATGTGTACCCACATTTTAAACTGTTGATCATTTGTTCTTAAGTAATATATGGCAATTTTAGGCCAAAAATTTTTCAAAATTTTGAATGAAATCTGGAGATTGTGCTGGAAAATTAAAGATAGCATCTAAAAAGTGAAATATTGACTCGTGAAAGTGCCTTACTCACCTACTATTGTGATTAGAATACTTGGTTAAAATTGAGTAGTGAAATCCTTAAGGAACAGATTTACTGTGTATTTAGCTTTAGATTTGGAAGTTTGAGAGTAAATCGAGTCCCTAAGTGAAAAATAAACAGGTTTACTTCTAGGAAAAAGCTAACTTATATATACTTTTATGAATTCTTTGCAAAGAATTTTTCAACACTTAGTAAAAGAGATAAATGAAGTCTTTTTCTTAGTGATCTTTGATAAAAAAGTCTTAAATTTGTTGTTCCATTCAAAAAAGAGAAACAAGCATAGCCTATACTCCTCTAACTCGAACAATCGAGTTATGAGTATCCAAACTTGAATGTTAGAGTGAGGAAGAGTTCATAGGGGTCCCTTTAAAACCTGGTCACTTGGGTGATGAGCCCGGGATGTACTGACTCAATGAACTCACTATAACGATAAGGGATGAAAGGCTAAAGTTCATATATGTGCTTTGAAATGAAAAATTAGAAAAAGAAAGAGCTGAAAAGAAACAGACAAAAACCCGTCCAGAGATTCATCTCTGAAGGCTCTAAATATATGCTTGAATGAAAAAAGAATATGAATGTTGAAGCAATCAAATGGAATAAGACTTATAATAAACAGAGAAAATTTAGGAAAAGAATGGATATCAAATGCTTTTATTCTGTGTTGGTAAGAGTATATGTCGGTTAGATATCCAGTGAAGTCTAAATGGCTATTTTCCTTACTAGACTGAGTATTTACTTTTGAGTAGAAGAATCTTCTATTAAATATGTGGTTAAAGTTTGTTTTATTTAGATTAGCTACTGAATTTTGATTTTAGTACTCTAATTACATGTAATCCATTTGGTTAGAGTAGTAGGCACTGAAATCACAAGTTATAAAAAGAAAGAAAGATGCTTGAATTTGAATTTTGAAAGAAGCACACTCCATGATAAGATTTCATTCTTGGTTATATGGTATTGCTTGAGGACAAGCAATGGTTTAAGTGTGGGGGAATTTGTTAAGATGAATATTACTCAATAATTCATTGGTTTAATTTGGATTAATTCGTTATTAATTTTATAGAAATTATATGGAATCGGTCTTAATCGTGTTTTATGAATATCAGGTCTTTGAAGCCAAAAGAAGTGAAAAATACAAGATTGGAGCAAAATTGAATCAAAGGAGAAAAATTACATAAAGGCCGGCCAAACAAGAATCAAAGCTGTCGGCTTAGAACTGGACCACACCGGCATTGAATGCAAAATAACATATAGGCCGACATCAACACAACAAAAGCTGCCAGCGTTCACAATCTTCACCAGCGAACAAGCAAGGAAAAGAAGGCCGGCTGTGCATATCCTTAGGCCGCCGGCCTTTATCATTCTGGACATCAAGCACATAATGAAGGCCGCCAGCTTATCTATCAATGCCGCCGGCCATTACTACACTGGATGCAAGAAAGGAGATCAAAGCCGAAGAATCAAAGCCGCCGGCGTATCTGGGCTTTTTGCCGGCCTTCCTGGAAAATTCATTGTTTGCAAAGACATAAGCTGGCTAAATGAAATGTAGGCCGCCGACGTTTAGGGAAATTTACCGGCCTATATTGCAGGATGACCTTTCAATTGCCTACTTGTGTTTATATATACCTTTTAGGGTTTCTTTGGAGGATACATTCTGATATCTTTTGTCAAGAAAAACCCTAGAGAGAGAGAATTTGAAAGTCATGAGTTGCTAAACATCCAATTCTAACCAAGGGGATTGCTACAAATTCAATTCAACAAGGATTTGTGAGATCTAATTCGATTTAATCATTTGTTCTGTTCTTCTGATTATTTATATATCATCTACTTATCTTGTGATTATTGTTCTGTTTGGTTGTTACAATTTAGGCCTGTTGTTCAATTGGCAAAACAATATATTGTTAATTTAGAATACCGAATCCGTAATTGTTCATCTATTCTAATAGGAGTAACATAACAACATAATTGATTATAACTAGATAATTAATTTATGTTGTGATGATATATAATCTAATTTAAATAGTTCATGCTTCTTGACCTATTAATTAGGATTTGTAATCTCTCTAATTTATATTGCTATTGATAGATTAAATCCTAAGAGCGTGTTTAGGGTTATCTAATCAACAAGGGGAATAACTAAAGATCTTATCTTGGTTATCGAATCGGTAAGGAGAGATAGGTTTTTAGAGCGTGTTGGGAACCGTAACTAATCTAATCAGAATAAGAACAACGATCTTTGCATCGATGGTCGATCCAATGAATTGAACTGTAGTATTACCCTGGTTAGAGATTTCTTATTATTGAATTCAACCTTAAATTGTGATTGTTAGATTTAGAGATAAATTAAATTTTAATTGCTTTTGATTAAACAAACTCCCCAAATCTTCTTTTATCTACCTTCTTTCTTGAATAGAAAAAAATTTTCCCGATCCCTGTGGAGACAAACCTACTCATTATTATACACAAATCTTAAAGTAGGTTTTTATTTGTTGGATTCGACACCCACCAGGGTATGACAATGCATCTACATGTTTATTGTAAGCTGGTCGTCACCACTTGTTCCTTATCATTTCAGGTATCAAGGATGATATTGATGTGGATTTCTACTATGATTCTAAGGAATTCAGGTTTGCTGATGTGGAGGAGTGATCATTAGTTGTGGACTCCAAACTATTACTATGAATTTTGAAAATACTATTTCCTATTTTATATCGTTAGATGACTGTAAACCTTAACTTTAACTATCTTTACTTTTTGGGCCTTAGTCCTAACTTTATGTTTTCGGGTTGAGCTTAGCTCTCTTTTTTATTGTGCCCAAGTGGGCTTTATCCATGTTATGTTTTCTTGAAAATCCCTATCATATAGGTTAATTTTTACATGTACACACATGAACCAAATCATGAATAAACAGGGCAACACTTTGCAGAAATTTTGACAGTGATTTCTAAGGTTAAAATATGACAAAAACCCACATAGTATGAAAGATGCCTTACATCTATTATATAAATAATACATGTGGCAAAAAGAAGACATCCTATGTGCTTGGTACACTACATTACATGTATAATATATTACAAGATGTTACATAATTTTTCTATAATCAAAATAGACTTGATTAAAGTAGTAATATAAACCAAGTAAATAAATAAAGCAAAAGAAATGGACTAGGCTTAGAGATTTTAGGCTGCATCTTAGGACAAATCATGGTCTAAAGTCAAAATAGGAAGAGAAGTGGTTTGGATTAGGTTAAGTGTAGGTCATAACATAAGGAAGTGGAATTTGGGTTGTCATAATGGGTTGCAAAATCATGCCTAACCAAAGAATAAGGTGTTAGCAATCTCCTTTTCTGTATGTGGAGGGGTTGATTGGAAATTCGATCAGTTTTGGATTTTACTTATATGTTTGGTTCATGGGAGTGGTTGTTTGGTGATGGTGGTGACTATTTGTGGTTTAGTTTCAATCTTTAGTGGCAGTTTGTGGGTGTGGTTCGATATGTAAGTGTAGGTTTGGTTTGGGGATATCGAAAAAAAGTGGTGGTGGTTAGTTATGTTGTGTCGTATTTTTGTTGGTGTGTATAAGTTGTGTTTTGGCCAGTGGCTATGTTTGGTATGATACCCGATATTAGTTTGAGATTCTTGTTTGGGTATTTGGTCGTGGTTTCATATTTAACTTAAAGTTACTGATGACGTGGTCTTGGTGGTCTTGATGGTGGTAGATGGTGGTCCTTTTACTCTTTATATAAAACAAACACGAAGTTGAAGTTTTCAAAATTTATCAAAGTTCTAATAAGTTCTATTCAACTTCTGTTGCAATCACTATATAGGCAAGCATACCTACCGAAGTAGCATAGAAAGTATTAAATCGTATTCCTTGAGGATCGTTAGCATCTATCATACTCACTTTTCATCTATTATATAGCAAAAAAAAAAAAGGACTTAAAAGAACATTATGAACAACAAAAGCTAAGCCAGGTTAAGGCCAAATATATACGTTTTCAAGGAAAAATTACAAAATAAGTTTTTATTAATGGAAGAATGAGCTTAGGGTCTACTTCACCAAGTCCTTATCATGTGATTTCTTGACAAACTCAAAGAGTTGTTTATTGGATATACTTGTACTACCGGATTCATTAATGTAAGCTAAAGCCTCTCTTAAGGTCAACAACTCTAGATCTAAGTCAGACCAGTGGAATCTCTTCACAAGCTATTAACAACCTAGATCCACATAAATTTTAAAAATCACTTGATTTAAAACCCATTTTAATAAAGTTAAAAATCAAGTAGTAGAAAGTTTCACCATCCCTATCTCTAGGTGATTATGAGTAACTTCATTAGCAACCTAGATCTAGTCAGAAGAGTAATCTCTCAATCTGTTGAATTGAAATTAGACATAAATCTACATAGTGCAGTCACATAAACTCACGAGTTCATATTCGAGATACTAATTACAAGTACCTAAATAATATTCAATTAAAATGCGTTGAAATCACATGAATTAGGTCTTGGAATCACAAAACCCTAAGCTAAAATGATTATTCCTCCACAGATATGAACATTAAATATAGATTCAAGAGAAATAACATGAAATGAAGGTAAATATTACTATTTAAGCACAAAGTCTAGCAAGAACAAAACATTAGGGTAATATGAAATTATCCATAAAACTTAAATCTCTAGTATGAAAAAAGGTTTTTCTTATTAAAAATTCAATCTCTACTCTATAGTATGTTAGGAATTTGTTACATATGATACAATATGTTTTGTAAGTTATGTACACTGTTATTTATAGACAATAGGCATAGAAAATCACGAAGACATTTTTCGCTGACATGGCAGATTCTTTTAACAAACTTTTTCTTATACTAGCATACTTGATAGCAAGGTAGCAAACATATGACAAGGTCACTTATCGTGGCTTGGATCGAAGGCGCAAAGGCTAGTTGCAGTAGAAGCTGTGTTTTTTATTAGAGTCACAATCTGTCTTCAATATGTATCATGGGTAGAACCACAAACGCGACTCTGGGCACAATTAAGGCTATGCTTTTGAATTAGAAGGTGCGATTCTCTTAGTACAAATTGTGGCATAGATCGAGGGCGCGATTTGGACTTTTGCTTTATTTTCTTACTCTTAGTTGGGATCTTTAGGCCGCAGTTGGGATCTTTAGGCCGCAGTTGGAATCTATCTTCAAACATTTTTTTTGCTTTGCTGCAATATTGATTCATCTCACTTTATTTCTTCTTTTTATGATCTTTGGAGCTGAAAAACAACATTTTCACAATAAAAATTATAAATCATAGGAATTTATCTAAAAATGGATAAGATAAAGCATGGATTCTTATGAAAGAAATAGAGTAAAAATAACTTGTTAGTGGCTATGTGGTGTTTTAGGGGCAGTTGATTTCTATAGAGGTGATTTTAGAGGTGCTTTTAAGAAGAGAGAGGGAAGGCTAGGAGAGAGAAAGTAGAAAGCGAATTCGAGAGAGAGAAAGAGAGAAGTTCTAAGTTTACTTTTGTTTTAAATATCTCAACTTAAAATGTAAAATAGTGTGTGTTTAATTTGTGAGAGAGAGAATACATTATTGAAGAGTAAATTTGCACTTTCAATATTAAAAGGTTGTGGGTTTAATTAATAAAAGTTCTAACTTTTGATTTCAAAGGAAATTTAAATGTCAGATTCTAGAAGTTTAAAATTTTATAAGACTTGTGAAGGTCAAATCAAGCTTCCTTGGTGAGTGACTAGAAGAAGGAGTGCATGTCTAGTCCATGGTGACATGCTAGTGTATGCATCTCAATCGCTAAGACCATAGGAAAAAAAAAGATAAGAAATTATACTTGCTTTTTAGGTAAGTGTCGTCAGACTACGATCTCTCCTAAGCAAACCCAAGCCTTGGCCATCTACTACATATGTTATCATTCTTCTTAGTCTATAGAAATCTATTTAACTTAAAATGGCCAAGTCCAATACGATTTCAAATAATTTAGGTAAAAAAAATGAGTTAAGGGTCTAAAAGCATTTCTATATGCGGTCTAGTACATTATAAATCAATATTAAACTTATAAGAAGCTAATTCACGAATACAAGTACATGTATACTATTTATATTTAATATATTATTATACCTAATAAAATTTTTATTTTTATTTTCCTTTTTCCAATATTTTTTTTCTTTTCAACTGTATTTAAGAATTCTATATAAACATATTTATCTAATAGAGGAGGAGGTTTCCTCAATCCTAAATTTTTTTCTAATTTTGCTAAGTTTTATTATTTTCTATTATTTTTGTGATTTTGTTTTATTATTCTTTTTTTCAATTATTTTCATTTTTATCATCATCACACATTTTTTAATAATCTATTAATTAATTTATTATTTTTCTTTTTTTAGGGGTGATAAAAATTGGATATCAACATTTAAAGTTATTTTTATTTATTAATTTGACTTCTTATTTTAGTATATTTATATATAAATATAAATGTTCAAGGACAAGGATGTGACCTTGCTACTAGGGATGCAATCGGAGTGCGTTTGGAATGAATTTTACAAAACCCGACTTCATACTCTACAAGGTTCCCAAAACCTGTACCAAACCCCATTCGACTTTTCTTTTGACACTCGGAACCCACTCGATGGAGCCTATAGGATACCTAAACAAGAACCTAAAAATTGATATGTTCATTACAATTTTATGAAAAAGTGATCACATAAGGAAATTATAAGATAATCTTACACTATAATCTAACATTTTCCATGTACCAAAATATTTGTAAATCTAAGTATCAATTTAAGAGATTAAAATTCTAAGCCAATGTTATTGCTTTAGAAATGAGATGAGCCTTAGAAGAGAGATCAGTCTTGTAATCACCTAGATTTATACAATTTGGATATAATAATTTTCAAGTGTATAATGTAAAATTTCAGGAAAGAATTAAAAAAAAAGTCATAAAAATCATTTCTAATTTTTCATGATTTAAGAATATAAAAAATATGAACTGCTTATTTGTTGTTTAAAAGGTTAGAACTGTTAATAATAAAATTTTAATATAACTTTCTGTAACTTTTCATAATCAATTAATTTATAATAACTCAATGAATTAATGAAATACCAATCATATAAAGATTAAAGAAATATTAAAAATTTTCAAATTATATAAATGAAAATTTAAATGATGAATAAGTAAATGTTTATAATGAAGTGATACTAAACTTCACAATAATAAATCTTAATACATTTCATGAAAACAAAAATAGCAAGAAATAATAAATAAATATGATAAAAGTACGAAACAATATAATCATAATACTTGCAATAAATAAACTTAATAAATGTGAACATTTGACAAATAAATCAAAATTTCTTTAGAAATGAAATGAAATAACAAAACTTAATCTAAAGATGATAAAAGTAGAATGAAGCTTAGATAAACTAATCACATTAAGTAAAATAGATTATATAGGATAAAATTAGATAAATTAGCCTAATTAGATTACTAAATAGATTAATAGAATTTTGAGATTTCAAATGTCTCCTTCAATGAACCTAATTGCTTTAGCAATCTTTTTCAACTAATTAAATTTTATTATCTTTTTTAATTCTCAAAATAGACTTATTTTCTTTCAATTTCAATTCTCTAAGCTCCTGAAACATTTCGTTTAAATGTTATGAAATTGGAAAACCCTAAGTTTTAGTCCATTTCATAAATTGAATTATTATATTATATGCTATCATCAACTCGAACCCCTTTTTTCTTTCAATATACCAATAAACCAAATTTCTCATGTTCATTTATCTAAATTTATAAAATGCCCTAATTTAGTCATTTTAACCTAAATCTTGTTCTATTAATCCTCATAAATCTTAGATTCATCTACTTCTTAAAAAATAACAGTTTTTAAGCTCAAACCCAAACTAAATATCAATTTGTTATAAATTAAACTCTTATGATAAAATTTTGATTCAAGTAATTAATTTCTATTCTATAAATCCTCATATTTCTATCTAATTATTTTCTAAACTTAAGATAATTATCTAAAAAACTTAATTCAAAGTTCTTATCATAAATATCCTATAAATATCTTACTTACTCTTATCCTTTCCTTTTATTTTTATTTCCTTTGCTACTTTCCCTTTTCTTCCCTTCTTCTTCTTTTTCTTTCCTCTTTCTCTTCTCTTTCTTTCTACATTTCTCTTCTTCTTCTTCTTCTTCTTCAAAACCCAAAACTTTAAATCTTAATTTCAGCAAGAGTATAGAGGAAAGTAAAGATAGAAAACAAGATGGAAGATGAAGATTAAGCATGGGGAAGCTACATCAATAATAGGAGTAGCAATAGTGAAGTTTTGTTTACTTAGAATTTTACTAAAACAAGTAAGTTAATTATTTTCTCTATTTTGACTATTGTAAATGATAAGTTAGTAATTCGAGATTTAGATATGTACATGTATGGGTATATCAATTGTTTGATAAAATGATTAAGGAAAACATAAAGTAGAGATATGTGTAGGAATGTTGTAAATTAAGAATATAAGTTGTATGTTGGCTATAAGGTGTTGTATGTTAAGTTCGTAATGTTAAACAAGTAGTTGAACTAGTTAAATTTTGAGGAAACAAACAAAGAAAATGTGGAAAACAAACACAGGAGAATGATCACGAGCATGATCATACTCGTTATGCTCTCGAATTTGAGATTTAAAGTCAATCACGAGCGTGATATAACTTGTGATGAACACTGTTTTCCAAATCTAAGGCCATAATGGGCATGATAGATCCTGCTATCAATTCTGTTTTGTGAAAATTGGATGATCACGAGCGTGATTTATCTCTTGATAAACATTGATTTGTAAAATTTTTATGATAACAGCCATCATCGAGGGAATGATCACCTCAGAACTTGTTTTTCCTTGATCACGGGCGTGAATAAGGGCATGTTAACCATCACACCCTCCATCACGGGCATGATTAGCCCTTGTAGCATGACACTTTTGCATTTCGATCATAACTTTCTTATCCGGACTTCGATTAAGATGATTTAAGATCTTATAGAAAGCTTAGAGAGAGCTCTATAACTTTATGTTTTAGGTATTGAGAGATTCCAATAGAATCAAGGTCCAAAACTATTTGTTTCAGACTGCAACATACTAGCATAAACAAAAATAACACAAAATGAGTTCAAACATATCCAAATCAATTAAGCACCTTGTTGTACTAGTTAAGTTAATGTAGTTGAGTATAGCATTTTATAATCTCTTAAAGACCAATAGTCTAAGGAATATATAACACAAGTTTAAAATAATTAGATATAAAATAAACTTAGTTAATCAGCCTAAGTTTAACATAGCCTAATGAATCTTATTGAGTTAAAATGAAGTAGACTAATTAGGATCCTATAAAATATATGATAACGATCTAGTGATATAATTAAATGTGACTTAATAAATGAATTAAATGATTAAGTTTAATCAATTTAGTTCAGTTAAAGTTAGAGTAGACTTAGTTAATAGATCTATGTCTATTTTGATTTAATGAACTTTATTAAGTTAAAATGAACTAGAATGATTAGGATCATCTAACTTGGCTAAGTTAAAATCGATATAGGCTTAATAACTTATAAGTGGCTTAGGGATAGCGTAATTGTAATATGATAGACTAGACTATAAATAATAAAGAAAATATGTTGTTTTTAATGAATATTTATTAAAATGAGTTTTTTTTCACATAAATTGGTAATTTGTTAAAATACTTATATAAAATGGTAAGAATAATGATGTTTTATAATAAATGATTATAAAAAAAAGGAAAAGAAATAATTTAATAGACAAAGGAAAACTATCTGTATCTTGACGAGATGATTATCACAACCATGGTGTGGTTCTTACTTCATGTCTGATTAAAAGAGTTTTTAAAATAAATGTTTATTATGAATTTGATGTAAGATATGTAGATAAGTATTAATTTTGGCATACACAAAATAATACAGATATGGAGTGTAGATTAGTATAAAACATGAAAATTATGGGTAATATGATCTTATTAATTAAAGATATATACTTAAAATAAAATCAAGAGAAACACAATAAAATAAATAAAATTTTATATTTCAATGAAGTGTAAAATAATGGACTAACAGTGAATTTGAATATTAAACTTTAATAATACATGTTAAGGAAGATAAGAAGTGATTATCATTTCTTTTCATAGGAGAACTGGATCAATCATTCGATATTCTAGAAGATTGTCATGAATTAGCCAGGATGACAAGTGGTAACATCGACCTTATCACATTATTGTCCTTGTAACATAGTTGCATATGTATTAATATAAACATAAATGACTATGTGTGGGGATTGGATACTCGCTTGCTATTTGTTGTTTGATTTATAATTTATTAAAATAAAAGTGGTCACACATTGCTTGTAATAATTAAATTACTGTTATTGATCAGTGTTTGTTAATTGATTTTATCACCAAGTGATATGAAATAAACCTTAATCGACCCTTAAGTAAAATGGACATGTATTTCATGACAGCATAACTTGCATTAGCATGGTACTCACGTTACGTTTTAGCACATTGATTCTGTGGTGATCCTAAGTTATATCGATGAATCTGTTTCTTCAAAGAGGATGCCATTGGGTTTTCAACTCTCTAAGAACTAAGTAGGCATCGAAGGACATTGTCCGTGTGAGAGTTGATATGGAGATGGTAATACTTAGGAAGTTTATGAGGTTTTAAGGTGAAACTGATATTATGGTACATATATATGTATATAATAATAAATAATAAGTTTGGACGGCTTCTCCTTCCTTGGTTCTTAGTCTCTTCTGGGCGTGACTTACTTGAGCTAGTCCTTTAACCCCTAAGAGAGGGTGTAAAATTTTATTGGCTTGAATTTCGGTCATCCAAACTGTGCATATCTCATATAGTTTAGTATTGCATTGAATATATTTGTTAAACATACTTTTTAGATAATTGTTTGATGTGTGGTTGGTTTTGTTATTCATCGAGATGTGGATTAACTCATGCCTTATAGTTTTTGCGGAGGAATAACTTATGCTCAAATTGGGCTAGAAGTGTGAAGAGAGTTCTTCTCCAGTAAATTCCTTGAATATAGGAAGAAGAAAATACAAACTTAAGGATTAGACAAAATGTATAGATAATTAAGAATTTGTATTATGTAAGATACCTAGAATATGAATTAGATTGGTTTTTATAATAGTTTGAAGTTTTGTAAAATGTAAGTTATCTAGCCTATTTTACTATGTGCTAAGGAATACTGATTCTTTGCAGTTTTGTAGGACCATGGGAAATCAGATTTCTTTTTAGTTATCACAAATGTAGTTATACATTTGAAAATATGTAAAGTAATTATTCAAGTACAGTCTTACAATCTCTAACTTGCAATAAAATTATCATATTGTGGGTGAACACATAATATGATAACTTCAAGTTAATTCTACTAGGCCCTTTTTAGAGGAGTGACAAGTCTAGTTAGGGGCTTTTTTTCACATGAGTTCAATTTAGTGTAGGGAGGCTAAATTTTATTTTGTTTAATAATTATTTTTTAATATACAATTCTAAGAGTAAGATGAAAAGTAGTCCTTATTTAGATAAACTTTAACTTGCATGCTGAAATAAATAATTGTAAAACACACACACAAAAAAGAAATGAACTAGTTATCTTTTTTATGCATCCTCCTCTCTTTAGTTTTATTTATTTATTCATTTTTTGCAAAATAAAGCTATAAATAGGTATCCATCAGGCTCTAATTTAGTCTCATAACCTAACCCAAACCTTTTAGGGTTGCAAAATAAAAACCTAAAACCCATCCCAAACCCTACAAGGTAATACCCTATAAGGTAATTATTGAGTTAGGTAGGTTAGGTGCCTGATAAGAATTCATCCTATTGTATCCCTACTTGTCATGCTTGATTTGCCTCTCTTGCATTGTGTTTACTTGGGATGAGAATCAATGGAATAAGACAGAAATTGATAAAAAGTGATGGAAATTGTGGGTTTGGTAATCAAAGAAGGGTATGGAAATTTTAAAGGAAAGAAAGAAGATAAGTAGGAAGCTTTTCATTTTAGAGCGTACCATTAATTCAAATCCGATAGAGTTGACTATAGTCACTAGACTTAGGCTTGTACGTTGGGTCTGCAAAAAAAACATACGATTAGTGTGATGTTGAGGTTGTTCGGTGTGGCTACTTCAATACTTAAGTTGGTTCACATTCCCATATATATGTCAAGGAAATGTATAAGGGTGTCCAATTGACAATACCTCTCCAATGTTGCAGAAGGAGATACCTATGGTAAGATGAACCTTGGTAGCTATGAGTGTAGTGGGGTCATGTAGAAGGTTAATGGTGATTATTAAGGAGGTGGGACCAATATTGTTAGAACCGAATCAAAGGTTTAACCCATACATGCTAAGGGGGTCAGAGGTTAAGGGATCGAACCAGAGGCCAAATCGATGCTAATAAAAAGTAAAAATATAAGGAATTATAAAAGAAAATACATATAACATTACTAAGTTAAATCTACATTTATATCAAATCCATCAATTAGCTATTAAATTCATCTAGACATATACCTTAAAAAGAGAAGAAAAGTATAATATAATGATTATATTTTATAAATTTATAGTATAGTATGAATATATGTTTAAAATTCTAGTAATTCTTTTTCCAAGCCTGGTTGATTGAGTAGTCCGGATCGATGCCGGTCCAAGTTGATGCCAATATGGACCTAATGCATGATCGGCTTACTATCATGGCCAATTCTGATTAAACCTGATCGAACCGAGTCAAACTGGCTAGATTGATCCGGGTTCGACAACATCAGGTGGGACAAAACTACTAATCCATGTTTAAGTGTGTCCCCTTCCACACAATTGAGAGGGATGTACCAATTGAGACTAGGTTAGGACTTATATAGTTGTAGCACTCATTAGGTCGAGTTCCCAAGCTAAGATGCTAGTATTTTAGCGCTGGTCTAGGTGAGTAATGGGTCAATTTGGGCCGAAGATGCTCAATCATCCATATTTGACCATTAGTGGAGTTCATTATATTTTTCTCTAAGCGCGGAAATAATGTGGTGAAAAATGATTGGAAAACTCTACAAAATTTACAAAAGTAACCCTAGTCCTAAACTTTGCTCCATTGGGAAAAAAAAATTGAAATTGTTTTTTTTTTAAATAACCTTTTGCTTTGATTTTTTTTTTTACCTAATTTATACTAAACAATTAAAAATGAAAAATTTTATTTTTCGTTTCTTTCTATTTTCTTCTTACGTCCCCAAATACAAAACAAAAGTCATATTTCCATTTTTTTCCTTCCGTTTCATTCCTTTTGATTTTTATTGCTTTCCACTCATTTCCTTTATTCATAGACAAAGTTGTGAGGTGATGCACATCCTTGCATGTCTTACGGTCGGGAGTTTTTCATAGAAAGTTATTCCTTCAATTATATATATATAATATATATATTTATAAAACAATTAGTTAATAGAGTCAAGAGATTTAATAGCAACACCTTGAAGGAAATATGACTCCTTATCTTTTTTTCTTTGTGGGAAATAATAATCCCTGTCGTAAAATGATTTTTTTTTTTTTGTACAGTCTTCGCATATAGTTTAAACTAAGTTCTTGGTAATGTAATCACGTATTTATTATTTTGGGGGAGTTTCATCGAAAAATTAGATGGAAATTTTGGCTTGAATGTGGTCCCATAACTACTCTTCTGTTTATCCTTGAATGCAAGTCTCCATGGGCCATGACCTTTGCATTTGAAACAGAAGACACCTCTCTCAGAGAGGCTCAATCACATTGCAAACAAAAAGTCAAAAGAAAGGACCACCCCACCGCACAACTACAATTAAATACATATACTACTTTTGTTGGAATGACAACAAATGTTTAGTTGTGACTTTATGCAACATTAAGCGGTGAGCGGGTAACCCTATCATACATGGTACTTACTCAGATTCTACTCAACTGGATAGGATCTAGATAAGTATTTAGAGTCATAAGGTAGGATATGAGTATAAATTTTTTGGAACCTAATCTCATAGGATATGAGGTCTTTATACATTGTACCTATCCTAGAACATGTACTATATTGTAGAAGGTACAAGTTCTAGGATATCAGGTTTCAACTCTGTAAAATATTATATAATAATATTATTATATAATAAATAAGTAATGATATTTTATATTTTATTTTGCAACCACTTATAACTATTTGAAAACTACATTTCATAAAGTTTTATTATAGAGAGATTTGTATTATTTTATTTTAGAATGACTTGCTATTTTTATTTTAGAAGAACTATGATTGTATGTACATACTTGAACTTCAAAATTATATAGAAAAACTGTTTATATTATAACACCATTTAATATATAGAAGTAGTTCCAAAGTTTTAAATTTTGAAATTTTGTGCAACTTTTATAATTTTGTTTAACATCACATAAATAGGTTCCATGTGTATTTGTTGTAGATTTTAACTTTCACACATGAATAAATTCTATATATTGTAGAACTTGTAATATTAATAAATTACTTTTTAAATTTCTTTTCATATGTTGTTTATATTGAACGTATGAAAATAAGATAGTGTTACATATTACATGAAAATATCTTAAAGACTATAAACTTGGTGTTTTAAAAAGAAAGAAAAAAATGTAGATATTTTATTAAAAACTTATAGGTTCCACAGGGTACCTTATATCTTGTAGGTTTTACAAGATAGGTACAAAGATTCACAGGGTAGGTGCCGGATATAAAATTCAATATCATATACTTTATAGGATAAAATATGGTAGTACTGCATATCCTACCTATCATGTACCCGCTCACTCCATCAGCATCCACATCCCATGACTACTTCATAGAATCTTTAAGATATCATACAAATATCTTAAGAAACTCTCTTTCCAAATGACCTCACTATTTTATCCATAAAGTTCTTCACATCAAGTTTCTTTCACTTTTTGTTTATATTTTTATGGGTCCCACCTATTTTACATAATATCCTTAATTTTTACATGATATAATGATAAAATATTTTAAAGGGAGAAGTACGCTTTTAGTCGTTAATATTTCATCATTTTTCTATTTGAGTAATCAACATTTTTTTTTTCTATATTAGTTCTCAACATTTATAAGTCTTAACAAATTATGACATTTTTTAACATCATCAAGTTTTTTATTAGTATATGACACGTGGTGTTTTAATTTGTCTACGTAGTTATCTTAAATAATATAATAGAGTAAAATGAATAAGAAATAAATAATAAATCCAAAACATCATTAAAAAAAAGTTGAATTCTAATGCTTAGCATACATCATTCTTGTGAAAAAAATCATAAATAAGTAGATTAAAAGCAATCATCAACAATACAAATTAGCTAAACTTAATTGCTTCTTGTTCATCAGAATCTGCCAATATACGTATCTATGTATCCTTCAATATATTCAAGAAAACTACACATCACATAATCATTAATCTGGCTCATACCTCCATGTCAATTTCAAAAACAGTCGAATCAAAATTTCAAAAAACCAATTTTACAAATCAAGAAACATTTGTCAAACTTATTACTTTTGTTTTACTTTTTCACTAATGATTATTTACCACGATATTTAAATTTAAAGTTTAATTCACGTACTGTTTAAAATTTTACAAATTGGATGTTGATATTGAATAATTTAGAAGTCTAAGTCGGAAAGTAATTAATATTAGAAATATTATGGGAAAAAGAGTATTACCTGGATTATCGGCTTTGAATCTGACAGAAACCCAACCCCTTGAAGGAATGAAAAATGTAGAAACCTTTAGGGGATCAACATAATTAAAGTTTTTGGGGTCGGTTTCATTGTTAAACTTCTCAATATTATTGTAGCCCATGACATAGAAGCTATACTATAGCCATGAAGGTGCAGGGGGTGATTTCCTGATGCATTCAAAGCCCCAGACCCTTGAAACGTAATTTCTACTTCTTTATTATTTTCCAACATCTTCACCTTTGTCGCCCTATAATTTTACATTGAATGACAAATCATCCGACGTAAAATTGTAAAATTCCAGTGGCCAGTCCGAAAATCTGTGGTGAATATTCCACTGTTATAGAGTAATTGTTATACATAGGAAAATTTAGATGATACAAATGGGTAAAAATCACTTTCAAAGATCAAAAAATATTTGTGAAAGTGATTTTTTTGAAAGTTTAATTTAATTGCTATTGAAATTGGTATGAAGGTGTGAGCGAGATTAATGATTATGTGATGTGTAGTTTTCTTGAATATATTGAAGGATAAACAAGAAACTGTTCAACAAGTTTAAGTAATTTGTATTGTTGATGATTGCTTTTGATCTGCTTATTTCTGGTTTTTTTTTTTTTTCTTTTAAAAGAATGATGTATGTTGAGCATTCGAATTCAACTTTTTTACGTTTTGGATTTATTATTTATTTTTCATATATTTTATTCTATTATATTATTTAATAAAATTATATAGGCGAATTAAAACATACCACATTTTATACACTAATGGAAAATTTAACTGTGTCAAAAAATATCTTAATTTTTTTAAATTTATAAACGTTAACGACTAAAAAAAATTGGTAAAACATTGAAAACTAAAAACATATATTTTTTTTCCAAATTTAAGAAAAAACTCGCTTTTCAATCTATTGCGAAAGAATTTCAAAAGCTAAAGGAAGTCCCTCCATTTTGAAGAAGCCCAAAAAGTGGCTCCGGACCTGAGCGGCCCAGTTTATAAAGGACAATCGTCGAATAAGAAACCGGCAGCCCCTTTTTTCAAAGAAGCCTAAATTTTACAGCTGTGCCTGTCTCTAGCTTTTTGTATCTTCCAGTTGGTTGTTGTGTGTGATTAATAAATGGGTGATTGACTGCACAGAATACTGGGAATTTAGGATTTTTTAAGGTACTGGCTACTTATTAAGAAGCAAGTTACAGAGCCACGTGTCATAGATAAACAATTACATTCAAGAATCTAGGAAAACTCAATAGGATATACGTAAAAAAAAAAGATAAAAAAAATTAGTGATAGGAACTTGTCAGGTATTTGATTGAGTTACGTGTAAGTATCAGTATTATTTTAATAAATGATAATAAAAGTAGATGGCTATTTACAAAATTGATTATGTAATTTTTTTTTTTGGTAACTTTGTGCTATTTATTTGGACATGGGCAATGTTAAGCAGAATGGTAATAAATGCTGATTTCTTACTTGGGAAAATCAAATTGGAGTCGACCTCCATTGTATTGATGTATTCCCCAGAAGGTGGGAGTAAAAAAAAACAAAAAAAAAAAAAAAAAAAAACATATATATATATATATATATATATCTCTCTCTCTCCAATCTTGGACAGCAGCATTCATGATATCTGTTGGAAATATTTAGTTTCATCGGCCAACCAAGGTGCAGTAGAAGTTTTTAATAATTAAAACCTCAACAACCTATCAATAATTGCAGGCAGGCCAATTTGAAGACGAGCGTTGGAAGAGAGAACTGATACGTTGCTACAAGTTAAGACAGAAAATCAATAATCGAACCCTCAACCAACCTATCATCAATAAATGTAAGCAACAAGATATGTTTGCCTAAGCACATGGGTGATCTCTCTATAAAAAGCTCTTCAAGCGAACTTGTGTTTTTGCAAGAAGTTACATATCAGCTCACTCTACATAGTAATAATATTAGTAGAAAGCAGTAGGGATGGCTTCTAAACCAGGAATCTTAACGGATTGGCCATGGACTCCTCTTGGAAACTTCAAGGTATATCTTTACACTATCCTCATAATCTATGCATTATTGGACACTCTTTCTTACGTTAATATTCAAGACCAAGATGACATGCAAGGTTTCGAGACATAAAATGATATTGCACATGATATATATATACATACATAAATAAATAAATAAATAAAGTGTAACAGGTTGGGCAGGAAGAAGCCCAATCTCAAATACTAATCCGACAACAATGAGCATTTCGATGTTTCTATATCAAAGAATGATACTGAAGTTATTACAGCTCCCAAAAATGTGTGAAGGTGTCTGGGGCTAGTAAGTGACTCAAATTTATATTTTAGTCAATTAATATTTGATATCCTATAATGTATTATGTGAAAAAGTTTGCAGCATTTGTAGTATTGTTTTTTCTCATAAATCTTCCATCTGTTATTTCCTTCCAACCCGTGTCTTTTTCTTTTCCAGCTCTGGTCCGAATTTTGCAAGAGGGTTTTCTTTGGGCTTAGATATCTGGCCCTTATATACGTCATTTTATTTCTATGTCATTATCACGGCGTAAAATATCCAATTAGTTTTCAAAATATTGATATTAAAAAAAAATTATAAAATGCTATTAGAATGAAAATAATCCTAGTTTTAAGTAAATTGAACTTGTTTTTTGAAAAGACGAGTTTAATATTGTAAAATCAATCCCGTCTCTTGAAGAGATAAGATTGATTTTATTCTTGTCTCTTGTCTCTTCAAGAGATGAGTTTAGTGTATTTACACTGACCTCCTCTCTTGAAGAGACGAGGTCGGCTACTTACAACCTCATCTCTTCAAGAGACGAGTTCAAATTACCTATTTTTTGGATTATTATTTATTTCGGGATTTGTGTAATTTTTTTGAAAAAAAATATATTATTTTTTCCTTAATCCCAAAAGACTAAATGCTAACTTAAAAAAATAAAATAATAATTAAGGAGACCCTAAATAGAGAATTGGTTTGATTGTTAAAAATTGTCATAAAAACTGTACAAAGAATCAAAATTAGACATCTTACACTAGGTACTAGACATCTTCCTAGGGCGGTTCAGGTTTGACCCATGGACTTGAGCCATCAGATCCAAAATTTCAAGAACCGTAACCACCTTGGGTAGGGGACAAGGTGATCTAACCCATGGACCCATTGGGTCTAGGTACAAGTTCAACCAATCTCTTTTTAATATGTATAGTAATTTTTAATAATTTTTTTAATGAGGGACTCATTAAGTCCATGGATCCAACTAGTAAACTTGATGTTATTGGGTCAGGTCGGGTCTTGGTTTAGACCCGAGTTAGAGAGATGTCTACAAGGTACGTTACCTACCATCCCATCCATGTATTGAAATATAATTGCTTATTGCTCATCATGAGTATTCATATGATCTGCACTATAATTAGCTTGATATCGTACCAATAGATATCCTTTTTTTATTCTCTTTACCATGGATGAAAGGACCGAAGTATGCTTTTGTGTTTTCCTCCGATCCTTATTACTAATTTATAAGGGAACTAATTAATTTGATTGGATTGTTATTTTGTAGTACTTAATATTGGCTCCATGGGCGATTCATGCAACGTACCAGTTCATATTTGAACCAAAAGAGAGGGACCTGAGTTACTTTCTAATATCCCCTTTTCTACTCGTAAGGATGCTTCATGATCAGATTTGGATTACTCTTTCACGTTATCAAACGGCCAAAGGCAAGAACAGGATTGTTGATAAAGGCATCGAGTTCGACCAAGTTGATAGGGAAAGCAACTGGTCTCTCTCTCTTCCCAATCTATTACAACAATATAAATTTTCATGAATCATACCCTTTTCTTCAAGCATAACTTCCACCCCCCACCCCCCGGTCCCACAAACCACCCCCATCCCCAACCCCCACCACCTACCCAACCCATCCCACCACCCACCACCCCCACCCCACCCCCCCAAAAAAATCATTTTTTTAAATATGATCACAATATATATCACGTATGTTTTAGAAAAATCTTCACTGATAGGAAAATGGCTAAAAAAGACAAAATTTTTCATCTTAGTAGATCAAAATTTTGTCTCTTTTCATTTATCTATAAAAATTTCTCATCTTAGTATAAAAGAAGCGAAAGTTGCCTATACAAAACACATAAATATAAGATTCCCCTTAAGACAAAAGGAGGCAACTATCGCCTCAAACTATAAGAGGGCGAAGTTTGCCTCTATTCTAATCTAACTTAGCACACCAGAAATAAAGGCAAGTCCTAGAAAACATATAAATATATATATATATATATAGAGGTCATTATATCCTAGTCAGCGGCGAGTCTTGTCTCATTAATTAAAGAAAATAGGTAAAATGATTTGCATCTCTAGATGAAATTTTTACTAGTACTTATGACTCTTTTTTTTCGCCACATTTAGCATAATTAATACATTGTACAGACCTACTTATAAAATGTTGTTATATCAATATTAATATTTTGTACGCACAAATTAATTTCTAGCTATGATATTTATACCGTCTCTGGGCCGTTTCAGGAAAATCTTTTCCGGACTCCTTTCCGCATTTATTATAATTAATATGTTGCACAGGCCTAATATTTAATAGTTTGTCGTCATTATTATATCAATATTATCTTGTAAACACAAATTGTTTCTAACTATTATAATATTGTGTATGTTTTAGGAATATTATCTTAATTCTTGTGCAGACTGCTTTTCGCATTTATTATAATTAATACGTTGTATGCAACCTACTTACAGAATTTTCGGGTAGTAGTTTGGTTAATAACTATAAAAGATACCGGCCAAAAAAAAAAAAAAATATATATATATATATATATATATATAACCATGAAAGATAATAATAATAATAATAGACTTGGAATTCTTTTTCCTTTCTACGGATGGAAATCATTTAACAATTTCACCTTTTTTTTTTTTTTAATTTTTGGCCAATAATCACACTGGAGGAGCAAGGATTATTTCAGACTAATCCAAGTTTATACAACTAAACTGCCTAGAAGGCTTTGGCCTTATTTGTCAATTTCTACTTATATTTTTCATTTTAATTGCTCACTATCACTATGCATTAGTTGTTTGTCTTTCCTCCATAATATTTACCACTTAAAACAAATAGGAACCACCGGACCATAAACCACTTGAAATAATAATAATAATAGCACCTTTAAAATTAACTTTAATAATAATTTGCACATACAGTAGTAAAGAAAAATGTATCTATATAAGTAAATTTCACTTTTGAACCTGTGAATAATATATATGACATCTACTTCCAACTTAAAATTTTTCATAACATCTGTCAAAAAATTCTTGGATGAATATGATAATCTGTTGTGTTTATTACTTCAGTAAATCACCTCCCCATATAACATAACAATGATATGAAGAATTTTTATTATATTATTCCCAGAAGGTACATTATATATATATTTTTAAATTTTCATGTACAGGGACGATCAGATAATCTTCAATGGAATATTATTTTACATAGGATTTATGCTGATTCCTGAAGCTAAACATCTTCCATTTTGGAGGACAAATGGTGTGATTCTTACGATTTTATTACATGCTGGTCCGGTGGAATTCCTTTACTACTGGCTTCATAGAGCCTTGCACCACCATTTCCTCTATTCTCGATACCATTCTCATCACCATTCTTCTATAGTCACGGAGCCCATTACATGTAAGATTTTTCTTTTCGTTTTTTTTTTTCCTCTTTAAACTCTGACTTTCTATTTTTTATTTCAATTTTTTTTTCTTTTGTGAATAAGCAAATTATTGTATTATTATAGTATATTAAACTAACTTAGTTTTTTTTTTTTTTTTTTATTGGGTTAATGCAGCCGTTATTCATCCATTTGCTGAACACATAGCATACTTTCTGCTTTTCGCAATACCTCTCTTAACGGCACTCCTAACGGGAACTGCTTCTATTGCATCCCTTGTCGGGTACATCCTCTATATTGATTTCATGAACAACATGGGACACTGCAACTTCGAGCTCATTCCCAGATGGGCTTTCAAGATTTTCCCTCCTTTGAAGTACTTGATGTACACCCCTTCGTAAGTTTTCAATACCCACTTCAATATTTTTCACTCCTAGGTAATAAATATAGATGTTCGAAAAATTGTTTAACATATGATATATATAACTACTATATTTTATATACAAATAAAATGTTTCAAGACAAAAACTTAAATCATATAACTAAATCAGAATTAGAATGCCTATACCATCAATCGGGTCTCATTGGTGGTGGCTAGGGATGTAACTGGATTTAGTTTTGGACGGATCATATGGATCTGAAACTCGATCCACAACCCTATAGGGTCTACTAAACCCAACCTTATTACCTTATAGTTTTTTCATATTACATCGAAACCTATCATTCAGGATTTGAGTTGGAACTTGGAATTTGATCCTATAACCCTTTTTTTTAATGTATTTTCAAATTTTAATAATAAATTTAAGAAAAACTGATGCTTCTAACACAAGTTTCGTATATATTCAAAAATAAATTGTTGTGGAATTGACAAAAAATATTACATACCACATTTATTATATAATATTTAAACACATAAATATATTACTTTTATCACTATATAATATCTTAAAAATATGGTTAAATTAAATCTCTTCCTAAGACTATAACATACAACACATAATATTAATCTTCATAGCAAATATAACTTGAACAAATTTAATAAAAGTTCTAAAATTTGTAATTAGTTTAATAAACATAAAAGAAAAAACATCCTTAGGGAGGTAAAAAAGATGTTAGCTCATTCATATATTTTTTTTTCTTTTCTTGCTTTTTTAGTAATGTTTTTATTTATTTATTTTTAAGTTGTAATATTAAAGTATCGAGTGTCTATCGAATTTGTTATATGATCTAAACCCGATCTCATAACCCTATAAAGTTTTTACTGTATATCAAAACCAAACCCTATAAACTTATAAAATTAAATCTTATAGAGTTTTAAATGAATTGGACAGATCAAAAATTTTATAACAGCCTACTTAATTATATCTTTAGTGGTGTCTCATGACATGAACCATATAGGTTACACAGGTGGTAACATTCCAAAAAGGTTGCAGTTTTAAAGGTGTAGTTTTAAAGTCACATTGATAGCTACTTAAGCTACTGGTAGGGGTTTGTGATGGTGGTTGGGGTGGGGTGACAATCTCCTGTGGCTATCACTATCAATCTGCTTGGGCCCGGCCGTTTTGGGTACGTGTGATTGACTAGGGTAATTATTTTTACCAAAAGAATTGTGATTTTTTATGAGTAAAACTTTATTTTATATATACGTATGTATCGGAATAGATAACCTGGTCTTCACTTCAGGTAAAATAGGTTGGCATCAATAGCCTTCAATCCCCACGAATAGGAAATATATTCGTTGGCAAACCATATAAATGTATAAATGGTAGGTAATCACAAGTTACATTTTAACAAATAGATAAAATAGTAGATATTTTTTAAAATAACTTCAATCATATATTCATAAGTTATAATATTATTAATAATTATATATTATATATAAATTACACATAATATATAATACCCATTTAAACCTTTCTCGATTAAATGACCAGCTGGTTCCTTATCTCTGCTTGCCCAGTCTGCACCTCTTCTTTCCTTTTACATGTACGAATGCTGAAGCTGAAATCAGCATCCAGGGACAAGACACTATATATGAAATATGGAGATAATTTTTAGTTTGGTATGTCTTAGAAAAAATTTATTCAAATATTAATTAAAAAAATTATCTAAATACCATTATTATATCACATTTAATACATGCAATACCATATTTTTTTCATGTGTGCAGGCAGAATATCTGCCTGGCTAATCCGCACTTGCCACCCAGTTCTTCATTTATATGCCCTAAGAGAATGCCGAAGCTAGAAAAGGTCCAACGACCGACACATTATGGTTATGATCAACAGTAATATGTATGCACAAACAAGGCATCCGCATTTATGATGATAGATAAAGGGCCTATGTCTAACTGGTGGCCAAAGCTTTCTCTTCATTAATTAGGGAGTAGGGACACAGCCACCCTTTAAGAGTACAAGCTGAGACATGACCCTCACCCTCTACTGCGTGGATCTGTGTTAACCTTATGTGCTGTGTATGAGACCGTCATTTGATCCCTCAGCTACTAATTTTAATTCTACAGCTAGTGATGCTTATCTAGCTTTTGAGGGATATTCACAAGTAAAGATTAGTATACAACTATACATTAGGATTACTACATATTACCAGCATGTGAGAAAATAACAATACCAGCAAACTTCTTCTTTGCATTACTTGCAAGTGGCCCGGCCACAATTCTCATGTCGAGCAAGTAGTGGTTCAACTCGGGTAAAATTAAAGAAATAACGTTGTAAATGATACAAAAAATTTAGTAAATTATATAACTAGGTACTTGCATATTGAAATTAATAATTGGGTGTCTAATTTTGAAGTTGATCGATTTTGTACATGAAAAACTTATCAATTTAATACTTGAAAGAACTTTACGATATACTGTTAACTTGCACAAAAATTTTATTCAAGTATTAAATTGATCAGTTTTAAAATCCAGATAACTAATTGTATATTTTTTTAAAGTTTAAATATCATTTATAACATTAACCCAAATTAAAAATTCATTCCTTTTTATATTCGTTAAGTGCTAATGGTTGGTACACCACCGGAGAAAGATAAAGAACTCCCAATATTGTTGTTGCTGTTGTTGGTGCTACAATTATTATTAATTTTTGAATATTTTGTTTCGATCAATACCATTTTTATTCTTATATATATATTTTTTATTTTTATCAATGGTATGAGCATGTAACGATTTAAAAACATTTTCTTTTTCCTTTTATATTTGGATCAAATATTCAATTTCAATGGTAAAAATAGTTAAATACATACATATTTTTTCTTTCTCCCATTGAGAGTCTGGTTGTATTGAATTTCAAAGCTAAAACTCAAATGGAGTAATTTTAAAGGAGTGATTCTGCTAGAGATAATAATAACAATTATGGGATTCTAGATCCGCGTACTATTTTCACCCGTGACCCGACCACGTACCGTATCCTCGTTCATCGATTTGCCACGCTATCCCTTCGGTAGGGTAGGGAAGTGGAGCCGTGCTTTGCCGAAACACGGAAGAACTGATTCATGTCGTTTTCCTATGATTAATTAAAGCACGCCTCCTTGTCCAACAGCTCCTACTTAATTCCTATCAGTGTAGCAACTCAAGCCCAACTCGTACTGTCTTACCAATCTCTCCTTGATTTTTCGCTCGTACTATCTTGGATGCACTTGCCTTCCGGTCAAATATGATTTGCATATCAAGATCATTGATTCCCTTCCCTCCCAACCGCCCCCCCCCCCAACCAACACCATTTTTTTTTTTTTTTCCTTGAACTTTTTAAGTTTCAACACCATTCATCACATTCGAGTTGTTTTAACATATTTTTTAATATACTGATAAAAAAAACATATTTTTTAAATCAAATAAATTACATTATAATATATTAACCTTTGAGGATAAACTCATTTAATAGTTTAAATTGTTCAAAAAAAAAAAAAACAAAGTTTATAGATAAATTTATTAAAAGTATCAATGCTTTACAAAGTGATTTAAACAAGATATTAATAATTGATCATAAATAAAAATTTAGTAAACTTATATCTTGAATAAACTTTGTAAAACGTTGATATATCATTCAATTCACATTGTGAAACGTTGAAGTCTTTTTTTTTTTTTTTTAAATTAAATAGACATAGAAGATTCATTAGTGTCATGTTTGTTTTGCCAGTGGGTTCGTATACAAGGTCCTTCGTTTTCGAACAATTGAAGCTTTATCAAAGTTATAGCGCCTTACAGGATTAAATCAACGTAGATTTTCTTGATTTTTGTAGTGAATCTGTTTGATGTTAATATTATGTTTTTACTTTTACATAAGAAGTCTAAAAACACACTTTAGGAACCCATAAGCTACTTAAGAATAATTCTAGTCAAGCTCAATTAGTAAATGGGTTGAGTTCAAAATCATAATAAACCTCATTAATATAAATAAGTTAAGTTCAAGCTCCAATTTACACTCACTAATTGACTCATTTAAATTTGTGAGTAGATTTGTAGGTAGCCTGACGATTTATATAAATATATTTATATATACATTATATAATATGATACCAAAAAATAATTTCTACTTAATATATATTCATATATATTTTTTGCAACTCTCATCTATGTTTTTGGGATTCAATAAAAGCTAAAATATATAAAAGTTAAATAAAATTTTCCATTCCAGTTATTGTACTCTATTCATCAATATAATGTTATTCATTCTATATGTTTGTGCATGGAAGCTAAGTTAATCTTAAACAACTTAAAATAGACTTTTCTTAAGTTCTGTTCTAACACAAGTTTGATTTTTAAATGAGTTGAGATCGAAGTAAAACTCATTTATCTAAATGAATTGATTTCAAACTTGTATTAAATCTTGGTAAAAAGTTTAACTCGAATCGGACTCAATAATTCTTGCAACAAACCCATAATGTGCTTTAAAAAGTTCGAACTAATTCAAGGTTTTTGCAACCCAAATTAATTCATTTGTTTCGGGTAATAGTCCATTAATTGTTTTTGTTATAACAATTACAGATTTCACTCTTTGCATCACACGCAATTCCGCACCAACTACAGCCTCTTCATGCCCGTGTATGATTACATATATGGAACAACGGACAAGAGTTCAGACAGCACGTACGAAAGCTCACTTGAGAGAGCACAAGAGGCAGCCGATGTAGTTCATCTAACACATTTGACCACACCAGACTCAATCTATCATCTCCGGCTAGGATTTGCTTCACTTGCTTCGAAACCCCACACACCAAAATGGTATCTTAGGAAGATGTGGCCTTTCACTTTTGTCTCCATGCTCCTCCCTTGGGTCTTCGGCCGTCCAATCATCCTAGAGAGCATTCGTTTCAAGAACCTCAAATCACAGTCATGGATAGTACCAATATACAGACTGCAGGTATGATTTCCATCTTTCTTTTCTTTTCTTTTTTTTAGCTTCTTTTTTTTTTTTTTCCCAATTTTAATGACCATTTGTCTTTATTTTTATTATAATTATACGAGAAGGATTTAGGTTTGATTATAAATAAATATCTGTATTTTTACAATCTTTTTATACTTTGCATATACATATGTGTGTTTTATTTTCTTACACTTTACACAGGTTTTGTTCAATTAAAATTTTACTAGATAGGTACGTAGAATATAAGTGGAGAAATAAGATCCGAAAGCATTAAAATTGAAAATAAAAGGGGTGAATTTTCGGATTTTTCTTATTTCCACATGCATTTTAAATGTATATCTTATATATTTACTTAATGTTTTCTATATAAACCCAGAAAAATGCCATTTATCATTATTATTATTATTATTAAAAAACAGCTAAAGCACATACTTAGTTGTTTTTAGGCATTACTTATTTAAATTGTTTCATCTAACTCATCGCAGTTGTACATGTAATGTAAATTATTACCATAACTTTTTTTTTTTTAAATTAAAATCATGCTTTCCATAAAATTTAAAACATTTTACACTTTTTTTTTCAAAAGATAATCGTTCCTCTTTTCTTCACTCTCCAAAGTTTAAATTGGAATTTATAGTAAGAAAAATAGAAAAACCATATAATATATAAAATATTTTTTATTTAATCCAAAATCAAGATAGAACTTTTTAAATGTTTTAATATTTTACAATAAAAATTTTAGAATTATTTTGCAATGCACGCATATAAATACAGAAAAATGAAAAAACATGTATGTTATCCACAGCTACCTAAGAATTGAACTAACCGGGTGACACATTTATCTTAACCAATTTACGTTAGTATCTAATGCCTTGGAGAAAAGAAGCCATCAATTCGTTGATAGAGGAGGCCATACTCGAGGCTGATGGGAGAGGAGTTAAGGTTTTGTCCTTAGGTCTTCTTAATCAGGCAAGTGCCACGAGTTACTTATCCTTTTGTGTCAAAAAAAAAAAAGATATACATTATCATATAGTGAGCTGATTTCCATTATATATGTGTATAAATTATACTACAGGGCGAATTAAATAGAAACGGTGAGATTTACAAGGAAAAGTATAAACACTTAAAGCTTAAAATAGTTGATGGGAGTGGTCTAGCAATTGCAGTCATTGTCAACAGCATTCCTAAAGGAACAGCCCAAGTTATACTTAGAGGAACCTTGAACAAAGTTGCCTTTGGAGTAGCCCATGCTTTATGTCAACAAGACATTCAGGTATTCTTGTCTTCGCTTTGCAGTTGTTTGCTACTATATAGGGTCTGTTTGGATTGTCTGTTTTTCATCTGTATCTGTATCTTTTTAAAAATGATATGTGTAAATATATTCGATTTGCATCTAAATTTTATCTATATTTATTTTATTTGATCTTTTGCTGAGAACTGTCAACTTTTTTTTATCTATATCTATTTCTTGATAAATAATTTGTTAGCAAAAAGTTTGAAAAAGTGTCTGTATCTGCCGGAAAAAAGCCAAAACAAACAGACCCATATTTTCATGGGAAAATGGGTTTAGCACACATCTACCAAACCTACAAAATATAAACTTATCAATATATAAATCATGTAATTATTAAAAAAACCAACATTAATAAAATCACATCTAAGACATGTAATTTTGGTTTTAACAAATAAATCATATGTTTAGCATGCAATGAAACTTTAGTATATTGTAAAATTGCATATTAAATAGTATATTTAACATTCGATTTACTACAAATGAAAAGTTTCACTTTTTTCTCAAAAATCATATGTAAGACATGCAACATTCATAGAAAAAGTAAAATTGCATAACGTGATTTTGCATCAGTATTTTAATAATTATATTTATATAAACTGTTTTTTATGTAAATAATTTTTCAATAAATCACTAAACTGGTAATTTTCTCAATACTTGCATGGATATAGTGATTACGAGATGGTCGATGAAGGGGGTTGGTGATATCCATGCACATATATACGTGTGTATAAAAAAATGTTTGGAATTTGAATTTTATCTTCCAAAAAAGATAAAGTTGTTACCCAAAAGTAGGAGGGAAAAAGCAAATTAAGATAGAATACATCGAGTAAAAAGTAAAGATGATTTTAACGATAAATGTTTTTGGTGCCAGATTGTTGCTGTACGCAAGGATGAATTCAAGAAGCTCAAAGTGAGCCTTGATAGCAAATATGAGAGGAACCTGATCCTTTCAAACAATTACAATCAGAAGGTAATATAAATGTTACTAGCTACTCTATTTCTAGAGAATGTAAATGAAGTAACACTATCTAAAGCACAAATTAAATAAGAGAAAAGATTAATATTATACATCATATGTACTTATAAATGGCTAGTAAGATTTTTATACACATCAGGATATATGCAATGGTAATGGGTAGTTTAGAAAAAAAATATATCATCTATGTTTTTTTATAACTACCACATGTAAAATTTTATTAACATCGATCTACAACTCATACATATACATTAGTGCACAGTGTGCATTGTGTTATGCTTTGTGTCTGTGTAGGCTTAGCATATGTTCATATGAATGATGTAATATAATATTTATGATTTTACTATCTAATTAATTTAGTCCTAAAAATTGTTTTAGAATGTTTTTTAAAAACCTTAATTTTGATGTAATGACATTCCATGTATGATGAACCATCAAAACTTTATAATGAATTTGTTGATTGTGCCATCTGCATCCAGGTATGGCTAGTAGGAGATGATTTGACTGAAGAAGAGCAATCAAAAGCACCAAAGGGAACCATTTTCATACCCTACTCCCAGTTTCCAGCAGCGCAATTGCGTAAAGATTGTTTTTATCATAGCACCCCCGCTATGATAATTCCTCCATCCTTCAAAAACATGCATGCTTGTGAGGTTAGTTGTATATTGATCACTTCATTATTATTTCTCATTATTTTATTTATCAAAACATAAACGAAAGATTCAATTAACAAAAGATAGGTCGTCCTAAGACTAATTTGACTTTTACTCTGTTTACTATTGTAAAGATGCAGGATCATCTGACTTTTACTCATTTATGTTCTAAAGTATTTAGGAAAGGGAGAATACCACTTTTAATACTTGAAATTTGTTAATATGTGCAATTATTGACTTGAAATTTAAAAATATAAATCTACTATGGAAACTTCAAATACTTTTATAATCAACTATGTGAATTTCGCTAAATTTTATAATTAACTACCTGAACTTTACTTATTCTTTTTAATATTAATTACCTCATCTAGATACTTTAAATGAACTCTCATAGATAGTAAATTAATACTTTTAAACTCCATATATTTAATTGAATACATTGATCAAATTCAGATACCAAATTTCATATTTTACCCTATAGAAAATTTTAGTTGACAGTTTGATTATATATCTATGTAATACTTTAGTTGAGTAGTAGTAGTAGGTGCAATAATTAACTTGTGAATTGTAATCCTTAAATTGAACAGAATTGGTTGCCAAGGAGGGTGATGAGTGCATGGAGAATAGCAGGCATAGTGCATGCTTTAGAAGGATGGGAAGAACATGAGTGTGGAAACACTATCCTTGAAGGAAACAAAGTATGGGATGCAAGTCTTCAGCACGGATTCCGTCCTATGATGCTTCCACCAATGTGATTGGTGATGGAAGTCATTATATATTTCTATCATAAGAATGATGTTTTTTTACAATCGACTATTGAATAGCGAGGCTTTTGGTCATGGGATATAAATGGCTTTTCCAGTATTATTATAACATTTTCTCGTCTTAGCTTTTAAGTGAAAGTATTAATATTACCTGTTTGTTTTGTTTGTCTTCATTCCGAAGCATATGTATAACTTAGTCCTATTGTTTATCGGTCTAAATCCCAATTAAACGTTATCACAATGGGACGTGACAAAAAATACATATTATCATCGTACATGAGCACTATCAAGTGGACAACTATTTGGTATCTACTTTTTCATCTAATTGAAAAGTCTAGTTGTGTTCGTCCAATAAAAGTAAAGAGCATACTATGTTAGTTTGATATTGCATTTGATATATGAATTTTCCCAAATATATAATTAACTACTTGAATTTTAAAATAGATCAAAGTTTTCATGGTCATTAATAGTTTTTCAAGTAACAAAGTATATTGTGTTTGCTGAGCTAGCATTCTTTAGTGAATGGGGAAGTAACATGTTTCATTTATCCAATAAAAAACCTAGAAAATTAGATAATTAAGCAAGCAAATTAACATATATATTGAAGTTACCAAGAGTTACACGCCTACTTAATTATCTAATTAGACAAAATCTATGTTATTATGCTTGTATTATTGTCTAATTTTCTATTTTTTTATTAGCTAATTGACACGTGACACTTCCTCATTCACCGAAGAGTGATAGCTCAGCAAACACAATTTGCTCTATTTTGTTAAGTAGTACTGATGAACACAAAGACCTAGATTAGGTTTTGAATTGACTACTACTTAGACATTTAATAAAAGTTCATATACCAAATAACACATTAGCATTAAATATTGAAAGGAAAGAATATTTTCTTATCAATTATAAGATAAGATTTGTTAATCAAATCTTTTAAACTAATAGCGGGAACTTCTACAATCTCTTGTCACTCAACCATTGGAATGATCATACAAGTTAATAAAATAGGTACATTAATAGTCCTATCAAGATCGTGTATAAATTTGAACTCTTCAATAACTTATAGAATTGGTTTCATAAATAAACAGGTGAGACAATAAAGTTTTTTAAACCAGTAACTAATATCTTATCAAAAGATAAGAGTTGAATTACATGAATATTTACTCAACATTTAAGTCTTTCTTTATATTATTCAATTATTTCAAAATAATTACTTATCTAACTAAGTTTTATTGGTTATGCTGTTATATGTGACTCTTTATGTTTCTATACACATAATTAATGTATTTTACACATAAACTATCCACATGATACAAAAGATTATGAACTATAACAACCATGAACTGATTTATGCATGATTAGATATCTTCATAAAAAAAAAAATCATGATTAAACCATTACATGTAATATTGTTAATGTTTAATCATTCTACTTTGTTTTCAAGATAACTTAGACTTAATTAAACTTACGATGGTGAATAACTCAAGAGCCACTCTCATCTCAACCCTTTGGTCCCTAGATTTCAACTCTTTAAATGAAGAGATCTTAATCCATCAGTCCCTAGAAACGAATTGGTTGTATCCACAATTGAAGATAGCTTATTTGATGTTCATAACCATAAAGCTTCGCATCTACATAAGAAAAATAAAGAAGCGATAAGTATAGATATAATTTTTACTTATAAGCTACTATGGTTCAAGGCTTGAAGAGGCTTAGACTTGCTAGTTGTAGTTCCTCAGATTTAACTGTAAAGGAGCACTATAGAGTCTACTTAAGCTTTTAAACTCGGTTAATTTGCTACATAGTTTTTGTATGGATGCTCAAATTTCATGGTGCTTGGACTAAGGTAGCTTAGTTCTGTTGTTTCTCAAGTTAGTAGTAGTCTGTTGCAAACTAACTCTGCATACAATGAGGGAGCATGGATTATTTTAGTTTCAAGTTAGTGTCTCTCTACTTAAATTGAAGTTAGCAACTCAAAGGAGGCACTCATTCAGGTGGAATTTGGTTCAAACAAATGTGGTAGCTCAATTGGATATGGAGTAACTTAATCATAGCTGCTTGGTTAGTCAAATTAGGTCGGCAACTTTGGAAGCTTCTCCACCTGCCATTAGGAGTTACCTTCTTGTCGTTGGGAAAGACTTCAATAGCTCGGACAAAATTCTACTAAGTTTTAACTAGGGACTTATTGGAGTTTGGTTATGAATTTTCATCATTTATTCTTCTACTTTTAGCTATTCAAATTAGACTGTGCATGAAATCTCCTAACCAAAGGTTTGCTACACTAACCGATAATTGCACTCAATACTTTAACTAAGGTTAGGCGTTCCAATAGCAGCATTGTATAGGCACTCGAGGTTTACTATTCACTATCACTAATTGAAAACTCGAAATTAAATTCACTTTAGTGGAATTTAATTCAGCTGTTGTTAGTTGCACTTGGTCTAGTCATGCAAATTTAATTATTGCACATTGATTCAAAACTTTTGCTCTTTTCAATGCTTCGGTAGTTGCTGTTAGATGTTATAATATAAAGCAAGCTTTGCTCCTTAGCAACGACTAATATATCACTTGGTCCAAGCTTAAGATCATTAACATGAAGAACTTATTAAAACATATACTATAACTCAAGATGGCAGTGAATTGAGTTGTACAATCATTTTATACCTTTTTACAATTCTAACATGTAAATGATACAATGTAACAAATTAAACAAACTAAGAACAACATAAATGCATAAGTTAAAAAAAAAAAAAGAACAACATAAATATAAATCTCAATAAATAAATAGATAGGATAGAGATATAGTCATATTTAATGTGAAGGTCAATTTACCTCTTAGTCTCCACATAATCACCCAGTTGTCTTCCAATACAAGACTTCACACCATACTTTATTGATTAACAACATATTGCTCCTAAGGGGCTACAACAAACACATACTAAAATTCTCACATAGATATCGCTTAAGATTTGCCTTCTACACAAATTAAAAAATACACCAAAGGCAAATCTTTTACTTTCACTAAAATACCCAATACACCTTTTGAGTGGTGGCACACAAAGTAATCGTAAACTTAGCACTATTCAACTACTCTAAGGAAATAATAAAATAGAGGTACAAGGAGAAATTCTGCAATGAAGTTGTACAAGATGGTTAATTGCATTCTCAATGGCTCAACCAACTTTATGAAATTTGCCTAAAGTCCCTTATTAATAAATTCTTCAAACAAAGTAGACACTGGCCAAATTGACATTTTTGTCCTTGTAATAAATGCTTCCAATGGCTATTTTTTGCTACTTAGCATTCGAATACCACAAGTTACCATCAAGATGTCACTCGCAAAATTGAACACAAAATGCTATGGACATATTACCATATAGATGCTACACCCTAGTATCTAGATGCTAGCCCACTATATCGTAGTAAAAAAATATTCTAATAATGTGAAACATGCTTGGCTTCCAAACACCAAAGGTTGGCATTTGGACGCTAGCTACAGTTCACACAATTAAACTTCTAATCGTGTTAGCGTTCAAATGTCATTCCCTAAGGCATATATAGCATCTAAATGATAGTTGTAGTGCAGTTAGGTCTTACAACTTCTCAAGTTGTAACATAAACATATATATTTCACATTTTAATCAAATCACATACACATATGTTTAGCTAATTAAGTGTAACTTTTTTGTTTAATTATGCAATGTATTTTCTCATCAAAATCCAATTAAAAGCCTCTGGCTCAACACTATAGTTACCGTTAAATCTACCATTGTAATTACATAAGCGTAAATTATATTGGAAGGTTACAGTGTTCGAGAATAAATTCATGTAACGTCACATTTCGAGTGATTAAAAAGAGATCACAACATTTAGAGAAAATGAGTCAATTAAGGTCACTATTGACATATATCAATAGGAAAAATATTTGAAATTAAAACCTAGAAGATCTGGCACATTATAACACAAGTCAATAGTGACCTCAATTAACCCGCTTCTCCAAATGTTGTGACCTTTTTTTAACCATTTGAAAAGTTATGACCTTGAATGAACTTATTCCCTAAATGTTGTGATATCTTTTTAATCAATTGAAATGTTATGATTTCAAATGAACTTAACCTTAAATACCATAACCTTCTACGTTAATTTACCTGATTACATAAAACTACTATGTTGGAATTTAGATTCTCTTAAATTTGTTGTCATTTGTAAAGGAGAACATAAACAGGGTATCCTAACTAACACATTTTTCTTGTTTAATTCATGCTTGAGTAGTTTTATCCCTTTATTCTTAGTCTTACACATAAACTGATATCACTTCCATAGTGTTTTAATCATTTTTCTATATATTTTCTAATATAATTGATCATATTCATTCCCTTGATCAATTTTATATTAATATCTTAACAAAAACAGATATTTCATCAATGTATTTAATTCATTTTAGTAGAGATAAATATGTAATCGCACACATTTATCAATTACATCCTAGGAGGAATCTACAAGTAGGTCATACTTGTGGAGTGGGGCCGCATGTATGAATGCTTGTCTATGGATTAATAAGTCAATGAACACCTGACATTACCTAATGGATAAGGTGATTTTTAGTTTTGATATCAACTTTGGTTTTTTGCTATATATCATACATATAGTGCACTAAAGTCATGAGTTACTCCAAGCTTGAGGATACCTAAGAATATAATGTTCTTTTTTTTTTTTTTTTTTGCTACTACAGTTGAGGAGAGGGGAATTAAACTTAGTATATTTACTTGAGAGACCAGGGGTAATACCACTAGGCTAGAAGACACTGACCTAAGACTATAATGTTTGAATGACTTAAAATAAAGATAATAACAATGGTTGTTGCATTATTATAAGTTATGAGCATGTGTTATGTATTTCTTGTTCATGTGCATGGTCTTTAATTGTGACCGCATAATGGGCATTACTATACTAGCTTACCCCTTTAGGAAATATATATAATATATATATATGAATTCTAAAGATGTGATTGAATAAGAAAATGGTTGTAATAATTTTGTTATTTATATTTAATTAGTTTACAAAATTGTTTATAAGTTATCTAATTGTAAAATAACTAAAAGAGAAGACATTATTGTAAGACATTAAAGAGTTGTCAATTATTTACAATTGTGGTTTTTGGTTATTCTGAATCCTAATGTGGTGGTGAATTGTTTGGGTTGTGAGAACATTAATGTCATATTTCTTGAATTGATCATAAGCCACAATTTTTTTTCTCCATTTTTGATGACAAATTTGTGATAATTTTAACTTTTTATTGGGAAATGCATGATTGAAATTTTTGTTTGTGGTAAAGATTGTAAACTTGTATAACCATTGTTGTACCACCTCAATTATACTTAACCCATGATTTTTTTTTCCTTAAAGAGGAATGCAATAATAGATCTCTTTTTAGGAGAGATGCAATTTAAAGCCTATAATTTATGAGAATAGTAATTTCCATTTTTTTTTATTGAAATTTTAATTTTCTTAATGTATATATTTTTTTCCTTTTCATGAAATTCTTTTTTCTTCTTCCAATTTTTTTTAGCCAACCAATGTGATATTATTATTATTATTATTATTATTTTTATTTATATCAGAGGTCCCAATGAGTGATGATTATAGTGAGCCTATAGCTACATGATTGAATCCGTAAGCAATAGTTTATGATGACATCTCTATTGCAATTGTGAAGTAAGACCACGAATGTGTTGACAACAACAATGAAACCAAAGAATTATAAACAATTTATTTAAAGAAGCATTTTGGATGAAGATACACCAATTAGAATTTGCTATCATCTTATGTCTTCTCTAAAAGTTATTGAAATGATAGTTATGATAAAGATGCAATCTTAAAAACAATGTATATTTTACCTTATGTATGTAGGAACCAGCAAGTTATTTTGATTTTTCTTATGGTACAACTAATATATTATTAAATTTGATGGTGTACAATTGACTCAAGTTTAATGAACCATATATATCTTAAAACCTTAAATACCATATTATTGAAAATTTTATATTAATTGAAAAAAAAGGTATACTTTATTTTCTTAAAGATCAATGACACACGCCCTTAGTTTTCACATTCCTCTCTCTCTCTTTCCACCACACCCCACCACCCCCCTTCCCTTCCCCCCCCCCCCCCCCCCCCCCCCCCCCCCCCCCCCCCCAAAACTTAAACTTAAGTCATCACTCTCTCTCTTTTCCAATAATAAGTTGAAGAAATAAAATGGGATAGCCAAAGAATGGATCTAATGGAGAAAAAAGAAAATACAATGATGACAAAATTGACAACAATGATCACAAAAAGAGATTTCGCATAATTTTTGAAGGTAGATGATATTGATGATTTTTACCCAAATGATAATAGCATTTTTGACAACTTTACTTTCTCTTTCTATCTTAATTCTTCAATCTGCATTGTTTTACATTTGTTTTAGTGGAAGCACTGCACATGCTTTTTCATTTAGGTTTATTTTAGTGGATTTATTATTATGCATTCTCAAATTTCAACAAAATTTCTTTCATGCACACATTTTTTGAATATTTTGTATGCATCTTTTCTTAATTTTGGATCTTCATGTTTTGTATCTTTCTTACATTTTCCTATTTTCACATGGTTTTGATTTTTATATTTACACTATTATGAAAAGTTTAATCATGTTTGAGTATCTATTGGTGTTTTTTTCTTAGGGTATTGCGTTAGATTACAATTAAGATTTTGCATTATTTAATTGTTTATTAACTAAACAATGTAGTGTTAGGTGCATTATGTGGATATAAGAATTGTGATAGCGTATTGGAATGTGGTAAATAAAAATGAATAATGTAAAAAAAATGGTGATTTTTTTTAAACTTCAATTGAGGAATTGCTTTCAACAATTATTGTACAAATTTTGAATTTTGCATCTTTTATTTTTCTTTCATATTTCACAATTAGCAACTGATAATCTTCTCTTATCCTTTCTATAAAATTTTAATAGATAATGTCTCTATACTTTCATGTCCTAATGAACGGTCTTTCTTTTTTTTTTTTTTCAACAACAATCATTATCAATTGTGATGTAGAAGAAGAAAACCTTATTTTGATAAATTAGCTATCAATATTAGAGTTCATATCTCATTTTGGATGGTAATTCGTGTCCATTTATAAATATTGTAATTTTTAACACATTTTGGTTAATATGATATATGTAAAAATGAATGAATAAAAAACTATAGAACAATCACCTATTGTTAATAATTTTTCCATTATAAATTTGATTTTAATTTGTTTTAAAACTTAAGTTCTTTTGGTTGTTTTATTTACTATGAAATGCTTTCCAATGTGTTCCTAAACTTAACTTTGTTTGATTGTTTTATTTTTATGCAGTACAATGGTGTAAGATACTAAGGTGCATAGTTGATTTGAGGGTAAATTACATCGAAAGGTCACAACGTTTGGGGATAAGTTCATTTCAGGTCACGACATTTCAAAAAGTTTAAAATAGGTCACAACTTTAGTGAGTAAATTTATTTTTTGTCACAACATTTAAAGAAGTTGGTCAATTGAGGTCACATTAGCATGTATTAACAAAAGAAATATTTAATTGAAACTCAAAAAACCTATATTTTAAAGCCTCATTTACATGTATCAATAGGAGAAATATTCAATTAAAACTCATAAAACTTTCTTTTAAAGTCCCATTCATATGTATTAATAGGAGAAATATTTAATTAAATCTCAAAAGCTACTTTTCTAAACATTGTGACCTCTTTTGAACTTTTCGAAACCTTTTGATATAAAATAAACTTACCCCCAAGTGTTGTGACTTTTCGTTATAATTTACCAATTGATTTGAAGCTAAAATTAAACTTTCTATTTTAAGGACTTAAAGTTAATTGAAACTGAAGTTTGAAACTTTAAAGTTCACTTCTATAAGTCATTCTTTAAGTTAGTTATGAAGCTTGTTAATGTAAATTTAACATATGCTTCAATTTTTTTTTTTCTAATTTTCTAAGAAACCTACAATATAGTTCCTCCTTTCTATGATGCATTTAAATCATATAAATGTTTAAATAATTTAATTTTAGTAATAATGAAATATTTTTATTTTACACAAGTAGAACGATCTTCATTTTTATTTTTATACTTTTGTTTCCTTTCGTAAATTATCAATCATTTATAGTATAATTTAGAAATTTCTTATGTTCTAAATTTATCTTGTACAGTGATTGCATGTCTATTATATATGTTAATAAAGTCGTGTTAACAATAATAGTACATAACCTCTCAAGATCTTGTCATGTTCCTACCTTATGAGGTTAAAGGTAGACAAATCCCCTCCCCACCACAACCCAACCCCCCCACCCCACCCCACCCTCCCCCTGTTTTTTTAATTTTTTTTATTTTTATTTTTATTTTTTTTGCTGTTATTTGTTTGTTGGTGATGAACTGTTGATAGAAGAGCTCGTTTAGCTCTTTGAAATTAGAAATGTTAGCATAAAGCCTTAGTATCATAAGTAGACCGTTTTGTTAAGGCTAGTTATGTATTTAACGATGTTAAACATTTCGACTAGGCTCATTTGAGAGTAGAAGTAGTTGAGGTACTCTAATGGGGCTATGAAATTGTCATAACTAAGGAATCTTGACGTTTCTCTAACTGGTATTAAAAAAAAAAAAGATCGTTTGAAACCATAAGCATCAAGTGGATCACACTACTTGCTATCCTTGAGGTCTATTAGCCTCTTGATGATGTTATCTATGTCATTAAGAGACACATTATATGGTGCATGCTTAGATTGAGCCTTAGGAGGCTCGACTTTATCAACACCATGCTTACTTAGCAAGGGAATAAGGTTACACCATTTATGGTATAGTGAAGGATGAGACAATTAGGTACCATTACACTGGCTTTGTAAGAGTGGTAGGTTGTTGTGCTCTAAGTGGTCACTAAACTATTGCAAATCTACATGAAAGCGATTGTAGTCTTTGTTAAGCACATCACAACATTGTTTCATGAGGTGTAGTTCTTCAACAAGATTTGATGTAATTTATTATGGATTACTAATCTTTTTTTCACTTGGCCAGTGTTGTGTGTTGTTGAAGGCATTTGCTAGTTTTTTTTGTATATTCACCATAGGGATGATAGAGATATTAATATTTAATTAGTAAATAATGACCACAAAAAATGTTAATGCTATATTCTTGTTCTCCTCGAGCACTCCAAGTGAAGAAAACCTACACAAGTAATACATATAAGATAAAATGTATCGATGGTGGCTACTATACAAGAACTCTAAATCTTGACTCAATAGAAGACTCTAAAGAATGGTGAATATCTTAATAATGGCAAGTGTTTTATCCATTTATGTGTATGAACAATTTGAGATTAGAGAGAGGTCTAAGAATCGTACTTTAATTATTATGAAGGTATTTCTTGAAGGAGGTAGACCAATGTAATGTGAGACACTTCCCTCTAATCCTCTAGCAATATAGGATAGTAGGGGACAGTCTTGTAGAGAGCAATATAGTGGAGGCTTTACTCTTTTTTGTGTCACTTAACATGATGACCTATTATGTCTTTTAATTGGAAGACCATGATGAGCTAGTCTTAAACACAAAGGCCCAACTCTATCAATAAGAAGCATTCACGGGAACCACGTTATGGTGAACCTCATCATCATAAGCTTCCTTAACAGAAAGAGTTATCTTCATTTGCTTAGTCCTTACCTATATCATTAAACCAACATTTTAATATAAAATATTTTCTCTCACTCATTCTCTAAATTGATGTTTGCAATCAATACTTGTCTAATAACCAAAGCTATAGCATCCCCTTCATCTCCATTAAGGTTGTCCCCATCATAATCAAACTACCTCATAATAGCCTCCATATGTTCCACGATCTCCTTTACTTTCTCATCTCTCCTTGCCTTATCACCTCTCATTACCATCACATGATGATTGGGACATGACAATAATGTGTCCATATCTAAGGTACATAAAGCACAGTATTTGACTACTAAACCTTCTAGTCAACTTTTGATTAACTCTTTTGGCATCAAGCTAATTGAGGTCTATTCCTATCTTTATCTCACCACTCTACCCTTTTATCATCAACTCCATTCACAACACAACATCACATCCTCTTATCATCACCTCCCTTAACTCTACTGAGACCGATTGGTAGTATTCATCTATGTCTTCAACACACTCCTCTTTTGTTGTTGCTCCACTTTTTAGGCTAATAAAATAGCCTCCTCCGGTTGATTATATCAATCTCAAAATTTAGCCCAGTGGTAAAACAAGCTGTGGTCTACTCTCTAAGTTCATTCATCTCACATCAAATCATGGGTATCTCAAATTTATGCACATAATCATCCACATTGAGTTTGAACTTCCTAAAAAAATGCCATTTCATAAGCATTTCCTATTTGTAAAAACCATAAACAAATCTCTAAAGCAATAATCACATCATCTCTACTCATGAATCAATCTCTCCTTCACCTTGTTGTATCCTCTGTAAGAATGTTTTTTTTTTTTTTCCTACCAAAAGGTGGCATAACTAAAGAACCTCAAAACTATCAATTTCACCTTAGTGTCTTCATCATAATCATATCACTTGAAGAACTTATTGACTTAATATTCCTAATTGAGGTATACAACCATCAATGCACCCCTTTAAAAGGTTTTATCTTCATCTTTATTGTCTCCATTCCTTGACTTTAACATAGTTACCTCTCACATCCATATTATTCCCAAAATTATCAACCCTATACTTTACATTATCTTAATTTTCATGCCTTGCATTCCTTTGTGTATGTCCCATTTGCACAAAAAAAGCATCTAATTTGGCATTCATTGTCTATATTACATCAATTAAACCCGTAAGTGCATTTGCTATATTATCATCATCATCAAGAACTTGCTCTTCCTTATGATTCCGATCACTATCTCTGACTTGTGTGGCATCACTTATATCAATATCATCACTTCAAATCGGCACATTGAATAAGTCACCCCACACGCTACAAAGTTAACCACAACGTAGCACCCCCATGATCAACACAATCACTCAGATGTCAAAATGCAGCTTTGATACCAAAAGGTGATATGATCTAAGTCGACAATTATGATTCACAATCTATCAAAAAATAAAGGATTAAGTGTTTTGCGTAATTTAATTTTTCTTTTCAATAAGGATATAAATGACCTACTAAACATATATGACATATCATATGAAGTGTGAATTACACTCACTTAGTTTGATATTACGTACAAATAAAACAAATGGTTTATTTTCCTCAACTCTATAAAATTTGATAAACACAAGGGTTGATAAGGAAAACTCAATCAAAAGATCATAATGTCATTAACTAGTGATGATATACAAAGAATTCCTTATTCTCTCATAATAAAGGGGAAAATAGTCACTAAAAGTAATTAAACATGCCTAAAACATAAAATATTATGAAATAATAAAAATATTGCTAAAAAGAAAAGGATTACGAGGCATGAAGCATAAGGATAAAAGTATTTTATAGAATATCTGAAGTTTAGACCTTCTGATTAAAAAAGGTTTGTAACATTTGAAAAAAATGTTCTAAACATTGTGCAAAGTCTATAAAAAGGTTTGAAGCATATAAGCAGAATATTCTCAATTTGGTTTTTATCCTCCAAAAGGTCTAAAGAATAATAAGAAGGTTTGCACTCATTATAAAGTGTAGGATTTCTTTGTTGCAGAATTTAGTCATACCCACTTATACCCATTCTAATAGAAAACCATGCGCCACTAGGCTATTGCATACTTGTGGAAGCTACAACGTAGGTTTCTAAATCGATTTTAATTTACTTAACCAATCATTATCTCTTTTCCAATTTTATGCTTAATTCAACAAATATAAGCAACAACAATAATAATAAAGAGATAAAGGAAGGAAAACTCACACCATATTTAATGTGGGGTTTAGCCCGCCCTCTAGTCACCACAGTCCATAATTGTCTTACTCAAGGAGGATTTCATACCATTTATTCATTTCAACAAACATGCTCCTAAGGAGCTACACACAATACCTCAACAAGAGGACTTTACCAATGCCTCATAAGGAGGACTTCACTCGATTGTCTCAATACATGAGGACTTCACTAAAACACACAACTAAATACAAAACACAGGTGAATTGTGCCTTGCCATATTTTCCAACCAAACTCACGAAGGCACAATTTTCATTTTCACTCAAACTAACATAAATACAAAATTGAGAAAGTATTTTGACATAATATCAACCTATTAAGCTCCTCTTTCTTACATAAAAATACCTTAACACTTCTATTTATAAGCTAACAAAACAAACTAGCCATTGCCCTTCAAAATAGCCACCAATGGTCGGATTTAAAAGGTCTATAATGGCTATTTTTCACATACCAACGAGCCAATTCAGACCCTACCAGTAAGCTAATCGACATTTTGTGCCTGTGATCGTCCCCTCGATCTCCTATGTTTGAGAACCATGCTTCACTTTCTTTTACTAGCAAGTCGGTGCATTTCCCTTGTATACACTGCACCAAAACACACAAAAAAAAAAAAAAAAAAAAAAACACAAATAGCCATACTGGTTAGTTGGTGAAAATCTGCACCCTTTGGTTAACTTTACAATTAAAATTGTTCTTTAAACAAGTTGGACCAGTAAGCTCGCCATTTTGTATCAGCAAGCCAACTCTTGATAGCTTTAATATGCTTTCATATTTCAACCATATCTTTCTCGTTCAGACTTTGATTGAGATTATTCAAGATGCTACTGAAAGTCTAAAGAGAACTCTACAATTTTATGTTTTAAGCTTTAAAAGATTCCAAAGGAATCAAGGCCTAAAATGTGCTTGAAACAATTTGGAACAATGAGCACAAACATAACAAAGTTCAAACATATCACAAACATGTTTTGCTCATTAAATATAACTTAACTAAGTTGTGGACCATTCTTACAATGCATTTTCTCATTAAAACAAGACTGTAACCTCAACATGGTTTAACACATTCTAATAAAAACCCGATCACTAAATGACCTCATATGCACTTCAAAACCATCTATTATGACCTTTATCTCATTATCGTTGCAACAAATTTTGCAATCTAAAAGCTCTAAAACGAGTTATTGGCCTTTTAACTGTTGAACCCATTAAAAGAGTTAAAAATATATAAAAAGATTTTAATGAGCCCTATCTCAAACTCCTCAATCCAAAACTCTCCATATTAACCCAAATAGGTTTATCTATTTAATGGGTTTATAACATGTTTAGAGTAGCTACAAAATATATGTATATATATATATAGGTTATAAGAAAAATTCATCAAAACCCATCATGAAATCATAGCTTTTAATTGCATTTTTGTAAAAACACAAATAAATTGTACAAATAAAGGTAATTTCATGTTTTTGTATGGTAGCAAAATCACATTTTATTAGTGCGATTTCACTATCATAATTGTGAATTGCTATTTTAGTCTTCAATGTCATGTTTGTTGAAACATTTATACTGCATCCAAACATAATTGAAGTAGCACATCTTTTTAATGGCATGCTATCTACCCAAAGTTATACCACATATTTCCAGTGACACATCCATTCAAAGCTATACTACATCTTTCCAATGCCATGTCCATTCAAATGTAATTGCAGTATGTACATGGAATCACATAAACAATGCAAGAATGCCACATGGATTATGTAATCATATTAATCAAATGTAACAAATACTAGCTTCTATATTCCATTTGAAAGTTATGATTTTGTACTATAATTTGGTAATTAATTTTCATTAAACCTTGTTTAAGTAATTATTTTGACTAAGTACCTTAAACAAAAAATATATATTTTAATCATGCCACTAATCTAAATAATAACATAAACAATATTAATCATTTTGAGCTTGACCATAAAATTATATTATCCAAATGGCCTCACACACACACTCTTCAAACAAAATTATAGATTTTCAAAAGCCTACATGAAATTTTTTATCTTTTCCTTATCCTAGCAAATAGAGCGTAATCTGTAAGCCCCTTGATTTTTCGATACTCTTAAATAAGAATCTTAAAGCTAGTATCGAAACTAGAACCCAAAAATTAAGCTAAGTTAAAATCGAACTCTAAGAAAGCTTAGACGAGATCAAATAAAAACTTAATAGCTCTAAATGTCTAATATGTGTGGTGGGATTAGGAAACTTTAATTACTAAACCCTAAGAAAAAGAGTGCTTTCAAAAAACAAAATGAAAATCCAATAATCGTTCGACTCAATATCCTTATGCCAAATAATTCATCTATCCAATCTCTAACACGTAAATCGAGATGGTATATCCAAGTAATAATTAATAACAAAATGATACGAAATAATTTTCCACAATATAGTAGTAATTTATCGAGTTGAAATTTCACTAGTTTGACCAAAATAGTTCTTACCTAATCATTGACACACAAATCAAGACAACATCATCGAATAACAATTAATGATAAAATATTATAAAATCTTACATTTTTCAGTAACCTTACAAGTGAATCTTAGAGTCAAAATTTATAACTAATACCAAAAGCCAAACCGAGTCAACCTTTAACCTTGAAAGCCTAAGGCTCAATTAGACGATTTCGAGAATCCTAAAATATTAAATAAATTATAAAGATAAGATAAACTTAAAATATAGGACAAACATATAATATATGTCACGCCCCGAGGGTACCCTAGTAGTAGTAATCAAGTCTCACTTGAATCCTATCACTAGATTACCTTTGGAGAATGACAGGTTTTTAAAACAACAGGATCTTTTTAGTTTCTTGATAAGAAATAACAAATATATGAAAAAAAAAACTTAGTGAATAAACATTACAAAACCATTACAAACCATGTAGTTCTTTTGAAGTGCACAACTAAATAATCTATTCTATTATTACATAACCATTAAACCAAACTATAAATGTAGACCTTCAGCTTCTAAGCCCTTACCGGAACCATACTCCTGGAGGTAACTAACCAGGGTCGTAAAGTAAACCTAAAAAGACTGTAGGAGTATGAGCGAAACCACAGCTCAGTGAATAACCAGACATATCATATATCACACAAGTTATTAGCAATCATATGCAATGCAAGCACTCAACCATATGCACAGATACAAGTTTGGATGATCTAGAATCCAAACAGGAAAAAGATTTACATCCTCTTTTTAATGGGTTGAAGAACCAGTACTCAATGACCCACCTGCCCAGGAGAGACTAAGTACACAGGAGAATCAACGATTTCTTGTTTTAAGGTTATCACTTTGAATATAGTTGATTGAACAGACCATCTCCTGCAATCCCCTTAGAAACTCCCTAAGTATTAATCATTTCAAAGCAATTCTATGGGCGATGTTCTTCGGTGCCTTTTAGTTCCTCATAGGACCGCCAAACCAAAGAGAACCTTGGAAGAATTTAACACATTAGATCAACTAAGCGAAAACAACGATCCGAAATATTAATACGTAGCAGGCTGTCACACCACTTTATATGCAATAATGCGATTCGTGCAATGCATGATCAGATTATTTTATTAAGTCAATAATTTTTAATCAATTTCATGGTGATCATACATTACATACAATCATCATTATACTACTTCACAACATCAATCATTGCATTATCGCTTTTGTAAGGATATTTTAACAATCATACACTCAGATCATATCATACTTCCAGCAAACATTCATTTGATTATCTTTACATTACATATTTAACTATTTATAATCACAACCGGTACAATATGACTGAATTACTCACCTGTTCATACCGACTCAGTCGTAGTAATCAGCTGGTAGATCTTTTAGTGAATCAAAGTCACCAATTTAAGACAAAGTATTCATCAATACAAATTAAATAAATTCCTATATGTGATTCGTGTCCTAGACTCAATATTTTGGTAATTATTATTACTTAGTGTTGTCATGTTTCTCCTATTTTATCTAGCATAATTATTTTGTTATTTTTAGAAATCACATTACTCGAAAATTTAGCTTAATTTAATTTCCATTCTTACCTATTTCATTTATCTAGAACAAATATTTGACTAATACTAACTTTGATTAACATTAAATATTTGTCTTAAATTCTAGAGTTTTAAAAGTTTATTAGATATTAATCTAATTAATCATTTGTAATAAATCTTATATTGTTGTACATATATATAATACACTAAGTACGCTTAAGATATATATATATATATATATTCTGTTTATTTTCGAAAATATGCTTTCGGTAAAGTAATTTGGGTGTACGCCGACTCAAGGCCATCGGCCTTCATTCCCAAGTGCTGGTGTAAAATTGGTTTTGTAAATTATTTCATATCGAGTGCACCGGCGTTGAAAGCTGTCGACTTTCAATGTACGTCGGCCCTACGCTGTCAGCGTATATCTCCAGGTAGCCGACATATGTTCGTGTTTTACGTGAAAATTATTTTACGTAGCCTCTGATGAGTGTAAGCCGCGTCTACGCCACCAGCCTATCCATGTAAGCCGCCGACGTTCAGCGGTTACACCACCGGCTTTGAGGCAGTGTTGGCACTGTTCATCATCTTCCTCACTGATCCGATTCTTTTTCTTTAAATTTTACACGTTAAAAACTTTACTAAACTGTTTGTAAGTGTTTATTCATCTTATATAAGAACATAAAACAACTTTTAACACGTCTAAACACATATATACTTAGATCTCGATTCATATTAAAACATAGTTAGGGTTTTGGATTATTACCTCGTTGGAGCTCGTTTGATGTAATCCGAAGCTTGTGGTCATGTTTATTACGTTCCTAAGATTATTAGAAGTTAGTTATAAAGCTTATATTTGAAAGAAAATCACTCGAGTTACCTTAACTTACCTTTGAGCTCGTAATCAAAGGTTTTTAGTTTTGTTTTTCCTTTGATCCGATCCTAAATGTTTTGTTTGGTTTGATTTTTGTTTCCAGGTGGTTTTAGTTGCTGGTTGAGAGTGGATTCGTTTTGGAAATTTGAGAGGTAATGTAGTTTGTTTGTTTCTTCATTAAGGAGTCTTAAAGGTATATATATATAGAAGAAAGAAGATGAGGCTTGCGGCTGTTTCCTTCCCCGAATTTGATATGAATTTCCTCCTCATTTGGCTGAGTTTAATATGTTGTTATCATATTAATTAATGAGGAGTTGAGTTGTCCTCTTTTGGTTGGTTGTTGGGATTGAATTTGTTGACTGGAAATGCATTATTGAACCATATTTCGGCTCCTCTTTCTTCTTCAATTTCCAACGAAATCATCCGCCGAATAATACATATATATATTAGTTTATTATTTTAATTTAGTTTTAGGATTATTTAACAAGTTATACGAGTATAGATTATCTAATATTTGGAAGTTTTTGTACAAAAATATGTTTATAAGGTTATACAAAATACTTAGATTATCAAATAATACAAATTTAGGTTATATATATATGTAGTTATTTATTTGTAAAATTTTATCTCCCACGATTAGGATTTCTTAAGCTCATTAGGTCAATTTTTGTTTCAGGCTTCAATATCTTAAGAAAACTGAAATTAGAACAATAGCGTGATCCGATTATTTGTTTGGAGTTCAGATTTTGAGTTATTCAACAATTTACGTTTTCGTTGTGTATTTATAATCTTATCAGTTTATCTTTAGGTCATCGTTTTCTATTTATATGCGTAAATACTTATTTATTTAGTATCGCTTTTGATACGGAAGTTAAACTATAAAAATATCTTTAGTTTTGATACATAATGTGATATCCTATTAGTAGCTTTTAATTTTAACTAGAAATCTTGAATTTAAGGTTTAAGTCTAAATATAAGCTCATTACTACTCGTTATTCTAATCTCGAATTATTATCGAGATCAAAACAATCATTTAATCTCTACACTCTTATTTTTCTATTTAAATCTATTTGTATATCAGGTTTTCGGGTTTAAATTTTAGATCATATCTTGAATTATTTATTCAAGATACGAAATCTCGTTTTTAGTATTAACTAGGGTTAAAGAATTTCTTTATTCGAATTCTAAATCCTTTATCTAACCGAATTCTAAATATCGATCTATTCTTAGATTCGTTTAAATTCTAATTCTATTATCTAGTTCATACAATCTATTGTAAGGTCATGTACTAATGTGAAAAATTCCCGGGGTTTACAGTATAAATGTAAACCCCTATATTATATAATTTTATGAGTAAATTTTAAAGCCAAAATTCAAACAAGAACCTTAAAAGCTAACATAGGTCAACAATATGTTCTAGAAGATCTAGATCCAATAAGACTGCACTAGAAACTCTAAAACAATAAAAATGATTTAATCCTAGATTATAACTCGAAAAAATGTTATATAACCTAAAAAGATCAGATTCGCCAAAATTTCTTTTGTTTTGAATCCAAACGGGATTAGTTTCTAAAATAAGGACACCAACACACAAAACGAGAAAAATATTTTGATAGTTAATCTATACTCGTAATGTAATAAGAAATCGTAAAAATATCATATACGATTTTTACGACTCTTAAAAACATCAGATATAACCAGTATACACATCTTTTTATTACTATCAAGAATTTATTTGTCTTGTTTACTATTCAATCACTATTTACTACTATTCATTACTATTTATCTATCTTTACTTTTTCATACTACCTATTCTTACATTTTTTACACATCTGTCTTTACATTTTCTTTTTCAATATTACTTTTTACTTAACTTTTCTCACAATTTGCTTACTTTTTTTTACTAAAATTAATTTTTAATCTCTCTCTATCTCTCTCTCTCTCTCACACACACACAAAACATGGACGACTACTTCCTCCCTCTTATCTATCTATTTCTTTTTTTTTCATTTATTTAATTAACTTCAATTTTTCATCTCAAAACTCTATAAATACTCTCTCTCCCCTTCTCATTTTATACACTTTTCTCTTCACATAACCAAACTCTTGCAAATTGAAAACTTAAACACTCTCTCCCCTATTCTCTCAATAATCAGGGCACACACACACACCCACCCCCTTGATTCTTTCAAATCTTTCTTCCTTCAATCCATCTTCCATCTTAAGTAAACCACTAAACATTCTCCTTAGTTCATGTTAACATAACATGAAAAATATGTGTATTTTATTTCCATAAAAAATCCCCATGAGCCTTTATGCTAGGGAAAGAAAATATAGAAGCTACATATTGTTCATGTACTGTTTAACTTCATATTTATGTTCTATGATGTTATTATTTCTAGCTCTAACACTGTATATATTACTAAGTATATGTAATATGTATATTTTCTAGAGTCTAAATGCTCACTAATCTAACTTCATTTAATGCTTTATTTCGTGCTTTCACTATCTATTTCATGTTAATAAATAAGACTAGTCAATCTCTAGTCTTAGCTAGTCTTAGACTTGTCTTTAATCTAGTCAAAATAAAAGGGGACTTATCCATAATCTAAGTTTTGAGGAATCTTGAATATAATCTAAGACTCTCATAATTTATTATTATTATTTACCTTGCTCATCTTTAAGAGACTAGAAACATTCAAGTTCGGGGAGCTTTGATAAAATCTAAGACTCTCACGTTTATTTCCTTGCTATTCTTGATTTATTTATGAGATCGGAATTATTTCAAGTCTCGAAAAGCCTTGAAAATAAATCTAATACTTCCATGTTTTTCTTTCTTCATGCTTTTCTTAATTTCTACGATGACTGGAATTTATTCAAGTCCTGGGAAGTCTTGATAACAAGTTAAGTCTTCCATATCCTTATTTTCAATATTTGCTTATTTGATTTTCTATCTTTAATTTCTATATAAGTCTATGCCAATAATCTATTTCTTAATATAACTACTATATTTTTATTCGTACATATACATGGTTATAAGTGATATTGCCATGATGACATTTTCAAATATGTGAATGTTGGTAAATCCTTATTTTTAATTAACTTTCAAAAACTTAAATCTTCAACACTTAGGAAAAATAAAATTGTCAATATGAATAAAAGAAGAAAAATAGGTACACAATTAAATTTTTGAATTATCAAATGAGTTTTTCCTAAAATATAAATGTTGATGATTCTTTATTATGCAAAATACTTTACAAAAATCTTAGGAAACCCTTTCTTTAAGAATAAAGAATTTGAAAGAAAATACTCAAGTATATATTTTTAATTGCCAAAATGAATTTCTCAAAATAAATGTTGACAATTCTTTGTTATGTAAAATTTTCTAAAAATCTTATTTACAATACATGAAAAAAGATTATTAAAAAAAAATTAGAACAAGTCATTTATGTAATTTTTCTTACAAGCCAAAAACTTAAAACATTTTAAGGATGATTCAACTAGAATAAATTTTATCTCTAAACACATAGAAATCCATTTCTTTGAAAATAATTAGTTAAAAGAAATTTACTATGAAAATAAAATATTCATAAATTCAAAATAAACATAAAACCATGATTTTCTTTAGTTGTGTTTCACATTTACAAAATCTAAGAATTGAGATTTTATCTAAAACCAAACTTAAGAAAGGTTCAAGGGAAATACAACTTAGAAGTATTATGTTACAAGGAGTAAATTCCATATCTTGTAAAAGGGATTGTTAAATAAAGTTCCAAAACAAAAATAAGACCTTCAAGGTTCCAAAATATAGAACCATGGATTTTTGTTAAGTCCCATGTTGACCAAATTTAAGAAAAGGAATTCCGTTACAAGTCAAAGAGTGATTTTTATAAAACTCAATATTGCCACTTTCTACAAAGGATTGTTTTACAAATCTTTATTTTGGAACAACATTAATATGATCATGCATATAATATGAGTTAATATCAATATTAAATATCTTTCAAAGATAGCAATATTTTTATGCATACTATAGCATGTTCAAATGAAGTGAAACATTGAAAAAGAATAAAATAAGGGCTGGAACATGAAACATGTAATCTGTACCTATCTAGTCCGATCCCTAAAGACTCAAAAAATTAAAAGTAACCTTGGAAATAGATAGAACTTTTTGAGTAGATAGAAAACAACTACAAATATGTGAAATTCCAAATTAAAATGAGGAAGTTATGGTCGTTTTTAGTTGGAATTTCCACAATCGGGAAAAATGACACAAATAGAATAAATAGAGTTAGAAATTTAAGTACAACCTATATAGAGTACTCATTCCAAGATTTCTTTTATTTAGGTGATGAAGGACTTGGGGTACCACTTCTGGAGGGTAATTTCGACTAGGAATTGCTTTAATGGACGAGTAGGCTCTTCTCTTAATTTCGTTACCTTATTTGTGCTTGTAGAAATAATTGTAAGATAAAAATGGATATGTATGGGGAAATCATGGGTTATGTATGTGATTCTATGTTTATGTGATCAAAATAATATTAAGCATATCGAAATCTCAAATTGCTTGTTTAATTTATTGATTACTTATATATATGGTTGTTTATGAGTGCTAAATTGTTTGATTTCCCCTTAAAGAACCTTAACAAGGTTGGCTTAAGAAAAAGGAAATAATAATTGTCACGCCCCAAAGTGTGCCCTACACGTGACAGTCCACCACACTCAACTTTTAATCTCAAGTAAGACAACCTTAGTCTCCCCATGAGTTTAAATATCGAGTGTAAGGCTCGCTCTCAACATTTATAGATCATACTTTGCTTCGTAGTAGCTTAAAGAAATATACATAGTAGCAAGAATGTAAATCATAACCGTCTTATAGAGGATTATTCTATTACATGATCTAGGGGGCATACCCCCGATAACATCAGTTACCAATTCTCAAATCCACACCTTTCCTTACATTAACTGTTAAATACCGGTTCGGGAAGGAGGATTAGAGTCCATTTCTAATCTTTAGGCCCTGGCCTCATCAAAAGCTCCTTAATATCTAAGAGCCATACCTGATGTCCACGGGTCCTCGGAGAAAGCCAAAGGTACTCATACTGCAACAGGAAACTATAGGGGTATAAGCTACACTACCTTAGTGAGTGGAACTTCCGAATTACAATTATCACAACACATTCAACCAAGTAATTAAGCAACCAAGTGAAATGCATAAACAAGTGAGTTTAGCAAACATATGACCAGCCGGAAATCATATGTGGATGGACTTGCGCCCTCCATCCCGGGTTAGCAGATTAACAAATCCTGCGGTACGACTCCGTTTAAGCTCACGGTCAACTGAACATAAATTCGTTTTATGGATCACGATTAACCAACAAGTATTCGTTTTATGGATCACGAAAAACCAACCAATGCTAATGCTCCATCCCCATCGTGATATGAATGAATCCAATTATAATTAAGTCAAATATTCATTAATTCAATTCTTTTAGGTGGCCAACAATTATTCGCAGACATTCAATATAATATACTAGAAAATCAATCAGTAGCTTAACACCTGGTTTCGATATTTCTTAAGGTCCATTTCACACTTCAACTACAGACAAATCTATAATTCCCATATAACCCCATCATACACAATCATCCTTTTTATCTTCACCTAGCTACTAGTGCGACTATCATTACAATCACAAGCAATAATTGAAATCGGAAGAGGAACTCACTCGGCCATGGTACGCCAGTCTCTTATCAATGGTGGTCGGGTCATTCGGTATCGTCGTGTTCGGGTTCACCTACCAAATAAGAATCTCATCACTAAACTAATTTAAACTATGTATCTATACTTCACAAAATCGGAATTCTTGCTATTTGCGGAAGTTCCAACTTAAAACGGCCATAACTCGGTCATTTTAACTCGGAATTTCGCAAATTTTATATCGATCTCTATCTACTTCGAAAGATCTATCTATTTCCAGTATTATTTTCAAGTTTTGAAAATAGCAAGTCCACGGAACAGTGGGATCAGTTCTGTTCTGTCACTTTCCCGATTTCGAAAAATTGTATCGCTTTTGATAAAAATGTTCCTAGTTGATGATTCATGCATGAATGGTATAGGAATGAATTACTAACATGAATGGCATGTAGTGGACTCAATATATGCATGGTCATGATGATTTTATGATAATAAACTCTTATGAACTCCTAAGTGTTAGAAAATTCCATAAGGTTATTTCTAAAAAGCTATTCTTCCACTTTACACTCGTTAGGGTTTCTTTGGCTTTTAAATCTTGTAATCCACTTGTTATCTAACTAAAATTAAGTTCTCAAAGTCTATATTAATCATGGCCTTCATTCATGTATAAAAATTCCCATTTTTCATTTAGTAAACATGTCTTTGAACAAGCTTTTTGTAAAAATCCGAATTTTCCAAATTTCATTTTCTTGCATTTTTCTTAAGGAAAAACTTGTCTAATGCATTAAAAATTGAAGCTCCAATATATATATTATCTAAGGACTTCATTTAGCTTATAAAACATCCAATTTAGACTTAAATACCAAGTGTTCTTGTAGGCATGAACCTAAGTTACGAATTTTTAACTATTGATCAACATACCAATATTTTCCATTCTAACTCCACCACTTGTTTTACATTCCTATCATGCCTAAACTCATCTAAACTTATGAAAATTATTCTTTCAAGATATCTACTACACATACCCTTCATTTTTCATATGAAATAAGAGTTCAAAAGTGATTTTGGTGGTCTTTAAAGTAGGGTTTCCATTTCATCCGAATTTTCAACATTTCATATTTGACAAAGTCCTTCCTTTTTCAATGTTCTTGCTTCCTATATGCAAAGACCCACTATCTAACACCTCTATACATGATCAAGACTACACTTTTATGATCATCAATGCATGAAAATCAAAATAATCATATGAACATGAACATAGATGAAGATGTGAATGTCTAACCACTAGATCTACTAATATCATGTATGATTCATGAGTCTCATGACATGAACATGAATATCTATGCATGATCCCTACTTTACATGCATGAACATAACACTATCTTCAACAAAAACTCATTTAAACTCTAGATCCACTTCTTGTGATGGCTTGAGATTCTTGTATTAGTGTTTTCATCTCCCTTGCACATGCTCATTGGGATTAAAGGTGGAAAACACACAAGAATGACCTTGCCATTACAAGATTTGGGAGGAACAAGGCTTGAAATCAACACTTAAATGAAGATTTAGAGATGAAAAGAAGAGAAAATTAAAGTTGTGAGTGTGTGATGCATGGAGGAGGTCACGGCATTATGGGGGAGGAGGAGGAGAGAGTTTTTCACCTTGATAAAAATTGGAAACAAGTGAAATGAAGAGAGAGAATGAATATTTAGTTTATATATTGGATGGATTAGGGTTTTAGTTAGTAAAATAAATGAAGAAAAGGCAAAAATGAGGAGGAAAGAAGGGGAGGGGCGCCGGCCATATTGTTGGGGGGGGGGGGGGGGGGGGGGGGGGTGGGTGTGGGGGTTTTGTGTGTGTGTGTGTTGAATTTTGAAAATTGTATTTTGTGTAATAAAATGTAATATTTGTGTTAATTAATTAGGAAACAAAATTTCTTGGAAAAGAAAATTGTAATGAGTAGTTGTAAGGATATAAGAATAGGATATGGGTAGTGTGTAGTGTAGGTTGTACTTGTGAATAGTAGACAAGACATCTACTTTACCGGTTGTAGCGAAAACACGGGAAAAGCTATAACTGTAATTTTTATAGCTCGGAAAATTATAAAATTGATATTTTTGGAATCCTTATAAAATTAAGGTTCTAATGAATATTCCGGAACATTTTTCTGAATCCGTGGTCTGGGGCACGCTTTTCCGTAATTGAGCTCGGGAAGGCTCGGAATTGAAAAATTCCCGAATTTAAAACTTTCAAAGGTTTAAAATGTACTTTAGAACAATAATTCAAATTCATTTACTTTATAAAATTTCTTTTATTGTGAAATCGAAGGAAAGCCGGATCTAGGGTTTCTAGGCTCCTCTCACTAAACTGGAATCGGACCGATATAGGGTTTCGTTCTCTGGTTTCCAAAGTTCGTCCGATTACTATCCGATTACTAGGAGAACTAGGGTATACCTTATAAGAATAGTAATAATAATAACAATAATAACAATTTAGGTGACTAAAAATATTAAATCGTACTGGAAGACTCACTAATTACCGGTAGTAACGAAATACGAACAGATTTATAAAACTAGATAATTCTAGCTATGTGAAAATTTGTAAAACTAATAACTTAGAGATCCTTTAGAAATATAAGTCTAACGGCATTAAAACATATTCTTAACATTTCGAATCCCAGAGCGTGTTTTTCGAAACTGGCACCTGATCTGATTGGAATAGGTCGGAATTTCATTGATCTCATCTTTACAGAGTATCCTAGACTTAATACGAACCGATTACACCTTTTTCCTCTTGTTCCAACTCCTGGGTTTAAGAATACGCGATTGCCGGGTCTAAGTATGGAGTTTCTCAGGAGATTCAAGGACTTAGGTTTCCGGGTTGGCCTCCCGATTCGCCCCTTTGCCAAAATAAAAACTAATATTTTATACTTACATGACTTATTTAATTGGTGAGATTTATTTTAAGGGCGATTTCATAAGAACTTAGTATCTTACAACGTTCTCGGAATTCTTTGGATTGGGTTTTATTTCCGAAGGTTAATCACTATTTACTTCTTAGCAATTTGCTTTAGGGCTCCATTTTACCCGAATTTGTAAGTTATAGCTAATTAGAAAATTTGTCGTACGTAGGGGTTTTAGAATGGAAGTATGTTGAGTTGCTAGCTTATTTATGAGATTTCTTATTTCTCTCATGATTTAGAAATTTCCGGGTTCGTTCAGAGTTTGTGACCTATCTAAGTTCGGTTTTAATTTGGAGTGGCTTTTAGGGTTTTATTTTCCAAGTTCATCTCCTAGACTATTTACTGAAATTTTCCGGGGCTTACAATAATGCATTGCATATTGTCAAGTCACATTTAGAAGACAACACCCCATGTATGTGCGACATACCTCCACGGTTACCTCAATCTCAAAGGGCCTGAGCTTTGCTAATTGGCCACGAGCATTGATGAGTACATATCTTTTAGTTTTTCTTCAATGTAGTAAGCAGTTCTTGTAATTAATTGTGATACATATAGCTATTTAAATTCGATGGCCAAAAGTAGCATCAATCTAGCAAAAGTAACAGTGTTGATGATGGACAATGATGATGATTGAACATAATAAGGAATCTTTAATTATGTTAGGATGATATATGTCCAAGAAATAATTTTATTACCAACGTCCCTCCACTTTACACAACATCTCCACATCTTTTGACTTTGAGTCTTTAGGATTAATCACCCCATTATTATTCTGCTAAAATAATTCACAAAGTCTAGGAGAAATGATCACATCCAACCATTTCACAAAGCATCAATATCTTCAAAGAAAAAGGAAAATATATTTCTATTCCTATTGTTGCCTACTGAGCCAAGTTGCAAGGCCCGGATATCTTCTTTAAGATGTTAGAACAGCTAAGCAGATCAACTTTGTTATCTTATTTCTATTCCTATTGCTGCTTGTTGAGCCAAGCTGCAAGGCTCAGACATCTTCTTCAAGGTGTTAGAATAGCTAAGTAGATTAACTTTGTTATCTTATTGTAGATGATTCGATCCAGTTATAATGATCACATGTGTGTAGCGTCTAACTTGTGCTATACATGGCTTCAGAAAAGCGACTTCACAATAGCATATAATGACACGTAAGGACGACTTATGAAAAGATGACAGGGAGGAGGAGTAAGCAATCTCATATAGCTCGAATGCACGCGTGATAGGTGGAGGAGCTATACAACATCAACCCCACAATTCTTGGAGAGAGGTGATGCGTTCTTTGTTATGATAACTATTTGATCTCTGTGATTATAATCCACCAGCACGACAACGTTTCTCTGAATAACCAAAAAATCTTCTTTAATGAGAGAACTCCTGAGATATTTATAGAGTTTGGCTGTTGACAACATTTGTTAGATCGCAAGGTGTGTCAACGACTCAAATGAGTCATTCTTCTGATGGATCCTTCTATGGGCTCACTTTAAGTTTAAGCCCATGAGAGCCTCTTTTAAGTGCATGAGCTTCTCTGAGAAAGATTGAGAGCGAACAGGCCGGTTTAACAATCCTTACTCTAAGCCCACTATGCCAAATCTCCCATAAGTCATCCCAAAACATGGACTCGACTCTTTAGGCCTTGTCACTTAGCCCAAGAGTCAAATCCAAATATTCATATATAATTAAAGTATCCATCTACAATTTGCCCCCTGACCAAAGTCCTTTAGACAAAAAATCAAAGGGATTTGGGCATCAAGTAAATCAGCTTGAGTATTGTCCAACGTTTACGTGCATTAAAATAGCTACAAAGCTGCTGGAGCTAATAAATTTATTTGCTGAGATAAAATGTTATAGGAGTCTTACTAGATTCATCTTAATGTACCAGTAGTGTCATTTTAGGTTCCTTTAATAGAAAACCATCTTTGGGTGCCATGCTTAGATTCATGCAAAGGGCCCATTTGGAGCAACCTAAATTCGTTGTCCGCTTGTAAAGTAGAATATCATGGGAAAGATCTGCAAGCTCAATGAAATGATAGACACAAATCAAAGCAATTATTGAAATAGGAGGCAACTTTAGCATAACCTTCCGGTGACAAGTGACAACACCAACCCTCATTAATTTTCAATATGTAAAAAATACTTGAAATTCCAATGCTTGATATCGGCATGCTTTTGCGGTCAAAATGTCTATCATCGGTCACCCGCTCATTCATTCCATTTTTTTTTTTTCACTTTTACTAAGATAGTAAAAAAAATTTGATCTTAATAGATTGTACCATGATGTCTCGCGTTCATTTGCTGGATGAGCTTCCATGTTGTTTTTTTTTTCTTTTTTTTTCTTTTCTTATTTTCGTTTGTGTGCTTATAATGAAAGTATCCCAATCTCGTATAACTATGACGATGATGAAATTATAAGGCTAAGTGTCTAGCAAATTTTATCCCTTTCGTTTGTAATCCAACATATTTCTGTCTTTGATATTGTCGTCTATTCAAATCTGAGTAAATCAATTTCAAATTATGTATTATCTTTTCCATTGGACTATTGAACAAATACTTGACGTAACCTCTCTTTCATCTTATTATCATATAATAGTAGTAAATCCCAAGCTTAATGAACCATATCATAATCTTGATATTCTTGTATCTTCACAAAGAATATCCATAATACTATCACCCTTTGAAATCAAATCTAACTCAAGGAAAGCATTATCTGAAATTTGATTTAAACTAATGAAATCTTTATCATACCTTCTTCACAAATTCACTCATCCATATTAATCAAATCTTTTAAATAAGCTGCAAAGTAATCTCGATATTCCTGTATCTTCAAAAGCATATCCATAATACTATCACCCTTTGAAATCAAATCTAACTCAGGGAAAGCATTATCTGAAATTTGATTTAGACCAATGAAATCTTTATCATATCTTCTTCACAAATTCACTCAGCCATGTCAATCAAATCTTTTAAATAAGCTACAAATCTCTTTAGTATCTATCATTGTAATCTTCTGTTGGGCTATATACAACACGTAATGATAGGAAAAGATTAGCTTGAACCTTTTCCAAATCTTTTTTTATTTCACTTCTAATTCGCTTCTTCATCCATAATTAATTATATCTTCTCGTCCGCTTTACCTATATACACATATATGTATAATCTATCTTTCCCATCCTTTTTTTTTTTTTTTTTGTGATCGGCATAGAGAACAAGACCAGGTCACTTTTCTTTCCTTTATCTTACTGAATTTCTCGTTTCCATCGTTACTTTCCACATACTATTTATTTACTTATTTATTTTGGAATGGGAAACTACAGGATCCTTTTGCCTCCCTTGACTGGCAGGCATTTGCAACGGTGAGGAAATTTTTTTTTTAAATCGGTTATTGATCCGCTGAACAGATGTGTATATGTATATATATCGTATACGTATGGACTGAGCACAGCTCAACTTTACAAAAGTTAACTGCCCCTCCGTTGCATCCATGGGTAATTAAAAAACACAGCTTTGGGTGAGTCCGTGATCTGCCATATCAAGTCTGTCCCATCCGTTTTTTTTAAATTAATCCAGTGTCATATCACCGAATATTATATATACACATATCTATTCATATACAAAAATAAAGAAATCATATTTTCTAAACCTTCTCCGTATCTTTTCTTGACCCAAACATTGATGATATTTCATCTATAAATCTTGCCACCTCATCCGAATTCCACAACTCTTGTATGGATAATCCATCGTAGAGGAGATAGACACACATATACGTGTAGATAAAAATCAATTTTTTTTTTCTGTGTCATGCTTTCTTGACGAAAGAACTTGGTTCGTTCATCGACGATAGGAATCACGATCAAGCACCAAAGCAAAATGAATCAACTTGTTGACTTGACATTTTAGATGACAACGGCCAAAGGCAATACTTCCGATGGCTGCGATTCTTGAACTTGTTTTTGGTAACCTGGTATAATGGTACATAAATATTCACTTGTGTACTCCTTTTTTTTTTTTTTTTTTTTTTCTTTTGATATATCTCCATCGTCAAATTGCAGCTATCAATACCAATAATGGTTCCATAGCAGTGACGAACTTTGACAAAACGACTTCAATCTTTAATAAGGTCCGAAACTCAATCCTACTTTCTTGTTCGTACATTTGTACCAATACGGCCTTGCATCCACTACAAATAATGATAATAGATATGATGTATTAGTAATGGGTGGCGTAACTTGGATCCTTGAACACCTGCATCTGTCATTCATGAACCTTTTTTATTAATTTTTGTCGTGATGTCTGCCTACTTGGGCTTACATACATATATATATATATATATATATGTATGTGCGCGTGCGCACGCGAATGCCATATGCACGTATATATGTTGCCATAATCGATGTGAGAAAGTGTAATATTTGCATACTTGCTTCTGTCTTTCTTGCAAGATCTGCTTGTTAAAAGGCATCAAGACGCTGTTGAGTGACATCTAAAATAATCATCTGATGGCTTTTCTCAACAGCCATCTTTATCCATCAAGTGGCTTTTCTTAGCAACTATCCATCATCCACCATATGGCTTTTTTCAATAGCCATTTACCATCTGTCAAGACCAAGCCATTAGTCATCACAACCATCTAGTAGCTTTTCTTAATAGCCATCTATCATCCGTCAAACTACTTTTTCTCAGCAGCCATTTGTCATCCATTAAGTGGCTTTTCTCAGCAGTCATCTGTCATTCATCAAACTTATAGCTAATTCAGTGCTATAAAATTCCTAGTGATGGTATCGTGGATCACATACACCATCAACCAAAAGGACACCATCAAACAAAAGGACCTATTATTGCAAAACAGTCGACCTCTTCCAATTCCGTCTCCTCACAACAACTGGATCGATCATACAATTTCTGAAGATTTATTCTAGAGGAGGATCAAGAAGAGAGATACCTTTGGATCGAAGTGTTCTAACAACTCCTATCACTTTATTGAGCCTGAGCCAAATCCAGCTAGGAGAGAAGTCATTGCAACGAACTTAGTGCTGCGGTTCTATAATGAAAGAGAAAGGAGCTACCGCTCTCCTATACTCGATTTGTTTTTCCAAGACAAGCGATCCCAGGATAGGCGGAATGGGCAAGACATGTCTATGAGGAACCTAAGCAAAAGGCCGCACTAAGATCTGCCAAAGTATATCGCGCTATTGATATTATTACACAGTTTAGTTTTCCTCCAACTAACGATATGCAGCTATGGCAATCTGTCATCTCATGGTAGAGTACCCAAACTCAAACCTCTATCGCATCGTGCGGAGAGTTCACACCCACACTCGAGGATGTGTTCATGCTACTAAGGCTTTATGAATTTGGGCAGACTGACATCACCACCCTTTCCGCTACACAAGGGGAGCAATATATTCAAGCAGCACTTTTGGCTGCTTTAAAAGCACGTAAAGTTAGAGGGAAAAAAGTCCATCTTCATTTCCTAGATTGAGCATTTTTTTTTAACAATATAACTGAGGATAGAGCCATAGTTTCAAAGCTGCATCCCGAGCGTGTGTAAGTGTTAACATTCCTTACGTAAGCATGTGACTTTATTACTCTCCTCTTTTTCCTTCTTATTAATTCCCTTTTTTCTTTTGTGTGTGTGTGTGTAGCTATGAGCTTTCAGCATTTATGGCATTATAGCTATCATCATACGTTTTTCTTGGTGGGTTAATAGAAGGAGTGAACCCACAGCTATTCTTGTTGGCTATTTGTATAGAGGAGGGCCAACACTTAACTTTAGTGCCTTTTTACTTGGGTTCCTTCTATTGGCGCTTGGACTTGTATCATCATGCATCAATCCGCTTAAAAGGGCGATACGTTGTGTATTCTCATGCAAACTTGGTGTTTTTACAGCTCTTTATCTATGAGCGGTTTCGAGCATACACATCTTCCCCAAATATTTAACACAATTCCCAATTACAAGATCCTAGGGTGGTGGCAATGTTAAAGAGACGGCTTGTGAAACTCTTATAGAATGTCATTGACGAAGCTGTGAAACTCTTATAGAATGTCATTGACGAAGCTAATGTGTCACGCCCTATAGGAGTACCCTAACCGTAACAATCCGCCACATGCCATATAAGACTCACGAATCACTACCCAAGTCCTTCGGGAGTCTTGTATAGATGTAGGGCGTCTCTTTACGATAATAGAATACTCGACCCAATGGAGTTAAAGCGTTTAATTCGACGTTCACTGGCAATAGAATATAAATCAAAACACAAATACGATTAGTTACAAAATCTAAGGGGCATTCTCCCGCAAAAGAATATTAACTAGAGATTTATTACAGTCATCCAGAGTTTCTTGGTTTCCTACGGAAGTCTAAATAAATTTAGAATACAACTTTTAAAGGAAATGCCTAGCTCCTATACTTGAGCTGTAGCTTGTCTTGGCCTAAGCCATATGAATTCGTGCTGCAATAAATAAAAACTATAGGGACGTAAGCTACACTAGCTTAGTGAGTGAGAACTTCCAAGATCACATTTATAACATATCATACAAACAAATGATTAGCCAGACAAGTGATATGCATCAAACATATGAAATTAACAAACATATGACCAGCCGAAAATCATATGTGAATGGACTTGCGCCCTCCATCCCGGGTTAGCGGATTAACGGATTCTATGGTATGATGCCGTTTAGGCTCATGGTCAACAAACTTATAAATTCGTTTTATGGATCACGATTAACCAACTCATTAATTCATTTTATGGATCACGATTAACCAACTTTTACACTGTTTAGGATCACGGACAACCAACCAATGCTAATGCTCCATCCCTATTGTGATATGAATGAGTCCATATTTATTTTCAATGTCGAATAGTCAATTATACCAATTCTTTAAGTGATCAATTAGTAATCGCAGATAATCAATTCTAATTCATCTATACAAGCAATGGTTAATCACCCGGTTTCGATATTCTTATATTCAATTTCTCATATCAACAGCAACCATATCTAATTCCCATTCATCCCCATCATGCATATCCATTTTATCTTTGCCAAGTATCTAGTGCAACTACCATTACAATCATATACAATAAATGGAATCGGAAGTAACACTCACTCAGCTATAGATCATCAGTCTTTTAGTAATAATAGTCCGGTGGTAGAGAATCGTCGAATTTGGAGTTACCTAAAAAGGAAGAAATACCTTAAGAAGTATTTCATCACTTAACTAATCCAAACTATATATCAAAACTTAGTAAATTCATAATTCTCGCTATTTGCAGAAGTTCCGACTTAAAACGGTCATAACTTAGTCATTTTAACTCGGAATTTCGTAGATTATATATCGATTTCTATCTACTTCAAAAGATATATCTAATTCTAATATTATTTTCAAATTTTGAAAATATTTGGGCCACGAAACAGGAGGATCAATTCCGATCGGTAAAAATTCCCAATTTCGAAAAATGGTTTCGTAAATGTTTGAAATGTTTCTACTTGATAAATCAATTATACATGCAATATTAATGATTTCCTATCATGAATGGCATGTTATGAGTTTAATGTATACATGATCTTGATGATGTTTACTAAAAGAAAATTTTGGAACTTTTTATTTTGCAAGACTTCAAGAATAACTACTTTTAAGAAAACTAGTTTTCTAACTTTGATAACTCACTTGTGTTTTGGGATTAATTCTTAGAAATTTCTAGTTATCTTTGTTAGAATTGAGTCTTCATAATATTTATTACATAAGACCTTCATTTCTACATAAAAATTCCCATTTCATACTTTGTAAACATGTTTTCAAGTAAGATCTATTCCAAAATCCGAATTTTTAGAAATTTAATTTTTGAATGATTCATTTGGGAAAAACTTGTTTAATGCATTAAAATTTAAGGCTTTATTATACCTATCCTTTAAGGAATTCATTTATTACATAAAACTTTCATTTTGAGCTTGGATAATAGGTGTTTTCATGGTCATAATCCAAAATTATGAATTTCACAAGTTGACTAGTAACTCAAAATTTCCTGTCTTATTTCTACTCTTTGTTTTACACATTATTCTCATCAAATCTTATTTCAACTTATAAAAATCATCACTTAGTGATATCAATTACCTATACCCTTCATTTTTCATATAAAATATGAGTTTTAGAGTTGATAAAAGGGTTTTTAAAACATGGTTTTGAATTTATACGAATTTTTCATGTGATCATTTCAACAAAAACTTTTCCTTCTTAAGTTTCTTGTCTTATCTACTTAAAGATCTACTAACTACAACATTTATATACACAAGACCAAGCCTTTATGAGCATTAATGCATGAAAACACAAAATATTCATGAGATCATGAATGTCAAGTATAATATGAGTATCTAAATGCTAGATCTACTACTTATGATGCATGAAATGAAGTTTAAAAACACATTTAAACATAAGATCCACTCTTGTGATGGCTTGATATTCATATATTAGTATTTTCTTCTCCCTAGCAAGTGCTCATGGGGACTAAAAGTAAAAATACTCATGAATAATCTTGAGATTACAAAATTTAATGGTAGAAAGGGTTAGAATTCATCACCTAAGGCTTGAATCAAATGGAAAATGAAGAAGGAATGAGCTTGTATATGTGTGTGTGATGTGGGAAAGCTCACGGCTAGAGGGAGAGAATAGAGAGGATTTTGTGATTTTTTTGAAACAAATGTAGTAAAATGAAGGAGAGAGAATGTAAAAAATTATTTATAGTATGTGAATTAGGGTTTGTTTTAATTATAAAAAAGAAATAAAATAAAACAAATTGAGGTCAAATTGGGGAGGGGGGTTGTGCGCCGGTTTGACGGGAGAGAGTTTGAATTATTTTGTTTGTAATTTATGTAATAAAGGTCTTAATTTGTAATAATTATTAAGAGACAAAAATTTCTTGGAAAAGAAAATATAATTGAGTATTTGTAAGGATATAAGAATAAGATATGGCTTGTGTGTATAGTAGGTTGTACTTGTGAATAGTAATGAATAGTAAACAAGACAATTACATTACCGGTAGTAAAGCAAATACGAGAAAAGGGCTATAACCGTAATTTTTATAACCCGAAAAATTATAAAACTTATATTTTTGAAATCCTTATTAAATTTCGGTTCTAAAGAGTATTATGGAATATTTTTCTGAATTTCTAGTTCCAAGGCTCGCTTTTCCGTAATGGATCTCGGGAAAGCCCGTAATAGAAAATTTTTCGAAATCAGAAATTTTTATGGTTTGAAATATACTTTAAAATATTATTTCACATTAAATTATTTTATAAGAGTTTTTTTAATTTGAAACCGAAGGAAAGTTGGATCTAGGGTTCCTAGGTTTCTCTCACCAGGCTTATACTAATCCGATTTAAGATTTTGGTTTCCGGTTCCGAAGTTTATTTGATTACTAGGAAAATCGGGGTTTACAACCTTCCCACCTTAAATAGAGTTTTATCCTCAAAACTGAACTGACGTACCTTGTCTTTCAAACAACTTGGGGTACTTTCTCTGAATCTCCTATTTAGCTTTCCAAGTAGCTTCCTCGGAGGCATGGTTTCTCCACAACACCTTAACGTACTGAATTTCTTTGCTCCGAAGCTTTTGGGTTTTCTTATCTAAAATCCTTATGAGATGTTCTTCATAGGTCAAATTCTCCTTCAACTGAATGGGTTCCAATTCTAAAATCCTTTCTGGTTCGGGTACATATTTCCTTAATACCGACACATGGAACACATTGTGGATTCCTGACAAGTTTGGTGGTAAAGCTAGTCGGTATGCTAGATTTCCAACTCTTTCCAAAATTTCGAAGGGTTCAATATATCTCAAGCTCAACTTTCCTTGTGTACGTTTTCTCCTTATACTTTTGATCGGGCATATTTTCAAATACACATGGTCGCCCACTTTAAACTCGAGTTCCCTTCTTTTTAAATCCGCCCAACTCTTTTGACTGTCTTGAGCTTCTTTCATTTTTCGTTGGATCACCTTCACCTTATGGCCGCTTCTTGTACCAATTCTGGCCCGATAGCTAATTTTTCCACATCATCAAAAAACAGAGGGGACCTACAACGCCGTCCATATAAGGCTTCGTAGGGTGGCATATGAATAGTTGAGTGGTAGTTGTTGTTGTAAGCAAACTCGATGATGGGTATATGGTTATCCCAACTCCTTCTGAATTCCAAAACACAGGCTCTTAGCATGTCTTCCAAGCTTTGGATTGTCCGCTCAGACTGTCCATTGGTCTGAGGGTAGTATGCCATACTGAAATGCAATTTTATACCCAAACTCTGCTGTAGACTTGTCTGGAACTTGGACACAAATCTCGGGTCTCTATCTGAAATGATTCCTACTAGTATGCCGTGTAATCGTATAATCTCTCGAATGTAGATCTTAGCCAACTTGTCCATTGAATAGGTTATGTTTATGGGTAAGAAGTGCGCTGACTTAGTTAACCGATCCACTATTACCCATACAACGTCATAACCCAAAGAAGTCTTTGGAAAACCACACACAAAGTCCATGGATATCTGATCCCACTTCCATTCAGGGATGGGTAGAGGCTTTAATAATCCTCCTAGCCTTTGGTGTTCCACTTTCACTTGTTGGCAGATCGGGCACTTCATTACATAATATGCTATATCCCTTTTCATGCCATTCCACCAATAGTGGCTTTTTAAGTCCTGGTACATCGTGGTACCTCCAGGATGCATGGTGTAACCAGAGTTGTGAGCTTCGGTCATTATTTCCTTTCTTAATTCCCCATCTTTAGGCACACACAATCTTCCCTTCATTCTGACCACATCTTCATCATCTATTGCATAATCCAAGTATTTACCTTCTTGAATTTCCTTTTTAATCCTTTGTATTATTTCATCATATCTTTGGGCTTCTTTAATTCTTTCAATCAAAGTTGGTTCCAATACCAAATTAGTTATTTCAAGCTCTGCACTTTGATCTACGAATTCAATTCTCAACTTCTCAAAATCTCTTATTAGATCTCTTTAGCTTGTGATTAAAGCAGCTACTTCTCCGTAATTTTTCTGACTCAAGGCATCTACAGCTGCATTTACTTTTCCTGGGCAGTAATGTATTCCCAAATCATAGTCCTTTATCAGTTCCAACCATCTTCTTTGCCTCATGATCAATTCTTTTTGTGTGAACAAATACTTAAGACTCTTGTGATCCGTGTATACTTTATACCTTTTCCTATATAAATAATGTCTCCAAAGTTTTAAGGCAAAGACAACTATGGCCAATTCCATATCATGAGTAGGATAGTTGTGCTCATGGGGTCTTAACTGTCGAGAGGCATAGGCAATAACCTTTCCTTCTTGCATTAGCACACATCCAAGGTCATTCCTTGAAGCGTCACTATGCACTATATAAGACTTTTCCAGGTCTCGCAGAACTAAGATTGGTGCCGATACCAACCGCTGTTTCAATTCTTGGAAACTCTGTTCTCTTTTATCCGTCCAAACAAACTTTTTGCTCTTTTGTGTCAATTGAGTTAGGGGCTTAGCTATCCTTGAAAAATCCTTCACAAACTTGCGATAATAGCTAGTCAATCTTAGGAAACCTCTTGCTTCTGTAATTGTTTGTAGCTGTTTCCACTCTACTATAGCCTTAATCTTTCCTGGGTTAACTGATATCCCTTCTCCTGTTACAACATGTCCAAGAAAAGATATTCTGTCCAACCAAAAGTCACAATTGGATAATTTGGTGTACAACTTGTTTTCTTTTAAAGTTTGTAACGCCATCCGAAGATGTTCCTCATGTTGTTCCTTATTCTTGGAGCATATGAAAATATCATCTATAAAGACGATTACACACTTATCCAAAAGTGGCTTGTAAACCCTGTTCATAAGATCCATAAATGGCAGTTGGTGCATTGGTCAATCCAAATAACATCACCAGAAATTCATAATATCCATAACGGGTACGAAAAGCCGTCTTTGGTACATCATCAGGCTTTATTCTTAGCTGATGATATCCTGAGCGCAAATCATTGTGTGAGAACACACATGCTCCTTAGAGCTCATCAAACAAATCATCAATCCTCAGTAAGGGGTATCGATTCTTGACTGTAACCTTGTTTAGCTCACGATAATCGATACATAATCTCATACAAACCCCTCCGGCAGCAAAAGTACACACAATCTTATTGATAACAAGGAGGGAGCTTCCTTAGCATCCGAGGATGAAGAACTTGGTAATAAAGAGATTGTTGGCAAGCCTAGTAAAATGGAGCCACATGAGATGAATGAAAGGAATTCTGGCTCAACACCTATTGCGGGGCCTGAGAATGAGACATATGCTGCTGCTTTGCTTCGAGTAGGAACTTATGGCGGTAATGCTAATGCTACATCTATTAATGCTTCACAGCACTTCTCATTGTTTGACGAGGTTCCTTTACTTACCACATCTTCTGCTTAGGCTACCTCTTTTTCTAATGTCCCTCTTTCCCCAGTTTTTGGCATGTCATTACAACATGAGATAGTAACTCCTAACACAAGAGCAACCACCAATGAGATTGTTGCTTTCCATAGATTTGTTGTGCCTTCTCATCTTGTGCATTCATTAGAATGGTTGCATTCCATTGAGGGAGAATTCTAGACAGGGTGCTTTGTTCTGGGCATGAATATAGTTGATCTCATGATAATCTTGTTGGGGCAAGCAATTCAGCTTCTTGATAGGCCATGGGATTCATTATCAACTAAAGAACTTGAGTTGTTGATCAACGGGATTGCTAGGGCTCGTGGCCTTAATTTCAAAGTTGGGAGTTTAGAGCATGTTGCTAGTAAAGCCCAAAGAATGTTGAGTTGCCATGCAGTTGTACAAATACGTAACAAGTTGAGAGCTGAACTTGAGGGGGCGGAGTTTGAGATAAAAAGACTTCTTGGTAATGGGGACACTTCTGCAATTATAAAGTCAGACATTGGTGCTTGAGTTGATGATTTGCTTATTGGATTAACATATGATATTTGCTATTTTTTTAGCACTTAAAAAAAACGTTTAGATTCGAAATGATTAGTATTTATATTTCTTTGTTCAATTCATTATGCTTGTATTGCATTTTTTTTAATTGTGCGCTTATAAGTTACTATATTCACTAAGCAACAACAACAATTACTATTCACGAGGAAACAAAATTATCTAACCCTTTTGGTAGGTACCCATGCATTGAAGAGTGTTTTTCACATGCTAGCGGAGAACCGTTACAGCATGTTCGTTTGCATTAAAGCAACAATAATGATATACATTACCCTAATTAAGAAAGACACAAATATAGATCAATTAAGGGGGTATTACCCACTACATAAATATTGATCTCACAAGTACGTGATCATTTAATATTTTTAAATCAAAGAGTTTATTAACATAACGTGCTTAGAACATAGTTTTTTTTTTAAACAACAGTGATGCTTGATTTATTTACTGCATTCATGTATTATATGTTAAATGTGCGCTAAGGAGATGAAACTCTAACTTTGCAGCTGTCACGCCCCAAAGAGTATCCTAGATGTGACAGTCCGCCACATTTGATATTTAAACTCAAGTATGATAACCTAGTTAAGGCTTACGTTCAACATATAGGGGACCATACTTTGAATCAAGATAGCTTAAGGAGACATACATAGCAATGAGAATATAAATCATAACAATTATAATCAAGATTAATCTATTATAAAGATCGAAGGGGTATACCCCCGTCAAAATATTAAGAGTTCTTAAGTTTTCAAAGGTCTCTTGCATCAACATATATATATATATATATATATTAAGATTAAGGAGATTCAACTAGAATTCTATACTTAACATCTAGGTCCCGACTTCCTCAAAAATCTCCTTAAATTCCAAAAGATATACCTACGGAAAGTGGCCTCTCGGGGATAGCTATAAATAATCATACTGCAACAAGAAATTATAAGGGTATAAGCGTACGAGCTTAGAGAGTTTCACATCCAAATTAAGTACTTTAACATACAATAGGACAAACAAGTTATATTATCAATCATATAAAATGCACAAGCACGTGAGCATACAATACATAAGACTTTTCCGAGAGTCTTATGTTAAATGGATTTACACCTTTTATTCGGGGTTAGGAGTTTCAGGCCCATACGACCATAGATTTCAATTTTTTCTCATTTATATTGTGGTTGATATAGGTGCCCACCCACACACATTTTTTCAGTTGATATAAGTGCCTACACCACTACCATTTCAATTCCAACTATTATCCCGATATTTGAGTTTACAGGCCTCTCGTTGCCCAGTTATTACGCTTTCTTCCCACAAAGGTATAATAAAAATTGCAATGTGACTCACATATGGTATGCATGGTCAATTTGATTATAAGATCATGGCATATTAATTAACAATTTATGGATGATCATAGATATTGCAGACACTTCAATTCTATACTAAATCATACAAATATTTACAACAATCCCATTTCGATATCCTTATCATCGATTCACTCAAATAAAATCCACATGCACAAACCAATTTTATCTTACCCTAATTCTAATGCCACCATCATTACAAGCACAATCATAAGCGCATAATTTAAAGATTGTGAATTTACTTTGCCATGGCGCAAAAATCCACTTAATTGTAATAGTCCTCGGGAAGGTCTATTTTGTCTCCCAAGTCTCCTAATCAAAAGAAATAACTCTAATGAGTATTTCTATAAAGTTTGAGTGAATCTATAAATTCTACTCTAACAAGTTCGTCAAAGTTCGCCTAAGAGGAAATTTCAATTTAAAACGGCCGTAACTTGGTTATTTTAAGTCGGAATTTTGCATATTATATACTGATTTCTATCTATTCGATGAGAGCTATCTATTTCTAAAGTTATTTCCATCAAACAAGGTCGTTTGGTCCATGAATAATAGGGTAGAGAATGCTATACGAAATTCCCATCCCACAATTCAACTCCTAATTTCAATCCAAGCATCATTCTAAAGCTTTGATAGATACTTAGCTTATATCTTGAAAAACTCTATTATATACATGTATGACTCAATATCATGCATGATTCAGGGGTGTTGGTAAATCTATTTCCTCATGTGCTTAGATAATGTTTAATAGGATGTACAAGACATTATTTTCCTAACTTTGTTTCTATCAAGTGCATCATGTGTATATGCAATACCTATAAGCAATTGTCATGAATGTTATGAGATGAACTATCTATATATGTATTTTCTTAATGATATGATACCAAGAATTATTTTAGAAAACTTTTGCTTTGCAAAACTTTTGAAATTTTAAAACTTAAGAAAACTAGTTTTATTTCTTACAAAATCACACTTATTCTTACCAAAATTCACCCTAATGACCTATATGTCTGTCATCTTCCTTACTTTAATGAAATTTTTTGTTTTGGAGTTGGAAAATAGGTGTTTACATAGGGGGTTTACTTAGATACAAAATTTATAAGATTTTTAAGGAATGAAAACATTGTTTAATCTATATTTTGAAACCTTTACTTATTTTAGGATTATACTTTGATAAATTTCATTTATCCTAGTCAAAATTAGGTCTTTATTACATGTATTCCCTAGGATTTCTATTTTTCCATAAAAATCCTCATTTTGGCATTTGGAAATAGGTGTTTAAATAGTGGTCATTTTCAAATCTGAATTTTGAAATTTCCATTTGAGATTGTTTCTTTTGTAAAACTCATTTAATCTTTCTAAAACTAATTTCTAATCAACCCTACTCCTTAAGGCTTCCATTTCTTTAATAAAAATCTTGTTTTGGGGTTGAAAAATAGGTTTTTACATATCATGCATTCTTCATTACGAATTTTGAGTTTATTATTGGGATTGAAACATAACTTTTGCAAACTTTCCTTGTTTTGAAGATATCTCTTAGTAGATTTAAGCTTTACTCATCAAGATCACTCATTTATGATATCTATTCCCTAAGCCTTTCATTTTTTATGTAAAATACTCATTTTGAAGTTGAAAAATAGCTTTTCTAAATATGGTTACCCTAATTTAAAAAATCTACATTTGTTGAAACCAAAATAGATTTTAAGCTTTCTAATATTTTCCTACTATTATCATGCTACTACAAGTCCTTTATGCACATAAAAGAAAACCTAAAGCATTTATGAACTCAAAACAACTAGATCTAGTTTATTATATTAGTCATAAATGCATGAACACTATGATCATTATGTGGATATGGTCAAATGATAAACACATGCACAAAATATTAATAATAACAACATAACTTAACAATAAAACAAAGTAAAAGCAAAATAACTTAAATAATAAGATCTATAACATTGTGATGGCAAGGATCTCACGTTCAAGTGTTTTCATATCCCTAGCTTAAAGCTCATGGGGATTTTTGAGTGGAATCACACATGAATGATCTTTCCATTACATGTTTTTAAGATATTAAAGTATAGATCTATTACCTATTAGATGTGTGGAGTAAGAAACTTGAAGAAAAACAAAAGAGTGTGTGTGTGTATTGAGGGAGGGAGGTCACGACATAAGGAGAGGAGAGGGAGAGAGCTTTATAAAATTTTCTAAAAGTGAAAAAGAGGAAAGAAAGAAATGAAAAGGTGAAGGCATAAAGGAGTTTATATAGAAAAGTGGATCAGGGTTTGCTTTAATTGAACAAAAGGAAAATAAAACAAAATTGGAGAGAGGGGGAGGGCATAGGGGTGCCGGTTTGCATAAAGGAGAGAGAGGAAGTGTGTTGTGTAAGTTTCAAAATTAAATAAGTAATTTAAGTAGTAAAAGTTGTATTGGAAAGATAAATTTGTAAGGAAGTGATGTGAAATTGTAAGAATAGGTTGTAAAGATGTAAGAATAGGGTATGGATGATTGTACTTGATGAATAGTGTGAAAGAAAGCAAAAAGTTGATTAGACTATATAATTTCCGGTAGTAATGAAAATTTGATAAAAGGTTATAACTACAACTTTTATAATCTGAAAAATTATATAACTGATATATTTGGGAATCTTACAAAATTACGAATCTAACGGTAGTAATATCATATATTTAGTATCTCGAGCCTTGGGACACGCTTTTCAAAGTCTGTATCCGATTGAGTTCGAAATAGATCGAAAATTCACTAATCTAATATTCTTACGTGCCCTAATATTATTACGAACCAAACTATACTCTTTATTCAAATTTTGACTTCTTGGTTTAAGAATACGGGGTTGCCAAATCTAAACTGCTTGGGTGTTCCAGGGATTATTGGCTTAGGGTTTTCGATTGATTTTCTGGTTTAGGGTTTGAACTTAAAATCACCTTAAAAATTATGAGTTTACAACCTACCCCCCTTAAAAAAAGTTTTGCTGTAAAAACTTGAAAGGCGTACCTAATTTCTCAAACAAATTGGGGTATTTCTATCGCATCTCGATTTTGGCCTCCCAAGTTGCCTCATCGTGTGAATGATTTCTCCAAAGAATCTTAACATATTTGATTTCTTTATTTCTCAACTTTTGAACCTTTCGATCTAGAATCTACACCAGGTGCTCTTCATAAGTGAGGTTCTACTTCAACAACACCAGTTCCAACTCTACAATTTGATCCGGGTCGGCTACGTACTTACGAAGAACAGAGACGTAAAAAACATTGTGTACCCCAGACAGATTTGGTGGTAAAGCAAGGTGATACGCCAACTCTCCAGCTCGCTTAAGTACTTCGAATGGACCAATGTACCGGGGGTTTAACTTACCTTGTGAGCGGAGTCGGTGGATACTCTTGATAGGGTATACCTTTAAGTATACATGATCTCTTATCTAGAACTCAAGAACTCTCCTTTTCAGATCTACCCAACTCTTCTGTTGATCTTGAGCCTCCTTCATTCGTTGTTGGATAACTTGTACCTTATTAGCGACATCTTGTATAAGAACCGATCCAAGAACTAATTTCTCCACGTCATCCCAAAATAATGGAGATCTGCACTTTCGTTCATATAAGGCTTCATAGGGTGGCATCTTAATTGTCGAGTGGTAACTGTTGTTGTAAGAAAACTCTATTAAGTGTAAGTGTGCCTCCCAACTTCCTTTAAACTCCATTATATATGCTCGGAGCATATCTTCTAATGTTTGTATGGTTTGCTCAGACTGTCCATCGGTCTAAGGATGATATGTCGTGCGAAAGTGCAGTATAGTCCCCATACACTTTGCATTCTCCCCTAAAACTTGGACACAAACCTTGGGTCTCGATCTGATACAACCCCAGCTGGTACTCCATGTAGACGAATGATTTCCTTGATGTAGAGCTTTGTCAATTTATCCATAGAATAGGTCATTCTTATTAGTAGGAAGTGAGCGAACTTGATTAGCCGATCTACTATAACCTATATAGCATCATGCCTTGTTGGAATTTTCGGCAATCCACACATAAAATCCATGGAAATTTGATCCCACTTCCATTCCGGTATTGGCAAGGGTTACAACAATCCTCTCGGCCTTTGATGCACTACTTTCACTTGCTAGCAAATTGGACACTTCAACACGAATTCGGCCACATCCCATTTCATTCCATTCCATCAATACTGTCCTTTGAGATCTTGATACATTTTTGTTCCTCCCGGGTGTACCATATACCCAGAATTGTGAGCTTCACTCATGATCTCCTTCTGTATCTCCTCATCACTTGGCATACAGAGTCGTCCTTTCATTCTTATTACATCTTGGTCATCCACTGTGAAGTCAGTGTATTTTCCTTCCTGAATTTCCCTCTTTATTCTTTATATTATCTCATCATAACACTGTGCCTCCTTGATTCTTTCCACTAAAGTGGGTTCCATCACCAAATTTGCTATCTCTACTTCCGTATCTCCTCCCATGAACTCAATACTTAACCTTTCAAACTCCTTCACTAATTCCTTTTGATCGGTAAGCAAGGCTACATCTTTCCCATGATGCATCGGCAACTGCATTCACTCTTCTCGGGTAGTAATTAATCCCCAAATCATAATCCTTGATTAACTCGAGCCATCTCCTTTGTCTCATGTTCAACTCCTTTTGTGTGAACAAATACTTAAGGCTCTTGTGATCAGTATAGATCTCGCACCTTTGCCCATAAAGGTAGTGCCGCCATATCTTTAAGGCGAACACCACTGCGGCCAGTTCCAAATCATGTGTAGGGTAATTTTGTTCGTGTGGCCTTAGCTGTCTTGAAGCATAGGCAATTACTTTCCCATCTTGCATGAGTACACATCTGAGACCATTTCTCGATGCATCACTATGAACTGTGTAGGGCTTCTCGGGATTTGGTAATGTTAAGATTGGAGTGGAAACAAGCCTTTGCTTAAGTTGTTGAAAACTTTGGTCTTTCTTTTCCATCCATATAAACTTTTCGTTCTTTTGGGTTAGTTGGGTCAAGGGTTTAGCTATCTTAGAAAAATCCTTAACAAACTTCCTATAATAACCAACTAAACCCAAAAAGCTTCTCACTTCCGTTATTGTCTTGGGTGGCTTCCGGTCCATCATAGCATTTATCTTCTCAAGGTCCACAGATATACCCTCTCCTGATACCACATGTCCCAAAAATGAAATCCTATCCAGCCAAAAATCACACTTGGAAAACTTGGCATATAGCTTGTGTTCCCTTAAGGTTTGTAATGCCATGCGCAGGTGTTCTTCATGTTGCTTGCATGTTTTTGAGTAGATAAGGATATAATCAATAAAAACTATAACACACTTATCCAATAAGGGCTTATATACTCGGTTCATCAAATCCATAAATGCAGCAGGAGCATTTGTTAACCCAAAAGGCATTACCAAAAACTCATAATGACTATATCGAGTCCAGAAAGCCGTTTTAAGTACATCTTTCTGCTTGAGTCTCAGTTGATGGTATCCCGATTGAAGATCAATCCTTGAAAACACACTTGCTCCTTGTAGTTGGTTGAAAAGATCATCAATCCTAGGGAGCGGATACCTATTCTTGGTTGTGACTTTATTTAACTCTCTGTAGTCCACATATAATCTCATTGTTCCATCTTTCTTCTTAACAAACAGAACCGGTGTAAACCCCGGTTTTCCTAGTAACCAAGTAGACTCCGGGAACCGGAAACCAAAACCCCAAACCGAATTAACTTAAGCTTGAGGGAGAAACCTAAGAGCCTTGGATCCGACTTTCCTTCGATTTCAAACTAAAGAACTTATGTAAAATAATTTAATGTGAAATATTGTTCTAGAGTATATTTCAAACCATAAAAAGACATGATTTCGAGAAATTTTCCATTCCGAGCCTTCCCGAGATCCATTACGGAAAAGTGGGCCCTGGGACTCGAAATTTGAAAAATATTCTGGAATACTCTTTAGAACCGAAATTTAACAAGGATATCAAAAATATAAATTTTATAATTTTTTGGTTTATAAAAATTACAGATACAACCTTTTTTCTCGTATTTTCTTTACTATCGGTAAATTAATTATCTTGATTACTATTCATAAGTACAAGCCCATATCCTACTACACTCACAAGCCATAACCTACTCTTACATCCTTACAAAATACTCAATTACATTTTCTTTTCCAAGAATAATTTGTCTCTTAAGAAATTATTACATTAAGATTTAATTACACAAAATAAACAAAACAAATCAAATTAACCTCTCTCTCTCACCTTAAATCGAGCAACCCCCCCCCCCCCCCCCCCCCCCCCCCCCCCCCCCCCCCCCCCCCGCTTTGTTGCCCTTATTTGTTCTATTTTTCCATCTTTATTTCAGTTAAAACAAACCTTAATTCAACCTACTATATATACTATTTTATACTTCTCTCTCTTTCTTTCATTTCACTTTTTCAAAAATTACACAAACCCTCTCCCATTTTCTCTCTTTGCCGTGACCTACTTTGCACACATACACACACACACACTCACACAAGTGTATTTTTCCTTCTTTGTCTCCTCTTGATATAAGCCTTAGGTAATGAATCTTAAACCTTTCTACCATTAAAACTTGTAATGGCAAGACCATTCATGAGTATTTTCACATTTAAGTTCTCATGAGCTCTCGCTAGGGACAAGAAAATACTACTACATTAATATCAAATCATCATAAGGGTAAATCTTGTGTTTAAATGTGTTTTTGTTGGATGATCTTCATCTTCATACATGTAGTAGTAGTAGAATAAAACAAAGATCTTGTACAAAAATCTATTTCTATGTTTTCAAACTCCATTTCATGTATCCTAAGTAGTAGATCTAACATTTAAATGCTCATATTATACTTGACATTCATGATCTTGTGGATATTTTGTGTTTTAGTGCATTAATGAACCCTAAAGACCTTTGTCTTGTATATATAAATATTTTAGTTTGTAGATCTTTAGGTAGATGAGACAAGAAACTTAAAAAGAAAAATTTTTGTTTGAAATGTTCAAATGAAATTTGGATGGTTTTAAGACCATGCATTAAAAACCCTTTTATCAACTCCAAAACTTGTGTTTTATATGAAAAATGAAGAGTATAGGTAATAGATATCATCAAGTGATGATTTTTATAAGTTAAGATGCGATATGCTAAGAAAAATATGTAAAACAAGGAGTAGAAATAAAATAGAAAATATTGAGTTGCTTGTCACTTTAAGAAATTCGTAATTTAAGAGTAATGGCATGAAAACACCTGTTTTTCAAACTTAAAATAAAAGTTTTATATAGGAAATGAAGTCCTTAGAGGATAGGCATAATGGAGCTTGGAATTTTAAAGTATTAAACAAGTTTTTCTCAAAGAAATCACTCAGAAACTAATTTTACAAAAATTCGGATTTAAGAATTGACCCTATTTGAAAACATGTTTACAAAGTATAAAATGAGGATTTTTATGAAGAAATGAAGTCCTTAAGGAATAGATATAATAAAGACTCAATTTTAACAAGGATAACTAGATTTTCCTAAGAAATAATTCCAAAACAAAAGAGAATTATTAAAGTCATGAAACTAGTCTTCTTAAGAGTAAGTATTTATGGAGTCTTACAAAATAAAGAATCTCTAAAATTTTCTTTTAGTAAATATTGTCAAGAGCGTGTATACATCAAGCTCATAACATGTCATTCATGATAGGAAATCATCAATATTGCATGTATAGTTGATCTATATAGTAGAAACATTAAAACATTCACAAAACTATTTTTTGGAATTGGATTTTGCTACTGATCAGAACTGATCAGAATGTTTCGAGATCCAAATATTTTCAAAACTTGGAAATTATATTAGAATTAGGTAGATCTTTCGAAGTAGATAGAAATCGATATATAATTTGCGAAATTCCGAGTTAAAATGACCAAGTTACGATCGTTTTAAGTCAGGACTTCCGCAAATGACGAGAATTACGGAAATGATAGTTTTGTTTAATAGTTTGGATTAGTTAAGTGATGAAATACTTATAAGGATATTTCTTCCTTTTTAGATGATCTCGAGATTGACGATTCCCTTCCATTGAATTACTATTACTAGAGGACCGGTGTTCCAATGGCCGAGGACCGGTGTATGTTGGCTGTCGATATGAGAAATTGAAAATAAGAATATCGAAGCCGAGTGATTAACTAATGATTGTATAGATGAATTAGGATCGTCTGCAATTGTTGATTGATCACCTAAAGAATTGGTATAATTGACTATTCGGAATTGATAAGTAATATGGGCTCATTCGTGTCATAAATAGAGATGGAGCATTAGCATTGGTTGGTTGCCTGTAATCCAAAAACAGAGTAAAAGTTGGTTAATCGTGATCCATAAATGAAATAATGAGTTGGTTAATCATGATCCACAAACGAATTTATAAGTTGGTGGATCGTGATCCAAAACGGCATATTTTAGTAGTACTGCAGTATTCGTTAATTTGCTAACCCAGAATGGAGGGTGAAATTCTATTCACATATGATTTCCTGCTAGTCATATGTCTGTTGATCCCATGTGTTTGATGCATATCATTTGCCTGATTAATCACTTGCTTGTATGATGTGTTATGAATGAAATCTTAGGAGTTATTACTCACTAAGCTAGTGTAGCTTACGTCCCTACAGTTTTAATTTGTTGTAGCACTCGTTTGTCTAGCTTAGACAGAGGCACCCGACAGCTCAGGTACAGGAGCTAGGCATTTTCTTTAGAAGTTATATTCAATTCTGTTTAGACTTCTGTAGGAAACCAAAGACTCTGGATGACTATAATAGACCTCTTAACAATATTCTTTTGCAGGGGAATGCCCCTTAGTCCTTGTAATCATTTGTATATGTGTTGTGAGTTATATTCTAATGCTATTGAATGTCGATTTAAACTCTTTATCTCCATCGGTTCAAGTATTCTATTATCGTAAAGGTACGCCTTATATCTATACAAGACTCCTGAAGAGCTAAGGTAGTAATTCATGAGTCTTATATGGCATATGGCGGACTACTATGTTTAGGATACCCTATGGGGCGTGACAACCGGTACACCCCATGGTGACATACTTGGCCTTACAAATCCTTGATCCAAAAGTTCTTGTAATTGTTTCTTTAACTCTTTTAGCTCAATCGGAGCCATGCGGTAAGGCACTTTAGATATCGGTTCCGTGCTTAGTGCCAAATCAATCTCAAAGTTGATTTCTCACTTCGGGGGTAACCTTGGTAGTTTGTCAGGGAAAACATTCGGAAACTCATTAACAACTGTTATATCCTCAACTCAAGGCAACCCTCCCTTATTTGCCATTGCACTAAAAGAACTTTCCTTTTTAGTCTCGATTTCCCCATCTGCAAGTAGTTCGAATGAACTTAACTCAGCTCCTCTTGAAATTGCTGTTCCTCCCTTAAATCCAACATCCTTCCTATCCAAGTCCTTAAACTCCATTTTCTTCCTTCTACAATCCACAACAGCTTTAGCAAAAGTCAACTAACTCATACCCAAAATTACTTCATATTTACTCATTTCTAAAACAATCAAATCACATCTTGTGTTATATCTTTGAATCACTATTGGGCAGTCTTTCAATGCTTCATTAGTCGTTACCACATTTCTAGTTGGAGTCTTGACACGAAAGCTGGAGGTGGTGGTGGCTATTGGTAATCCAACTTGTTTCGCCAAACCAGTGGTGATAAATGAGTGTGTGGCTCCAGTGTCGAACAAGGTGTAAGCAGTCGTCTTATCTACTAATATGCGTCCTGTATTCAGCATGGCTAATTACTATCCCAAACCATTCTAGCCCATCCCCTACCTTTATCTTAGATTACTACACGTGCTTTTCCTTTTATAATCCTTGGATCCTAAGCAATTTATAATCAGTTGAAAAACTGAAACAAGGGTTGGAAGACTAACTTATCATGAGTCCAAAATCTTGGTCATTGTTTTTCTCGAGGGCAGCAAATTCACAATCCTCGTCTTCAATTCCTCACAAACCCATTGTCCCTCCAGATCATATATCCTCATGCCATGCATAGTCGATTTAGAATGACTACCAGGGTTTCCACTATTCCCATTCTCGGGCTTTATCAAAGATGATCCTCCAATTGTCCTGGCTAGGGCACCCATCCTTTGGGGGCACTCATTGGCAAAGTGTCTAACTTGCTTATAGATAAAGCAAGTAGTGGTGGCTTTCTTCGGGCACTTGGAGATCTTGTGTGTCATGCCCCATAAGGCTATCATAAACGTAACAGTCCACCACATACCATATAAGACTTTCGAATTACTATCCAAGCCTTTCGGGAGTCTTGTATAGATGGAAGGCGTCCCTTTACGATAATAGAATACTCTATTCAATAGAGTTAAAGAGTTTAATTTGGCATTCAATAGCATTAGATAATAAATCAAAATGCCTAGGCAATAAATTACAAATTCTAAGGGGCGTTCCCCCGCAAAAGAATATTTAAAGGTCCATTACAATCATCCAGAGTCTCTTGGTTTCCTGTGGAATTCTAAACAAATCTGAACACAACTCCTATAGGAAACGCCTAGCTCCTGTACCTGAGCTGTAGCCTGTCTCGGTCTAAGCCATATAAACTCGTGCTGCAATAGATAGAAACTATAAGGGCGTAAGCTATGCTAGCTTAGTGAGTGAAAACTTCCATGATCACAATTATAACACATCAATCAAACAAGTGATTAGTCAGACGAATGATATGCATCAAACACGTGGATTCAACAAACATATGACTAGCCGAAAATCATATATGGATGGACTTGCGCCCTCCATCCCGGGTTAGCAGATTAACGAATCCTGCGGTACGACGCCTTTTAGGCTCACGGTCAACTAACTTATAATTCGTTTTATGGATCACGATTAACCAACTCAATAATTCGTTTTATGGATCACGATTAACCAACTTTTACATCGTTTAGGATCATGGAGAACCAACAAATGCTAATGCTCTATCCCCATTGTGATATGAATGAGTTTAGGTTCACCTTCAATTCCGAATAATCGATCATACCAATCCTTTTAAGTGACCAATCAATATCCATAGACAGTTAATCCTAATTCATCTATATAAGCAATGATTAATCACCCGGTTTCGATATTCGTTAAATTCAACTTCTCATAACAACTTCAAACATTTATAGTTCCTGCTTAACCCCACCATGCATATTCATTTTTTTTTTATCTTTGCCAAGTATCTAGTGCAACTATCATTACAATCACAAACAATAATTGAAATCGGAAGTGATACTCACTCGGCCATGGTTCGCCGATCTTTTAGTAGTAGTAGTCCGGTAGTAAGGATTCATCGGTTTTGGGATCACCTAATAAGGAAGAAATACCCTAATAAGTATTTCATCACTTAACTAATCTAAACTATATATCAAAACTAATCAAAATCGTAATTCTCGCTATTTGCGTAAGTCCCGACGTAAAACGGCCATAACTTGGTCATTTTAACTCGGAATTTCGCAAATTATATATCGATTTATATCTACTTCGAAAGATCTATCTAATTCTAATATTATTTCAAGTTTTGAAAACATTTGGATCACAAAACAGAAGGGTCAGATCTGATCAGTAATGATCTCCATTTCCGAAAAATAGTTTTGTAATTGCTTGAAATGTTTCTATTTGATAATTCAAGTATACGTGAAATATGAATGATTTCCTAACATGGATGACATGTGAGGAGTTTAATGTATGCATGATCTTGATGATTTTTGCTAAAAGAAAATTTTATAACTTTTTATTTTGCAAGACCACAATAACAACTACTATGAAAAATCTAGTTTTCTAACTTTGACAACATACTTGTGATTTGGAATTCATTTTTAAGAATTTCTAGTTATCTTAGTTAAAATTGAGTCTTCATAGCATATACTACCTAAGACCTTCATTTTTACGTAAAAATTTGCATTTTACATTTTGCAAATATGTTTTCAAATAGGATTTACTCAAAAATCCGAATTTTACAAATCAAATTTTTTGATGATTCCTTTGGAAAAAACTTGTTTAATACATTAAAATTTAAGACCTTATGATACCTATTACTTAAGGACTCCATTTAATATATAAAACTTTTATTTTGAACTTGGATAATAGGTGTTTTCATGGCATCATCCAAAGTTACGAATTTCACAAGTTGACTAATAACTCAAAATTTTCTGTCTTGTTTCCACTCTTTGTTTTACACATTACTCTCATCGAAACTCATTTCAACTTATAAAACTCACTACTTAATGATACCTATTACCCATACCCTTCATTTTTCACATAAAACATGAGTTTTAAAGTTGATACAAGGGTTTTTAAAATGTAGATTTGAAGTCATACGAATTTTCCTTTGAACATTCCTAACAAAAACTTTTCCTTTTTAAGTTCTTTGTTTTATCTAGTTAAAGATCCACTAACTACAACCTTTATATATATAAGACAAAGCTTTTATGAGCTTTAATGCATGAAGACACAAAATATTTATGAGAACATGAATGTCAAGTATAATATGTGTATCTAAATGCTAGATCTACTACTTATAATGCACGAGAAGGAGTTTAAAAGTATGAACATACATTTTCATGTAAGATCTCTACTTTTATATGCATGAACATGAAAATATCTTAACAAAAGCTCATCAAACACAAGATCTACTCCTGTGATGGCTTGATATTCATGTATTAGCATTTTCTTATCCCTAGCAAATGCTCATGGGGATTTAAGATGAAAATACACATGAATAATCTTGCCATTACAAGATTAAATGGTAGGAAGACTTAAGATTCATCACCTAAGGTTGGATTAAGTGAAGAAATGAAGAAGAATGAAGCTTTTTGTGTGTGTGTGTGAGGGGACTAGAGGCTCACGGCACTAGAGGGGGAAAAGATAGAGTTTTGTGAGATTTTTGAAACAAAGAAGTAAAATGAAGGAGAGAGAAAAGAAGAGATTATTTATATTAAGTGATTTAGGGTTTGTTTTGTATTATAAAAGAAGGAAAATAAAACAAATTTAGGGGGGGGGGGGGGGGGGGGGGGGGGGTGGTTGGGCCGACCATGCTAGAGAAGGAGAGAGAGAGAGAGATTTGGATTTGTCAAATTTGTAATTTATGAAATAAAAGTATTAAATGTGATAATTTATTTAAGTGACAAAAATTTCTTCGAAAAGAAAATATAATGAGTGTTTGTAAGGATATAAGACTAGGGTATGGGTTGTGTGTGTAGTAGGTTGTACTTATGAATAGTGATAAATAGTAGACAAGACATTTACTTTACCGGTAGTAAAAAAAAAACGAGAAAAAGACTATAACTGTAATTTTTATAACCCAAAAAATTATAAAAATTTTATTTTTGAAATCCTTATAAAATTTTGGTTCTAAAGAGTATTCCGGAATATTTTTCTAAGTTTCTAGTTCCGGGGCTCGCTTTTCCGTAATGGAGCTCGGGAAGGACCGGAATAGAAAATTTTTCGAAATCAAAACTTTCTATGGTTTGAAATATACTTTAAAACAATATTCCACATTAAATTACTTTATAAAAGTTCTTTTGATATAAAACCAGAGGAAAGCCGGATCTAGGGTTCTTAGGTTTCTCTCACAAAGCTTAAACTAAACCGGTTTAGGGTTTCGTTTTTCGGTTTCCGAAGTTTACTTGATTACTAGGAAAACCGGGGTTTACATTGTGACTTGCCTCCCCGCAGAAATAGCACTTGTCTCTCAACTGCGGATATCTCCTAGGGTAGTGCTCTCCCTTACACTTCCAGCAACTTGGAGTTTTAGGAATATTCTTTCCTCCATTTCCCCTGCTTGTATTTCCTTTGAAGCCATAGAGTGGCTTGAACCTTTCTGGGGATACCTCGAACTTGACCCCCCGTGAAACTTTCTTCCAAACATAAAGGGTGTCCTATTCGTGGTCTTTGTCTTTCTATTCTTGGCCCCTTCAACAATCTGGGCTCTCTCAACTAATTCCCTAAAAGTCTTGATGTCGAACTCCTCAAGTCTCACTCTCATATCCTCATCCAAACCATTCAGAAAAACTTGTCTCTTTAGTTCCTCACTGTATTTATACGAGTTCGGGGCATACTGGAGTAGCCTACTAAACTCGATTTCATATTGTTCCACCGTGCGGCCCCTTTGTGATATGTGTAGGAAATCCGCACTATACTGTACTCGGAGGCTTCTAGGGACGTAATGCTCAAGGAAGTCATAGCTGAACATCTCCCATGTAACAGGTGGCATGAGGTTCCTCCTCTTGGATTCCTACCATACTCTTGCATTCAGCCTTACCAGGTAAGTGCCATAATTAACTCTTAAGTGGTGGGGCACTTCGAAAGCATCAAACGACGGTTCTACTTAGGCCACCCAACCACGGCCTCATCGGGTTTTCCAAAGGCTCCCTCATAGTATCTGTTACTTCTTATGAACTCAGGTAAGGAGCTCTCGTAAGGCCTTGGTGGTGGTGGTGGTGGTAAGGGTATGGTGTGGGATTGCGCATTTTCAAGCATTAACATTGTAAACCCCTAATTTTTAGGGTAATATCAAGTTCAAAACCCAAAACCAGGAAGCCAACCGGAAAACCTAAGTTAACAAATTCTTAGGAAACTCTAGTAGTTAGGATCCGACAATCCAGTATTCCTAAACCAAGGAGTCAAAATATGAGTAAAGGGTGTAGTTTGGTTCGTAATAATATTAGGATGCTTTAAAAGATAAGCTTAGCGACGAACCCGATCGGGTACAAACTTCGAAAAGCACGTCTCGGGGATCGAAATATTAAATATATGATATTAGTACCGTTAGACTCGTAATTTCATAAGATTTCCGAATATATAAATTATATAATTTTTTGGGTTATAAAAATTACAGTTATGACATTTTTATTGTATTTTCATTACTACCGGTACTTCAAATGTCAAATCTACTTTTTGAATTCTTCTACACTATTCACAGGTATAACTACCCATAACCTATTTCTTACATCCTTATACCATACTCTTACAATGACATCAATTTTCTTACAATTTACCTTTCCAATATAACTTTTATCATTTAAATTACTTAAATTAATTCCAAAACTTATACAACACAACTCCATTCTCTCTCTCACACTCTCCAAACCAACGCACTCTCTCCCTCTTTCCGTCTCTCCAATTTGTTTTAATTTGTTTTGTTAAATTAAAGCAAACGCTAATCCATTTGTCTATATATGCCCACTTCCTTTCATTTTCTTTTTCTCTGTTTCTTCCTTTTCACTTTAGAAAATTTTTTGCAAAGTCTCTCTCCCTCTCTTCTCTCAAACCGTGAGCTCCCCCTCCCTCTATACACACACACATACTTTGTTTTTCTTTCAAAGTTTTTTATTCTATACAACCAATAGGTAATAAATATATACCTTAGTATCTTAAAAACATGTAATGACAAGTTCATTCATGTATGATTCTGCATAAACATCTCCATGAGCTTCAAGCTAGGGATGTGGATACACTTGAACATGAGATCCTTGCCATCACAATGTTTTAGATCTTGTTATTTGAGTTATATCTTGCTATTATCTTGTTTTTTGTTCAAGTTATGTTGTTATTGGTAATGATTTGTGTATATATTCATCATTCACATAATCATCATAGTGTTTATGCATTTATAACTAGTATAGTAAACTAGATTAGTTGTTTTTAGTTCATAAATGCATTAGACTTTTGTTTTATGTTCATAAATAACTTGTAATAGCTTGATGATAGTAGAAAAGTATTAGAAAGCTCAAGATCTATTTTGGTTTTAACAAAAATTATTTTTGAAAATTCGGATAAAAAAGGAACCATATTTAGAAAAGCTATTTTCCAACTTCAAAATGTGTATTTTACATAAAAAATGAAGGGCTTGGGGAATAGATATCATAAAAGAGTGATCTTGATAAGTAAAGTTTAGATCTATTAAGGAAAATTTTCAAAACAAAGGCAAGTTTACGAAAATTATATTTCAATCTCAAAAAAAGTTTTAAATTCGTAATAAAAAAAGCTTGAAATGTAAATACCCATTTTTCAACTTCAAAACAAGATTTCTATTAAAGAAATGGAAGCCTTCAGGGGTAGGTTTGATTAGGAAATGGTTTTTGAAAAACTAAATGAGTTTTACGAAATAAAACAAACTCGAATAATTTTTCAAAATTCGGATTTGAAAATAATCATTATTTAAACACCCATTTCCAAGTGCCAAAATGATAATTTTATAGAAAAAATGGAAATCCTAAGGGATACATGTAATAAAGACCTAATTTTGACAAGAATAAGAGAGGTTTATCAAAATATAATCTTAGAACAATAAATGGTTTCCAAGAATAGGTTAAACAATGTTTTCATTCTTTAAAATTTGGTAAAATCCATACTTAGGCAAACCACCTATTTAAACATCTATTTTCTAACCCCAAATGAAGGTTTTTATTAAAATAATGAAGGTGATGGCTATATAGGTCATCAAGGTTAAGTTTTGGTGAAAGCAAATGTAATTTTTCAAGAAAGAAAACCACCTTTCTTAAGTCTAGTAAATTTCAAAAGTTTTGCAAAGTAAAAGTTTTTCAAAAAGCAATCTTGGTACTATATCAATAAGAATATACATATAGATAGTTCATTCCATGACCTTCATGATACTAGTTTGTAGGTATTGCATATATACATGATGAACTTGTAGAAACAAAACTAGAATAGTAAGGTCACATACTTTCTTATTTGATAGGATCTAAGTACATGAGAAATTAGAAATTCCCAACACTCATGAATCATGCATGTTATGGAGTCATATATGTATATAATGGAGTCTTACAAGATATAATGATAGCTAAGTATCTATCAAAGCTTTAAATAAGATGTTTGTTTTGAGGTTAGAAGTTGAATTGTGGAATAGGAAATTCGTGTAGTATTCTGCACCCTATTGTTCATGGACCAATCGACCTCATTTTTTGAAAATAACTCTAAAAATAGATAGCTCTCATCGAACAGGTAGAAATTGGTATATAATATGCGAAATTCCGAGTTAAAATGACTAAGTTATGGTCGTTTTAAGTTGGAATTTCCCTTTAGACGAATTTTGATGAACTTGATAGAATAGAATTTATAAGTTCATTCAAACTTCATAGAAATACTCATTAACGTTATTTCTTTTGATTAGGAGAATTGGGAGATGGACTAAACCTTTCCGAGGACTATTACGATTAAGTGGATTTCCACGCTATGATAAAGTGAGTTCATTTCTTAAATAGTTGTGCTCATGTATGTGCTTGTTATCGCAGTGGTATTAGAATTAGGAAAAGCTAAAATTGTGATGAGTTGTAATCTAATCTTGGTTGAAGGAATGATAAGTATATCGAGACGAGACTTGTTGTTAAAACATTATATGAGCTAGTATAGACTTGAATTGTCTAAAATTCTCTATGATCGCTCTTAACCTACATAATTAACATGCCATGATTATATGAATAAACTGTACATGCACATCACGTAGTGAGTCACATTGCGTTAGCTAGTATACCTTTGGTGGGACAAAATTATATTAGCGGAGGCATGGGGGCCTGAGTTAACATTAAGGATGCGAGATCGCTCAAGTTAACGGAAGTAGGGTAGGCACTTGAAACTACCATATAAAACAACAGATGTTGTATAATAAGGGGAAGAGATCGGGATTATGGTTGCATAGCTTATGGACCATCCCACTCAAGATTGGAATTATGGTTGCAGGACTTATGGACCACCCCAACCTCAAATAGAGGGCGTAAATCCATTCACATATGGCTACCGGAAAGTCATATGCTTGTATACTCATTTGCTTATGCATTTCATATGGTTGTTAATAACTTGTCTGTTATATGCTGTTGTTGAGTATTAAATATTTAGAAATGAATCTCACTAAGCTCGTAAGCATATATCCCAATAGTTTCCTGTTGCAGTGTGAATATTTATGGCTATCTCCGAGAAGCCACTTTCCTTAGGTACAGCTTTTGGACTCTAAGGAGATTTTTGATGAAGTCAGAACCTAGACATAGGCATAGACTTCTAGTTGAATCTCCTAAATTGATATTTGATGGATATTATAAGATAGTTGAGAACTGGAGAACTTTTAGTATTTTTGGCGGGGTATGCCCCTTAGATCATGTAATAGATTAAATCTAGATATAACCGTTATGATTCATATTCTCATTGCCATGTATGTCTCCTTAAACTATTTCGAATCAAAGTATGGTTCCTTATATGTTGAACGTGAGCTTTACACCCGATGTTCAAACTCATGGGGAGACTAAGGTTGCCTTGCTTGAGTTTGAGTATCGAGTGGCATGGATTGTCGCGTTTAGGGTACCATTTGGGGCGTGACAAACATAGCTACAGATGCCTGTTGCGCTGAGGGTGGTGGAGTAAGTGTTGGAGCAGGTGTTGGAGCAGGATCAGGCATAGTTTGTCTAGTGGCCTCAAGCACTTGTGCCAGTTGCCCTAAAGTCGCTTGTAAAGCGGCTTGAGCATCAGCTATTGGTGGGTTTGGCAGTGGTGCCGCTTGTTGTTCTCCTTCCACATTCAGTTCGTTAGACGCGCTTTTTTCTTATCGTCTCTTTCCTTTAACACGGCTGTTTTACGTTTTATTTAACTTAGTTAAGCAATCTTCCAATAACATTATTAACATTTTACATTAAGATTTAGAAACGTTGAAAATTCTTGTACAGGCGAGCAATATAAATGTAAAGTATAATTTAAAAACTTAAATAAAGAAATCTCAACTTCATAAAATATAACATAATTTTTCATTAAAACTTCAACTATAGGTGCAAGGACCTTTACATTGGAATTAAAAACAAAGCATAATGATTCAAAACAACATAACAAGCAACAGCCATAGACAACATCCCGAAACAACAAAAGCTATATGACCTATTTTTCAAGGTCGCAACTACAAAATTCAGCTTGGACTTGTGGGTCAAAACATAGGTCTTGCTTTCTTCCTTTAATCCTCACATTCTCTTTTTGTAAACTACTTCTTCTCCTTCTTCATCCTCATTTCCTTCAGGCGGGATAACAACCGCATCCACTTCTTCCGAATGAGCTTGGTAACTAATTTGACTTAGTGGAGGCGGCTGGGCCATATCAGCTGGTGGAGGTAGCATTTCCTCATACACTCCCCACCAAAAGAAGTGATTTTGAGCTTCCGCTCGAGGCCAATCAGTGTGATCCCCCAACAAGTCATGAGCATAAACAAACAGATATCCAATTGGGTTCTAAGTTTAAAAATCGGGAAAAGTCGGTTTTCCTTCATTCCTTAACACAAAAGTAGCTTCTTGCAACATGGGTTGTCCTAACTTATAAACAACACCTTCCTAACGCATAGATCACTTTAAGCTCCGACCAACATTTCTTCCTTATAGGGTACTATTCTATGTCGGTCACTACCTTATGCTATTCGATGTTCATCAAACCTCTTTTCCATAAATTAAACATCTCTCGGATTGACTTAGGGTAGCCAGCTAAAGCAAATTCTTCGCACAAGACCTTAATTCTTAAACAGTATTCAACCAATGACTCATCGGGTTGCTTACGCATTTGCCTTGCCACTATACGGGCTTCACCAAGAGTAAGCTATTCACAAAAGAAGGAAGGATTAGAATTGAAAAACCGATACTACCCATGTTATTCTTATCTAGGCCTTCTTTATTTTATTCTTACCCTATCTTAGTCTTTTCTTTTTTATTTCTCCTTAAGTCTATTAATTAAAGCTATGATTGTAGATTCTTAACGATGCTCTGATACCAACTTAAACTATCACGCCCTAAAGGGTACCATAAACGCGTCAGTCCACCACACTCGATATTTAAACTCAAGTATGACAACCTTCGTTACTCTATGAGTTTAGACACCGTGTGTAAGGCTCACGTTCAACATATAGGGGACCATATTTTGAATCAAGATAGCTTAAGGAGACATACATAGCGATAAGAATATAAATCATAACAGTTATAATCAAGATTAATCTATTACAAAGATCTAAGGGGCATATCCCCGTCAAAATATTAAGAGTTCTTAAGTTCTCAAAAGTCTCTTACATCAACATATATATATATATATATATATATAAGATTAAAGAGATTCAACTAGAAGTCTATACCTAACATCTAGGTCCCGACTTCTTCAAAAAAGCTCCATAAATCTGAAAAGATATACCCATGGAAAGTGGCCTCTCGGAGATAGCCATAAATAATCATATTGCAGCAAGAAACTATAAGGGTATAAGCGTATGAGCTTAGTGAGTTTCACATCCAAATTAAGTACTTTAACATACAATAGGACTGATCCGCTTGAAATGTTTAATATTTTAAAGCCAATTCTCCAGCAAGTATACTGGGTCGATCAAGTAATAAAGTGATGAATGAGTATCGATCCCACGAGGAAAGTTTAATTACTAAACATTATTAGTTCATTTCAATATTTAGGCCAAGAGAAATCAAATTCTTTATATAAATATTCACTATAATATCTACACTATGCAATGTCTAGTATTTACTAATTCTACTCACACAAGTCTTAACAAGTAAGGTTAGTGGGATTTAGATAAAATCCGATTTCTCCAATCATGTTGAACTCGGTTATTAAAATTGTTAGAGTTCATGCATATCCATGTGAATCTACCAAGATTGACAAATTCTAAAAATGAATTTGAAAACCTTTTTCTACCTAAAACACTCATAGCTTTCACGACTGAGCATTTTGATAGATTCATATGTGCAACTAAGAGTTTCCCAAATCTGAGTTGACTCATTGTCCTAAATCAAGAAATTACAGAATTCCTTCTTTAAAACTTATATTTAAAACAATGTTTGAGCAGTAATGATAGACTCTACTAGGATTAAAAACTCTCTTGCCATCGCATACTTGAATTTTTCACCCAAATATAAATTCAAACGAAATTAAAGTCTTTGCCAAGATACCCAATTTCATTCAAACTTGAATTCATCCGAATTTTAAGTTATTAGTTTGAATTTAACAAGGTTACATCATTCTTACAACCCAATAACACTAGTTCAACAATCACTTCAGAAAATCAAGGATTTCACCATTTCCCACCGTTCAAATTTAGCTAATAACCATTTCTACTCTATCTAACAAGATACTAATAACAACTATGATAATATTCATCATGAAATGTAAATAACAAAGCAAGTGAAGAAGAAATTACCAGTAATTCGAGAAAACAAACCGTACAAATTGTAACTAAGATCCTTGTTAGCAAATTCTACTCAATCTACGAACAAATAGAACAAATTTGATGAAGATCCAAGTACATCTCTATTTTCTACTTCTATCTCTCTCTAAAACTATCGGGTGAAATTAAAATGGAAAACATAATGTAAGTCCCTTTCTCTCTCCTCAAAGCATGTAAAAATACATGCTTTTCGTATAACTGTCGTGTAACTTCTGCATCCAACGCCGGCGGCGTTCAATCAAGCGCTAAGGATTTGTAAACTGATGGTCTTCAACGCCGCCTTTGAACGCCGGCGGCGTACTCCTCAATTTGCCGGCGTTGCCTTCAAATTCAAGTACTGTGTCCATCCTCAAACGCCGGCGGTGTTGGATCTAGCGTTAAATACTTAGGCTCTGTGATGTTTCAACGCCGCCTTTGAACGCGGCGTTGCCTTCTATTTGCCGGTGTGCTTTATCCTCTCAACGCCGGCGGCGTTTGGCCTAAATTCACCGGTGTTTGTGTTTCACTGCCAATTCACACAATTCTTCATGTTTCCTTGTTGCTAATTTCCATTTTCATTCCTGACCTGATTCCGAACAAATGACACGAAACTAAATATTAATTCCTTTGCTTTTATAATAATTAACACAAATAAGTATCAATTCAGAGATGAAAATTATATCAATTTTCTGAGTTTATCAATTTCCCCACACTTGAACTTTTGCTTGTCCTCAAGCAAAACAATTTAAATACTGAAATCTGACTTTTTAATCCAAAACTTGCTTCTCAAATCTCATGACTTGCAATACAATGCCTCTAGCTCTAACCAAACTTGACTTATGTGATTCGCTTACTTGAATTGAAATTAATTAGCTAATCTAGACCAAACAAACTTTAATCCCAATGTTTAACTTAAGCTATAACTTTTCGACAATGTCTAATTAGTCCACAAAGGAAAAATAATCATTTCAACTTCATCAACCTTTTAACTCAAGTTAACTCTTAGCAACACAAGGTATAAGCATGTGGTATCTACCATTCCCCTAGATTTTTCCATAGTCAAAGTCTTTTAATTCACTAATATGTGCATTTCAATTGCAGAGGGGGAGGTTTTTGCCTCCATCTTGACTTTTCCTCTGGACGGGGTGTAGCCCGTATCTTTTCAAGCTCATTAGCCATATTACACCATTTAGTTAGAGTGAAATCCTTGAGTCGGCACATCCCGGGCTCATCACCCAAGTGACCAGGTTTTAAAGGGACCCCAGAGAACTCTCATTCACCTTATTCTAAATGTAAATACTCCTGACTCAATTACTTGAATCAATTGAGTAATGGCTCTATTTGTTTTTACTACTCAATGCACTTTTTCACAATTTTTAACTCTGATTCCCGGATCACTAAGTTAATAGCTTCATCTACCTCTTCTACCAAGTGTTACAAAGATTAATTAAACGTTAAAAGAATATTTGAGAAGTAAACCTGATCATTTTTTACAATAGGACTCAGACATTATATAAGTTTTATTTCCTAGGTTAAACAGAAGGTAAGTTTGTCAATTAGAGATTTATCTACTTAATTTTAACTAAGTAAGCCAATCACATGGTTTAGTGAGCACGGCATCTTACAAGTCAAAAATTTCTTTTGTTTTATGTTTCAGATTTCCCAACAAAAATTTTGCCTGAATGTTGCAAATTTGTTTTCTTCTTGAGGACATGCATTATATATGTCGACATCCAAATGCAAGTGTGTGAAACCTATGAATTCTTATATATATTGACTTCATATTTCTTAGTATTCATACAATTACAAAACAACATGCCAAGTCAAATATAGTTAAACCCATAATATATTTCATTTTCATCTCAGCCTAATCTCCCTTCCCCATACTTAAAACCGAACAGTGTCCTCACTGTTTGTTCTAATTAACAAATAAAAGGCCGAAAGAACTAAATAAAAGCATTTGGAACTTCCCTGTTTTCCTTTCCTTGTTCAGCATTCCCAATGGAGTTTTGAATTTGCAGAGATTACTTTAAAGACCTGTCTCTCATCAAAGAAACATACATGAAAAGATAGAAAGAAAAACATAATAACACAAAACATAGATATACAGACCAAGTGAGTTTAAGAAAAGAAGTCTACCCAAAAATGGGTGCTTAAGTACAGAAATAAGATTTAAATGAAACTTTCCCCAAAAAGTTAAAGCTAGCAGGAACTCTAGCTTTCAGGTTCAGTGCTGGACTCGCTTTCATCAGATGAAGTAGAATACTTCATCGCTTCACCTGCAGATGGATTAATACAAGAAAACGCAGATTTCAACATGGACATTAATGAGCGTCTAAATTTCTTGTTCTTTCTCTTTTCGCTAAGAAAATCCTCCTGCAATTCTCTCAGTTCATATCCCAATCTAGCTAGGGTATATCCAGCTGAAGTCGACCCTGGTTGAGAGGAGGAAGGTGGAACCTGTGGCTGAGGAGGGGGTGGAGCTGAGGATGAAGATGGTCTGTCTCCCTGTGGAATGTCAAACTGGGGCTCAATAACTGCAATCGCCTGAATCTTGTACCCCCTGGGTACCTTAACAAACCCCAAGCTCTAAATGGCCCAGAAGATATCTTTTTGCTGTCCACTTTGATATCATTTGACAATTCCTTGAAAACCCCCATGCCCTTGAGTAGCTGAGTGATATATCCCCCACAGAAGATATAATTGGTCCTGGTGTCTTCAGCTTGTCTCAGCAAAAAATTAGCCACTTCACAGCCCAAATCCAATGGATATCTCTTAATAAGGCTATACAAACATATCATATCTGAAGTGCTTAACTTACTATGACTTGTCTTTCGACAAGTCAAAGTATGAGCCAAATATGATGAAGAAGTTTGTGCTCTAACTTCTTAAAAGACGAATTGATCGATTTTGAAGGCTCAAATGGATCAGTCCTTGGATGTATCAATTCAAACCAGAATTGCTCCATGGTGACATCAGGAGGCCACGTTGTGGAAGAGCAGAATTCTCCGCCTCATTCTGATAGTAGCCAAGGTAGACTCCTATCTTCCTTAATGGCACTTTTTTAACTTCCCCATATATCTGAAAGATTATATGGGTATCCCCTTGATCATCTTCATCATCATCTTCTCTACCATATCTCATAGTAGAAAGAATTCAATGTGATCTTCTTGTAAGCCGGTTCTCATATCAAACTTTGAACCATCGCTTGTCCTCAACTACATTTTGTAATGTGTCATGCATTCCATAATCCTCTAAGACAGGCCAGTCCAAAAAATGACTGTTATGAAACTCCTTTTTCATAAGTCTCTCTTTTTCTTGTGCATACAGTTGACTAGACAAGACATTCCTTACTTGACTAGTAGTAGCTGTTCTTTGCTTCTTCTTTGGAGCCATATCTGTAACAAATACATAGCACAGTCCAAACATATTACAAGATAGCACATTGGACAATAACAACTAATATGTGCATATAAAACCAGATAATTTTTTATTTGATGTAACTTATCATTGGTATTGATAATACAGTGAAGCATAAATTACACCAAATGATTGCCAACTTTTCAATTTTTCTATCTTTCTTTCTCTCTCTCTCTCTTTTTTTTTTTTTTTTTTAAGAGAACGCCGGCGAATTAATCCTCAAAATGCCGGCGTAGCTATCCGGCGTTGCTAGCCGGCGTAGGCACACAGCGTAGGGTAACCGTTGGGGCTTTGTTTCAAAAACTCGATGAATAGTGAAAATGGTTTTGATTCAAAACTTTAGATAAAAATAAACTTGACACTTGATTGCAATTTCCATAATCACAACAAATCAAAAACCCCCAATTTGTCTACACAAACCCTAATTTCGACGGTTACAAACCTAATCATAAACCCCCAATCAATCCATGCATTGATTTAATAATAAAGCTAATGAACACGAAATCACAATGCCTAACCAACAACAACTCATCAGATTATTGAACACACATTCAACCAAACATCTACATTATTTCTAAACGATAGATTTGAACATTTTAAAAGATAAAAAGATCAAATAATGAGATGAAATACCTTGTGATCTTGAGGAGTATTGATGTGAGCCTTGATGATGGATTGATTTAAAAATCAATAGAGATATAAACCAAAAGAAAAAGAAAGGATTTCGGTAGGAGAACTTGAGAGCACACAATGAAAGAGAAAGACTAGGGATTTTAATCCCTTTACATGCATGGGATTAGCATTTAATGCGCACATAAACCAAACGCCGCTAAAATTTAAACAACGCCGGCGGCGTTGTTGACAGCAAATGCCGGCGTTAGAAAAATTGAATCTGGCCTTGATGGGCTCTTTGGGAACGCCGGTGAATTAAATCCCACGCTGGCGGCGTTGGAACTTTTTAATTTGCCAGTGTTAAGAAATGGCTTTCTGGTAGTACTCCCAAACATCAACCGGCGGCGTTGACTGCTGTTTTGCCGGCGTTAAGGATTGATGCTTCTGCATTCCAAGCTTACTTCGAACGCCGGCGGCGTTCAATCATCATTTGCCGGTGTTCAATTCCTACACTGCCAAAATTTTGCCGGTGTTCTTTCTCCAGACTTCAGCGTTGGAAGACTCATCTGTTATATGACTTCCCATTTTTCTCACAAATCTTCAACATACTAAACACCAACTTCATCAACTCACTTGACTGTACCTGAAACAACTTAACACAACACACAACACACAATTATTATATATATATATATTACACACAAAGCACAACAACAACCATGGGTTGCCTCCCATGCAGCGCTTAGAGTTTAAAGTCGCTTAGCCCGACTTGCCAATGCTTCACTTATTGCCTTCACTGATGAAGGTGGTTCTACTTTCTCTAATGTCTCCCTCATAGTAGTGCTTGAGTAAATGTCCATTGACTTTAAAAGTTCGATTATCTTGGGTTTTCAACTCAATTGCACCATAAGGGAAAACACGGATAACTTCAAAAGGTCCCGACCACCTTGATCTTAACTTTCCTGGGAACAACTTGAGACGTGCATTGTATAACAACACCTTGTCTCCTGGTGAAAATTCTTTCTTCAAAATGTTTCTATCATGCCACTGTTTGGTACGCTCTTTATAAATTCGAGCACTCTCATATGCTTCATTTCTCCACTCATCCAACTGATTTAATTGAAGCATTCTTGTCTCCCCTGCAGCTTTTCCATCAAAATTGAGGAATTTTATAGCCCAATAAGCCTTATGCTCAAGTTCAACAGGCAAATGACACGATTTACCATAAACTAACTTGTAAGGAGACATTCCAATAGGTGTTTTAAAAGCAGTTCTATATGCCCATAATGCATCATCCAGTTTTAAAGACCATCCTTCGTGATGCATTAATTGTCTTTTCCAAAATCCTTTTAATTTCTCTATTGGAAATCTCAACTTGACCACTTGTTTGGGGGTGATATGGGGTAGCTACTTTATGACAACTCCATATTTAGCTAAAAGCTTGTCAAATTGTTTATTGCAAAAATGAGTACCCCCATCACTTATAATTGCCCTGGTACCCCAAATCTGGTGAAAATATTCTTTTTCAAAAATTTTGTTACTACTCGAGCATCATTGGTTTGCAAAGCAATAGCTTCAACCCATTTAGATACATAATCCACTGCTACAAGTATGTATTTATTTGAAAAAGATGATGGAAATGGACCCATGAAGTCAATTCCCCATACATCAAAAAGTTCAATCACCAGAATGTTGTTTAATGGTAACTCGTGTTTTCTAGAAATGTTGCCTGATCTTTGACATTGAGCACACACTTTGATGAAATTTTTACAATCATGAAATAACTTGGGCCAATAAAATCCACAAGATAGTACTTTAGCTGCAGTCCTTTCAACTCCAAAATGACCTCCTGCCTCTCTAGCATGACAATGTTCAATTATACTCATTTGCTCAATCTCGGGTACACATCGTCTAATTATTTGATCAGCACATGTTTTAAAAAGATATGGTTCGTCCCAAAAATAAAACTTTACATCATGTAAAAATTTTTTTCTCTGTTGAAAAGACAAACCATATGGTATAATTCCACTGACCAAATAATTAACTATATCGGCATACCATGGTAATCCTTGGATATCTATTGCATGCAACTGCTCATCAGGAAATTTTTCATTAATAGGCAAGTTTGATTCATCATTTTGCAAACGTGATAAGTGATCAGCTACCACATTATCAGCTCCTTTTTTATCTTTAATTTCTAAATCAAACTCTTGCAATAGTAATATCCAACGGATTAACCTAGGCTTAGCATCAGACTTAGCAAATAAATATCTAAGAGCAGCATGATCAGTGTATACTATCACCTTAGAACCGATTAAATAAGGCCGGAATTTATCACAAGCAAAAATCACAGCTAGCAACTCCTTCTCAGTAGTTGCATAATTCCTTTGTGCCTCATTCAAAGTTCTACTTGCATAGTAATAGTATGAAAAATCTTACCTCGCCTTTGTCCCAATACTGCTCCCACAGCATAATCACTGGCATCACACATCAGCTCAAAAGGAAGCTCCCAATCTGGTGCTATGATCACCGGAGCAGTGACGAGCTTCTCCTTCAAAAGTTCAAATGCCTGCACACATTTATCATCAAAAACAAACACAGCATCTTTCTCAAGTAGATTACACAAAGGTCGGGAAATCTTAGAGAAATCCTTAATGAACCGTCTATAAAAACCCGCATGTCCTAAGAAACTTCTAACTCCTTTGACATTTGTTGGTGGGGGTAGTTTCTCTATGATTTCAACCTTTGCTTATCTACTTCAATCCCTCTTTCTGACACTTTGTGCCCTAAAACGATTCCCTCTTGCACCATAAAATGGCACTTCTCCCAATTTAAAATCAAGTTGGTCTCTTTGCATCTTTGTAAAACTTTGGCTAAATTTTCTAGACAAGCATCAAATGATTTTCCAAAAACCGAAAAATCATCCATAAATATCTCAATAAAATTCTCAAGCATGTCAGAAAAAATAGCCATCATGCACCTTTGGAAGGTAGCCGGTGCATTGCAAAGGCCAAAAGGCATTCTCCTAAAGGCAAAAGTGCCATAAGGACAAGTAAAAGTAGTTTTTTCTTGATCAGCAGGGGCAATCGGGATTTGATTGTATCCCGAATACCCATCAAGAAAACAATAAAATGAATGCCCTGACAATTTTTCAACCATTTGATCAATAAATGGGAGTGGGAAGTGGTCTTTTCTAGTAGCATCATTTAGCTTCCTATAATCTATGCAAACTCTCCACCCAGACACTGTCCTAGTAGGGATCAATTCATTCGCCTCATTCCTCACTACAGTCATACCACCTTTCTTAGGTACTACATGGACAGGGCTAACCCACTTACTATCTGAAATAGGGTAGATCATTCCTGCATCTAAAAGCTTAAGTACCTCTTTTTTCACTACTTCCTTAAGGGTAGGATTCAATCGCCTCTGTGGTTGCACTGTAGGCTTGCACTCTTCTTCCATCAAGATTCTATGAGTGCAAATCAAAGGACTAATTCCTTTGATATCAGCAATCGTCCAGCCTATTGCCTCTCTATGTTCTCTTAAAACTTCAACAACTTCTCCTCCTGATTTTCTGTCAAAAACGATGAAACAATTACAGGTAAAGTTTCATCATGACCCAAATAAGCATACCTTAGGTGATCAGGTAATGGCTTTAACTCTAAATTGGAGGCTGTGTCAAGGAAGGAACCTGTTTCTTCTCACTTGTTCCAAGTTCCTCATACATTCTAACCCGAATTTCAGACACTTCCTCACAATCTACTTCTTTCTCCTCATCACTCCAGTCATCAAACTCTCTCAAAACCGACTCCACGGTCTCAATTCCTACTTCATCTTCCAAATTCATTTGTAAGCTCCTCTATAACATCAATATTAAAACAGGTTTTTTCTCATCAAATTTATGCATAGCATCATATACATTAAATGTAACCTGTTCATCCATAACACGTAGAGTAAGCTTACCTTGCTCAACATCGATTAAAGCCTTACCTGTAGCCAAGAATGGTCTCCCCAAGATCATGGGCACCTCTCTATCTTCCTCCATTTCCAGGACTATGAAGTCCACAGGAAATATGAATTTGTCCACCTTACTAGTACATTTTCTACAATACCCTTAGGGTATTTGATACTCCGATCAGCCAATTGCAAGGTCACATGGGTTTCCTTGCATTCTCCCATTCCTAGTCTCCTGAAAATAGAGAAAGGCATTAAATTTATACTTGCACCAGAATCAATTAGCACTTTATCGAAATAAATATTACCAATAGTGCAAGGTACAGTGAAACTTCCCTGATCTTTTTGCTTTGTAGGCAAGCCTTGATTTTGCTGAAGTATCATTGAGCACTCTCCTGTTAAAACAACCGGTTCATTTCCATCTATCCTCCTCTTCTTGGATAGCAATTCCTTAATGAACTTAGCATAAGAGGGCATCTCTTGAATGGCCTCCAAGAAAGGAATATTAATCTGTAAATTCTTAAACACATCTAAGAACTTAGCAAATTGCTCATCCAACTTCTGCTGCTTCAACCTTCCTGGAAAAGGCACTGGAGGAACATAAGGCTTCACACTAGGTGAAATTAACATCGGTTCCTCAAGCTTTCTTTTTCCTTTATCTCTTATCTGCACCTCCTCTTTCTCTTCCACCAAACCATTTGGGTTTTCCACCTCCTTACCACTCCTAAGAGTAATAGCATTCACTCCTTTTGGATTCTCTTCAGTCTTGCTGGGTAGTGACCCTGAAGGTCTACTACTTATCTGCTGAGAAATTTGACTTATTTGCCCTTGAAGATCCCGAATAGTGGCTTGTTGATTATTAATCAACGTCTCAGTCTTCTGCATGAAAGTTTTCATCAGATCTTCAACCGAAGAATGGTTCTGTTGTTGCTGATGTGGATGTTGAGGTGGTGGTGGTGGTAAAGCATTCCTCACTGGACCTTGAATCATCGGACCTTGTCTTTGAAATCCAGGCGGTCGATAGACATTATTCTCATTCCTCCATGAGAAATTCGGATGATTGGCCCATCCTGGATTGTAAGTGTTTGTATAAGGTCCTTGATTTCCTCTTTGAAAATTCCCCACATAATTCATTTGCTCTCCACTAGCTGAAGTTGGTGAATGTGTTTGAGGACAATCATGGAATGAATGTGAACCTGAACAAATCTCACAACACAAAACTTGGTTAGGAATAATAGAACTTGAAGTAGTGAGCTTACTTACTTGATTTGCCAAAGCCGAAATCTGATTTGTAAGTTGAGACATGGCCTCATTATCTTGCACAGCTGCTACCTTAAGTTTAGTCCTCTCACAACTCCAATTGTGAGCACTTGAAGCCATTTCTTCTATCAAGAGCTAGCTTCATCATAGCTCTTACCCATTAATGCTCCTCCTGCAGCAGCGTCTACAAGTGATCTCAAAGTTTCATCCAAACTCAGAAAATATCTCAATGAGGAGATTATCAGGTAGTCCATGATGAGGACATTTCCTGATAGCTTCCTTGTATCTTTCCCATCCTTCATACAAGGATTCACCATGAAATTTTGTAAAGTTGGTGATCTCATTCCTCAACCTAGCTGTCCTAGCCGGTGGGAAAAATCTCCTCAAAAACTTGTTTGACAAATCTGTCCAATTAGTGATGGACTCCTGGGGTAATGAATTGAACCAAGCCAAAGCCTTGTCCCTTAATGAAAAAGGAAATAGCTGCAACCGTATTGCCTCATCTGTAACACCATTCATCTTGATGGTGTTGCAATACTGAAGGAATTTAGCAAGATGATCATCAGGTGTCTCATTTGGATATCCTCCAAATTGATGAGCTTCTACCATCTGAATTAGTCCTGGCTTGATTTCAAAGTTGTTGGCTTGAACTGCTGGTCTTCTAATGGGATTTCCAGACACAGTTGGTACTGTGTAATCCCTTAATGCCCTGGCAGGGCTTGGATTTGATTATTGTTGTTTTCACCTTCTGCCATCCTTTCTGTTTGTCCTTGTTCTCTTTGTCTGTTCACTTTTCTTAATGAACGTAGTGTACGTTCAATCTCAAGATTGAGGGGTAGAAGTTCCCTACTTCTACTCCTGTGCATACAACCTGAAAAGAACACAGACAACAAACCAAACCGTAAAATGAGCCTAAATTACTAACAGAACTAAAATTGTTTAATATTAATCTTTCCCCGGCAACGGCGCCAAAAACTTGATCCGCTTGAAATGTTTAATATTTTAAAACCAATTCTCCAGCAAGTATACTGGGTCGATCAAGTAATAAAGTGATGAATGAGTATCGATCCCACGAGGAAAGTTTAATTACTAAACATTATTAGTTCATTTCAATATTTAGGCCAAGAGAAATCAAATTCTTTATATAAATATTCACTATAATATCTACACTATGCAAGTCTAGTATTTACTAATTCTACTCACACAAGTCTTAACAAGTAAGGTTAGTGGGATTGAGATAAAATCCATTTTCTCCAATCATGTTGAACTCGGTTATTAAAATTGTTAGAGTTCATGCATATCCATGTGAATCTACCAAGATTGACAAATTCTAAAAATGAATTTGAAAACCTTTTTCTTAAAACACTCCTTAGCTTCACGACTGAGCATTTTGATAGATTAATATGTGCAACTAAGAGTTTCCCAAATCTGAGTTGACTCATTGTCCTAAATCAAGAATTAAGAATTCCTTCTTTAAAACTTATATTTAAAACAATGTTTGAGCAAAATGATAGACTCTACTAGGATTAAAAAACTTCTTGCCATCGCATACTTGATTTTTCACCAAATATAAATTCAAACGAAATTAAGTCTTTGCCAAGATACCAATATCATTCAAACTTGAATTCATCCGAATTTTAAGTTATTAGTTTGAATTTAACAAGGATTTACATCATTCTTACAATCCAATAACACTAGTTCAAAATTACTGCAGAAAATCAAGGATTTCACGCATTTCCCACCGTTCAAATTAGCTATAACCATTTCTATTATCTAACAAGATACTAATAAAACTATGATAATATTCATCATGAAATGTAAATAACAAAGCAAGTGAAGAAGAAATTACCAGTAATTCGAGAAAACAAACGTACAAATTGTAATTAGCCTTGATCGCAAATTCTACTCAATCTACGAACAAATAGAACAAATTTGATGAAGATCCAGTACAGTCTATTTTCTACTTCTATCTCTCTCTAAAACTATCGGGTGAAATTCAAAATGGAAAACATAATTTAAGTGTCCCTTTCTCTCTCCTCAAAGCATGTAAAAATACATGCTTTTCGTATAACTGTCGTGTAACTTCTGCATCCAACGCCGGCGGTTTCTTATCCAACGCCGGCGGCGTTCAATCAAGCGCTAAGGATTTGTAAACTGATGGTCTTCAACGCCGCCTTTGAACGTCGGCGGCGTACTCCTCAATTTGCCGGTGTTGCCTTCAAATTCAAGTACTGTGTCATTCTCAAACGCCAGCGGTGTTGGATCTAGCGTTAAATACTTAGGCTCTGTGATGTTTCAACGCCGCCTTTGAACGCCGGCGGTGTTGCCTTCTAGTTTGCCGGCGTACGCTTTGATCCCTCTCAACGCCGCCGGCGTTTGGCCTAAATTCACCGGTGTTTGTTTTTTTCACTGCCAATTCACACAGTTCTTCATGTTTCCTTGTTGCTAATTTCAATTTTCATTCCTGACCTGATTCCGAACAAATGACACGAAACTAAATATTAATTCCTTTGCTTTTATAATAATTAACACAAATAAGTATCCATTCAGAGATGAAAATTATATCAATTTTCTGAGTTTATTAAGGACAAACAAGTTATATTATCAATCATATGAAATACATAAGCACGTAAGCATACAATACATAAGACTTTCCGGGAGTCTTATGTTGAATATATTTATGCCCTTCATTCGGAGTTGGGTGTTTCAGGCCCATAAAACCATAGATTTCAATTTTTCTCATTTATATTATGGTTGATACAGGTGCCCACCCACACACATTTTTGTAGTTGATACAAGTGCCTACATCACTACCATTTCGATTTCGGCCATTATGCCAACATTTGGGTATATAGACTCATCGTTGCTTAGCTATTATGCATTCGCCCACAAAGGTATAATAAAAAATGCAATGTGACTCACATATGGTATGTATGGTCAATTTGATTATAAGATCATGGCATATTAATTAACAATTTATGGGCGATCATAAATATTACAGACACTTCAATTCTATACTAAATCATATAAATATTTACAACAATCCCATTTCGATATCTTTATCATCGATTCACTCAAATAAAATCCACATGCAGAAACATATTTTATCTTGCCCTAATTCTAATGCTACTATCATTACAAGCACAATCATAAGCACATAATTTAAAGATAATGAACTCACTTTGCTATGGTGCGAAAATCTAATTAATCGTAATAGTCATTAGGAAGGTTTATTCCATCTCCCAAGTCTCCTAATGAAAAGAAATAACTCTAATGAGTATTTCTACAAGTTTGAATGAATCTATAAATTCTACTCTAACAAGTTCGTCAAAGTTCGCTTAAGAGAAAATTCCAACTTAAAACGACTATAACTTGGTCATTTTAACTCGGAATTTCGCATACTATATACCGATTTCTACCTATTCAATGAGAAATATCTATTTCTAAAGTTATTTCCATCAAAAAAGTTCATTTGGTTCATGAACAATAGGGTACAGAATGTTATACGAAATTCCCATCTCACAATTCATTTCTTAATTTCAATCCAAGCATCATTGCAAAGCTTTGATATATACTTAGCTATCATTATATCTTGAAAAACTTTATTATATACATATATGACTCAATATCATGCATGATTCATGGGTGTTGGTAAATCTATTTCCTCATGTGCTTAGATAATGTTTAATAGGATATACAAGACACTATTTTCCTAACTTTGTTTCTATCAAGTGCATCATGTGTATATGCAATACATATAAGAAATTGTCATGAATGTTATGAGATGAACTATCTATATATGTATTTTCTTAATGATATGATACCAAGAATTATTTTAGAAAATTTTTGCTTTGCAAAACTTTTGAAATTTTAAAACTTAAGAAAACTAGTTTTATTTCTTGCAAAATCACACTTGTTCTCACCAAAACTTCACCCTAATGACCTATATGTCTGTCATCTTCTTTGCTTTAATGAAATTTTTTGTTTTGGAGTTGGAAAATAGGTGTTTACATAAGGAGTTTACTTATATACGAAATTTACAAGATTTTTAAGGAATGAAAACATTGTTTAATCTATATTTTGAAACCTTTACTTATTTTAGGATTATACTTTGATAAATTTCATTTATCCTAGTCAAAATTAGGTCTTTATTACATGTATTCCCTAGGATTTCTATTTTTCCATAAAAATCCTCATTTTGGCATTTGGAAATAGGTGTTTAAATAGTGGTTATTTTCGAATCCGAATTTTGAAATTTCCATTTGAGATTGTTTCTTTTGCAAAACTCATTTAATCTTTCTAAAACTAATTCCTAATCAACCCTACCCTTTAACGCTTCCATTTCTTTAACAAAAATCTTGTTTTGGGGTTGAAAAAATAGGTTTTTATATATCATGCTTCCTTCATTACAAATTTTGAGTTTATTATTAGGATTGAAACATAACTTTTGCAAACTTTCCTTGTTTTGAAAATATCTCTTAGTAGATCTAAGCTTTACTCATCAAGATCACTCATTTATGATACCTATTCCCTAAGCCTTTCACTTTTAATGTAAAATACTCATTTTGAAGTTGAAAAATAGCTTTTATAAATAGGGTTCCTTTTTTTATCTGAATTTCAAAAATCCACTTTTGTTAAAATCAAAATAAATCTTAAGCTTTCTAACATTTTCCTACTATTATTATGCTACTAGAAGTCCTTTATGCACATAACGTAAAAACCTAAGGCATTTATGAACTCAAAACAACTAGATCTAGTTTATTGTACTAGTCATAAATGCATGAACACTATGATCATTATGTAGATATGGTTAAATGATGAATACATGCACAAAACATTAATAACAACAACATAACTTAACAATAAAACAAAGTAATAGCAAAATAACTTAAATAACAAGATTTATAGCATTGTGACGGCAATGATCTCATGTTCAAGTGTTTCCACTTCCCTAGCTTAAAGCTCATGGGGCTTTTTGAGTGGAATCACATATGAATGATCTTGCCATTACATGTTTTTAAGATAGTAAAGTATAGATCTATTACCTATTAGATGTGTGGAATAAGAAACTTGAAGAAAAACAAAAGTGTGTGTGTCTATTGAGGGAGGGGGGTCACGACATGGAGAGGAGAGGGAGAGAGCTTTATAAAATTTTTTCTAAAAGTGAAAGAGAGGAAAGAAAGAAATGAAAAGATGAAGGCATAAAGGAGTTTATATAGAAAAGTGGATTAGGGTTTGCTTTAATTAAACAAAAGGAAAATAAAACAAAATTGGAGAGGGGGGGAGGGCATAGGGGCGCTGGTTTGCATAAAGGAGAGAGAGAGATATGTGTTGTGTAAGTTTCAAAATTAAATAAGTAATTTAAGTAGTAAAAGTTGTATTGAAAAGATAAATTTGTAAGGAAGTGATGTAAAATTGTAAGAATAGTTTATAAGGATATAAGAGTAGGGTATAGGTGGTTGTACTTGATGAATAGTGTGAATGAAAGAAAAAAGTTGATTAGACAATTTAATTATCGGTAGTAATGAAAATACGATAAAAATGTTATAACTATAACTTTTATAATCCGAAAAATTATATAACTGATATATTTGGGAATCTTACAAAATTACGAATCTAACGATACTAATATATATATTTAATATCTTGAGCCTTGGGATATGCTTTTCAAAATCTGTATCCGATCGAGTTCGAATAGATCGAAAATTCACTAATCTAATATTCTTATGCACCCTAATATTATTACAAACTAAACTATACTCTTCATTCAAATTTTGACTTCTTGGTTTAAGAACACGGGGTTACCGGATCTAAATTGCTAGAGTTTCCCTGGAATTTGTTTGCTTAGGGTTTCCTGTTGATTTTCCGGTTTAGGGTTTGAACTCAAAATCACCATAAAAATTAGGGGTTTACACTAGCAACATAAAATATTGATAAAAAAGTCATAAAAAAATGAGCTCGCATGACATGAGCTATTTATTTCAATAATATGACTGGAAGTACATCATGCATTCACAAATGAAATTTCTCAGTATATTAAAAGTTCACAGGAGTAGTGATAGTATTTGTTTTTGGATTTCGAAGTTTACAATAACCGCTTTCATGAACTTCATCAACAATGAAAGGTCCTTCCTACTTTGGTGTAAACTTTGGTGCTGGAATCCCTCAATGTACATGATCTATAGCACGGAGGACAACATCTCCTCGTTAAAAAGATCGTTTTCGAATAAGTTGATCATAAGCATTGCTTAGGCGCTATTGGTAATTGGTGAGGTTACGCTTGGCCGTATCACGCCGCTCATCTAGTGCTTCTAAGTCCAACATTCGTAAAACATCTGGCTTTAATTCTGCATTGATAGCTAAGTGTGCAGATGAAATCAACACTTCTATTAGCAATGTAGCTTTAGCTCTGTAAACTAAAGAGAAAGGTGTCGCTTGTGTCGGTCTTCGCTTAGAAGTCCAGTAAGCCCAAAGAGCGAGTGGTAATTTGTCATGCCACTCCTTGTGATTGTCATGTACCATACGACTAAGCACCTTAAATAGGCTCTTGTTTATGGCTTTTGCTTGGCCATTTCCTTTTGGGTAGTATGATGTGGATTTAACATGATCAATACTATAAGAAGTGAGCAACTATCGCACATGAGAGTTGATGAAGGGGGTTCCATTATCGGATAGTATGCACTTCAGGATATCGAATCTGCATATAATATGTTCCTTCATAAAGCTTACCACTACTGGTTTTGTTGCCTTCTTTAATAGAATTGCCTCCACCCACTTAGTGAAGCACTTAGTTCCTACCAAAATCCAGATGCAACGTTTAGAAGGTGGGTGTATGGGGCCAATCAAATCAAATGGCTAAGTATGGAATGGCCAAGGAGTACTCAAACTATGAAGTGCAACTGCAGGGGCATGGATCGCATCACCGTGTTGTTGACAAACAACACACTTTTTGGCTAAGTTGAAAGAGTATATTTCCATTGTTTGCCAATAGTACCCTGTATTGAGCAGGTGGCAATGTAACTTTCTTCCTCCTTGATGTTCCCCACAATCTCCAGCATGTCCTTCAGATAATATTGTCTCTATCTCAGGAGATGCTATACATCTGAGAGCTTTTCCGATGAGTGATACCTTGTATTACTCTCCTTCGTGCATAAGGTGTTTTCTCACCTTCCTTTTCACAAGTCTGGCATCTATGCTACTGGTTGGTAAGACATTATTCTTTAGATAATCAATGTATAGATGTCACCAGTCCCTATTAGTAGTAATGAAATTACACTCCCTTTCATCTGGCAATTCGTCACACTTAGGGCAATGTGCTTGTACTTGAGATGCATATTTGGACATAGAGGGCCAGTAGTACCCTACGCGTTGGATGCGGTGATATAAAGCTGGACCTTCTTCTCCACACCATACTTTGTGGTACTTCTCTAATGTGAGGTAGGCTTCCTCCATGCCAACACAACGAGATAGGATAGCTTTTGAGCCTTTTTAGTATAATACACTATTGATATTAACAAAGTTTTTCAATGTGGTAACAGAAGCAGCACTAGGGTGCACTAACTGTTCCCTAATTGGTGTACGCTAATCACCATGCACGCCTTCTTCCTCTTCAATGAGTTTGATTGTTGTACATGGAATGGATTTCTTGAACACTCAAACATCCAGGTCGCTATCATTGCTCTAGATTGGAATTTTAGATGCTAATGTTGCCAATGCGTCAACATATCTATTGATAGATCATGTTGTGTGTTCATATTGCACTGACTGGAATTTGCTCACTAAGGCTTATACTACGGCCCGGTAAGGCATAAGTGTAGGCTCTTTGATACCCTACTCCATACTAACTTATTTAATTTTTAAGTTAGAGTCACCACGAATGCATAAGTGTTGCACTCTAATTTCTCGGGCAACAATTAAGCCAAGCAACAAGGCTTCATATTCTGCAACATTGTTGGTGCATGGAAAGTCAAGCTTAAAGGCTAGAGGTATCCCTTGACCATCAGGAGTGGTAAGTACGACTCCTGCCCCCTATCCGTTTCTTCCTGCAGAGCCATCAAATTGGATTAACCATTCTCCATCTATTTCAACCATTAGAGAATCTTCATGGAACTCTGCGAGTATGGTATTGATGGTCGTTGCCTCATGTACGTTGGGGAATTGTGCTAGTAAGTTAGCCAAAGCTTGTGATTTGATTGCTTTGGGAGATTGTACAGTGATGTCAAATTCTCCGAGGAGGAGTGACCACTTAGCAATCTAATCGGATAGTGTTGGCCGTGATAGTAAGTATTTGATAAGGTCCGAGTGAGTGACAAGGATGATCTTGTGTGAAAGAAGTAATGCCACTACTTTTGTGTGGAAAATATCAGTCCGAGGTAATGCTTTTTGCAAGTTGTGTATTTAACTTCACTTCTTTGTAGTGCTCGACTCAGGTAATAAACTAGTCATTCCAAGTTATCTACTTCTTATGCAAGTAAAGCCCCAATGGACTTATCAGTTGATGTAATGTACAAGATCATTAGCAATCCTTTAATTGGCATTGTCATAATATAAGGGGAGGTGAGTATCCCTTTAATTTTTTGAATTGCCTCCTCATGTGATTGCTCCCATTCAAATGGAACTCCTTTCCTCATGAGTTGTTGGAGGGGTGTGAAAGTTCTGTAAGGCCGGGCATATATTGTCTGACATAGGAGACTTTGTCCATGAAACTCTTTAGTTCCTTCTTATTCCTTGGTGAAGGCATCAATTGAATTGCTTGTAGTTTCGTAGTATTGACGTCAATTCCTCTCCGATGAACTACAAAACTGAGAAACTTCCTAGATGCTACTCCAAACACATACTTCAAAGGGTTCATTCGGAGTTTGTAAAATTGACACCATTTAAATACTTTCTTCAAGTGGACCAAGTGATCAGGTGCTCATCTTAACTTGATGATAATGTCGTCGACGTAGTTCTCCATGAAATCATGCATCAAGTCATGGAATATTGCAGTCATTGTACGTTGGTATGTGGCACCAGCATTCTTTAATCTAAATGGCATGACTATGTAATGGAAATTTCCTACAGGTGTGCGAAAAGCAGTGCATTCAGCATCTCGAATAGCCATCTTAATTTGATTGTAGCCAATAAATCCATCTATGAATGAAAATAACTCATGTCTTGCTGTGCCATCCACTAGCATATCAACATTAGGGAGTAGGTGTCACACCCCGAAGGGTACCCTAAACGTGGCAGTCCGCCGTACACAATATTAAACCCTAGGAATGACCGTCTCAGTCACGCGAAGGCTTCCATACTATGTACAAGGCATCTAACACATGGAGGAGACACATCAGAGTGATACATTTTATATTGATACAACTTGAGTAACAACGTAAAAGAAATACAATTCACTATACTTCAATTACAATTTATCCACATATTTCACTACACAAAATATTACAAGACATTTCACAAAACCTAGCTAATATCTTCAAGTATTCTTTACTTCTTGCTGGAATTCCGAAGTCATATTCGGCTCAAACCATCTCGGTTTCCAGGTAGCATTCTCCTGTCAACCTGTTTATTCAAACATCTATTAGGGTATAAGCTACACTAGCTTAGTGAGAGTTCCCTTAATTTCGTATCATAACAAGCAAGTTATATTTCATCCATATGCTATGCATGAATAAACACATGAGCAGACGCGCATATGACTTTCCGGTAGCCATATATGAATGGATTTACGCCCTCCATTCGAGGTTGGGGTGGTCCATAAGTCATGCAACCATAATTCCAATCTTGAGTGGGATGGTTCATAAGTCATGCAACTATAATCTCGGTCTCTTTCTCTTAATTATACAACCAATGTTGTTTTATAATGGTAGTTTTAAGTGCATACTCCAATTCCATTAACTTAAGCGATCTCACATCCTTAATGTTAACAAAGACCTCTTCGCCTTCCGATAATATACTTTTGTCCCACCAAAGGTATATTAGCTAATGCAATGTGACTTAATACGTGATATGTATATACAGTTTATTTATATAATCATGGCATGTTAATTATGTAGGTTAAGAGCGATTATAGAGAATTTTAAACAATTCAAGCCTATGCTAACTCATATAATGATTTTACAACAAGTCTCGCCTCGATATACTTATCATTCATTCAACCAAGATTATACCACAACTCATCACAATTTTATCCTTTCCTAATTCTAGTGTAACTAGCTACAAGCACAAGCAATGTAACAAAATAAGAGGCAAACTCACTCGACCATTGGATCACCGGTCTCTTAGTAAAAGTAATCCGGTGGTAGGGAATCGTCGATTTCGGGTCACCTAAAAAGAAAGAAATACCATCATAAGTATTTCATCACTTAAGTAATTCAAACTATTTAACAAAACTAGGAAATTCATAATTCTCGTCCTACACGGGAATTCCAACTTAAAACGGCCATAGCTTGGTTGTTTTAACTCAGAATTTAACAAATTATATATCCATTTATATCTACTTCAAAAGATCTATTTAATTATAATATTATACTTAAGTTTTGAAAACTTTGAAGCTTCGAAAGGATCTTATCTCATCAGAAAAGTTGTAAACCCCAGAAATTTTCTACAATAGTACATGACTCCAAAGTAGAATGTAGGAACTAAATAATAGATTTAGATTCTATTCAAAGTCTAAGAATAGATCAATACCTAGAATTTGGTTAGATAAAGGCTTTAGAAATCGAATAAAGAATTTCTTTAACCCTAGTTGATACCAAAACGAGATTTCGTGTTTTGAATGAATAATTCAATATATGATTAAAAGAAAATCTAAAATTTAATCCGAAACCTGATATACAATAAGATTTAAATAGAAAAATATAAATAAAGAGATTAAATGATTATTTTTTATCCCGATAATGATTCGAGATTAGAACAACGAATATTAATGAGCCTGTACTCAAACTTAAACCTTAAATTCAAGATTCCTAGTTAAAATTAAATGCTACTAATAAAATTTCATGACAAGTATCAAAACTAAAGATATATATACAGTTTAACTTCTGTATCAAAAGCGATACTAAGTAAACGATTAATTAAGCTTATAGACAGAAAACGATGACCCAAAGATAAACCGTTAGGATTATAAATACATAACAAAAACATAAACTGTTGAATAATTCAAGATCTAAACTTCAAATAAATAATCGGATCACGTTATTGTTCTAACTCGAGTTTTCTTAAGCTATTGGAGCCTAAAACAAAAATTGACATGATGAGCTTAAGAAATCTTAATCGCGGGAGATAAAATTTTACAATTAATTGAGTACGTATATATAAAACCTAAAATTGTATTATTTGATAATCTAAGTGATTTGTATACTCCTATAAACATATTTTTGTATGAAAACTCCCAAATATTAGCTAATTTGTACCCGTATAACTCGTTAAATTATCCTAAAATTCAATTAAATAGATAGCTAATATATATATATATATATATGTTGTCGGCTGCAATTCGGTGGGAGAATTTTGGAGAAGAAGAGAGCCGGATTTGATCCAATAATTCACCAAAATTTTCAACAAAAGCAACCTTCCAACCAATCATCAATTGCCAACTCACCGTAACATTAATTGCAATGAAAATAACATATCAAACACAGCCAAAATCGGAGGAGAATTCGAAGTAAAACAGCCGCAACTTCGTTCTTCTTCTCCTTCTATATATATATATATATGTGTTTAATGATCTTTAAGGAGAAACAAACAAACTTCATTATCTCCCACACTCTCCAGAACAAATCAACATTCAAATAGCAAACAAAACGAACAGAAAACAACAAACAAACAGATCATATCACCCAAGCTTGGATCGAGAGAAAAACAATACGAAAAATCCTTGAAAACGAGTTCAAAGGTAAGTTGAAGTAATTCGAATGATTTTCTTTCAAATTTAAGCTTTATAACTGACTTCTAATAATCTTAGGAACGTAATAAACACAAATACAAGCTTCAAATTTCATCGGACGAGCTCAAACGAGGTAAAACTCCAAAACCCTAAGTTTATTTTTATAAGATAGAGATCTAAGTATATATGTTTGTAGACGTTTTAAGAATTGTTTTATGTCCTTATATAAGATATATAAACACTTAGGAACGGTTTAGTAATGTTTTTAATGTGAGAAATTTAACAAAATTGAATTGGATCAGTGAGGAAGATGATGAATAGTACCAACACTGTCTTAAAGCCGGCAGTGTAATCGCTCAATGCCGGCGGCTTGCATGGATAGGCCGGCGGCGTAGAGACAGCTTACACTGATCAAAGGCTACGTAAAAATAATTTTCACGTAAAAATAAATGTAAGCCGGCTACCTAGAGATTTACGCTGACGGCGTAGAGCCGGCGTACGTTGAAAGCTGACGGCTTTCAAAGCCGGTGCACCCTATATGAAATAATTCTCGAAATTAAGTCTACACCGGCACTTGGGTTTGAAAGCCGGCGGCCTTGAATTGGCGTACAGCCAAAATTCCTTCAACGAAAGCTAGTTTTAAACAAACAGAATATATATATATATATATATGTACAATATACCTACAGATTAGATATTATATATATATGATAATATGAGAATTTATTAGATAGTTAAGTAAATACAAGTATTCAAGCATATTTAGATTAATATCTAATAATTTTTAAAACCCTAGAATTTAAGACAAATATTTAGTGTTAATAAAAGTTAGTATTAGTCAAATATTTGTTCTAAATAAATAAAATAGGTAATAATGGAAATTGAAATAAGTTAAATTTTTGAGTAATGTGACTCCTAAAAATAGCGAAATAAATATACAAGGTAAAATAGGAAAAACACGACAACACTAAGTAATAATAAATAACTATAATTTTCTACACTGAGATCAGTATAGAATAACATAAAATTAGTAATAGTTACTATCAAAACTTGATAAATATTGAGTCTATGACACTAATCACATATAAGAATTTAGTTAATTTATATTGATGAATACTTTATTCATCTTAATAGGTGATTTTGATACACTAGAAGATCTACCGGCTGATTACTACGACTGAGTCAGTATGAGCAGGTGAGTAATTCAATCATATTATACTGTTTGTGCTTGTAAGTAGTTGAATATGTAATGCAAAGATAATTAAACGATTGTATTGTTGAAAATATGTTGTGATCTGATTGTATGATTCTTAAGATATTCTTACAAAAGCGATAATGCAATGATTCGATGTTGTGAAATAGTGTAATGATGATTGTGTGTAATGTATGGTCACTGTGAAATTGATTAAGAATTTCTGGCTTAACAAAATAATCTGATCATGTATTGCACGAATTGCATTATTGCATATATATTGGGGTGACAGCCTGCTACGTATTAATATTTCGGTTCTCTGTTTATGCTTGGTTGTTCTAATATGTTAGTTCTTCCAAGGTATTCTTTGGGCTGTCGGTTCTACGGGAACTAAGTAGCACCGAAGAACGCTGCCTGTAGTATCACTTTGAAATGATTAATACTTAGGGAGTTTCTAAGGGGATTGCAGGAGATGGTCAGTTTAATTGATTATATTTAAAGTGATAACCCTAAAACGAGAAATCGTTGATTCTCCTATGTACTTAGTCTCTCCTGGGCAGGTAGGTCATAAAGTATGGTTCTTCAACCCTTAAAAAGAGGGCGTAAATCTTTTTCCTGTTTGGATTCTAGATCATCCAAGCTTGTATCTGTGCATATGGTTGAGTGTTTGCATTACATGTGATTTGCTAATAACTTGTATGATGTATGGTATGTCTGGTTATTCACTGAGCTGTGATTTCGCTCATACTCCAACAGTCCTTTCAGGTTTACCTTACGACCTTGGTTAGTCACTTCTAGGAGTATGGCTCCGGTAAGAGCTTAGGAGCTGGAAGTCTATAGTTATATTTTGATTCAATGGTTATGTACTATTAGAATAGATTATTTAGTAGTGTACTTCAGAAGAACTATATGGTTTGTAATAGTTCTGTAATGTTTATTCACTAAGTTATTTCTTTCATATATTTGTTATTTCTTATCAAACAACTAAAAGATCATGTTGTTTTAAAAACCTATCATTCTCTGAAGGTAATCTAGTGATAGTATTCAAGTGTGACTTGTTTACTATTACTAGGATACCCTCGGGGCGTGACAATAATAGCGAAAATCGATTTAGAAAATTGATTTTATGAAAGTTCATGAAGTTTCTACTATCCAAAGCAAGCATTCATGCAATATGAACAAGCTACTATCATAAATGATATGTCATGAGATATATATATTATATATATATATGCTCTTGATGATATTGAATAAAAGAAATTTTTAGAAAACTTTTTCTTTGTAAGATTTTATGAAAAATCAACTTAGAAAGGCTAGTCTTGTATTATTGATAATCCCCACTTGTTTTTAGAAAAATTCCTTGATAAAATTTATTTATTCTTGTTAAAATTAAGCTTTCATTATGTATATTCCCTAAGGCCTTTGTTTTTCAATAAAAATTTCCATTATACACTTTGTAAACATTTTTTTAAATATAGTTCACCATAAAATCCGAATTTTGTAAAAATTATTTTTGTGGTGATTTTTTTTAAGTAAAAATCATTTGATACTTAGAAAATTAAGGCTCAACCATACCTAGTCACTAAGGACTTCATTTCTTTAATAAAACTTTCATTTTGAGTTTGAAAAATAGGAGTATTCATTCCATTACTCCATTATTACGAATTTTTTTAAATGACAAACAGCTCAAATTTTCTTGCTTTATTTTTACTCCTTGTTCTACATATTTTTCTTAGTAAATCCCATCTTAACTTATAAAAGTCATTACTTGATGATATCTATGACCTAAACTCTTCATTTTTCATATAAAACACAAGTTTTGGAGTTGATAAAATGGTTTTTAGGGCATGTTCTTGAAATCATCCGAATTTCACAAAGTTAGAATAAAACTCAAATTTTATATTTTGTAATCTCTTCCTAAATCTCTATTAGTAGATCTACCGTTTACTTATAAAAAAACATCTCCTATTGATACCTATTCCATAAGCCTTTCATTTTTTAAACAAATCATTCATTTTGGTGTTGAAAAATGGGTTTTCAAAATTGGTCTTGGATGAGATCCAAATTTACAAATTTGTTTTTGGACATATCTTTTGATAAAATCCATCTAAGCTTATGAAAATTCATCCCTTACATATCTTATTTTGAGAGCCTTCCATATCTTGAATAAATCATTTTTGAGTTGGAAAACATGTTTTTAAACTAGGCGTTAGCCTAAATCCGAAAATAGAGTTTTGTTTTGAACAAATAATCTTTGAAAATCACCTTTGAACCATATAAAATGAAGGCTTAATGTATATATATATATATCATTAAGCCTTCATTATCTCAAGTAAAAATTTCATTTTGACACTTGGAAAGTGGTTTTTAAAAATGGGTCTTGCCTAGATACGAATTTTACCAATTTTGTTTAAGTTCAAAACCAAGATCTACACTTTCTATGAGCATATATACAAAAGAAATCTATGGTAGTAAACTATAAACTCATAGATCTAAACTTTACTCATCAAGATCATTCATTTATGATATCTATTCCCTAAGCCCTTCATTTTAAATGAAAAATACATATTTTGAAGTTGAAAAGTACCTTTTCTAAATATGGTTCCCTTTTTATCCGAATTTTCAAAAATTTTTTTTGTTGAAACTAAAATAGATCTTGAGCTTTCTAATAATTTCCTACTACCATCAAGCTATTACAAGTTATTTAAGAACATAAAACAAAAGTCAAATGCATGTATGAACTTAAAACAACTAGATCTAGTTTACTATACTAGTTATAAATGCATGAACACTATGATGGTTATGTGAATGATGAATATATGCACAAATCATTAGCAATAACAACATAACTTGAAAGTGAAACAAAATAATAGTAAAAAACTCAAATAACAAGATAAAAAACATAAACAAAATCAAAGCTACAAAAAAAGTTAGATCTACAAAATATAACTACTTTTAGCAAGAAAATAATAATAATAATACAAGATAATAATCATGGATAAGAGGAGTGTTTCATTTTGGCATCATCATCCTTAGCTTTTAAGCTTATGGAAGGTCATTTGATACATAAAATTCTCAATATACTTTACCTATATCATCTATGGAAGCTTTGGACAAGAGCTTTATCAAAGGATTTTATCAAAGGATCGTGAAGAAATAAGTGTGGGAGCTTATTTATTGAATAGGGGCAGCAAGGTTTTCTTATAAGAATAAGAGAAAATGAAGAGAGAAAGAGAGGAAAAATAGAGAGAAAAAGGTAAGGAATGGTAAAGGGCTGAAGAAGGATTGAAAGAGGGTTATTTTAATTAATTTTTGAATTATTTCAAAGGACAAGGTAGTCAAAAAATGAAGAGAAAAATCTGCGATGAAGTGATAATGAAGTGGAGAAAGATTGAAGTGAAAAAGAAGTGATATGTGAAAGGTGTACTTAAAGGTATGGGTTGTAAGAGTACTTTCTTAATAAAATAAAATAAAAATAAAAAAATAGAAAATTCATTCCAAATATTTGTAGCATATTTTTCATAATTAAAATAAGATAATTAATTAATTTATTTTAGTGAATTATCAAATAAGTTACCAATATGATCAAAATACGTAAATACGAGCTAAAATTGATATTTTTATAACCTGAAAAATTCTAAAAAATTATTTTATGAAAATAAAAATATTTTTCAATTATTAAATTTTATTTATTTTATTTTTAGTATTGGGTCTTAAATAGAAACTGATCCCGTAAAAACCCGAAACTAACTAAATTTTAGAAAAATGAAATTTTTTTATGATATATAAAATATTTATCTAAAAATATAAAGGTTTATAAGAATAGTAAAATTTGTGTAATGAATAGTAATGAATAGTGCAAAAGACTAGATAATTACCGGTAGTAAAGAAATATGAATACAATCGCAAAATCAGATAATTCTAGTTATCGAAAAATTATAAAACTGACATTTTAGAAATCCTTATAAAAATAAGAGTCTAATGGTATTAATGGTATATTTTTTATATCTTGAGCCCTGGGACACGCTTTTCAAAGTCTGTATTCGAACGGGTCAGAAATAGGTAAAAAATTTACTAATTTAATATTTTTAAGCGATCTTATATTACTACGAACTATTCTTCACACTTAAACCACACTTTGGCCTTTAGGGTTAAGAGCTTGAGATTACCGAACTTAAACTACTGTATTCCACTTAGGGTTCCCGGGTGATTTTTCCGGTTTAGATCTTTGCCAATTTGGAAACTAATATTTTATGTTTATACAACATATTTAATTTGAGAAATTTATTTTAAATTTTATTTTTGTAAGTATTTAATATCTCTTAACGTTTTTGGAATTCTTGAATTGAGTTTTATTTCCAAAGATTTATCGTTATTTACTTTTTTGATAATTTGTTTTTGGGTTTTGTATTACCTGATTTTACAATTCAAAGTTAAGTATGGAATTTTCCATACGTAGTGGTTTTGGATGTAAAGACTGTTGCGTTCTTATTTTATTTTTAAGGAATATAATTTTCTCAAGATTAAGAAATTTCTGGATTTGTTCGTGATTTATGACTAGTTGAAATTCGATTTTAATTTGGAGTCATTTTTAGAGTTTACTTTTGATGTTTATTTTGGAATTATTCACTAAAACTTTCTGGGGCTTACAGTGGGAAATCGTCTTTTGGGTAAGCTTTGTTGAGATCCCAAAAGTCAACACATACGCATATTTGTCCATTTTTCTTCTTTACTAGGACAATATTTGGTAGCCAAGTGGGATGCTCAATAGGTTTAATGAAACCTAGTTTAAGTAACTTCTCGATTTCTACCTTGATTTGCATCACCACTTCTGGTTCGAAGACTCGCGATCCTTGCTTTACAAGCTTGATCCTTGGTGCAATGTTTAATCTATGCACCACAAGATTAGGGTTAAGTCTTGGCATCTCCTTATATGCCCAGGCAAAAACATCTCTATACTCTTTCAGTAATGCTATGAGAGGTGCTTTGATTTCTTGTAGGTGATTTTTGCTTATGAAGATTGGCCATAGTGACTCACCTGATCGCGCTAGGTCCAACTCTTCTATCTCCTCAATTTGAGGCTTAACTTGATCTTAAATTTGTTGGGGGGGAGGAGGGGGTAGGTTCGGGCTCTTGAACTGGCGTGGGGTCTAAAGAGGATAAGCAAACTTCTTTAGGCCTCCGAGACTATCAATTTCCCCGACTGCTTTTCTTTTCTTCTTACCCCCACAACAACTACGTGTCTTTCTCTTTTTCTGCTGACCCTTATAAATTCCTTCCCATGTACGCAATGGTGTACCAGTAGGTCTCACAATAGCTGTTTCTCCTTCTTCAGTGAATCCATCAAAGAAGGATGATTCAATAAAGTATGACTCGTTGCATTCAAAAGGATTTTTTGTGGCTGGGATAAATGCATCTTTTCCTTTCCAATGTCCTTTGATGCATGGGTGCCAAGTGGAAGGTATTAAATGGTGATCGTGCAGCCATTTTTGATCGATAAGTAAGTGGTAGGAGATTGGCGCATCGATCACGTGAAAAGTGATGGAACCCTAGATAGGCCCAATCTTGGGATTCACATTAATGTATCCCATTGTATCTGTGGAGGAGTGGTTGAAGTCGTTTACAAATATGGGTTGTTTAACCAGTTGTATGATGTCAAGATTAGTGGCTTTGAATATAGTCATAGGCATGATGTTTATGGAGGAACCATTGTCTGCATTGAGTAAGCCTTCCACATATAGAGGGCTGTTATGATTTGGATTCTTTACACATATATCTGCATCATAAGATAAGATTGCCCTTTCGTGTGCATCTTCCATTCTTCTTACAAGTTGCATTGTGTTGCACTCTGTATATTGATCTTGAGATATTTGCACGAGTGCAGATGCTATTGCAAGTCACACCTTCTCATTGAAACTTAGGAGATCAAAGAAACTCTTAAGCTTGGATGATTTTAGTTGAGCCATCACAATAGGTAAACACTTAAGCTCTTCACCTTCAGTTGACTTTCTTTCATCATCTTTGTCTCGACAAGAGGCATCTCATTTGTCTCTGACATCAAAGGGTCATGAGTGACAACATTCATCGTACCACGCTGGTTTCATGCGTAGGTAGTGGATTGTGTCATGCCCCGAAGGGTACTGTGAATGTGGCAGTCCAGCGTACACAATATTAAAGCCTAGGAATAACCGCCTCAGTCAAGCAAAGGCTTCCATACTATGTACAAGGCATCTAACACATAGAGAAGACACATCGAAGTGATACATTTTATATTGATACAACTTGAGTAACAACGTAAAAGAAATACAATTCACTATACTTCAATTACAATTCATCCACAGATTTCACTACACAAACTATTACAAGACATTTCACAAAACCTAGCTAATATCTTCAAGTACTCTTTACTTCTTACTGGAATTCCAAAGTCATATTCAGCTCAAACCATCTCGGTTCCCAGGTAGCATTCTCCCGTCAATCTGTTTATTCAAACATCTATTGGGGTATAAGCTACACTAGCTTAGTGAGAGTTCCCTTAATTTCGTATCATAACAAGCAAGTTATATTTCATCCATATGCTATGCATGAATAAACACATGAGCAGACGTGCATATGACTTTCCGGTAGCTATATATGAATGGATTTACGCCCTCCATTCGGGATTGGGGTGGTCCATAAGTCATGCAATCATAATCCCGATCTCTTTCTCTTAGTTATACAACATCTGTTGTTTTATTATGGTAGTTTCAAGTGCCTGCCCCACTTTCGTTAACTTAAGAGATTTTGCATCCTTAATGTTAACACGGGTCTCCACACCTCCACTAATATACCTTTGTCCCACCAAAGGTATATTAGCTAATGCAATGTGACTCAAAACGTGATATGCATGTACAATTTATTCATATAATCGTGGCATGTTAATTATGTAGGTTAAGAGTGATCATAGAGAATTTCAGACAATTCAAGTCTATGCTAGCCCATACAATGATTTTACAACAAGTCTCGCCTCGATATACTTATCATTCATTCAACTAAGATTAGATCACAACTCATCACAATTTTATCTTTTCCTAATTCTAATGCAACTAGCTACAAGCACAAGCAAGGTAACAAAATAAGAGGAAAACTCACATGTCCAATGGACTCCGGTTTTTTAATTGTAATAGTCTGGTGGCAACGAATCCTCGAAAGCAAAGTCACCTAAGGAAAGAAATACCCAAATGAGTATTTCAACTCAAAACTAATCCGCTCTATCTCATACAAACTATTAAATTCGTAATTTTTGTCCTACGCAGGAATTCCAACTTAAAACGGCCATAACTTGGTCATTTTAACTCGGAATTTAGCAAATTATATATCGATTTCTATCTACTTCGAAAGATCTATCTAATTATAATATTTTTTTTCAAGTTTTGAAAAATTTTAAGCTTCGAAAAGATCTGATCAGTTCTGATCAGTAGCGAAATCCAATTTAGAAAAATAGTTTTATAAATGTTTGTAATGTTCCTACTATATAGATTAACTATACATGCAATATTGATGATTTCCTATCATGAATGGCATGTTATGAGCTTGATGTATGCATGCTTTTGACAATATTTACTAAAAGGAGATTTTAGAAACTTTTTATTTGTAAGACTCCATGAAGATTTACTTTTAAGAAAACTAGTTTCCTAACTTTGATCATTTCCATTTGTTTTGGATTTATTTCTTAAGAAAATATAATTATCCTTGTTAAAATTGAGTCTTCATTATATCTATTACTTGGGACCTTCATTTCTACATAAAAATTCTCATTTTACACTTTGTAAACATGTTTTCAAATAGAGGTTATTCCAAAATCTGAATTTTGAAAATTTAGTTTTTGAGTGATTTCTTTGAGAAAAATTTGTTTAATACATTAAAATTTAAGGCTCTGTTATACATATCCCTTAAGGACTTCATTTCTTAAATAAAACTTCTATTTTGAGTTTGGGAAATAAGTATTTTCATGGCATTACTCAAAAATTACGAATTTCTTAAAATGACAAGCAACTCAAATTTTCCTACTTTATTTCTACAAATGCATCATGTATATATATAATAACTACAAGCTATTTTCATGAAGGTTATGAGATGATCTATCTATATGTATACATATAATACCAAGAATTCTTTTTGAAAACCTTTACTTTGCAAAACTTTAAATTTTACTAGACTTAAGAAAATAGTTTTTCTTCTTGTAAAATCATCCTTGCTTTTATCAAAACTCAACATTGATGACCTATATAACCATCACCTTCATTATTTAAATAAAAACATTCATTTTTGAATTAGAAAATAGATGTTTTAATAGGTGGCTTTCCTAATTACGGATTTTACAAAACTTTAGAGAATAAAAACATTGTTTAAATCTATTCTTGGAAACCATTCCTTGTTCTAGGATTATATTTTGATAAACCTCTCTTATCTTTATCAAAATTTGGTCTTTATTACATGTATCCCCTAAGACTTTTATTTTTTTTAATAAAAATCTTCATTTTGGCTTTTGGAAATAGGTGTTTAATAATGGTTATTTTCAAATCCGAATTTTGAAAAATTCATTTGAGTTTGTTTTCTTTGTAAAACTCATTTATTCTTTCAAAAACCATTTCCTAATCAAACCTACCCCTTAAGGCTTCCATTTCTTTAATAAAAATCTTGTTTTGAAGTTGAAAAATGGGTATCTATGCTTCAAGACTCATTTATTACGAATTTAAAATTTGTTGTTGGAATTGAAACATAACCTTTATAAATTTTTCCTTGTTTTGAAAATATTTTTTGGTAGATCTAAGCTTTTCTCATCAAGATCATTCATTTATGATATCTATTTCCTAAGTCCTTCATTTTAAATGGAAAATACATATTTTGAAGTTGAAAAATAACTTTTCTAAATATGGTACCATTTTTATCCGAATTTTCAAAAATGATTTTTTGTTGAAATTAAAATAGATCTTGAGCTTTCTGATGCTTTCCTACTACCATCAAGCTATTACAAGTTATTTAAGAACATAAAACAAAAGTCTAATGCATGTATGAACTTAAAACAACTAGATCTAGTTTACTATACTAGTTATAAATGCGTGAACACTATGATGGTTATGTGAATGATGAATATATGCATAAATCATTAGCAATAACAGCATAACTTGAAAATAAAACAAAATAATAGCAAAATAACTCAAATAACAAGATCTAAAACATTGTGATGGCAAGGATCTCATGTTCAAGTGTTTCCACATCCCTAGTATGAAGCTCATAGGGATTTTGTGTGGAATCACACATGAAGGAACTTGCCATTATATGTTTTTAAGGTAATAAAGTATAGATCTATTACCTATTGGAAGATTGGAACAAGAAACTTGAAGAAAAATATGTGAATGTGTGTGTGTATGTGTGTTCGGTTTTGAGAGAGGGAGAGGAAGAGAGAAAGAAAATTTTTGCAAGAGTTTAGCTTTGTGAAAAGTGAGAAAGTGAGAGGAAGTTGGTATGGAGGAGTATATATAGACTTGTGGATTAGGGTTTGTGTAAGAAAATAAAACAAAAAAAATTGGAGAGAGGAAAGAGGGAGGGAGTTGCGCCAGCCCCCTTAGAGAGAGAGAGAAAAGTGTTGTGTTGTGTAAGATTCAAAATTAATTAAGTAATTTAAGTAATAAAGTTATATTGGAAAGGTAAATTGTAAAGAAAATGATAAAATTGTAAGAGTAGGATGTAAGGATGTAGGAAATAGGTTATGGATAGTTGTACTTGTGAATAGTGTAAAAGAAATAAAAAATTAGATTAGACATTTAAAGTACTAGTAGTAATGAAGATACGATATAACGATTATAACTGTAACTTTTATAACCCGAAAAATTATATAACTGATATATTTGGAAATCTTATGAAATTATGAGTCTAACGGTACTAATATCATATATATAAAATTTCGAGCTCCGGGGCATGCTTTTTGAAGTCTGTACTCGATTGGGTTCGAAATAGATCGAAAATTCGCTAATCTTATCTTTTAAAGCATCCTAGAATTATTACGAATAAAACTACACCCTATACCCATATTTTGACTCCTTGGTTTAGGAATACGGGATTGCCGAATCTAAAGTATTAGGGTTTCCTAAGAATTTGTTGACTTAGATTTTCTGGTTGACTTTCCGGTTTAGGGTTTGAACTTGATATTACCCTAAAAATTAGGGGTCTACATAAATTACTATATTCCACTTAGGGTTCTTGGTGATTTCCGGTTTAGATCATTGCCAATTTGAAAACTGAGGGTTTCTTTTTATATAATACATTTAGTTTGAGAAATTTATTTTAAATTTTATTTTTGTAAGTATTTAATATCTCTTAACGTTTTCGGAATTCTTGAATAGGGTTTTATTTCTGAAGGTTAATCGTTATTTACTTTTTAATAAATTGTTTTTGGGTTCTATATTATCCGATTTTACAAGTCCGAGTTAAATATATAATTTGTCATACATAGTAGTTTTGGATTTAAAAACTGTTGAGTTCTTATTTTATTTTTAAGGATTCTCATTTTCTTAAGATTAAGAAATTTCTGGATTTGCTCATAATTTAGGACTAGTTGAAGTTCGGTTTTAATTTAAGTCATTTTTGGAGTTTATATTCGATGTTTACTTTGGAATTATTTACTGAAATTCCGGGGCTTACAGATTATTCCTAACATCATTATTATCAATGATAAGCTCCTCATTTTTCACTCTCTCATTGAATATCTTCTTCAACGTCCAGCAATCTTTAGTGGAATGGCTTACTACTCTGTGAAATCTGCAAAACTTGGGATTATTCTATTCTTCAGTTGTAGGTAAGTGTTCAACCCTAGGGAGTTTGATATTCATATCTTGTAGCCATTTGTCAAGCATTGCATGTACTTTACCCATCGAGCATGGGTAAGACAACGATGATGCAGGGGTTCCTGACTTCTCACCTCTTGGCTTCTTCCCTCCCCTAGAGCTATCGCCCTGGGTCGAGTTCATAGATGAAGCCCTTTTGTTAAACCTACCATTTTTGCCCCTCTGTCGTGAGACAGAATTGTTAGTCCTTCATGCATTTTCAACTAAAGCAACAAAGGAAACCAATGAAAGGTTCTTGAGGTATACTGCGTGCTTAGTAAATATTCCTTGAATATATATTTTCACCAACTCTTTCTCATCACACATGTCCTAGATGTCAAGGGAGCGTTCTCTAAAGCGCTCAATATAATCCATTAAGTCCTCCTTGAGCTTTTGTTGAATACATCCCATGTCGATCATAGTGACCCACTCCTAAGTGGAGAAGAACTTTTTGAGGAACATTTTACACATGCTTCCTCATGAATCTACTGATCCAAAGGAAGGTTGACATACCAGGTGTAAGCCTTTTCTGTAAGAGACTTTGAGAATTCTTTTAATTTTAGGTCATCGTCTAAGCAATAAACTTCTAAAGTCTCGATAAACTTCAACAGGTGTTCTTTTGCGCTTCCTTTTTTGCCATTAAATAGCATGAACTTAGGACTTATGTAGTCCTTTGGGTATGGTTTAGCAGCAATACGCTGGTTGTATGGGAGTTTGAAATCCAATACTCCTATGGTTGATTTTGCCTGTATCTCCTTCAAATAAGCATCAAGATCTTCTTTGGTGACAAAAAAGCCCCTTGGAGTAGATGTTGCAGCCTCTGCAGGAGCATCAAGTGTCTGATTAGGTTGTGATGTTGTCTTGTCAATCGCAGGCTGAGGGATGGTAGATGAGGATGAAGAACCTCCGAGTTGGATTCCTATACTCCTTGCTTCAGGTGTTGAATGTTGTGTTGCACTAAGTTCTGGCACACGAACTTGCTCATTGTTTACTTGGGTGGCATTTTCATTAGTACCTAAAGGATTAGATTATTGAGTTGCTCGGATGGTGCGTGGTTGTGTAGCAATACCAGGGTTTGACAAAGTCGTTCTCTATTGCACAACAATAAAAGCAGTCGCAGCAGGCATGAATGGAGCCATCATGGTGATGAACTCCTTCATAATCTTGGTGTTCTCTTGCATTTCACGTGCAACTGTGCATGGTTAGGTATGGCTACCTGTACTGCATTATCATTAGGATTAACATTCTCAAGTGGCGGCATATTTTGCTCTCCAGTTTCGGTGTTGGTGTCAAACACTTGGCTAGTGCCATCGTTAAGATTGGTTGGTTTTTTTCTTTGGGGTGCCATTGTCAAGTTGTCAACTTCGCCAAAATGTAGATGATTGGATTTGGTTGTAATGATCACGTTGTGCAGCATCTGGCTCGCTATGTGTGGCTTCAAAAGAGTAACTTGGCAATAGAACGTAATGACACGTAAGAATGAAGTATGGAAAGATGACAGAGAGGAGGAATAAGCAATCTCATATAGCTCGAATGCACGCGTGACAAGTGGAAGAGCTATACAGCATCAGCCCCACAGTTCTTGGAGAGAGGCGATGCGTTCTCTGTTCTGATGACTAGTTGATCTCTGTGATTATAATTCGACAACACGATAACGTTTCTCTAAATAACCGAAAAATCTTCTTTAATGAGAAGAACTCCTGAGGTATTTATAGAGTTTGGCTGTTGACAATATTCGTTAGATCACAAGGTGTTTCAACGGCTCAGATGAATCCTTATTCTGATGGATCCTTCTATGGGCTCACTTTGAGTTTAAGTCCATAGAGCCTCTTTTAAGTGCATGAGCTTCTCTGAGAAAGATTGAAAATGGACAAGTCGGTCCAATAATCCTCACTGTAAGCCCACAATGCCAAATCTCTCATAAGTCAGCCCAAAATATGGACTAGACTCTTCAAGCCCTATCACTTAGCCAAGAGTCAAATCAAATATTTATATATAATTAAATTATCCATCTACACTTATAATACAAGCTCAGCCAGCACATAAACAAAGTCATCCAAACAACATATGCACAACCCAACAATCATCACTAAAAAGAGAGATAAAACATAATTATCTACTCAATACTTCTTGAAAAGTCCAATTATATTACTATTTATGTGAGGCCAGAAAGCACTTGTTCCCTCTTGAGTGAACAAATTCCAATTTCTTTACACATGAATCAAATTTCAATTGTATACCCATAAAAATAGGAAACAGAGCAGCTGCTTTTTTTGTCGAGCACCTAGACATGATTTCAGTTTTAATTATAAAAACAAGAGAAGCTATATAGATTGGATAAGCTTCTTGAATGGGGGATCACTACCAACAATTACTGTTTCTTGTGTGGTAAAGAAGAGGAATGGACAACTACTTATTCCTTAAGTGTACCTGCTCTCTGGAAACTTTGAGGAGACCACAAAGACTCCTGCTTAAGCTAATTCTAGGGTGATCTTTTGTTGTCTGGAGGGATTCTGCTAAAAGATACATACGGGAAAGCTATAGCAGTGGGAGGCAACTATTTGTAGGAGGCGATAGTTTGGATCTCTACCTAAAGCCCGAAGAGGAATCATTTTAAAACTATCATATCTTGCTTTTACTAATTGGCTTTTCTGAATTGATCAGGGTCTGGTGTTGGATTTCTTTGTTTTTTTTTTTTTTTTTTTTTTTTTTTTTTTTTTCTGGTTAACTCAATATATTCATTTAAGAAGGAAGGCATACCAGTAGTTATCAGTATATATCAAACGATTAGATAGCTAATCCTTTGCCAATTCTACCAAATTGCATTACAGCATTCCAAATACTCTATAGCAAGATATTAACCCATATCAAAAGGAGTGAAAGCGCCACTTTTTTTCAAGCCTGGCTCCAATCATATAGTCTACCTAGTTTGTGTGAAACTCAACTCTGGATCAAAGTCTGCTTCATCTAGTAACCACCGAAGTTTAGACCGCAGAGGTAATAATAAATCTGCTCGAATCCAATCAATTACTATCAAGTATGTCAGATATTGTAATCAAGCACCTTATTTTGGTAACTAATCAAACACGTATTTTGCTAAGTAACCAGATACGCTTTTCCATCGCAAGAAAACAAATTTTCCATTTCAGACAGCCGTACGAAACATGAGATGCTATCCAAATTGTCAGTACGAAATTCACTAATCCCGCAAAATTCAATCTTTAATAAGGACTTCTATGATAAAAAAAAAAAAAAAAAAAAAACTGATTTTCTTATTAAAATAGTCGATCTTTAATATAAAATATTTTTAGGCTTATTTCATTTCATATAAGTGCTATTTTAACCAAACAAAACTCAAATTAGTCTAGAAAGATATTTATAGAGTCTACTTTTCATACACGAAAAAACCAAATAAGATCGAGAGTAGAATAAGCCAATTTAATAATCTCTATTCCAACCCTATCAAACCAAATCTCCCTACGACATCCTTATTGGACCCATCTTCAAGACCCTACAACAAGCCCAATAGATAAGTTATTAGCATTAAATTAGGCTACAAGCCCAATTATCAAAATGACCCTCTATAAGATTATTTATTACCAAGGAGAACTTTTTGTACTCAAGTAAATACTTTTCTCCACTTTTATTAATTTTATTATAAAGATGTTGTCTCCTAAAAAACTAATACCTATTCCAGTCAATCCTACAAAGGTGTGGGTACTTTTAAGGATTCAAGCTCTCACTTACCTTTTGGTTTATCACAGTCATGGATATTCTAACTATATACTTCTCATGTGCAAACTTTATCATAGCCATGTACATCAAGATATTAATAAAAATGTGTGTTTGTTCTTATCTCGACTCTTACTCGTGTCCCTTTTATTTACTAGTAGCTTTATTTTGTCGATCTATGTTACTACAAATTTGTAGGCCCTTGTTAACCTTGAGTTGCGTTGATTTAGACTTGTTTACTACAACGATGGCAGAATAGTAAGTGTCGCACAATCTAAGTGTGCTAGCAATAATCTAAGACTGTGATAATTGGTATTAGAGTTTTGGTTAATCCAACAAGAACAACAATGGCTAGCAACACTATACAAGAAAATACAATTACAAGGCTTGGGACCATGGAAGATAGTTGAAACCACATCGAGCAGCATCTTAACAACATAGTAGCACTTAATGTGATACAGGTAGATTTTGAGACAAGAACTCAATACAAAGGTAAGCAAGTTGGCTAATGATTTCCAAGCTACTGTAGCTGTGCTCAAAGATGAGACACGTGTATCTATACAAGATGTGAGAAATGAGATGATTAATTGTGCATCTATTAAGGATAATGGAAGAGTTAAGGACATAAGTTGCCTTTCTAACATGAGTAGTTGTGATTGCCTCTACTCATCGCTTAGCACAAATGGCACATCAACAGGTGCCAAAGCCTAAAGCATTTATTGACATGAGAGATGCAAAGTTGTTCGAGAATTTCATTTTGAATATAGAATACTTTACAGTTATTGGACAAATTAACGACAGGATAAAGGTCTTCATGGTTATAATGTTCCAAATAGGTGATCATGTGATGCTAAAATATGGTAGCACACTGTCACGCCCCGTAGGGTATCCTAAACGTAACAGCCCGCCACATACTAAGTAAGACTCTCGAGTTCCCTACCCGGGGCCTTCGGAAGTCTTAAGTAGATGTAAAGCGTTCCTTTACGATAATAGAATACTTCAACAAATGGAGTTAAACAGTTTAATGAGGCATGCATTAGCCATAGATAATAAATCAAAACGCATAATGTTAAAGTTTACAAAACCTAAGGGGCATTCCCTCGCAAAAGAATAACAGTCTATTACAGTCATCCAGAGTCCTTAGTTTCCAATGGAAGTCTATACAAAAAGGAATGAATTAAACTTCTATAGGAAACTCCTATCTCCGGTACCTGCGCTGTGGCTTGTCTTGGCCTAAGCCATATAAACTCATGCTGCAAAAGATAGAAACTATAGGGGCGTAAGCTAACTAGCTTAGTGAGTAATACTTCCATAACACAATTAAATACAATCATTCAAGCAAGTGTATGCACCATACAAATGTGATCAACAAACATATGACCAACCGGAAATCATATGTGGATGGACTTGCGCCCTCCATCCCGGGTTAGCAGATTAACGAATCCTGCGGTACGACGCCGTTTAAGCTCACGGTCAACTGATTAAAAGCTCGTTTTATGGATCACGATTAACCTCACATTCGTTTTATGGATCACGATTAACCTCACATTCGTTTTATGGGTCACGAAAAACCAACCAATGCAAATGCTCCAACCCCATTGTGACATGAATGAACTCAATTTATAGTCGGAGTCGAATAGTCATTAATTCAATTCTTTTAAGTGACCAACAAGTATTCGCAGACATTCATCATAAGATTCTAGTAAAACAGTCAATATCTTAACACCCGGTTTCGATATACCTTAAGCTCCATTTCACATATCAACAATCAACAACATAAATAATTCCCACATACCCCATCATGCTTGTACAATTCCTTTTATCTTTGCCTACATCACTAGTGCCACTACATTACATTCACAAGCATTAATTGAGAGTGGAAGTAAACTCACTCGGCCATGGGACACCAAACTTCTTAATAATAATAATCGGGAGGTAGAGTGTCGTCCTGCTCGGAATCACCTACCAAACAAGAATAATCCTATGAGATTCTCAATGTAATTAAATCAAACTATACATCTAGACTAGTTGAATTCGGATTTCTCGCTTTTTGGAAGTTCCGACTTAAAACGGCCATAACTTGGTCATTTTAACTCGGAATTTCGCAAACTTTATATCGATCTTCATCTACTTCGAAAGATCTATCTAATTCAAGTATTAAATCCAAGTTTTGAAAATAATAGGGTCACGGAACAGTGGGATCAGTTCTGTCCCGCAATTGACCCAATCTCGAAAATTTGCTTTGCCTTTGATAAAAAGTATTCCTAGATGATGATTCATGCATGAATGATATGGGAATGAATTACTAATGTGTATGCATGTAATGAACTCAATATGTGCATGGTCATGATGATTTTTGTAGTAATAAACTTTTAGGAACTCCTAAGTGTTGGGGAAAGTTTCATAAACTAATTCTAAGAATTTTTCCCACATTATACTCCTTAGGGTTTCTTTGGTTTTTAATCTTGTAATCTACTTATTATTTAACTAAAAATAGGTTCTCAAAGTCTATAATAGTCATGGCCTCCATTCATGCACAAAAATTCACATTTTTCATTTGGTAAACATGTTTTCAATTAAGCTATTTGTAAAAATCCGAATTTTCCAAATTTTCTTTTCTTACATTTTTCTTAAGGGAAATCTAGTCTAATGCATTAAAAATTGGGGCTTCAATGTATACATTATCTAAGGACTTCATTTAGCTTATAAAACATTCATTTTAGACTTAAATACTAAGTGTTTATTTAGGCATTACACAAAGTTACGAATTTGACTACACAATTAAAGTCAACACTTTTCATTCTAACTTCACCTCTTGTTTTTCTTATTTTTATTATGCCTAACTCATCTAAACTCATGAAAATAATTCCTTCAACATGTCTATTACACATACCCTTCATTTTTCTTATGAAATATAAGTTTAAAATTGATTTTGGAGGTCTTTAGGGTAGGGTTTCCATTTCATCCGAATTTTCAACTTTCCATATCTAACAAAGTCCTTCCTTTTTCAATGTTCTTGCCATCTATATGTGGAGATATACTATCTAACATCTCTATACATGAACAAGACTTCATTTTTATGATCAACAAAGCACATAAACAAAAATGAACCTATGATCATGCATGTACATAAAGTGGTGAATGTCTAAACCTTAGATCTACTACATATGATGTATATAACATGGATCTCATGGCATGAACAACAATATAAATACAAGATCACTACTTTATGCATGAAATTATGAAATCTTAACAAAACACATCTAAACACTAGATCCATGTCTTGTGATGGCTTGACATTCTTGTTCATGCATTTCCATGTCCCTAGCATGAGCATCATGGGGTTTTAATGAGGAAATACACAAGATATGGTCTTGCCATGACAAGAATAGGAAGAAACAAGGCTTACATACACATACCAATGGAGTCTTGAAGTGAAATGGAGAAGAAACAAAGTTGGAAAATGAGAGGGAATGGGGAAGGGAAGTGCTCGGAATGAGGAGGAGAGAAGAGAGGTTTTGATCTCTTTTTCCAATTTTGAAAAGAGAAGAAATGAAGAGAGAGAGAGAAAAATAAGTATATATATCAAATGTATTAGGGTTTAGTTGTATAAAATGGAGTAAAATAATTAATTGAAGAGGGAAATTAGGGGGGGGGGGGGGGGGGGGCGCCGGCCATCATGCATGGTGTGTGTGTGTGTGTTTAAAATTTGATTTTTTTGTAATTTAGTAAATGAAATTGTAATAAATGTATTAATTATTTAAGAGACAAATTTTCTTGGAAAAGAAAATTGAAATGAGTAGTTGTAAGGATGTAAGAATAGGGTATGGGTAGTGTGTAGTGTAGGTTGTACTTGTGAATAGTAGACAAGACATCTACTTTACCGGTTGTTCCGAAAACACGGGAAAAGCTATAACTGTAATTTTTATAGCTCGGAAAATTATGAAATTGATATTTTTGGAATCCTTATAAAATTACGGTTCTAATGAATATTCCGGAATATTTTTCTGAATCCGTGGCCCGGGGCACGCTTTTCCGTAATTGGGCTCGAGAAGGCCCGGAATTGAAAAATTCCCGAATCTGAAACTTTCAAAGGTTTGAAATGTTCTTTGAAACAACGATTCACATTCATTTACTCCATAATATTTATTTTACTATGAAACCGAAGGAAAGTCGGATTTAGGGTTCCTAGGCTCCATTCACTAAACTCAATCTGATCGGATTAGGGTTTCGTTTCCAACTCCTGGGGTTTTCTAGCTACTGAGAATTTTCGGGGTTTACACACACCAAATATGAGTAGATCTAAAATAAAGAGGCATACATTGATACGTGGCCAAAGTTGAAAACTGAGTTGACTACTTAGTTCTTTCCAAAGGATATGGATTATAATGTCAAGAATAAGCTATGTAAGCTTCTATGGGGCAATGACATTCAAAAATGTGTTAGAAATTTTTCAACACTTATGATTGATATCTAAAGTGTAAGTGAAGATAATAAGCTATTCTATTTTGTGGAAAAGGTTGAAACCTTATACTAGGATTGAGTTGCAAAGGCAACTTGTGACGAGCTCGGCTTAAGCACAGTCAGCAGCTAAGTGTTTAACAAACTACCTCAATGATAACAAAGGGAAGAGTTTGCATTCAGGACACAAGGGTGGAAGGTCTTTGAATTAAGGCAAACCAAAGAGTGAAGGAGTCTTAAGTTCAAGTAGTGATAAAATGAAGGAGGTTAGAAGAAGTCTCATGACTCCCAAGAATCAACGAAGAGGAGGGCATCTAGTAATGGCAAAAAGCCTACATATTCATATTTCTTATGCAATGGGTTGCATAAGGTAACAAAGTGTCTATATCAAGCTGTACTTAATGTCATAGCTTCAAAACCAAGAGTGTATTTTAAGAGGAAGAGTCTCAGCTAAGTTTAAATAACAGCTCAAAATGGGAGCTTCACACATATTGTCCGTTGTTAGAAAGACTCCCATAGTACGTAATGAGACCAATATAGATAATGAGTTGATGTATGTTGAGTTATACATCAACAACAAAAGTGTTAGTGAAATACTGTCTCAAGAGCCATACACAATTTCATTAATGTACCTAAGGTAAGGAAATTGAGACCAGTGCTTATAAAGGTGTTAGATAGGTTAATGCTATAAACTCTAAGGCCCATTGATCTAAGAAGTTTATAAAAAGTGTGAAGGTAAGGGTTAAAGATTGGAATAGAAGTGCAAACCCCTAGATTTTCTGCTAATAAGGAAACCCTAGAACCGAAAGTTAAACTGGAACCCTAAAGCCAACTAGACCAACCACAAGCTTTAGCGAATCTAGATTTGGCAATCAAACCCAAAAACAGTAAAAATGAGATAACCTTAGATTATAGTGTGGAATGATGTCACATAACCTTAAAAGATTAGATTAGTAAAAAATTCACTCGTTTCAAACTCGAATGGGATCAATTTTTAAAATCAGGGTCTCAACATGCAAAACGGTGAAAATATTCCAACAACATATTTAGACTCATTTGAGATGAGGAGTTGTAAAATATCAATTATAGAATATTATGGCTTCTAAAAATATCAGATATAGCCTATTTGTGCATATTTTTCTTACTATTGGTATTTTATTTGTCTAGTCTACTATTTATTTACTATTCACTATAATTCATTCATCTATCTTTACTTTTTCTTATAGCCTATTTCTTAGATCTTACATCTTACATACCTACTCTTATATTCTTCATTTTCAATACAACTTTTTTCATAACTTCTCTTACACTTTATTACTTTTCTTTATCAAAATTAATTTTTATCTCTCTCTCCCTTTCCCTCTCCTTAGAACCGACGCTAATCCCCTCTCTCTCCCTCAATTTCTTTATAAATACCACACCCCCATTCACTTCTTTCACACATCTCATTTTACATACCAAAACTCTATAAATATTTCGTCTCAACTTTTCTTTCTAACAATCTCCACTCAAGCACTCTCTTCCTCTCTATCTCCATAAAACAACCATTTCTCTTTAGGAAAAAGTCTAAACACACCATCCATTTGTTTCTTCCATCTTCAATCCTCCATCAACCTTAGGTAAAAATCCTAAACCCCTCTTTAGTTCATGTAACATAACATGAACAATGTGTGTGTTTTAATTCTATATAATCCCCATGATGCTAATGCTAAGGCATGGAATCATGAAAAACAATATGTGTTCTTATTAGATTATGTTCATGTTTATAACCTAACTTTTATATGTTAATATGTATAAGTATATATCTATATTTCTTAGAGCCTAAATGCTCACTAATCTAACTTTTTATTATTGCTTATTACATGCTTTATCATCTATTTCTTGCAAATAAATATGACTAGTCAATCTCTAGTCTTAGACTTGTCCTTAATAAAGTTAAGACAAAGGGGACTTGTTCATAGTATAAGTTCCGAGGAGCCTTGAATAAAAATCTAAGACTCCCATGGTCACGCCCCAACGGGTACCCTAAACGTGACAGCCCGCCGTACGCAATATTAAAACTTAAGAATGATTACCTCAGTCACTCAAAAGCTTCCATATCGGTACAAGGCGGACATTCACATCAAAGGGAGACCGGTGGAGTAATGCATTTCAAGATATTGGTAGCAGAACATGCAAAATATCACTTAATAAAATTCATTGAAACATAAAGTCTTATAACTTCTAAGGGGCATTCCCCCGATAATTTCCATTACAACATGGTTCTACCAAAGATAAATAACTAAAGCTAGAAGATTTTAGAAGAAATCTACTCTATGACTTCAAAACAGAATTCCTCCAAAAGCTTCTCAAAATAAAGATTCTACCCGGGTGGTCAGGATGGTCTTGGGTGCAAAAAGATAATCTTGCAATATCAAAAGTCTATAGGAGTATAAGCATGACTTGCTTAGTGAGATATTCCTTAAGCAAAAGTACTCATAACAAGCAATTAACCAAGTTTATTAAACAAGCATATGAATGCAACAACCATATGATCAAACAGTACATACGACTATCCGGTTTCGTATGTGTGATGGATTTACCCCTCCATCGGTGGTTAGGGAATGCTTTGAACTGGGTCCCAAATGACCTCCTTAAAGTTGCACGCGTCTTGGGGTTCCAACGAACCGTACTACTAGTCCCCAGCTTTTCTTATCCAAGGCGATCGATCCGGCTCGGCTACAACTTAAAACTGTATTCCCCGAACATCCTAAACTCTTAAGGTTGTAGCAAGGCGGCTTACCTTTCCGGTCCCATGCTGAGGAGTAGTAGCAAAATTCCAATATGACATTAAATCATTTAAAGCGATCAAGTAATTATTTGCACACATAACATTATATACATAGAAACATTTATATCAATCACAAATTGGGTTCCGATATACTTATTGTTCATTGATCACACACAATAATTCACATACATAATTCCCATGATAACCCACATGCATGTCAATTTTATATTTTTCTAACATCTAATGCTCTATCCTACAAGCACATGTGCAAATATATAAACATAAAGGAAACTCACTCGTCCATAGCGTTCTTCTAGGAGTCGAAGTAATCCTTAAGGAAGAGAAGATCTTGGTCCTCAACACCTAAACAGGAGAAACACTCGACATGAGTATTTCATCCAGGATCTATTCAAATCTCTAATTCTATTTTATTGAATTCGTCAAAATTCGCATGAAAGGAAATTCCAACTTAAAATGGCCATAACTTGCTCATTTTAACTCGGAATTTCGCATATTATATACCAATTTCTACCTACTCGAAAAGGTCTATCTATTTCTAAGGTTATTTTTATCAAAAGAAGTCATTTGGGTCTCGGAATAGTAATGTACAGATTTGGTGCGAAAATTCCATTTTCAAAACTTAAGTTTCAAACTTTTCTTCACTCAAGAGTTTTTGTACAAAAATATAGATATATTGTATGATTGAAAAATCCTTTGAATACATATATATATATATATATATACTCAAACCATATGCATGAATTTAGTAGTATTGTCTCAACAATGATCTTGTAAAATAATGTGTCTTGAAAGTGAGAGAAACTAAGACTTGAAAATCTCCTTTTTGTTTGGAAAATTTATTAGTAAGTATTTCCTTCTTTTAACTCCATTTCTTAATTTTGAGAATAATTACATTTTCAAAAAGAGATTTTAATCTTTTAAGATTCCCATAACTTTATTTCTAGCAGTTTGGAAAACATAGTTTTTCTAAAGTTAGATCCATTGTAGCGCCCTAACCTGTTGGCATTACAACCTGCCACGTGTCCTCTCTTAATAGGACACGCTAAGGCTTTAATTTCCACAAACAACATGAATATCACCTGCATAACTCACAAGGTATAAAAGAAAATATGTAGTCCTCATAAATAAACCATCTGATAAGAACATAATCTCCATAACCAGAAAACTAAACATTGTTGACATAACTGCAGGTCAACGAGTCAAACCACACCTTAAAAACTATTATGACATATAAAACTCCAGATACAACTGAAAATCCAATGAACAAAAACATAAATCTAACACTGGATAACAACAAGACATAAAAAGTCTTCCTTGATCCATCCTATGTCATCTATGACCATACAACTAGTCATCAGTAAGGTAGTCAGGACCGCTAACGCCATCCCCATCCTCATAGACCATATCAAAACCCGATAGATCATATATCACACTATCATCACCTGCACCTGAAATATAACAGAATGAGCGGAGAAGCCCAGTACGATAATATCCAATCCAGTTCAAGCAAGGTTATGCACATACAACATGTATAAATAAATGCAACTGACTAAACGCATACAATAGATTATTATCTATTTTAGTCCAGCAAAACAACACAGTTCAGAATCTAGTATACATAAATCCCGAACTCAGAATAACTCATACTCTACTTTAAAAACAACCAACTGATTTTGAAAATAAGTAATCATATACATATATGGATGAGTGGGTACTCCCCAAACATCCCAATTCCTGAACACTTAAATTCTACCGAAATCATATCCTAGCACGAGTCCACTCGAGATAACCTCGCACTAAGATCATCAGGGTGCCTCACCAGTATCACTGTCTACCAAGTCTCTACTGGTCAAAGCCAACCACAACCAGGCAGACAATTATTAAGCCGAATATTTATTAAGTTCATTATGTAATTCTATTCCTACATCCATTCACAAAATTCTAATCTACAAGCACATACATCAAACAATGGATTGATCGTACCTTTTATATTCAGGAGATAACTTGAACTATTCAAAAACAACCGTCAACAACTACTAGAAAACCAAACCAAACCACAACACAACCAGCCACTACCACCAAACTCTCGAATTCCTAAACCCGATATCAAACAACAACTCCAATCTCAACCTGTAACATATCAACATATATCAAATCACCAACATTTATAGATAAATCAAAGTTAACATAAAACATGTAAACCCCCGAAAATTTCATAATTCTTAAAAATAATCCTAGAAGTCTAAAATCAAAATTTAAATCCCGGGAAAGAATTGACTCAAGATAAAAAACCCAATCAAACACCGGAAACGAAACCCTAAAAAATTGAACCAAGTTAAAACTTAATTCCAAATAAGATTAAAAACAAGCTTTCTAAATCTTGAGAAAACGAGAACCCTTGAAACAAAATATAAAGTCCAACTACCGATATAATCAACGTCCGTACGCCAATTAAATTATCTACCCAATTCCTAAAACGCGAATCAAAACGATAGATCCAAGTACCGCTTAACAAAGAAATGATAAAATCTTAAATCCTTCGATAAAATTTTAGAATCACAATTTTCAATTTTCACCAAAAGTCAAACTGAGTCAACTCTTAACCCTAGACTCGGTTAAACGATTTAGAGAACTAAAAACTATTTGAAATAAGATAAACCATAGATGTCGAGCTAAAAATATAAAATAGTCACAACGCGAAAATTATACAGTCTTACGAATAACTCAATAAAATCGGAAGTCAAAACGGAACCTTAAAAGTCAACAAAGCCTATAACGAACCCTAGTATTTAAGATCCGGCAATCCTGCAATCTCAAACCCTACAAAACGAAATTAAGCCAATAGCTTAAAATAGTTCGTAATAATATAGGGTAACATAAAAATATCAGATTCGCGAATTTCGAGTGTCCTTCGGACTCAAACGGGATCAGTGCTCGAAAAGCGTGTCCTGAAGCTCGGAATATTAAAAATATTCCGTTTATACCAATAGACTTGTAAAAATATAAGGATTCCAAAAATATCAGTTTTAGAATTTTTCGATAGCTAAAAATTACAGATATCGCATTATTACGTGTATTTTTATTACTACCGGTACTTTAATTGTCTAGTCTACTATTCATAGTACTTTTCTACTATTCATTACTATTTCACTATCTCTACTTTTTCTTACACCTATCTCTTACATCTACATACCTATTTTTACTTTTTTCATTTTCAATACAACTTTATTCACATCAACTTACACATTATTTCTTTATTATACAAACAAATAAAATAAAATCAATTCCCCCCCCCCCCCCCCCCCCCCCCCCCCCCAACAAGGACCGAAATCGCCACCTCTTGTCCCCCATTTCATCCAATTTTATTTCTTTTTCAATTTATTTTATTACATATAAAATTCAATCTAAAAATTCTATAAATACCCCATTCCTCTTCCACTCTTTCACACAATTCATTTCACTACCAAAACTCTCTCAAATTCACTACACAAACTCTCTCTCTACAACATTTCCCTCTACCAAAATTCTCTTTCACCAAATACTCACAAAATTTCTCTCTATAACCATCATTTCTCAATAACCACATAACCATACATTCACTACCATCTTCAAACCACTTACACACTTTAGGTAAATATTTCTTCCAACTATTATTCACTCATGTCATGTAACATAACATGACTATGGTGTTGTTTCGAAACTCATATGAGTAGTAAAAGCAACAACATGTTCATGTTTTGTTCTTGTACATAAGTTTTTTATTTTATTATGTTGTTATTATTATTGTTATTATTTGTTTCTAATCCAACTTATATATATAGTATTATGTATATATATTTATTTGGAGCATATAAGCTCATTTGTTATTTATTTACTTCCAAGTTATGCAATTTATTTATTTATGTTGTTATTAAGACTAGTCTTTCTAGTCTTAGACTTATCCATATCAAGTCAAAATAACCTTTTGATTATTTTCTTTAATCTTTCGGGACTAGTCCATTCTTAGTCCCGGGATGCCTTGATAAAGCTAAGGCTCCAATACTTGACCGGGATACCTTGATGAAGCTAAGGTTCCCAATACTTGATATTTTATTTTCTTGCTTATTATTTATTTCTAGTATTTTCTTATGTTCTTATTATTTTATATGCTCATAATACTTGTATCTACATAATGCTAATGTCTCAACTTATCTAAAAGTAGAATTTCATTTTTATTAAAGGAACTCAAGACTAGATTTTCGATCATGTAATTTTTCATAAAATCATGGAGTTATTATCAACAATACATAAATAGAGTTTTTCTCAAACGTTTCCTTAAATAACAAAGATGTGTTTACCAAGGAAGCTTAAGAAATAGATATTTTCATTATATTATGTTAACCTGAGTTTTAGTAAAATAATTTGTTAGTTTTCAAAGTTTTCACAAAAAGCTTAAGAATAAACTCTCTTTAACTCCATAACAAAACTAAGAAACAAACTAGTTTTTAAAGTTAAGATGAATTCAACCAATAAAATTACAAACCCACTTAGGAAAAATAATGATTTTTAAATTTCTAAAAAGAAGGAACTCATTTTCAAAAGAATATAAATAAAAAGTAAGATTAACAATAATGGATTTTATCAATAAAGATGATTCTTTTCACAAGAAATAAAAGAACAACTTTTAGAAAGCAAAAACTTATATTTTAGAAATAAATATAAAGATAAGATTCATTTTCTAAAACCATCCTAAATACAAAATTATAAAAAGGTTTTCAACAAACTAATATACTTTTTGATAAAAATTTATCTTTTGTCACTAAAAGTGAAAATTATGAAAGACTAAGTTTAAAAGAAAAATTTACTTGTTTTGGAAAAAAGAATGAAGAAAATAAAGTAAGAATATACCCATTTATAACGAACTAAGAAAATATAAAGTTTTTTCAAATACTTGAAAAGAAATTATCAAGGTTAAAGTTTTAACAACTCAAATTGAATTATTTTATGAAATAAATTGTTGAGACACTACCATTAGAAACTTTGCATATAAAGTGAACTTATCTATATACTCAAAATATTTATCAAATATATGTTCATATATATATATATATATATATTGTTACAAAAGGATTTTCTTTAAAATGAAGTTGAGTTAGAAATGGAGTTGCAAAAGTTTAGAAATAATTCGTTTTAAATCTGTACCTGATGTTTCTGGAACCCAAATGACCTTTTATGACAAAGATAAGTTCAGAAATAGATAGATCTTTTCGAATAAGTAGAAAACGGTATATTATATGTGAAATTCCGAGTTAAAATGAGCAAGTTATGGCCATTTTAAGTTAGAATTTCCTCTTATATGATTTTACCACGATTTTAAGTAAAGTTTAGAATCTCCAAGGATAGAAATTCCATGAAAAACTCATCCCGGGTATTTCTCTTGACTAGGTGACGAAGGATACGAGAATACCCTACCCGAGGATTACTACGACTAAGAAGATTGCGAAATAGACGAGTAAGTTATTTCTCCTAATTTCATTACCTTGCTTGTGCTTGTAAAGTAGCGGCATTAGTATACTAAGAAAAGATATAAATGGATATATGTCTGGGGAATTTGGGATTATGTATGTGTGATTCTATGTTTATGTATGAAATGAGAATTAAGAATATCGCAACTTCGAACTGCTTGTTTAATAATTTTGTTTACTTACTTGTATGACTGTTTATTGTTTGCTAAATTGATTGATCGCCCCTAATAAACCTTAATAAGCATTAGCTTAAGAAAAATAAAACGCTCACGCATAGCATCCATCGAGTCACATCTATTTCGGAAGGCTGCTACTCCTATGCGTAGAGTTGGATTGGCTGTGATCATGCGGTGCCACGGGCCATGTTCCTTTCTGGAGAATCCAAATCGCTCGGGGAAAGCGACTCTAGGTTCGGAGCCGAGCCAACCGAACACTGTGGGTGAGGACCTGGGGACTAGCAGTAGAAGGTCGAGGACCTTCAAACCCGGTTCCCTAACCTTTGATACGGAGGGGTAAATCCGTTCTATATATGGTTTCCGGATAACTATATATATTTGCGTAATCATGTGATTGTTGCATTATATGCATAGCATATGTGTGAATAAATAAATAAACTTGTTTGAAAATATGGTGCGAATGAAAATGAATATCTTACTAAGCTAGTTGTAGCTTATACTCCTATAGATTTTGTTGAAATAGGTATACCCGTGGCTTAAATTGAGGATTATGACACTAAGGAAGTCATTGATGGATGGTTAAGCTTCTATGAAGGAAATGAGATCATAAGATGAAGTAATGTTGTAAGGATCTTTATATGAAATGACCTATATGATAAGTGATGTATATTTATTTGAAGTGGGATATGCCCCTAAGAATTGAAATGCAATATGTATGTTTTATGATAAGTATTCTCTTTGCCTTGTTACTTATTTATTATCAATATAAATTGTGCTACTCCAACGCGTTCCCTTGGTTGTGATGTACGCCTTGTACATGATATGGAAGCCTTTGCGTGACTAAGGTAGTCATTCCTAGGCTTTAGTATTGTGTACGGCGGACTGCCACGTTTAGGGTACCCCTCGGGACGTGACAAAACAAGTTATCTACACTAACCTGATATAGAACTTCACAAACTCGACCTATACTGATCAACAACTCCAAACACCTCCAATAATATCAAAGAATAGCAATTCCAATCCTCAAATCAGAAATCTTCACAAAACTCTATAAAACACATCATATGATCAATATTGTAACATCAAGGCTGTCTAATTTCGTGCAAAAGGATTCAGAGCTTATACATTACTGATATGGAATGTATAATACTTGTTTCTCCTCTTTCTATACTGATTAGAGCACGAGCTAGGGTTGATTTCTACGATTCCTTCAAGAACAGCAAGAATTCATCAAGAATCAAGCATAAATTCGTCACTATATGCTTACACATGACAAAGAGGAATCAACTGACCTTCAACAGATCTTTTGCTTCGAACTCAGCCCCTTATATCAGATACCAACACAAGATTCACGAATCCAACAGCTTTTAACACTCTTTACTTGTGAATCTGGAACCCCAAGTAAGCCTATGATCATGTTGCACCACCACAGCGTTTTGGACATCAAACACAGTACCAGCCCCCAAGAACACCTTCAGCACGTATATAACAATATAGGATTTGATAAACTCTGCAAAAACCGCTCACGCATCGCTCCTATATATAGAAAAACAAACTTACGCCGGCGGTTACTGATCCAAGGCTGGCGGCGCTTGGGTTCCAGTTGTCAGCGTAAATACTAGAAGTCGCGTCTGTTGAAGAGTACACTAGCAAATTTGAAAACTAGGCCGGCAGCGTACTTCATCAGAAATGCTGGCCTTTATTGCAGAAAATACAAAACTTGATCCAATTGATGCCAATATGTTCCAACACGAAATTGATCAAACTTAACTTATTTTAACATCAACATAAAGGCCTCTTAACATCTGGTAGCTTGTGAACACTTATCACTTATAATTATTTTGTATATAACATCCATTTTAAAAGAATAATATCAATAATTTTATAAGTTATTTATTATTTTTATTTCCTAAGTAAGGCTTATCCTTATAAAGGTTATATTTTGATAATTTTGTAAAACTTGTCTAGACTTAAGTATTCTTAGAGTGTTGGTAGAAAAATTTTGATAAATGTGTTTAAGAAAACTCTTGGTCAAATTATGAATTAAGTTTAAAGAAACTTTCTTATTTTATTGGTTTAAAAGAGGGTTTATGATAGCTTTATTTTCATTAATAAAATACCATATAGTATTATTACTAAAACTTGAACTAACTTATCTAACTTTAGAAAATATCTATTAAGATAAAACTTTATGTCTTTATGGAAAAATAATTTCTTATGTGACAAAAACTACTTTTAAAGAGAGTTCTTATTTTTACTACTTGAGAAAACTCATTTTCATTATGTTTGAGATAATAACAACATGTTCATGCATGAATGAGAATATGTAACTATGAGAAATATAATAAAAACAATATAATAAGATAAATTATATAAGAGCATAAAAGTAAAATCAAGTATTGGGAACCTTGGCTTCATCAAGGTATCCCGAGACTACGAAATATACTAGTCCCAAAAGAAAAGAAAAGTAAAGAAAGAAAATTGTTTTGACTTGATATGGACAAGTCTAAGACTAGAAAGACTAGTCTTAATAACAACATGAAATAAATAAATTGCATAACTTGAAAGTAAATAAATAACAAATGAGCTTATATGCTCTAAATAAATATATATATATAATATACATAATACTTTATATAAGTTAGATTAGAAACAAATAATAACAATAATAATAACAACATAATAGTAACACAAAGAAAATAAGAACATGAACAAAAACAAAACATAAATAAATTATTGCTTATTTGACTCTCATGAGTCTAAGAAACATACACTAAACTCATGTTAAGTTGTATGAACATGATGAGTGAATAAGAAAAATTTTACTAAGGTTTTTGTGTTTGTTGAAGAAGAATGGAATGGTTTGTAGTAATATGTGGAAATAGGTTTTCTAGAGAAAAGAGAGAACTTGAGAGAGATTTTGAGAGAGGGATTTTATGGAGTGATTGTGGAAGAATTTTAGTAGGAAATGAATTATGTGAAATAATGAAAGAGGAATGGGGTATTTATAGATTTTTTGAGTGGAAATAGATATAATAAAATAAATTGAAAAAGAAAATAAAATGGAATTGATGAGAGAGGGAGAGGCACCGGTTAGGCTTATGTAGAGGGGAGAAATTGATTTATTTTGTTTGTTTTGTAATAAAAGAAGTAATGTGTAAAGTATGATGTAATTAAAGTTGTATGGGGAAGGTAAATTGTAAGGTATAGGTATAGTAACGCATAAGAATAGAGTGTAAAAAAAAGTAGAGATAGGTGAATAGTAATGAATAGTAGACTAAACAATTAAAATACCGGTAGTAAAAAAAATACACATAAACGGCCTATATCTGATATTTTTAGTTACCGAAAAATTCTAAAACTGATATTTTTGAAATCCTTATATTTTTACGAATCTATTGGTGTTGTTGGAATATTTTCACTATCTAGTTTACTAGGGCACGATTTTTGAAAACTGATCCTGATCGGATCCGAAAGACACTAGAAAATTACGAATCTTATATTTTTAAGCTTTCCTATGTTATTACGAACCATAATCCACAATTATTTCAATTTCATTTTTTAGGGTTTAAGAACACGAGATTGTCGGATCTAGATTCACTAGACTAATCATATAACTAGGTTAACTTTATGGTTCCGGTTTGACTTCCGGTTCTAAGGTTTTCTTATATTATCGAAAAATCTAGGAGCTTACATCCATATATTGTTATTTCTTTTCTTTGCTTAGTTCATGAGATTGGTATTATTTCGAGTCACGGGAAGTTTTGAAATTAATCTAAGACGTCCATAATCATTTTTTTATTATGCTTTTCTTATTCTAGAACTTGTCCATTTCTAAATTTCGAAAAGTCTTGATGTCAAGCTAAGACTTCCATAATTTTTATTCTTATATTTGCTCATTTGATTTTTTCTATTCTTTTATCTTCCTACCTAAATTTATTTATCTCATAATGTAATTATTAAGTTCATATTCATGCATGAGTATTAAGTAATGTTATTGTCTTAGTAAAAATTTTCAATATAAGAATATGGAATATTTCCTTTTACATGAAAATGAAATTAAATCATCAAAGGCAATGATTTTCAATGCTTAGAAAAAATTATCATTAAGGTTAAGAATTGTTTTTCTAACCATACTCTATTATAGATGTAAAATTGGATTTGTCATAAATTTTAGTGTTGATAATTCGTTACTATACAAAAGTTTCTTAAAAACTCATTTATTTGACTTATGCCGATATTTTATAATCTCTAAAGAGCAAAAAAAGCTTTCCAAAGACAAACCTAAAGTCAACTCACTAGTAAAATCCATTTGAAGTTAAAAAAATAAATCGAGTTATAACTTAAGAAATGATGTTTTAAGAAGTAAATTCATTTTCACAAAGCTAAGGAAATATAAAAAATATTAGTTATAGTAACAAGACACCCCCTTGTAGTAAACTAAAAATTTCGATTCCTTCTAATGGCCCAAAAAGAGATTTTCGGTAAACTTAACTTTTCAAACTTTTAAAATAAATTGTATTATGAAGAATTATTTTTAGGAGATCACCAAGATCATACATATAATATGAGTTACATTAATATTAGATTATTTTTTTTCCAACTATATAAGTATATGCGTGCTAAAGAATAATTAGATGATGTAAAACTTAGAAAAGATAACAAGTTTAAGGGCTGAAACTTTCGGGTTAGATAATACTGACCCATTTTTGAAACCTAAGTGGCTTTAAATGTTAAAAATAACCTTAGAAATAGATAGATCTTTCCGGGTAGGTAAAAAAGACTATTAATATGTGATATGAGTTAAAATGAGCAAGTTATGTCTATTTTAAATTGGAATTTCCCTTCATCCAAATTTTAATGTGAATACTGGAGTAGAATTAGAAAGTTTAAGTAGAAATTCCATGAAATATTCATTCCAACTGTTTCGTTTATTTAGGTGACGAAGAGTCAAAGGATCCGTATTTGGAAGACTATTACGAGTGAAGGATTTTCAGCACAAATTGTTGAGTGAGTTTATCTCCAAACTTTTTATATTTGTTTGTGCTTGTAGCTAGAAGTACTAGAAGTAAGAAAAGATAAAAATGGTATATGCATGATAATGTTGGTTGAAAGCATACTAAGCATATGGAGACTTGAATTATTGACTAATGTATTTCATGTTCTATTATCATGATAGAATGCCTGCAAATTCTATAATTGCCTTTAAAATACCTTAATCACATGTCAAGAAGTAAATTAATTTGATTCATACATATCACAAAGTAAGTCACATTGCATACGCTACTATACCTTTGGTGGGACAAGAGTATAGTAGTAGGATCGCAGGGGCCTGTAAATCTGCAAAGGCGAATAGGAGCCTACAAGAACTATTTAAGCATGAAGTGAATAAGAGTATGAAAGAACTATTAAAGGATGGAATGGGTAGAAACCTAAAAGAACTGCACAATTGAATGAAAGCAGGGTCGTAAAGACACCAAAACACCTAACCACGAATGGAGGGTGTAATTCCATTCAAACATGTGATTTCTGATTGATCATATGTATTGCGTGCTCATGTGTTTGATGCATTTCATACACCTGCCTAAATACACTTATTTGATTTTTCATGTTACAAGTACTATGGTTCGGGATTATTCTCACTAAGCTAGTTGAGCTTATACCTTAATATAATTTTGTTATCACAGGACCAATCTCCTATACTTGAGGTCTTTATATATCAAGGTAAGATTATCCTTTTAGGAAGCTTTTAGGGGAAATCCATTTGAAGACTCTAGAATAGTTTTCTTTAAAATCTTTCAATTATAGTTGATATTATATGTAAGACCAAGACTATTTTTTATCCTTGCAGATTTATCAAGAGAATAACCCTAAGATGATGTAAATACCATATTTTTATGATTTTGAAGATAAATGTTTATTGAGATTCTTGTATGTTATATTTACTTTCTCAAACTACGCATCCCACCGGTATCTCCTATTACTATGATAGACGCCTTACATATGATGTCAAAGCTTTCACATGACTTCAAAGAGTTATTCTTAAGCTTTAATACTGTATACGATAGATTGTCATGTCTAGGTTACCTTTTGGGGAGTGACAATTTAAGTTGGTATTGGAGCAACTAGTTTAGGAAAAATGGCAATAGGAATGGGCCTAAAGAAGCTAGATAAGTAAAAGTGATAAAATAAGACCTAGCTATAGATAGTATAGAAAAAGGATTTTTAAAGTTTAACGACCTCTTTTGATAGCTTACCATTGGAGAAGTTAGCTCTAAGGCCAAAATGTTTGAGATGTTGTATGGAGAGACCCCTAAGGACTATAGGTTGAAGCTTAGGTTGTTATGTAAGGATTTTTCCTTAGTGGGACGACTTAGATCCTCATAGGAAATGCTTAAGCTATGGAAGAAAGGACTCCAAAACACCATGTGGGATAATATAATAGAAGGAATGAGGCATGACCTTAAGAGAAGGAGAAATTGGACTGAGCTTAAAGTGATTTATGGCATTGAGAGAGTCATGGATGCTACTTTAACACCTTGATGCTTTAGGATGCCACGTTTATCTTAAGAAACGAAGGGAATCCTACCTTTATGGACTTTATAACTTGGAATTCTTTTAGACCATTGTTTGTGTACGCTCACGACAAGCTAGTAGATCATAGTAATAGGAATAATGTGGATGGAGAATTTTACCTTTTTGGTATGGAGTATACCGAAATGTCCTAGCACACCCAAATGAACCATTTCTAGCGCCAACATTGGATATCGAGTAGGGAAATTATACGAGCATAGATTATGAGATGGAAGAAGAAGAAGAGGAGGAAGAAGACCCAAAAGAGGAACCAATCCATGAAGTTGGGCCTATGTTGCATCTGGAAGCTACCTTAGGAGTAACCAAGCTGGCAATCCATACGGCAACATCCAAAACCCTTTGGGGCAATCTAGTTTCATACCAAAAGCCAATTCCATGAGCACGAGCTGCTCACACACACCATTTCCAAGGAACAATGCAAGATAAGAACTCCAAGATGATGATGTGGTGATGACAGAATAAGATGAAGAAGTTGCTCCGCATCAGATTTTCGACCAAAGAGGACCAAGTACTGTAGGAACCCGTCCCTTAAACAAAGGGAAAAGGATGACCGTTAGAGGATATCTAAAGCACTTAATGACTATGAGGAAGAAGGATCTATAAGTTAAGATTGTCTTAAATCAACTCCCTCCACATGAAAACTATGCTAAAAAAAAAAAAAAAAGATGAATGACAAAAGGAAGAAGGAAAATGTTAATGTTACCGTTAGCAGAGCATATCCCAAAAGTCAAACTAAAATTTTATAATAGAATCGACCTAGATCATAGGGGCGATTAGAAATCTTATCTTTGTAATCGGAATGGTGCTATGTTTCTTATGTCTCTAGAATTATGCGGTTTGCTTGTGTGATTGTTTTAAAAACTATGTTTTGTATGGGTCATGTACCTATTTGCGTTTCCATTAAATGAAATTTACTTTTTATGGCTATTTGAACCTTATTCATTATGGTTTTGATTTCACAAATTTCTATATCTAACTTTGATGATTATTTGAGATTATTTCAATTTTCTATGAATTCCGTTAAATGTTGCACCAAAACTTAATAAATTGGAGAAAAGAATGAACTTACGTAATTAAAATCTAAACAATTGAGCTAGAAGAGGACATTGTCAGGAGCAACACGCCTCCAACGAACCAATGGAAAGAGAAAACCAACCTACAATACCTCCTCTAAATCCACAAGCCGCAGATCAAAAAGGCAATCTACAAGCCACTACAGCTAGTGCAAATTTTAAATACCCTCATACAACAACAAAATAGGCATACGCTGGCACCAACTCCACCACAACTTTCACTGCAAGCTTTGGTAGAAGTACCAGTACCAGGAGATGCATAATCACATACCGCACCCTTATCGCTACCAATACCACCACCTCCAAGACCTTACGGAAGCTCTTTACTTATGTTCATTAAAAGTAATCAGTATTTTGATGGAGCTTTCGGTAAGCCTGATAATGCAGATTGGCTTGCCCAAATCGAGAGATCTTTTGCAGCATTCAAAATACCCCACCATCTGAGGATTAGCTATGGCACATATATGCTTTGCCTGAATGCCCGAATGTAGTAGGAATCCAAAAGCCTTGAGTTATTACCCCTAATCACATGGGACATGTTCCATCAGGAATTCTTAGATATCTACTTTTCAAGCAGTCTTTGGGTCTAGTACAATGCTGATTTTCTTCACATTGCGCAATGAGGCAGGACAATGGAACAATATGGGACCTAGTTTAGTCAATTGCTTCAGTATACGCCTAATTCCCATAAGTATAGCAAGGAGTTGAAAAGGAAAGTCTTTTTGAATGGCCTAGCTGAAGAGCTATGGGTGAAGTTGGAAGAGTTTGCCATAAGGAATTTCCGAGAATTGGTATAAAGAGCCCGAATTGTTAAGGGAGCAAAAAAGATGATGACACATGAATCGGAGAAGAACATCCATGTTTTTGGAAGGAGATTTCATGAAGGGTCAAGTTTTAGCCACCCATCAAAAAGTTTCAAGCCAAATAACAGTTTTAAGGGAAATGTTAATAGGAGGAAAGGGACACCAAAGAATATAATTTGCTAGAAATGTAATGGTACCCTTTAGCCGAAAAGATGCCCTCAAGTGCAAGATTAGTGCTTCTTCTATGGAGACCCCAACCACAAGGTGCCAGATTATCTGAAGAAAGCATCCTCTATTTACTTCGTGTGTAGACTGACCAAACACTTTGCTAAAGTGTGACCATAGAGGAAGAGTAACCCCACCAGGTCATCTAGACCGTCTGGAGGACTTGCTCCAACAAGAATAAGAAATGGAAATGGAAGTGGGAGTCGTACTAGGACTTCTATGCATGGGATAAGGATCTACAATTTGGAAGGTCAATGGGGATGTGTGGAGATGGACAACAAAGGTGTGGATTTAGCTACTCCTATGGATAAGGATGACTACAGTTGCGATTTGGTCTAGTTTTACAACTTAATCAAGTGTTTTCTTTATTTTTGTAATAGTATAAAAGTTTAGTAAACAATAGTTAGATGATTAGGTAAAACCTTAGAAAGTGAAGTATGAAACCGTACGTATTGAACATAGGAAATATACAAATAGCTAACCAGGCTACTTATATCCTCTTTGACATGGGAGTTACCCATTCCTTCATTATCGATAGTTTAGTGAGAAAAACCGGATTACCTATAGCTACAACCATCTCCAGCTTTAAAATAAAGACCCCACGGTTAGTGTTGTAATGACAAGGGAGATTCTAAAAGATTATTGTAACGACAAGGGAGATTCTAAAAGATTACTCCCTAGAGATTCAAGGATGCCCCTCCATGGTAGACCTTATAGTATTAGAATAAAGCAATCTTAGGAATGAGCTAATTATCTTCTATCAAGGCTATGGTTGGCTGCCAAGGTAAGAAAGTGGATTTTATGGGATAGAGCGGAAGGAAGGTAACGTTCGTTAGTGAATCCACGAGTTCCAGGGAACATGAGTTGAGTTCGTTTGAGTTGATGAGGGAATTGAAAGTTATGTTGGTAGTACAAAGGATGAGAAGGAGAAACCTGTCTTAGACGACATCCCCATTGTTAACGAGTTTCCTAATGTTTTTTTTCATATGAGTTACCTGGACTACCACCAAAGCAAGAGATTGATTTCAAAATTGACTTGATGGCGAATACTGAGCGTATATCAAAAGCGCCATGCCGTATGGTACCCATTAAGCTGAAGGAGCTAAAGAAGTAGCTACAAGAGTTGTTAAACCAAGGATTTATCAGGCCCCATGTCTCACCTTGAGGAGCCCCAGTGCTCTTAGTGAAGAAAAAGGATAGATCCATGAGACTATGCATAGGCTACTGCGAGTTCAACAAAGTCACCATAAAAAACAAGTGTCCATTACCCCGAATCAGTGATCTCTTTGATTAACTCTAAGGAGCAAGTGTGTTCTCACACATAGATTTACATTCTAGATATCACTTGTTAAGGACCTAGCCAGAGGATGTGCCAAAGACTGCTTTTCAAATGCACTACGGGCATTACGAGTTCCTGATGATGCCTTTTGGACTGACTAACACACCTGTCACTTTCATGGACTTAATGAATCGAGTGTACAAGCCGTTGTTGGGCAAATGTGTGATAATCTTCATTGATAACATCCTTATTTATTCAAGGACGCGTGAACAACATGAAGAGAATCTAAGAATGGTATTGCAAACATTAGGAGAACATAGGTTGTATGCCAAGCTATCTACATACGATTTTTGGTTAGGCCGAATTTCCTTTTTAGGACTTATCGTTTCAAGTGAAGGCATATCAGTAGATCCCGAAAAGATAGAAGCAGTAGTAGAAGGGAAACCACCCAAGGCTGTAATAGAACTGAGGAGCTTTTTGGTTCTAGATGGTTACTATAGGAAGGTGGTAAAAGATTTTTCCAAGATAGCCAAGATTTTGACTCTGTTAACCTAGAAGAATGAGCAGTTTGATTGGCCAAAAAAAGAGAACAGAGTTTCCAGGACCTAAAGCAACGACTAGTTTTTGCACCAATCTTAGTGTTACCAAATCCAGCGAAGCCCTACACAATGCATAGTGACGCATTAAGAAATGGTCTCGAATGTGTACTGATGCAGGATGAAAAAGGGATTGCTTACGCTTCTCAACAACTAAGGCCGCATGAATAGAATTATCCAACACATGATCTAGAGCTAGCCGTAATAATATTTGCTCTCAAGCTATGGAGACATTATTTGTACTGTTAAAGATGTGAAATTTATACTAATCACAAGAGCCTTAAGTACTTATTCTTGCAAAAGGAGCTGCACATGTAATAGAGAAGATGGTTAGAGCTCATAAAGGACTACGATCTTGAAATAAACTATTGTCTAAGGAGAGTGAATGTTGTGGCTAATGCTTTAAGCCGAATGAATCATGGAGAAGTTGCTACCATGTTGACGAATGAAAAAGAGCTGATAAGAGAATTTGAAAGGCTGAGCATTGAGTTTATAAGGCAAGATCTGGAAGTTAAAATCTCTAATCTGGTTATAGAGCCAACCTTAGTGGAAAGGATCAAGAAGGCACAACATTAAGATGACGCAATCTAGAAAATTAAAAGAGAAGTGCAAGAAGGAAGGTATTCTGACTTCATTATAAACAATAAGGAGCTGTAAAAATAAAGGGAGGACTGTGAGTACCGAATGATGATGAGATGAAGAGAGAAATTATGAGCGAAGCACATAATTCAGGGTATACCAAACATCCATAAGGTACCAAGGTGTATCAAGATCTTAAGAGCCATTATTGGTGGAATTCGCCTACAACAACAATTCCTACTCCATAATCCAGATGCTATCCTATAAGGCCTTGTATGGACAATGCTGCAGGTTACCTTCGTTTTGGGACAATATAGAAAAGCTAGCAATCAGGCCTAATCTTATCCAAGATGCAGCAACCAAAGTTCGAATCATCCAGCAAAGAATGAAAGAGGTCCAAGATAGGCAGAAGAGTTGGGCGGATCAAAAGTGATGAGTTCTTGAGTTTAATAGTGGGTATCATGTGTACTTGAAGGTAAATCCCATTAAAAGTATCCATAGGGTATGCGCTCAAGGGAAGCTAAGCCCGAGGTATATTGGGCCCTTTGATGTACTCAAGAGAGTAAGAGACCTGGCTTACCGCTTAGCGCTACCATCAAATTTGTCGGGAATAGAAAACATGTTCCATGTTTCAATGTTAATAAAGTATGTGCCTAATCACGATCGGATCATGGAGCTAGAATTAGTGTAACTAAAAGGGAATCATGCCTATGAAGAGTACTCGATTCAAATCTTAGATTAGAAAGTTTAGAAGCTCAAAAATAAGGAGATCAAATTCGTCGAGGTCTTAAGGAGAAATCATTCTCATAAAGAAGTAACCTGGGAGATAGAAGACGATATTTGATAGAATTACCCACGTCTATTTAACGACTCAAGCACAAAAGTCAAGTTTTGAGGACAAAACTTTCTTTAAGAGGGGTTAAGTTGTAAGCCCCAAGATTTTCTGCTAATAAAGAAACCTTAGAACTGGAAGTCAAACTGGAGCCTTAAAATCAACTGGACCAACAACAAGCCTTGGTGAATCTAGATCCAGCAATCCTATGCACAAAATCCTAAAATAGTAAAAATAAGATAACCTTAGCTTATAGTGCGGAATAATGTCACATCACCTAAAAAGATCATATTTGTCAAAAATTCTCTTGTTTCGAACCCAAACAGGATCACTTTTTAAAATCAAGGTCCTGGCATGCAAAATGGTGAAAACATTCTGACAACATATTTAAACTCGTATTAAGATGACGAATAGTAAAATATTAGTTGTAGAATTTTACGGCTTCTAAAAATATCAGATATAGCACATTTATGCATATTTTTTTACTACCAGTATTGTATTTATCTAGTCTATTATTTATTTACTATTCACTATTATTCCTTTATCTTTACTTTTTCTTACAACCTATTTCTTACATCTTACATATCTATTCTTACATTTCTCATTTCCAATACAACTTTTTACATAACTTCTCTTACACTTTATTACTTTTCTTTATCAAAATTAATTTTTGTCCCTCTCTCTTTCCCCCTCTCCCTCTCCTTAGAACCGGTGCTAATCCCCCCTCTCTCCCTTAATTTGATTTTCTTTTTCAATTTACTTTATTACATCTAATTTTCTTCTACAATCCTCCATAAATATCACCTCTCCCTCCTTTTCTTTCACACATCTCATTTTACATACCAAAACTCTATGAAACTTTCCTCTCAACTTTTCTCTCTAATAATTTTCTATCAAACACTCTCTTCCTCTCCATCTCCATAAAACAACCATTTCTCTTTAGGAAAAAGATTAAACATACCATCCATTTTTTTCTTCCATCTTCAATCTTCTATCAACCTTAGGTAAAAACCCTAAACCCCTCTTTAGTTCATGTAACATACAAATAAATAAATTATAAAGAAGGGCAAATGTGTCATTTGATTAAAAATAAGAGGGTTTTATGGTCAACCCCAAAGTATATTTTTGTTTTGATCACATGACAAGCACATCATGGAAGATGGAAATTGGCAGCTCGAAAGCTGACTTAAAGGCCATCGGCCTATGATTCTATGCTGCCAGCGTATGTTTTGTGCCCCACCGGCATTGGAGGCGGCTTTCAATAACACAAAATCTTCTTTGAATGAGTTAAGCCACCAACTTTTGGACTTAGGCTGCAAGCCTTTATCCTACGCTGGCAGCTTACAAATCGGCTTATGACATGTGTTTTATGTTGTTTTTAGGGTTTTCTCATGCCCTTTAAATAGATCCTTAACCTAGCTCTTTTTCATAATATATCCTAAGCTTTTGGAAACCTTAAGGAGAAACAAGATCCAAGATCTAAGTAAGTGGGTTCTTTTCAATCCTTTGGTGATATAAGAAAATTGTTTTTCTGAGCTCTTTGTATTGATTTTGTAAGGAATAAATTCTTAGAGGAATTTGTGGAGAAACCCTAAATTTTGTTAGAGATTTGTGATCTGCAATCAAGAAGGATCAATATCCAAAGTTATAGGTAAATTGAATCTTTTTTTTTTTGATGATTTAAAGGTAAAATCTTTTCTGAATCTCTTAGTGATTTTTTAAGGAAGCCACGGTTTAGGAGTTTTTAGAGAAATCGTGTTCTTTTGAAGATTCTGAATTTGTTTTTATTAAAGAAGAAACGTGTGTAGTTTAGGATTTGTAATTCTTTTGGGTTTAGAGTTTGAGATGATGATAGGATTAGGGTTATATTACAAAAACATGTTCTGATTGAGAAATTGGTTATGAACAGGTGTTTTGTGGAGTTAGGGTTTTCAGTTCCTAAAGAAATTACAAGTACGACCTTACCTTGCTTATTGTTTGTGCTTGGAGGTTTAGAATTATAAGTTGACCTAATTTTTATCTGGTTTAAAATTGAATTTTTGCTGCTTGTGCTTGGCTATGGTTAGTAAAGATCTTGCAGTACTGTAATACTAATGCAGTGCCTTGATGATCTGTTTGTATTGTTGTCTTGAGTGGTCTCGTGCATAGAAATGAATTCAGTAGTCTAAGAAGTAGTGCAAAAAATGACACCCGAGTATGTGGGAGATTCTCAACACCATATATGTGTATATTACCTATTTCATTTATAATTTTTTTTATAGAGGCATGTGCTACTCTTGGTTCGAAGACCAATTGCAAACGGTTCTGATCTGTGCTATTTGCCTGGCTAATAAAATAAGATAATAACCTGTAGTTGTTGCATATATTGATGCATGTGTAATTATATGATGCATGTGTAATTGAATGATACTTGTTCATGTGCATGTGTGTATGGTTTGGCATACTGGACCTTTGTGCTCATTCTTTTATTTTATTATTTTTTTTTTAGAATAGATGAATATCTAATTGTGTTTGATTTATCTAGATATGGTGTCTTTATAGATTATGAGGAAGACGATAATGGACTTGATTATCCTGCTGACTCCTAGATATGCTTTGGATTTAAAGATAGCTATTGGAAGACTTTATGAAGTCTTACATTGACTTTTATGGATTTTAAATATTTTATAAGATGTTATTTCAGATGTTTTAAGTTTAAAAGTATGTTAGCTTTGGTTTATGCCAACTTGGTTTTATTAAAGATTATTATATGAGATGTTTTAAACAGGTACCGCTTCTATATGAGAGTTTGATGTTATTTTTAAAGATGTAGATTAGTATTGTAATAGCCTTAGCATGTCTATCTTTAGTAAGGACACGTGACGGGTTGTAATGCCTTCAAGTTAGGGCGTCACAACTTAATTGGTATCCAAGTAATGAGTTTTGATCTTATTAGATTTAAGTTATGAACTCCTTAGGACAGTGAGCAATGATGAGTGGGTAATACATAATAGGTTTTTCTTATCTAGATTAATGTTGTTTTTATCTAGTAGTTTAGATTGTGTTTTGATCTTCTAGCATGTTTTTATCTGATTTCAAGGATGTTATGTGTGTTGGTCTATGTTAGAATGCCTCTTAGAGGAAGAGCATGTTGGTTCCTTTAGTGCTGGTGAGAAGGAAGTTAATAGAGGACAACCATAGGAGAACCAGCCACCTCAAAATCAATTATCCCAAGATCTACCACCACCACCACCTCCACCTATCGATCAATAGGTGCCAGTTGATGATGCACAGCTCATGCAAGTTGTGACTACTCTTTTAGGGGTAGTTACTCGGCAACAACAAAATATGAGACGAGATATGTAGATGATACAGGCTAATGCTAAAGCCTGGAGGTAGGAAACTTAGAGAAATAATGGGAATGGAGGCAATGGAATTAGACAAGTTGATGTGTTGAGTTTTAACAAATTTATAGATTTGATGTACAAATTTGAGTCAACACCTAGGAGGCCTTTTGGTGCTCAATTGTGGATAGAAGAAGTAGAGAAAACTTTTGCTACTTTAGATATTTAAGAGAATAAGAAGGTGGAGTATGCCTCTTATTTGTTGATTGGGAGAGCAAATAATTGGTAATTGAGCACCAAATGACATATGGCTAGAGTGATTATCTAAGATAGTTTCCAACAGGCTTTCTATAGGGAGTTTTTCCCTGATAGTGTTAAGCAGCAAATGCTGCAAGAGTATTATACTCTACAACAAGGTCAAATGTTTGTTGAAGAATATGAAGCTGAGTTGAACAAGCCAATGAAGTTTTTGTTAGATCCTCTAAAGGAGAGTGAGGGGGTTAGTAGGTTTATCACTACATTAGAGCTTGAAATTCAACACTAGGTGAATTTAATGGATTTGAGTACCTATTCAACTATGGTTAATAAAGCAAAGGTAGTTGACTAAGGCTTGAATATAATTAAAGGTCATGAGACTCAGAGGAGTCAGGTCTATTTGGGGAAGCGACCGACCTCTAGTGTTCTAAATCAGGATAGGGGAAAAAGCCTGGTATTCAGTAGGTTAGATTAGCAACTCAGGGTACAAAGAAGAAGTGTACTAGATGCTATGGACCACATGATAACAAAGATTGCAAGTAGCCTTCAAATGCTTGTTTTTCCTATGGTAAGGTTGGACACAACCATAGGTAATTTACTCAAAAAGTTATCCCATTAGTGTACTCTTTCAAATGTAGGCAACATGGACATAAGGCCATTGAATGCATGGAGCTTAGAAGACAAGTGATTCTAGGGGTTTAGATAGGTAGACCTCAAGGCGGTCAAGGATAGAGAGCACTATCTAAGGTTTATGCCCTTTAACCCTGGGATACATCTAGGGTGAACACTATTGTAGGTACGCTCTCTATACTCCTATATGGTGCTTAAGTACTCTTTGATATTAGTGCAAGTTTTTCATGAACCTCTGGGTCACTGTATATGTATATGGTATGTGTGTTGAATGTATGCCTAAATGTTTATCTGTAAACATACCTTGGGAAGTGGAAATATGTTAAGTAGGATTTGGAGGAATATGGATGTAGAGATAGAAGGCAGACATCTACCTACAGACATAATAGTTATAGATATGAGAGACTTTGATGTAATCTTAGGAGTAGATAGGTTGATAAAGTATCATGCTATGATTGGTTGTCACAACCTAGAAGTGGACTTTAGTCTGCAAGATGGGGATCCATTTACAAACAATCTTGAAGTGCTTAGTAGTAATTGTAAAGAAAGTGGGGAAGAACCTGATTACTAAATTGAATGTTATGAAGGTGGAGAAAGTGCTTATGTTGTAGTTGAAGGTGTATTTAATAAGAATTACAGTAAAATTTGAGATAACATGTATCATTATGATGATGAGTTTTAGGAGGATTCTTAGAGAAATCTATAAATCATTATATAAAGAGGCAATACAAGTTTTGGAAGATAATTAGAATAGAACAATTGATATGTGCAAGTTGTGGATTAACTACGGTGCTTAACAATGGTGGTAAAACTAGATTAAACCAGTAGAAATGTAGATTTTCACATCATATGAAACAACCAACCAATGTGAGGCTTGATCTTTAGAGTTAGGGTTAGAAAATCTTAAATTTCATGATTTGAATTTTCTAATTGTTATTTGAAGGATTATAAGATAACTATGTTCTAATGAAGTTTCAATAGAAATGATAGTAATAAGAGGTAAGGTATAATGATCAAATAGTGTTAATGAGTTGAATTGACATTTCTAAAGCACATCATATAATTGTTTGGAGGATGTAATGGTTGATTTATGAGCTAAAGAGACAAAAGTATATAATCAAGGAAGATCTTTGGTTGGGAGTAGATTTAATAGATATAGAGGTATACTAAATTCAAGTGAAGAAATATCACTTACTATTGAGGCGATAAATGGATTTGTATGGTGAAAATTTTGGGGACAAAGTGCATTAGTAAACTAAATATCAAAGAAATATTGGAACGTGAGGAGTGATGATGTCAAAGGAAGAGTTAGAGGTCATCTAGTGATTTTAAAGGTTTACCTAAGGACATGATATTAATTTTAGTCCTCATGTGTATATTGATGGAAAATATGAGAAAATATATTGGAGATTGAGAAAGCATGTTAGAAGCAGTATGGTTACTTAATGAGTGTTTTAGGATTAGATGAATGATATATAAGTGATGTAAATTATTTTGATATGGAACAACATGGGTAAAAACTAAGTTAAATCAATAAAAGTACAAGTGACTCAATGACATTTGAAGCACCAAGTTAATGTAAAGTTTGAACTTTGGAATTTAAATTGGAAATTATAGTTGTAAGACTTTCAACTTTCTAAATATCGCTTGAAGAAGTGAATTGGAGATGTAATGTAATGTGGATTTTCAATAGAAAAAGCTAATAAATAGAGGCAAGATTTCATGATGGATATTTTTAACAAGTTTATTTTATATTCAAGAGGTATGTCATGTAATAGTGAAAGAAGTGAATCTAATCTAAGTAGTGAAAGTTAAGAGTTAAGGAGACATCAACGAAATTATATTCTAGTTAGATGATATAATCATGAAAATGGGTCAATATGGTGTAAAGAATCAGAAATAAGTAGAAACTAAATAAGTGACAAAGAATTGATGGACGCATGGATAAAAAAGGAGATAATGATTCAGGTAACTTTCAAGGATGAAAGTTTCTTTAAGGGAAGGAGCGATGCAATACACAAATAAATAAATTATAAAGAAAGGCAAATGTGTCATTTAATTAAAAATAAGAGGGTTTTGTGGTTAAACCTAAAGTATATTTGTGTTTTGATCACATGACAGACACGTGATGGAAGATGGAAATTGACAGCTTCCGGAGTATGATTTGTGCCCCGCCGACATTGGAGGCAGCTTTCAGCAACACAAAATCTTCTCCAAATGTGTTAAGCCGCCAGCTTTTGGACTTAGGCCGCCAACCTTTATCTTACGCCGCCAGCTTACAATAGTAGCTTATGACATGTGTTTTATGTTGTTTTCAAGGTTTTCTCATGCCCTTTAAATGGATCCTTAACCTAGCTTTTTTCATAAATATCCTAAGCCTTTGGAAACCTTAAGGAGAAACAAGATTCAAGATCTAAGTAAGTGGGTTCTCAATCCTTGGGTGATCTAAGAAAATTATTTTTCTAAGTTCTTTGTATTGGTTTTGTAAGGAATCAAATTCTTGGAGGAATTTGTGAAGAAATCCTAAATTTTGTTAGAAATTTTATGATCTACAATCAAGGAGGATCAAGATCTAAAGTTATAGGTAAATTGAATCGTTTCTTTTCTTTTGATGATTTAAAGGTAAAATCTTTTCTAAATCTCTTAGTGGTTTTTAAAGAAAGTCATAGTTTTAGGAGGAGTTTTTAGAGAAATTGTGTTATTTTAGAGATTCTAAATTTGCTTTCATCAAAGGAGAAAGGTGTGTAGTTTAGGATTTGTAATTATTTTCAGTTTAGATATTGAGATGATGATGGGATTAAGGTTATATTATGAATGTAAACCCTTAGTTTTTATGCTTAAACCTTAGAATCATAAGTCAACTGGAAACCCTAAAGTCAATTAGGTCAATAACAAACCCTAATGAGTCTAGATCTGGTAATCCCGTGCTTGAAACCCTAAAACAATATAAATGAGTTAATATTGGAATATAGCCCAAACTAATGTGTTATAACTTAAAAGGATCATAATCGTAAAAAATTCATCCGTTTTTTATCCTAATGGGATTAGTTTTCGAAAATAGGGTCCTAGCACGCGGAATGGTGAAAATGACCCGATAACATATTTATACTCTAAATAAGATGAGGATTCATAAAATATCATTTTTAGAATTTTTTGACATCTGAAAATACCAGATATAGCTTTTTTACGCTTATTTTCTTTACTACCGGTATTAATTTATCTTGTTTACTATTCAAGTTACTATTCATTACTATTTCACTATCTTTACTTTTTTTTTACTACCTATACATCTATCTCTTGCATTTTTTTCCCATAAAACTTTATACATAACTCACCTTACAATTTATTTTTTTTTTTCATTACAAAAATACAAAATTAATTAATTTCTCTCCCTCTCTTCCCTCATGGTTGGCGCACTACTCCTCTCTCTCTTCCCAATTTTATTTCTATTTCATTTAATTTTATTCACACAAATTTCTACTTCAAAACTCTATAAGTACCCCCTCTTTATTTCATTCTTTACACACTTTCATCAAACCATAACAAAACTCTTGAAATTTTGTTTCTCACCTCTCTTCCTCTCCTCTCTTATCGTGAGCCCCATTCCCTTTCCCAAAATAATTTCCACAAATTTTTCTTTCATTCATACATCATCTACCACCATATACCTTAGGTAAATAACTAAACCCTCTCTTTTATTCATGTTTACATAACATGAACACCTTGTTTATTTTGATTTCTAAAGCCCCATGAGCATTATGTCAGGGAAGAAATCAGGAAAAACAACAACTTGTTCTTGTCTTGTTCAACACCATGTTTATTTACTAGTGTTGTTATGTTCTTGTCATATTTTACTCCTAGCCTAACTCCTATATACTATTAAGTATAAGCATGTATGTATATTCTGTAAAACCCTAGATTTTACGATAATTCCTGAGTTCAAACCTTAGAACCGAAAATCATTTAAAACCCTAATCAATAAAAACCTATGCCAAAACCCTAGAGTTTAGATCCAACAATCCTGTGCTCTCAAACCCTAGATAACGAAATTGAGCTAATGGCTTATAATAGTTCGTAATAATATAGCGAAGTATAAAAATATTATATTTGCCAATTTCTAATGTCTTTTGGATCCGAACGGGACCAATTTTTGAAAATCATGCTAGGGAACATCGGATGATAAACATATTTTGTTAATATCGTTAAACTCGTAATAATATAAGAAATCCAAAAATATTAGCTTCATAATTTTTCGGTAGCTAAAAATTACAGATATCACATTTACATATGTATTTTCTTGACTACTGGTAACTTATTAGTCTTGTTTACTATTCATTGTATTTCTCTATTATTCATTACTATTTATCTATCTCTACTTTTCCTTATTACCTATTCTTACTACCTATATATCTATTTTCTTACTTTTTACCTTTCTAATATGTCTTTAATCACATCATATCTTATACATTACTTATCTTTTCTTATGAAATACAAATCTAATCATTTTCTCTCCCTCCTACACCTAAAACTGGCGCCATTTGTCTTTCTTCCTCTCTATTTATTTTTCTTTTTTAATTTATTTTATTACATCTAATTTTCCCTCCAAAATTTTTATAAATATCCCCATTCGCTTTACTTCTTTCACACATTCATTTTACATAACAAAACTTTATTAACTTTCCACAAATCCTCCCTCCAAAATTTCTCTTTACAAAAACTCTCTTAAACCAATTCTTTACAAAAATCCTTCTCTATATATAAACCATCTACCACATATCATCAACTACATAAACCTACATTCATTACCTACAAAAACACTTTAGGTAAACTTTTTCTAACCATTTGGTTTACCCATGTCATGTAACTTAGCATGACCATGGTGTTGTTTTGAAATTCATACAAGTAGTAAAAGTAACAATATATTTATGTTTTGTTCTTGCACATGAAATTTCTCTATTATTATCTTGTTATTATGCTTTTATATATGTTGTTATTAATGTTATTACCTTGTTTTTATTATGCTTCTAACCTAACTATATATATAATATATATATTATTATCTATATGTGTATCTATATATTTCTTAGAGCCTAAATGCTCACTAACTTTTACTAACTTGCTTCTATTACTATATTTGCTCTTATTATAGCTTTTCTGTTTCTTTCTTTTTTTCTTTTTCTTTTTGCGACTAAGTCCCGGGATGCCTTGATAAAGCTAAGACTCCTAATACTTGATCGGGTTGCCTTGATGAAGCTAAGGCTCTCGATGCTTGATCGGGTTACCTTGATGAAGCTAAGGTTCTCAATACTTGATATTATTATCTTGCTTATCATTATTATTTTTGCTTCTTATATATTTTCATCATTTTTCATAATACATGCTCATGTACATGCATCATCATAATGATCTTGTCTCAACAAAAATTTAAAGTAGACTTCTCCTTAATAAAGGAAAATGAAACTAAATTCTTTTAATATATAACTTTATGTCTAAATCAAGATTTTGTTAGCAAACCTATAAGAAGATTATTCCATAACTTCTTTCTTAAACTTACTATGGTTTTCTTAAATAACAATAAAGATGATTTTATAAAAGAAATTAACAAACAAAATAAACATTTTCTTTGATAGTAAACCACATAAAATTTATCAAACTTAGCATAAATGTTTGCTTGGTAAACAAATTTTTACTTGTAGGATTTATACTATCTCCATAATAGCAACAAAAAACTAAACTAGTTTTCAAAATTAAGATCAAAATCAACCCTCTAATTTATAAACCCACATAGAAAATGAAGGATACAAGTTTGTAAATGATAAACCCATTTTCAAAAAGAAATAAAGAGAATATGAGTATGATGATTTCAAAAGCAATAAATTTTATCAACAACTTAAAAAGAATAATTTCTTTCCAAATAAAATGGGTAAAAGACTTAAAGAACCAAGTTTTGGGAATAAAATTTATTTTTGAGGAAGTTAGAAGATGAAAATATAAGGATAATAAGACTTGTTTAACAAAACCATTTTTCTCTAAAAAGAAAAATATACAAGTCAAAATCACCATAGGTTATCAACAACCTAATAAAAACTTTGGAAACTTAATTTTTGCCACAAAAAGCAAAATTTGTAAAAGACCAAAGTTAAGGGAAAAATTTAATTGTTTTGGAAAAAGGAATGAGGAAAACAAGATAGGAAAATACTTGTTTATAACAACCTAAGAAATTATAAAGTTTTTCCAAAATACTTAGAAAAGAATTTTCCAAATTTAAGTTTCAACACCTTCGAATGAATTGTTTTACGAAAAATAATCATTGAGACAATACCATTAGAATCTTGCATATAATATGAATCTATATAGATACTCAAAAGATTTTTCAATTATATACATATCTATATTTTGCTAAAAGGATTTTTAAATAAAAATGAGTTTAGAAAACTGTTTTTCAAAAGCTGGGATTTTCATTTTGATTATGTACCGTAACTTTTGGGAAGCCAAATGACCTTTTATGCCAGAAATAACCTTAGAAATGGATAGATCTTTTCGAGTAGGTAAAAATGGGTATATTATATGTGAAATTCGGGGTTAAAATGGGCAAGTTATGGCCATTTTAAGTTGGAAGTTCCCTTCATGCGAATTTTGACGAACCTAGTAAAATAGAATTACAAGTTTAAGTAGAACTTCCCAGAAATACTTATTTTGGATATTTCTATTGTTTAGGTGACATGGAGGCCAAGTTCCCATGCCTCGAGGATTTCCTTTACTAGAAGTATCTACACAAATAGCGGAATGAGTTTATTTCTTACATATTTGCACTTATGATTTTGCTTGTAAAATTAGTGGTATTAGAATTAGGAAAATATAAAAATAGAAAATGCTTGTGCCTTGCATACTTGATTGAAATAATGATTAAGTATGTCAAAGTGAGAATTGTTTATAATGAATGTTTGATCTAGTGTAAGAATGATTGTCTGCAAATTCTATGATCACCCGCAAAATATTTAATTATGCCATGAGTACTTAACTAAATTGATTCATGCATGACATCGGGTGAGTTCATTGTATTTATTACTATTCCTTTGGTGGGACAAGGGCTTAGTAAGGAGATTCATAGAGTCCGTAAATTCTATAAAGTGACGAGACATCGTCCGAATTAGCTAGCAATGAGAAAACATCTAAGTAAAACATACCTAGCAGCTATTTAGTGGCTTGGAAATAAACTACAAATAAGCCAGGTTATATTACATTTTTTTTTAGCAAAGAAAGTTGTTAAAAACAAGAACTATCATGGAATTATGTTGTGTAATAGCGGCCTATATGGTTTGGAACCCCTAACCCCGAATGGAGGGGTAAATACATTCAATATATGATTTTAGGAAAATTATATGTATTGTTTACCCGCTACTTGTGCATCTCATATGATTGCTTAATTAAACTTGTTTTGATTATTGAACATCGAGTTGTTTATCTGCGGAAATAAATCTCACTAAGCATGTAGCTTATACTCTCTTAGATATCTTTTACAGCTCCCGTACTTTTGGTTGGAACTAAGAGGTTATTTTACCTAGGTAATGCTTTCCAACTGAGACCCTATGGATAGAAGTGTAAGTTAGAAGTAGATATGGAATTCCAAAAGAAGTTTCGAAAGTGTAAAGTATTTCAAGATAGACTCTTTATTAGCCTCAGTTTTCTTGATAAGGAAATGCCCCTTAATGTTGTAAAGACTTGTTAATAGTTTCTATTATATATCTTAGTTATGTTTTTATGATTTATTCTCTTAATTGCTATTGTGTATAACTGCTTAAATGGCATGAACCAAAGTTTTTTTTGGTCCACAACGATCGTCAAAGTACGCTTTACACTAGATATCGAGACTTTCGAGATGACTAATGTTGTCATACTTAAGTCTTAATATTAAGTATGGTGGACTATCGCGTTTAGGGTACCCTTTGGGGCATGACATATTCTTAGAGCCTAATACTCACTAATCTAACTTTTTATTTATGCTCTTATGTTTCTTGCAATTTATTTATTTCATACTAAATAATTAAGACTAGTTATTTTAGTCTTAAACTTGTCTTCATCAAGTCAAAACGTCTTATGTTCTTTTATTTAGGATTTGTCCATAATTTAAGTTTGGGGAGTCTTGACATAAATCTAATAATCTCATGGTTTTCTTATTATCTTCTTGCTTTTCTTTATGGGACTTGTCCATTTCTAAGTCATGGGAAGACTTGAATAAAAATCTAAGACTTCCATAATTTTCTTCTTTTTCTTTTCCTTTGAGCTTTCTTATGTTTTTCTTTTCTTTTTATGGAACTTGTTCATATCTAAGTTCCGGGAAGCCTTGGTGTAAGCTAAGACTTCCACATTTTTGTTCTTACATATATACACTTATTTAATTTTCTATGTCTTTTATTTTCTATATGAGTTATTCTTTTTTCAAAGTTACAAGTTCATATCCATGTATGATCATAATGTTGTTGTCTTGATAAATTTTTTGAAGAATAAAAGGAGTTATTTTTTTTTTCACTTAAAAATAAGAAATAGACTCTCAAGAAACATGATTTTTAACACTTAGCAGAGATTTTCACTAAAACGCAGGATTCAATTACTTTAATTCCAAAATTGTTAAAATAAATCTTTATAAATATTTACGTTGATGATTTTTTGTTAAACAAAATTTTAAAAAATTATTTATAGGATTTATACCAACACTTTGAAAAGCTCTAGGAACCACAACTTACTAGTTAAAAATTCACTTCGTAAATAAAATTGGTAGATAACTTAAGGAACCAAATTTTAAAAAGTAAATTTATTTTTTTAAGTTAAGAAAATATAAAAATATTAGATATTTTGAGTAGGTACTCTTTTGTAATAAACTCAAGATTTTCATTTCTTTCCAACAACTTAAAGAGAGATTATGTAAACTTCTTTTTCAAACTCCTAAAATAAATTGTTTTACGAAAAATCATTATTGGGACAACACTACTAGAATCATGCATATAATATGAGTTTATATAGAGATATATATATATATATTAAAAGGATTTTTCAACTATATAAATATCTAGGTATTTGCTATGGAATTTTGATGTTGTAGAACTTGGGAAAACTGCAATTTAAGGGCTGGAATTTTTGTGTTGAATCTCTACCGATCAGTTTTAGAACCACATGGATTTAAATATTAAAAATAACCTTATAAATAGATAGATCTTTTCGAGTAGGCATAAAACGACATATAATATGTGAAATTCCAACTTAAAATGAGCAAGTTATGGACATTTTAAGTTAGAATTTCACATAATCCAATTTTTGACAAAAATTCTAAAATAGAATAAGAAAGTTTGAGTAAAACTTCTACGAAATACTCATTTGGGTATTTTTTTTGTTTAGGTGATGAGGAAGATGATGTTCCCTACCCCGAAGACTACTATGATTAGTGGATAACTTGCATTATGGCGGAGTGAGTTTATTTTTTTGATTTCATGCTTATGTTTTTGCTTGTAGTATTATGGTACAAGAATAGGGAAAGATAAAAATATGGAAAGTTCATGTGCTCTATAAGTTGGTTGAAATTATTCTAACTATATCGAGACATGAGTTGCGTATAGTCAAATTGTTGTTTTAGCATAATATTGAAGTGTCTGCAAATTCTATGATCGCCTTTAAGATATTTAATGTCATGCTAAAAGAACCTAATTAAATGAATTCATGCATATCATGAGTGAGTCACATTGCATTCATTACTATACTCTTAATGGGACAAGAGCATAGTAGTAAGGTATGCAGGTACTTGAAAATCTACTTTAATATTTTAGTGTGTAGGTGCCTGTATAAACTACCTTTTTTGCCAACTAGTAGCCCGGAATAACTACCAAGATCTATTATTTGCACACTTTGCTCGTATGAACCCAGAACATCTAACCCCGAATGAAAGGTGTAAATCCATTCAGCATATGATTTTCGATTAATCATGTGTATTATTTGCTCACGTGTTTTTTTCATTACATATGTTTGTATAATTAACTTGTTTGATCTTGTTGTACAAGTACATTGTTATAGAAATATTTCTCACTAAACAAGTAAGATTGCACCTCCTTAGATATCACTTGCAGTTCCCTTTTTATGGTTGAAGCCTCAGGGATACTTTTATAAACGGGTCGGGTTCGGGTAGGGTCATTCTGTCCCAAACCCGACCCGATTATAAAATGGGGTATCCCAGACCCGACCCGCCCCGATTTGTTAGGAACCGACCCGACCCGAACCCGACCCGTTTAGATTGAAATAGTGAGTTTGGTGAGGAGGAGGGGGACGTATAGTGAAGCAATTTTGAGGAATGCTATTGAGTCGGATTTGAGGGAGCCAGGAATTAAATAACACGTTGGACGGTGTTCAGTAGCTTTGAATACGTATATAGGAAATGTCAAGGAAACCATGCATTTATGTATGTATGATTAGTCGAAAGTTGAAACGCATTGCGAACTGAGAATTTCAAACAGCAAATATATATTTATCCTGGAAAAAATTTTGCTCATCGTGTCCCAACCTTAGCTTAAATTATAATAACATAATATGTATGCATAATATAATGGTAACTTTTTATCTTATTTTAGGAATATTTTTTTTTTAATTTAACATATATTAAATGCCTATTAATCGAAACAGGCTGAGAATAGCATTCCTGGTATGGCAAATATTTTTCCTATTTGTCCTTAACTAATTATGATGAGAAATGGCACTTCGTGAGCTTTGACCAATAAATAAATTAGTGATATCTGAAGTGGATTTGATAGCATCAAATTCTGTCCTCTCGAAACTACCACTTTCTATATATTTGTTGTATAAACGTTTAGAGAAACATATTATATATATAATATCTATTTTTTTTTGAGAAAATTAATTTTTATACTTTATTGTGTTGCATGGGAAAGAAATTCCTTAAACTAAAATTTTTAATTTTTTTTAATTAAATCGGGTTGGGTTTTCCCAACGGGTTATCAGTGCATCCCAAAACCCGACCCTAAACCCTGTAGGGTCTGACCCTATAGGGTTTTTAGCGGGGCGGGCGGGCGGGTACCCTATAACGACCCGCCCCGGTTGCATCCCTATTTTAACCCAGGAGCTTTTGGAAGAAGTTATGGCCTAGTAGACTTTATAGCTTATGTAGTTAATTTGATAGGGGTATGCCCCCTTTGTTTTTATAAGACTCTTATTATTTTGAATTAAGTTATGACGTTATGATTTCCATTCTTGAATACCATTTCTATAACTCTTTAAACTACTTGTTTCAAAGAATGGTCCTCTATAATTGTGAAAGTACGCTTTATACTAGTATCGAAGCTTTTGCATGACTAAGGTAGTTATTCTTAAGTTTTAATATTAAGTGTGGTGGGTTATCTTGTTTAGGGTAACCTTTAGGGAGTGACAATGAAACATGTTCTGATTGAGAAATTGATTATGAACAAGTGTTTTGTAGAGTTAGGGTTTTTTGTTTTCAAAAAGAGATTACATGTACAACCTTACCTTGCTTATTGTTTGTGCTTGGAGTTTTAGAATTACAAGTTGAACTAGTTTTCATTTGGCTTAAAATTGAACTTTTGCTGCTTAAGCTTGGTTATGGTTAGTAAAGATTAGGTAGTACAGTGATACTAACGTAACGCCCTGATGATTTGTGTGTGTCATTGTTTCGAGTGGAGTCATGCACAAAAATGATTCTGGTAGTCTAAGAAGTAGTGCGAAAACTATACCCAAGTGTATGAAAGATTCCCAACACCATATATGTGTATATTACCTATTTTTTATATAATTGTTTTAACGGAAGAATGTGGTACTTCGGGTTCAAGGACCAATTGCAAACTGTTTTGACTGTGTTATTTGCTTGGCTAATAAAATAAGATGATAACATGTGGTTATTACATATATTGAAGCATGTGTAATTGTGTGATACTTGTTCATATGCATATGTGCGTTGTCACACCCTTACAGGGTACCTTAGTTGTAATAATACACCATGTAACTAAGTAAGGCCTCCAGAAAGTTACACAAGTACTGTAAACCCCGGTTTTCTTAGTAAACGAGTAAACTCCGTAAATCGGAAATCAAAACCCTAAATAAGATTAGTACAAGCAACCTAGGAACCCTAATTCCGACTTTTCTTCGATTTCTATATAAAAGAACCTCTATAAGCTAAATTAATGTGGATTATCGTTTTATAGTATATTTCGAACCATATAAAATTTTGATTTCGAAGAATTTTCTATTTCGGGCTTTCCCGAGCTCCATTACGGAAAAGCGAGCCCCGGAACTAGAAACTCAGAAAAATATTCCGGAATACTCGTTAGAACCAGAATTTTATAAGGATTTCAAAAATATATATTTTATAATTTTCAGGGCTATAAAAATTATAGTTATAACCTTTTTCCCATATTTTCGTTATTGCCGGTAAAGTAGATGTCTTATCTACTATTTATTACTATTCACAAGTACAACCTATGACTACTCATAAGTACACCCTATTCTTACAGCCTTTCAATCACTCAAATTCATTTTCTTTTCCAAGGATCATTTGTCTCTTATTTATTATTACAATTTATGACAATTAGTACACTTATCTATCAAAACAAGTCACACAAAAATCAAATCCCCTCCCTCTTTACAAGCATTGGCCGGCGTGAAACCCTCCCATTTTGGCTGCAAAAATGTTTTGTTTCATTTTTTTTTTAACACACGCAAACCCTAATTCCACTTAATATAAATAGTCTCTTATTTTTCCCCGAAAACTTCCACCATACAATACGACTCTAGATTAGAAATTATGAACTAACTAGTAAACCTAGAAGTTAATCAGAAACCCTATATTAGATAGATAACTTAAATTTGGCCGGATTGGGACCCATAAACTTCATAAAAAAACTTCTTTGACCCCAATTGATACCAAAAACGAGATTTCGTATCTTGAATTGATAATTCAAGGTATGATCAAAGGAAACTTCAAATTTCAAACCCGAATCCTTGTCAAACAAATAAATTAAATGGGGAAAACCTAAATATAGAAATTAAGTGACCACTTTGGTATTCAACAAAGACTTGGGGTTAAAACAAGGAGTAGTAATGAACCTATATTTAAATTTGAACCCTAAGATTCGAGATTCCTAGTTAGTAATAAACTATATTGATAAGATTTTATAGTGGGTACCCAAATCTAATACATATAACTAATTTAGCCTATATATCAGTAGTAATATTAAGTAAACGACCCAATAGGTTTTTAGTTAGAAAATCGTGATCTTAAGATAAACTGTTAGAATTATAAATACCTAATAAAAACATAAACTGATATATAACTCAAGATCTAGATTTCAAACAAAGATTTGAATCATACCAGTATTCCAATTGGGGTTTTCTTAAGCTCTTGGAGCCTGAAACGAAAATTGACCAGACAAGCTTATAAAACCTAAATCGCGGAGGATAAACCTTTCTTAAACAAATAGATACGTACCATTAAAACTTAAATTTATACTGTTTGCTAAACTAAACATCTTGTAGGATTCATTAAAAATTTTCATATATAAACTTGCATATATTAGTTAAATTATACCCTATTAGTGTAATAAATTACCCGAAAATTTAACTAAATAATATCTAACTAATATTTAATTAATATATACATACATACAACTTGCAGGTGACGTTTTATACTTGTTCTAATGGCTGTGATTTCCTCAAAATTGGTGAGCCGAAACTTCCTCAATTATATACACCAAAGTCAATACAAATCCAACCTTAAGCCAATATAACTTTGCCAAATCACCCTTGCATTAATGACAATACAACCAGTGGATGAATTAACAACAAACAGAAGCAATTCATTTCAATTATGAAGGAGAAACACAGCCGAGCATTGCATTTTGTTTATATATATATATATATATACATACTAACGACCTTAGAAGGACAAGCAAATGGACTTCAATCCCTCTCAAATTTTCCAGAATCCAACTACACCCTATTAGGAGTTGAATCAACCTAGATACCGATTTTTAAACGCACACATCAACCCAGTTCGAAAATCAAGAAAAAAACTGGAAAAAACGCTTGAAAACGAGCTTGAGGTAAGTCGATCTCATTCCGCGTGTTTTCTTTCGAATCTAAGGATTGATATTGACTTCTAAACATCTTAGGAAGCTAACCAACTCCATTAGAAGCTTTGGATTTCACCGAGAAGCCACAACGAAGGTAATTTTTCTAAACCCTGACCGAACTTGATGATTCCGAAAAGCGGGTAACATGTTGTTAATTTGTTGTTTTCTTTGGATATTTAAGTAGTTTGATGTCTTAGGAGCTCATAGGATCCAAAAACCCAACTTCTTGACGTCGGAATCGACCGAAGCTCATCGGGGAAGACGATGAACAGTAATCCCTGATGAGCACGGGGAGGTACATGGGACGTGTTCCACCCGTGTACCTCTCGGCAAAATTCAAAAAAAAAAAGAAAAACGAAACTAATTAAATTTAATTATAGAATAATTAATAATATAAGTAATTTTAGAATTATTATATTATTTATGCATTTATTTATTTTTCTGGAAATGTTAATAGTAATATTAGAGTTTAGTAATATAATATCAGAATTTTTATTTAATTTAAAAATAAATTATTTTCTAGCATTATTAAATATATGATATTTAAATATTTAATCTATTAATATTAATCCAAAAAGAATTTTTAGAAATATAAATTACTTTTATTAAGTAATTTACGTATAATAGGTTTTCTAACTATAATTATTAATATTCCTTATATTGTTAAAAATATTTTAGAATTCTTGAAAATCTTATTTCTGAAATAATATTAAATATGAATTTAAGACTAAATTTATTTTAGTGATATTATGAATTAAAGTATAAGACAATTATTATAATTACTAATGTTATGAAAAGTAATTATTCTATTTATCTCTTTCGGAATTATTATTATTATATTATTATTATATTATTATTATTATTATTATTATTATTATTATTATTAATTATTATTATTTTATTATTATTATTTTATTATTATTAATTATTGATGTTATTATTTTTATTATTATTATTGTTAATAACTATTAATATCCTTATTATTTATGGTAAAAAGAAAAATTTTCGAAAATAGTTGTAATTAAATTAATAAATCCTTTTATTAGTAAGTATATTTTCATTAAGTTGATATTTAATTAATTTATAAAAAAAATTATATATATATATATAATTTATGAGTTTAGTAAATACTAAGTATGTATTTAAATAAATAATTGTAGACGAATAGATAACAATGGAAATTTAGATAATCCAAGATTGTGAGTATAGGAATATCTATACTCTGTAAGAAAAAATTATTAAGTAATTAAAAAGAAAACTAATAGTTTTGAACAATAAAAATGAACTAACTAAATTATTAAACTTTCCAAGTACCCAATCAATAGATTCAGGTATCCAACCAAAATCAATTAAATAAAACTGTGATTACAATGGTTTAGAACTTAGGGCTATTCCCAAAGAACTAGTTAAGAATAAAACAGAAACCCAGCAAACCATTAGGACACTTAAATATTCATAGGAACTAAGTTGTATAGTCTTTTATAATTAATGACTATATTACTTATTTCAATAGGTGACTCGGGTATTGGAGAGGATCTTCCTGAAGATTACTACGATTAAATAGCATGGGCATGTGAGTAACACAGTCTTATTACATTGGTTGTGCTTGTACTAGTAGTGAATCTTAAATAAAAGATAATTAAAATTGGTGTACTGTTTGAATTGTGAAAATTGTGTATTGCATTACATTGATTGCCAAGTCACTCTAAAATAAGTGATAACAAAGATGCATGTATCTTGGTAATGTTTATAGAACATGATTGGGTATCTGTAATGCTTGATCACCTTCAACTTGACTAAAAACTACTAGTACCATAAAGGAAAATGATCATGCATTACATACTATGCATAAAAAGCATTTGAGTAAGTGGTAGCCTACTACGTGTTAGTTTTTCGGATCTCTGGTAATGCTTGAATTATCCAAACCTGTTTAAATAATCAGGTAAGCCGTTCAAGTTTTGAGGACAAAACTTTGTTTAAGGTGGGTAGGTTGTAAACCCTAGTTTTCTTAGTAAACGAGTGAACTCCGTAAATCGGAAATCAAAACCCTAAATAAGATTAGTGCAAGCAACCTAGGAACCCTAATTCCGGCTTTTCTTCGATTTCTATATAAAAGAACTTCTATAAGCTAAATTAATGTGGATTATCATTTTATAGTATATTTCGAACCTATAAAATTTTGATTTCGAAGAATTTTCTATTCCGGGCTTTCCCGAGCTCTGTTACGAAAAAGCGAGCCTCGGAACTAGAAACTCAGAAAAATACTCCATAATACTCGTTAGAACCGAAATTTTATAAGGATTTCAAAAATATATATTTTATAATTTTCCGGGCTATAAAAATTACAGTTATAGTCTTTTCCCGTATTTTTGTTACTACCGGTAAAATAGATGTCTTATCTACTATTTATTACTATTCACAAGTACAACCTATGACTACTCATAAGTACACCCTATTCTTACAACCTTTCAATCACTCAAATTCATTTTCTTTTCCAAGGATCATTTGTCTCTTATTTATTATTACAATTTATGACAATTAGTACACTTATCTATCAAAACAAGTCACACAAAAATCAAATCCCCTCCCTCTTTACAAGCATTGGCCGGCGTGAAACCCTCCCATTTTGGCTCCAAAAATGTTTTGTTTTATTCTTTTTTAACACACACAAACCCTAATTCCACTTAATATAAATAGTCTCTTATTTTTCTCTCTCATTCATTTGTTCTATTGTTCCAAAAAGCTCTCAAACCCTCTCTTCTTTTGTCTCAATGCCGTGACCTCCCTTACACCACACACACACACACAGACGCTTCAATTTTCTTCTCTATTCCTCATCTATTTCAAGCCTTAGGTGATGATTCCTAAGCCTTAACACTACTTAATCTTGTAATGGCAAGATTATTCATGAGTATTTTCACTCAAAGTCCCCATGAGCTCTTGCTAGGGACAAAGAAAATGCTACTACATGAATATCAAGCCATCACAAGAGTAGATCTTGTGTTTGATCAAGTTTTTGTTGAGGATATTTTATGTTCATTCATGTAGGAGTGGAGTAGAGTAGAGATCTAGCATAAAATTTCATGTCCATGCTTTTAAACTTCATATCATGCATCATAAGTAGTAGATCTAGCTTTTAGATGCTTATACCATGCTTGACATTCATGATCTTATGGATGATTTATATTTTCATGCATTCATGCTCATGAAGGCTTTGTTCTAGATATATAGATGTGGTATGTGGTAGATCTTTAGGTGAATAAAGCAAGGAACTTGAAAGGAAAATGTTTTTGTTTGAAATATTCAAAGACAAATTCGTATAGTTACAAAGGCCTATTTTGAAAACCCTTTTACCAACTTTAAAACTCATGTTTTGTGTGAAAAATGAAGAATATAGGTAATAGGTATCATTAAGTAGTGATTTTTATAAGTTGAAATGAGTTTTGATGAGACTAAGATACAAAACAAGAAGTGGAAATTAGATGGAAAAATTTTGAGTTAGTAGTCAACATATGAAATTCGTAATTTTGAATGTATCTCATAAGAACACCTATCATCTAAGCTCAAAATAGAAGTTTTATGTATAGAATGGAGTCCTTAAGTAATAGGTATCTTAAAGTCTTAATTTTTATGCATTAAACAAGTTTTTCCCAAAAGAATCATTCAAAAAAATTTAATTTCAAGAAATTCGGATTTTTTGATGAATCCTATTTGAAAACATATTTGCTAAGTGTAAAATATAAATTTTTATGTAGAAATGAAGGCTTGGGTAATAGGTATAATAAAGACTCAATTTAGATAAGGATAAATTGATTTTCTTAAAGAAATAACTTCAAAACAAATGAGATAGTCAAAGTTAGGAAACTAGTTTTCATGAAAATGTGTAGTCATGGATCTTCACAAATAAGAAGTTTCTTAAGTTTCCTTTTAGTAAATAATTTCAAAAGCATGCATGCATCAAGTTCATATCATGTCATTCAGATAGGAAATTATCGATATTGCATGTGTAGTTAAGCTATAGGCTAGAAACATCACAAGCATCCACAAAACTATTTTTCGGAATTGACGTTTTCAAACAACCAGAACTGATGCCTCTGTTTCGTGATCTAAATATTTTAAAAACTTGAAAATAATATTATAAATAGATAGATCTTTCGAAGTAGATAGAAATCGATATATTATATGCTCAATTCCGAGTTAAAGTGAGTTAGATATGGTCATTTAAAGTTAGGACTTTATCTTATGTGGAAATTGACGAACTTAGTAGTTAGAATTATTAAGTTATTAGAACCTTATAAGAACTACTCATTTTGGGTATTCCTTGTACTTAGGTGAATTGGAGGACGGATTTTCACTCCCCTAGGACTACTACGACTAGTGGATTTCTCTCCATAGCCGAGTGAGTTCATTTCTTAAATAGTTGTGCTCATGTATGTGCTTGTAATCGTAGTGGCATTAGAATTAGGAAAAGATAAAATTACGTTGAGTGTGACATAATCTTGGTTGAATAAATGATAAGCATATCGAGACGAGACTTGTTGATAAATCATTGTATGAGCTAGTATAGACTTGGGATTGTTTGAAATTCTTTATGATCGCACTTAATCTGTCTAATTAATATGCCATGATTATATGAATAAACTGTACATGCATATCACGTAGTGAGTCACATTGCATTACTGATATACCTTTGGTGGGACAAAAGTATGTTAGCGAAAGGCGAGGGGGCCTTGTTAACATTAAGGATGTGAGATTGCTTAAGTTAACGGATGTGGGGTAGGCACATAAAACTACAATAAAATAGCAAGAGAAAGAGATTGGGATTGTGGTTGCATGACTTATGGACCACCCCACTCAAGATTGGAATTATGGTTGCATATCTTATGGACCATCCTAACCCCGAATGGAGGGCATAAATCCATTCACATATGGCTCCCGGAAAGTTATATGCTTGTATGATCATTTGCTTGTGCATCTCATATGGCTGCTAATAACTTGTCTGTTATATACTATTGTTGAGCATTATTTATTTGTGAATGAATCTCACTAAGCCTGTAGCTTACACTCCGATAGTTTTGTTGTGGTGTTCCTATTTTTTCTGTTGTTCCGAGAGAACCTCTTCACAAGATTATCTTTTGGATAGAGGAGCTTTTGAAGAAGTCGGGACCTAGCTAGAGGCGTGGACTTCTAGGAAAATCTCTTTGATATAAACCCTAGTATTTGTAAATGTAAATTTAAAATGGACAGACTTCCATTATTATTTTGGCGGGGGTATGCCTCCTTGACTTTTGTAAAGATTTAACTTATTTATCTCGTTGTGATTTCTATTCTTAATGCTAATGTATGCCTTCTTTAAACTATTGGATTCAAAGTGTGATCCTAAAAGTTGTGTAAGTACACCTTACACCCGATATGTAAACTTATGGGATGACTAAGGTTGTCATACTTAAGTTTAAATATCGAGTGTGATGGACTGTCGCGTTTTGGGTATCTTTTGGGGGGTGACAAGTACTGCACAACCAATGCTTCCCATTTGAAGTGGACAATCAAAATAGGATCGATAGTTATTTTGAGTGAGAAAGACATTACATATATATATGTATGTATATATTAACCATAAAAGAACATAACAAACAAATTTAGGTCATTACAAGATATTACAACTATGGTCTTCAGGCTCCATCAGATCCCTTTTTCAACAAAGCTTACAAGAAAAACAAAACTTAACTTATACTATTACAAAACATTAACTAGTCGCTATTACATAAATGGTCTTCTTTTCGAAAGAGTTCATAAGTCTACTCTACACTAACTCCTACACCTAAGCTTGGTTTCGATCTTCTTACTTATTACCCTGTAAATCAATAGTTTAAGAGAGCATGAGCATATAAAGCTCAATGAAAAACAAAATCTTAACACATATTAGTAGTATCAAACAAGTTTTGTTAGCAACCATATGCAATGCACTCATCAAACATATGAAACAAACATGGTTTGAATAACCGGAATTCAAACTTATAAGGATTTACACCCTTCCAAGGGGTTGAAGGATAAATTTAGTAGTTCATGCCCATGAGAATCTCAAAACTAAAGAAAAGGAGAGGACTATTCCATTCTCTCTTATCATTTCCAAAATAGTTTTCACATAAACACCCTCCACTTCTTTTAGAACTTGAGCAATCTCACTAAGTATTAATACTTTGAAGCCAACTCCAATACATGCGACTTCCTTCGAAGCCTACTTATTTCATGTGAAGCTGACAACCATATGGCAACCTATAAGCAGACGTACTGGTCCCAACAAGTATTACGACATAATCGAAATGTTAACACGTGACATGAGCACCATGCTAATATAGTATGATGTTATGAAATGCATGACATATTAACTTTTAAAGTCCAATAAATTTAATTCCATATTATTATATTGTCATATTAATTTCAAAAAATTAATAATGCACACTATAAGTTAATGTTAGGCAAGTAGTTGTCACTTTGATTATGAAGATTTACAACACAAACATACAACATATAACATACAATATTTCTCAACCCCATGCATTTGATTCCTTATAACTATGATTAGACTATATTCAACTATTCTACAATTATATACAAAGTGATAAGATTTATGTTACTCACCCGTGCAATCTCCTTAATCATCGTAATAATCCAACAAAAAGTCCAAATCGTGATCTACGGTTCCTATAAGATAAAAATGCTTTTATTACTATCTACTTAATAAAGACAAAAAGGATTAAACAAGATTCTAAAGCTAAAGCAGACAAAAAGACAGTTCAAGATTGCTACACCCTTCACCACGCCCTATACCAAAGGTCATATGAGACAGGGTAACACACAAGCTTCGCCATGCCTTTCACTACGTCCTATATAAAGGTTCACTTGATGACCAGAGGCCACCACGCCCCCGCTACGCCCCATATGGAAGATCACTTGATGACCAGAAGCCACCACGCCCCTTACCACAGCCCATATGGAAGATCACTCAATGACTAGAGGCTACACACCCCTTGCCACACCTCAAAGAGAGGGGTGTATCTACCTAGAACACAACTAAAACTCCCCACACCCTCCTCCATGCCTCGTGGTCATATGAAAGCGAAATACACTTTACAATTTTACACACTTTAACCAACTTTACTTGTCTCAATTCCATCCAACACACTTAAACATCATTATACAATTATCAAATTCATCATCCAGTCCTTCAACTCTTCCAACCCATCTATATTTTCCACATTGAACAACCACCTAACAAACCAATCATAAACTTCAAGTTTTAAAACTTTAAAATCACTTCTCCATCACTTTACTTCACATAACTGCTAGTCAAGTATCATAACCATCCTAAAACAGTCATTAACCAACAATAATGCTTATTTTACAACTACTTAAACATGCAAAAAACAAAGACAAGTTGATAGTTAGCTTACTTATACTTGCTTCAACTTGAAGATGGATGCTTAACTTGTTTTTCTTGTTGATTTAAAGAAGAGAAAATGAAGATGAATAGAGTAATGTGTGTGTGCACAATAAACGTCGGTTTAGAAAAGGCAAAGAGAAGGACAACTTCTGCCACTTTGATGGATAATTATGTGTATATAAACAAAGTTAGCTTTTGACTTTTCGGGTAATTTAAAAGTGATCAAGTGTGAGTGAGTCCATAGGAGTTATGGTGAGTCATCAACATTAAATTTGCGGCCAAATAAGTTCAAAACAAACACATATTAAACCATTATATTTCTAACATATTAGTATTATCAATTGTTTCAAACTCAAAACAAAGTTTAGTAACAATTTTGTTTATAAATCTTATTTGATGAAATCATTCCTTATAAGAATTTATATTAATATTATTGGCAAATTTAGAAATTAAGTTTACAAAACTCAATTTTTTATAAGAATATAAGGAATACTTAATTGACAATTTCCTTAAATCAATTCAATTGATGATTTTAAACTTCTATTCTACCTAAATTGATTTTATAAAAACTGTTATACTTAAATTTACTCAAACTTCATATACTACAACATACTCATTCAAAAATACATTAAATCTTTACTTTTTAATTCTATTTGTGAAAAACCTAGGGGTTAGATGTGTGGTTTGACGTACTAAGCCTTTGTGCTCATTCTTTTATCTTTTTTTTTTTTTTTCTCAGGAATAGATGAAGATCTAGCTATGTTTGATTTATCTGGATATGGTGTCTTCATAGATTATGGGGAAGACGATAGTGGACTTGATTGTCCTACTGACCCCTAGATATGCTTTGGATTTAAAGATAGCTATTGGAAGACCTTATGAAGTTTTATATTTATATTTATGGATTTTAAATATTTTATAAGATGTTATTTCAAATGTTTTAAGTTTAAAAGTATATTAGCTTTGGTTTGTGCCAATTAGGTTTTATTAAAGATTGTTATATGAGATGTTTTAAACAGGTACCCTTTCTATATGAGAGTTTGATGTTATTTTTAAAGATGTGGATTAGTATTATAATAGCCCTAGCGTGTCTATCTTTAGCATGGACACGTTGCGGTTGTGATGCCTTCAGGTTATGGTGTTATAGTTTATGTAACATAACATGAATGATGTATGTGTTTTGATTCTATATAATCCTCATGATGCTAATGCTAGGGAATGAAATCATGAAAAAGAACATGTTGTTCATGTCTTATTCATATCCATAATGTGTTCTTATTAGATTGTGTTCATGCTTCTAACCTAAATTTTGTATGTTAACATGTATAAGTATACATTTATATTTCTTAGAGCCTAAATGCTCATTAATCTAACTTTTTATTATTGCTTATTTCATGCTTTATTATCTATTTCTTGTTGTCAATCTTTAGTCTTAGACTTGTCTTTAATCAAGTCAAAACAAAGGGGGCTTGTCCATAATCTAAGTGCTTGGGAGCCTTGAATAAAAATCTAAGACTCCCATATTTTCTTATTTCTTTTCTTTACTTATTTCATGAGACTGGTATTATTTTGAGTCTTGGGAAGCCTTGAAATTGATCTAAGACTTCTATAATCTTTCTTTATTATGTTTTTCTTATTCTTTTATGGAACTTGTCCATTTCTAAGTTCCGAGAAATCTTGATATAAGCTAAGACTTCCATAATTTTTGTTCTTATATTTGCTCATGTGATTTTTTCCTACCTAAATTTATTTATCTCATAACGTAATTATTAAGTTCATATTCATTCATAAGCATTAAGTGATGTTATCGTCTTGGTAAAAATTTCAAAAATAAGAATATGGAATATTTCCTTTTACATGAAAATGAAACTAAACCATCAAAGGCAATCATTTTCAATACTTAGGAAAAATTATCATTAAAGTTAAGAATGGTTTTTTTAACCATATTCTATTATAGATGTTAAAATAGATTTGTCATAAATTTTTATTGTTGATAATTTGTTATTATACAAAATTTTCTTAAAAACTCACTTATTTGGCTTGTGTTGATATTTTATAAACTCTATAGAACAAAACAAGTTTTCCAAATACAAGCTTAAAGTCAACTCACCGGTAAAATCTGCTTAAAGGATAAAAAAATTGGGTTACAACTTAAGAAATCAAGTTTTGAGAAGTAAATTCATTTTCACGAAGCTAAGGAAATATAAAAATACTAGTTATAGTAACTAGACATCCACTTGGAGTAAACGAAAAATTCTGATTCCTTCTAATAACCCAAAAAGAGATTTTCGGTAAACTTAACTTTTCAAACTTCTAAAATGAATTGTTTTATGAAAAATTATTTTTAGGACAACATCACCAAGATCTTGCATATAATATGTGTAAGCCCCTAGATTTTTTTATAAATATAAGTAAACCATAGAACCGGAAGTCAAACCGGAACCCTAAAGTTAACTTAGTTCTATGTTTAGTCTAGTAAATCTAGATCTGGCAATCTCGTGTTCTTAAACCCTAGACAACAAAATTAAGATAATTGTGGAAAATTGTTCGTAATAATATAGGAAAGCTTAAAAATATCATATTTGCAATTTTCTAATGTCTTTTGGATTCAAACGGGATCAATTTTCAAAAACCGTGCCCCGGTGCACCGGATAATGAAAATATTCCGACAACACCAATAGACTCGTAAAAATATAAGGATTTCAAAAATATCAGTTTTGGAATTTTTTGGTAACTATAAATATCAGATATAAGCTGTTTACGCGTAGTTTATTTACTACTGGTATTTTAATTGTCTAGTTTAGTATTCATAATTCTATTTCTATTATTCATTACTATTTCATTATCTCTAATTTTTTTTACACTCTACTCTTACACTCTACCATACCTATACTTTACAATTTACCTTCCCCATACAACTTTAATCACATTACACTTTACACATTACTTCTTTTTATTACAAAACAACAAAATAAATCAATATCCCCCTCCTCTACAAGGCACAGACGCCCCTTTGTCCCTCTCCCATCTCAATTTTATTTCATTTTCAATTATTTTTAATCACACTAATTTCCACTCTAAAACTCTATAAATACCCCATTCCTCCTTCGTTCTTTCACACAACTCATTTCCTACTAAAACTCTACCAAAATTACTCCACAAACACTCTCTTTTAAATTCTCTCCTAAGTCCTCTCTTCTATCCATAAAGCCATTTCCCACATATTACTACAAGCCATTCTTTTCCTCTTCAACAAACACATAACCTTAGGTAAAGTTTCTTACACATACTTATCATGTTCATACAACTTAGCATGAGCTTAGTGTATGTTTCTTGGACTTATGAGAGTTAAAGAAGTAACAATATATTCATGTTTTGTTTTTATTCATGTTCCTATTTTCTATTATGTTATTATTATTATGTTGTTGCTATTGTTATTTTCTCTAATCTAACTTCTATATAGTATTATGTATATTATGTATATATATTTCTTTAGAGCATATAAGCTTACTTGTTATTTATTTATTTCTATGCTTTGCAATTTATTTATTTATTTTATGTTATTATTAAGACTGGTCTTTCTAGTCTTAGACTTGTCCTTATCAATTCAAAACAATTTTCTTTCTTTTCTTTTCTTTTCCTTTTGGGACTAGTCTTTTCTTAGTCCCAGGATACCTTGATGAAGCTAAGGTTCCCAATACTTGACTTTATTATTATGCTCTTATTTTTTATTATACATATTTTATCTTATTATGTGATATTGTTATATTTCTTATATCTACATAATCTCATTCATGCATGAACATGTTGATATTGTCTCAACCATAATGAAAAAAGAGTTTTCTTAAGTAATAAAAATAAGAACTCTCTTTAAAAATAAATTTTGTCACATAAGAAATGATTTTTCCATAAAAACATAAAGTTTTATCTTAACAAATATTTTCTAAAGTTAGATAAGTTTAGTTTAAGTTTTAGTAATAACACTATATGGGATTTTATCAATGACTACATAAAATAAAGTTATCACAAACTCTCTTTTCAAACCAATGAAATAAGAAAGTTTCTTTAAACTTAATTCTTTGTTTAACAAAAGTTTTCTTAAACTCATATGTAAAGTTTTCATCAACATACTAAGGTTTAGATAAGTTTTACAAAATTATCAAAGAATAACCTTTCTACGGATAAGCTTTACTTAGGAAATAAAAATAATAAATAACTTATAAGATAATTGATATTACTTATTTAAAGTGGATCTAACTTTAGAAAAAACTTTAGAATACATAACCAAGAAATATTTAGAAAAACTACATTTTCAACCACTAAGAATAAAGTGTAGGAATCTTAGCAAGACTAAAATTACTTTTTGAAAAATTAATTATTCTCAAAATTAAGAAACGGAGTTAAAAGAAGGAAATACTCACTTATAATAATTTAAGAAATTTTCCCAACAAAACTAAAAAGTAAATTTTCAAGTCTTAGCATTTTCTCACTTTTAAGACACGTTGCTTTACAAAAATCATTGTTGAGACAACACCACTAAATCATGCATATAATTTGAGTCTATATACATATTCAAAGCATTTTTTCAACCAAATAATTATCTATATTTTTTGTACAAAGATTTTTGGATGGAGAAAAGTGTGAAAACTTAAGTTTTGGAATTTGGAATTTTCGTAACAATTCCGTACGTCACTATTCCAAAACCCAAATGACTTCTTTTGATGAAAATATCCTCACAAATGGATAGATCTCTTTGAGTAGGTAGAAATCGGTATATAATATGCGGAATTCCTAGTTAAAATGAGCAAGTTATGGCCATTTTAAGTTGGAATTTCCATTCATACGAATTTTGACGAATTCAATAAGATAGAATTAGAGATGTTGAGTAGATATTGGATGAAATACTCACTTCGGGTATTTCTTTTGTTTAGGTATTGAGGACCAAGATCTTCTCTTCCTTAAAGATTACTTCGACTCATAAAAGATCGCTATGGACGAGTGAGTTTCCTTTACATTTATGTATTCACTCATGTGATTATAGAATAGAGCAGTAGATGTTAGGAAAAGATAAAATTGATATGCATGTAGGTTATCATGGGAATTATGTCTGTGAATTGTTATGTGCAATCAATGAACGATAAGTATATCGGAACCTGATTTGTGATTGATATAATTGTTTCTATGTGTGTATTGCTATGTGTGCAATTATTGTTTGATCGCTTTAAATAAATCAATGTTGGATTTAATTCCCCATAAATAAATTTCTCATGCATATCACTTAGAATATCATTTCGTATTTTGCTATTACTCCTCAGCGTGGGATTGGAAAGGTAAGTTGCCTAGCTACACCTTGAGGGTTTAGGACGTTCGAGGAATATGGCCTCAAGTTGTAGCCGAGCCGACTCAATTGCTTTGGGTAAGAAAAGCTTGGGGACTAGTAGTACGGTTTGTTGGAACCCTAAGACGCATGCAAACTTTTCAAGAGGTCGTTTGAGGCCCAGTTCAAATCATTGCCTAACCACCAATGAAGGGGTAGATCCATGATACATACGAAACTAGATAGTCATATGTACTATTTAATCATATGGTTGTTGCATTTCATATGCTTGTTTAATGAACTTGGTTGAATGGATGTTATAAGTACTTTTGCGTAAGGAATATCTCACTAAGCTAGGTATGCTTATACCCCAATAGACTTTTGATATTGCAGGATCGTTATTTTACACCCGAGACCATCTTGATCATCCGAATAGAATCTTTAATTTAGGAAGCTTTTAGAGAAACTCTGTTTTGAAGTCTTGGACTTGATTTCCTTTAAAAACTTCTAGCTTTATTTAATCTTCATATTAAGACTATGTTGTTATGGTAATTATCAAGGGAATGCCCGTTAGAAGTTGTAAGACTTTATATTTCAATGAAATATATGATGTGTTGTTTTATATGTTCTGCTACCAATATTTAAAAATGTGTTACTCCACCGGTCTCCCTTTGATATGAATGCATGCCTTGTACCAATATGGAAGCTTTCGAATGACTGAGGTAGTCACTTTTAAGTTTTAACATTTTATACTGCGGGCTGTTACATTTAGGGTACCCATTGAGGCGTGACAATATGAGTTATATTAATATTAGATAATTTTTTTTTTCAACTATATAATTTTTTGTGTGCTAAAGAATAATTAGATGATGTAAAACTTGGAAAACATTATAAGTTAAAGGGCAAGAACTTTCAGGTTAGATCTGTATCGACCCATTTCGAAACCTAAATGGATTTTAATGTTAAAAATAATCTTAAAAATAGACAGATCTTTCCAATTAGGTAGAAAAAGACTATTAATATGCGAAATTCCGAGTTAAAATGAGCAAGTTATGGTCGTTTTAAGTTGGAATTTCTCTTCACCTGAATTTTGACGCAAGTACTATAATAGAATTAGAAAGTTTAAGTAGAACTTCTATGAAATACTCATTCCAGGTATTTCTTTATTTAGATGACGAAAAGTCGGAGGACCCGTATCCTAAAGACTATTACGGGTGAAGGATTTTTTGCATGAATGGTCGAGTGAGTTTGTCTCCAACTTTGTCATACTTGTTTATGCTTGTAGCTAGAGGTACTAGAAGTAGGAAAAGATAAAAATGGTATATACATGATAATGTTGGTTGAAAGTATACTAAGCATATTTACACCCAAATTATTGACTAATTTATTTGGCGTTCTATTATTGTGATGGAATACCTGTAAATTCTATTATCGCCTTTAAAATGCCTTAATCATATGTCAAGAAGTAAATTAATTTGATTCATGCATATCATGAAGTAAGTCACATTGCATGCGCTACCATACCCTCGATGGGACAAGAGTATAGTGGTAGGGTTCGTAGGGGCTTGCAAGTATGCAAAGGTGAATAGGAGCCTAAAAAAACTATTTAAGGATGGAGCGAATAAAAATCCGAAAGAACTATTTAAGGATGGAGCGAGTAGGAACTTGAAAAAACTGCATAATTGAATGAAATTAGGGTCGTAAAGGGCTTGAAACATCTAATTCTGAATGAAGGGTATAATTCCATTCAAACATATGATTTCCAGTTGATCATATGTATTGTTTGCTCACGTGTTTGATGCATTTCGCATGCCAACCTAAATACACTTGTTTGATTTTTCATTTTACGAGTACGATGGTTCAAGACTATTCTTACTAAGCTAGTTAAGCTTACAACCCAATAGAATTTTGTTGTCGTAGGACTATTATCTTCTATACCTGAGATCTCCATATATTAGGGTAAGATTATCCTTTTGGGAAGCTTTTGGGGGAAATCTTTTTGAAGACCCTAGAATAGATTTCCTTTAAAAATTTTCAATTTTAGTTGATGTTATATATAAGACTAAGGCTATATTAGATCCTTGGAGATTTATAAGAGGAATGCCCCAAGATGATATAAAAACCATATTTTAATGATTTTGAAGATAAATGTTTGTTAAGATTCTCGTATGTTATATTTACTTTCTCAAACTATACATCCCACCAGTATCTCTTATTGTTGTGATGGATACCTTACATATGATTTTGAAGCTTTCGTGTGACTTCGGGGAGTCATTCTTAAGCTTTGATACCATATGTGGTGGATTACCTCGTCTAACTTACCTTTTAGAGCGTGACAGGAAGTCTTAATTTCATTGCTATCTCTTTAGTCAATTTTTGCATAACCTTTAGGATATATTTTCTAAGAAATGCCAAATTGTCTTCTATGCTAGCAATTGATTGCTTGTTTCCAAGCCATGTTGTGTGCTTGTATAAAGGAAGAAGGAAAGCAATAGTAGAGAAAGGAAAGTACTAAGGCAATGATGCTATCGATGCTTCGAGTGAAATAAGGGGTCCAACATTAGGAGCCTACATTCCCTACTATCTTAACAGCATAAGAGGATAAAGGGAATACTAAGATGTCAAGGGGTAGTCTAGAGTATCCTAAAGGAGTTTAGTTCTATCATGCTTGAGATACTAATAAAGGAGAACATTGTAGATCAGTAGATTAAGCTACTTCACAGGGGTTAAGGCACTTGTTGGAGCTTCCTGTAAAATGCCACCCCCTAAACTTGCTAAATTGAGGAAATAGTTTGATGAATTGCTAAATACAGGTTTCATTCAACCCTCAAAAGCACCATATGGAGCTTTTATTCTATTTCAAAAGAAGTAGGATGGAAGTTTGAGGTAATGTTTCGATTACTAGGCTCTTAACAAGCTAATGGTGAAGAAGCATTATATTATTCCTCTCATTACTGATTTGTTTAATCAACTAAGCAAGGTTAAATACTTTACCAAACTAGATCTTTCTTCAAATTATCATTAGGCTTGCATTGTTGATGCTGATGAACCCAACAACTAGCATAACCCGCTCTAAAGCTTACAAGTTCTTGATGATGCCCTTTAGTCTTAACAATGATATTATAACATTTTGTACTCTCATGAACAATATGTTTCATGGGTACATATGAATTTGTTGTTGTTTATCTAGATAATATTGTTGTGTATAACATGACATTAAAGGACTGTGTGAAGCCTTTGTAAATAGGATTTTATAGCTTTGGAAGTATCATCTGTATATAAAGCATGAGAATTGTGCCTTTGATTAGAAAGCACATCGACTTCCTTTAGCATAAAATTAAAGAAGGATAGATATGGGTAGATATAATAAAGGTAGAGGCAATCAAAAAGTGTCATGTTTTAAAGAGTGTTATTTAAGTTGTAGTCATTTACTAGATGGGCTAATGACAAATATGGTACTTGAACTTTTGTAAATTGTTAAATCAGGAACCTAAAATTTGGTTTTATACAATTTGGTACTTGAATAAAGTTTTCGTTGACTTTTTTCACACCTGAAGTTTGGTTTTGACAATTTGGTACCTGAACAAAGTTTTTGTGGACATTTTTAATACATGATCATTTTGCAAACAGTATATAGGGCATACATATTTCATAGAACCTGCAATTAGACAAGAAGCATCATCATCATCTTTAGAAGAGAGAAAAAATAGGTGTGATATTAGAACTCCTTAGAATTAAGGATATCGTATCTATATGTCCTATGTGCTTGTTTGGATTGTCATATTTTTATCGATATTGGATTGTACCAGATCAGCATTTGTAATTCATTGATATTATATCTGTATCAGTTCAATATAGATTCAGTTTGGTCAGTTTATAAGTAAAACTATTAGTTTCTTACCAGTATCTTATCAGTATTGATTCAGTATCAGTTTGCTTTGAAAATGATGTCAGAATAATCTCAAACTAGTATACCCAAATAGGCCGATGAAGTTTTATACATGTATCTCATCTAGGAAGTAAGATGCAACGACCTACTATGTGAAAACTTTTAAAAATCGTTGTATCACACATTGAGTGTGGGATACAGATTTGGGGGGTATATCATACCTTCAACGAGCAATACACGTATAATTATGTGTGTATCACTTGATAGATGTGTAATACAAGTTTGATGGGGTATCGCATGTCCAACAAGCGATACGCATGTAATTTTATAAAAAAAAAATGTAATGCACCTTTGATATTATTCCTATAATTTTTTTCCACAATTTGGTTATGCAATATCCTCTAGTGGTATGCTAGTATAATATTAGACAGCATTGGAAGTGTCCCGCGGATGAACTGAATTGAAAAAATCAACTGAATTTTATAAAATAAATTAACATTTCACTTATAATTAGAGGAACTATTTTAATGCAAAATAATATTTAACAAATTTTAAGTGTATGCTTTCGGTCTAAAAAAAAACCTAAAATAAAAATTAAGTGCATGCTTGTTTGAAATATCTATAGATAGGGCCTATTTGGATTTTCAAATTTTTGTCGGTATCAGATCTATATCAAATTAGCATATATAATTCATTGGTATTATATATGTATCAGTTCAGTTTTATTCAGTTTATGAGTAAAATCATCAATTTTTCATCGGTATCATATAAATATCAGTTCGGTTTGAAAATGATTCTAGAATGATGCAAAACCAGTGCATCAAAATAGCCCCTATGATTGTGGATTATTAATAAGTAATGTATATTAGAATTTATTAATTATACAGATATTATGTTTATTAAGCTCTTATCTAATATCAATACATCTTTAAAAAGAAGAAAAAGGAAAGAAAAAAGAAATCGATATTTGTAATTTTTGTGATTATGTGCAATGTGTCAAGGTCCAATTTTTATAATTCCTTTTTATAGATTTTTACGATAGGGTCGGTTGACCAGAGAGGAGTCTAAACTAACGAGGAATAGGTACACTTAGTTTTTTGAGTGTCCGAGTGTTACAAAAGATTAAATCAAGTAGGCTCAATCGTTCTTGACTCATTCGTCATAAAGTAGATGCTTTAATCGTTTCTAGAGATATTCCAATAGAGTTTTCGTGTTACTCTCAATCTTAGCAATACGCAAAATAACTCTAAATGATAAGAGAAGCCTTGTATTTATAGATATCAGAGGCTGATGGTAGCCATTAGATGTATCACGCCCCAATGGGTATCCTAAACGTAACAGTCCGCCGCATGCTAAATAAGACTTAAGAATCACTACCACAGTCATTCAAAAGTCATGTGTTAGTATGCAAGGCGTTCCCTTACGACAATAGAATACATAAACAATTGGAGATGGATAGTTCAATTTGATAGGTTAAGCATAAAAATATAAACCATAGATATCTCAGGATTAGTTTCAAAGCATTAATGAGCATTCCCCTGCTACATAAGAGTCTAGATATTATCTTTTAGGGAAAACCCGATAGTTTAAGGTTTACTACTAAGACTATACAAAACTAATCGTAACTTCTAAGGAGATAACTCCTAGTTTCACATTACCTGATTTGGCCAGGCCTGGGGACGCAGCCATATGTACGGGAACTACATTAAAAAAAAACTGTGGGGGTATAAGCTACGCTAGCTTAGTGAGTTTCACTTCCAAAATTGAATGCTCAACAAGTAATATATATCAAGCAAGTTATACTAACAACCATATGAATGTACAAGCACGTGAGCATACAATTACATAAGACTTTCCGGGAATTCTATGTTCAGTGGATTTACGCCCTTCATTAGGGGTTAGGTGTTTCAGGCCCATATGACTATATATTTCAATTTTTCTCATTTATATTGTAGTTGATACGGGTGCCCATCCACACACAATTTGTATTTGATACAAGTGCCTACATTACTACTAATTCAATTTCCAACCATTACGCCAACATTAGAGTTTACAGGCCCCTCGTTGCCCAGCTATTATGCCTTCTTCCCACAAAAGTATAATAACCTATGATTGGTCACTCATATATGGTATGCATGGTCAATTTGATTATAAGATCATGGCATATTAATTAACAATTTATAGGCGATCATGGATATTGCAGACACTTCAATTCTATACTAAATCATACAAATATTTACGACAATCCTATTTTGATATTCTTATCATTGATTCACCTAAATAGAACTCACAAACACACAATCAATTTTATCTTGCCTTAATTCTAATACTACTATCATTACAAGCACAATCATAAGTGTATAATTAAAGATAGTGAACTCACTCGGCCATTGTCATGCCCCAAGGGGTACCCTAAACGTAACAGTCCGCCACACTCAATATTAAAGCTTAAGTATGACAACCTTAGCTACTCCCAAAAGCTTTGATATTAAGCGTAAGGCGTGCTCTCATAAATTTAGAGGACCATACATGGAACTATGAAGCTTAAGAAGATATAATAACATATTAAGAAAAGAGGATTCATAATATTCATTTACTTATCACAATGATCTTACAAACATAAGGACATTTCCCTTTTTTTACTAATCTATTACAAGAATATTGTACATCTCATCCAACACCAAACTTCATCTAGAATTTTGATAAGATCATATTTTATACAACTTATTGATGATCACAAGAGCTAGAATGGATACTTGTTTTGATTAAATTTTATGTTTCAAGACTAATTTGGATAAAGAAATCAAAACAAAAGAATTTGAATCAAAAATAAGAAAAATTGAAGTCAAGGCCGGCAATTCTACATTCAAAGCCGCCGGCGTTCAGACGGCGTAAAACTCAAGGCCATTGCAGCACTGCTAGCTTTGCCAAGTATAAGTTTCAACTACATTCGAAGCCGCCTCAAAGCTACCGGTGTAGAAGATGAAGCAGCCAGCGTACATGAAGGCCAGCAGCCCAGAATTGAAACATCACCAGCTTTGAAGGAGTTACATTATAAGCTGGCACTTAAGCTGCTAGCGTTGAGGTAGCGTACATCATAGATCTGAAGCGACATGAAGATATCAAACGCTTGGAGGAAATTGAAGAGACAAATTTGTTGGAGTGTCTATGCCGGTGTCTAAGCCGTCGGCTTAGGGACAGCGTTCGAGCAAAATTGATGCAACGCTTCATTTCTGACCACATACGCTGGCTAGATTTACATCTAAGCCGCCGGCATAGATGCGGCCTACATGTGTAACTGATATTGAAGACTGCCAGTGCACTGCCTGCGCAAAGGATAATTTGAAGATACGCCGCCTGTAAGCCGCCGGCGTAGGATCCATAACGGCCGGCGTACAATGTGAAACAACAAAGTTCATTCAATGTTTTGCACCAAATTTTCCTATAAATAGGGGGTCTTCTCCTCACTTTCAGAATAATCCAAGTAGCTCTAAATCATACTATAATACATAGATTAGAATAAGCATTCCGTAGAGATTTTTGAAGAGATATTTGAAGTTATTCAAGAATTTGCAAGTGAAGCTTTGGTATTTTGAATTGGTGATATCTAATCTTATTTCTTTTATGCAATTCATATATCTGAATATTTTGATCATAATGAAATCATTTGCAATTTCTTATCTGATTGTTGAATCATCATCCATGAGTAGCTAAATTCTTTTTGTGGGAAGTTGATGAAGCTTTAAACATGCTAAAATGATCTTTGAATCCATGTTATAAGATAGTTAGAATCATGAAATATTCATATTAAGTTCTGATTATTCATCATACCTTTGGTGTATAAGAATTCTAATAACTCGGAAGGGAAATTAGGGTTCATATGAATTCATAAATTGAGATTAAATTACAATTGCGGAAGGCGGAGGTTTAATCTAATTTAGAAATTGTCCATGAATATTAATGCAATGTTTTATGTTGATTTCTCACTAAGGAATTAGGAGATGTTAATATAAAGTATTAGTCAATTATAGAATCGGAAGGTTTATAATTGTAATTTTGATTCCACTAATAATTTATTTAGCGGAAGTTATTGAATTTTTTTGTGGTTTAAAAGGTTTTTAAACTCTGTTTTTAAATCTTGACAATTTCTTATGAATGTCATGAATCTAATTATCATTATAACATGAGTTCAAGTTGATTGGCAATAGTTTAAAGTGGATTCTGCTCCTTCCCACATTTTTCCACCATATCCCTCTCTTTAAAAGCTCATTGCATTCATATAGATATTAATTAGATAATTTAGTTTAATCTAATCATTTTAAAAAGATCAATTGCCTAGATATTAGTATTAGTTGATAATTGTCTAGTAGTTAATAGATCTCCGTGGGATCGACACTTGACTCATGCTATATTACAATAGAAGGCCAGTACGCTTGCTGGAAAGATGCTTTAAAATTCAATACTAATTATAGCACATCAAGTTTTCTGGCCGTTGCCGGGGATTTATTAATATTAGACTACTTCAGCTTTGCTAGTAGTTTAGGTTTGAATTTAGTTTGAAATTTTTCCTTTTCTCTTTGCAGGTTTTATGCGAAGAAGTAGAAGTGCTGAAATTCTACCTTTAGACCCTGAAATTGAAAGAACCTTGCATCAACAGAGAAGAAGGAACCAAAGAAGAGGAGCAATGGCAGAAAATCAAGGAAACAATGCAACAACCAGTTGCAAAGCTGCTCCCGCTCCAAGGGCAATTCGAGACTATACAGTACTATTCAAGATCCCGCCATACGAATGCCCACTGTGGAGGCTAACAACTTTGAGCTTAAACCGTCCCTGATTCAAATGGTTGAGTCACATCAATTTGGAGGATATCCGAATGAGATGCCAGATGAGCACCTTGCCAAATTTCTCCAGTACACCAACACTGTTAAACTTAATGGTGTAAGAAATGAAGTCATCCGACTTCATCTTTTTCCTTTTTCTCTTAGGGATAAAGCCTTGGCATGGTACAATTCCCAACCTCCAGACTCAATCACTACATGGAATGATCTGACAAAGAAGTTTTTGAAGAGATTTTTCCCTCCAACAAGGAGCGCCAGATTAAGAAATGAAATTTCCAATTTTACCAAATTCCCTAGAGAATCATTATATGATGCTTGGGAAAGATTCAAAGAGGGGGTCAGAAAATGTCCATACCATGGTTTACCCGATAATCTACTGATCGAAAAGCTTTAAGGTCCTTCGTAGATGCTACATCGGGCGGATCACTGATGGGGAAAACATATGAGGAAGCTAGTGAGATTATTGAAGAATTAGCTTCCGCTGCTCATAATTGGAGTTCTGAAAGAACAAGATCTAAAGTAGCATCTTTGGAAGACAAAGAAGATATATCACAACTCAAGGCTCAAATGGCAACCCTCATTACTCAAGTAAGTAAACTCACAACTACAAATTCTTCCAATAAAAAACAACAAGTGTTTTGTTGTGAGATTTGCTCAGGACAACACTTCTGTCCGCATGGATCATCTTCAAATGATGAGCAGCTCAATTATGTGGGAAATTTCCAAAAGGGTAATTTTGGAAACACATATCATCCGAATATTCGAAATCATCCCAATCTGTCATATCGGAATGATGCCAATGTTCTAAAGCCACCACCTGGTTTTCAAGGACAAGGATTTGTAAGAAATGCCCCACCTCAACAGCAAATTCAATCATCCACTGCATTACTGAGGGATTTCATTGTCACAACAACAAACTCACTCAACAATCAGAATGCAATCATTCAAGATTTGCAAGGGAAGCTCCATCAACTTGCACAACAAATGAGTAATAGACCATCTGGGTCTTTACCAAGCAACACGGAGGAGAATCCCAAGTCTATAAATGCAATGACCCTGAGAAGTGGTAAGGAGATTGCTCCAGTTGAGGAGACTATCAAAGATCAAGAGGAAATTCCACCACAAAACAACAAAGGGAAACGAAAGGTGGAGGATACTATTCAAAAACCACCTGAGGTGAAATCATATGTTGCTCCCGTCCTTTTCTAGGAAGATTAAAGCAACAAAAACTTGATGAGCAATTTTCAAAATTCCTGGATGTTTTCAAGAAGCTGTACATCAACATTCCATTCTTAGAAGTGATTCAAGGAATGCCTTCCTATGCCAAATTCATCAAAGAATTGCTGTCTAACAAGAGGAAGATTGATGGAAATGTGATACTCACTGGAGAATGTTCCATGATCCTACAGAAAAACACCCAGTCTGCCCACTAAACTTCGAGATCAGGGAAGTTTTACTGTTCCTTGCACCATTGGTGATTGTTATTTTGATAAAGTTTTAATTGATTCTGGTGCAAGTATCAACTTAATGCCTTTATCGGTATTTAAAAAACTAGGACTTGGAGATTGCAAGGATACACATGTAACTTGCAACTTGCTGATAGAAGTGTAAAATACCCTAGGGGTATTGTGGAAAATGTCCTAGTTAAAGTTGACAAATTCTTTTTCCCTGTGGATTTTGTAGTTTAGACATGGATGAAGATAGGGAAGTTCCCATGATCTTGGGCAGACCGTTCCTTGCAACAGGAAAAGCACTAATTGATGTGGAACAAGGGCAGCTTACATTACGGGTGATGGATGAACAGGTTACTTTCAATGTCTATGAGGCAATGAAGAAATTTGATGATACGATGCCTGTTACACCATCAATACCATTGATGAGCTGGTTTCTGAATCACTTGAGGAACAAACTGGTGTGGAGACTATGGAGTCCGTCTTGAGAGACTTGGACAATTGGAGTGATGAAGAGGATGAAGAAATACTGGAAGATGTACCAATGATCAAAACCAGATATTATGAATCTTTGGGTACAAATGAGCAGAAGCAAGTTCCGTCTTTGACAACCACCGACCTTGGAACTTAAACCACTTCCTGACCATCTGAAGTATGCTTTTCTGGAATTGGCGATACTTTGCCAATCATCATTTCATCTGCATTGACAAATGAACAAGAACAACAGTTGATTGAAGTGTTGAAAAAGCACAAAGAAGCAATCGGATGGACCATTGCTGACATTAAGGGTATTAGCCCTATGATTTGCACTCACAAAATTCTTATGGAAGCTGAGTGTAAACCTACAGTTCAACCACAAAGGAGACTTAACCCGACTTAAAGATGTTGTCAAGAAAGAAGTTTGAAGCTACTTGACGCAGGTATCATCTATCCTATCTCGATAGTAAATGGGTTAGTCCGGTTCAAGTAGTACCAAAGAAAGGTGGTATGACTATAGTGAAAAATGAGCAAAATGAATTGATTCCTACTCGTACGGTGACTAGGTGAAGAGTTTGTATTGATTATAGAAAATTGAATGATGCCACCCAAAAGGATCACTTTCCACTTCCCTTCATTGATCAGATGTTGGAGAAACTTGCAGGGCATGATTATTACTGTTTTCTTGATGGATATTCTGGATACAATCAAATTTCTATTGCACCCGATGATCAAGAGAAAACAACATTCACTTGTCCCTATTGCACATTTGCTTTTAGGAGAATGCCCTTTGGACTTTGCAATGCACCTGCTATATTTCAGAGGTGTATGATGGCTATGTTCTCTAATATGCTTGAAAATTTTATCGAGATCTTTATGGATGATTTTTCAGTCTTTGGAAAGTCATTCGATCTTTGTCTTGAGAATTTAGCCTCGGTTCTACAAAGATGCAAAGATACCAATTTGATCTTGAATTGGGAAAAATGCCACTTTATGGTTAGAGAAAGGATAGTGTTGGGTCACAAAATCTCTACGAGAGGAATTGAAGTGGATAAAGCCAAAGTGGAGATTATTGAGAAGTTACCACCACCCACGACTGTAAAAAGGGTCAGAAGTTTTCTTGGACATGCTGGCTTCTACAGACGATTCATCAAGGACTTCTCCAAGATTTCCAGACCTCTTTGCGACCTTCTGGAAAAAGATGCGGTGTTTAATTTTGATGACAAATGTTTGCATGCATTCAATTCATTAAAGAAAAAGCTCATTTCTACATTAGTAATCATTGCGCCAGACTGGGAGCTTCCTTTCGAACTCATATGTGATGCCAACGACTTTGCAGTTGGAGCGGTACTTGGTCAGAGACGAGGTATGATCTTTCATGTTATATACTATGCAAGTAGAACACTAAATGAGGCCCAGAGAAATTATGCCACTACTGAGAAAGAGCTTTTAGCTGTCATCTTTGCATGTGATAAATTTAGGCCTTATCTGATAGGTTCTAAAGTGGTAGTATACACTGACCATGCAGCTCTCAAGTACTTGTTTGCTAAAGCTGATGCAAAACCTAGGTTGATTAGATGGGTTTTACTACTGCAAGAATTTGATCTTGAAATTAAAGATAAAAAAGGAACTGAGAATGTAATTGCTGATCATTTGTCTAGACTTGAATCTGATAGTTTAGACATTCCCATCAATGAGAAGTTCCCTGATGAACAATTGCATGCAGTAGAAATCCTAGATTTGCCATGGTATGCTAATATTGTGAATTATTTAGTTAGTAAGATTATCCCATATGGTTTATCTTATCCTCAAAAGAAAAAGTTTTTGCATGATGTAAACTACTATTTTTAGGATGAACCATATCTATTTAAAAAATGTGCTGACCAAATAATTAGAAGATGTGTACCTGAATCTGATCAGCTGAGCATTTTAGAACACTGTCATTCAAGAGAAGCAAGGGGACACTTTGGTGTTCGAAGGACTGCAGCAAAAGTGTTATCATCTGGATTTTATTGGCCTAACTTGTTTTGTGACTGCAGGAATTTCATTATGTCATGTGCTCAATGTCAAAAGACAGGTAACATTTCTAAGCGGCATGAGTTACCACAAAACAATATTCTGGTAATTAAGCTTTTTGATGTTTGGGGGATTGACTTTATGGGTCCTTTTCCCTCATCTTTTTCAAATAAATATATACTTGTGGCAGTTGATTACGTTTCAAAATGGGTGGAAGCTGTTACTTTACAAACAAATGATGCCCGAGTAGTTTTGAAATTTTTGAAAAAGAACATTTTTACCAGATTTGGTGTGTCCAGAGCTATAATTAGTGATGGGGGGTCTCATTTTTGTAACAAGCAATTTGAAAAACTTTTGGCAAAATATGGTGTTACACATAAAGTGACTACCCCCTATCATCCACAAACTAGTGAGCAAGTCGAAGTTTCCAATAAGGAGATAAAAAGGATTTTGAAAAACTATTAATGCATCAATAAAATTGGTCTTCAAATTTTGATGATGCATTATGGCTTACAACTGCTTTTAAAACACCTATTGGAATGTCCCCATATATGATTGTTTTTGGTAAATCATGTCATCTTCCTGTAGAACTTGAGCACAAGGCATATTGGGCCATAAAATTTCTTAACTTTGATGAAAAAGCTACAGGTAAAAATAGATTGCTCCAATTGAATCAACTGGAAGAATGGAGAAATTAGGCATTTGAAAGTGCTCATATCTATAAGGAACGAGCAAAGAAATGGCATGATAGAAACATCATCAAACGATAATTTTTTCCTGGACAAAAAGTTTTACTTTACAATTCTCGTTTGAAGTTGTTTCCTGGAAAATTACGGTCATGATGGTCGGGGCCATTTGAGATTGCAAGAGTTTTTCCATATGGAATGGTGGAATTAAAAACTGAGGATGATCGGACTTTTAAAGTGAATGGGCAACTGCTCAAACATTATTTTGAGGGGGAAAATCTTGACAGTACTACTACTGTCATGAATCTCAAAGAACCATGATCAGGTCAGGAAAGTCGGGCTAAGCAACTTTAAACTAAGCGCTTCTTGGGAGGCAACCCATGTCTAATTTTAGAATAGTTTTTATTTGTTTTGTTTTGTTTTTACTAATTTAGTTTTTAGTGTGGCAGGTGATATTTGAAAAAAAAAATTGAAAAAGGCTGAAAGCCGGCTCAAGGCTGCTAGCCTTGTGCAAGCTCTGAGAAAACAAGGAAGGCCGGTTCGACGCTGCCAACTTTAGGCCGGCGTACAGGAGTAGGTGAGCACCGCAAAAGAGGCTGGCTTGGGAAAGGTGAAAGCCGTCGGCTTACATGCCGGCGTTTGAGTACAAAATCTACACCGGCAAGGGAAGGTGAAGGCCTCCGGCTTAGCGCCGATGTATGTTGAAGATTCCTTGGTTTCTGAAAATTCTCGATCAAGGCCGACATCTGGGATTATAAGCCGCCGGCTTTATGCCAGCGTATCCACTTAAGCCGGCAGTGTAAATGGATAACCAGCCAGCTTAATGCTCTCGGTATGTATAATTTTCGTTTACACTAGCTGTAAGCCGCCGGCGTACATTGCAGAAATGCCGGTGTAGGTTCTGCAGACGCTTTAAACAGGTACAAATCATCTCTCTCTCCCTTTCATTCTCTCATACTCGTTCTCCCTCTCTCACTCTCAATCAACCAATTTCATTCCTCATTCATCAATCCACGGTGTTTAATCCATCTTCCAAGTAAGTGCCAATAATCTCTATTCCTAGTTATCTGTTTTAATCAATTGCATTACTTAGATCTGTCAATTCGTTCATAGTTTAAAATTGAGATTGAATCTTTTTCATGAGATATGAACTTCAGCTATTGATAGATTTGATTGCGATAATAATGTTCTATTCAAGCTACATTTCGTTCCATATATTGTTATTGCAAGCTGTGATGTGTTGATTCATGATTGCTGCTTAGATTGAAAAACTAAGGTTCTTGAGATTTGGGGGTGTTTGAAATTTCGAATTTGGGGTTTGTTGGAATTGATATTACAGATGCTGGATTTGTGATTCTTAATATTACCTAGTACCTCCGATTCTTGCATTGGGATTAAAATTGCTCGAATTGAACTTGGAATTTGGAATTGTGCTCAAGTTTAATGAAAATTTCAGTATGAAAATGTTTTTAAGGCTTTTAAAGAAAAATTTGTGAAAAACATTTCTGTTTGAAAATTTGAAAATTCCAACATTCAATTCTGAGCTGGCAAGCCTAAGCTGCTAGCTTTGATTGTATTATGCAAGTGTAAATGATCCAGGCAATTCATTGATTGATTAGATTCATTTAGTTATATGCCTTGATATCAAAATTGTTTTAGCTCATGTTTTAGGCATAAATTAGAAATTCATTGAAATTGTGCATTCCTTAATACTAATCAAATTCAAAATATTTGCAGGAATGGCTCCAAGACAAAAGAGACCAAGGACCACAGACGCCTCTACATCGGGTTCAGAGAACCGAAATCTGCTGTCTAGTCAGCAGTATGCAAAAGCCAGAAAGAAGAGGCTTATCAAGAATGACTTTTTGAATATCCAGTACTTAGATTGGTGCCTGCTGGATGAGTTCGGGATGGTAGATAGAATTAGAGAGATTATACAAGATCCAGCATGGCTCAGGCTATTTGACTTTCGGGAGCCTGCCTACAAGAACTTGACGATAGAGTTCTTGTCCACAGTGAAAAATATCCCAAACCGAGAGGAGTCCACTTTCCAGTTCCAGGCCTATGGACAGATCAGGGAGGTGAAATTGAAGCAGATAGGCCATATTTTGGGACTGTATGATAGTGAGGAAGAAAACAGGAATTTGCCCAACAGTTGGCCAGCTAACATGACATAGGAGGCTTATTGGTTCCAGCTAGTTGGTTCTGAGAGATCAAATGAGCATTTTGTCCCGTCCAAGTCATTGGCCACGTCATTTCGTGCTGTCGAGCACAAGCTGCTCCACCACATTCTTGCACACATCCTGAGTTGCAAGAAGACGAGTCACAGCAAGGTGACTACATTCGACATGTTTTACTTATATAGCCTTATTAGAGCTACAGGATTGATCTTGGGGTGGAGGTGGCGAATTTTATATACCAGCAGGTGGATGACACGATGACTCGAGGTCTAGGTTGTGGAGGCTACATTACTCGGTTATTGAAGGGGATGAACATTTTTGAGCCTCCACAGGATGACGAGGTTTTTGAGTGCAAGAGGATTACATCTACACCATTCAGAGCCTGGGGATTGCTGAAAAACCTCAGGCTAGCACAGCCACCAGTATTGGAGGAGGTCGATATCCAGGATATCTTTCCTGGAGATGCCCCATTTGAGATGCCATCCACATCCGCTCCTCCTCCTCCTACAGGCACTTCATTAGCGTATGGCATGGACCAGCTTAGGCTGGATGTTGAGGAATTGAAGCGCCAGAGCCAGGAGCTCAGAGATAGTCAAGAGAAGGAAAGGAAGAAGAACAAGAAATTTAGGAAGACTATCTTTGAGGCATTGAAGACGGCCATTTGCTGCATTAGCCCAGAGACAGGGGCTGGCATGACCTACCAGACTTCATCTGAGTAACATCACTTAGATAGGCTCAGTTCAGAGCATACACGGACAACCAGCCTAGGAGACACACAGAGACATACTTCTGAAGGTAGCAGCAGACAGAGCCTAGGGCCAGAGAGCTAGAGACCCTGCTAGCTCTCAAATTTGATCTTTATTGCTTTTATTTTTATTGGCCTGTATATTTATTGAGTACCCAAGTTCTTGTGGGTGAACTCTTTTATTATTTTTTCTGCTTTTATTTTTTGTTTTTGTTTTTGTTTTTCTTTTGTAGTGATTACAGGAAACAAGCAAAGCAAATCTCTTGCCATGCAAAATTTTGATGAAAATGAAACAAACGACTGACTTTAGGGAAGTATCCAATTCAATTTTCATTCCTTTCCTCTGTTTTATTTGTTGCAAAACAGTGAGGACACTGTTTGGTTGAAGTGTGGGGGAAGGGATAGAATTGCATGAAGTATTGAAGTGATGAATATGATCTGTTGACTGTTGCTGTAATTTATATTGGAAAATCTCCACCTTGTATTTTTGGTTTGAAAGCAAATCATGAGGAAATTCTGCTAAAATTTTTTCAAAAATCTCTTGAAATTGGAGATAGTACAAAGCAAAGAATGAAAATTAATGAAATTGACTTGTGAAAGTATCTTACTCACCTGCTGTTGTGATTGGTTTACTAAGTTAAAATTAAGTTGTAAAATCCTTAAGAAACAAGTTTACATGGTTTTTAACTTTAGAATTGGAAATTTAAGAGCTGGTCGAGTCCTTTTGTTGAAAAATAAACAGGTCTACTTCTTGGAAATTTTAGTTTGTATATATTCTTTGAATTTTAACACTTAGTGAAAGAGGTAGAAGAAACTTTTAAACTTAGTGATTCTTCATAAAAATAAGTCTTTGATATTGTATTGCATTCAAAAAGAAAGAAACAAGCATAGCTACTACTCCTCTGACTTGAAATTTTGAGTTATGAGTATCTGAACTTGAATGTTAAAGTGAGGAAGATTCTTAGGGGTATTTTCAAACCTGGTCACTTAGGTGATGAGCCCGAAATGTGCCAACTCAATGAACTCACTATAACGAGAAGGGAAGAATGGCAAAAGTTCAATTCATGAGCTTTGAAAAACAAAAAGATGGAGGCAAAAACCTCCGAAAAAGAAAATAAATGCTTGAGAAAGAAAAAGAAAAATGAATGCAAAATATGCAAATGAAGGAGACTTACAATAAAGAAGGAGAAATTCTAAGGAAAAAGTAGATACCACATGCTTTCATTTTGTGTTACTTATAATATATATACAAAAACTAGAAATCCAATGAAGTTTAAATGAGTATTTTTCCTTAGTGGATTGAGTATTTTCTTTCGAATAGAATGTTCTTTTGTTAAAAGTTGAGATTAAAACTTGTTTTGTTTGGATTAACTTCTCAATTTTGATTATAATACTCTAGTTACAAGAAATTGGTAAGGTTAGAGTTGTAGATACAAGAAAAACAAGTTAAAGAAATTGAGATTAAATTGGAAAATTGTATTATCTATAAGAGATTTCATGTTGTTCTTCATTATTTTGCTTGAGGACAAGCAAAAGTTCAAGTATGGGGGAATTGATAAGATCATATTTTATACAATTTATTGATGATCACAAGAGCTAGAATGGATACTTGTTTTGATTAAATTTTATGTTTCAGGACTAATTTGGATAAAGAAATCAAAACAAAAGAATTTGAATCGAAAATAGGAACAATTGAAGTCAAGGCCGGCAATTCTACATTTAAAGCCACCGGCATTCAGACGGCGTAAAACTCAAGGCCGTTGCAGCACTGCCAACTTTGCCAAGCATAAGTTTCAACTACATTCAAAGCCGCCTCAAAGCTGCCAGCGTAGAAGATGAAGCAGCCAGCGTACATGAAGGCCGGCAGCCCAGAATTGAAACATCACCAGCTTTGAAGGAGTTACATTATAAGCCGACACTTAAGCCGCCGGCGTTGAGGCAGCGTACATCATAGATCTGAAGCGACATGAAGATATCAAACGCTTGGAGGAAATTGAAGAGACAAATTTGTTGGAGTGTCTACGTCGGTGTCTAAGCCGCCGGCTTAGGGATAGCGTTCGAGCAAAATTGATGCAACGCTTCATTTCTGACCACATACGCCGGCTAGATTTACATCTAAGCCGCCGGCATAGAAGCGGCTTACATGTGTAACTGATATTGAAGGCTGCCAGTGCACTGCCTGCGCAAAGAATAATTTGAAGATACGCCGCCTGTAAGCCGCCAGCGTAAGATCCATAACGGCCGGCGTACAATGTGAAACAGCAGAGTTCATTTAATGTTTTGCACGAAATTTTTCCTATAAATAGGGGGTCTTCTCCTCACTTTCAGAATAATCCAAGTAGGTCTAAATCATACTGTAATACATAGATTAGAATAAGCATTCCATAGAGATTTTTGAAGAGATATTTGAAGTTATTCAAGAATTTGCAATTGAAGCTTTGGTATTTTGAATTGGTGATATCTAATCTTATTTCTTTTATGCAATTCATATATCTGAATATTTTGATCATAATGAAATCATTTGCAATTTCTTATCTGATTGTTGAATCATCATCCATGAGTAGCAAAATTCTTTTTGTGGGAAGTTGATGAAGCTTTACATATGCTAAAATGATCTTTGAATCCATGTTATAAGATAGTTAGAATCATGAAATATTCATATTGAGTTCTAGTTTTTCATCATACCTTTGGTGTATAAGAATTCTAATAACTCGGAAGGGAAATTAGGGTTCATATGAATTCATAAATTGAGATTAAATTACAATTGCGGACGCGGCGGAGTTTAATCTAATTTACAAATTGTCCATAAATATTAATGCAATGTTTTATGTTGATTTCTCACTAAGGAATTAGGAGATGTTAATATAAAGTATTAGTCAATTATAGAATCGGAAGGTTTATAATTGTAATTTTGATTCCATAAATAATTTATTTAGCGAAAGTTATTGAATTATTTTGTGGTTTAAAAGGTTTTTAAACTCTGTTTTTAAATCTTGACAATTTCTTATGAATGTCCATGAATCTAATTATCATTATAACATGAGTTCAAATTGATTGGCAATAGTTTAAAGTGGATTCTGCTCCTTCCTACATTTTTCCACCATATCCCTCTCTTTAAAAAGCTCATTGTATTCATATAGATATTTAATTAGATAATTTAGTTTAATCTAATCATTTTAAAAAGATCAATTGCCTAGATATTAGTATTAGTTGATAATTGTACTAGTAGTTAATAGATCTCCATGGGATTGACACTTGACTCATGCTATATTACAATAGAAGGCCCAGTACGCTTGCTGGAAAGATGCTTTAAAATTCAATACTAATTATAGCACATCAAATTTCCTTATCCAAAGAGAAAATACCCAACTGCAGGGTCCTCATGGCCTCAACCATAGATATGGGAACTGCAAAAGATATCTATAGGGGTATAAGCTAACAGGCTTAGTGAGAACTATTTCCATAAATAACTTCTTGTAACAAGAATTCAGACAAGTTGTTTAAGCAAACAAATGAGATGCAACATATACATGGGCAAACAAAGCATATAGTTTTCCGGGAACTATATGTTGAATGGATTTGTGTAAACCCCGGTTTTTCTAGTAACCAAGATAACTCGAGAACCGGAAACCAAAACCCTAAACCGGAATAGCTTAAGACTGGAGCGAGAACTAGGAACCCTAAATCCGGCTTTTCCTCGGTTTCCAATTAAGAAACTTTTATAAGAAAATTTAATTTTGAATATAATTCTTGATTATATTTCAAACCAAGAAAAGATCATATTCTGAGAAAATTTCAATTCCAGGCTTTCCAAAGACCCATTATAGAAAAGCGTGCCCCGGAACTTGAATTTCAAAAATTTACTCATGAATACTCATTTGAATCAAAATTAAATAAGGATTTCAAAAATATAAATTTCATAATTTTTCGGTTTATGAAAAATACAGTTATAGCCTTCTTATTCGTATTTTTCTTACTACCGGTAATTAAGTTGTTTTGATTACTATTCATTACTATTCACAAGTACATCCTACTACTCATAAGTACACACTATTCTTACATCCTTACAGCCACTCAATCACATTTTCTTTTCCAAGACTTATTTGTCTCTAAATAATTATTACAAATTATGACATTTAATGTACAAATCTATCAAAACAAATCAAGTAAAAATCAAATCCCCTCTCTTCATATTGTGGCCGGCGTGATCATCCCCCCCCCCCCCCCCCCCCAAATGAGCTCCATTGTATAATTTTTTTTTTTTATTCTATCTCATTTAACCTAATTTTACTTCTTATATAAACTACTTTTTCTCTCTTTCTCTTCATTCTTCTCATTTCAAACTTTCTAAAAGGTGAAACACTCTCTTTTCTCTCCCTCTCATACTCCTTGTTACCGTGAGCCCTATGGCTCCCCACACACACACACACAACTTTCTTTTTTCTCCATTTGTCTCCTATTTTTACCTTAAGTAAAAGAAAGTAAAAGAACTTTGCTTCTTTTACCCTTAGATCCTTGTAATGGCAAGGATATTCTTGAGTATTTCCACTTAAATCTCCCCATGAGCTCTTGCTAGGGACAAGGAAATACTAAAACAAGAATACCAAACCATCACAAAATAGATCTTGCATTTAAACAAGCTTTTATTCCATGAGCTTCATGATCATCCATCTAAAAGTGTTTTGAACAAAAGATCTTTAATAAAAATTTAGTTTTTTGTTTTCAAAACCTATTTAAACACTTAAGATAGTAGATCTATCATTGTACCACTCATATTCATGTAGGCATTTAAGATCTCATCTTTATTTTGAGTTTTTATGCATTAATGGTCATCAATACTTTTGTCTTGAGTAAATAACCTTGCTAGTATATAGATCTATAGGTAGATGAGTTAATGAAACCAAAAAGGAAAACACTTTTCAAGGAATGGTATAGGGTAAATTCAGATGACATAGGAAACCTAGTCTAAAAACCCTTTTATCAACTTCAAAACATGTACTTCATAAGAAAAATGAAGCCTATAGGTGATAGATGATGTTTGATGATATTTTTCATGAGTTTAAATGAGTTTTTACCAAAGGAAATATTTAAAACAAGAGATGAAGTCTAATAGAAGTTTTGAGTTGAAAGTCTTGTAAGCAAAATTCGTAATAATGAATAGATGGTTAGAAAACACTAGTTTTCCAACTTCAAAAATGGTATTTTCTTGAATAAATGGAGTCCTTAGGGTATAGATAAAATAAATACCTAAAGTTCTAAGTATAAAATGCATTTTTCTTAAGAGAATCAACTTAAAAATAAAATTTGCTAAATTCGGATTTTTGGAACCACCCTAGTATAAGACTAACTTAAAAGTTTACAAATGAAGATTTAATTAAAGAAATAAAGGCCTTAGGATATAGCTAATGTAAGGGTCAAAATTTCTTTAAAGAAAGTAGAGTTTTCCTAAGGAAAATCCTTAGAAAGTATAGCAAATTTATTTGTTAAACAATGTCATGAAACAGTGTCCTAAGATAAAGGTTATTTAAATTCTTAAATCTAAAAATTTATAAGAACTTAGGCACATAAGAGTTCATATCATGACATTCATGATAGGAAAATTCATTACCATAGTAATTATTTTCATTTTACACTTAGGAATCTCAAGAGCATTCATGAAAATCACATTTTCGGAATCAACATAACTGCTGGATAGAACTAATCCTTTATTTCCGAGACTTAAATGTTTTCAAAACTTGATTTAAACTTCATATTTAGAAAGCTCTTTTGAATTAGATAGAAATCGATATAAAATTTGCGAAATTCCGAGTTAAAACGACCAAGTTATGACCATTTTAAATCGGAACTTCGGAAATGGCGCGAATTTCGATTTCACTAAGTTGTCTTAAAGTTTTTAGTGTTCTTAGATTGTAGAATACTTATTAAGGTATTTCTTTTGTGATTAGGCGAACCCGAGGACGTCGAATCCTTACCTCCGGACTATTACTATTAAGAGACTGGTGAACCCAAGGCTGAGTGAGTTTCTCTTCCCAATTCATTTATTGTATGATGGGGAATAATGGGAAATTGTATGTTGATGATGATATTGGAACTCAAAATAAGAATATCGAAACCGGGTGATAAATTCTGGTTGTGTAGTTAGTTATGATGTATTGTTTGAGAAATTGTTTGATCGCCTGAATAAAATGACTTAATCGACTATTCGGACTAATGCCAAATTCTGACATATGCATATCATAATGGGAAGGAGCATTAGCATTGTTTAGTTAATCGTGATCCATAAACGAGATTAATTGTTTGGTTAATCGTGATCCATAAACGAGACTAATTGTTCGGTTAATCGTGATCCAGAAACAAAATAATTGTAGGTTAACGTTGAACCATAAACGGCATAAAGATAGTACAGCAGTATTCATTAATCTACTAACCTGGGATGGAGGGCGCAAGTCCATCCACATATGATTTCCGGATAATCATATGTATGTTGTTCTCATGTGTTTGGTGCATTCACTTGCTTGTTTAATCACTTGTTTGAATTGTTGTGACATGAATGTTATTATGAAAGATTTCACTCACTAAGCTAGTTAGCTTACGTCCCTACAGTTTCTTCCTTTTGCAGCTACCAAATTTATGGCTTAGGCAGCGTGACCCGACCGTACAGGTACAAGAGCTAGAAGTTTCCCCTAGAAGTTGGAAATTCTGTTTAGACTTCTATAGGAAACTTTTAAGACTTTGGATGACTATATAAGGCCATTAAATATTCTTTTGTGGGGGAATGCCCCTTGGTAAATATAATGTTTAATTATGTTTCATGAGTTATATCCTACTGCTAATGTATGCCAAATTAAGCTTTTATCTCCATTTGGACTTGTATTCTATTGTCGTAAAGGTACGCCTTACATCTATATGAGACCCCCGAAGGACCAAGGTGGTAATTCAGGAATCTTGCATGGCATGTAGCGGACTGTTACGTATAGGTTACCCTATGGGGCGTGACAATTTGCGCCCTCCATTCGGGGTTTGGTGATATATAACCTCAAAACAAGTAGTTTTAGTTAAAAAGATTTATGCTCTCGATCAATATCGCCAAGCATATAAAGTCTACTTGAATTGAGCCTTGCTTTCGGATCTTCCGCCAAGCAATTCCTTAAAGTCGCCAAGCAATCGCTTTCGGACACTCTGCCAAGTGTTGCTTTCGACATGAGCTTACTATCTTTCTCACCTAAGGATAATAACCCAATGCAATGTGACTCACTTCATGGTATGCATAAATCCATTTATTTAAGATATCACAACATTATTACTATCAAATTTAAGGCGATCAAAGAATCTCATACAAAGCAAGTGTTATACTAAAACAAACACTTAAATCAATTCCGGTTTCGCTATTCTTAGGATTCTTTTAAGGAATTATTTTACATGCATATCCATTTGTCTTTTCCTAACTCTAATGCAACTAAATTACAAGCACAAAAAGTATAGTATTTAAAAGAAATAAACTCAAAATGCCATGATGGCGATTTCTCTACAGGATGAGTCGCTCACACACTCCACTTAATCGAAATAGTCTTCGGGATATAGGTATTCTTCCTCGGAATCACCTAACCAAAGAAAATACCCAAGATGAGTATTTCTTAATGATTTTCTTGAATTTTAACAAAACAATGTCATGAGAACGTTAAAGTTTGTATAAAGAAGAATTCCAATTTAAAACGGCCATAACTTGGTCATTTTAACTCGGAATTGCGCATATAATATATCGATTTCTACCTACTCGAAAAGATATATTCATTTCTAAAACTATTTTTGACAAACAAGATCATATAGGCTGCGAAATAGTAGAGACAAAATTCACCACGAATTTTCCAACTCAAAAACAACTTTGGTCCAATCATCCAAAATTTGTTTGATAAATACTTAGTTATCTATATAGTTGAAAAGTTCTCTTTTTGTGGTTACTTAGCTCATATTTTATTCATGCTCAAGTGTTTTTTGTCCATTTATGTTTCTTGAGTAAAGCAATATTAATTAAAAGTTTAGAAAACTATAGTTTACAAGAAATTCATTTTGTGATTGGTTTTGTAATGAATACTTTGATTCTTTTATTTTCAAAGAATTAGTTTATCTTATTATTTTTCTAGATGACTTTTGAAAAATAATTTTTCTTCTTTTCTAAATTCTTGTGTTGGTCCTATGTATGTTCTACACAATCCTTCTTTGACTATTTATTTGAAAAGATCTAAACTTGAAAATCCTCACTTCTTGCTTCCTAAGGTATTTGCTATGGTACGTTTTCGTAGAAATCATTTTGTATCAAAAATCATTTTCTTTTGAAAAACAAAGTGGGATAATAAATGATTTAAAAAGCTTTTCATAACAAAAGTAGTTTCTAAAATTGTAGTGTGTTCCTCTAATAATTTGAAAAGGAATGAATTTTTTTTTTTTTTTGTTAAACCATAGATTTTATATTTCATATAAACTTATTCCTAAGTGATCAAACTCCTTTTTATCAATTATTCTTAGAACTTTGAAAAATTTGGACAACAATTTTAATGAACATGATTTATGAGAAATAATAGCAAACAAAAATAACATAAATAATGAACTTAAGTATTGGGAGTCTTAGCTTCTTCAAGGCTCTTGGAATTAAGAAATAGACTAGTCCCAAAAGAAAAATAAAATGAAAGAAAGAAAAATTTGTTTTGACTTGATGAGGACAAGTCTAAGACTAGAGACTGGTCTTAAAATAACAAGGAATAAATAAATTACAAATGGAATAAATAAATAAATTGCGTTGCATGAAAATAAATAAATTACAAGTGAGCTTATATGCTCTAAAGAATTTATATATATATATATATAATAATATTTATATATAATAACAATAATATGAACAAAATAACAACATAAACATAAATAGATTTTCATGAACAAGAATAATACATGAACATAGTGTAGCTTCCATAACATTTAGTCTTTGAAAACTCACACCATGGTCATGTAAAGTTACATGACATAAGAAGAAGAAAATATGGAGAAAAGTTTACCTAAAGAAGGTTTTTGAAATGTTATGTGGTTTTGGTTTTGTGTAGGTAGAAAGTTGTTTTGGAATTATTTTGAGAGAGTTTTGGGATGATATTTGGAGAGAGTTTTGAGAGTAGAATTTGAGAGAGTTTTTGTAGAGAATTTGTAGGTGGTAAATGTGTGAAAGAAGTGAAAGAGGAGGGGGGTATTTATAAAAAAATGTGGAGTGATTTTTGAGTGATTTAAATAAAGATAAAATAAAACAAATTGAGAGAGCATGAGGGGGAGGGGGCACCGGCCATAGAGAGTAGAGAGGGAGGAGAGAGTTTATTTTGTATTTTGTGGATTAAATGAAGTAATAAGTAAGGTAGATGTGAAATAAAGTTATGGGAAAGGTAAAAAGTAAAGGTTATAGGTTATGGTGTATGTAAGAGTAGGTGTAAGAAAAAGTAGAGATAAAAGAATAGTGTAGAATAGTAATGAATAGTGTAATATAAAGTAGATATGACTAATAAAGTACTGGTAGTAAGAAAATACGCGTGTAATTGCGATATCTATTATTTTTACTTGCCAAAAAATTATGAAACTGATATTTTTGAAAACCTTACATTTTTACAAGTCTAACGGTATATTCGGAATATTTTTACTATTCCGAGCCCCGGGACATGTTTTTCAAGAATTGTGTCCGATCGGGTTCAAAACGATTTGCAGTTTTACTAATATGATCTTTTTAAGCTTCCTTAGGTAATTACGCACTGTTCTACATTCTAAACTCTTACTTACTTTCTCTGAGTTGCTTATTCGGGATTGCCGGACTTAAGCTACTACGTCTAGCTAGGGTTTTGTTGACTTTTAGGGTTCTGGTTGACTTTCAGGTTAGGGTTTTAGGCTAAACCGATTCCAAAAATTTAGGGGTTTACAGCCATGGTCTCCAGTCTCTAATGGTGGTGATCCAAAGACATTAATTTCCCCCGATTCCAAAATCACATAAACGAAAGAAATACCCCTATGAGTATTTCATACCATAATTAATTCCAACTTTTCAAATAAAACTTTTTGAATTCGTAATTTCCGTAGTAATTAGAAAGTCTAACTTAAAACGGCCATAACTTGGTCATTTTAACTTATAATTTCACAAATAAGCTATAGATTTCTATCTACTTCGAAAAATTTATCTATTTATGATGTTATTACTAAATTTTGAAAATGTTTAGGTCTCAAAATGTTTGGATCAAATCTGATTAGTAACTAAAATTTGAAATTCCGAAATTATTTTGTAAAATTTGCATTATTTCTATCAAATGTATTATATGTACATGCAATATCTACAAGTTATGACCATGAATGACATGATGTGAGCTATCTACATGTAAATTCCTAATATTTTTTAATTAAAAAGAATTGTTTGGAAGACTTTACTTTGTAACAATTTCAAGAATACTTGATTGGAAAAACTAGCTTTATTCCTTTGAAGATCATGCATATTTTTACTATGATAAGGCCTTGATAATCTATATACCTAATACCTTCATTATTTTAATAAATTTCTTCATTTAAAGGTTGGAAAATAGATGTTTTAAGGTGAGTTTTGCCTAGTGACGAATTTTGCACAATTTTTGGAAAAGAAAATATTGTTTGATCTTAGTTGAAAAACTTTTCCTTTGTTTTAAGTTCCTACTTTGATAAAACACATTTACTCTTATAAAAATGAAGTCTTTATTATATCTATTCCCTAAGACTTATATTTTTTTTTTATTAAAATACTCATTTTGACATTTGGAATTAGGTGTTTAAATGGGGGTCACTTTTAAATCCGAATTTTAGGAAATTGTTTTTGAGATTGTTTCTTGTGAAAAACTCATTTAATCTTTCTAAAATTAAGTTCTAATCAAACCTACTCCCCAAGGCTTTCATTTCTTTAATAAAACTCTTGTTTTAGGGTTGGAAAATAGGTGTTTTCTTGGCATTTCACCCTAGTTACGAATTTCAACATTTTTGTTGGAGATGAAACATAGATCTAGCTTAACTTTTATAGCCCTCTTCTTTTTTTGTAAATTTCTCTTAATAAAACTAAGCTTATCTTATAAAAATCACTCCTTTATGATAACTATCACCTAAGCCCTTCATTTTATATGTAAAACCTTCATTTTGAAGTTGGAAAATATGTTTTCTAAATGGTTCTTTCTCAAGATCCAAATTTTACAAATCACTTTTTGATAGAAACAAAATGGATCTTGAGTTTTGATCAACACCTTTATTAAGACTTTCATATTGTAAGACTTTCATGTATGTAAAACAAGTAGCCATGTCATTTTAACTACCCTAAACAAGTAGATCTACTATACTACTCATGCTATGAATGTAAATGCATCATGAACAATATGTAGGTGAGAATAATAATGAAAATATATGCACAAAACTTCTATAAGAACAATATATAACAATAATATATCAAAATACTAATATATCAACTCTAATAACAAGATCTACACATTGTGATAGTAAGGATATCATGTTTTAGTGTTTCCACATCCCTAACATAAAGCTCATGGGGATTTTTGGTGGAACTACACATGCATGACCTTGCCAATACATGTTTTGTAGTGGTAGGGTCAAGATCTATTACCTATTTAGTGTTTGGAGTAAGAAAATTTGAAGAAAATTTGAGTGTGTGTATGTGTGTGAGGGAGAGAAGTCACGGCAAAGAGGGAGAGGGAGAGGGAGAGAAGAGAAAAACTTTCCAAAAGTTTGAATTGTAAGAAATGAGGAAAAGTGGAAAAGTGAAAGGTGAAAAAGACATTATATAGGAAAAGAATTAAGGGTTTTGTATGAATAAATTAATTGAAGAAAAATCAAACAAAAGAGAGAGTGAATAAGGAAAGGGGGCACCGGTTCTAGGTGAGGAAGAGAGAGAGAGAGTGTGTGTGTTGAATTTGATTTGTGTAATAAAATTCAAACTTAATAAGTAGATTGAGTACAAAATATATTGGAAAGGTAAATTTGTAAGAAAGTGATGTAAAATTGTAAGAATAGGTTATAAAGATGTAAGAATAGGGTATGGGTGGTTGTGCTTGATGAATAGTGTGAAAGAAAGCAAAAAGTTTATTAGACATTTAGATTATCAGTAGTAATGAAAATACGATAAAAAGGTTATAACTATAACTTTTATAACTCGAAAAATTATATAATTAATATATTTAGAAATATTATGAAATTACGAATCTAACGGTACTAATATCATATATTTAATATCTTGAGCCCCGAGACACGTTTTTCAAGATTTGTATCCGATCGGGCTCAAAATAGGTCGAAAATCCACTCATCTAATATCGTTAAGCATCCTAATATTAATACGGACCAATCTAACTTTCCACTCATATTCTGACTTCTTGGTTTGAGAACACGGGATTGCCGAATCCAACTGCTAGGGTTTCCTGAGGTTTTGTTGACATAGCATTTCCGGTTGGCTTTTCGATTTAGGATTTTACTTTGGAGTTAACTTGTTTCTATACTTTCAGGGTTTCATTCTTGGCATTGCCAGACATAAGATTTTGATAAGTATTAGAAGACCCATATTTTCTATACTCAATTGATATAATTTTGCATTAATTTTATGTAAAATTCTTAAGAGAAAGATACTTAAGTGTTGAATATTTTTTTTTCAGGGTTCAAGTACTCATTTGGAAAATTTATAGATGATTTGAGCAAAAACAAGGAAAGGTTTAACAAAGGCTACAAAGTGATGATTTTCAATTGTGCACAACATTCATGCATGGCCATTCAGATGCTTGTGTAGAGGGAAAAAAGGGGACCAGCAAGTATTTTAATTCATACCCTAGTAGCTGCACAAGATAGTGCAAAAGCAAATAACTCGATCCGAGAAGAAAAAGAAGATTTGGAGTTCTACACAACCTCGTGCACGGCCGTAGAGAAGGCCATGCAGAACTTAAAGATGTCAAAAATCCATTTTTCTCATTGTGCACGGCCCCGAGCACGGCCGTGCAGACCTCCCATGCACACATGACTTTTCCCTACACTATAAATAGTCACCTTGTTGATTTATTTGGGATGTGGGACCGTACATTTGGAACCCTGGGAGAGAAAAGACGCACTTGGAAGAGAAAGATTGCTTGGACATTATAGATTATCACAAGATCATTCAAGGGTTGTATTTCTACATCATGTTTCTATTCTACTTCTCTAGATATTGTGTTTTTCTTGTAAACTCCATGGAGGAGTAGATTCCTAATCCTAAACCTTGTGAAACCCTAAACCCAATATGAATTGAATTGCCTTGATTAATGAGAAGTTTATACTTTTGCATCTATTCATGTATTATAATTGTTTTGTGATTGATTTATGCGCAAATTTAATTACATGCATGATTCTTATTAGATGGAAGAGGTTTTATCTAGTAAGTTAGATCTTCATAAATAGGAAAGTCACATGTTTCATCTAGAGATAGAGAAACTTTGATTTGCTATAATAAATATTTGATCTTTGTTTATGAACTAGGATCTCTAATGCAATCTTGTATTGATATTAGTTAGGAAGAGGTTTCTACTAATTCATGCAAGATTAGAAATTGATTAGCTCAAGGGAGTAATTAGTTTAATAGAAAGTTCATACAGTGCAAGGTGTGAATGAGTCAGTAATCAATATATCTTTATATGAAAAGTAAGGGTTTAGGGTGGAACAAGATGAGGAGTATGTTGCATATCTTGTGATTGATTATAATTCTTAAAAGCTTTCATAAGGATCTTAGGGTTAATTAAATTAGTTAATTAGTAGTTGATGATAATACATATTAATTTAAGAGCTAGACTAAATAATGGAGAAAGGGTAACACTAGTAATTGTTTCTTAGATTCCTCAGGACGATACCTGATTTTAATCATATACTATTTCGAATAGGTATACTTGCCTTGGTTGATCGTAGGATTAATTCTAGGTTTATAAATTTTAAAGTTTGGTACGATCGGTTTTGAGCGCATCAGATTTCCAGGTCCGATTGGTCTAGAGGTATCCTTTTAGGGTTTTGGTTTTTCGTTTTAAGTTTTCTAAAATCGAACTCAGGTTTGCTAAGAAAATGAGGGTTTACAAGATGGCTTCTAGATAGGTGCTTGAAATGAAATATTGTTCACATCCGTTTGATATCTTTCATGGATCCAATGGTCATAATCCATCCCTGCTTTTCTAAACGTAAGCCTAGGTTTTAGATGTGGGTTTAGAAAAGCATTAGGGCTTTTATTATGTAACAGAAACTCATTTTTCTATCAAAATAGCACATTTTTAATATAAAATATTTTTAGGCTTATTTTATTCCATATGTCGACACCTATTTTTTAGCCCCCTTAAATAAAGATAAAAATTTAGAAAATTAAAAATTATAATAAAATTGAAAATTATTAAAAAAGAAAACTAGTTAAGTTAAGATTACAAAAAAAAAAAGTTAAAAAGAACTTAAAAATTAAAAAAGTCTAGGAAACCCTTTTTTTTAGTGAATAGTTTTATATAGAAGTTATAAATAAAACTATTCTAAGATTAAAACAAACAAAATAAATTAATTAAAATGAAGAAAATTAGGAAAAGGAAGATATAAAAAAAAATAAAAAAATGATAAAATAGCTTTTATTGGTTTAAATATCATTTGGGCTTTTTGTAGGTTTAGTTCTCCTTTTAATAACATTATGAGCTATTTTACAATTAAATTTAGAACTCGGGCCCACTTTCGTTTCGGCTTGTTTTCTTTAAGACCATATTGGGTTAGACTTGTATAGTTTAAATATAATAGAAGTGGACCTGTAATATACCAATAAATGAGTTATTAAGAAAGGTCAAAGTGTCAAAGGGTATTAAATAAGAAAGTTTTATGGTCAAAGTATAAATATAATTATGTTGTGTTCACATGGAAGTGACTTGATTGTAAATGTATTTGGTAGACTGTATACCAGCTTCAACACCACTGGCATACATATTGAAAACTACCAGCGTATGTAAAACGAAGGAGATGAAAAGCCACGATTTTTATTATATCTTTCTTCTTTGTTCTCTATTCCAACATAACCTTTAACTTAGCAAACATCCTTTAACATATTCATAGCCGTCAAGATGATTCGGTAATCTAGATGGGGTGATCAAATCATTAATTTTCTTTTAGGTTTCATAAATCTATCAAGTTCTTAGAGTTTTTATATTGTATTGAAGGAGAATTAGAGAATCGTTTTAGTTTTCTTGGAGAATCTGAAGATTTGGTGTTTAAGGAAGGTTTAAGATCAGATCCAGGTAATTTGATAACCATTATTTCTTTAAGATCTACAAATCTATAGTTTCCTTAGAATTTGTTGTTGTTAAAGGAAGATTGGAGAAAACCTAATTATCTTGGAGATCGGGATTTGGTGTTAAAAGGATTCGATAGTCCAGGTCAGGTAATCAGATCCCTATTTTCTTCTATAGGATTTTACAGATATATTAGTTTCTTAGAGTATTGTTTATTGTTTTGAATGAACATTTGGAAGAGGAACCCTAATTGAGTTGGAATATGATTTTTGGTGATCTAAAGGATTAAGGATCGATTCTAAGTAAGTTTCTATAATTTCAATCCATAGATTTATGTATTTGTAATTTCTTGTTGATTCTTTAAGTCTGTTTGCTTGAAGGAGGATTCTAAGGTTGGAAAGATCTGTTGGGAAGATTTGTTATTTTGGAGAAGTTTTGAATTTTGATCAAGGAGAAAGGTGTGACTTTTTGATTTTGTTGAGATTAGGCTTTTGAAAGGAGTTTGGATTAGAATTTCGTAATGAGAATTTTATTTTGAAATTTGTATGTTCATATTGTCAGGTTTTTGGTGAATTAAGGTTTGTGTTCTAAAAGGAGATTTGGTTAATTAGAGCCCTGTTTTTGTAATTTGATTAAGGTAAGACCTTACCTTGTTTGCTTTATGTGCTTGTAGGATTAGACTTCTTCGTTGTATGTAATGTAGGATTATAATTCTAAATTGACTTAATTCTATATGACAATAAGAAATTATGTTTACTGCTTCTGTTTAGCTTTGGTTAGTAAAGACCATGTAGAGTGTGATACTAACGAAACACTCTGATGATCTATGTGTGAAGTTGTCCTGAGCGGATGATAGAATGTTTTACCTTCAAGCGTAATTTTCAATTTATAAAGGCCCGTTCTTAAATTGCTATAAAAGTAATAGGCAGTGTACCTATCGTGAATGTAGTATAGCTTTTAAAATCAGGATCGTCCTCAGGGAATAAGCAAATACTAGTACTAAATTGTATTCTACTATCTAACTAAACAAAATTGATATTTACTATTTTATCTAATTTTCTTTAAAATAATACTAACACAGTTCCAATAAACAAACAAGATTCAATTAAGATCTAATATTCCAAGTTTTGTCTTACTTTCAATTTATCATGTGAATCATTGACAATCCATATTAAAAATTAGTTCTTAAGCTATGGAGTTCCTTTAGCAAATTGTTAATTCTTTCGAATCTAACAACTTATCTAAACCTAGGTTAATCGATTAGGATGTCTCCTCAATCAATAGCAACCTAAATTTGCATTAATAACATAAACTCATAAAAATAATAGAAGATTCTTACTATTCTATGTCTAGAATTATAAACAAATCCTTTCAATTGCATAGATCCAATCATAAAAGTAATCTTTCAATTAACTTTAATGAAAATTATACATAAGCTTGCATTCCGGATATACAAACTTAAGAAACAGTTAACAAACATGCAATTGAACAAAAGAACTTCAATATTTCATTAAGAACAACGTCTCAACACATGATAAATATGAAATCCGACAAAACCCAGATCTGAAAGACTACTCTTCCATAGTGACTAATGGTAATATATGAAATTCAAAATAGAAATTCGAACTCATGATACTACCCGAAAAGATTAAAGCTCAAAAGTATCGGATCTTCAATCATTGATAATCTTGACTTGTTATTGGAATCTCCAGAACTTCCTTCTTTTTTTGAAAACTCTCCTTATCAAAATTTCGTGTGTTCTCTTTATCTTCCACAATCTCCTTTTTATAATCATCTTCAATTGAATGGAATTAATTGCTTTTGATGAGGAGAGATGAAAGGTTTCGGAGGTTATGAGTCTCTTGGCTTTTTAAGTAACACTCCTTCCATAACCGAAATAAACGTTTCTGTATTAAATAGGAGGTTACTGTATTTAAAAAGTCGTTTTCTCATTGAATGACTTTTTATTAAATTGACAGGGCGAGTGACAGGTCATGTCTCACAAATGTCCTTTGCAAAGTTCAATTTCCAGGTTGACATGGTTTGAGACAGGTCATGTCTCACAAATGTCTTTCAAAAGCTTGATATTTAGCCTTTAATTTTGCTTCTTCCTTGTAATGGTTGAAAGACATGGCTTGATTTTGTAATGTCGAGTTCTTCTTAATCCAAACTTTGCATTTTTGACCCGTCTTTGCTTTCCTTGAAAAATATCTCCTTTAAAGACCTGAAATCATAAATTAATGTTTTGAAGTGCCAAATTCTTAATAAAAATGATCAATAAAAGTTTATTTTGGCATTCACAAAATAGGAATAAATTTGGTTTATCGAATTCCCCCACACTTGAGTTTTTCTTGTCCTCAAGCAAACAATTAAGGACAAAAAAAAATCATTAAATATACTCAGAATTTTCACAAGTTAAAACATAGCATTCATTTTTATTATAGCAACTTGCTTTTTATACCTACTGCTCAAATCTATCATTTAAATGTAATTGGCATACCTTAATCAAAATTCTAAGGCTAATCCAGGTAAATTAAACTTTACCCTCACCAATTAAAAATAGCTTCCAAAGTCAAAATAAACACGAAGTCAAACAATAGCAAAAGAGACCTAGTTATATTTCACCACTTATTAACAAATATATAAACTCTTCAACTACTTTTCTAAGCACAATAATCTAAAGTGAAAGTAATTGCATCTGTTCTTCCCCTGGATTTTCTCCCTTTATTTAAAAATCTCTTCAAATATATATATATATATATATTTTTTAGCCTTCAGAGGGACGGGTTTTTGCCCGCTTCTTTTCCTTTTCCTCTGGACAGTCTAATGAACTTTTGCCTTTCCGCCCTTCTCGTTATAGTGAGTTCATCGAGTCGGCACATCCCGGGCTTATCACCCAAGTGACCAGGTTTTAAAAGGACCCCATCGAACTCTCTACTCACTCTAACCTTCAAGTTAAGATACTCATAACTCAAATGCTTGAGTCATTGGAGTATAGGCCTTTTGATTTTTTCATCAATTGCATATAAGAATCATGCTATTTGTATTCAATTTAGCACAACAATTGATTATTTCCAAAGAAATTTATTCTAAAAAAGGATCACCAAGTGATGAACTTCATATGCTCTTTCACCAAAGATTAGGAGGGCTCTCAAAAATATTTGAAAAGAAATATATAAATCAACAAACTTAGAACCCAACCAATTTAACTTTCAACTAAGGACTTCGATCCACTTTTAGACTCTAGATTCCATCCCTAATTAGCAAGTAGTTTACCAACACCTAGATTTCAACCTACAATTTCAACTAAGTATACTAATCACAAAATAGATGAGTAAGGTACTAGAAGTCTCTTTTTTTTTTTTATGAATATTTCTAAACATTTTTCTGAGTATATTTTCAAGTACAATAGCAAAGTGTTAAAGTGGGGTTTTTCACATTAAAAACAAGCACAGAAAACCAAATATTATCAGTAGTATCCCTGGAATATCTCTCCCCCACACTTAAATTGGACATTATCCCCAATGTCAAATCATATGCAATATAGTGAGGAATGGAAAAAGAAGAATGAGACTTCCCTGTTTAAGGACAAATATTCAGCTGCAAGAGTTCAACAAAAAGGAGTAGCAGTGACAACAAGTCAGGTCAGAGTTCATCTAGCTGCAAAACAAAAGCACAAACAAAAAACAAAAACAAAAATAAAGAAACAAAAGTTAGCACTCATGATCCTACTAGTAAGCCCTATAGAGTCTAACCAAAGATTGGGTTCTCAAAGATACAGTTATCCAAAATATAATCAGAAATCATCACAACAGAAATAAATCAAGGAATCAATCTCCTTGATAATCAGGATCATCTTCATCCTCATCCACTATCTTTTTCTGTTTCTTCTTCTTCTTCTTCAGATTCTTCATCATCTTCCTCTTCTTCCTCATCTTCATCGACTTCCTCTTCAGATGCTTCTTCAGTAATATTTTCCTCTGAAGCACGAATCTGAGCATCTACCTCCTCATCATCGCTATCCTGTAATAGCGTATGAAAAGATTCTACCTGAACATCATCGGGTGAGGAGGGAAAAGTCTCTGATGGTCCAGTTTGTGGTGGAGAGAATTCCACATTGTTATGAGCTGCTATCCCTTTCAGACAAGAATATATAGCTTCTTGATGTCGGTCTGACGCTTGGCAGTGCGGATGAGAGCCTTGAACAAGATTTCATCTTCTGTAGAATGTGGCGGTTCTTCTCCACCTTCTTAGTAAGCACGTCATAAGGTGACTGGGTGGAAGGAGATGACCTAGATGTAGAAGGTCCTGGCTTCCCAAACCACTTCCCAAGAGTGGAAGGTGTAATAATATGAGAAGTAGCAACAGAATCCTTGGGTTCTTCAGTAGGAAAAATCTGTAATCCTTTCAACAATCGGGTGATATAGGCTCCACAGTAAATGGTGCCCTTGGCTTTGTTAGTCTTGGCTTGCCGATGGAAAAAGAAAGTAAGCATCACTCCCAAGTTCAGTGGGATTTTCTCAATTATACTATGTAAGTATAAGAGTTCATATGTCCCTACCACCCCAATACTGTGTCCCTTACCATTGACTGAATGAGTGATTATCCAATGTATTATCCTATGATTGACATCCCTCAGTGTTGATGCTTTGGCTTCCTTTGCTTTATAGGGAGTAGCAGGACTGATCTTTCCCTAATACAAGTAGTTGAATTGCCCTGGTGGCCAATCTATAGGAAGACGTACAAATTCCTCCGTTGCCAAAAAATCAGTTGAATAAAAACCCATAGCCTCACATATTTCTCGAATAGTAACAGTGTGTTCTTGGCCATTAATTCTGAAAGTGATGCTATTGTTTATTCCCTAGTGTTTTGCTTGACTCTCAATCTGGAATGTAGAGAGGAACTCAAGTGTGATCTGCCGGTACACTTTTTCATTGACTTCAAACCATTTATCCCATCCATTGTGGCTGATCAAAGAACGAATCTCATTCGCCTTGTTAAACTTTGCTAATCCATTCCAATTGAATAGCATATTACCAGCCAGTTGTCTTCCTAAAAACACATTATAACGTTCCTGCTCAATTCTGGACATTGGTTGGGTCGGTCTCGGAGGATCTGGGGCTCGGCCAAAAGACTGGCGATGGGAGGAAGATTTCTTTCTTGCTGTTTGCTTCTGCCTCATCCTGATATGAAAACAAATTTTAAGGAATTGAAAGAATTGAGCACAATCAAACAGGGTATAACATAAGTCGTGTTCTTTGTATAATCCATATTCTACTTCTTAATCCAAGCTTCCATCAAAACACCTCTTTTTTTTTTTTTTTTAACCTAAAGCCTAAAAATTTCCAGCAAGACACGACTAAGTGACACGGCTTGTCACTGTCGTGTCGAAATTTATTATTTTTTTTTTACACTTCATCTTCTTCCCCAAATTTCATGGATGAGATCTCCCAATTTGATTTCTAAATGTCTTTCACACAATAATCCTACCAACCTACCTATGGAATCACGCAAATCATCAACCCAACACCCATTCAACCATGAATCATACATTATTCATTTATCAAACAATTCTCAAACAACCAAACAACCCATTCCTAGATCTAAGGATTCATGCATTCATCATCTAAACCTACATGCAAATCAACAATCTTGCAAACAAACCATGGATCACGCATACATTACTAACTTTAGGATAACCCAACAACCCATCAACAATGGATCACGCATGACAACCATTAACGCTAAAAAACATATCAATAACGCATGACTAAGATTTCATATGCAAATATTCTTCATCAAGAACGAATTAATTTAGGTTGACATGCAATCAAAAACCCTAAAATCCCAAATCAATACCTTCAATGGAGTCATGAATATGTAGATACTCGAAGATGAGAGATGATGAAAAACTTACTTGGATTTCCCTTGATTTTGCTTGAACTTTTTGCGCGAAATATGAAGATAGAATGAGAGGATTTTATCTTTGCAAAGCAAGTCTCTTTGTATTCCAAACGCACAAATAATATGAATGAAGGAAATGATTACAAGCATGTGTTTTTTAATGAATGAAGGCAGTGAGTTACTGTCATCCTGGTAATTGGAAACGCATAAAAATGGGCAGTAAGTTACACGGCTAAACGACAAGCCGTGTCTAGCAAATGTCACCCATGCATGTAATCCACAACTTGTTACACGGTTAATTGGCAAGCCGTGTCGTGCAAATGTCATCCTGGAAACTGCATAAGAGTGGACAGTGAGTTATACGGCTATTGACAAGCCGTGTCGTTGGTCATGTCCCATTCGTGTATGTTCCACAGATTGTTACACGGCCTATTGACAAGCCGTGTCAAACAAATGTCATTCTAAAACTTCAATAAACAGTTAAGATCAGTAAGTGACACAACTTATGACAAGCCATGTCTCAAAAATGTCGTTTTGACAGCAAATTTTCTAGCCTTTTTCTACCTTGTTTCCTCTCCAATATCCATCTTTTCTTTAAAATTATTGCTCAAGCATCCTAATCTGTCAGAAAAAAATAATAAAATCATGAGTTCAAAAACAAAAGAAATTAAACAAAAGAAAATAAATAAAAGAATTAGACATGGGTTGCCTCCCAAGAAGCGCTTTTGGTTATAGTCGTTAGCTCGACGTCTTGCTATGATTCAATCAAAGATCTGGTAAGTGGAGCCAAAACTCCTCACGACCTTCTTGCTCAAAATCAACTCCTTGATATAGCTTCAATCTTTGCCCGTTTACCTTGAAAATTCCACTCTTAGGATGTTCCAACTCAACAGCATCATGTAGAAAAATTTTCTTGACTAAGAAAGGACCAGACCATCTTGATTTCAACTTTCCAGGAAAAAGTTTTAAACGAGAATTAAACAACAGCACCTAGTCTCCTTCTTTAAAATGCTTTCGATGACGGATGCTTATCATGATATTGCTTAGTTCTTTCCTTGTAGATCCGCATGTTCTATAGGCAATCATTTCCATTCGTCCAATTCATTCAGTTGAAGCTTTCGTCTATTCTGATGGAATCCAAGTCAAAATTGACTTGCTTAATTGCCCAATAAGCTTTATGTTCAATCTCCACGGCAGTGGCAAGCTTTACCATAAACAAGCCGATATGGTGTGGTTCCAAAGGAATTATATGCTGTCTATATGCCCATAACGTATCATCAAGCTTTTTCGCCCAATCCTTCCTATGATGCTCCACTGACTTTTCCAGAATTCTTTTCAATCGTGATTTGAAACCTCGACTTGCCCGCTGGTTTGAGGGTGATATGTGTGTTGCAATCCTATGAGTTACCCATATGTTTTAACACTTTCTCAAGTTGATAGTTGCAGAAATGCGTCTCTCTATCACTTATATAGCTCTAGGGGCTCCAAACCTTAAGAACAACTTTTTCAAGAACTTGGTAACTACCTGGGCATCATTGGTAGGCAGTGCTTGGGCTTCTACCCACTTTGAGACATAGTCTACTGCCACCAAGATATACTTGTTTCCAAAAGAATTTGGAAATGGTCCGATGAAGTCGATACCCCACAGATCAAAAACCTCACGTTCTAAGACATAATTCTGAGGCATCTCATCACGTCGGGAAATATTCCCGGTTCTTTGGCATCTATCACATAAATTAACAACCTTATGGGCGTCTTTAAAAATACTGAGCCAATAGAATCCAGCCTCTAGAACTTTTTGAGCCGTCCTATTTGCATTATAATGACCTCCCGTAGGACCAGAATGGCATGCTTGCAAAATTTCCCAACCTTCCGCATGAGATACACAGTGGCGAATCAATTGATCTGCACAAACACGGAAAAGAAACGGTTCCTCCCAAAAATAATACTTCAACTCAGAAAAGAATTTCTTCTTTTCATGGGAAGTCATATCTCGGGGGAGGATTTTAGCAACAAGATAATTTGCAAATTTTGCAAACCAAGGAGTGTCATAATTTCTTATCTTTCCTATTGTAAACAACCGTTCTTCCGGAAATTCATCATTAATTTCTTCCTCCTTTAATTCCTCCAAACAAGGGTTTTCCAATCGTGACAAATGATCAGCTGCAAGATTTTCTGCCCCCTTTTTGTCTTGGATTTCCAAATCAAATTCTTGTAGAAGGAGAATCCACCGGATGAGGCGTGGTTTTGCATCTGTTTTTGACAAAAGGTATTTAAGAGCAGAATGGTCAGTATAAACTATTACCTTTGATAGAATCAAATATGGTTGGAACTTGTCAAAGGCAAACACCACAGCCAACAACTCCTTTTCCGTGGTGGTGTAGTTTTCTTGGGCACTGTTGAGAGTCCTACTAGCGTAGTAGATGGGTTGAAAATGCTTTTCTTTTCTTTGTCCCAAGACTGCCCCAACAGCATAATCACTTGCGTCACACATTAGTTCAAATGGTAAACTCCAATCGGAGCGATCATGATTGGTGCACTAATCAGATGCTTTTTTAGGAGGTCGAATGCTTCAAGACAATCTTGGCTAAACTCAAACTGTACATCCTTCTCCAAGAGTCTTGTGAGAGGTCGGGCTATCTTGGAAAAATCTTTTATGAACCTCCTATAGCAGCCTGCATGACCGAGAAGACTACGAATTGCCTTGATTGATGTTGGAGGAGGAAGATTGGAAATAATCTCAACTTTGGCTTGATCAACTTCAATTCCCTTGTGAGATACTTTATGACCGAGAACTATGCCTTCCTTGCATACGAAGTGGCATTTTTCCCAATTAAGCACAAGATTAGTTTGTTCATAGCGGATCAACACTTTCTTCAAATTTTCAAGACAATTGCTGAATGAATCTCCAAAAACGGAAAAATCATCCATAAATACTTCCATAATGTTTTCCACCAAATCTTCAAAAATGGCCAACATGCACCTTTGAAATGTGGCTGGCGCATTACAGAGCCCAAAAGGCATTCTCCTATAGGCATAAGTGCCATAGGGACAAGCGAACGTAGTCTTTTCTTGATCCTCTGGAGCAATTGGTATTTGGAAGTAAAAAGACATACCATCCAAATAGCAATAAAACATATGACCTGCAAGCTTTTCTAACATTTGATCAATGAAAGGTAAAGGGAAATGGTCCTTGCGAGTAGCTTCATTAAGCCGTCTATAATCAATGCATACTCGCCAACCCGTGACTGTCCTCATTGGGATCAGCTCATTTCTTTCATTCGGGACCACAGTCATCCCTCCTTTCTTAGGCACCACTTGTACTGGACTTACCCAAGAACTGTCAGAAATTGGGTAAATCAACCCGGCATCCAGAAGTTTAATTACTTCTTTCTTTACCACTTCTTTCATATTTGGATTCAACCTTCTCTGGGGTTGAACAACTGGTTTGAATCCTTCTTCCATCAAAATTTTATGAGTGCAAAAAGAAGGGTTTATACCTTTAATGTCGGATATCTTCCACGCAATTGCTTGCTTATGCTCCTTAAGAACTGTCAATAATTGCTCTTTTTGTTCACTGTTTAAATCTGAGGATATAATCACCGGTAATTTTGAATTTTCTTCTAGAAAAGCGTACTCTAAATACTCAAGAAGTTGCTTCATTTCCAAAACCGGCGGTTCTAAAATGGAGGGCTTCAATTTCTCCTCATCTTCTAGTGATAATTTCTCGAACCCTTGTTTCTTTGTCAGCTCCTCATGTTTCTCCAATTGAGCTATCACATCTTGCACATCAGGGTTCAACACTTCTTTTGCACAAATCAAACTTAACTCCAAAACATCTTTGCATAAAATATGCTGCACACTATCCACTACAGAGGCATCAACAACATCAATGCTAAAACAAGAATCATCACATACCATGGGCTTTTTCATCACTGTTGGAATTTGTACTATAAGCTCTTCATCGCCAACCCGGAGTGTCAACCTTCCATCTCCAACATCTATGACAGCTCTAGTGGTAGCTAAGAAAGGCCGTCCCAAAATTAGAGGCACTTCCCCATCCTCATCCATTTCAAGAATCACAAAGTCAACCGAGAATATAAAATTCCCAACTTTTACCAACAAATCCTCAATAATTCCCTTGGGTAGCTTAACCGATCTATCGGCTAATTGCAAACTAATTCTTGTAGGACGAGGCTCACCTAAACCCAGCTTTCTAAAGAATGAATAAGGCATTAAATTGATGCTTGCCCCTAAATCTGCTAAAGCTTTCTCAACAGAAAGTTCTCCAATGACACACGGGATTGTGAAACTTCCCGGATCTTTCAATTTAGCTGGCAGCTTGTTTTGGATTATTGCTGAACATTCCGCCCCAACTACAGCAGTAGACACATCCTCAAGCTTCCTTTTGTTAGATAATAATTCTTTAAGGAATTTGGCATATTTCGGCATTTGAGAAAGTGCCTCCACCAATGGTATGTTGATGTGAAGTTGCTTGAAAGGTTCCAAGAATTTCCCGAACTGTTCCTTGTCACGATCTTGATGAAGACGAGCAGGATAAGGAATAGAAGGAGTATAGACTCTTACTTTAGAGGGTTGTTCCTTTGAAAACTTCTTTTCATCAGGATTTGAAATTTTTTCTCCTTCTGGTTCCTTCCTTTTCCTTGATTCCACTTCTTTTCCACTCCTCAAAGTGATTGCTTTTGCCTGTTCCCTTGGATTTTCCTGAGTATGGCTAGGAAGTGACCCAGGTTGCCTCTCAGATAGCATCTTAGCAAGCTATCCAATTTGGTTTTCCAGAGTATGAATAGAGGTTTCTTGGTTCCGATAGCGAGCTTCTGAGGTATAGATAAATTTGGTCATCAATTCTTCCAAGCTAGGTTTCTTTTCTTGTGGAGGTGGTGGTGGTAATTGTGGAAGCTGTTGTAGGGGCAAAAACTGTGGCTTTTGAAATCCGGGTGGAAAATTCTACCTTTGCACATTTTGGTTGTTGGCATATGAGAAATTTGGATGATTCCTCCACCCTTGGTTGTATGTTTAACTATATGGATTATTTTGATATCTTCCTTGGTTTCCCACATAATCCACTTGCTCCGGAGCGTCAAGAAGGTAATTGTCAGCAACGAAATTTCCAGATTGTACTGGAATTGCTTGTGAGTTCTTTGCTTCCATTACCTGTTTACTCAAGGCATCCATTTTAGCAAGTATAGTAGTCATCATATCAATCTCATACATTCCTGACACTTTTTGTTTCCCTTTGTTGTTACCCCATTGATAGTTGTTCTTTGCCATATCCTCAAAGAGCTTGAGCGAATCTTCGGGGGTCTTGGAATTTAAAGTACCACCAGCTGTAGCATCAACTGTAAACCCCTGTTTTCTAAGCCCTAAACCTTAAGCCGGAAAGTCTACCGGAGACCTTAAGTCAACGGATCTTGAGTAAAACCCTACAGTTTAGATCCTGCAAACCCGAGTATGTAAATCGAGGAGTCGAAAAATAATTAAAGTGTTTAGAATAGTCCGTAATAACATTTGATTTATTAAAAATATCAGATTGGTTCATTTTCGGCTTATTTCGAACCCGTTTGGATACAGCTTTGGAAAGCGTGTCCCGGGGCTCGGAAAATTAAAAATATATCTTTAATATTTTTAGACTCGTATTTTTATAAAGATTTCAAAAATATCAAGTTTATAATTTTTCGGATTCTAAAAATATCAGTTATAGCTCATATAAGCTTATTTTACTCTTACCAGTAACTTAATTGTTAAATTTCTAAAAATAATTTAATTGATTATTTTATTTAAATCATAAAAATTCTGCTACTTAATAAAAATATTTTTCTTAATTTATTTTATAAATTTTCTTATTCAAAAAGCCACTTTATCAACCCATACTCAAGTACACATACATTATCATTACTACACATTATTATGTCTTCTTTTGCTTTTTCTTACACTCTCTTCCCAAAATTGCAGCTGCCCATTCCCCATAAAATAGCCACTTTTCATTATTTTTAATCAATTATTTGATATTTTAAAGTCTATTTTAGTTAGAAATGGATGCAACTTGTTACACTTTCAAAAATACAAATTAAATCAACAACACACTCCACACTCCTCAAAATCACGACCAGCCCCTCCCCTTGTGCAGCTGCATGTTTTTTTTTTTTTTAAATTTATTTAACACACACATCTCTATTTAAGCATCTTATTCCCTCCTCTTTCATCTTTACAAACCCTATTTTTTTCCTCTCTCTTTTTCCCTCTCTTTTCTCTTCTTCTTGGCTTGTCTTCTCACAAACAAGCTGTCCCCATTTTTTTTCTTGCTTCCACATATATTTCTTGCAATTATTTGAGGTAATCTTTCCTTTTTGCTCTTATAAGATGTTCTAGGATGATACCATGGATGTTTCATGCATCAAAGGACATTCCACAAGCTTAAAAGGCTATGGATGATGATGCCAAGAAGTGAAACACTCCTCTAGATGATGATCTCTTTTGTTCTTAGTATTTTTGTTATATGGAAGGCTTGTTTATCTTCTTGTTTTGTGATAGCTTGTAGATCTAGAGTTTTATCAAGCTTTAGTTATGTTTATGTGTAGATCTAGAGTTAAGGCTTACTACTAAGTTTTTCTTATGCTTTCATGGTTATATATTGAGTAGATCTTAGATTCAAGTTGGAATGAAAAAGAAAAATTCGTAACTTGTCAATGCCCTATTTTAAAAACCCTCTTTCAAGTCTTAAAATGGAAGCTTTTGTTAAGAAAATGAAGGTTTGATGGATGTATATCATCAAGGCTTCATCTTACAAGAATCAAAGTTGATTTTCAAAGTTTATTTTCAAAAACAAAAATTGTATTTTCGGATCAAGACAAAGATCCAAAATAAAAACATGTTTTCAACTCACAAATGAGGATTTTATTCAAGAAATGAAGGGTTCTTGATATAATATGTAATGGGTTGTTTTTCATGAGTTTTGATGAATTTTCTCAAGAGATATGTCCAAAATAAATTTATGAAAATTCGGATCAAGACCAAGACCTATTTTTGGAACCCATCAATCAACTTTAAAATGAAGATTTAGACAAAAATATAAGGGCTCTTGATATAGATATCTTAAGGAATGATTTTCATAAGTTTAAATGAGTTTTCCTAAAAGTATTGCTTAAATCAAGTGTTTGTAAAGACAAATTTAGGTCTTGTTTCATTGTAAGTTTCAAAGTGGAAATTCGTAATTATGGAGACCAATTTTAAAACCTTCTTTTTGATCTCAAAACAAGTATTTTATATTGAAAATGGAATGCTTTGATGATATATAATATAGGAAAAATTATTTTCATTGAACTAAGTAGTTTTAGTAAAGGAATTACTCAAAACAAGACAATGAGTTTCAACTTGTGAATTTCGGTTTTATGAAATGGATTCTTAGAAGTTTCATTTGAACTTTATGTTTGGTATTAGATAAGTGTGTAATCTCTTAATTTTGTTTTGAGATCTCCTTGCAAGTTAGGACTAAAATAAATTGGTCTAAGTAGTTAAATAGAGTAGATATGGCAATTTTTCACAAAGGCTCAAATCTGGAATTTTCGCAACCCTACTGTACAGTACGTTTCCGACCCTAAATGACCTTAAATGTTTGAATTAACTTTAGAAATGGATAGCTCTTTCGAAGTAGGTATAAATCGGTATATTATAAGCTAAATTCCGAGTTAAAATGAGTTAGATATGACCTTTTTAAGTTAAGGATTCAACCTAGACGGAAATTGACGAACTTAGTAAATAAAATTGTTAAGTTTAATAGAACTTCATAGAGATACTCATTGAGGGTATTCTTTGTACCTAGGTGAATTGGAGGACGGGTTACCACTTCCCGAGGACTATTACGACTAGTGGATTTTCACTACATGGACAAGTGAGTTCATTTCTCAATTAATTATGCTCTTGGATGTGCTTGTAGTAGTGGCATTAGACTTAGGAAAAGATAAAATTGTGTTGAATGGTGATCTAAACTTGCATGAATGAACGATAAGTATATCGAGGCAAGCTTTGTTGTAATAATCTTGTATGAGCTAGTATAGATTTGGAATGTCTGAAAATTGTATGGTCACTTTTAAATTATCTAAGTAATATGTCATGATTATATGAATAAACTGTACATGCATATCACGTAGTGAGTCTATATCATTGTCGAGTATGTCTTTGGTGGGACAAAGGTGTACTTGGGAGGCAGCGGGTCTTTAATGAAGGGGCTAGGGTTGCATGACTTATGGACCACCCCATTCGAATAATGAAACTATGGTTGCATGACTTATGGACCAACATTAAAATTGTGGTTGCATGTCTTATGGACCACCCCACTTAAGATTGGGACTATGGTTGCATGTCTTATGGACCAACTTTGGAATTGTAGTTGCATGACTTATGAACTACCCCAAACCCCGAATGGAGGGCGTAAATTCATTCACTTATGACTACCGGAAAGTCATATGCTTGCTTGCTCATATGCTTGTGCATTCATATGGTTGCTTAATTATAACTTGCTTGTATAGATATTTTAGCTTGGTCGGGCATGTTACTTGAAGAAAATGAATCTCACTAAGCATTAGCTTATACCCCAACAGTTTTTGTTGCAGTGTTCCTATTTTTGGATGTTCCGAGAGGACATTTGTGCAGGTTTATCACATGGAATTAAAGAGCTTTTGAGGAAGTCGGGACCTAGTATAGGCGTGGACTTCTAGGAAAATCTCTTTAATGTAATTCAGATATGTAATTGGAGCTAAACGATGTAGACTCCTATTATTTTGGCGGGGGTATGCCCCCTTGTAAAGTTAACTATTTATCTTGTTGTGATTTATATTCTTAATGCTATGTATGCTTTCTTAAGACTACTCGAATCAAAGTGTGATCCTAAAAGTTGTGAGTACACCTTACACTCGATATGTAAACTTATGGGATGACTAAGGTGCATACTTAAGTTTAAATATCGGTGTGGTGGACTGTCGCGTTTAGGGTACCCTTTGGGGCGTGACAGTTTAAGTTGGTATCAGAGCATGGTTAAGAGTTTACAATCATAACTACAAATAAATAGCTTAAGAAAGGATAAAAAGGAAGGATATAATAGAATTACTAAGGAAGACTTAGATGGGAAGACGACCATAGTATCGGCCCTAAAATCCTATCACTTAACCTTGTGGATAGTAACCACTAGGAAACAATCGACTTAGTATCGTAAAACCTTCATAGGTGACCTAATGAGACTCCATAGAATGCCGCTTAGTTACTTTAGTTGCTTTTTATTGTGTTGTTATTGTTACATGTTGATTGTTTCGTTGTTGCTTATAGTATAAAATTTTACTTGATTTTGATTATGAGGATTTTTGCATGTGTTCAAATTTCAATAAAGCTATATTTATGTTTTATGATCTTAGATTTTATTACTTAAATTCCCTGATTTACCTTTTCACTTGTATTTTCCGCTCGTATTACTACTTCTTTTATTTCCGTTACCTCGTTTGAAAACATTAATAGAATATATTGAGAAGATTACTTAACTAGACAAAAATAAAATTTGCTACAGCCGAGGTAGAAGAAGGAGACGTCAGGAGGAAAGCGCCTCCAATCAACCCAATATGGAAGAAGGGCAACAAGCCGCCCCTCCTCCAAATCCTCCTGCAGATGCTACACAGGTAGCTTTGCAAGCCATGCTTGGACAAATGGCACAAATGACACAAGTGCTCGAAGCACTTCGACAAAGTTTGCCGGCAGCGGCACAAGCACAAGCTCCAGCTCCAACTCCGCCACCACCTGCACCCCAAGCTTCTGTGGGGATGCCAGCACAGGAAAGCGCGCACTCTCACACTGCGCCTTTGCCTCCTCCACCACCTATGAGCCATACAGAAGCTCCCTACCCGAGTTCATTAAGAGTAACAGATATTTTGAAGGGACTTTTGGGAGACCGGATGAGGCTGAGGATTGGTTAGCTCAGATAGAGCGATCCTTCAGGGCTTTTGAGTGCCACACCACCTGAGAGTTGATTATGGCACTTACCTGCTTCGGTTGAATGCACGGGTTTGGTGGGAATCGAAAGAAAGAGAGCTCATGCCACCAGTTACTTGGGAAAGGTTCCGCCATGAGTTCTTGGAGAATTACTTCCCCGGAAGTCTCCGGGTGCAGTTCAGCTCAGAATTCCTGAACATTGCTCAGAAGGGAAGGACTGTGGAGCAATATGAAACTGAGTTTAGTCGATTACTGCAATATGCTCCGGATTCTTACAAGCACAGTGAGGAGCTAAAAATACGAGTTTTCTTAAATGGATTAGATGAGGAGTGAGGATGAGGCTAGAAGTTTAATATTAAGAACTTTGTTGAGCTAGTAGAAAGAGCCCGGATAGTGGAAGGGGCTAAGAAAAGGAAGGGCAAGACTGCTGAGAAGCCACCCTCGGTTTTTGGAAAGAAGTTTTATGGGGGATCAGGATCTGGATTCTCCCACAAGAGGTTCAAGCCGTCTTATGGCTATAAGGGTAACACTAGTGGGGGACAGGCTACCCCTAAGAGTGTCAGTTGCTGGAAATGTAAGGGGGATCACTACCCCAAGAAATGCCCACAGTTGGCAGATAAGTGTTATTTCTGTGGCGACTCATCCCACAAGATTGCTAACTGCCCAAAGAAGACTACGACCATGTGCTTTGTCTGCAAGCAATTTGGTCACTTTGCCAATGAGTGCCCTCAAAGGAAGAATGCTCCAGCTAAACCTTTTGGGGGATCAGCGACAGCAAGACCCGGGAACGGGAATAGTGGGAACAATAATAGTAGCCGTGCTGGGTCAGCAATGCACGGAATGAGGATCTACAACCTCGAAGGGCAATGGGTATGCGAAGAGATGGGAAATGAAGACTGCGGATTGGCTGCTCTCGAGGAGGATAATGGCCCGGACTTCGGTCTTGTGACAGGTAGGTCTCCTAACTCTTGTCTTTGTTTTTCTGCTGCTTTGATTTGTTAAGATTCAAGTATAAGAAAAGAAAAACAAGTTTGGTTAAGTTAAAGTAGTTAGGAAGATAAGTTAGGATGGTGTGAAGGTAGTGATTAGTAAGTGTTGGACGCAGGACACATACGGATAGCTAAGACGACTGCTTATGCTCTTTTTGACACGGGAGCCACACATTCGTTCATCACCACCAGATTGGCTAGACAAGTTGGTTTACCAATAGCCACTATTGCCTCTAGCTTTCGTGTTAGAACCCCGACTGGGAGTGTGGTGACGACAAATGAGATGCTAAAGGATTGTCCAATGGAGATTCATGGGCATGGTACGAAGTGTGATTTGATAGTATTGGAGATGAGTAAATATGAAGTGATTTTGGGTATGAGTTGGTTAGCCATTGCTAAAGCCGTTGTGGATTGTCGAAGGAAGAAAGTAAATTTCAAGATGTTGATGGAATGGATGTTGAGTTCACAGGTGAGACGGTAGTTTCAAGAGGAACTGATCTATGCTCATTTGAGTTGCTTATGGATGGAGAGGATAAGGTGGAAAGTGAAGGTTGTCTTAATGCAACAGAAAAAGAAGAAGGATTACCTAAGATTGAGGATATAACGGTTGTCAAAGAATTTCTCGATGTCTTTCCGGATGAGCTACCAGGTTTGCCACCTAAGAGGGAAATTGATTTCGAGATTGACTTGGTGCCAAATACTGAGCCGATATCTAAAGCACGTATCGTATGGCCCCTGTTGAGTTAAAGGAATTACAAAAGCAATTGCAAGAACTCTTGGACCATGGATTCATAAGACCAAGTGTGTCACCATGGGGTGCACCTGTATTATTTGTTAAGAAGAAGGATGGTTCAATGAGACTATGTGTTGATTATCGGGAGTTGAACAAGGTTACAATTAAGAATAAGTATCCACTTCCAAGGATTGATGACCTTTTCGATCAGCTACAAGGAGCAAGTGTATTCTCACGGATTGATCTACGATCAGGGTATCATCAGTTAAGGGTCAAACCTGAAGATGTGCCAAGACTGCTTTTCGGACTCGTTATGGACATTATGAGTTCTTAGTGATGTCTTTTGGATTAACGAATGCTCCTGCCGCCTTCATGGACTTGATGAATCGAGTATATAAGTCATTGTTGGACAAATGTGTGATTGTGTTTATTGATGATATTTTGATTACTCGAAGACAAGAGCAACACGAAGAGCACCTTCGCATGGCCTTACAAATCCTAAGGAACATAAGCTATACGCCAAATTTTCTAAGTGTGACTTTTGGCTAGATAGGATTTCATTTTTGGGACATGTTGTGTCGGGTGAAGGCATATCAGTAGACCCTGAGAAGATTAAGTCTGTGGTGGAATGGAAGCCGCCTAAGACCGTGACTGAAGTAAGGAGCTTTCTGGGTTTAGCCGGATATTACAGGAAGTTTGTCCAAGACTTTTCCAAGATAGCCAAGCCGTTAACTCAGTTAACGCAAAAGAATGAAAAGTTTGTTTGGACGGAAAAGAGGGACCAAAGTTTTCAAGAATTGAAGCAAAGGCTTGTCTCTGCTCCGATTTTGGTTTTGCCAAACCCCGAGAAACCCTATACGGTACATAGTGATGCTTCGAAAAATGGTCTCGGATGCGTTCTCATGCAAGAGGGAAAGGTGATTGCCTATGCTTCAAGACAGCTAAGGCCACATGAGCAAAATTACCCCACGCATGACTTGGAACTAGCCGCTGTTGTCTTTGCCTTGAAGATATGGAGACATTACCTATATGGACAACGGTGTGAGATCTACACCGACCACAAGAGTCTTAAGTATTTGTTCACCCAAAAGGAGTTGAACATGAGGCAGCGAAGAGGTTAGAGTTAATAAAAGATTACGATTTGGGGATAAATTATTGCCCGGGAAGGGTGAATGCAGTTGCCGATGCCTTGAGTCGCAAGAACCACGGGGAGGTCGCAACTCTTTTGACGGACCAGAAAGAATTGATTAAAGAATTTGAGAGGCTAAGCATCGAATTTGTTGGGCAAGACTTGGAAATGGAAATAGCAAATTTGGTGTTGGAACCAACTTTGGTGGAAAGGATTAAAGAGGCTCAGCGCTATGATGAAGTGATACAAAGGATAAAAAGGGAAGTTCAGGAGGGAAAGTATACTGATTTTTCAATAGATGATGAGGATGTAGTAAGGATGAAAGGACGATTGTGTGTGCCTGATGACGAAGAAATGAGGAAGGAAATCATGAGTGAAGCACACAATTCTGGGTACACGGTACACCCGGGAGGAACCAAGATGTACCAAGACCTTAAGGGACATTATTGGTGGAACGGAATGAAACGGGATGTGGCAGATTTTGTGATTAAGTGCCCAACATGCCAACAAGTGAAGGTAGAACATCAAAGGCCGGGTGGATTGTTAAAACCTTTGCCTATACCGGAGTGGAAGTGGGACCAGATTTCTATGGACTTTGTTTGTGGTTTACCAAGGACACCGTCAGGTCATGATGCTATATGGGTTGTGGTTCGGTTAACTAAGTCTGCTCACTTCTTGCCAATAAGTATGACTTTCTCCATGGATAAATTGGCAGGCTGTACATGAAGGAAATTGTTCGTTTACATGGGGTACCGGCCGGGATTGTGTCGGATCGAGACCCGAGGTTTGTGTCTAAGTTCTGGATAAGCTTGCAGAAGTGTTTGGGGACAAAGTTGCATTTTAGCACAGCCTATCATCCTCAAACTGATGGACAGTCGGAAAGAACGATCCAGACTTTGGAAGATATGCTTAGGGCATGTGTGATGGAGTTCAAGGGAAGTTGGGAAGCATTTACCTTTGGTTGAGTTCGCTTACACAATAGCTATCACTCGACTATCAAGATGCCGCCTTATGAGGCCTTATATGGACGTAAGTGTAGATCCCCGTTGTTTTGGGATGATGTTGAGAAGGTAGTTCTTGGACCCGATCTAGTGCAAGATGCCACCGACAAGGTTCGGATAATCCAACAACGAATGAAGGAAGCTCAGGATAGACAGAAAAGCTGGGCAGATTTGAAAAGAAGGGTTCTTGAGTTTCAAGTGGGTGATCATGTGTATTTAAAGATAAATCCTATCAAAAGTATTCATCAAGTTCGCTCACAAGGGAAGTTGAGCCCCCGATATATTGGTCCTTTCGAAGTATTGGAACGGGTTGGAGAATTAGCATACCGCCTTGCCTTACCGCCAAATCTTTCGGGGAGTGCACAATGTTTTTCATGTCTCGGTTCTTCGCGAGCACATAACAGACCCGGATCAAGTTATAGAGTTGGAACCGGTGTTATTAAAAGAAAACCTCACTTACGAGGAGCACCCGATACAGATTTTGGACACAAAGATACAAAAGTTAAGGAATAAGGAAATTAAGTATGTGAAGGTTCTTTAGAGGAATCATGCACATGAGGAAGCAACTTGGGAGGCAGAAAGTGAAATGCGGCAGAAGTACCCTAGTTTGTTTGACGGATCAGGTACGTCTTTCAAGTTTTGCGGACAAAACTTTCTTTAAGGTGGGTAGGTTGTAAACCCCTGTTTTCTAAGCCCTAAACCTTAAGTCGGAAAGTCTACCGGAGACCTTAAGTCAACGGATCTTGAGTAAAACCCTACAGTTTAGATCCTGCAAACCCGAGTACGTAAATCGAGGAGTCGAAAAATAATTAAAGTGTTTAGAATAGTCCGTAATAATATTTGATTATTAAAAATATCAGATGGTTCAATTTCGGCTTATTTCGAACCCGTTTGGATACTGCTTTGGAAAGCGTGTCCCGGGGCTCGGAAAATTAAAAATATATCTTTAATATTTTTAGACTCGTATTTTTATAAGGATTTCAAAAATATCAAGTTTAGAATTTTTCGGATTCTAAAAATATCAGTTATAGCTCATATAAGCTTATTTTACTCTTACCGGTAACTAATTGTTAAATTTCTAAAAATAATTTAATTGATTATTTTATTTAAATCATAAAAATTCTGCACTTAATAAAAATATTTTTCTTAATTTATTTTATATTTTCTTATTCAAAAAGCCACTTTATCAACCCATATCTCAAGTACACATACATTATCATTACTACACATTATTATGTCTTCTTTTGCTTTTTCTTACACTCTCTTCCCAAAATTGCAGCTGCCCATTCCCCATAAAATTAGCCACTTTTCATTATTTTTAATTATTTATTTGATATTTTAAAGTCTATTTTAGTTAAATGGATGCAACTTGTTACACTTTCAAAATACAATTAAATCAACACACACACTCCTACACCTCAAAATCACGACCAGCCCCTCCCCTTGCAGCTGATGTTTTTTTTTTTTTAAATTATTTAACACCACACATCTCTATTTAAGCATCTTATTCCTCCTCTTTCATCTTTACAAACCCTATATTTTTCCTCTCTCTTTTTCCTTCTCTTTTCTCTTCTTCTTGGCTTGTCTTCTCCACAAACAAGCTGCCACCATTTTTCTTTCTTGCATCCACATATATTTCTTGCAATTATTTGAGGTAATCTTTCCCTTTTTGCTCTTATAAGATGTTCTAGGATGATACCATGGATGTTTCATGCATCAAAGGACATTCCACAAGCTTAAAAGGCTATGGATGATGATGCCAAGAAGTGAAACACTCCTCTAGATGATGATCTCTTTTGTTCTTAGTATTTTTGTTATATGGAAGGCTTGTTTATCTCCTTGTTTTTGTGATAGCTTGTAGATCTAGAGTTTTATCAAGCTTTAGTTATGTTTATGTGTAGATCTAGAAGTTTAAGGCTTACTACTAAGTTTTTCTTATGCTTTCATGGTTATATATTGAGTAGATCTTAGATTCAAGTTGGAATGAAAAAGAAAAATTCGTAACTTGTCAATGCCCTATTTTAAAAACCCTCTTTCAAGTCTTAAAATGGAAGTTTTGTTAAGAAAATGAAGGTTTGATGGATGTATATCATCAAGGCTTCATCTTACAAGAATCAAAGTTGATTTTCAAAGTTTATTTTCAAAAACAAAAATTGTATTTTCGGATCAAGACAAAGATCCAAAATAAAAACATGTTTTCCAACTCACAAATGAGGATTTTATTCAAGAAATGAAGGGTTCTTGAGATATAATATGTAATGGGTTGTTTTTCATGAGTTTTGATGAATTTTCTCAAGAGATATGTCCAAAATAAATTTATGAAAATTCGGATCAAGACCAAGACCTATTTTTGGAACCCATCATCAACTTTAAAATGAAGATTTAGACAAAAATATAAGGGCTCTTGTATAGATATCTTAAGGAATGAATTTTCATAAGTTTAAATGAGTTTTCCTAAAAGGTAGCTTAAATCAAGTTTTGTAAAGACAAATTTAGGTCTTGTTTCATTGTAACTTCAAAGTGGAAATTCGTAATTATGGGAGACCAATTTTAAAACCTTCTTTTTGATCTCAAAACAAGTATTTTATATTGAAAATGGAATGCTTTGATGATATAATATAGGAAAAATTATTTTCATTGAACTAAGTAAGTTTTAGTAAAGGAATTACTCAAAACAAGACAATGAGTTTCAACTTGTGAATTTCGGTTTTATGAAATGGATTCTTAGAAGTTTCATTTGAACTTTATGTTTGGTATTAGATAAGTGTGTAATCTCTTAATTTTGTTTTGAATCTCCTTGCAAGTTTAGGACTAAAAAATTGGTCTAAGTAGTTAAATAGAGTAGATATGGCAATTTTTCACAAAGGCTCAAATCTGGAATTTTCGCAACCCTACTGTACAGTACGTTTCCGACCCTAAATGACCTTAAATGTTTGAATTAACTTTAGAAATGGATAGCTCTTTCGAAGTAGGTATAAATCGGTATATTATAAGCTAAATTCCGAGTTAAAATGAGTTAGATATGACCTTTTTAAGTTAAGGATTCAACCTAGACGGAAATTGACGAACTTAGTAAATAAAATTGTTAAGTTTAATAGAACTTCATAAGAGATACTCATTGAGGGTATTCTTTGTACCTAGGTGAATTGGAGGACGGGTTACCACTTCCCGAGGACTATTACGACTAGTGGATTTTCACTACATGGACAAGTGAGTTCATTTCTCAATTAATTATGCTCTTGGATGTGCTTGTAGTAGTAGTGGCATTAGACTTAGGAAAAGATAAAATTGTGATTGAATGGTGATCTAAACTTGCATGAATGAACGATAAGTATATCGAGGCAAGCTTTGTTGAATAATCTTGTATGAGCTAGTATAGATTTGGAATGTCTGAAATTGTATGGTCACTTTTAAATTATCTAATTAATATGTCATGATTATATGAATAAATTGTACATGCATATCACGTAGTGAGTCATATCATTGTCGAGTATGCCTTTGGTGGGACAAAGGTGTACTGGGAGGCAGCGGGTCTTTAATGAAGGGGCTAGGTTGTGACTTATGGACCACCCCATTCGAATAATGAAACTATGGTTGCATGACTTATGGACCAACATTAAAAATTGTGGTTGCATGTCTTATGGACCACCCCACTTAAGATTGGGACTATGGTTGCATGTCTTATGGACCAACTTTGGAATTGTAGTTGCATGACTTATGAACTACCCCAAACCCCGAATGGAGGGCGTAAATTCATTCACTTATGACTACCGGAAAGTCATATGCTTGCTTGCTCATTGCTTGTGCATTCATATGGTTGCTTAATTATAACTTGCTTGTATAGATATTTTAGCTTGGTCGGGCATGTTACTTGAAAAATGAATCTCACTAAGCATTAGCTTATACCCCAACAGTTTTTGTTGCAGTGTTTGTTGGTTCATTTTCTCTCTAATTTAGAGCGACCGAGTTTTAAATTTATAAACCTATATTTCATTTTCCTAAACACAGTCAAATCCAGGCAAGTGCACCTATCGTTATGTAGTTTAGGATAAAGTATAGGGTCGTCTCCCACAAGGAACATTCTCAAGCACTAGTACTACTCTAATTTTCCTATGATCTAGCAAAATAATTAAAGAGTCGATTAAATGAATGATTACTATTCTAAATTTAAAATTACACTAGATTATACTAAGAACACAATACAAATACAAATAGAACACAACAAGTACAATAAGATTTTCTCATTTCCTTAACATGAATTTATACATATATTCTCTAATGATTTCTACCTGCAAGAATCCATTGAGTATATGAATGTTCTTCTCAGAAGCATTCATTTCTAACAATTAGTGTGTCCATTGGAATCTCTTCCTAATTAATAGCCACTAGAAAGTTGCATGAAGATTTATTATTTCTGAATTCTTCAAACAAATGCAGAAAGTCTCACCGGGATATCTCTATCACTATGAGCGACTCGCCTAGTAAATAAGATCTATTCTAAAGAACCATCTCTCGATGTATTCTAAAGAAATCTGGTCAAGAAGGTGTTGCGCCTTCACTACTTCTTGAGATAATTAACTCTATTTACTAGATCTAGTTAATTATTAGATGCAATAAACTTTAACGATCAAATTCAAGTTAAATCCATGAATAAATCCCATTCTCTACCCATACAGAATGACAAAAAAAATAGATAAAGAATGATATTAACATATTTAAAAAAAGATGAGAAGAATGAGTAGAGAAAAATACAAAACTCCTTCATTGGATTTGGATGTAGATCTAGAGTCTTGTATACAACAAACGAACGACAAACATAATTACTAACAAACTCACCCTCTCCCTCCTATAAGGAGGGAGAGGTTTTATTACAATCTCAACACTCTCTCTTTTTTTTTTTTTTTTTGTTTTTGTACAAGTCTTTTTGAATAAAAATTCTGCATAATAATTATCCTCATGTATTCTAATCTATACCTATATATATTTCTCTTGATCTGCTCCTCTTGAATGGATATGGTGTTGTTTTCATTCATCACATTGTTTGGTGAAGAGGTACAACACTTGGATGAATGTATGTGTCTTGATCCCGAACCATTGCATCCATTGGTGAAAAGACACAACACTTAGATGAATGAGTGCATCTTTTCTACATGAACCATTGCATCAATTGGTGAAGAGACACAACACTTGGATAAATGAGTGCATCTTTTCTGCATGAACCATTGCATCCATTGGTGAAGAGACACAACACTTGGATGAATGAGTATATTGTCTTGCACGGGAAATCTTCCTCCAATTAATCAGTCTTTATGAAATTCTTCCAAAATCCCTTTAATTGTTTCCAATATGCTCTAATTTTACCTGAAATGAATATTTATCATACTTAAGTACCAATTCTACTATAAATTATCTCAATAAAGCTATAAATTGGACTTAATTAACCTTTAAGATCAAGGATAAATTACGACTATCAAATATCCCCACACTTAAGCCTTGCTTGTCCTCAAGCAAGAAGCTGATATAAACTTAGAAAACATAAAAATCATTTGGTGCTAAAATTGAAAACATTGAAAGTTAGTGACTATTAGCAAAGAATTCTCATGATTCTATCAATAAATTAAGATATCAAGGCTAATCCTAGTAGATCAATCTTTACCCTCACCAATTAAGTAAGCTTCCAAGAGAAAAGTGAACACATGATCATGTTAATAAGGGAAACTTAGTTGCTTATTATGCTTATGCACATGAACATTATTGACAATTTATATTTCCTTAATGAAAGCATGCACATCCATCTATCCCCTGAATTTCTCTCCTTTAAAGTTTACTTCTATTCTTTTTTTTTTTTTCAAGTGCAGCATTTTAAGAATCTCACAACCCATGTAGCGAACTTTCAGTCGATAATCCCAAGTTCATCACTCAGGTTAACAGACGTTATTCCCTTAAAAAGGGCATCCCTCGGACTTAATTGTTCGAGTTATAAGACTCACTGAACACTTTTTTTTTTTCAACACTTTGATTGATAAGTGACATCCTTGGTCGATCGATCCTAGGCCGGACGACCTTAGGTGATCAGGTTTTAAAGGACCCCTTCGAACCTCAACCACTTTTCAATACCTCTCTATTTATTTATTTATTTTTATTTTTATTTATTTATTTTTTCAAAGAAATAAAACCACAAAGGAGAGAGCATCAAGTGATTGATTTCATTTGAACTTTTAACACTAAGGATTTTTTTTTTTTTATGTCAATTACTTTTCTTTTTTTTTTCATTATATAAAAGCAACTAAACTCCCTACTCATAATCATATGCCACTCTAAACTTAGATTCCTAGTTTAATTAGCAAGTAAGACATGTCCACTAAGAGTTAACCCTATTATCTGAATTTATCATTAAGAAAATTCATGAAAAACATGCAAGTCACTAATTTCAACATTAATAAAACTCATTTACCAGCACTTAAATTAGGGAATATTTGAACCAACAATTTAATCCAATTCATATCTACATATTTGATAGTCCTAATCATATTTATATATTCATTCAACAGACTTTAACATGCATATAATCATGATTCCTATCCCCACACCTATTGGAGACATTGTCCCCAATGTCTCAATTAATAATAAAATCAACAGGAAAGGAAATCATAACAAAAATTAAAGAACTTGACTTCCCTGGTAAATGAAGTTTGGATCTTGATCATAACTCTGTATTCCATTTAATTGATCATCATCAGGAACAATCACATGGGTGCACATACAGCAGTGATCACTTCTGGAAATGAACTAGTACGCCTCAGGTCATGTGTGGAGACTTTTCCTACACTTCAACTTCTTGAATTCCCTACTTCATGAAATTGGCTTGACCCCCAACATTAATTCATAAAACAAGAATCCATTGCTCTTGATTAGTGTACCTGGAATCACCAAAACTTAACAAGATAGATCAATTCACATTAATGAATACAATAATTCAAACCAAAGGATACAAACAAACACATATTAAGATCTACATATCACACAAGAGAACATCTAAATTTTTCTACATACAAAACAATAATATACAACATAGTATGGAATGACACAATGATAACAATGGAACAATAACAAAATAGCTAGATACACAAGAATCTCAGATTTCCTAATGTTGAAGCCGTTCCCCGGCAACGGCGCCAAAAACTTGTTGGTTCATTTTCTCTCTAATTTAGAGCGACCGAGTTTTAAATTTATAAACCTATATTTCATTTTCCTAAACACAGTCAAATCCAGGCAAGTGCACCTATCGTTATGTAGTTTAGGATAAAGTATAGGGTCGTCTCCCACAAGGAACATTCTCAAGCACTAGTACTACTCTAATTTTCCTATGATCTAGCAAAATAATTAAAGAGTCGATTAAATGAATGATTACTATTCTAAATTTAAAATTACACTAGATTATACTAAGAACACAATACAAATACAAATAGAACACAACAAGTACAATAAGATTTTCTCATTTCCTTAACATGAATTTATACATATATTCTTAATGATTTCTACCTGCAAGAATCCATTGAGTATATGAATGTTCTTCTCAGAAGCATTCATTTCTAACAATTAGTGTGTCCATTGGAATCTCTTCCTAATTAATAGCCACTAGAAAGTTGCATGAAGATTTATTATTTCTGAATTCTTCAAACAAATGCAGAAAGTCTCACCGGGATATCTCTATCACTATGAGCGACTCGCCTAGTAAATAAGATCTATTCTAAAGAACCATCTCTCGATGTATTCTAAAGAAATCTGGTCAAGAAGGTGTTGCGCCTTCACTACTTCTTGAGATAATTAACTCTATTTACTAGATCTAGTTAATTATTAGATGCAATAAACTTTAACGATCAAATTCAAGTTAAATCCATGAATAAATCCATTCTCTACCATACAGAATGACAAAAAAAAATAGATAAAGAATGATATTAACATATTTAAAAAAAGATGAGAAGAATGAGTAGAGAAAAATACAAAACTCCTTCATTGGATTTGGATGTAGATCTAGAGTCTTGTATACAACAAACGAACGACAAACATAATTACTAACAAACTCACCCTCTCCTCCTATAAGGAGGGAGAGGTTTATTACAATCTCAACACTCTCTCTTTTTTTTTTTTTTTTGTTTTTGTACAAGTCTTTTTGAATAAAATTCTGCATAATAATTATCCTCATGTATTCTAATCTATACCTATATATATTTCTCTTGATCTGCTCCTCTTGAATGGATATGGTGTTGTTTTCATTCATCACATTGTTTGGTGAAGAGGTACAACACTTGGATGAATGTATGTGTCTTGATCCCGAACCATTGCATCCATTGGTGAAAAGACACAACACTTAGATGAATGAGTGCATCTTTTCTACATGAACCATTGCATCAATTGGTGAAGAGACACAACACTTGGATAAATGAGTGCATCTTTTCTGCATGAACCATTGCATCCATTGGTGAAGAGACACAACACTTGGATGAATGAGTATATTGTCTTGCACGGGAAATCTTCCTCCAATTAATCAGTCTTTATGAAATTCTTCCAAAATCCCTTTAATTGTTTCCAATATGCTCTAATTTTACCTGAAATGAATATTTATCATACTTAAGTACCAATTCTACTATAAATTATCTCAATAAAGCTATAAATTGGACTTAATTAACCTTTAAGATCAAGGATAAATTACGACTATCAGTGTTCCTATTTTTGGATGTTCCGAGAGGACACTTTGTCCAGGTTCACTATATTGGATTAAAGAGCTTTTGAGGAAGTCGGGACCTAGTATAGGCGTGGACTTCTAGGAAAATCTCTTTAATGTAAATTCAGATATATGTAATTGGAGCTAAACAATGTAGACTCCTATTATTTTGGCGGGGGTATGCCCCCTTGGCTTTTATAAAGTTTAACTATTTATCTTGTTGTGATTTATATTCTTAATGCTATGTATGCTTTCTTAAGACTACTCGAATCGAAGTGTGATCCTAAAAGTTGTGAAAATACACCTTACACCCGATATGTAAACTTATGGGATGACTAAGGATGCCATACTTAAGTTTAAATATCGAGTGTGGTGGACTGTTGCGTTTAGGGTACCCTTTGGGGCGTGACATCAACCAACTGATGAGTTGTTGTATTCAGACCATTATAAAAGGTCTAAACTTGCATCCAATTTGGTACCTGGTGATGAGGACATTTCCTCAATAAATCCTTCCACCTTTGCCATGCATCATATAAAGTTTAAGAATCCTGCTGATTGAATGACAAGATGTCATTTCTTAGTTTAGTAGTCTTAGATGGTGGAAAATAGTTGTCAAGGAATTGCTCCACCATATTGTTCCATGTTGTTATGGCTCCCGGATCCAATGAGGGTAACCATTGTTTGGCTCTTCCTCTCAATGAGAAAGGAAATAAACGGAGCCTCACTGCATCATCTGTTACCCCATTGTTCTTGAATGTCTCACAAATTTCCAAAAATGTCTGAATATGAGCATGTGGATCTTCATCAAGTAAACCGTCAAATTGACAGTATTGTTGCAGCATCTGAATCACCACACTTTTAATTTCAAAATTGTTTGCCGCAATGGGTGGTTTCACCACAGTTGGGCCAGTACCATCCAGAGTAGGTCTGGCATAATCCAAGTTGGTTTTGGGAACTTGTTCATTGTTGTCAGCCATGAGTGAATCTATCAATTCTCTAGCAACTTCTCTTGTGTTACTCCTCAAACTTCTGTGGAATGTTCTGTCTATCTCCGGATCAAAATCTAGAAGTCTTGAAGAGGAACTTCTTGTCATGCACTGCAGAATATCAGAGATTGGAGTTAGTTTTACTCTTCTTCTTCTTTTTTTTTATATATATAAGAGTTAGATTAGCAGAAATAAAGTTTTCCTAATATTGCTCAATTCCCCGGCAACGGCGCCAAAAACTTGATAGAATGTTTTACCTTCAAGCGTAATTTTCAATTTATAAAGGCCCATTCTTAAATTGCTATAAAGGTAATAGGCAATGTACCTATCGTGAATGTAGTATAGCTTTAAAATCGGGATCGTCCTTAGGGAATAAGCAAATACTAGTACTAAATTGTATTCTACTATCTAACTAAACAAAATTGATATTTACTATTTTATCTAATTTTCTTTAAAATAATACTAACACAGTTCCAATAAACAAATAAGATTCAATTAAGATCTAATAATCCAAGTTTTGTCTTACTTTCAATTTATCATGTGAATCATTGACAATCCATATTAAAAATTAGTTCTTAAGCTATGGAGTTCCTTTAGCAAATTGTTAATTCTTTCGAATGTAACAACTTATCTAAACCTAGGTTAATCGATTAGGATGTCTCCTCAATCAATAGCAACCTAAATTTGCATTAATAACATAAACTCATAAAAATAATAGAAGATTCTTACTATTCTATGTCTAGAATTATAAACAAATCCTTTCAATTGCATAGATCCAATCATAAAAGTAATCTTTCAATTAACTTTAATGAAAATTATACATAAGCTTGCATTCCGGATATACAAACTTAAGAAACAGTTAACAAACATGCAATTGAATAAAAGAACTTCAATATTTCATTAAGAACAACGTCTCAACACATGATAAATATGAAATCCGACAAAACCCAGATCTGAAAGACTACTCTTCCATAGTGACTAATGGTAATATATGAAATTCAAAATAGAAATTCGAACTCATGATACTACCCAAAAAGATTAAAGCTCAAAAGTGTTGGATCTTCAATCCTTGATAATCTTGACTTGTTATTGGAATCTCCAGAACTTCCTTCTTTTTTTGAAAACTCTCCTTATCAAAATTTCGTGTGTTCTCTTTCTCTTCCACAATCTCCTTTTTATAATCATCTTCAATTGAATGGAATTAATTGCTCTTGATGAGGAGAGATGAAAGGTTTCGGAGGTTATGAGTCTCTTGGCTTTTTAAGTAACACTCCTTCCATAACCGAAATAAACGTTTCTGTATTAAATAGGAGGTTACTGTATTTAAAAAGTCGTTTTCTCATTGAATGACTTTTTATTAAATCGACAGGGCGAGTGACAAGTCATGTCTCACAAATGTCCTTTGCAAAGTTCAATTTCCAGGTTGACTTGGTTTGAGACAGGTCATGTCTCACAAATGTCTTTCAAAAGCTTGATATTTAGCCTTTAATTTTGCTTCTTCCTTGTAATGGTTGAAAGACATGGCTTGATTTTGTAATGTCGAGTTCTTCTTAATCCAAACTTTGCATTTTTGACCCGTCTTTGCTTTCCTTGAAAAATATTTCCTTTAAAGACCTGAAAGCATGAATTAATGTTTTGAAGTGCCAAATTCTTAATAAAAATGATCAATAAAAGTTTATTTTGGCATTCACAAAATAGGAATAAATTTGGTTTATCAGTGGACTCATGCATAAAAATGATTCCGATAGATTAGGTTTTAGCAAAGGCCATAGTGTGTGGATGATTCTCCAACATCAATATATGTACAATTATCTATTTTTATATATGTTTGTTTTTATGGAGTCATGGGTTACTCCAGATTTGTAACTAGATGCATATAGTTTTGAATTGTGTTGCTTGCCAGCTAATATGAGATAAGAAATGATGTTTGTTGCATTAGAAATAGTTACATTTGATTATATAGGTTGTGTGTGCATATGCATTTGTGTGTGGTTTGGCGTACTAGGCTTTTTGGCTCATTGCTTTCATTTTTTAGGAACAAATCAAATACAATTTATTATGATCTGTACGATTTTGACATATTTGTGGATGATGGGGACGACGATAGTGGACTGAATATTCCTATTGATATTTAGAACACCTTGATAGCTTTGAGACTAAGTTGTAGGCTTACGGAACTTTCTATCTTTTACGAGATTTCTTGTTTTGTGAATTAAGACCATGTTATGGGAACTCTTTTATATTTTAAAGTTTATGATTTAAAGTTAGCTTTGGTTTAAACTAATTAGATTGATTAGGAGATTTACTTCTTTGAGATGTTTATAAATAAGTACCCCTTTTATGTGAGTATTGGAGTTTATTATCAATGTTTACTTATGGTATAGTATTATTTAGCCTTGGCGCATTCTTATAAAGAGAAAGATACGTTGTGGGTTGTAATGCCTTCATGTTAGAGTTTTACAACTTAATTGGTATCAGAGCATTAGGTTTTGCTCATGTTAGATTTAAGTTATGACTACTTAAAATGGTGAGCATTGATGAGTGAGGTAGCAAATGGGTTAGGTCGCTTTCAGTATATATGTTGTAATCATGTAGTGTATATAGCGTTTTGATCTATATAGCATGATTTTTGTTTGTTCTTATGTTTCCTTGTATATCTCTTAGTATGACTCCAAGAAGAAGAGCACCTAATGAGTTTCTCTAGGATTGATGAGGAGGATGTTAGTGGAGGACCACATGAGAATATGGCACCTGAGAGTTAGCCACCTTTCGATCAGGTGTATGAGGATTTACCACCACCACCAACAATTCCACCTGTGGGACAGCAAGTACCTGTTGAATGATACACAGCTTATGTAGGCTGTGAATACTCTTTTGGGAGTAGTTACCCAACAATAATAGAATATTAGATAGGATACTCAAAGAAATAATGGAAATGGTGGAAATGGTGGAAATGGAGCCAAATAGGCTGATGTATTGAGTTTAAACAAGTTTGTGGATTTATTATATAAGATTGAATCAATGTCTGGGTGGCCACTTGAGGCACAGCTATGGATGGAAGAAGTAAAGAGGATCTTTGTTGCCTTAGACATTCCTAAAAATAAGATGATAAAGTGTGTCTCCTATTTTCTTAGTGGAAGGGTAAATAATTGGTGGTTAAGCACCAAGAGGCATATGGCTAAAGTGATCACCAGCGACAATTCCATTAATGGAGATGGAATTTTAGAGAAATTTTTATTTTCAAATATAGTAAGGAGTATGGTATACATGATACAAAGACAATGAAGGAAAATGAATTGATATAGATTCTAAATAGAAATTTTGGTTTTGACCTAAAAAGATGGATAACTTGAGTGGAATGGAAGGATTTAGTGACATAATCGATGCATGAGAATATGGATATGGGATGGTAGTGTAAGATGTGATTGGTGGCTTAATGGACATAAATTTGTAGATGGTAAAATGAGAATGACTAAATAAATAAGAGAATCATTAAATCTTATGAAAGGTATGAAGGTTCATGTGGAATAATAATTATAAGAAAGCGATGTGAATTTGGTGAACAAGTTTATTACAAGGTTAGAACATGAGATTCAACATCAAGTGAATTTGATGGATGTGACCAACTACTTTGCTGTGGTCAATAAATCAAAGACAGTTAAGTAGGGTTTAAATAAGATTAAAAGTAGTGAAATGTAGAGGATCAAGTTTATTTGGGAAAGAGACCAACCTCTACTATTCTTACCCAAGAGAGGGCAAAGAGGCCTATCCCTCATCAAGTTGGATCAGCAGTTCAAGATAATGAGGGAAAGTGTATCAAATGCCATGGACCATATGATATTAAGGATTGCAAGTGGCTTGAAAATGCTTGTTTTTCATGTGGCAAGGTTGGGCACAACCAAAAGCTTTGTACCTCAAGAGTTATTCCACGAATGTTTTGTTTTAAGTATGGACATCAAGGACACAAGGCCATAGATTGTAAGGAGCCTAGTATGCTTGTGGTTTTAGGAATTCAGATAGGATAACCTTGACGTCAAGGACAGAGGACATTAGCTAAGGTTTATGCCTCCAGCACAAGGATATATCTAAGGTGAATACTGTTGCCGATAAGCTCTCTATACTCATGTATGGTTTTTAAGTAATCTTTGATATTGGTATAAGATTTTATGAATCTTTAGATCATTGTATCTATATGTTGTGAGTGTGTTGAATTTATACTAGGATATTTGCTTATGAACATACGTTTAGGAATTGACGTTTAATCTACCAAATAAGCTTGAAATGCATCGTACTATCTGTAAAGAAAATAGAGAAGAATCAAATTGCTAAATTGAAAAATTGAGTAAGAATAGAGGAAATTCTCAGTCTGTGGTTGAAAATGTAATTAAGGAGAAAACCAATAAAAGTGAATATAACATATATCAGTATGATGATGAAGGGTTAGCAAATATAACTAATGAAATAAGACGAAGATAAATAATGCTATTGAGATAAGATGACATGACAAAGGAACTAGGCAGACATAAGTTCAAGAGTAAAAGGAAAATTACTAGAGTTGACCAGAAGAAACTCGTGATGTAATTAAGAGGCATGAAAATCCTCATAGATGATTTATAAATGATTGTTAGTCTAGCAAATATAGTGTTGTAGACATGATGATAAATGAGAAAGATCATGTTGAAGAATAGAATAAAAGCATTGTGATAACCAATATAAATTAGAGAATAGTTAAATCCTATAAAGATATGATTATGCATGTGGAATAGCCATTGCAAGAAGAAAATATGATCTTAGTAAGTTGTAAGATATGGGAAATTTATGAATGGTGAAACAATGATGACACCTATATTAATCTATGATGATGAATTTTGAGATGATTCTTAAAGGAAATCTATATGAAGATATAAATTGTTATATAAAAAGGCAATACACGTTTTGGAAGACAATTAGAATAACACAATGGTAAGTGAAAGTTGTGGATTATCTTTGGTGTTTAACAAAGGTGATAAAACTAATTAACAAATATGTAGATGTTAACATCACATGATATAACTGATCAATATGAGATTTGATCTTTAGAGTTAGGGATGAAAATTGTTAAGTTCCATGACTTAGGCTTTCTAGCTGTTAATTGAAGAATTAAAAAGTGAATATGTCCTAGGTAAGTTTTAATGGAAATGGTGACGATCAGAGGTAAGGTAAGATGATAAAAAATAGATAATCAATGGATTGAATTTTCTATAGTGAAAAATACAGTGGTTTTAGAGAAAGTGATGATTAGTTTATGAAGTTAAAGAGATATAAGTATTCAAACAAAGGAAAAACCTTTTGTTGAGAAATAGTGAATAGAAGTGGAAAAATATAAAACCAGATGAAGAACAATTATATATTATTGACGAAATAGATGGATATAATCATAGGAGTGATAATTATAGAGCCAAAGTGCATTAGGAATCTAAATATCGAGAATTGAATTTGAGATTTTGTGTAAGAAAGACTTTTAATAGGAAAAATGTGAAACGGAAGTAAAAAGTTTGAATGATAATCTTGTAGCATATCATGCAAATGTGAATGGAGTATACAAAATTTATACAATGAAAGTATGAGTTATAGAGACATTAATTAAATTGTAGTATATTTGATTGAGATAATCAATTGAGAAAACAAGAAAAAGAGTTTGGAAATAGGAGAATATGGTATGAGAAGATCAGTGGCTGAACAGAAATCATCTAAATGCCAAAGAGTTAATGGAAGCATAAACTATGGAGTTGGAAACAAGGAATTTAAGGAGTTGTAGAAATTGAGGTAACTTTTGAGCATGAAAGTTCTTTTTAGGAGGGAAGAAATGTAATATACAAATAAATGAGTTATTAAGAAGGGTCAAAGTGTCAAAGGGTATTATTATGGTCAAAGTATAAATATAATTATGTTGTGTTCACACGGAAAGACTTGATTGTAAATGTATTTGGTAGAGTGTACATCGGCTTCAATGCCATTGGCATACATATTGAAAACTACCAGTGTATGTAAAGCGAAGGAGATGAAAAGCCACGATTTTTATTATATCTTTCTTCTTTGTTCTCTATTCCAACATAACCTTTAACTTAGCAAACATCCTTTAGCGTATTCATAGCCGTCAAGATGATTCGGTAATCTAGATGGGGTGATCAAATCATTAATTTTCTTTTAGGTTTCATAAATCTATCAAGTTCTTAGAGTTTTTATATTGTATTGAAGGAGAATTAAAGAACCGTTTTAGTTTTCTTGGAGAATCTGAAGATTTGGTGTTTAAGGAAGGTTGAGGATCAGATCCAGGTAATTTGATAACCATTATTTCTTTAAGATCTATTAATCTATAGTTTCCTTAAAATTTGTTGTTGTTGTTAAAGGAAGATTGGAGAAAACCTAATTATCTTGGAGATCGGGATTTGGTGTTAAAAGGATTCGATAGTCCAGGTCAGGTAATCAGATCCCTATTTTCTTCTATAGGATTTTACAGATATATTAGTTTCTTAGAGTATTGTTTTATGGTTTTGAATGAACTTTTGGAAGAGGAACCCTAATTGAGTTGGAATATGATTTTTGGTGATCTAAAGGATTAAGGATCGATTCTAGATAAGTTTCTATAATTTCAATCCACAGATTTATGTATTTGTAATTTCTTGTTGATTCTTTAAGTCTGTTTGCTTGAAGGAGGATTCTAAGGTTGGAAAAATCTATTGGGAGATTTGTTATTTTGGAGGAGTTTTGAATTTTGATCAAGGAGAAAGGTGTGACTTTCTGATTTTGTTGAGATTAGCATTTTGAATGGAGTTTGGATTAGAATTTCGTAATGAGGACTTTATTTTGAAATTTGTATGTTCATATTGTTAGGTTTCTGGTGAATTAGGGTTTGTGTTCTAAAAGGAGATTTGGTTAATTAGAGCCCTGTTTTTGGAATTTGATTAAGGTACGACCTTACCTTGTTTGCTTTGTGTGCTTGTAGGATTAGACTTGTTCGCTTTATGTGTTGTAGGATCATAATTCTAAATTGACTTAATTCTATATGACAATAAGAAATTATGTTTGTTGCTTCTGTTTGGCTTTCGTTAGTAAAGACCATGTAGAGTGCGATATTAACGAAACATCCTAATGATCTATGTGTGAAATTGTCCTGAGTGGACTCGTGCATAAATATGATTCTGGTATATTAGGTTTTGGTTGAGGCTGCAGTGTATGGATGATTTTCCAACATCAATATATGTATAATTATCTATTTTTATATATGTTTGTTTTTATGGAGTCATGGGTTACTTCAGATTTGGAACTAAATGCATATGGTTTTGAATTGTGTTGCTTGCCGGCTAATATAATATAAGAAATGATGTTTGTTGCATTAGAAATAGTTACATTTGATTATATAGGTTGTGTGTGCATATGCATTTGTGTGTGGTTTGGCGTACTGGGCTTTTTGGCTAATTCCTGTCATTTTTTAAGAACAGGTGCAGATACAGTTTATTATGATCTGTTCGATTTTGACATATTTATGGATGATGGGATAACGATAATGGACTGAATATTCCTATTGATATTTAGACAACCTGGATAGCTTTGAGACTGAGTTGAAGGCTTATGGAACTTTCTATCTTTTAAGAGATTTCTTGTTTTGTGAATTAAGACCATGTTATGGGAACTCTTTTATATTTAAAAGTTTATAATTTAAAGTTAACTTTCGTTTAAACTAATTAGATTGATTAGGAGATTTACTTCTTTGAGATGTTTATAAATAAGTACCCCTTTTATGTGAGTATTGTAGTTTATTATTAACGTTTACTTATGGTATTGTATTGTTTAGCCTTGACGTGTTCTTATAAACAGTAGAACACGTGACGGGTTGTAATGTCTTCATGTTACGGCGTTATAAGGCCTATAATAAAAAACCAAACCATCTCAACTGGTTAAGGCTTATGCATGAGTAGAAAAGGGTTGGACTTGAATCTTTGAGTCTATTAGGTTAGCCTTTTTTCTGATAGATATAGATGTTTTTTTCAAAATATTTTTAATAAATTGTTTATTAAAAAATATATATAGATAAAAAAATTGACAGTACTCATGAAAAAAATTAAATAAATTAAATATAGATAAAATATAAATAAAAATTATATATATTTACATATATCGTTTTTATACAGATATAAATAAAGATGAAAAAACAAATCATCCTACCAAAACCTACATGAGCACATGAGGAGTTTTCGTTGGCACGTGCAATGCTACTTGTGCGTCTCCCAACACATAAGAAGCCATGGAAGCTCGTTTTGAGCTTCAAAGCTAATTTTTATGCGTATATCACCAGATTAAATCATGGACTCTGGAACACAACCTCTCACATCCTTACTAAAAATCAAAAGCCTTAAAAATTTAAAATTTTTAGTAACGGCACCCAGCCTTTCGGATCCTTCTTTCGGCGATTAACGGCCTCCTTAAACACACTCTCAACTCCTCAGTCACTTTCTCTCTCCCTTAAAAATGATTCCTCTCTCCCCCAAATGGGTCTCTCTCTCACCTTCCCATCTTCTCTCCCTATCTATCTTGCAGAGCTCTCTCTCTCTCTCTCTAATGTCCCTGAACCGTTTTCCCTCTCTCTACTTCCAACGTCGAATATCACCATTAACGCAACGCCAACGTCATCTTCAAACAACAGAACCCACTCTCTCTCGACCATCCTTCTTCCCTCTTCCTCTAGCCGAAACCACCAGCAGGACCATCTAACCCGCACCACTCTCAACCATCAACCATCCTCAACCTTCGAACTACCATCAACGCTGGTCATCAACTACCATTCGTGAACCTAGCCTCCAAAAGCCAAGCACATAGCCCCGCGCGAACAGCAATCACCCCTCAACCTCCATATTTACAACCCCCCAACGCAATCACTCGAACCAACACAACCAGCAACCTTAACCAACCACCATACAGATATAACCAGCCGCACCCATTGAGCCACCGTTGTCGCTCGAACCCGAAAGCCTCTACCACTATTCACAACCCCCTACGAGACCCATGTACACCGAAACGAGTGAGAGAGACCGTTTTTGTTCTTCTTTTTGTAGGTACTAAAGGCACAAGACGAACCGCATTTCAATCCGTGGTCGCACCAGGTCAGACCCGAACCCCCTTGGCAGATTCACCTCAACCTGTGCAACAGGTCCAACTCACGCTTTTGCAAAAGCCCAGTTGTTCTATTTTCTATTTAGCTTAGTTTTTTGTTCTGATTTCTTTTATTTGTTTATTCCGATTATTCATTTGTACGTTGTAAACGAGGTACATGTAAAATGTACAAACCCAAAAAATAGTTTAAAAAAAAAAAAGGAAAAAAAGATATTATAATATTATATCATATGGTACTCGATTTTAAGCGAACCATACAATATTTTTACTAAAAAACGACTACGAACGTTTATAGTTAATAATTCATGGTGCACGTATTGTTAAACCATATATAAGACCAAAACCTCTTTTGGAACCTCAACTTCGATGAAGTAGATACTTACGTATATAAACTTTTAAAAAGCCTAGTTTAATATTTAATTAAACTTTTTATACCTCTTTTAAGTATGTGAACTTTTAAAAAGTCTGATTTCATACCTAATACATTTTCACTTCTCCTATTCTTTTATTGTTTCGTATGTAGTCAATACGTGTTAGACAATAATTGAGTGTGTATTGTTTAAAGGCATAAAAAGTTTAATTAGGCATGAAATTGAACTTTTTAAAAGTTCAGGTACTTAATTATTCATTTAATCAAAGTTTATGTGTGCGCATGTGTACTTATGCACATGCACATGCACATGCACATGCACATGCACATGCCTGTGTGCGTGCGTGTGTGTGTGTGTGTGTGTGATATGCATGCTATATTTATACGACTATTTATATAATACTGGTAAATAATACGATAATTAGATATGTTAGTTCAAATAAATAAAACCTTAAGATATAAAAGAGGTCTGCCTTTATCCAAATTTTAGCTTAGCTAGAATTAAGTTGTTTTAATTGATTAGCATAATATGTGAGTAATTTATTATTTATTTTTCTGGATTTGAATTTAATTTAAAAACTGAACTTAGATAACTTAAATTAAACTAAGTAAATTAAACAATAATAAGGTTGATAAGCATAAACAATTAATAAATGAATTTCTTGAGGTTGAGATTACCAGTATTCTTTTCCATTCATCTAATTGTTTCCATTATCTATTTTATGAATCAAATTCTTTAATTTGAAATCATATTCCTCTCTAGTTGTTTATATTCTTTAATTATCTTTTTCAATAAATCAAATTTCCTCATCATCTCTGTCACACCCCGTCCCTGCAGGCGACGGCGATGTGATGCCAGGGCAGACAACCACCACTGGCCCTCTAGTGGTAATGGCCGACATCACCATTGCATCATGGTGACCCCAACCAACGCATGCCCCAACGGGTACCACGGGCACTATAGGTATTATTACCCTTAGGCAGAGTTGAATCCAGTCTGCAGACTCTAGGATTCGAACCCCAGACCTAAGGCTTTTGCCTGCCCCAAAGGTAGCACCTTTCACCAGTTGAGCTGCCAGCGTTGGCAGTGTACATTTTCAGAACATTGAACACCGGCTCAACGCCGCCGGCATTGAGTACCGGCGTATCCCCTGTGTTTTTGAATTTTAAGAGCTTTTTCTAAAAATTTTCCAAAGTTGTTATTTGAACAATTAAGTGTTTATCAAACATTTTGGGATATAATAGGACGTTTAAATGCTTATTCGTAACTTTGTAATTAATGAATTGGATGTCTTTGATTAATTGTGATATATGAATATAATATGTATATATTTGTGATAATGAGATCTAAACTTGTTGATTTATTGATTATTGTGATATTTCTATTACAGTTAAGGATTCTTCGGTTAGTTCATCACCGAGAGATCCTAGTTCTATACTAACGGGTTCAGGTACGCAATAACTTGTTTGATGTTTGCTAGGACCAGACATTTCTAATTTGACCTAAATTGATTCGGCTTAACAATTGAATGAATTTGATGTCTATTACGCTGTTTAATCTGGTCCGAGGAGCAGCAAACCTGTCATGATGCAATGATATGTTAGCTAGGCGCTTAACCAAGTCATGATGCAATGACTTTACTATGATGCAATGGTACGCTGTGTGCAATAGCGATTCTTTTGGTTAAGTGGGTAGCCGATAGGGAGGAATTGTATCTGTGTAACGTTTGTTTAAACTTAGAGGGAAATACCATGATTTAGTTCAAGGTTTATGGGAACTTATGAACTAGGCTCATGTTATGGACTGAGTTTAAGTAGAGTCGGGCAACGACTTTTAAACCCTAGATAAAGCTATTATCTTCATGAAATAGATATAGGAGATATAAGTATTCGGACTGCTTATATCAACCCCCTGAGCAGCTGCTGTTACTCAGGATCCCTGGATTCCCGAAGTGTGACCGGGGTTTGAATACCCTCTTGTTGATTTGTGAAAGAAAATGTAATAAAGATAATCACTTGATCTATGATGCATTACATCGAATTGATGATATGTGTTGCATCGGTTATTGTGTACTGGGCCTCTGGCTCACTTTTGCTGCTTTGCAGGTATTGGAGGCGAGTATTACGATGACTTGGGCTATGGGTCCGATTTCGAGAGATTTCTGGACGAGTGGGATGAATAGGATCCGATTACCCGGGACTTTTAGAAGACTTTTTGTTAAGGAGAAGTTATATATAGTTGGCTTGTTAGTTAAGCCAAATTCTTTTTGTAATGACCTAAGATCCCTTAGGATTCTTATGTTTTGAGAAAACATGTAATTTTTTTGTAGTGTCATGTATTGGCACTAATCAATGTCTCTATGATGTAAATGTATGTATAGATTGCCTTTGTTAGCAATCATGTTTTGTTTAAAATCTCTTTAGAAAGTTTAGTGACTTTGATCAAACAATTTTCATAAACTGTTAGTTTTAGGACAACCTTACATATAATGTGTAAACGTTATATGTGGTTGGGGATTCGGTACTCTAAATCTCGGGATTTAGAGGATCGGGTCCTTACAATCTCAATAAATTTCCAACTTGAATCTTATCCTTCCAATTTCCAACTAAAACCTAATTTCTAAAGCTCAATTTCCTAAAATTTTTAAAAGACTTTATTTAGTTATTTGAAACAAAATACTTATTTTCTTAATACCTATAAATTTTGGTAATCGATTTCTCGTTTCAAAGTATTAGTTTTATGTTCTAAATTTCCAAATCCAAACTAAATAACTAATTTGATTTAGATAACCTCACATTAATTAAAGTAAATTATATAATATGATTAGATAAATTGATATAAATTACTAAATAGATTTAAATTGAAACTTAGGAATTTTAATGTTCTTTTAAATTATATATTTGTCACAATAACATTTTTCAACGTACCAAATCATTCAGTCTTTTTCAACTATTTATTTAAACTTCTTTTACCCCAATTTTATTTCTCTAAAAATTTACACACATGATTTGAGTATTTTGCAAAGTTCTACACCTTTGAGCTTTATTCTAAATCCCATTTCCTAAATCCAAAAATTTTTGAATTCATTTGCTTATTTAAAAATATTAATTTTAATCTCAAACTCAAACTAAATATCAAGTTTTTACAAAGTTAAGTTCAAAACTAGATTTTCATTGCTAGCTAATAATTTTTATGTTCTAAATCCTAAAATCATGTTCCAATTATTTTTTGTACTTAAAAAAATCATCAGAAAAATTTAAGCACAAATTTATTAACTCTAAGTATCTCATAATACTTATCCTATATATTTTTTTTCTCTTCTTTGACTTTGGTGGCTTCTATATTTCCTTTCTTTCCTCCTCGCTTCCTTTTGTTTCCACTCATTCTTTTTCTTTCTCATCTTCATCTCTTCATTTTCTTTCTTTTCTCAATTTCTACTCCATAATCTTAACTTTAATGGAAGATTAAAAGAGAAATGGAAGATAGAAAACATTGAAGAAGATGAAAGACATGAATATAAAAGTTTCAAAAACTTAGGGAAAGTAGAGACAAAGAAGAATAAAGAGGTTTATGCTGTCTAAAAATGATAAGTTTTACATTTTCATTTGTTTTAGTTGTTTTCATATTTGTATGTGTTAGTTTGATGCTTAATATATGTGGAGTTGGGGATGAAGATGATGAATAGTAGATATGGGGTTTTATGAAAGAGTTTGATGGTGTTTGATGTTGTTAAATGAATATAGAAGTATTATAAGCATGGAAATTAGCTTGTTTGATGTTTAGATGATGTTTAGATGATATTTTAATGGAAGTAAAATGGTAAAAATTGATAAAAAGATATAAAAGAAACAAAGAAAATTCATGCATAGCAAAAGAGTCCTAAACAGGGGCGTTTTGAGGGGTGTTTCAATTTCTATGAAAAGATTTTTAGTTGAAACAACCCTGGATATGCCTTGTTTGAGGGGGTGTATGGAGCAAGCGGCCCTTGAAATGGCCATTTTGGAGGGTTATTTCACTTTCGGATCATTCTTTAGTAAAGCCCTTGGGTTGAAACGGCCCATTTGGTTTCCCCTAATCCGATACTGTTTTATATTTTGATCATAACTTTTTCATCCGACCTCAGATTGAGGTGATTCAAAATGTTGTGATATTAAAAAGAGATCTATAACTTTCATGTATTAAGTTTTTACAAATTATAAAAGTATCAAGGAATAAATTTTGATTGATTCCAACTGCTATATATTTCAAACAAAATTTAAAACTTTTGTTTGCTTGTTAGATGTGTGTGGTTAAGTATAAAATGAATTTAACTAATATATCTATGTTCAACTTGACTAATTGAACTTGAATGAATTAAAATGAATTGGATTGATTAAGGTTAATAATCTTGATTAAGATTAAGTCAACATAGACTTAAATAATATGAATTTTAGACATAAAATGAACTTAGTTAATTAATCTAAGTTCAACTTGACTTAATAAACTCTAGTAAACTAAAATGAACTAGAATAACTAAGTTTATCTAATTTGGCTGAGTTAAGCTAAAATAAATGTAACTTGTAAATGAATTAGATGTAATCATATTATATTAGTTCTTAGATAAGAAAGGAATCTAGTTGTTTTGAATATGAGTTTGATGAACATGAATATGATGCATTATGTTATTGAATCTGTCTTAATTGTAATGCTTATGTTTATAGGAAGTACTAAGCATGTGAGTATGAAGTGTTCTATTGTTGAATGTGTTTTGATAGATATATGTATGTTTTTATATAGCCTTAAACATAAGTGTTAATACTTGTATTATGTAAAATTTAGACTAATAACTAGTAAATAAGGTTAAGTTAATCAAATAGATTTAAATATAATTTAAGTCAATAAGCTTAGTGGATAATGAGTTAATAAAGAAGTTTAAGTGTAGATTAATATAGAATATGAAATTATGAGTATTACGCCCTGAAGAGTTCTCTAAACGTGGCAGTCCGCTACATATAATATCCAGACTCAAGAATGACCACCTTAGTCATGCGAAAGTCTCGGTATTATATGTAAGGCATCTAACATGGTAATAGGAGATACTTTTGGAAAGTGTGATCTAAGCAAGTAAAAATAAACATACAAGAATCCATAAATAAAATAAATCATAAAATTAACAATTAAAAGTCTATTACATGATTCTTAGGGGCATACTCCCATTAAATTCCAAGGATCGAAATAATTAATAGTCTTTACAATAATTTAATATTACATCAAAAGATTTTAAAGGAATTTTAATCTAATCCTTCAAGTAAATTTCCTTCAAAAGCTCCCAAAAGAAAACTTACGCGGAGAAGAGGAGACCTCGGGTACAAAAACAAGTGTTTCTGTGAATGTAAATATCTATAGGGGCGTAAGTATAAGGGCTTAGTGAGTAAATCCCAAAATTGATACTTAGAACAAAATATCAACCAAATTTATTAAACAAACAAATGAGATGCAATAAGCACATGAGCATATAAGACAAATGATTTTCCGGGAATCATATGTTGAATGAATTACGCCCTTTATTTCCTATTAGGTATTCCGGCCCATTACGATCACTACTTTTTTTAAAACAATTTTTTATAAATCTTACCGGCTCCTATACGCCATAAAAAACATGTAGTTATTACCGGCTCCTACTAGTCATAAGTTTATGTAGTTTTTATAGGCTTCTACTCGCCACATACATAATCTACCCGTTATGTCTACCACCGCTACATACACTTTTCCCACCAATTGTATAATAGTAAATGTAATATGACTCAACATATGAAGTGTATCCATCAACTTTTGTTTATAGCCTAGCCGTTATATTTTTAATTTCTTACAGGTGATCAACCAATTTCGGACACTTTAACATGCTAATAAACATACAATTTATTACAAGCATTTCATGCTTTGATATGCTTAATATTCTTTCAACATATTATCATATAATTTCCATTTTATCTTTTCTTAAATCTAATGTAACTAAATTTATAAGCACAAACATAAGCATGAAAAATAAGAGGAATAGACTCACTTGGCCATGTCGATACTTCTCTCTCATGGATGAGTTGATCGGTAATTCCACTAATCGAAATAATCCTCCGGGTACGAACACTCCTCCTTGGGATCACCTAATCAAGAAGAATACACGTGATGAGTATTTCTTGTTGATTCTATGATACTTATAAAAAAACTATGTCATAAGATTGTCAAAATTCGTATAGAAGGTAATTACAGCTCAAAACGGCCATATCTTGGTCATTTTAACTCGGAATTGCGTATATAATATGCTGTTTTCTACCTATTTGGAAAGAACTATCCGTTTTTAAAACTATTTTTATCAAACTAAGTTGTTTGAGCTTCGAAACAGTGGTGATCAGATTCACCACAAATTTTGCAGAATTTACTTTTTCTTGCTCTTACAAAAACTTGTATCAAAGATATAGATATTATAATGATTTGAAAGACCTTTAAAATATGTATATATATTTATTTATTTATTGACTCATATCAAATGCATGAATTTAATGAAGTTGTCTCAACCATGAATTTTTGTAAAAGCAAAGTCTTCTAAAAACTTTGGAAAAGCAAAACTTTGGAAAATTTCTACTTAGCTTGTTAGAGAATTTTCTTAAGCCATTTGAAATGTGTATTTTCTACTTCTTAATTTCAAAAGAATGATTTTTGTTTTTCTAAGTTTTTTTGTTTTTCTAAGTTTCTTACCTTTTTAGGAATTGGGAGGGTTATACTTTTTGAAAGTAGTTAAAATCTATCAATCTCTATACTTTCTTAATCTTTCCTAAAGCTTATTTCATTTAAAAAGAAGAAAATAATTTCCTAAGTTGTTTATTAATTTTTATTCCTTAAGATCACTCTATTCTTATGAAAGAAATTTTCTTGGTGTTTTGTTAAACTAGGCTATTCCTTTATATTCCAAAGTATTGGTGGAAAAATGAAGTTTAATAAAATTATTGTTAAACAAGAATTCTTTTCCATTTCATGACTTTGTAAAGTGTATGTATGTATTATTTAAAAATTCCTATGTTCTTTGGTTATTAAAATTTATGATGAATTCCTCTAGATTTCTAGAAAAGATTTGTTAAGATAAATTCCTAAGTTTTTATGAAAAATCAATTCCTTCATGACAACATTTACTTTTGGAGAAGAACTTCTATTTTAAGAAAACTTTTCCTTCTTTATCTTATTGAGACAAAATCAATATGTTCATGCATGATCATGAATATGAAATCATGAAATTATGAAAACATAAGAAAAACATAATAAGTAATAAAATAAACAAGTTAATAAAAATGTCAAGTATTGGAAACCTTAACTTCATCAAGTTATCCCGGGACTAAGAATAGACTAGTCCCAAAAGAAATAAAGAAAAGAAAAAAAAAGATTATTTTGACTTGATGAGTATAAGTCTAAGACTAGAGACTAGTCTTGAAACAACATGAAATAAGCAAATAAATTGCATAACCTGGAAGTAAATAAATAACAATGAGCTTAAATGCTCTAAATATTATATATAAGTATATAATTATATCTAGTTAAATATATATAGGATGTTAACATAATATCAATAATAATATGAGCAAAATAAAATAACAAAATAAAAATATATAAATATATAAATATATATTCATGAATAAGAACAATACATGAACATATTGTAGCTTCCACAACATTAAGTTTAGGAAACTCATACCATGGTCATAGTTACATGATATGATAAGAAAGTTTTTAAGAGATTTCTTACCTAAAGTAAGAATGGTAGTCGAAGAGGGTTTTGATAAGGAATTTTTGAAGAGTTTTGGGAGAGTGTTTTAGAGGGAATTTGGAGAGTAATTTTGTGGATAGTAGATGTGTGAATGAAGTAAAAGGGGAGGGGGGTCGCATCGGCCACTAGAGAGGGAGAGGGATGATATATTTTATATTTTGTGTATTAAAAGTAATAATATGTAAGATAGATGTGATATAAAGTTATGGGAAATATAAAAAGTAAAGATAATAGGTGTATGGAGTTGTAAGAGTAGGTGTTAGAAAAAGTAGAGGTAAATGAATAGTATAGAATAGTAATGAATAATGTAATGTAAAGTAGATGTGATTAGTAAAATACCGATAGTAAAAAAATACGCGTATAATTTCCATATCTGTTATTTTAGTTACCAAAAAATTACGAAACTAATATTTTTGAAATCCTTGTATTAAATCGGTCTTAACTGTGTCATTGGACTATTTTCACTATTTCGATCTAGGGACACGCTTTTTGAGAATTGTCTCGTTTAAGTTTAATGGACACTCGAGACTCGCGAATATGATATTTTTATGTTTTCTCAAGTTATTACGAACCATTATCACTAATTACTTCAACTTCATTTTCTAGGTTTAAAGAATACAAGAATGCCGGATCTAAATTCTAGGGTTTGTACTAGTCTTTTGTTGACCTCTACAGTTTCTGGTTGACTTTTAATTCTAATATTAAACTAAAAATTAATCGAAATTTCAGGGGTCTGCAACCTATTCCCCTTAAAGAAAGTTTCCTCCTCAAAACTTTAAATCCGTACCTGATTCTTCAAGAGATTCGAATATTTCTTTCGGATCTCCTCTTCGGCTTCCCAAGTAGCCTCTTCTCGCGAATGATTCCTTCATAATACTTTGACATATCAGATCTCCTTGTTTCTCAACTTTTAAACCTTTCGATCTAGAATTTGAATCGGGCGTTCTTCATAGGTCAAGTTCTCCTTTAATCTTACTGGTTCGAGCTCTACAATCCGATCGAGATCATGTACGTGCTTTCTTAACACCGAAACATGGAAGACATTATGTACTCCCGATAGGTTTAGCGTAGCGCCAAGCAATAAGCTAGATCTTCTACTCTTTCGAGGATCTCAAATGGTCTGATATATCTTGGGCTTAGCTTTCCTTGAGCCCGTATATGATGAATACTCTTTATCGGATTTTTCTTTAGATACACATGATCGCCGACGTCAAACTCAAGGATTCGACATTTTTTATCTACCCAACTTTTCTGCCTATCATGAGTCTCTTTCATCCTTTGTTGAATAATCCTGACTTTGTTTATGACATCTTGGATAAGATCTGGTCCAATTGTCAACTTCTCCACATCATCCTAAAATAGAGGTGATATGCACCCTCTTCCATGTAAAGTTTCATATTATGGCATCTTAATCGTCAAATGATAGTTGTTGTTGTAAGCAAATTCTACCAAAGGTAAACGTGCTTCCCAACTTCCCTTGAATTCCATAACACATGCTTTAATGGTCTAAATAGTTCGTTTTGACTATTCATCGGTTTGTGGATGATAAGCTGTACTGAAATGTAACTTAGTTCCCATACACTTCTGAAGACTTATCCAGAATTTTGACACGAATCTAGGGTCTTGGTCCGATACAATTCCTGTTGGAACTCCATGTAGTCTCACAATCTCCTTTACATATAGCCAGGCCAACTTCTCCATCGAGTAGGTCATGTTGATGGGGATGAAGTATGTCAATTTAGTAAGTCGATCTACCATTACCCATATGGCATCATATCCAGCTGATGTTTGGGGTAAACCACACACGAAATCCATCGTAATTTGATCCCATTTCCATTATGGTATGGTCAATGGTTTCAAAAGTCCTCCTGGTCTCTAGTGTTTAATCTTTACTTGTTAGCATGTAAGACACTTCATTACAAATTCGGCTACATCTCTTTTCATGCCATTACATCTTGATACCACCAGGGTGCATGGTACATCTCGAGATCATAGTCCTTGATCAACTCCAACCATCTTCTTTGCCTCATATTCATTTCCTTTTGGGTAAATAAATACTTAAGGCTCTTATGGTCCGTGTATATCTCACATCTTTGTCTATATAGGTAATGCCTCTAAAGTCTGAGGGTAAAGACAACAGCAGCTAACTCAAGATCATGCGTTGTGTAATTCTGTTCATACGGCCTCCACTATTGTGAAGCGTATGCAACTACCTTCCCTTCTTGCATAAGCATACATCCTAAGCCATTCCTTGACACATCGCTATGAATTGTATATGGCTTTACCGGATCTGGTAAGGTTAGAATTGGGGCGAATACTAACCGTTGCTTTAACTCCTGGAAACTTTGTTCTCGCTTCTCATTCGAGATAAACTTCTCATTCTTCTGGGTCAACTAAGTTAGTGGCTTGGCTATTTTTAAGAAATCTTGCATGAACTTTCTGTAATAGCCAGCTAATCCGAGGAAACTTCTAATCTCAGTTATCATCCTTGGTTGTTTCCATTCCATTATGGCCTTAATCTTTTCGGGGTCTACTGATATTCCGCTTCCTGAGATAACATGTCCTAGAAACGATATATGGTCTAACTAAAAGTCACACTTGGACAGTTTGGCATATAACTTGTGCTCCCTTAATGTCTGTAATGCTATTCTCAAATGTTCTTTATGTTGCTCCCGTATCTTGGAATAGACCAAAATATCGTCAATGAAGACAATTACACACTTATCCAAGAGCGACTTCTAAACTCGATTCATCAAGTCCATGAAAGCAGCTAGTGCGTTAGTCAATCTAAAGGGCATAACCATGAACTCATGGTGTCTATACCAAGTTCTGAAAGTGGTCTTTGACACATCGTCCGGTTTTATCCTTAGCTGATGGTATCTCGATCGCAAATCAATGCGTGAGAACACACTTACTCCTTGTAGTTGGTCAAAGAGATCGTCAATCCTTGGCAATGGATAATTATTCTTTATAGTAACCTTATTGACTTCCTGGTAATTAATACATAGCCTCATCAATCCATCCTTATTCTTTACGAATAACACAGGAGCTCCCCAAAGCGAGACACTTGGTCTAATGAATCCTTGGTCAAGCAATTCTTGTAATTGCTTTTTAAGCTCTTTGAGCTCAACAAGTGCCATTTGATACAATGCCTTGGATATGGATTCCGTCTTTGGCATCAAATCGATCTCGAAATCAATCTCTCGTTTTGGAGGTAATCCAGGCAATTCTTTCGGAATAACATCGGAGAACTCATTAACGATGGGGATGTCGTCAATGTTAGGCCTTTCTTTCTCCTCTTCCATACTCCCTACATAGCTTTCAACTCCTTTCTCAACTTCTTCAATTAATTTGAACGAGCTTAACTCCAATCTTTTAGAAGTCATAGATTCTCCCAAAAACGTAGCCTTTTTCCCATCCTGTTCCACGAATTCCACTTTCTTACTTCTAGAATCTACCTTAGCTTCTACCATGGATAACCAACTCATTCCGAGAATCACATCGTATTTGCTAATTTCTACTACTATAAGATCGGTGGTTACTTTATGGCCATTTATCTTCATGGGGCAATTCCTTATTACGTCCTTGGTAGTCACCACATTACCCATGGGGGTTTTTATATGAAAACTGATTGTGGTTGTGGTTGTGGTGATGGGTAAACCGATCTTCAAGGCTATACTAGCGGCGACAAATGAATGTGTTGCACCGGTGTCAAAGAGGGTATAAGCGGTCTGGTCCCCTATTTGCATGGTTCCTGCGCTCAAGACACATGTGTTGCTAATCTTATTACCTTTATAGGGTTTCCTAAGCATCTATTGTTTTCCAACACATATCATATCTTATCACTTTATACTCAACATATATCAAAATAAGCAGATATTTATGGATTGAGGCTAACCTGTAACTAAGCTACAGTCATACTCCTCTCTATTGTCTAAGGCAGTTAATTCCACTCCGTCTTCATCAGCATCTTCATAAACCCATTGCCCTTTAAGGTATTAGATTCTTAGCCTGTGCATGGATGATGCCGAGCGACTTCCACTTCCATTCCCACTCCTTGTCGGAGCAAGTCCTCCTGAAGATCCAACAGGTCGATCCGTTGTAGATTTCCTTTGAGGACATTCATTAGCAAAATGTCCAGCCTATTTGTACACAAAACAAGTTGTAGAAGCTTTCTTTAAGCAATTTGGAATCTTATGGCTCGGGTTGTCACAGAAATAACATTTGTTCTGGAAGAGGGGGCATCTCTTCGGGTAGTGTGCTCCCTTGCACTTCCATCAAGTTACTATTGCCTTAGAAACATCCTTTTGTCCATTGAAATTTCCCTTAAAGTGGCTAATATGCTTAAACCTCTTAGAAGGCAAATGGGAGCTTGTTCCATGTTGAATTTTCTTTCCAAACACCTGTACTTTTTTCTCTGAAGTCCCAGGTTTTCTTTTCTTGGCCCCTTCAACAATTCTTGCTCTTTCAGCTAATTCCCTGAAGGTGTGGATGTAAAATTCTTCTAATCGCATCCTCAAATCTTTATCTAGCCCATTTAGGAACACTTGACGTTTCAACTCTTCACTATACTTATAGGAATCAGAGGCATACTGTAGGAGTCGGCTGAATTCCATCTCATATTGTTCTATGGATCTTCCCTTTGATACATGTGCAAGAAATCCACACTATATCTCACTCTTAAACTTCCCGGAAAATAGTTTTCCAAAAACTCATTTCGAAACATATCCCAAGTGATGTGTAAACCCTTGAAAATTTTATAATTCTTAGAAAATAATCCTAAGAGTCAAACACTGGAATCGAAGCCCTAAAAATCGATCCAACTTTAAACTTAATTCCAAAACGAGAATTCTTAATCTTGACAAAAAGAGAACCCTCAAAAACAAAATAGAAATCCAACTATCGGCTGAATCAACATCCGTAGGCCAATCAAATCATCTACCTGATTTCTAAAACGCAAATCCAAACGATATATCCAAATAACGCTCGATAACAAAATACTAAAATCTTAAAACCCTCAATAAATTTTAGAATCAGAAATTTCAAATTTTACCAACAATCAAACTGAGTCAACTCATATCCCTAGACTTGATTAAACGATCCCGAGAACTGAAAACTATATAATAATCACAAATAAAATGAGATGAACTATATATATCGAACTAAAAATATAATACGGTCAAAACTCTAAAATTATATCTTACGAATAACTCAATAAAACCGGAGGTCAAACCGGAATCTTAAAAGTTAACAAAACTTACAACGAACCCTAGTGTTTAAGATCCGACATTCTCGCGCTCTTAAGCCCTAAATAACGAAATGAAAATAATTGTTGATGATAGTTCATAATAATATAGGAAAGCTTAAAAATATCAGATTCGCAAATTTCTAGTATCCCTCGGATCCGAAAGGGATCAGTTTTCAAAAATCGTGCCCTGGTACACTGGATGGCAAAAATATTCCGTTAATACCAATAGACTCGTAAAAATATAAGGTTTTTAAAAATATCAGTTTTAGAATTTTTCGGTAGCTAAAAATTACAGATATCGCATTTATACGCGTATTTTTATTACTACCGACATTTTAATTGTTTAGTTTACTATTTATAGTACTTTTATACTATTCCTCTATCTCTACTTGCTCTTACTACCTATTCTTACATCTACATACTTATTTCTTACAATTTCTTTTCTCATAAAAATTCTACACCACATATTACTAAACTTCTCTTACATTTTTCTTCTAAAATTAATTTTTAATCAAATTTCTCTCTTTTCTCCTTCAATTGCCATCCACTTCTCTCTCTCATCACTCCTTATTTATTTTCTTTTTCAATTAATTTAATTACATCTAATTTTCATTCCAAAATTCTATAAATACCCCCTTCCTCCTTCATTCTTTCACACAATTTATTTCACTACCAAAACTCTCTCAAAATCTCTCCACAAAATCCTCTCTTCAAGATTTCTTTCTACCAAAACTCTCTTAAACCAATTCTTCACAAAAATCATTCCTTATACACAAACTATCTACCATATATCATTACTCACATAATACCCCCTTTCGTCTACCATCTTCATACTATATAAACATTCTAGGTAAACTTCTTCCAACCATTTATTTACCTATGTCATGTAACTTAAAATGACTATGATGATTGTTTTGAAGCTCATATGAGTAGTAAAAGCAACAACATGTTCATGTTTTGTTCTTGCACATGAACTTTCTATTTTATTGTGTTGTTATGTTAATATTATTATTCATATCTAACTAAATATATTTATGTATTTATATATAATCTTTAGAACATATAAGCTCACTTGTTATTTATTTAATTTCATACTATTTCTTTAAGACTAGTCTTTCTAGTCTTAAACTTATCCATATCAAGTCAAAACAACCTTTTCCTTATTTTCTTTTTTCTTTTGGGACTAGTCTATTCTTAGTTCTGGGATGCGTTGATGAAGCTAAGGCTCCCAATACTTGACCGGGATACCTTGATGAAGTTAAAGTTTCCAATACTTGATATTTTATTATCTTGCTTATTATTATTTGTTTCTAGTATTTTCTTATGTTCTTATTATTTTACATGCTTATAATACTTGCATCTACATAATGATATTGTTTCAACTAATTTAAAAGTAGAATTTTACTTTATTAAAGGAACTTAAAACTAAATTTTCTATTATGTGACTTGTCACAAAATAATGAAGTTATTATCAACAACAAAGAAATAGAGTAATACAAGTTTTCTCAAATTTTTCTCAAATAAAAAATATAACTTTACTAAGGAAACATAAGAAATGAATACTTTCTTTGTACATTATGATAACCTAAGTTTTAGTAAAATAATTTGTTAATATTCAAAGTTTTCACAAAAATCTTAAGAATAAACTCTTTTTAACTCCATAACAAAACTAAGAAACAAACTAGTTTTCAAAGTTAAGATGAATTCAACCCATAAAGTTATAACCCACTTAGGAAAATAATGATTTTTAAGTTTGTAAAGAAGAAACTTATTTTCAAAGAATATAAAAAAGATAAGGTTAAAATCAAATGATTTTATCAATAAAGATGATTCTTTTCAAAGGATATAAAAGAACACGTTTTTAGAAAATAAAAACTTATATTTTAGATAATAAATATAAGAAGACAAGACTCATTTTCTAAAACCATTCTAAATACAAATTTATAAAAAGGTTTTCAATAACTTAATACAATTTTGATAACTTTGATCTTTTATCACTAGAAGTAAAATTTATGAAAGATTAAGGTTAAAGGAAAATTTACTTGTTTTAGAAAAATGAATGAAGAAAATAAAATAAGAATATACTCATTTATAATAATGTATGAAAATATAAAGTTTCTTCAAAATTCTTGAAAAGAAATTTATCAAGTTAAGTTTTAATACTTTAAAAAGAATTGTTTTATGAAATAAATTATTGATACACTACCATTAGAATTTTTGCATATGAAGTAAGCTAATCTACATACTCAAAGAATTTATCAATTATATATATATATATTTCTATATTTTTACTAAAGGATTTTTAAATGAAGTTGAGTTAGAAAATAGTTTTGCTATAGCATTTTTTAGCCCAAACGGCATTATGTTATAACAATATGTACCAAAGGAGGTAACAAAAGAGGTGTGAACTTCATCGGTTTTTTTCATCTTGATTTGGTTGTAACCTAAGAAGGCATCCATGAAGCTTGGCAGCTCATGACTTAAGGTGCTATCGACGAGCTAGTCAATCTAAAGTAATGGGAAATTGTCTTTGGGGCATGCTTTATTTAGGTCGATATAGTCTACACACATCCACCATTTCCCATTAGATTTTTTTATCATTATCATATTGGCCAACCAAGTTAGGTATTTCTCCTTCCTAACAAATCCATCTTATAGAAGATTTTGGACCTCCTCTTCGATGGTAGCTTGTCTCTTTAGGGTGAAGTGTCTGATCCTCTAGCGGATTGGCCTTTGAGTTTTGTTTACATTTAGCTAGTGGGTGATTACGTTCGAATTGATGCCAGACATGTCAAAGGGTGACCATGCGAAGGCATCTCTATCTGCCTGCAAGAAGGCAATTAAGCTCTCTATTAGGTTAGGAGGAATCAATGTCCATACTTTTGTAGTGTATTTGAGCCAATCATCGAAGACGAGTTCTTTAGTGAGCTCGGCAGGTTCACTACGAAGTTTAGGCCGATCTTTTGGTTTAGTGTCAAAGAAAATATGACATATGAGAAGCATCCAAGGATTTTGGATTTCAAGATACTAACCCTTTGGAATAAAGAAATCAAATATGCCAAAATCTTATGGGATCCCTAAACCAAAGAAGTTACATGGGAATTGGAGGAGAAAATCATAAATAATTATCCTCAACTGTTTGAAGAATCAAGTAAACTTGAAGCTTTGAGGACAAAGCTTCTTTTAAGGGGAGGAGGATGTAATTCCCAATTTTTTCCTTAATCAAGTTAAGACAAAGTTTAGAAATTTAAAAATCAATATAGCTTTAATATAAAAGTTGGAAGGAATGGTGTAATTGGTAAAATTGTTTATGATAATATGCAGAGACTGAGCTAAATGAAATTAGAGGTCCAAAAATTTCAGTTGATCCATTTCAAATTGTCTATCAAGTTATTTTATTTTCAAACTTTCTTAGGAACTTGGATTTCTAAGCTTAACTCTTAAATTAAAAGGAATTTTAGTATAAATTGTCACAATAAAATTTTTATCTAAGTAAATTTATAAATCAAATTGATCAAATTTTGTATCAATTCTAAAGTTGAGTTTCTTAATTCTTTTGGCATCAAGAAGCTCAATTTACGCATAAAGACTCAATCCCATAGCCTTTTATCCCTACCATAATTAGCATGCATTCATCCACACATAATAATTTTTTAATATGCACAAAATGTCAAACTAACGTTAGCTAATATAAAGGATAACTATCAACTAAAATTGGACAAAAATCACTACATATTCTCGTTCTATAGGCGTCACTTTCTCTACTCCCTTATCATATATCCTTCATCAAATTTTCTTCTCAAATTCTTTAAAAATCTATTTCAAATACTCATGTAGAAGCTAATATCAATTTGGGTAAGTTATTACTTGTTTTTACTTTGTTAATTTTATAAGATAAATAAATTTATTAGAGTTCATGTTTGCTAATGTTGAATATAAGGTTGTTAATGATTTTGATACAAAATAAATGAAATTGAGTGATGCGACTACTAGTCTGTCATGCCCCGAAGGGTATCCTAAACATGGCAGTCAGCCACATATAATAACAAGGCTTAAGAAGGACTACCTTAGTCATGCAAAAGCCTTAGTATTACATGTAAGGCGTCTAGCACGGTAATAGGAGACGCTTTTGGGAAGCATAGTTTAAACAAGTAAAAATGAACAGACAAGAGTCCAGAAATAAAACATATTATATCATTAATATCCAAAGCTCTATTACATGATTTCTTAGGGGCATACCCCCGCTAATCCCAAGGATCGTAATAGACTTTACAACATCCAAAATACTACATTAAAGATTTCAAAGGAATTCTAATCTAAGTCTTCGAGCAGATTTCCTCTAAAAGCTTCAATATATAAAACTTACACGGATACGGGGAGGCCTCGAGCACAAAAATAGGTGTTCCTGAGAATACAAATACCTATAGGGGTATAAGCTTATGGGCTTAGTAAGTAAATCCCAAAATTCATACTCGAAGTAAATTATCAACCAAGTTTATTATTCAAACGTATGAAATGCAACTATCACGTGAGTATACAAGACATATGACTTTCCGGGAATCATATGTTGAATGAATTACGCCCTTCATTCGAGGTTGGGTATTCAGGCCAATTACAGCCACAACTTTTAAAACACTTTTATAGCTCTTACCGGCTCCTATACGCCATCAAAACTTGTGGTTATTACAGGCTCCTACTAGCCATCAATTTTTTTGTAGTTTTTACCGGCTCCTACTCGCCACTTACATGATATACCGGTTCTGTCTACCACCACTATTATACACTTGTCCCACCAATTATATAGTAGTGAATGAAATGTGACTCAACATATGAAGTGCATGAATAATTTCTTAATTAAGGTCTAGTAGTTATATTTAACTTCTTTCAAGTGATCAACCAATTTCAAACACTTTAAGATATTAATGCACATACAACTTTATTACAAACAAATCGAGTTTCGATATACTTAGTATTCTTTCAACATATTATTATACAACTTCCTTTTGATTTTTACCTAAATTCTAATGCAACTAATTTTTACAAGCACAATCAAGAGTTGAAAAATATCGGGGAGTAAACTCACTCAGCCATGATGACACCTTTCTTGAAATGGATGAGTTGTTCGGAATTTCCACTAATCGTAGTAATCTTCGGGATACAAACAATCTTCCTCGAGATTATCTAATCAAGAAGAATACAAAATGAGTATTTCATGAAGTTTCTCTTCTCGAAGATTCTAAACTTTTCTTAAAATCGTGGTAAAATCGTATAAGAGGAAATTCCAACTTAAAATGGCCATAACTTGCTCATTTTAACTCGGAATTTCGCGAATAATATATCGTTTTCTACCTACTCGAAAAGATCTACCCATTTCTAAACTTATTTTCAACAAACTAAGTCGTTTGGGTTCCAAAAAAGCAGCGACCAGATCCATGACGAATTTACAAAAACTTATTTTCTTCCTTTTATCAAAAGCTCACTTGAAGAGATAGATTTTCCAAATATTTTATAAGCTTTTGAAAGGTATATATGTGTATTGACTCATAACAAATGTATGAAGTAAATAAAGTTGTCTCAATTTATGAAAGAATAAAGTCTTGAATGATTTTGAGCTTGAGAATTTTTTTTTTGAAATATTCATTTGACTTTGAAAAGATTTTGAGTTACTTGAAATGAGTATTTCTTTTTCTAAATTTAATTTCTTGTAATTGTTCTAAATTTCTAAAGAATGATTTTTATTTTTCTAAGCTTAAATTCCAACAACTTTAATAACAATGTCATAAAAGAATATTTTTGTTTTTTGTGATTATTCCAAAAGAATTTCTAATACTTAATGAAAAATAAGTTTTTATAAAACCTTTTGTTTATTTAAGAAAAATCATTTCTAGGTATGTTTATGAGTTTTTAAGAAACTAATCTCTTCATTTATTTCTTCGAAAAGAATCTTTAATTTAAGAAAATACTTCCTCCTTTATTTTTGTTGAGACAAAAATCATTATGTTCATGCATGAATATGAATCATAAAATTATGAAAAGCTAAAAAAACATGATAACCCGAAAGGATAAGCAATTAAAGGAATAAATCAAGTATTGGGACCTTAGCTTCATCAAGGTACCCCTAGACTAAGAAAAGACTAGTCCTTAAAAGAAAAGAAAATATTTTGACTTGATGAGGACAAGTCTAAGACTAGAAAGACTAGTCTTAAAAACAACTTGAAATTAAATAAATAGCAAGGAAGTAAATAAATTGCATGAAAGGTAAATAAATTGCAAGACAATGAGCTTATATGCTCTAAACAGCTATATAGATATATTAGATAGTTACAAAACATAAAGTAACATAAAGGAATTTAGATTATGAACAAAAACAAAGTATGAACCTATTGTTGCTTTCGTAACCTTCATGGTTTTAGAAAACACACATTAAGTTCATACTAAGTAGATGAACATATGAAAATCTTGAAGGCATTTTACCTAAAAGAAAGAAGAAGAAGAGAACTTCTTGTAAGAGACTTCTTGGAGAATTTTGAGAGAGATTTGGGTAGAGTAACTTTAGTGTAGAAGAAGTGGAAGTATGAGGGCGTATTTATAGGAAAATATGGGAGATAATTTGTGTTAATTAAATAAAGTAAAAGTAAAACAAATTGGAAGAGAGAGAAGGGTGTGGCCGGCGCATACATGGGGAAATGGGGGAGAGAAATTTAATTTTTTTGTTATTTTGTTAATTAAAAGTAAGAAATGAAATATGTGAAATTGTATTGGAAATAAAAATGTGTAAGAAATAGGTGTATGGGTTGTAAGAGTAGGTTGTAAGAAAAAGTAGAGATAGATGAATAGTGTAGAATAGTAGAAAATAGTGTATGTAAAAGTAGACATGACAATTAAATGCCGATAGTAAGAAAATAAGCGTATAAATGCGATATCTGATATTTTTATCTACCGAAAAATTATAAAATTGATATTTTTAAAAATCTTATATTTTTACTAGTCTAACGGTATATTCGGAATATTTTTACTATTCCAAGCCCGGGACACGTTTTTCAAGAACTGTGTCCGATCTGATTTAAAGGACACTTGAATTTCGAAAATCTAATATTTTTATATAACCTATAGCTATTACGAACTATTATCGCTAATTATTCCAACTTCGTTTTCTAGGGCTAAAGAAAACGGCAATGCTGGACTTAAGCGGTTACAATAAACTAAGGTTTTGTTAACCTTGGAAAATCCGGTTGACTTCCGATTAGGGTTTAAACTATAATTCGAATCCAAAAATTTCGGGGATTTACATAGTCTAAGTCTTAAATCATTGATATAATAAACTTTGTTGGTTTGAATAAGTTAATGTTGTGGATGGCTAAGTATAGTGTAAGTGTATATGTATAATGCTAATTTGAAGTTGCAGGAGGAACATGTAGGTCTTATATGTTGATGTTGAAGTGTGTTTGTTGGAGATAAGATCATAATAAGTAGTTTGGAAGTGTAAAAGTTTCAAAGTTTGGAAATACAAGTTAGGGTTTGGTTAATCATGGGCATGATATAGGGAGAGGTAGTCTCTGATCAAGTTGTTTTGTCGGATCACCGGAGTGATCAAGCCCTTAGTAGCCTTAGATGTTGCAACTTTAGTTGATCATGGGCATGATCAAAACCTTAGTAGCCTCAGATGTTTGAGTTTTGGATGATCATGGGTGTGATCCAAACTTTAGTAGTCTCGAGTGACTCAACTTTACATAATCACGAGCGTGATTATGCTCGTGATTAGGAATCACAACCTTGATCCTTTGATTACCTATTTCACCTATTTAAAAAATAATAATATATATTATAAATGTGTGGACAAATACTAGTTTAAGAACTTTTATGGAATCTTACTCAAGTTAGATTATGAAGTCAACGATTAAAATATGTTAAGTTATAATGTTTAGAGTCAATTTGTTAGTTAAGTTTGAGTAGTTGAATATATATATGCACACACATAGCATTTTATAATTCCTTAGAAACCAATGAACTAAGATTATGGTAACATGAAGTTAGGACACTTAGGCATAAATAGAAATTCTTACTTAGTTATATACTTAGTAATACTTATTTATTATTTTATAAGAGCTATCAATCAAGATCCGAACTTTCCAATAGACTATTATAATGCTAAGACAAGATGCACCGGTGAGTAACTAAAATCTTCTCACTCTGTTTGTGATTGTAATGTAGTTGTCACGCCCCATAGAATACTCTAAATGTAGCAGTCCACCGCACATAATATTAAAGCTAATGAATAACAACCTTAGTCATGCAAGAGCTTCGATATCATGTATAAGGTGTGCTTCCAAGATAGTAGGAGACTCAATGGGGTATTACATTTAAGCAGATAATAAAAGCATGTACGAACTTATAAAGATAAACATGTAATATTCATTAAAATAAAGTTTCTTATAACTTCTTAGGGGTATTCTCTCATTCTAAAAGCCTTGCTCAAGCAAAACTAGCTTAGTGAGATAATTCCTTTCTTCAAAACATTTCCATAAAACATACAAGTATTTTAGGAATCATATAGGAAGCATCAATCACATGAGCAACAAATACACAGATTAACCGAAAACCATGTGTAGTAGGATTTTACGCCCTCCATGTCGGGGTTGGGTGCGTTTACCGACCTATACGGACCTCATGATTTGCAGACTTACGGCTTTATTGCCTTGTAGACTTTAGCTTTATAGCCATGTAGACTTTTGGCTCTTACTACCCACACTACAACTCCTCGTTTCCCCATACAATAGAATAATAGTGAAAATAAATGTGATCACAATATGTTATGCATGAATTGTTTTCAATATAGGGTTATTCAATTATCGTCGAGTTCAAGTTAAAGGTGACCATAACAATATTCATCATACCATTGCAAGAAAACATAAGTTATTCACCAATTTCCTCTTTTGATATACTAAGCTTTTATTCAACAATCATATCATTCAATCATGAATCCAAATCACACAACGTTTATTCATTTATCTTTTTCCTTACTCTCTAGTGCTACTACTTACAAGCACAATTCAGGAAATGTATTTAGTAAAGGATTAACTCACTCCATGACGATCACTCCTAGTGGAAATAATCTTCCAAGAAGTCGATATTGGTTTCCTCTTCACCTAAACAAGATGAAATACCTAAAATAAGTCTTTAATAGAATTTCTACTTTAAAAATTCTGAGCATATCTTTAATTTGCGGTAAAATCGGATTTGAAGGAAGTTCCAATTTAAAATGGTTATAACTTGCTCATTTTAATTCAGAATTTCGCATATTATATGTCGTTTTCTACCTACTCGAAAAGATCTATCCATTTGTAAGGTTACTTTTACTATAAAAGGTCATTTGTGTCTCGGATTAGAAGGGTACAGATTTAATATGAAAATTCCATCCTTGAAAAACAAAAAATTCTAATCTTTCCTTTACCAAGGCTTGTTTAAGTAAAACTCAAATATGTATATTTTTGAAAAGAATTTCTTATGTATATAAATATACTCATAATTTATGCACGAAGCTATAGGTGTTGTCTTATTTAATTTATTTCCTTAAAACAACATTTTTCTAGTGTTTTGGAAAATTTGGATTTGTTAGACTTTACTTTATGTGGGTGAAGTAACTTATAAATTTTTGGATGATCAAAATATAATATAATATATTTTGATTCTTTAGTTTATCAAAAGTGATTTGAAAATAAAGTTTGGTCTTTTGAGATTATCTACAAAATTTATTTCTAGAAATTGAAAAAATAGAGTTTCCAAAAGTTTTCTTTAGTAGTAATTGATGAGTTTATTCTTTGAAAACTTATTTTCATTTTCCTTATAAGTTGATTTTCTTGAAAACTTATTTAGCTCTTGGTTTAAAAGGTTGGTAAAAATAGTACTAAGTTATTACATATCAAGACTTCTTTTGTTATTTGAAAAGAAAATATCTTTTGACTTTAAAGAAACTTCTTTTATTAATAGTTTAAAATTTCATGAGGAGTTTACATAAACTTTTAAAGAGATTTATTTGAAAATATTTTTCTAAATCTTTGGAAAAACTTTGATCAAATTTTATTCTTTCATCAAAAAGGTTCATTTTCTTATTTGGACAATAACTTATTAGCCATACATGAATATGATCATGTACTTTATAAAAGCTAAAAAAATATCATAAGATAAAGTAATAAAGAACATAAGAAATAAATAAGCAAAATAATAATTGTCAAGTATTGGGAGCCTTAGCTTCTTCAAGGCTTCCCGGGACTAAGAATAGACTAGACCAAAGAAAAAGAAAATTGTTTTTACTTGATGAGAACAAGTCTAAGACTAGAAAGATTAGTCTTAAGACAACTTGAAAGTAAATAAATTGCAAGAAAAGTAAATAAATTGCAATAAAAAACGAGTTTATATGCTCTAAAAGATATATATAACTACATAAATATATTTAGTTAGGCATACATAGAACAACATAAGAAAATAGTTTCATGAACAAGAACAAAGTATGAAATATTGTTGCTTTCCTAACCTCCATGGTTTAGAAAACACACACATGTTCATACTAAGTAAATGAACATATAGAAAGCTTAGACTATTAACTATAGAAGAAGAGGAAACTAGAGAAAATTTGAGAGAGCTTTTGGAGAGATTTTAAGATAGTAAGAGCAGTGTATGAAAGGTGTGAAGGAAATGGAAGAAAGAGGTGGTATTTATAGAAAAAGTAGAGGATAATTTGTGTTAATTAAATAAATAAAAAATAAAACAAATTGTGAGTGTATGAGGGAAGGCCGGCGCAAATATGAGTGGAAGAGGGAGAGAAATTTTATTTTTTTATATTTTTTGTTAATGAAAGTAAGATATGAGAGATGTGAAGTTGTATTGGAAATGAAAATTGTAAGAAAATAGGTGCATGGTTGTAAGAGTAGATTGTAAGAAAAAGTAGAGATAGATAAATAGCGTAGAATAGTAATGAATAGTGTAATATAAAGTAGATATGACAAATAAAGTACCGGTAGTAAGAAAATACGCGTATGATTGCGATATCTGATATTTTTAGTTATCGAAATATTATAAAAATGACATTTTTGAAAACCTTATATCTTTATAAGTCTATCGGTATATTCGGAATATTTTTACTATTTCGATCCCCGGGAGACGCTTTTTGAAAACAATATCCAATCGGGCTCAAAACGAATTTTGGTTTAACTAATCTGATATTTTTAAGATTTCTTATATTATTACGAATTATTCTACACACTAATCTCTCACTTACTCACTTAGGGTTACGAACACGGGATTCCTAAACTTGAACGGTTGAGTTTGACTAGGGTTTTGTTGACTTTAGGATTTCCGGTTGACCTTCTAATTAGGGTTTAAGCTTAATTGATTGTAAAACTTTGGGGGTTTACAGTAGTGACATATAATTTTAATACAATCTAAATTTAATAGATGTATCGGGATTAGGGAACAATGCATATTATATTTTGTTTGATTGAGTGATAACTAATTGTATGGCTTTGATTGATTAACATGCATTATTGATTGTTTGAAAATTCATTGGCCGCCAAGTAAATTGATTTAAATCTTACTCGATTGATAAATAAATTAGACATACATTACATGACATTATAAAATTGCATTTGCATGGTATTCTCATCATGTATTATTATTTTAGTTATGTGGTAATGCTTTGTTATGTCTAGTTAATCTAGTAAAGGTTACAATTGGGTCACTAGCTTTATAGGAACTAAGCAGGCACTAAAGGATATCGCCTAATGAGAGTTGGCTTGAAATGATAATACTTAATGGAGTTTCTAAGATCTAAGCGGAGTTGAGAATATATTATATATGCATTTATAAATAGTAAATGGGTTTGAAAATAATTACTCCTTCCTTAGTTCCTTGGGCCTCTTAGGCGTGAAATACTAGAGCTAGTCCATCAACTCTTAAGAGAGGATGTAAATCCCTATAAGTTTGGATTACGGTCATCCAAACTATGTTTGTTATATATGTTTAATTGTTGCATTGCATATGATTGTTAATTAAACATTGCTTATTTTAATTGATTTATGTTAAGATTCTATTAGTCACTAAGTTTATTGTGCTCACGCTCCAATAGATTGTTATTCATAGGACTTTAAGGGGGAAGATCAAGACCAAGACCAAGACCAAGAAGATGGAGTTAGTATAAACATTAAAGCTTTTTAATCTTGGACTTGAAAGAGAATATTTGTTGTTGTAGTAGAACTCTTAAAGATTAATGTTTATAATAGTTTAAGCAATTGTATTGTAACCTTTTGAAGTTCTTTTATTATAAGTCTAATATTGAAGTATTTTGAAGACAAAGTTTGTAAAATTGTCATATGATGATTCAAGACTTTTGTAAATCTATTCTTATATGTAACTTTATGTATGCAAGATCTTTCGTATCCTAATCAACTTTCAATCTTGTTTTAAATGTCTACACTACGATGTACTCTGGTAGCTGCATCTTCATGTATCATTCATGGAACAAAATGAATTTCTATGATTTCAATTTGTTACATGTTATATGGATGCTATTAGGATATACTATGCGGGTATGATAGAAATGGTTTAGATCAGGTTAAGTGCAGCTCACAACATAGGATAGTAGAATTTGGGTTGGTACAGTGGGTTATGAAATCATGCCTTATCAAAGAACAAGGTGTTAGCAATCTCATTCTCTATATATAGAGGGGTTAGTCAGAAGTTCGATCAGTTTTGGACTTTGGTTCTATGTTTGGTTCAGGGTAGTGCTTGTTTAGTAATGGTGGTGACTATCCCTGGTTTAGTTTTGAGCATTAAGGGCCGTTTATGGGTGTGGGTTTGATGTGTGAGCATAGGTTTGGTTTGGGGTTGTTGGAAAAAAATAGTAGTGGTTGCTTAAGTTGTGTCGTATTTTTGTTGGTGTGTATAAGGTGTGTTTAGGTTGGTTTAGTTGGCGGTTATGTTGGCAGGGTACATGGTTAAGGTGGTTCAATATCGGTTTATGGTTCTTGTTAGGGTATTTGGCTTAGGATTCATATTTAGGTTGAGGTTGTTAATGGTGTGGTCTTAGTGATCTCGATGGTGGCTATATGATGTTTTGGGGGCGATTAATTTCTAGAGAGGTGGTGTTAGAGATGCTTTGGAAAAGAGAGGGGGAATGCCAGGAGAGAGAAAGTAGAGAGAATGTGTCAAGAGTAGAGAGAAGGAGAGAAAGTCCAAGTTTATTTTGTTTTAAATATCCCTCTCAAAATATAACTTCGTGTGTGTTTAATTTGTGAGAGAAAGAATCCATTATGAAGGAGTAACTTTACACTTTCAAAAATTCAAAAGTTTTGGGTTTAATTAATGAAAGTTCTGACTTTTTATTTCAAAGGAAATTTAAATGTTAGATTCTATAATTTTAAAGCTTCTAGGACTTGTAACTATGGAATTCTATGGAAAAAAATAAGTTGAAGAAGTGTCGATTCCAACTTTTGAAGGTTAAATCAAGCTTCCATGGTGGGAGGGAGTCCATGTCTAGTTCTTGGTGACGAGCTAGTGTATGCGTCACAATTGCCAAAACGACAAAAAAAAAAAAGAAAAAAGAAGATTACACTTGCTTTTTAGGCCAATGTCATTGAACTGCAATCTCTCCTAAGCAAATCCAAACCTTAGCCATCTCAACTACATATGTTATCATTCTATTTATTTTATAAAAATCTATTTAACTCAAAATGAGTAAGTCTAATACAATTTTAAATAATTTGGGTTGCAAAAAAACATATGAGTCGAGGGTCTAAAGCATTTATAAATGCAACCCAATACATTATAAAATCAATACTAAAGTTATAAAAAGCTAATTCACGAACACAAGTACATATACATATTATTACCCCACTAAAAAATTTATTTTTACATTCCTTTTCTCTTCATCTTTGCTTTTCTCTAATACACACACACACACACACACACACATACACATTTTGTTTTTCCAATTTTTTTTTAACTTTATTTATGACTTCTATATAAACTTATTTACCTAAAAGAGGAACGGGGTTTCCTAATTTCTAAATTTTTTAATTTTTTAATTTTTTTCCTGATTTTGCTATTTTTATTATTTTCTATTTTTTTTGTGATTTTGTTTTATTATTCTTTTGTCAACTATTTTATTTTTACCATTATCACACATTTTTTAAAATCTATTAATTATTATTTTTCTTTTTTTTAAGGGTAATAAAAATGGGGTGTCAACATTTACTATTATTTTTATTCATTAATTTGACTTGTTTTTTTAATATATTTATATATAAATATATATGATATTGGGCAAGGATGTGACCTTATCACTAGGAATGCAATAGCGCAAGTTTGGGACAAATTTTACAAAACTCAAACTTAACACCTTATGAAGTTCCCAAGACCTGTCCTAAACCTTATTGGGCTTTCTTTCGAAACTGGAAACCTACCCAATAGACCTTATGGTATACCCAAATCCAAACCTAAAACTCGTTTTGGAAGCAAGTGATCACATAAGGAAATTATAAGATAATCTTACATTATAATCTAACTATTTCCATTGTACCAAATTATTTTTAAATCTAAGCATCAATTTAAGAGATTAAAATTTTAAGCCAATGTTATTGCTTAAGAAATTTAATGAGCCTTAGAAGAGAGATCAGTCTTGCTAGGGTCTTTTTTCACATGAGTTCAATTTAGTGTATGAAGGCTAAATTTCATTTTGTTTAATAATTATTTTTTAATATAAAATTCTAAGAGTAAGATGAAAAGTAATTCTGATTTAGACAAACTTTAACTTGCATGTTGAAATCAATATTTGCAAAACATATATATATATATATATATATATATAAAATGAACTAGTTATCTTTTTTATGCATCCTCCTCTCTTTGATTTTATTTATTTTTTGCAAAATAAAACTATAAATGCATCATTATTCTTGTATAAATTTTGTTTAACATTTTTGCAAAAATGTATTTTATATATAAATGCATTATTATTTCTATATATATTCCAAAATAAAACTAGAAATGCATTATTATTCCAAAATAAAACTATATGTTTGTCTTAATAGCTTTCATTTTTTTATTTTTCTTAAGAAGTTCACATGTACCCACCAGGCTCCAATTTAATCCCCTAGCCCAACCCAAACCTTATATGATTTTAAGTATAAGTATGTACATATATTCTTAGAGTCTAAAGCTCACTAATCTAACTTCTCATTCATGCTCTTATTTCCTTGCTCATTTACTTATTTCATGCTTATTAGTCACTTCTAGTTTTAGATATGTCCTCATCAAACCAAAACATTTTGGGACTTGCCCATAACCTAAGTCCTGGAGAGCCTTGATATGAATCTAAGACTCCCATATATTCTTGTTACTATATTGCTTTTCTTTTCTTTATGGGACTTGTCCATTTCTATTTTCCAAGAAGACTTGAATAAAAATCTAAGACTTCTACATTTTCTTTCTTTATCTTTTCGTTAAGCTTTTCTTTACTTTTTACGGAACTTATCCATTTGTAAGTTTCAGGAAGTCTTGATACCAAGCTAAGACTTTCATATTTTGTTCTTATATGCTCATTTGTTTTTTTTTTCTATCTCTTTTATTTTCTACATAGATTTATTTTTCATCTGATAACATAACTATAAGTTCATATTCATACATGATCATAAAATGATGTTATTGTTTTAATAAAAATTTCAAAACAAAGTGAGTTATTTCTTTCAAATAAAAGCAAGACTAAACTCTCAAGAGAAATTATTTTCAACACTTAGGAGAAATTCTTATTAAGACCTAGAATAATGCTTCAACTACATTTTTTTCATAATAGTAGAATAAAGTTATCATAAATTTTTAATTTTGCTATGCAATTTTTTTTTAAAAACTTATTTATAAGGCTTATGCCAATACTCTGATAAACAATAAAAACAAAACTATTTTTCCAAGTCAAGCTTAAATTTAACTCACTAGTTAAAAATCCGCTTAGAAATAAAATTGGTATATAACTTAAAGAATTAAGTTTTAAGGAATAAATTCATTTTTATTCAGTTCAGAAAGTATAAAGATAAGGGTCATAATAGCTAGACACTCACTTATAACAAACAAAAATTTTTAGTTTTCTTCCAACAATTTGAAAAGAGATTTTGTAAACTTCACTTTTCAAACTTCTAAGATAAATTGTTCTATGAGAAATCATTGTTGGAGCAACATTACTAGAATCATGCATATAATGTGGGTATTATCTATATTAAGAGAATTTTCAACTATATAAACATCTATGTGCTTGCTATAGGATTTTTTAATAATGTGAAACTTGGAAAAATTACAATTTGAGGGGTAAAATTATTTTATGAATTTTGTACCAACCCATTTTGAAACATAAATGGATTTAAACGTTAAAAACAACCTTAAATAGATAGATCTTTTCAAGTAGGTATAAAATGACTATCAATATGTGAAATTCCGGGTTAAAATGATCAAGTTATGGCCATTTTAAGTTGGAATTTCTCCTATTCTGATTTTTTATAAAAATAATGAAATAGAATTAGAAAGTTTAAGTAGAACTTGCACAAAATACTCATTTCAAATATTCCTTTTGTTTAGGTGACAAGGCAGGCGAGATTCCTTACTTTGAGGACTATTATGACTAGTGGATTGCCCGAGTTATGGCTAAGTGAGTTTATTTCCTTAATTGTTGTACTTATGTTTTTATTTGTAGTATAGTAGCACTAGACTAGGGAAAGATAAAAATATGGAAAGTGCATGTACCTTATAATGTTGGTTGAAATTATTCTAAGTATATCGAGTCTTGAATTGTCTCTAGTTAAATTGTTGTTTCTAGTACCATATTAAAGTGTCTTCCGATTCTATGATTGCCTCTAAAATATTTAATATCATGCCAAGAGCGTTTAATTAAATAAATCCATGCATAACATGAAGTGAGTTTCATTGCATTCACTACTATACCCTTAGTGGGGCAAGAGCATAGTGGTGGTGCTACATAAGGGCTGATAAATCTGCATTTGGCACGTAGGAACCTGTTTTTAATCTATGGTTGTAGGGGCCCGGAACACTTAACCTCGAATAAAACATATAAATCCATTCAAACCTATGATTTCCAGTTAATCATGTGTTTTGCTTGCCCATGTGTTTGTTGCATTACATATGCTTGTATAATTAACTTGTTTGATGTTGTTGTACGAGTACATTGTTGTAGTTTCCCTTTCTTTGGTTAAAGCCCTGATGATATTTTTCTCAGGTATCGACTTTTAACTTAAGGAGCTTTTGGAAGAAGTCATGGCATAGAAGTAGACTTAGACATCCATAGAAATCTCCTATGTATTTATTTTGAAAAACAAACTTTGGAGCTTATGTAATTATTTCAATGGGGCTATGGCCCTCGTTCTATTTGTAAGACTCCTATTTTATATTTTGCTTAAGTTAAGATGTTATGATTTCCATTCTTGAATGTTATATCTATAACTCTTTAAACTACTTGTTGCAAAGAATGATCCTCTATGGTCATGAAAGTATGCCTTACACCTAGTATCGAAGCTTTTGCATGATCAAGATAGTCATTCATAAGCTTTAATATTGAGTGTGTCAGACTGTCCCATTTAGGATATCCTTTGGGGCATGATGAAGTCAATTCACATTCCCATATTTATGTTAAGGAAATGTATAAGGTTGTCCAATTGATATTACCCCTCCAATGGTGCCATTAGAGATATTTATAGAAGGATGAACTTTGTCGGCTACTAGCATAGTGGGATCATAGGGCAATAGAAGGTTAATGATGATTATTAAGGAGGTGGGACCAATTTAGTTATAACCGAATCAAGAATTTGATTCAGACATGCTAGAGGGGGTTAGGAGTTGAGGAATAAATTGGGTTCAACTAAGGTTAAACCAGTGTTAATAAAAAGGAAAAATATAAGGAATTATGAAAGAAAATATATATGCTACCACTTAGATAAATCATATTTAGATAAAATTCATCAATTAGCTAATAAATTCATACATGCCATATACTTAAAAAGAAAAGAAAGTATAATATAATGATCATATTTTATAAATTTGTATTATAGTATGAATATGTATTTAAATTCTATTAAATTTTTTTCCAAGCCTGGTCAACTGGGTTAGTCTGGATCAATGCCCATTTAGGTTGATGCCAATCTAGACCAAATGCATGGATTGACTCACTATCATAGTAGATTCTGATTGAATCGAATTGAGCTAGTCGAATCGATCTGGGTCTAACAACATTGGGTAGGACAGAACTACTAATCCATGTTTAATTGTGGCCCATCCCAAACAGTTGAGAAGGATGCACCAAGTGGTCCTAGGTTAGAACTTATTTAGTCATAGCACTCATTAGGTTAGGTTTTGTTGGTCCCACTTAAATAATCAAGAAGGGGGGTTGAATTGATTATTAATAAAAATTGTAGATTTTCACCTTTTAAAAAAAAGTATTCCCCTTCATTTTTACATATGAGAATAATATAAACAACTAAAAAAATATGAAAATAAATTGCAAAAAATAAAAGAATAGGGAAAAGAGAATCATGCAGCAATTTATAATGGTTTCGCCTTGTGCATCAGTCCACTCTTCCAACTCCAAGCCGAGGACCTCGTTATATTACGGGTTTGTTCCACTACATCCAATAACTTCAAATTACAAGACTATAGAATCCTCTCTACTCGATTCTCACACTTATCCTCTAGCTATAATCGATCTATAAAGTTTAATCCTGTAATAAAAAAAAAAAAATAGAAGGAAACAACATGTTCCATTTGTCAATAAGGAAATAACAAAATTAAGATTGCAATAAAGAATAAAAAGTTGCACTAATCAGCTCGTGTAGGATTATAAGTAGTAGCAGTTTCTATTTGCTTCTCATGGTTAAGAAGGTGTTTTTTTATTTGATCACAAGATTCTATGAAACTTTCTGGGTTAGTGAAGTAAGTCTTCTTTTTCTTCGTTCTCTATCTCTCTTTTCTTTTTCAATAGCAGAGTGTTTCTTGGCGTCATATTTCTTCCAGAGGAGAGAGAGAGAGAGAGAGAGATCAGTTTCAAAGACTAGAAGGAGAAATAGCAAAGTTTCGTGAGGTTTTGTATAAGGTTCTGTATTTTCTTGGTGAAAAAGAAAGCTTTTGTTTGAACGTGAAAAGTATCAGTTGTGTTCCTTCTTCCTTCTCACACCACATGTAATTCTCTCTATTTTACTTTCAAAGCATCGTAAGTATATCAACCTCTCTATTTTTCTTCTTCTTTGGCCTCGGTAACTATACTCTTTCTCTAACGTTCAAAAAGCTATTCTTCCTTATCTGTTTTTCAAATTCAAATTCTATTGTGATCTTTAAAACTAGTTGCAAGTTATGGATAGGCTTTTCCTTGTATTTCTTGGATGAAATCTTATGAGCTTTATCATTTTTCAAATTCAAATTCTGTAACGGAAGGATGATGATATGCCTTGTTTGATTTTTCGTCAAAATCTTGTTGTTATTTGTTATTGTTGTTCATCATGATTTTCTTCCTTGTGATCTCCTTCCTCATCCCATCCAAGATAACGTTTATCTTCTTTTAATCTTCTAGGCAAAATCCCATGAAAATAAATGCCTTGGACATAGTAGATACTGATAAATCACTTGTCTTGAAGGAGAAAAACGTGTAGAATCTGTCCAAACAAGGTCTAGTACTGTTCATGAAGATTTCCATCGTTGATGAGAGATAAACTTTGAAAAAAACTTTAAATTCCCTTGGATTAAACTAACTTAAGTGGAACAAATGAGTATATAACCCAAATAAATTCATTTACTCAGACCTAGGTCTTCAAGATTTATTTTTTTACTGAACTGGAATGGTTTGTATCAAGTTGAAGAATATGAACAGTGAAATCACGTAACATAGAATTGCTATCAAAAGTACAATGAAAGGTTCTGTAAAAGGTTTTGGATTTCTGAAAAAATTCTTTATCCTTAAAGCAACCTTCTGGAAAAACATTCTGGATTTCTGATATTGTTCATCATTTTTCTTCTTTCTCTTTAATCTTGATACTGCACACTTAATAAACTCATTAGTAATCATTTTTACTCTTTTATTATCATCAAAACCTATTTTAAAAGAATCTAACATTCTTCTCCTTTTTTATGATAACAAAACCTTTGTATTTTTAGAGAATATAACATTTTCCCTCTTTTTGATGATAACAAAACCATTGTTAAACAAAATAATTCTCTCCCCCTTTTTGTTATCAACAAAAAACACATTCATAGAATATGACCAAATATGAATTCCTTTAATTCAAAGGACAAGTACACTTTTCAAGCATGCAAGTCTAATCATTTTTGTGCATAAGTTTCTTTAAAATAACAGAATTTTGTAAATAATGCAGAATTCTTTTTTAAATTGCAGAAATTTCACATAATATTTCACAAAATGCAGAATTTGTACAATAAAGTGTAATTTTTTTTATTCTAATGTTGTTTTTCTTTTAAATTGAAAAAAATGTAGAATTAGTACTTGAATTACAGAATTTTCACATAATATACAGAAAAATTGCATATTTTGTGTAGTAAAGTGCATAAATTGTAGAAATTGCCAGAAAAATGTACAAAAGTTACATAAATTGTAGAAACATGCATAATTTTTACTAAAAAGAAGCATGAATAGCGCAAAATTCAAAAAAGTGCAAAATTTTGTCAAAAAGACTCAGAAATTTATCAAAAATGCAGAATTTAGCATGAAAAGTGCAAAAATTTGTTCCTTTAACATACTCATAACAAATATTGCAAGCTGAAACAACTTCAACACATTTGTTCTAGTTATTTTTCTTTGTTTCAAACATTTCTCCCCTTTTTTTATTTCAAAAAAGAATAACTAATAATTTTTTCCAAAGAATTTCCTTTCTCTTTTATCTTTTATCTTCTCCTTCTTTATAAATTTCTTTCAGAAACTATGCTCCCCCTTAATATGATATCAACTAATTTTATATTAACCAAAAACAACATATTTCGAAAATTTGTTTAGGATCATAAAGAGAAAAACATTTGATGGAGTTGAAATATTAACACTAAACAAATAACTATTCTTTTTCTTCATGAGAATCACATTTTTCTTTCTTTACCATTTGAGATGCTGACTTGCCAAGTTCATATCCTTCTACTTATTGCCTCAAGTACCTGAAATCACTAATAAACAAATTATACCTTTTTACGAATCTAGACTAACTTGAGTCCTTTGAAAGACAAGCTTGTGTTATCAATATGATTAGCTTGATGATTACTAAGCTTGTTTCTCTTATAATAATAATATTTTTCTATATGACTAGGTTTATTACAAAAATAACATGAATAAGAATAATTATTCCAGTACCTATTGTTTACCTATTTCAAGTTGTTCTGAATGGGCTAACTTCTGGAATACTTTATAATATTATTTTGATGATACCCATAGGAAGGATAACTTCTGAATACCTTCTGGTATATCCTTTGGTTTTTCTCATATAATCTCTTTTCATGTGATTTAATTTGAAATCTTGACTTTTAGTAATTGATCCACATTTGTACTTGGTTTAGCTTTTTCAAACACGGTTTTTTTAGATGCAATTGAAATAGATCCATGCTCATATCCTAAATCATGCTTTTCACAAGATAATATTTGAGATGAAATCAACATTGTCAACTTTTTATCATTTTCATTAAACTTGTTAAAGGTGTTCTTTATTGAACTAGATAAGTCATCTATTTTTACTTTTAAAACAAGCATACTATTGTCTTTTCTTATTTTCTCAATATCAACATGCAATTTTTCATTATCATGCTTTAAGATGTCATTTTCATCAACAAGCAATTTGTTTGTTTTTTTCAAAACATCTTTTTCATTCTTAAGTGATTTTACCTGATTATCATACTTAGCTAATTTCAAATCAGCCTTTTAAAGAGCTTTTAATAACTTTTTCATTTCAACAAGCATGTCATCTTTAGTTACTTGACTATCAGATTCAGAATGTACCTCAGAAGTAGCCATAAAACATAGATATGCTTGTTCCTCCTCTTCATCAAAAACTTATGGATTACTTTTCTATATCATCTATATCACTCCATGTAGCCATTAATGATTTATTTTTCTTCTTGAATTTCTTCATTTTCTTAATGAGAGTTAAACATTCATACTTAATATGACCCGGTTTCTTATATTCATAACATTGGATCTCCTTCTTTTCTTTTTTCTTCTCCTTTCCTTTGTAAGATTTTCCTATATCAAAATCTTTGTAACCACACTTTTTATAGGTAATAACTTTCTCACCTTTCTTCTTTAGAATTTGGCTTGGCTTTCTGGTCAAAATAGTTAAGTCCTCTTCTTCATCATTCTCACTTTCATCAGATTCAACTTGATTAGCCACAACTTCTTTTGCTTTGAGAACTATTCCTTTGGTACTACTTTATGCTCCTTGAGCGGTTTTTTTGTGAGATTCATAAGCCATTAATTTTTCTCTTAGTTGGCTAAGAGAAAGTTTGTTGAGATCCTGTGCTACTTCTATAGCGATTTTCTTTGCATCCCAAGAAGGTGGTAGAATCCTCAACATTTTTCTCACTAGATCAGGATCGAGAAGTTTCTTTCCAAGCGATGCAAGCTCATTTGTTATAGCTATAAACTTGTTAAAAGCATCTTTAATAGATTCATCGGATTTAAATTTAAATAGCTCATACTGTTGAAGTAAAGAATTTATCTTGGTTTCTTTGATTGTGTTTGTTCCTCCATATCTCTCACACAATCTGTCCTAGATTTCTTTTGATGTTTCACAAGAGGATATCAGATAAAATTCTGATGCAGCAATAGTGATTAACAACAAATTTTTTGCTTTGTTGTTCTTCTCAATAAGCTTTAGCTCCGCATTTGTGAATCTAGTATCATAAGACATTTTTACTTCATTATCTCCAAATGCAATTACTTGCCAGGAAGCATAGGCATTAGCTTTAATGTATGTTTCCATACACATTTTCCAATAAGAAAAATTCGAACCATCAAAGAAAGGAGCACGATTAATTGCAACATTATTCTCAATCATTTTGTTTAGATCACTCAATTTAATAAAAAGAGCCCACTCTGATACCAATTGTTGGTTCCACTTAAATAATCAAGAAGGGGGATTGAATTGATTATTAATAAAAATTGTTGATTTTCACCTTTTAAAAAAATATTTCCCTTCAGTTTTAAATATGAGAACAATATAAATAATTAAAAAAATATGAAAACAAATTGTAAAAAATAAAAGAATAGAGAAAAGAGAATTAGGTAGCAATTTATAGTGGTTCCACCTTGTGCATTAGTCCACTCTTCCAGCTCCGAGCCGAGAACCCCATTATCCTATGAGTTTGTTCCACTATATCCAATAACTTCAAATTACAAGACTGTACAATCCTCTCTGCTCGATTCTCACAGCTATCCTCTAGCTAAAATCGATCTACAAAGTCTAATCTTGTAATCATATAAACTAGAAGGCAACAACACGTTCCTTCTATCAATAAGGAAATAACAAAATCAAGATTGTAATAAAGAATGAAAAATTACACTAATAAGTTCATGTAGGATTATAAGTAGTAGCAGATTGTGTCTTGGTGTTGTATTTCTTCCAGAGGAGAGAGAGAGATCAGTTTCAAAGACTAGAAGGATAAATAGCGAAGTTTTGTGAGGTTCTATATAAGGTTCTGTATTTTCTTGGTGAAAGAGAAAGCTTTTGTTTGCAACGTGAATAGTATCAGTTGTGTTCCTTCTTCCTTCTAACAACAGGTGTAAGTCTCTCTATTTTATTTTCAAAGCATCGTAAGTATATCAACCTCTCTATTTTTCTTCTTCTTTGGCTTCGGTAAATAGAGTCTTTCTATAGCGTTCAAAAAGCTATTGGAAGATGGATAAACTTTCCCAATAATCTCTTATTAAAATCTATTTTTCCTTATCTGTTTTTCAAATTCAAATTCTGTTGTGATCGTCAAAACTGGTTGCAAGTTGTGGATAGGCTTTTCCTTGTATTGCTCGGATGAAATCTTGTGAGCTTTATCCTTTTTCAAATTCAATTCTGTAATAGAAGGATGATGATAAGCCTTGTTTGATTTTTCGTAAAAAATCTTATTGTTATTTGTTATTGTTGTTCATCGTGATCTTCTTCCTCATCCCATCCAAGATAATATTTATCTTCTTTTTAATCTTCGAGGAAAAATCCCATGAAAATAAATTCCTTAAACATAGTAGATACTGAAAAATCACTTGTCTTGAAGGAGCAAAACGTGTAGATTCTGTCCAAACAAGGTCTGATACTGCTCATGAAGATTTCCATCGTTGATAAGAGATAAACTTTGAAAAAAACTTTAAATCCCCTTGGACTAAACCAACTTAAGTGGAACAAATGAGTATATTACCCAAAGAAACTTTAGATCACGTGATATAGAACTGTTGTCAAAAGTACAGTGAAAGGTTCTATAAAAAGTTTTAGATTTCTAAAAACATTCTATATCCTTAAAGCAACCTTCTGGATTTATGATACTTTTCATCATTTTTCTTCTTTCTCTTTAATCTTGATACTACACACTTAATAAACTCATTAGTAATAATTTTTACTCTTTTGTTATCATCAAAACCTATTTTAAGAGAATCTAACATTCTACCCCTTTTTGATGATAACAAAACCTTTGTATTTTAAGAGAATCTAATAAGTTCCCAAGCTAAAGGGTTGGTATTCTAACGAGGCGGTAAGGAGAGTAAATGTAGATTGGGCTTAGGCCTAACAAACAAATCTAAATGAGAAACAGATTGATCTGGGCCTAAGATACTTAATGGTCCATATTTAAACATTAGCGAGGTTTATTATATTTTTCTCTAAAAGTAAAAAGAATGTGGTGACAAATGAGTAGAAAACTCTACAAAATTTACAAAAATATACCTAATCTCAAAGTTTGCTTCATTAGAAAAATAATGTTGAAATTATTTTTTTTAAATAACCTTTTACTTTGATTATTTTACGTAATTTATACTAAGCAATTAAAAATGGAAAATTTATCCTTTTCATTTCTTTCCATTTCCTTATTACATATCCAAATACAAAATAAAAGTCATATTTTTCTTTTTAATTCTTCCTTTTTCTTTTGATTTTTATTGCTTTCCAATCATTTCCTCCATTCATTGGAGAAAGTTGTGAGGGAGATGCACATCTTTACATGACCAGCAATAGGGAGCATTTCATAAAAATTTATTCCTTTAATTATATATTTTTTTCATAGAAATAATTAGTTAATAAAGTCATGATTTAACAGTAGCATCACAAGAAATAATAATCCCTCTCATAATTTTTTTTTTTTTTTTACTACAGTCTTCACGTATAGTTTAAACTAAATTCTTGAGAATGTAATCATGTATTTATTATTTTTGCGGCGTTCATAAAAAATTTAGATGGAAATTATGGTATGAATGTGGTTCCATAGCTACTCTTTTGTTTTTCCTTGAATGGAAGCCCCCTTAGCTCATGACCATTTCATTTGAAACAGAATACACCTGTCACACCTACGCAAGGCACCCTAGTAGTATTGACACCAAATGGTAATGATTTAGAAAATCATAATGTTTAAATAAGCTGACTAGGGCCCTTTAACAAATTCTGCGGGTATCAAACTAGGACACTCTCTGGTATGGATAGTTAAAACAAGACTGTTAGGTTGTTAAGATAAGAAATTTGCATACATAAATGCCCCTTACAACATGTTTCTCTACATATAACATAGGGTAAGCTTCCAATCATAGTCTTACAAACGTACAAGAAATATATATATATATATATATATATATATAAGATAACTCTATACGAAAGGTACTATCTTCAACTCTCACTCAAACCCTGGTTTCCCCCTTGTTGTCTACTAGCTCCCTTTGCCTCAAGCACGGACCAACTCTATGAATCCTTGAAAACAAATAAAGCCTGTAGGAGTGTAAGTGTAAACCCCGAGATTTTTTTTCATACAAATACAAATAGATGAAAATATAAAAATAGAAAATAGAATGATAATATAGGACTCAATCAAGACCTTAGAATTAAACCACAAGTAGAGATGAGCTTGTACATAATTTCAAACTCTAAAACAAGGTTATCTAAATAATATTTAAGATTACTAGTAAGATTTCATAGTGGGTATCAAAACTTAAGATAAAGAAATAACCTAACTAAGATTTCAAATTTATTGAAAAGTAGATATTCGATAATGCTTATAATTAGAAAACGATAATTTATGGATGAACCATTAAGATTATGAATACACAATAAAAAGATAAACAGATGTATAATTAATAATCTAGACTCCAAATAAATATTTAGATCACACTACTGTTCTAGTTAGTAAATTCTTAAGCTATTAGAGCTTGAAACAAAAATTGACCTATTAAGCTTATGAAATCTTAATCGTGGGAGATAAAATTCTAAAAATAATTTATCGCGTAAACTTTAAACCCAAAGTTAAACTTAATAATAATCTAGAAAATTTGTAGAACTCTAAGTAAATTTTTGGAGATAAAATTCTTAACTAATTATTATAATTATACCCGATTAACTTAATAAACTATCTAAAAACTAATATAATCATTAACTAATAAATATAATAATATCTTCTTTACAAACTTAGTCACATTTTGGTGCAAATTGTGTAAATAATGGGCTGAGAATTTCTTGGATAGAGAGAGTGTCGAGCCTGAAATTTTCCTTTTCCTTAATTGAATCCATATTAAGCCCAGTCCACTTAATATAGATACTCGATACAATTAAAGAAAGTTTTGAATTAAAAAAATCATAAAAAAAAAATTGATTTGGAGCCACCACCAACATAAGTTGAAAAAAAAAGATAAAATTAGGGCCAGCTAGGCGGGCCAACCCTAATTTAAGCTATACTGGTCCCCGGGCTTTTTCTAAAAATTATTTTTTTAGAAAAATATTTAAACAGAACATTCAAGGATCGGGCTATCCTATTACACCTAAAAAAGGTTACCACTTTACGAGCTTTCGTAAATTAGATGGGCCTTTATTGAAATATCCTTATATATGCACACATGTATATGAAAAATAATAATAACGAAAGTTACCTGAAATTTGCTAAAATCCTAAAACCTGAATAAAAAAAAAATTAGTCAAAAATTTTAATTTCTGTAAAACAAAAATAAAACAAGTTAGCAAATAATTAAAAAAAAAAGATAGTTTAAATATTTACAACCATGATATACCAATAATATAAAAAATGCAAACAAAAGAAAAAGAAAAATGATTTTTTTTATGTGATTGCCCCGTGGGTGTCTACGTATCCACTATATCGGAATCAAACCATCGTAGTTCGTTTTGATTTTATAAAACTTTAGTTTGTGGATAGATTTTAAACTCCAAAACTGTCTGGTTTACGTTTTTTAGCATATTAATTTTTATTTATGGAAAATCCTAGGATACCTAAATTCAAAGGTCCTATTTTAAAAGCACTAAATCAAGATCCTAGTTTTAAAAGTTACCAAGTTAATAATTTTTATTTTAAGAAAATCGACCACGTAACAAAAACAAGTTTTTATGCGAATTTGATATGCATGGAAGGGATGTACAATCTTTACTAATAAAAAATGAATTTGGATTGCCAATATGGTAAAGATGCGGATCTTTTAAGTTCAAACACGTGAAAATTTTCATCAAGCAAACAACATTTAATCTGCACACACACAGACCTATCACAAATTCATGTTAATTTCAAGTAACATCACCATCACATCAATTATAATATGTAATTTGTAAATTGAGATATTAGCACCAAAAGTATGTAAACATTGACCATATACTATTTAAATTTCCAGTACCAAACTTTATATTATACCGGTATAGAGAAACGGAGAGGTGAATCTATCCAGTTGCACGGAGGAGTCCGGATTCAAACGAGACGAGTCGTAATGGTCTTCCTTGCGAGAACAGCTTTTGGCTCGTAGCGACGAGTCTTTTCCTTTCTCCTTTAACCACCAAACAAAAATTGAGTAATCATCCTTCTATTCTATGGACCATGCGAGTGATGTTGTGGAGATGATGATGATCGACGAATGTGGGCACGGTGGTTGGCGGTGATTTTTGGCAGCTGTGAATGGTTGAGGGTTTTGGGTCGTCGTGGAACTGTTGGGTATTTGTGAATTTGGGTGCTTTACGAAGAAGATGGTCCTGGTTTGGTTCCGATGGGGATTGGCGGTGGAGTTGGGTTGTGGATTGTCCAAGATACCTTGGTTCGTGATGGTGTTTTACGTTTTAATATGACAAAGGAGCGGATGCCTAGCTGATCTAGTGGCTAATTCAAATCGTGATGGGTTTGGGTTTCGAATTGTGACCAACTCGTGGCAGTTTGGCTTTTTGATGGCGCGCGGTGGAGAGGATGAAGGAGATGGAGGCTAGGTGTGTGTAGGCTGGTGGCGGTGACTTGGTTCGTGTGGGAGATGTCCGGTGGCAGACCAGTTGTGGTGCGGGAGATGCGAGGGAGATGGTGATGGTCCTTCCAATGGGTGAAGGCGATCCCCTTTTTTCTTTTTTTTCAAAAATGCTCACCATATCTCAACTAGGATTGGGATTATCTCCGGTAGATAAGGTCGAATCAGTTCTTAAGAATATCTCGATGCAAATTTAGCTGGATTCAAACATGGTGAGAGCTTATCCCATCCTCCGTATAATCCGAACCGGGAAGGACCCATTAACTACTAGACTAAGGGGCTGTTCACTTGGATGGAATTTTGATTCCATTACATGCTTATTACCTTCTGAACTTCTATTACATTGTTTAGTTTGTTTTCAAGCCCGTAATAAGTATTCAGCCTTGAATCCACATTCTTTATTTTACGTAATAGGGATTCCATTCATGGACTTAAGAATCACAATTCAACACCTGCTTATATTATCCAATTCCAAAAATAACCCTCCTATAATCAAACAATCACATCCACCAACCACACTTTTATCCTCTTTCTTTCAAAGCTGCTTCTCCGTTTTTTTCAAACCCTAGCTCCATCACTCCCTACTTAGCTTTGATGTGTGGTAAGAAATCTCTCTCTCTCTCTCTCTCTCTTTCTTTGTTGTTCTCACCTCTGTCTCTACTTGGCTTTCATGTTTGAATCGAATAAATCTAATGTATTGATTGATTGTTTGTTCGTGGATTTGAATTTCGAAATTCTACGGTATTGTTCTGGGATTTTGAATGATTTTTTGTATTATGTCAGATAGCTCATCATCTCATTCTGCAGATAGCGGAAATATCCTATATTAAGCTGCAGTACTGATGTATCCTTGAACTCGTGTTAAGAAATATGGACACTATCTATCTCAATTTAGTTCTAATCATGTTTAGTTGGTATATGCATGGATTTGGTTAGAGAAATTAGTGAAGATTATGCTAATAGCTAGATTGTTAGGTTTGGTCTTCATGCTTGCTCTCGGTCTTTATAGTACTTATATCCAACACTTCTAAAATCAAAACAGAAATATATGCATGCTTTCTCTCTGCTTCAATGGGCTAGATGACTAATTGCAATTTAAGATCAAAATAGAACATGGTCCGTGAATTGATCCATTTCTGAAGTGAATTGCATTTTAAAAATAATGTTCTTTTAGTTAGTCATGTAGACGTATCTGATAATCACTTGTATTCTGAGATCTTGAGAAACAAGCCATCTCTCTTTTCTATATTTGATTTTTCAACTTTAGAGTTCTAAGTTCGGATATTGGTCCATGGATTTGCTTGGGCTTTTGTGTTTTTCCTTAAAATGGCTTCTCTTTGGTTGTTGCTACAGTCTATCATGTTGTCTTGTTGTTTCGAACCATCACATGGGGCATGAAAGGACTTCTTACAAATCGTTGTGACCACTGTAATTACACCTAAAACAGGAGGAGAGAGATGAGTAGAGTGGCTCTGTCACCATGTGGATCTTACTGGATACACATTAGCTTGTAACTAACTGGAGGGTTACGATTTTCCTTTAAAAGTAGCTAAAATAAAATAAAGGCTTAAAAGGTTATGTTGTTATTTATTTTATCTTTATGAAATGTGAGGTCAATAAGCCATCAGGAATGGATGTATGTTTTTCCAAGTCTCAATTGTTTTTTGATCTGGGATGGTTCTTATTGCAATTGAATCCTACCATTTGCAGAGCAATGTGTTGGTTTTAGATGATCTACTTTACAACTTTTTCTAATAGTTGTGGACAAGAAACTCCCATTTTCTGTGTGTAAGCTGTATGGCATGCATGATAGTGGATTCATCACTTTGATCATTTTCTTTCCTTTTTTTTGTTTTAAAAAAGATCAAATTTTGTTTTGAATGTATATATTAAACTATTTAGTTGAGTTAGAATGTATAAATTTTGCTTTCGGTAGGATTGCGAGTTTGACAAACTAATATATAATGCCAATATGTGTTTGAATTGGACTCTGGCAAACTTGATTAAATAATTCATGTTCAAAGCTATGTTTGATATGATTCCTGTAGCTTAAGCTCGACTTGGTGTGCTGGCTGTGTGTCTTGTTCTGGTTTCACAATTTATTGGGAGTTTAACTCAAGTATAGTTCAGTTTCGGTTTGCTTTATAGATCTTCCCCTCCCATGTCAATTTTTTTGGCTGCTGTTAATTAATTAGTTCTGGGGTTACTCATTCTCTTCCTCTACAAATGCCCATAGAGCATTTTCTAACTGCGGTCAATCACTTGCTAGAATTACCCAATATAAAAATTTACCACCAATTTACCAGGATACTTAAAGCTTTCTTTTGCCCGATCCCAATTCGTCTTCTTTTTCATTAACACTTCCCAACAATAAAAGATATTTCAACAAAATGTTCTATTTTAGTAACTTGATGTTATTGAAATTTAACTTCCCCTTCTAAGTCTCGGGTCAGATTTTAGAACATTTGAAACTTCACGAGGTATATATAAGAGCTCCAAAGTAATTTTTCTCTCTTCTAAGGCGTGATCAACTTATGCTTATTATTATGTAAGCAAGCATCTAATGTGGTTTATGTAGATTCATCTAATGTGGTTTATAAGATACTCGTGGATGGATATGCGTTGGAGAAATTTTAAGTTTTTTTAATCACGCAAGACTAATTTTTTTTTTTTAAGCTTAGTATTAAATGAAGTTATTACTTTTATGCAGGGTAAATGTTACATTTTTTGAGTTGGAGACATATCCTGAACTCTACATTTGTTGGGATTTTGGTCGGTAAGAGCCAGTTCAATAATATCTCTCTTTAGGTTGAATTTACGATGAAAGCTCTTATATTGTCTTTCAAAGACCGTTAAATTTGCTCAGTTCCATATTGTGTTGCATATGTTATTCCAACAGTTGACTTTCAAACATAAGATTTTTAAGTCTGAGCCCACATTAAGTTTGGATGCACACGTTTTCCGATTTGCATGATAAAAGGAAACATTACAAAGGCTTATTTGTCATTTTTGCAGTGATGGATAAAGTTTGTTTACATGTTGATGATCGACGGAGGAAAAAGAAAATCGTTTGTTTTCTTTTAGCTTTAGGTGTGGAATATTGTAACGTTGCTTGCCACATAATTTCCTTTTTATATGCTTTGGTCTTACATTCCTATCGACCTCTTGTACAGTCTTATAGTTTGAATTCCTATCAACAGCTTAAACGAAATGCACACCTGGGCTGAGCACTTGGCAAATAGTCTTGTGTAACTTAATCACCAATTTCAACAAAATGAATTGTCTTTGGACAAATTAATTTTAAATGAATTTCACACATAAACCCAAGTTTAATTAAATTACTCATGTATTTTATTAACACTCTTTGTGACCCAAAAAATCATCTTTGACTTGAACTGCCTTTATTATTAATTTTTTTTTAATCTTTTCAATATTTTTTTTATTTTTCTAAATTTTTTTCTTTAAATTTTCCAATTTTATCTTTTTGGGATTTTCTTATTATTATTATTATTTTTTAATGTAATTATGTAAACCTGATAAAAAGAGAAATAAAGGATAATATGACAAAAATGGAATGTCTACAGAGAGAGCCGAATTCTTCATACCACTTAGTCTAAATTTGCTCCAAATAGTCAATACAAAACACACACCACCCAATCAAGTGAAGCCAACTAAGGAGCTCACTAAATGCAACAAAAACAACTTGGTAAAACAGTGAAATATGGGGAAAAATCTGGATGAATTCTCGAGTAAGATACTACTTATTTCTTCTTCTCCTTCCTTCCTTCTATATATATACATTCATGCATAATAATGAGAAAGCAAACAAGAACAATAAAGTCTGAAATTCTCCAGTCTAAACTATCACAGAAACCAGACTAAACTATCCCCAAAATCGAACCAAACTCGTTGCAAACATTAGTAGCTCGGATCAAGAAATACACCTCCATTAAAACACTTGAGCAAGGTTTCCAAGGTAAGTTAATTTAGTTTAAGTTAGTTCCTTGTTAAAGTAATAAGCTAAAACTTGTTATGGCATTCCTAGGATCCGAACTAATACAAATCCAAGCTTCAACAACTCACAAATCGGATCAAACAAGGTAATGAAGCTAAACCCTAGTTGCACTTTTCCAAATTCGAAAATTAAAGATTAAATACATGTAGATGCATTATGAGTTGACGTATGTATATATATGTACCATAGAAACACTTAGGAACGATTTGGAAATGATTATAATTTGGAAAATTGGAGAAATACGATATGGTTCATCGGAGAAGATGATGAACAGTGTCAACATTGTCCATAGGCCGAAAGTGTACACGCTCAATGCCAGTGGTGTATGAGGGTAGGCCGACGATGTTGAAACAGCTCATATTGGAACAGAAGCTACGTAAAACTTATTTTTATGTAAAGTACACAAATGCCGACCAACTGAAATTATACACCGGCAGCGTATAGTCCGGCGTATGTGGTAAAGCTGGTGGCTTACAAGCCAACACAACCTGATATAAAATAAAATGTAAAACCTAATAATGAAGGCATTTGAGTTTCAACACCGACGGTATAGGAGCCGACGTACAAACATGTTTTTCCTACGAGAAGTCTGCATTACACGAACAGAAAATATATATAATAAATACCAATTAACATATTATATATATGTCAAAACAGAATTTACTAAGTAGATAAATAAATATAAATACCTAGAATAATTATATGTTTAATATTTGATAACTTCAGAGGGCAGACGAGGGATTTGAGTGTGAATGCTTGTAACAAGCTCTTCACATAGACATGGTTGGAAGACTCATTTGTATCCCACTAGGAAGCGATTCTTTAAACTTTTGGAGTTCTTTCTCTTTATTTAAATGATGATGGTTGGATTCAATGTTCTGGATCTGGTCCATTATAGCTTGATTGAAACATCAAACCCTAAAAAGTATAGGGAAATATTAAATGTTATTAGCAACTATAATTATCAAATATTTGTTTTATATAAATAATTAGGTAAGAATGGAAATTGAAACAAGCTAAATTTATGAATAATGTGACTTTTAAAAATGACAAAATAATTGTATGAAATAGATCCAGAGAAACACGACGACACTAATATAATAATAGACGAATATGAGTTACTATAATGAGTCATATAGAGAATGACATAAAAATAGTAATAATAACTATAAAATATAAACTTGTTAAATATCAATTTAGGACACTAAACACATATAGGAGTTTAGTTATATAATCTATATTATATTGATGAATATTTTATTCTTCTCAATAGGTGACTTTAATTCCATAGAGGACCTTCCGACAGATTATTACGACTAGTCACTATGAGCAGGTGAGTAATTCAGTTATATTGTATTGTTTGTGCTTGTAATTAGCTAAATATGCAATGCAAAGATAATAATATAAATGTTTTGATGAAAATGTGTTGTGATCTGATTATATGATTGTTAATCTACTATTACAAAAGTAATAATACAATGCTATGATGAGGTGAAATAGTATGATGATTATTGTGTGTAATGTGTGACCACTATGAAACTGAATAAGAACTATTGACTTATTAAAACAACATGGTCATGCATTGCACGTACTGCATTATTGCATATATAAATGGGTGACAGCCTGCTACGTATTAATATTTCGGTTTTATATTAATGCTTGGTTTTTCTAAAGTGTTAGTTCTTCAAAGGTTTTCTTTGTTCCGTTGGTTCTATAGGAACTAAGTGGCAACGAAGAACGCCGCTCGTAATATTGCTTTGAAATGATTAATACTTGGGGAGTTTCTAAGGATGGATACAAGAAATGGTCAGTTAAAACAGTTATTAAATTTACAGTGATAACCCTAAAACAAAAAATCGTTGATTTTCCTATAAACTTAGTCTCTCCTAGGCATATGGGTCATAAAGTAAATGTTCTTCAATCCTAAAAAGAGAGCATAAATCTTTTTCCTATTTGGATTTTAGATCATCCAAGCTTGTATCTAAGCATATGTTTGAGTGATTGCATGACATAAAATTTGTTAATAATTTGCTTGATGTGTAATATGTTTGGTTATTCACTGAGCTGTAGTTTCACTCACACTCCCACAATCTTTTTAGGTTTAGCTTCGATCTTGGTTAGTTACTTCCAGAAATATAGCTCCGATAAGGGCTTAAGAGCTGGAAACCTATGGTTCCATTTGAGATTAATGGTTTATATTTTCCTAGAATGAATTAGCTAGTATTATCTTATCAGTTATGTACGTAGAGAATTACAAAAAGAGTACATGGTTTGTAATAAATTATGATACTTACTAATTTATTTCTTACATGTATTTATTATTTCTTATCGAAGCAACTAAAAGATCCTGTTATTTTAGAAAACATGTCACTATCCGAAAGTAATTTAGTGATAGTATTCAGGTATGACTTGTCTACTTCTACTAAGGTATCTCAGGGCGTAACGGTGAGCATACCATGGCTTAGTGAGATAACATGATAAAAACACACTTCAAATAAATGCCAACCAAGTTTACAAGTTTTAGTCATATGTAATGCAATACTCAACCATATGAAATGCATAACTTGGATGACCAGAGTCCAAACCAATGGAGATTTACGCCCTTGCTTGGGGTTTGAAAGGCCAGGTCAATTAGTCCACGTCCAAGAGAGTCTAAGAACTAGTGAAGAAGAAATTTTTCCAAATTTATCTATTATTATATATATACTTATATACATATACAACATAAGCTCAACTTTACCTTAGAACCTCAAAAAGTTCACTAAGTATTAACACCATAAAGCCAACCCTAACTTGGGTGGTGTCCTTCGATGCCTACTTAGTTCCTATAGAGCTAACGACCCTATGATAACCTCACCTAGATTCGTTGGCATGACGAAGCATTGGCATAGAATCGAAATATCAATATGGGATATGCATACCATGCTAATGCAGTATGCTATCATGCAATGCATGTTCATTTTTAGATTACGGGTTAGATAAGACTTAGATCAAATTATTGGTGACCATACAATGACCAAACAACCATCAATATTCATTACACAACAATAATAGGAAATTGGTTATCACTTCTAATATTAAGCTTGTCACCCATCTAGGAACCATATAGCACACATTATTCCTATCCCCATACATAACCAGTTCAAATAGAGACATGCACAACTATATTATAAGCACAACAACATGGTAAGATCCAAGTTACTCACATTTGCATCCTGCTTAGAGATCATAATATTCTACAGAAACTCTAGGTCTTAGTTTATGGTTCCTATAAGCCAACAAACATACATCACTATACATATAATCGATAAAGACTCTTATTAGAACTTACACGTCCTACATATACGTCATAAACTTCTTATCTTATGTGGCTCTTATAACTTACTACATAGGTTAAGATGAGGGCAACTTAAGAAGAGTCATAGGGTACATCGCGACTAGAAAACTAAGTCACACCCTGGCAAACTTAAGGTCGCGTGCATCCAAAAAAACTCACATCTTAGATCGCATGGTACATCGAAGGCTCGACTTGAGTTGTGATAGAAGCTATGCTTTAGACACTTAATTTTACCTTAGCCTCGACTTCCCTCAGTTTCTATCATGAGGTGTGTCGAAGGCTCAACTTTAAGTTGCGATTGAAGCTGTGCATCAACTTATACCCTCACACTTACTCAAAGTCTACCAATGTCCCAATTTGAGGGAAAAACTAGGTCGCGATCTCTAATACACTTGCAGAACAACAACTGAACTTACTCTGTGTCACCACTAACCCCTCCAGAATAGATTCTTGCATCAAAACATGCATAGAGATAACTTAACATGATTGTTTCATACAATACACTAATATAACTTGAGACTTTTATCTTCTTCTTCTTATTTCTATCTCTAGCTTCAACATTTAGGTTTTAAAGTAGATATACTTTGTTATATTTCATTTTCTATTACACTCTGTTTAGTCGAGCTAAGTTCATTTTGCTTATAAGCTTTTAACATACATATCATACTTCTAAGCCTAGAAAAACTCACAAAGTAAGTTGTTACCTATTTTTAACATTTCTTAGCAAACAAGGCTTAGTTTTAATTTACTAACTTGTAACATTTTTTAAACTCAACCTTTTAAACGTAAATGATAAAATGTGCGTATGTATTAATGTCATGACCCTAAAAAGGGGCCTAGACAAATTAACCTGAAGCCATCATATTACGTGCGCACCCGCAGTATGAGAACCATCTTACAATTCAAAGTTTGCAAGACTCTATCTAAATAATTACTTTGCAAACTTCTAATATATAAGTACATTTGTGATGAATAAAGGAAATCCAATTTTCTACAGTCCACCAGAACCATAGAGAATCGGTATCCCCTACCAAATAGTAAAATAGAATAGATCATCTATATTTTACAAATTTTAGACTAATACACAATTAGTCTAATCCACATTCTAAACTTGTTTTACATGAAACAAAATCTCATTCACTCCAATATCCATCTAATTCTTATTCCAAACTTGTCTCCTATCTTCAAGGATTTTCCTCTACACAGACTTAGCCAATTCCCGATACTTTAGCTATTCTTGTACCAAATCTATAAGGGTATGAGCTAATCCACAGGTCAGTGAATAACATAACTAAACCACACAACAAACAAATGTCAAACAAGTTTTTAACAAACATATGCAATGCAACATCCAATCATATGACATGTACAGTTTGGATGATCAGAATCCAAACCAATGGAGAGTTACCTCTCTCTTAGGGGTTAAAGGACTAGCTCTAGTATCATGCCTAGGAGAATCTAAGGACTAAAAAAGGGGGATTTCTTTTCTCAAATTTATTGTCACTTACATATTTATTATTAACATAACCTCAAACTTCTCCTTAGAAATAACTAAGGAGGGAGGATTTGTTTTTCAAATTCATTTGTTCTCATATATACATACTATTAACACATCCACTACTTCATCTTAGAACTTTAGAGACTCCTTAAGTATTATCATTCCATAATAACCATCATTAGGTGACGTCCTTCAAGCCTACTTAGTTCCTATAGAATTGGCGATCTTATGGTAATCTTCCCCAGATTCACTAGATTTCCCTAAGCATTACCATAGAATAAGAATAATAATACGTGACATACATACTTCATAAATGCTAATGTAAGTTATGTTGTCATGCAATACATGATTGTTTACTTAACTAGTTAATTAGTATTAAGTCCATTTATTATATGACCAATTAATTAACAGATAATCATCAACAATTATAACTCAAAGATTACAAGTAAGGTATGATCTCTTTTAAATTAGTGAGTTATCAGCAAAAAAAAATCACCAAGCAACACACGAATACTCAATTCCCCATACATAGCTAATTATTTTTATAGTAGTACAAATGCAATTAAATTACAAATACAAACAATGTGTTATGGGTAATGCTACTCTCTTCTTATCCAAGTTAAGTCATAACAATCATCTAGGAAAACCAAATCATCCCCATCATCAACATTACACCATCATTAACATCGTCATCAACATCAAATTACCATCATCCTTCATATTGAAATCCAAACAGAAATAGAAGGTTGGCGAGAGGATATTTCAAAGAATATATAACAAAAGCAAACATCTATTCATGAACTTAAACTTATTTTAAGGTCCTATTTGATCAAACATCAAGTAGGAACTCCACCATGGTTATGAAAATCACCCCACCAAGGTACGAATAGTTCTCCATTATCTGTCAAAGTATTTTTTTTCTCTTTACTTATAATCATTTATTACCAAAACATCATTTAAACATTCATATAAAAAATACTCATTTTTTAAGAAAGCATGCATTTGAAGCAACATATTCACTTTACTAAATATGGTCTAATTCATCATATTACAATATGCTATCTTTAAGCCATTTACAAATTTTAAGTCTATTAGCTTAACTTAGCCAAATTGATTAATCTTAATCAATCTAATTCATTTAGCTTGGTAAAGATTATTAAGTCAAGTTGAGCTTAGTTATTTCACTAATTTATTTTATTTGTAAGATTCATATCCATTTAGGTTTATGTTTTTATAGTCTTAACAAAGTTGATTTGAATTAGTCATTTAATCTAAGTACTAAATCACATTCTTATAACTAAGCATTCTAAGCTTGTATTATAAATCCTTTAACATATTGGTCTTTAAGAGATTAAAGAAGGTTTTTCTCAACTACCTACATCTAACTTAGAAGAATAAGACCCAATTCACGTGAAGTTGACAAAAGAAAGAAGAAACTAAGATGCTTACAAGTCTATACATCCCTCGCCACACTATCAAAGGGTGTATGAGTCATATATGAATTTAGATAGTGCTATGCCCTCTACCACGCCCCGTATCAAAGGGTGTATGGATCATATAGTTGGGAACAAAAAGTCCCATGCCCCCTGCCATGCCCCGTATTAAGGGGCATGCCAACCCAGAATTAGGCACAGATTGTGCCATGACCATTGCCATGAGGCATGGTGAAGGGCATATGAAAAGTTCATGATTTGTATAAAAAAAATTTCACATGTTCTAACTAAATCTTGTAATCTTGTCTCTATCATATTCACTTCAATATCATCATATCGAATTCATATTAAGCTTAAACACCATTCTTAAACATATTTCCACCATCGCATCATCAAGATCATATCATCCACTTCCTAACTTCATACATATATGTACAATCTTCACAAATCTATCAAATTTAATAAAACCCCAAAATATATATATATATATATATCTATTTTTTACTCATCATATGCAAGCATTTACAATAAACAAAATAAAGAAAACAACTATACTTATTGATGAGAAAGGATCAAGCTTCAAGGGATTTTTGACTAACTTGATTTAATAATGGAGTATTGAAGCTTAAACGGGAATATGAATCGGATCAAGTGGCTAAAACATGGAAGAGAAGAAGCTGTCAAAAGTTGCAGGAGCTACAAGAGCATTTATGTTGGCCTTACGTTGCCGGCCTTGACACCCTACGCTGCTGGCATACCTAGGATGCACCGCTGGCCTTCAGACGGCGTTCAACGTGCATAGAATGCAAATTTTAAACATCGAAGCTTACATTGCCAGCATTGAATATTATAAGCCGTCAGCATTCAAAGTTACGAACTGATGTTTCTTGGATTCTTTTCATATTCCTTTGTTATTATTATTATATAGGTCTTTTGTTTAGTTTACAAGATAGAAGTTATATATTATTTTCTTTGAGATAGACTCCTCCTTTATGAGAGCTTTTTGTGAGTTCTTGTGATAAGAACTTGTAATTGCAAATAACTCCAATTGTTTTATGAATATTGAGAGAGTGGTTTCCTTTATTCATTGGTGTTGATAGAATCATAGATTCTTTTGACAGGTGATTTGTTTTGTAATTCATGAGTCATATCAAATTATGATTCTTATTATGATTTAGTTTGTCTTTGTGATTCGTATTTCGAATTAGGATTTCATCCATATCATTTATTTTTTTCCTTACTTTTATTTACCTATAAAGAAAATCCCAAAAAGATCCTTCCTTTATTGTGCAAGATTCGTTCTTTCTTGATAGAAGGATTGAAGAAACCCTAATTCTTGAAGCAAAGAATTTATGACCCCCTTTGATTCATATCATTTGGCATCAGAGCTTTTGATTCGACGCGCTTTGATTCGGTAAGTTGTTGTATCAATTTGATATACAATTTTTGGATTAGGGGGTTGAATTTTAGCTGCGGTAGATTTGTATTTTGTTGGTGAATTGTAGGTTTGGTGAAATTAGAATCTGAGAATTGTTGTTGTTGAAAATTTGTTGAGATTTGATTTCCAAAATCATCATGAAGAAGAATTATATCGATATCATGTAAGGAATTTTTATAATGGGGTTTCAATATCGCATAATAAATCTAGGCACATTGAAAGCAAGAACAGGAAAATCATTTGTGATGATTCTCACAGGCAAAGAGAGATGATAGATGTAAAGATAGAGTTAAAACAGCTAAAGAAAACCATAGATGAATGGGTGGAGTAGATTAGTGAAAGGACATTGAAAAATTTAGAAAAGTCAGGAGTGAAGATTGTTAAGGTTGAACCAAAAGCAGCAATTTTTTATGACAAGAAGAATGAAAGGATTGAAAAAGTTGTTGAAATCGTTGAAGAAAATCTATTTGAGAAAGAAAAAGTGAAAGTTTTGATTGCTGAGGAGGTAAAGGTAGAAGATGACAAGGAGGAGATTATGGAGGAGAAAACTAATGACATTCCTGTGGTGCAAGTTGAGGAAGAAAAGGTTGTTGTTACTGCTATTCCTTCACATTTGCTAGTGTCATGCCCCGGAGGATACCCTAAATGTGGCAGTCCACCGCATATAATATTAAAGCTAATGAATAACAACCTTAGTCATGTAGGAGCTTCGATATCACATGCAAGGCGTGCTTCCAAGATAGTAGGAGACTCATAGGAGTATTACATTTAAATAGATAATAAAAACAAGCAAGAACTTATATGAATAAACATAAAACCTTCATTTAAATAACAATTCCTTACATCATCTTAGGGGCATTCCCCCGTCTTAAAAGTCCTGTTACAACTAAAAGTAATCATAACTATAACATAAGCCTACTATAGAGATTTTCTTAGAAGTCTATGTTCAAAACTAAATACATATAACTTCTCCCAAAAACTCCCAATAGCTTAAGCTCGTACCTGGCATACGAGGCTCCTTGGTGCCAACCAAAGGTAATCATACTGTAACAAGAAGCTATAGGGTTATAAGCAAATCTAGCTTAGTGAGATATTTCCATCTACAAGACATTTCCATAAATCAAACAAGTATTTAAACAATCATATGAAAATGCATCAAACATACGAACAAACAAAATACACAAGATTAACCGGAAATCATGTGTAGCATGGATTTTACACCCTTCATGTCGGGGGTTGGGAGGTTACAAGCCAATACGACTATCAATATTTGCAGATTTGCTGGCTCCTGCTCGCCCTGTAGACTTTCTGGCTCCTACTAGCCCATGTAGACTTTCCGGCTCCTACTAGCCACCACTACCACTTCCTCGTTTCCCCACACAAAGAATAGTAGTGAAATAAATGTGACTCACAAATATGATATGCATGAATTAATTTCAATATATATATTTAACCAAATATTGTTAAGTTCAAGTTAAAGGCGATCAACCACAATTTTCATGATATCAATACGAGAATCACAATTTAATTATCAATTCCTCTTTCGATATTCTTAACTTATATTCAATCATTCATAATTTCAAATCACACAATACTTTTATCTTTTCCTTAATTTCTAGTGCTACTAATTACAAGCACAAACAAGGAAATATAACTTAGTAAAAGATTAACTCACTCCATGTCGGTAGATCCTAATCGAAGTAATCTTCCAGGAAAGTGATCTCGGTTCTTCCTTCACCTAAACAAGATGAAATACCTAAAATGAGTTTTTCATACAATTTCTATTCTTGAAAATTCTAAACTTTTCTTAAAATCGCAGTAAAATCGTATAAGAGAAAATTCCAACTTAAAATGGCCATAACTTGCTCATTTTAACTCAGAATTTCGCATATAATATACCGTTTTCTACCTATTCGAAAAGATCTATCTATTTCTAAACTTATTTTTATCAAACTAAGTCATTTGGGTTTTGAAAAAGTGGTGAGCAGATTCACCACGAATTTTTATAAACTTGATTTCCTTCTTTTATCCAAAGCTCATTTTGAAGAGATAGATATTGAAATAGCTTGTAAAACCTTTGAAATGCATATACATATATTTATTGACTCATATCGAATGTATGAAGTTAATGAAGTTGTCTCAACTATGAAAAGTAAAGTCTTTTAAATATTTTTGGAAAGTGAGAACTTTTGAAATATTCCTTTTTATTTTGCTTTGAAAATATCTTAAGTTATTTCAAATGAGTATTTTCTTTTCCTAAGTTTAATTTCCGTAATCTTTTTAAATTCCTAAGGAATGATTTTATTTTCTAAGCTTAGTTCCTAATACTTTTGAAAGTAATAACAATTCTATATTTAAAGAAATAATTTCTTGGTTTCTTGAGATCATTCTATTTTGATGAAAAGAATTTCCAGCACTTGATGAAAAAGTGAAGTTTTTGTAAAATCTTTGTTTATTTCAAAAAGTTCTCTCTATGTATGTCTATGAGCTCCTTTATATTTCTTAGAAAAGTTTTAAGAAAATCACTTCCTACTTTTATTTCTAGAAAAGAATTTTTAAGAAAACCTTTCCTCATTTATTTTGTTGAGACAAAAGTCATTATGTTCATGCATAAATATGAATCATAAAGTTATGAAAACATAAAGAAACATAATAACTTAAAAGAATAAGCTAGTAAAGAAATAAATCAAGTATTGGAACCTTAGCTTCATCAAAGTATCCCGGGACTAAGAATAGACTAATCCCATAAAGAAAAAGAAAATGTTTTGACTTGATGAGGATAAGTCTAAGACTTAGAAAGACTAGTCTTAAAAACAATATGAAAGTAAATAAATTGCAAGAAAGTAAATATTGGTCTCGAAAGGATAACCAAGAGGGGGATGAATTGGTTATATAAAAATTTTACTTTTTGAAAAATTCTAACAAAATTCTCACCACTTGATTATACTATTAAAATGGCTTTTGATCTTTCTTAAAAGAATGAAGTTAACTAATGAACACTTTAGAACAACACAATAGATTGAAACAAAATGATTAAGCTCCCGAAAAATTAAGTTAAAGTTTAAATGTTTTCTCCTTGGAACCTTCTGACCAACTCTCTAACTTAAGAACTATAAGTACTCTACTCTCTTATCAACCTTCTGACTAAAGAACAAATGCAACAAATCAAATTAAAATTGCACGAAATAAAGAGAGATGAGAGAGTAAGAGATGCAAAACGAATTATAGAGGTTCCACCTTGAGCGTCAATCCTCTCTTCCAGCTTCAAGCCAAGGTCACCGGTAATCCACACCGGTTTTGTTCCACTAATCCAATCAATGAAAATAGTCAAGATGTTCACAATTCACTTAGCTTGATTCTCCTAACAATCAATCTACTGAGCCTACTTTCAACTCTCAATCTCACAAGAGAATGTTTTCACAAAATCTGAGGAATAAAAGTAAAAGTCCTTGACAATTTAGAACAAAGAAGATGAACAATAAAATGACAATGTTTTGCTCTTGAAAGCTTTTTCTTTTCTCGTAAAACTTGTTCACTGTGTCTTTTTCTGTCTTGAAGCTCCTATTTTATTCTTGTTCTTCTTCAATGGTCGAAATGAAAAATGATAATGTCTTCCTGATATCTCGAAATATGGAGGATGACGATTAGCTCTGCTCCTGATATTTCTCAAGCTACACGTTGACAGTATCTCTTCGAGTTTATCTTCATGATTCACTTGCGTTTGATTTTTAAAGCTTCTGATAAACTTTTCATAAGATTTGCTCAAATGGATAACTCCAAATCTCTATAATCTTGCATAAAAATCTCAAGTAAGAAATTCAAATAATTCAATCGTTGTTTGATTTCTTTTGGTACTATTTACGCACCAAGTTCTTCCAGACCTTCAATTACAAGATTTTCGAATTCAACTTGATCTTTGGACAAGCTCCCATAATCTCTCGAATATGTCTTGTGATTCCTTCATGTTATATATACTACTTTTATCTCCTCAAAAACAATTCGAACAAAATCTGTCGTAACTTTGCTTTAATCCAATTAATTAAAAAAAAAAATCTTATACTGTTGTAATTAAATTTAAATCCGAAAATTAAAAACCCTGTGGATAATGAACCAACTCTTGTGGAACAGATTGAATATATTTCCCAAATATATTTAATCATTGGAGCTAGGCCTTCAACAAATCAAATAACATTATTTTTCTTCATAACGATAAATGTCCTTCACCTTCTGACATACCTTCTGCCTTCTCATTTTTGAACTTGTTCATAATCAATATTCCTTTTGCCAATTCTTATGACTTTTGTAAAAGTTCATACAAATCTTTTTGATAAATCTTCTGACAAAACAAAACTCAAGATAATTGTTATTTCATCATCTTTTTGTTATCATCAAAATCATTATTTGAGAGAAACCAACATTCTCCCCCTTTTTGATGATAACAAAACCCATATATAAACAAAATAATATAATTCAAAAATAAATTTGATTTCTAACAAATATTCTCATTTATCCTAAACAAATTCAGAAAAATTGCATGATCCTGCAATATGACATATTAAACATCCAACATGCCATTATACATCTAAATCGATTCAATTCAGGCATATTTATTTTGTTTATGTTTCTCCCCCCTTTGTGTTATCATCATAGAAACTAACATTAATTAAATTTCTCCCCCTCACGATATGCCAACAAGCAGAATATGCATAAGTAAGATTTAATGAAAACATTCATAGTAGACATAACCACATAGTTCACAAAATAACAAAATAGTTAGATTGTTATCAAATCGAAAAAAAAATCAGTCTTTCTTTGGTTCAATAAACATAGTGGATTTTCTTGCTTGCTTCTTTTTCCGCTGGGGAAAAGTCTTTGGTAGAGGGATAATTGGTTGAGGTTGTGGAGGTTGGATAGAACTTTGAGGTTGGAGCAAGTTGAGGATGTTCTCAGCAACCTGATAAGTTGGAGTTTGTGTTGGAATTTGCTGAGGAGTTTGCTTAGGAGGGATAGAAATAAGTTGGAGAGCTTCTAAAGCTTCAGATGTTGGAGTTTCCAAAACTTCATCAGTTTGAGTTACCAGTCCTTCATCTGTTGAAGCTTTTATCCCTTCATCAGTACTAGCCTTCACACCTTTATCTGACTTTGTTTTCAATCCCTCACTGGTTGGATCTTTAGAAGAAGTCTTTGGTTCTCTGGTAGGTTGAGGAGACTTTGGACCTTGATGTTGAGAAGCTGGTTGACTCAGGGGTCTTGTCAGCTGTAACAACATCATCTTGAATTGTTTCCTTTTGTTGAATATGAGTCTATGACTCGGATTGTTTCTGTAAATTGATAACTTGAAGAATTGATTTGGTTAAATCTTTCCTCAAATCATCGAATTTCTTATCAATAATTCCCAACAATTCAGATTCTAGTCCTGATCATGAAGTCTCACCTGGTAGTTTAGGAATAGCATCTTCTGAGTCACTCTCTGACTTGCTCTCATCAATCATTTTCTCGCCTTCCCTTATTTCAAATTTCCCACCAGTTCTAATATCATAAGATTTCTTCCTCTTTCCTATCACTTTCTCCTTTCCAGCATTTTTAGAAGATAATTTCTTCTCCTCACTTTCATCTCCAATACTCTCTGCTCCACTCGCTGCTTCAAGAAGCACTTCACCCTCAGCCAGTGATTTAATTTTTTGCCAATCAAACTGGAACTTACTAAACTTGAAATGTCTATACCACACACCATCTTTGGAAAACCAAAGTTTCTCGGAAACAAGTATTCCCATTTTCTTCAAATTAATTTCTCCAAATTTCTTCAAACTAATTGTTGGTTTGAAGTTTTTCGGTAAATTAGTTTTCTTGAATTTGAAAATTTTCATCAGCAAGTTCCCATAAGGTTTGTTTCCGCGTGTTCTCCAAATATGTTTTAAAATCATGGTGGGTATGTCTAGTTGTAAATTCTTTTTTATTGCCAGAACAATTAAAGCTTCTTCCTTGGAAATTGTGGTGGAACTTCCATTTTTGGGCAAAATACAATCTATTACAGCCTTATGTAATAGACGTATAAGAAGTTCAAAATCAGTGGAAAATATATCCTTTTCTTTAAAACTTCCTACCCCATCATTTAGTTCTTGAAAAATTTCACTCTTAGACAACCTCATCAATCTTTCATCATCTTTATAATCTTTCATGTCAAAACATTCTAAAAGATCCTTCCTCGTGATCTTTACAACTTTCCCTTCGGCTCTTGATTTTAAAGAAAAATCATTCAATTGAACCAAATGTTCATAAAATTCTTTTATCACTCTTTCATTCACTACCTCGATGATATTGCATAGGTTTTTGCAACCAATCCGATTTAACCAATGATTCCAGAAGAATCCATTTGTAGTGAAAAACTTAAAATCAATAAAGGAGCATTCCCGCACCTTTTTGGAAATTCTTGATGAAGTTGATAAAGAAGAAATCTTTCTTTTTCTCTTTGCTGAAGATTTCATAGGTGCTTCTTCTGAGACCATATTCTCTGAGTCATCCTCTGACTCATGCATTGAGGGCTCAGATGGTTGTTTCTCATTCTTTTGAGGATCTGAAGTTTCTTGTTTTTCATCTTCCTTAGCTTTGGATTCGTCATTCCTTCCTTTAGAATGAGATTCTCTCAGAGTTCCTTCCTTGGTTGTTGTTTCCACAAATTCCTCAGAGCTTGAAGAGGTATCTTGAATCTCCATTCTCTCGGAAATTTTCTTGGATTTGAGTCCTTTAGCAAGAAGACAAAAGGATTTTCTTGGTGCCATAGTTTAGGGTTTAGGTTTTGAAACAAGTTGAAGTCGTCAGAGGGAGATGATTGTGTTTTAAGAGGGAAAAACGAGTGTGTTATGGGGAAATGAAAGGACATATGGAAAAAGAAAAGAATCCGCCTGTTATTAAACCATATTTATTTAATTTATTTTATTTCTTTATTTTATATTATAAATTAAAAGGGAAAACACATTCCAATCTCATTTCTTAAAAATTCAAATCTCATTTTGTCCAAAGGTTTAGTAAAATTATCAGCATATTGATTTTCAGTTGAAACAAATTTGATGTTAATATTTCCATTGTGCACATGATCCCTAATAAAATGATGTCTTATTTCTATATGTTTAGATCTAGAATGATGCACAGGATCTTTTGTTAAATTGATTGCACTTGTATGATCACATCTTATTGAAATATTTTTATAATCCAATCCAAAATCCAATAATTGTTGTTTTATCCAAAGAATTTGTGCACAACAGTTTCCAATCGAGACATCTTCAGCTTCTACTGTGGATAACGCAACTGAATTCTGTTTCTTTGAAGACCAAGTGTCACGCCCCGAAGGGTACCCTAAACGTGGCAGTCCGCCACATATAATATCAAGGCTTAAGAATGGCTACCTTAGTCATGCGAAAGCCTTAGTATTATATGTAAGGCGTCTAACACGGTAATAGGAGATGCTTTTGGGAAGCATAGTTTAAGCAAGTAAAGATAAACATACAAGGATCCAGAAATAAAGTATATCATATCATTAATAACCAAAGATCTATTACATAATTTCTTAGGGGCATACCCCTGCTAATCCTAAGGATCATGATAACCTTTACAACATCCAAAATACTACATTAAAGATTTCAAAGGAATTCTAATCTAAGTCTTCGAGTAGATTTCCTCCAAAAGCTTCAATATATAAAACTTACAAAGACACGGGGAGACCTCGGGCACAAAAATAGGTGTTCTTGAGAATACAAATATCTATATGGGTGTAAGCTCATGGGCTTAGTGAGTAAATCCAAAAATTCATACTTCAAAGTAAATTATTAACCAAGTTTATTATTCGAACATATGGAATGCAACAACTACGTGAGCATACAAGACATATGACTTTCCGGGAATCATATGTTGAATGAATTACGTCCTTCATTCGGGGTTGGGTATTCAGGCCAATTACAGCCATAACTTTTAAAACACTTTTATAGATCTTACCGGCTCCTATACGCCATCAAAAACTTGTAGTTATTACAGGCTCCTACTAGCCACCAATTTTATAGTTCTTACCGGCTCCTACTCGCCACTTACATGATATACCGGTTATGTCCACCATCACTATTATACACTTGTCCCACCAATTGTATAGTAGCGAATGCAATGTGACTCAACATATGAAGTGCATGATAATTTCTTTAATTACAGTCTAGTAGTTACATTTAACTTCTTTCAAATGATCAACCAATTTCAAACACTTCAAGATATTAGTGCACATACAACTTTTATTACAAACAAATCGAGTTTCGATATACTTAGTATTCTTTCAACATATTATCATACACTTTCTTTTGATTTTTCTTAAATTCTAGTGCAACTAATTTTACAAGCACAATCAAGAATATGAAAAATAACAGGAATAAACTCACTCAGCCATGATGACACCTTTCTTGTAACGGATGAGTCATTCGGGATTTCCACTAATCATAATAATCTTCGGGATATGAACAATCCTCCTCGAGATTATCTAAAAGAAAGAAAAATACTTAAGATGAGTATTTCATGAACTTCCTTTCTTGAAGATTCTAATCTTTTCTTAAAATCGCGGTAAAATCGTATAAGGGGAAATTCCAACTTAAAATGGCCATAACTTGCTCATTTTAACTCCGAATTTCACGTATAATATACCGTTTTCTACCTACTCGGAAAGATCTACGCATTTCTAAACTTATTTTCATAAAACTAGGTCGTTTGGGTTCCAAAAAGACAGCGACCAGATTTGCCACGAATTTTCAAACACTTGTTTTCCTTCTTTTAAACAAAGCTCATTTGAAAAGATAAATATTTCAATTATTTTGTAAACTTTTGAAAGGTATATATATATATATATATATATGTAATGACTCATAACAAATGTATGAAGTAAATGAAGTTGTCTCAACTTATAAAAAGTAAGGTTTTAAAAGACTTTGAACTTGAGATTCTATTGAATATTTATTTTACTTTTGAAAGATCTTGAGTTGTTGAGATGAATATTCTTTTTTTTTCTAAATTTAATCTCTTGTAATTTCTTTAAATTCCTAAGGTGTGGTTTTATTTTCAAAACTTGGATTCAAAAAGTAATAAAATGACAATTTTTGTTTCTTGTAATGATTCCAAAAGAATATTTCTTGATGAAAGATAAGTTTTCATAAAACCTTTTGTTTATGAAAAAAAATCATTTCCAAGCATGTTCATGAGTTTTTAGGAAATCTATTTCCTATTTTTATTTAACAAGAACCTTTAGTTTTAGTAAAACACTTCCTCATCTATTTTTGTTGAGACAAAAACATTATGTTCATGCATTAATATGAATCATAAACCATAGAAATATAAAGGAATATAATAACTTGAAAGATTAAGCAAATAAGAAAGAAAATCAAGTATTGGGACCTTAGCTTCATTAAGAAAAGACTAATCCCGAAAAAGGAAAAGAAAAAGAATTATTTTGACTTGATGAGGACAAGTCTAAGACTAGAATGACTAGTCTTAAAGTCGACTTGAAATAAAATAAATTGCGATAAGGTAATTAAATTGCATGAAAGATAAATAAATTGCAAGACAATGAGCTTCTATGCTCTAAGTAATATATAGCTATATAGATATATTAGATAGTAATAAACATAAAGGAAATATAGAGAAACATAAAGGATCATAAAGGAATTGATGTTATGAACAAAAACAAAGTATGAACCTATTGTTGCTTTCTTAACCTTTATGGTTTTAGAAAACACACACTAAGTTCATACTAAGTAGATGAACATGTGGATTTCTTGAAGGCATATTACCTAAAAGGAAAAGAAGAGAGGAGCTCCTTGTAGAAGACTTCTTGGAGAGAATTCTTGAAAGAATTTGAGAGAGATTTTGGTATAGTAACTTTAGAGAAGAAGTGGTGTGAAAGAAGTGAAGGTATGAGGGGGTATTTATAGGAAAATGTGGGAGATAATTTGTGTTAATTAAATAATTGAAAAATAAAACAATTTGAGGCATTATAGGGGGCGGGCCGGCGCTACTTTCATGCATAGAAGAGAGGGAAATTTATTTTTTTGTTATTTTGTTAATTAAAAGTAAGAAATGAAAGATGTGAAGTTGTATTGGAAATGAAAATGTGTAAGAAATAGGTGTATGGGTTGTAAGAGTAGGTTGTAAGAAAAAGTAGAGATAGATGAATAGTGTAGAATAGTAAAAAATAGTGTAATGTAAAAGTAGACATGACAATTAAATACCGGTAGTAAGAAAATACGCATATAAAAGCGATATCTGATATTTTTAGCTACCGAAAAATTACGAAATTAATATTTTTGGAAATCTCATATTTTTACGAGTCTAACGGTATATTCGGAATATTTTTCATATTCCGAGCTCCCGGACACGTTTTTCAAGAGTCGGGTCCTATCAGGATCAAAGGACACTCGAATTTTGAAAAACTGATATTTTTATAAAACCTATAGCTATTACGAACTATTATAACTAATTTTTCCAACTTCGTTTTCTAGGGCTTGAGAAAACGGCAATGCCGGACTTAAGTGGTTACGGTAAGCTAGGGTTTGGTTGACTCTGGGAACTCCGGTTGACTTCGATTAGGGTTTAAACTATAATTCGAATCCAAAAATTTCGGGGATTTACACCAAGAAATCAGTTTGTTTCCTAGAAACTGACAAGTACCAGAAGTACTCTTTCTGACAATTTTGCATCCTGCATAATCAGCATCTGAGTATCCAATCAAGTCAAAATTTTCATTCTTGGGATACCAGATTCCTAATTTTACAATACAAGCAATATATTTGAAAATCCTTTTAATAGCTTTTAAATGTGTCTCAATTGGATTACTTTGAAATCTTGCACAAATGCATACAGAAAACAAGATATCTAGCCTAGATGCAGTCAAGTATAAAAGAGAACCAATCAAACTTCTATATAGTTTTTCATTAACTTTCTTACCTTGAGAATCAACATCTAACCTGATAGATGAACTCATTGGTGTAGCAACTTCTTTTGTCTTCTCAAATCCAAACTTTTTCAGAATTTGTTTGGTATACTTTTCTTGATGAATGAAAATTCCATCTTTTGATTGTTTGATTTGTAATACCAAAAAGAAATTTAACTCACCCATCATGGACATTTCAAATTTTGCCTGCATAAGCTTTGCAAATTCTTGACAATATCTTTCATTAGTTGATCCAAAAATGATGTCATCAACATATATCTGTACAACTAGAATATCTTTATTATAGTGCTTGATTAATAAGGTAGTGTCAATTTTACCTCTTCGATATCCACTTGAGATGAGATACTCACTGAGTCTCTCATACCAAGCCCCCCCTTGGTGCTTGTTTGAGTCCATACAAAGCTTTTCTTAGTTTGAAAACATGATCGGGCTTAAAGTGATCTTCAAATCCAGGTGGTTGTTCAACATATACTTCTTCTTTAATATAACCATTCAAAAATGCACTTTTTACATCCATTTGAAATAATTTAAAATCCTTATAGCAAGCATAAGCAAGTAATAATCTTATTGCTTCCAATCTAGCTACTGGTGCATACGTTTCATCATAGTCTATTCCTTCCTCTTGAGAATATTTTTTAGCTACAAGTCTTGCTTTATTTCAAACTATTTTACCATCTTCATCTAATTTATTTTTAAAAACCCATTTAGTACCAATGATAGATTTGTCTATGGGTCTAGGAACTAGATCCCAAACATTATTTCTTTCGAATTGATTTAGTTCTTCATGCATAGCATTATTCCAGTTGTTATCATTTAATGCTTCTTCTATATTACTAGGTTCAATTTCAGATAACAAAGCAAAATGATTTTCCAGATCTTGTAATTTTGATCTAGTTCGAGTTCCAGATTCTATATCACCAATAATTAAAGAAGGTGGATGTGAAGCTTTACCATGCTTTTGAACTTTCAGGATTGTCAGAAATCAGTTTCTGCTTACCTTCTGCTCTTCCTTCTAACACATCAGATTGTAGATCTTTCTCCAGATTACCTTCTGCATTACCTTCTGACATATCAGATCTTTTCTTTTCTTCGATCTTGTTACCAGACTTTACTTCAGAAACAATACCATTATCTTTATTTATAGGTGCAAACATATCATCATCATCAAAATCATCTTTCATATCAATAAAACGCACATTAATAGATTCTTCAACTACTTTTGTTGTTTTATTGAAAACACGATATGCTTTACTATGTTGTGGGTATCCTAGAAAAATTGCTTCATTAGATCTTTCATCAAATTTTCCAAGATTATGTACATTCATTTTCACAAAACATGTACAGCCAAACACATGAAAATATGAAACAGATGGTTTTCTACCACGAAACAATTCATATGATGTCTTAGTAGTCAAAGGTCTAATGTACATTCTATTCATTATGTAACATGCAATTGAAACAGCTTCAGCCCAAAAATATTCATGTACTTTGCTTTCATTTAACATAGAACGAGTCATTTCTTGTATTGTTCTGTTCTTTCTTTCAACTACACCGTTTTGTTGAGGTGTATATGGTACTGAAAAATTGTGACTTATTCCATGTTTTTCACAAAATGAAATAAACATAGCATTATCAAATTCTATTCCATGATCAGTTCTTAATGAAATAATTGATAGTCCTTTTTCATTTTGAATTTGTTTAGCAAATTTATGAAATGCTTCAAATGTATCAGATTTGTGTTTTAAAAAGAACAACCATGTATATCTAGAAAAATCATCTACTATAATAAGTCCATATTTGCTTCCTCCTAGACTTCGAGTTCTAGTAGGTCCAAACAGATCAAGATGTAAAAGCTCAAGAGGTCTTTTTGTTGAAATCACATTTATACTTTTATGAGAAACTGAGACCATCTTGTTCTTTAAACATGTTGAACACTTTACATCTTGTTTTATATTTATTTTAGGTAAACCAACTACAATATCTCTTTTTGAAAGTTTTTCTAAATGATTAAAATTCACATGACCAAGTTTTTTATGCCAAACATGTATACTATCATTCATAGATAAAAAGCAACAATCAATATTCATATCAGATGGAGTAATTAGATACACATTCCTTTTCCTAAATCCTTCAAACAATTTAATTCCATTAGAATCATATGCAAAACACTTGTTCTTTTCAAAATTTATTTGATAACCTTTATCACATAATTGACTTATGCTTAAAAGATTATGTTTTAATCCTTTAACCAAGGAAACATTCTCAATCATGTATGGGGAATAACCAATTGTACCTTGACCAATTATTTTACCACGGCTGTCATCACCAAATCTTACATACCCCTTTTCTTTCCATATTAGACTAGTGAACAAGGAAGCATCTCCAGTCATGTGGCCTGAACATCCACTGTCTAAGTACCAAGTTCCTTTTATTTTTGCTCCTTGTTCCTATAAAACATAAACAAGGTGATCAAACCCTTTTAGGAACCCAAACAAACTTGGGTTCTTGATAAGTCAAGCTCGTTTTATCTTGTTTCTTAACTTGATGTGTATTGAGCTTTTTTCTTTTGTAGAAACAATATTTCTCAATGTGACCTATTTTATTACAAAAAGAGCATGCATATGGATGTGTGTAATACCTTTGATTCGATTTTTGATAATAATTTTGTTTTGAACAATTATTAGACTCATACCTGTACACTCTGCTATACCTTCTGATAGGGTATTTTTAAGGAGCAAACCTTCTAACATTCCCTCTGTCGTAGCTGTTCTTAATGTTTTTAAGAGGATGAACAGTGTTTTCGTCATTTCCAGATCTCTGGGCTTTAACAAAAGTTTCCTTTTTCACATTATTTGAAGAACTCCCAGATTCGTATCCAATCCCAAACTTTATACAAGAAGGTCTTTAACTATTGATGAACATATTTAACTTCTTATCACTCTCATTAAATTTGTTGAACGTGTTCTTGATAGATAGTGACAAATCTTCCACTCGACCATTCAGTTCTTTGATTTCGTTTTTCAAGACTTCGTTTTCTTTTCTTAAAGCATTAGTTTTGACAAACAACTTCTCATTATCGTTCTTTAACATGTCATTCTCATCAATGATCAATTTATTAGTTTGACGCAAGATATCCTTCTCGTTCTTTAACGCCTTATTCTCAATATCTAACTTAGATATCTTTGAATCTGCCTTTTTAAGTGCTCTAAGTAACTTTTTCATTTCAGAATACATATAAGTTTCATTTAGTTCTTCCTCAGAATCAGTACTTACCTCGGAAGCTGCCATAAGACACAAGTTGGCTTCTTCTTCATTTTCAGTTTCACCTTCTGATTCACTCTCTGATGCGTCCAGATCACTCCATGTAGCCATCATTGCACGACTTTTCTTTTTGAATTTCTTCATCTTCTTCTTTAGAATCGGGCATTCATATTTAATATGGCCTAGTTGTTTGCATTCATAGCAAACAATTTCCTTCTTTTCCTTCTTTTCCTCGTTTTCCTTGAAGTTCTTCCCTGAACCAAACTTATTAGCTTTATTGAAATTTTTAAATTTCTTACCTCTAAAGAACTTGTTCAGTCTTCTAGCTAACATGCCGACACTTTCTTCAAAGTCATCATCATCAGAATCAAATGTCTCGTTGACAGCTTTTCTTGCTTTGAATGCTATGGCTTTTGGACTTTCTTCAGTTTCCTCTGTTGTGTGAAGATGTGACTCATAGCCTAGCAATTTTTCCCTCAATTGGCTAAGGCTTAGCTTGTTCAAATCTTGAGCTTCTTCAATTGCTGTCTTTTTGGCATCCCATGACTTTAGCAATATCCTAAGTATCTTTCTGACAAGATCAGGATCATCCATCTTCTTTCCAAGAGAAGTTAGTTCATTTGTTATAGCAGTAAAACGATTAAAAACTTCCTTTATTTTCTCATTAGGCTTTATTTTGAATAATTCATATTGTTGCATCAAAGAATTGATTTTCGTTTCCTTGATAGTGTTAGTTCCTTCATAAGTATTAGATAAAGTGTCCCAAATATCTTTTGCTGTTTCACAAGAAGAAATTAAATAAAACTCAGAAGGAGCTATTGTAGTAAGTAAGAGATTCTTAGCCTTGTTATTCTTTTCTATGATCTTTAGTTCAGCAGCAGTGAAGCTATCATCATCAGTCATAGTCACTTGAATATCTCCAAAAGCAATCACCTGCCAAGATCTATAGTCATTGGCTTTCATGTAAGTAGACATGCGCATTTTCCAATATAGATAAGTTGTTCCCTCAAAATATGGAGCTCGGTTAATAGCAATGTTATTTTAAGCCATTTGAAAAGATCACCCAAATTAAATAGATGAGAACCGCTCTAATACCAATTGTTGGTCCCGAAAGGATAACCAAGAGGGGGGGTGAATTGGTTATTATAAAATTTTACTTTTTGAAAAATTCTAACAAAATTCACACCACTTGATTATGCTATTAAAATGGCTTTTGATCTTTCTTAAAAGAATGAAGTTAACTAATGAACACTTTAGAACAACACAATCGATTGAAACAAATTGATTAAGCTCCCGAAAAATTAAGTTAAAGTTTAAATATTTTCTCCTTAGAACCTTCTGACCAACTCTCTGACTTAAGAACTATAAGTACTCTACTCTCTGATCAACCTTCTGACTAAAGAACGAATGCAACAAATCAAATTAAAATTGCACGAAATAAAGAGAGATGAGAGAGTAAGAGATGCAAAATGAATTATAGAGGTTCCACCTTGAGCGTCAATCCTCTCTTCCAACTCTAAGCCAGGGTCACCGGTAATCCACACCGGTTTTGTTCCACTAATCTAATCAATGAAAATAGTTACAAGATGTTCACAATTCACTCAGCTTGATTCTCCTAACAATCAATCTACTAAGCCTACTTGCAACTCTCAATCTCACAAGAGAATGTTTTCACAAAATACGAGGAATAAAAGTAAAAGTCCTCGACAATTTAGAACAAAGAAGATGAACAGTAAAATGACAATGTTTTGCTCTTGAAAGCTTTTTCTTTTCTCGTAAAACTTGTTCTCTGTGTCTTTTTCTTTCTCGAAGCTCCTGTTTTATTTTTGTTCTTCTTCAACAGTCGAAAAGAAAAATGATAATGCTAAAACTTGTTCTCTGTGTCTTTTTCTGTCTCGAAGCTCCTGTTTTATTCTTGTTCTTCTTCAACAGTCGAAAAGAAAAATGATAATGTCTTCCTGATATCTCGAAATATGGAGGATGACGATTAGCTCTATTCCTGATATTTCTCAAGCTACACGTTGACAGTATCTCTTCGAGTTTATCTTCATGATTCACTTGCGTTTGATTTTTAAAGCTTCTGATAAACTTTTCATAAGATTTGCTCAAATGGATAACTCCAAATCTCTATAATCTTGCATAAAAATCTCAAGTAAGAAATTCAAATAATTCAACCATTGTTTGATTTCGTCTGGTACTATTTACACACCAAGTTCTTCCAGACCTTCAATTATAGGATTTTCGAATTCAACCTGATCTTTGGATAAGCTCCCATAATCTCGAATATGTCTTGTGATTCCTTCATGTTATATATACTACTTTTATCTCCTCAAAAACAATTCGAACAAAATCTGTCGTAACTTTGCTTTAATCCAATTAATTTAAAAAAAATCTTATACTATTGTAATTAAATTTAAATCCGAAAATTAAAAACCCTGTGGATAATGAACCAACTCTTGTGGAACAAATTGAATATATTTCCCAAATATATTCAATCATTGGAGCTAGGCCTTCAACAAATCAAATAACATTATTTTTCTTCATAACGATAAATGTCCTTCACCTTCTGCCTTCTCATTTTTGAACTTGTTCATAAACAATATTCCTTTTGCCGATTCTTATGACTTTTGTAAAAGTTCATACAAATCTTTTTGATAAATCTTTTGACAAAACAAAACTCAAGATAATTGTTATTTCATCATCTTTTTGTTATCATCAAAATCATTATTTGAGAGAAACCAACAGTAAATAAATTGCAAGTAAAGTAAATAAATTACAAAAAAAATGAGCTTATAAGCTCTAAAAGATATATATAGCTACATAGATATATTAGATAGTTATAAATATAAAAGCAACATAAAGAAATTAGATTATGAACAAAAACAAAATATGAACCTATTGTTGCTTTCTTTAACCTTCATGGTTTAGAAAACACACACTAAGCTCATACTAAGTAAATGAACATAAAGAAAACTTAAAGAAATATTACCTAAAAGATCTAAACTTGAGAGAACTCTTTGAGAGAGAATTCTTGTAGAATTTTGGGAGAGTAACTTTAGTATATGAAAGGTGTGAAAGAAATGGAAGGAAGAGGGGGTATTATAGGAAAATGTGGGAGGTTAATTGTGTTAATTAAATAAATGAAAATAAAACAAATTGGAGGGTGAGAGAGAGGGGACCGGCGCAAATTGTAGAGGGGAGAGTGAGTGAATTTTATTTTATTTTTTTTTTGTATTTTTGTAAATAAAAAATAAGATATGAAAGATGTGAAGTTGTATTGGAAATGAAAATTGTAAGAAAGTAGAGGTATGGTTTGTAAGAGTAGGTTGTAAGAAAAAATAGAGATAGATAAATAGTGTAGAATAGTAGTAAATAGTATAATGTAAAGTAGACATGACAATTTAAGTACTGGTAGTAAGAAAATACGGATATAAATGCGATATCTGATATTTTTAACTACCGAAATATTATGAAATTGATATTTTTGAAAATCTTATATTTTTACGAGTCTAACGGTATATTTAGAATATTTTTACTATTCCAAGCCCCTGGACATGTTTTTCAAGAACTGTGTCCGATCAGGTTTAAAACGAGTCGCGGTTTTACTAAACTGAACTTTTTAAGCTTCCTTAGATAATTGCGAACTATTCTACTCACTAAACTCTTTCTTACTCTCTTAGGATTTCTTAAACAGGGATGCCGAACTTGAACGGTTACGATAGGCTGGGGTTTTGTTGACTTTGGAATTCCAGTTGACTTCTAATTGGGATTTAAGCCTTAGTTGTTCACAAAACTTCGGGGGTTTACAGCTAGTGCAAGACGATTCATGTCATCGAAAGAATCTTTTTCAAGCCGAATGTGTGGTGCAGGAGAAGGTGTGTAAGTTGGTTGTTGATGGAGGTAGCTGCGCAAATATGGTTTCCAAGATTTTGTGAAGAAAATGAATTTACAGGTGATTTCACATCCAAAGCCATATAGCCTTTGATGGTTTAGTTCTTCAGATGTTCTACAAATACATAAACAGGCTAAAGTATCCATTGCTATTGGAGATTATATGGACACTATAATTGTAAACCTCCGAAGTTTTGTGATCAAATTAAATACTTAAACCCTAATCAGAAGTCAACCGGATTTTTAAATCAACAAAACCCTAGTTTACCATAACTGCTTAATGCAGGCATTGCCGTTTTCTTTAGCCCAAGAAAACAAAGTTGGAATAATTAGCTATAATAGTTCGTAATAGCCATAGGTAATATAAAAGTACCAGTTTTGCAAAATTCGAATGTCCTTTGAACCCGATCGGACACAGTTCTCGAAAAATGTGTCCCGTAGCCTGAAATAGGAAAAATATTCCGAATACACCGTTAGACTCGTAAAAATATAAGATTTCCAAAAATATCAATTTCATAATTTTTCAGTAGCTAAAAATATCAGATATCGCTTTTATACGCGTATTTTCTTACTACCAGCATTTAATTATCATGTCTACTTTTACATACATTATTTTCTACTATTCTATACTATTTATCTATCTCTACTTTTTCTTACAACCTACTCTTACAACCCATACACCTATTTCTTACATATTTTCATTTCCAATACAATTTCACATATTTCATTTCTTACTTTTAATTAATAAAATAACAAAAAAAAAAAATAAATTTTCCTCTCTCCTCCCCTCCTCCCCACCCACCCACCCACCCAAAAGTGGCGATGGCCACCCCCCTTTATGCCCCAATTTGTTTTATTTTTTCACTTATTTAATTAACACAAATTATCTCTCACATTTTCCTATAAATACCCCCTCATACCTTTACTTCTTTCACACCACTTCTTTACTAAAGTTACTCTCTCAAAATCTCTCAAGAATTCTCTCCAAGAAGTTTTTACAAGAAAGCTCTCTTTAGTTTCTTCTTTTAGGTGAACTTGCTTCAAGAAAGTCCTATATTCATCTACTTAGTATGAATTTAGTGTGTATTTTCTAAAACTGTGAAGGTTAAGAAAGCAACAATAGGTTCATACTTTGTTTTTGTTCATAATCTCAACTCCTTTATGTTCCTTTATGTTTCTTTATGTTTCCTTTATGTTCATAACTATCTAAATATCTATATAGCTATATATATTATTTAGAGCATATAAGCTCATTGTCTTGCAATTTATTTACCTTTCATGCAATTTATTTACTTCATTGCAATTTATTTAATTTCAAGTTGTTTTTAAGACTAGTCATTTTAGTCTTAGACTTGTCCTCATCAAGTCAAAACATTTTCTTTTTCTTTTCTTTTCGGGACTAGTCCTTTCTTAGTCCCGGGGTACTTTGATGAAGCTAAGGTCCCAATACTTGATTTATTTCTTTATATGCTTATTCTTTTAAGTTATTATGATCTTTTATATTTCATAACTTATGATTCACATTCATGCATGGACGTAATGTTTTTGTCTCTACAAAAATTAAATGAGGAAGTGTTTTCTTAAACTAAAGATTCTTTCTAAAGAAATAAATGTAGAAAATAGATTTATTAAAAACTCATAAACATGCTTAGAAATGGTTTTTCTTAAAATAAAAGGTTTTATAAAAACTTATTTTTCAAGTGTTAGGAATTCTTTTAGAGTCATTACAAGAAACAAAATATCATTTTATAAAATTGTTATTACTTTTGAAAGTTGTTGGAATCCAAGTTTAGAAAATGAAACCACTCTTTAGGAATTTAAAGTAATTACGAGAGATTAAATCTAGAATATTCATTTCAATAACTCAAGATCTTTTCAAAGAAAAATGAATATTCCAACAAATCTCAAAGATCAAATCTTTTAAACTTTACTTTTTCATAAGTTGAGACAACTTCATTTGCTTCATCCATTTGTTATGAGTCAATACATATATGTATATATCTTCCAAAAAGTTTATAAAAATACTTGGAACATTCATCTCTTCAAGTGAATTTTATTTAAAAAGAGGAACTCAAGTTTTTACAAATTCGTGGAGAATCTGGTCACTGCTTTTTCGGGACCCAAACGACTTAGTTTTATGAAAATAAGATTAGAAATGCGTAGATCCTTTCGAGTAGGTAGAAAACAATATATTATACGTGAAATTTCGAGTTAAAATAAGTAAGTTATGGCCATTTTAAGTTGGAATTTCCTCTTATACGATTTTACTGTGATTTTAAGAAAAGTTTAGAATCTTCAAGAATAGAAGTTTTATGAAAGACTCATTTTGGGTATTTCATTTTGTTTAGGTGACGAAGGATCCGAGATCGTCTTTCCGGAGGACTATTTCGATTAAATTCTATCGATATGGAGTGAGTTAATTCTTTTCCTAAGTTACATTTCCTTGTTTGTGCTTATAATTAGTGGCACTAGAAATTTAGGAAAAGATAAATTATCACGCCCCGAAGGGTACCCTAAACATGGCAGTCCGCCGTACACAATATTAAAGCCTAAGAATGACCACCTTAGTCACGCGAAGGCTTCCATACTATGTACAAGGCGTCTAACACATAAAGGAGACACATCGGAATGATACATTTTATATTGTTACAGTTGAGCAACAATGTAAAGGAGATACAATCCACTATACTTTCGATACAAATCACTATACTTCATATAAGAATCACTACACTTCAAAATACAAACCATTCAACTCCAACTACATTCATCCGCAGACTTCCCTACATAAACTATTACATGACAAGTCATGGACTAGCTGATAACTTCAAACATTCGTATTCTTTGCCAAAATCTCGGAGTCACTCCCGGCTCCAACCAATTCAGTCCCCACTTTGCATTCCTGAAATAACCTGTTCATTTAAACAACTATTGGGGTATAAGCTACACTAGCTTAGTGAGAATTCTCTTAATTCCGTACCATAACAAACAAGTTATAATCAGTCATATGCTATGCATAAACAAACACGTGAGCAAGCAATTATGCATGGGTATCTGGAACCTACACACATAACAGATTTACGCCCTCCGTATCTTGGGTTAGGAATGGTATTGAGTTTACACGACCTCATATAGTTCCCAAGCCCTTGGCTCTTAGCATTCGACTCGGCTAGGCTCATCTAAGAATGCATCCACATGCGCCTTAGTACCCCTGAATGAGCTCTGGCACCAGGTTCGTTATCCAAACGAGTCATCCACGGACCATACCGATCAACCTGCGTAGGAGTAGCATGCTACCAAATGCAATATGTCCGATGCGATGCATGACCAATTTAATTTTTGCTTATGTCAAAAATATTTATACATTCTTTAGAGTGACCAACCAATATCACACATATAACAGAAATAATATGAACGGTGCAGTTATCCAACCAAATCATGGTTTCGATATGCTTTAGTATTCTTTGGCATACATTCATCACAGTCTCATCATATCTCTCATCCCCATTCATATCGATTTTTATCTTGTTCCTATAATTCTAATACAACTAACTACAAGCACAATCAAGGTAACAAAACAAGGAGAAAACTCACTTGGCCATTCAATAACCGATCTTCTAGTAATAATAAATCGGTGGTAGGAAATCATTGAATTCGTGATCACCTAAAAAGAAAGAAATACTCTAATAATTATTTCAACTCAAACTAATCTAAATGATTTTATACGAACTATCAAATTCGTAATTCTCGTCCTAAGCGGGAATTCCAACTTAAAACGGTCATAACTTGGTCATTTTAACTCTGAATCTCATAAATTATATATCGATTTCTATCTAATTCGAAAGATCTATCTATTTCTAATATTATTTTCAAGTTTTGAAAACTTTGAATCTTTAAAAAGTCCGGATCAGATTGGGGCAGCAACAATTTCAACTTTCGAAAGGTAGTTTTGTAAATGTTTGTAATGTTCCTACTATATAAATTAGCTATACATGCAATATGAGTGATTTCCTAATATAAATGACATGAGATGAGCTTAATGTAAGCATGATCTTGATGATTTTGCTAAAAAGAAATTTTTTTATTTTGCAAGACCATAATAACAACTTACTTATGAAAAATCTAGTTTTCTACCTTTGATTGTTTCCATTTGTTTTGGATTTGTTACTTAAGAAAATATAATTATTTTTGTCAAAATTGAGTCTTCATTATATATATTACTTATGACCTTCATTTCTACATAAAAATTTCCATTTTACACTTTGTAGGTATGTTTTCAAGTGGGGTTGATTCCAAAATCCGAATTTTACAAAAATTAGTTTTTGAGTGATTTCTTTAAGTAAAAATCATTTGATAATTAGAAAATTAGGGCTCAATCATACATAACCACTAAGGACTTCATTCTTACACAAAAATTTGCATTTTACACTTGGCAAATATGTTTTCCAGTATGATTTACTCAAAAATCCGAATTTTAGAAAATCCACTTTTTGAATGATTCCTTTGGGAAAAGCTTGTTTAATGCATTAAAATTTAAGACTTTATGGTACCTATTACTTAAGGACTCCATTCATTACATAAAACCTTTATTTTGAGCTTGGATAATAGGTGTTTTCATGGGCATTATCCAAAATTACGAATTTCACAAATTGACTACTAACTCAAAATTTTCCATCTTGATTATACTTCTTGTTTTACACATTAATCTCATCAAAACTCATTTCGACTTATAAAAATCACTACTTAATGATATCTATTACCTATACCCTTCAATTTTCACATAAAACATGAGTTTTGGAGTTGATAAATGGGTTTTAAAAATTTGCCTTGGTTGGGATCCGAATTTAGAAAATTTATTTTTGGTCATAACTTTTAATAAAATTTATCTAAGCTTATGAAAATCCATTCCTTACATATCATATCTTAAGAACATTTCATTTCTTAAATAAAAACTTCATTTTTGCGTTGGAAAACATGTTTTTAAAATATGCCTTAGTCAAAATCTGAAAATAGAATCTTTTATTTTGAAAATAACTTTTGAAAATCACATTAGATTCTTGTAAAAAGAAGTCTTGATGATATACATATATTAAGCCTTCATTTTCTTAAGTAAAAATTACATTTTGACACTTGGAAAGTGGTTTTTAAATATGGGTCTTGCCAAAATAGGAATTTCATTATTTTTGTCTAAGTTCAAATCTAAGATCTACACATAATATGAACATAAATCTAAATGAAACCCATGGTAATGAACTATAAACTCATAGATCCAAACTTTACTTATCAAAATCATCCATTTATGTTGTCTATACCCTAAGCCCTTCATTTTAAATGAAAAATACACATTTTAAAGTTGAAAAACCACTTTTCTAAATATGGTTCCATTTTCATCCGAATTTTCAAAAGTTATTTTTGTTGAAAATAAAATAGATATTGAGTTTCCTACAACTTTCCTACCATCATTATGCTATTACAAGTTATCCATGAAGATAAAACAAAGTCTAATGCATTTTATGAACTCAAAACTCTAGATCTAGTTTTCTAAACTAGTTTTAAATGCATGAATCACTAAGATAGACATGTGGATGCTAGATCTATGCATAAATCATAAGAAATAACAAAAATAACAATTAAAATAACAAGATCTATGGCATAAAAAAAAATCAAAGCTACAAAAAGTTAGATCTACAATATATATCAACTTTAAACAAGAAAATAATTGAAATACAAGATAATAAAAGTAGAGAAAAGGAGTGTTTCATTTTTGGCATCATCATCCTAAGCTTTTAAGCTTATGGAAGATCATTGGATGCATGAAACCTTCATTACACTTTACCTATATCACCTATGGAGCTTTGGGATGAAGATTTGCTTAGAAATCTTTAAGAATGAAGTGTGGAAGCTATTTTTAGAAGTGGGGGCAGCTTGTTTTTCATGGAAGAACAAGAGGAAATGAAGAAGAAAGAGAGGAAAAAAGAGAGAGAGAAACTAAAGAATGAAAAAGGAAGGAATTAGTAAATGAAGGAGAGAGAGAAAATGAGCGTTTTAACTGAATAAATGAGAAAAAAAAATAAAACAAGGGCAGAAATTGGGGGAGGGCTGCACGTGATTTTTGAGAGAGAGAGAGGGAGTGTTTTGTTAAATTTTGACTTGAAATTAAATTGTGTAATAAATATGTATGTGTAGCTTCTTTAAGAAAGAGTAGAATTTATTTAATTTAATCAAAATATGAGTAAATAAAGGACAATGGCAGCCATAAAGAGGGTCAAAATCTGCCATGAAGTGTGGGTTAATGTGTAGAAAGATTGAAGTGAAAAGGAAGTGATATGTGTAAGGTTTACTTGAAGGTATGAGTTGTAAAATTATTTTCTTAATAAAATAAAATAAAATTAGAAAATTAATTCAAAATATTTGTTGCAGATTTGTCATAATTAAAATTAAATAATTATTTGAATTATTTTAGTATTTTAACATATATGTTACCGGTATGATCAAAATACGCGAATATGGGCTATAAATGATATTTTTATAACCCGAAAAATTCTATAAAATTATTTTATGAAAATAAAATATTTTTAAAATATTTTTCAATTATTAAATTAATTTATTTTATTTTTAGTATCGGGTCTTAAACAGAATCTGATCCTATGAAGACCCGAAACGAACTAAATTTTAGAAAAACAAACTTTTTTATAACATATAAAATATTTATCTAAAAATATAAGGTTTTATAAGAATAATAAAATTTTGCAATGAATTAAAAATGAATAGTGCAAAAGACTAATCAATTACCGGTAATAATGGAAATACAATAAAAAGGTTATAACTGTAACTTTTACAACCCAAAAAATTATATAACTGATATATTTAGAAATCTTATGAAATTACGAGTCTAACGGTACTATTGGTATATTTTTTATATCTCGAGCCCGGGGATACGCTTTTCGAAGTCTGTATCCGAACGGATTCGAAATAGGTCAAAAATTTACCAATATGATATTTTTAAACAAACTCATATTACTATGAGTTATTCTACATATTTAAACTACATCTCGGCCACTAGGGCTAGGGGCGCTAGATTGCCGGACTTAAGCTATTGTATTCCGCTTAGGGTTTCCAAGTGATTTTTTGGTCTAGATCCTTGCCAATTTGGAAACTGGTATTTTATGTTTATACAATGTATTTACTTTGAGAAATTTATTTTCCATTTCATTTTTATAAGTATTGAATATCACTTAATGTTTTCGGAATTCTTGAATTGAGTTATATTTTCGAAAGTCAATCGTTATTTGCTTTTTAATAATTTGTTTTTGGGCTTTATATTACCCATTTTTATAAGTCGAAGTTAAATATGAAATTTTTCGTACGTAGTGGTTTTGAATTTGAAGACCATTGAGTTCTTATTTTATTTTTAAGGATTTTCATCCTCTCATGATTAAGAAACTTTTTTGGATTCATTCATGATATAGGACTTGTCGAAATTCGGTTTTAATTTAGAGTGATTTTTAGGGTTTATTTTCAAAGTTCATCGTAGAATTATTTACTAAAATTTTCCAGGGCTTACATAAATGAACAATTGTTATGAAATATTTGTTGAATGAAAATTAAGTATATCAAAGGACGATATGTTGAATAAAAGTGTGATTCTTGTATTGATATGATGAAATTATGATTGATCACCTTTAACATGAATTCAACATATATGGTTAAATGTATAATTGAAATTTATTCATGCATATCATACTTGTGAGTCATATTTATTTCACTACCATTCTTCGTGTGGGGAAACGAGGAAGTAGTAGTGGTGGCTGGTAGGAGCCGGTAAGTCTAAATGGGCCAGTAGGAGCCAGGAAGTCTACAGGGCGAGTAGGAGCCTGCAAATCTGCAAATATTGATGGTCGTATGGGCTTGTAACCTCCCAACCATTGTCCTGGAGGGTGTTAAATCCATGCTACACTTGATTTCCGGTTAATCTTATGTATTTGTTTGCTCTTGTGATTGGTACATTACATATGCTTGAATTAAATAGCTTGGTTGTTATATGGAAATGTTATATAGTTAAGAATTATCTCACTAAGCAAGATTTGCTTATACCCGTATAGTTTTCTATTATAGTATAATTATCTATGGTTGGCCCCAAGGAGCCCCGTGTGCCAGGTACGAGCTTAAGCTACTAGCAGTTTTTGGAAGAAGTTTATGTATTTTTAGTTTTGAATATAGACTTCTAGGAAAAATCTCTATAGTAGGCTTGCGTGGTAGTTATGTTTATTTTGTTAGTAGTATAGTTGAACAAAGACTTTAAGGCGGGGGAATGCCCCTAAGATGATGTAGGAACTTGTTAAGTAAATGAAGATCTTATGTTTATCTATTTAAGTTCATGCTTGCTTTTACTATCTATTTAAACGTAACACCCCTACTAGTCTCATACTATCTTGGAAGCACACCTTGCATGTGATATCGAAGCTCCTGCGTGACTAAGGTTGTCATTCATTAGCTTTAATATTATATGCGGTAGACTGCCACGTTTAGGGTACCCTCTGGGGTGTGACAATAACATGTGATGTAGCTCTTATAGATTATGCTTAGATATTGTTGGGTAGACCCTGATAGTATGATAGATGAGTTATCTATGATGGATATTAGAATACATACAAGATTCAAAAAATGGACATATTTTTATATTGCTTCCAATGACCTTAGATGAAGCTCAACAGGAAAGATTTGAACATGTTTGGGCTAAGGGTCAAAGGAATTTATCTTTGTGTCCTTGCAGGTCTTCCAAGACAAGAAAGAAACTGCCTCAAAAGTTCAAGGAGATTCAACATGTTTCAAATGATGTTTCACCTCAATTGAATGCCAAGATTCGTGGTTAAATCTTTTCTAAGAAGGGGAGAATGATGAGAAAGGATCAAGCTTCAAAGGATTCTGGACTAACTCGATTTAATAATGGAGTATCAAAGCTTAAACATGAAGATGAATCAGATAAAGTGGTTAAAACATGGAAGAGAAGAAGTTATCAAAAGTTGCGGGAGCTGCAGGAGCATTTACGCCGACCTTACTCCATTGGCCTTGATACCCTACACTGCCAGCGTACCCAGATGCACGTCGGCCTTCAGACGGCGTTCGACATGCACATAACGTAAATTTTAAATGCCAAAGCTTACACTGCTAGTGTTGAATATTATAGGCCGTTAGTGTTCAAAGTTACGAATTGATGTTTCTTGGAGTCTTTGATATTCCTTTGTTATTATTATTATATAGGTCTTTTGTTTAGTTTACAAGAAATAAGTTATGTATTATTTTCTTTGAGAAAGACTCCTCCTTTATGAAAGATTTTTGTGAGTTCTTGTAATAAGAACTTGTAATTGCAAATAAATGCAATTGTTTTATGAATATTAATAGAGTAGTTTCCTTTATTCATTTGGGTTTATAGAATCATAGATTCTTTTGACAAGTGATTTGTTTTGTAATTCGTGAGTCATATCGAATTACGATTCTTATTGCTATCTAGTTTTTCTTTGTGATTCGTATTTCAAATTATGATTTCATCCATATCATTTTTTTTTTCTTAGTTTTATTTACTTGTAAAGAAAACCCTAAAGATCCTTCCTTTATTGTGCAAGATTTGTTCTTTCTTGATAGAAGGATTGAATAAACCCTAACACTTGAAGAAAAGAATTTTTGAACCTCACCCCTACCCCCCACGGGATTCACATCACTTACTTGTCTAGCAAATTTAGTTAGCTTGTTTTTCACTATGACTACTACTTTCTAGTTCTTATAACTCCTTTCATGCATGCTTCTCATCTTTTATCTTCATTTCATCTCCTATTTCTCCTTTTGATCTTGTTGAAAGTTGAGATTTAGAGGTGAAAATTGAGAGAAAAGAAAAGAAGAGGAACGAGAGGAAAAGGAAAGGAAAAGAAACGTAAGGGAAAGGAAAAGAAAGAGAAAAGAGAATGGGTAGCTTGTGAAGGAAGAAAGGAAGGGAAAAGATTATATATATTAAATGGTTTTAGAAGAGATTAATTATAAGGCTTTTGATTTACATTTTTCATATCATTATCTTAAGCATTAAAAACAATTTAGAGAAAATTTTAGAATATATAAAAATAAAATTGATAACTTGAATTGCAAATCTAGTTTAGAAATTAATTTTGTAAAAACTTGGTATCTAGTTTGAGTTTAGGCTTAGAAACTGCTATTTTTAAACAAGTAGATAAACTCAAAATTCATGGGGATTAAAGGTATAGATTTAGAGAGGGCTATATTTGAGTATTTTATAAATCTAAGTATTTGAACTCAAGAAATTTTAGGTCATTTGTAAAGTAAAAGAAAGGGTTCTTCAAATTAGAATTGGTTGAGATGATAGTGAAATTCGATTTGTTGGAAAAATAGTTAAGGTAAATAGATAATTTGAAGGAAATGGACTTCAAATTTGATAACTAGAAAGATTTGAGAAATTTGATTCATGAAATGGATGATTAAAGTAGATAAAAGATTGGAAATGGGTATTTGACCTCTCAATTTCAATTAAGTTTATTTACTAATTTGATTATATTAATCTACCCATTTATAACCTATAATTCAATTTGCTTATTTTAATTAAACTATCTAAACTTAATTATTAAATTACATTCTATAAAAAATTTGAGATTAATCATCTATTGGTAGTTGACATTATGTATTAGCTTTAAATTTTATAAATTAAAAAGCTTTGGATCATTTTAAGATTTATTCTTTTACTTATGATTTTATTATTCTCTTCTAATTATTTTAGATTAAAGTTTGATATTATGTCCACTTTCACTATAATTTTGAATTATTTGATGATCTATTATTTATTGAGCTTACATAGATATATATATGTATGTATGCATTCATCATTAAGTCTGTTTGATATTTTTTGTTGTTTTCCATTATTCAAAGTGTATTGAAGTTTGATATCATTATATAATTACTTTCTTATTTCAAAGTTGCTTATTACATGCATTATATGTTTATATTGTTTTATTCTTTCTTATTATATTGATTTGGTGTCTCTTGTAATATTTTTGTTTTTATAAAACATATTAAGATTCAAGTTATTTAGATTTTGTACCATTCTTTTATAATTATTTATTTACTCATTATTTATTTCTTTAATTATCCAAAACGTTTCATTTTATAGCTTTGGTTATTAATATCACTCAGTTGAATCTCATTTTCGTTTATTTGTATATATCTTTCTAATTTTATCCTTGTTATATTTGTAGAATTTTATCAAGAAGTTATGAAAGATATCTTGAAATATAATAATTCAAGTTTGAAATGATCATTAATTTATTTATATTTTAATATTTTTAGATCGTAAAAAATTAGGAGTGTTTTTCATGACTTTTTTTAAAGCTTCTTCAAAATTTTACATTATTTTCTTGATGATTATTATTTTTAAGTTATATAAATTTGGATGATTACAACTAGTGTATTTAATAAAGATAATTTTCTGTAACCTTTGAGAATAAAGTTAAACCAAGTTACCTATCGTGCTTTTCAAGATTACCTCACGTTCTCCTTTTTAAAAGACTAGTTGTGAAGCTTGAAAACACTACCTTGAGGGTTTCTCAAGTTAAGAAAGAGGAGGTTTGAAGAAACAATTTTTGTGTGTGTAAAAGAGATTATGTTAGAAAAGAAGATCTCGAAAATATTGTATTTCTTTTCTAAAAACAATGATATTTAGTTGGTGTAAACATTCACATCCCTAGTTACTTTCCTTTTTCAAAAGAAAATAAGTATGGTTTAATTGGGAACGGTCATTTCCTTTTTCTGAAAACAATGATATATAGTTACTTTCTTTTTTCAAAAGAAAATAAGAAAGGATAGTATACCCACGCTTTGAAATTTATGGTGGACAGCTTGCAAAGTAATTTTTAGTAATTTTGGAAAAGGATTTATTTATAAGAAATGAAAATCAAAACCTTTTAATATATATAAGACAACAAATTATAGTACCTGATAAATATTAATTAATATACTGGCAAAACATTTATTATCTCAAGACACAAAAGAATTAATAACAAGATTCAAGCTTCATAACTTGTGAAAATGAATTTTAAGTTAATATGAAGTGTCTTGTTCTCTCGTGAACTATTTCTTATATGTCTTTACATAACCAAAGCATTCAAGTTTTTAATTTTAGCTAAGGCAAAAACCCAGGGATTATAACATCCCCTCTATTCTTGTATTTTCTTTTTTTTTTTTTTTTTTTAGCCTAATCACATTGCAAACAAAAAGTTGAAAGAAAGGTCCATCCTACCCCATAAGCCATAACTGCCATTAAACACAGGGACAGATGCAGGATTGATGCATTGGTTGGGGGAAGGGAGGTAGATGGTTGGCAATCTATCCCTTTCTTAAATACTTGAATAACTAAACCATTTGTCTTATAATTATAGCTCATATTATGAGATATTTATTTTTTAGAGATGTAATAAAGTGCAACATATAGATATAGAATTATAAAAGTTAATTATAAATTTTGATAATATCGAAGATGATTTTCTTTTTTTGTTTTCCCTTGAAGAAGATCTTTTAATAGATCCCTAAATACCAACTAGGGTACCATATATAAGAAAGATATTTTTGAGATTCCATAAGAAACTGCTTTTGATGATGACTATCAATATTTACAAGATATTTCTTTATTAAAAATGTAAAAGTAAAGTATTCAAATTTCATAAAATGCTTTGTGGGTATAAAAAGTAATCACTAAATGACTTATAAATAAGGAATCTCTTCATAAATATGGAAATTGCTATATATATGCATAAGTAAATTTATAAGATGTTTTATGATAATAGTTTGAAAAATTATATATATATATATATATATATTTACTAAATAAGTCTAATTCTAATGAAATATTTCATGAAATTTTAGAAAACTTATTATATTTAATGGTATCTAGTGGAATTATGAGTGATATGTCACAAGAGTTCCTTTCCCATCCTAATCAATTATTAATAAATCAATTTAAATCTGACAAAAAATAATTAAAAATTAGACAAACAGGGTAAATTTTGAGTAGTGAAACATAAACAATTAATTTAAAAAGTAGAAAAATGTTAGGTCCAAAAAAGAAAAAAAGATTAGACAAATGAAGTGCAAAATACCACGATACAGGCTCCAAACAATGAATTCGGCCAAAAAAAAAACAAAAAGACCCCATACAAAGCATCACGGATATTCGATCCCCCGCCCCGTTATGAATTGAACCATAAGTTTACCGCTGCACTAGGATGGGAAAGTAGCCCTCTGTTACGTTCAAAGTATTAATAACAATGTTCAGTTTTTTCTCTTTCTTACAATTTACACAATTCGTTTATTTATTTCTTTACTTTCGGACTGATTAGACACGTGTTCTACTGTCGTTGGAATAATAGTAAATGTTTAGTTGTGCCTTTATGCATCACCCACATCCTATAGCTACTTCATACAATGTTTAAGACATTACTTTGGCATATGAAGGAACTCCTTTCTCAAACAACCTTACAATTTTATTCATAAGATTTTTTATATGAGTTTTCTTCACTTCTTTTTATACTTTTATAGGTTTCATTTATTTTACACAATACTTAGGGACGAACTTACGGAGGGCTCAAGGGAGCCTTAGGTCCCCCTACTCCTTGGACCTCATTTATATAGTTAAAGTAATATGCCACATATTTAAAAATTGGAGAAGTACATAAATAAGTACTTTTTTGAAAGTTTTTTCTCTTGTTTCATTTATTTGAATATAACTAGGTTCTTTTTAACTCATTTCATTTCATTGGACACATGTTCCTTGTCTGTAGCTCTTTCTCTTTTCTTCCTTTTTTTTTTTTTTTAACTTACCATTTCCTTTCCCTTACTAAAATATTTCTTTCCTTATGGATTTCTCATCTCTTAATGACTTCCACATATTTTAATTTAGCAATCTTTTCTATCACAAACTTTGCTTAAATTTTCCAACATTTTAAATTTTATATCTAAAAAAATTGGAAGTGCCATAAATTAGATTTAAAATTATTCAAATGTCTATTCTAAATTTTTCTAACACAAACCTTAGAAATATATTAAATTAATTGAGATATCCAATATTTGAATTTGAATTTTTTTTTTTTGAAAATTATAAAACAGGGCACTAGTAATATATATATATATATATATATATAAAGGTTTGCAAGATTCCACTAAGGCATGGCTTAAAAAGTAAGATTATCAAACCTAATGGCCAATGTAATATATAAATAAATGATTTATAATGAAGGGCAAAAGTTTCATCTGTTGAAAAATAAGAGGGCTCCATCATAGTATGGATATATGTACATATATATTATGTCAAATGACAAACACGTGATTGCAGATAAGGAGAAGCAGCTTAAAGCCACTTGAAGGCTACTGGCCTTTCTTTTTATGCTGTCGACCTTAGTCTTGTATGTTGCTGACATTAGGCTAGCCATCACGGCTATAGAATTTTCCTTTGAGTTTTAGACTGCCAGCCTTTGATCCTAAGCCGCCAGCATTTGTGCCAGCCTTCATGCAAGAAATTTGTAAAGTCTTCATGTTCTTTGTATAAACCAAGCCTTATTTCATTCCTCTTCAAAGCCTTTCCTAAGCTAGAAAACTCTGAAAAATCTCTCTCTTAAGCTTTTAGAGATTCTAAGAAGTCTATCTATATTGATCTTACTTCAAGAAGGACCAAGATCTGAAATCTAAGGAGTAATTTGGAGGAGTTTTGGAAGATAAACCTAAGTTCTTGTTGAGGATTTAACATTTTGCAATCAGAGAGGGAAAAAAAATCAAGAAAGTAGGTGATGTGTGCTTGGCACTACTTTGTGAATTCCCAGACTCTAAGAATTGAAAACAAACCTTGACCCGATGAAATATCTAGAATTAGATATGAAATTCAATGAACCTTGGAATCAATTGATGGAAGAACCATGACCCATTGGTTGAGTAATTCTAAGAAACTTATTACAAGATCTCGTCTTTGTAGGAAATACCGACCAAATACCTTGGTATAAAGGAAGATGCCACAATTGGTGGTGAAAATCCAATTGATAAGTCATGATGAACGCCATGGATATAAACCCAATAAGTTCAAAGGGTTCTTTCTAGAACCAAAGAGAAAATCAATTCTTAAGAAAACATTTTTATTCCATCTTCCATTGAGTGTTTACTAGCCTTTATATAGATAGGCTACTACAAGGCAGTTACGTAACTAAAAAATAAAAATAAAAACATAATTATGGTAGTTACGTAATTGATAACGTAACCGAAAAAACATAATTGTGGCAGTTACGTAACTGATAATGTAACTGAAAAACATAATTGTAATTAATCCTTACATCAATTACAAAATAAAAAAATAAAGAAATTCGAAAAGACATACACAACTAAAGGAGGTCGGCAGCTTAAACATTAAAGACCTGTGGCTTAATTCAAAAGGCCGATAGCTTACAGCTGTAATCCATTTCTTTAATTGATGCCGTCTGTTCTCCATCATTCTCTCCTTCTTGAAAGGATTCATCCTCGAATCTCCAAACTAATGCGAACCACAAGCGACCTCCCTTAAGACCCAATACCAATATGCTTGGAGACATCATTCCCTTATTCTCGAAAAAGAATTCTTCCTCTTTTTTTTTTTTTTTTTTCATCCAATGCCTCTTTTTTTTTCTCCTTTTTCCTTTTTTTTTTCAAGAACAAACTAATGCACGAAAGAAAGAAAGGATATCTTTTTTTTTTCTTTTAACAAAGACACTAAAGGATATGAATAACTGGAGTTAGGTTTTGAAATACCTTCCTCTAATCGAACTAGATATGGATTCTTAGAAACCCAGAGCTCTAATACAAATCTGATGCGTTCTTTTTTTTTTTTTTTTTTGGACTCTAAGAGTCAAGGTAGACCCTAACCTGATGAAATATTCAAAAATTAGATTTGAAATTACACAAACGTTGGTATAATTTGATGGAATAATCTTGACCCGTTGGTTGAGTAATCCTAAGAATCTTGATACGGAGATCTCGATCTTATAGGAAATACCGACCAAGAACTTTGGTATAATCGAAGAACTCAACAAGAATCCAATTCTCAAAGATATCACAATTTGTCAAAAGAACTCAAAGAGAAAGATTTCTCTCAAATTGATTTCTAATAAAAAAGTAATCTATCTTCAAAACAAAATACAAAGGCATACATATAAAACCTAAATGGAAACTCAAAAGACACAAACAAAAACAAGTTTATCGCACAAGAAGGCTAGTAGCCTAAATTCTATCTTGGTGGCCTTTTAGAACAACACTAGAAGCTTTGTAAACAGCTTTAAAAAAATCGCTACGAATCATCTTCAAAGCTGACTAAAGGCTGGTGACGGAAAGCCTAAAGTTGGTGGTGTTCAAATGATAGCCGACAACGTACATTAGCAGGGCATAGATCCGTGTTGCATGAATTAAAGGCCAAATGTGTTGGATTTTTAGGCTGGCCGTGTTTGTTCCTTACTCTGGCAGCTTTGAGATTAAAATGGGTAGCTTTGGTCTGATTCCATTTATACTGTTGTATTCTCCTCCTGAGTTGTGCAAACAACTGTAAAAGTCTTCGTTTTTGGTTCCAAATACATGTTGGTGAACTTTGAGTAATCTTCAATAATTTTTTTTACACATCTTTGAAACTCTCCCTGAAGCTTCTTAGCTTTATTTCGAGTAATCATTCCTTCAAGCACTTGAATTTGTTGAGACAAGTTTGGCGTAATTGTATCCTTATCAGCTGGTAAGATTGATCCTTTTCAATCATTTTTAGTGATTTAAAAGTGAAATCTTTTCTAAATTTCTTTAATTATATTGGAGGGATCAAATTTTGGGAGAAATTTTGGAGAACTTAAGATTGGTGATTTTTTGGTTTTATAATCAAAGGAGGAAAGTATGTATAAACCTAAGGTTTGTTTTCTTTTCAGTTTAGGGTTTTAGATGATGATTGGATTAGGTTTATCTTATGAAAACATGATTTGAAATAGTTTTGCTTATGTGATCATATGTTTCAATGAAATTAAGGTTTTTATTCCTAAATCTGATTCATGTACGACCTTACCTTGTTTGCTGCTTACGATTATAGGTTTAGAATCTATAAATGAATCTAATGCTATATGGATTTTAAATCGATTTTTTGCTTGTTTTTTGTTGGGTCTAGTAGATCAGGAGTACCATTGCTACTAAGATGGCACCCTAATGATCTCTGTGTATTATTGTCCCGACTGGAGTCGTGCACATGGATGATTATGAAAATCTAGAAGTGGTACGAGTATGGTACCTAAAGTGTGTGGGGAGTACCCAACACCAATATATATGTATCAATGTATTTTGTATATAAAACTTGTTTTCATGGAGTCATGAGTTACTCTAGGTTTAGAATTAGTTGCAAATGGTTCTAAACTATATTATTTGTTGGTTAATCAAAGATAATAATTTGTGTTTGTTGCATTAGTTATTAGGTTGTATGTGAAATTGTATAATACTTATTCATGTGCATGTGTTTGTGGTATGGCATATAAGGCCTTTGTGCTTATTCCTTTCTATTTTTAGGAATAGGTGATGATCCGGTAGTTTTTTATCTGTCGAGCTATGATTTCTATGTGAACTATGGGGAAGACGATAGTGGACCTGACTTTCCTACTAATATTTATATATTCTAGTTTGAAGATAGATAGAGTTGAAGATCTTAAGAAGCTTTATATGTTTTTATAAATCTAAAGTTTTATGAGACTATTTACAATATTATAAGTTTCATTTAAGTTGGCTTCTATTTATGCCAACTAAGTTATCCAAGTGTTCTATTATTATGGGATTTTTTTTAAGCAGGTACTCTTATATGTGAGGAATTGGAATTATATGGTTTATATTTGTGGATTAGTAAAATAATAGCCTTAGTGTGTCCTTATCCAGTGAAGATACGTGGTGGGTTGTAATGCTTTCAGATTAGGGCGTTATAGCTAACAAAAAAAAAAAAAAAAAAGATTATCAAACCTTTATCTTACTAGTAATTACATAATGCTTGTAGATGTATCAATTTGATTACAAAGGCTTTAAGTCTAATGCTTATTTGGATTTAACTCTTTGAGCTAAAGTGATATGGCTTAAAGAGTTAGACCTAACTCATTTCGGATGATCAAGGGATATTTGGCATGAAAGGCTTGGGGTAAGGCCTATTGAAATTAGTTTACCCAATTCCAACCTTTCTCAAATTAGCTTACACACTACAAATGAAGACCTTAATAGGCTTGGGTCAACAAGAGAGCCCACATCTATACCCACTATGAGAGGGATTCATCCTAATTGTTAGTCGCCTATCTCATTTGACGAACGACATCGACAACTATATTCTCTATGAATACCTCTAGTCCATAACTTATATGGATAAAAAAAAGAAAAATCTGATACAAACATTGTCGTGTTGCCGGATTTCCGCCTAAGAGAATCAAACACTTGATTTACTCAAGAACATACACGACCCAATAACACTTAGTGAGGTTGATGCTTCCTAACTCCCTCACCAGTTGTACATGTGTTAGAGCCTATTGAGACTGCCTACTCCTCCTTTCTAAGCGATTCTCTTTTGATCATCCCCGTACGTGATATTTCCCTGGGTCACGTGTAGCGATAGCTATGCTGCACGCACATGATCATTGCATTCCAGAACCATATTGCATAATGCCAAAAATAAATTGAAACAGATATGATGACTACTGTAAGATTATTTCCTATTCTTTTTGTTTTTATTATATCTACTACATTAGTCATAATTCTTGATTCATCTAATTCTTCAGGATAAAAAAGAAAATTTAATCACTAATAAAAGAAATATTTTATAAACATAAATAATTATCATTAAATGTTGTATAAATTAAAAATAGCTTTTTGTTTTCCATATATGTGTTATTTTATTGGTATCCAAGCACTCATTAAAAAGCCGTCTTTTATATTATCAATAATTTAATAATTATTGCTCCCAGTATTATATGATTTGCTTTTTTAAATTTATAATAAATGAATACCTATTAACAATACAAGTATAAAGAAAAAGGAAAATATTTTATTGATGAATCAAATATCAACTTAAGAAACGGAAATACTGGCCTCCGGACTGGTCCTCTGCACCCATCCCTTATAATATCCTTACATTTTACATGATATAATAATAAAATGTTTTTAAAAACTCACTTTTTAAATCCATTGCACAAAAGTCCAGAAGTTGAAAGAACTCCCAGCCTTTTTCAGAACCTCAAAAAGTGACTCAGGACCACCTGGGTCGTGCACGTTATGGAGGACAATCGTCAAATAAGCAAGTGGAAACCGGCAACCCCTTTTTCCGAAGAAGCCTAAATTACGGTTGTCTCTAACTTTTTGTTGCTTTCAGTTGTTGTTGTTGTTTTTTTTTTTTTTTTTTGGGACCAAAGAAAGAATTGGCTTTCAGTTGGTTGCTGTGTGTAATTAATAAATGGCTGATTGACTACACAGAATACTCGAAATTTAGGAATTTTTAAGGTTCTGATAAAGAAGCAAGTTACAGAGTCACGTGTCAAAGATAATTAGTTACATGCAATAATTCAGAAAAACTCAATATGGATATGAAAAAAAGAAAAAATAAAAAAAATCATTGATAGGAGCTTGCCAATTGCCATACGCATAAATATTAATAATATTTTGATACATGATAATAAAAGTATATGCTTATTTAAAAAAATAATTACATATTATTTTTTTGGTAATTTTGTGCAATTTATTTCGACATGGGTAATGTTAAGCAGAATGGTATAAATGCTGATTTCTTAATTGAGAAAATCAAATCGGGGTCCTCCTCCATTGTACTGATGCATTTACCAGAAGAGGGGTAAAAAAAAAAAAAAACATCCAATCTATTGCAGCAGCAATCATGATATATGTGGGGAAATATTTAGTTTCATCGGCCAACCAAGGTGCAGTAGAAGTTTTTAATAATTAAAACCTCAACAACCTATCAATAATTGCAGGCAGTTCGATTTGAAGATGAGCGTTGGGAGACAGAAAACTGATCTGTTGCTACACGTTAAGGCAAAAAATCAATATCTTAAATAAACCTCAATCAACCTATCATCAATAAATGTAAGCAACAACTACAAACTATATTTGCCTAAACACATGGGTGATCTCTCTATAAAAAGCTCTTGAAGTGGACTTGTGTTTATGCAAGAAGTTACCCATCAGCTCACTCTACGTAATAATATTAGTAGAAAGCACCAGGGATGGCTTCTAAACCAGGAATCTTAACGGATTGGCCATGGACTTCCCTTGGGAACTTCAAGGTATATCTTTACACTGTTCTCACAATCTATGCATTATTGGACCCTCTTTCTCATGTTAATCATGACCAGGATGACATTCAGGGTTTCGAGAGATAAAATGATATTACACATGATATATACACACTAATAATATTAATACAAAACTGCCAATACTACTGGTCACTGAGGCTGTGCATTGAACCGAACCGAACCGAACCGAACCGAACCAAACCACAAAATGCAATTATTCTATATTTTGATTCGGTTTGTAGTTCGGTTCAAGAAGAATATAAACAGTTATGGTTCGGTTTGAGGGGTTGAACCGAACCGAATCGTTTGAACCCAAATCGAACTGCTTCACATTAAAAAAAATAAAGTCAATCTTATTTATTTGTAACTCTTAAGTATTAGATATTAAAATCACATTTGACATATCACTCTAAATCACATATGTATATAGTATGTTAGAATAGTCTTGAAATGGAATCACAATTATGAATTTCTAATAACATTTTTATGTTTAGATGCATCTTTGAAAGGGAAATGAGCGAGATTTTAATTTATAAATTTATTAGAAAAAATTGTAATTCTATTCCAATTTATGAAATACAAATTACATTTTTAACCACATTAATGTTATTTATAAATATAAATTTGTATATATATATTTTCATATTATTATTTTACATAATACACTATTAAATGTATCATATATTTAATAATATTAAACAAGCAATCTTTTACTCGTCTTAAAAATTTCCTAGTATGTTTTTCTATTTTATTAATTTTAAATTCTTTTTAAAAGTAGTAGACATGCATCAAATTAAAATAAAAGCGATATAATTGAGTTTAGAATTTGACAATCATTCAATTAGCACAACGGAAATTTAAATATGTTATAAAAGAAGAATATTATAAATAAATATGGAATTAAGGTAAAAGAATGATTTTACTTAGTTAGATTTATAGATTTATTAAAAATATATGTCACTTTGAATTTGCATTGAAAAATATTTTAAAACAGAATAATATGTACATATGAAATTATTAAATATACAACTTGATATAATGATAAGTAACTTTAATTTTTGCACAACGTTTCTTAATCTAAACATTTTTATCTTTTTTCGGGAACTCAAATGACTATTAATATAATTTATTAGAACTAAATGCTTTTAAAAGTGGTTTGAACTGAACCGAACCGTATTTGAAGCGATTCGATTCAAGACCCCGAATTGTTAAAAGTAGTTCGATTCATTAAAGATTTGAACCGAATCGAACCATGAACACCTCTATAGCCACAAACACACACACGCATATAGAGTTTTTTTATTTATATTATGACTTGGATATGAGCCATATTCCCTAGTATCATTTACAAATTTGTTATGCAAATTGAGCTTATCATTTGAAAACTTCAAAAATTACATGGGTTTCATTTTTCTAAATAACAACACTTGCTCTTGAAAAAGCTGAGGCAACAGATGTAAGAATTTCTATTGATGTGGCAATTAATTATTGTGAAAAAAAAAACCAAAAATGCATTATTTATGAAAAAATATAAAAAAAAAACCCAAAAAAATGGAGAAGGGGAGGTTAGGGAAGAGTAAGAGGTTGGGTAGGAAGAAGCCCGATCTCAAATATTAATTTGACGACAATGAGCATTTCAATGGGCTAGTAAAAAATATCTTGCCTTATTTGGATTTAGGATCCTATTTAGCTCTTTTTGGCTTCTATTAGAAAGAGAAACAGGTTTGATTGTTAAAATGTTGTCATAACAATTGTACGTTACCTAGAGTGTTCATGGTTTGGTTCAGGAGTTGAACTAAAGTGAACTGCATTAGAAATAATTTGGTTCAAACCGTTAATGAACCGAAACACTTTTAATAGTTTGGGTTTTGAACCAAAGAACTTCATTGATTTGATTCGGTTCGATTCGATTCAAAAAGTATTTAGTTCTAGTAAATAATAATAATAATTATCATTTCAGTTACCAAGAAAGAAAAAGATGTTTAAATTAAGGAACATTACGCAAGAATAAATTCGCTTATAATTATATCAGGTTAGGGTAGGCACATATCGATTTGGTTCAATTTTTTCTAAAATCAAAACAAAACCAAATCACAATTTGCGGTTTGGTTTTTTATTCATCCCAAACCAAACCAAACCATTAAGTAATAATTTGGCTCATATTAGAAATTTTCTAAACCATTAAATAACGGTTTGGTTTGGTTTGGATTATGGATTAAATAAAAATTTTAACCAAAAATTTTTCTTTGTTCTAGTTTTCTTTACATTTGTGTAGATACTTAAATATTTATATCACTTTACAAATATTATATTATAAACCATAATAAAATACTTTTTGAATTCATCATATTTTTAATATATAGTTCTATATAAAATCAGTAATAAAATACATTCACTAACCAATACATAGTAAGTCATAATTTATAACTTTTAATGGAACCATCAAATCAGTCATCTTCTAAAAATTTTAGCTAAAATAAAAAATCATCTATCAATAAAATTCGTCAACAAATAAAATGATTCGTTGACAAAATACATTAAACAATTAATACATAGTAAGAGTTTATAGCTAAATAAATAAATTTCTTACTTTATAAAGTTAAAAACTAATAAAAAAACAATAATTCATCATCAACAAAAAAAAAAATATATCATAAGCCTAAAAAAAATTTTAAAATGAACAATTTGATTTTAATCAATATTCACCGAATAATAAATATTAAATGAAATCATATGAACATGTATGACCTTTAATTAATCATCACAAAAAAAATCTATAGTTATAACTTACAAATAAAATATTATTATATTTTTGTAAAATGATTTGGTTTGGTTTTACGGATAGTTTGATTTACCTTCTAAACTAAATCACAAATTTATGAATTGTTCTATATTGTAAAAATTTTAAACCAAATTGTTAAAAAAAACAAACAAACCATATTTTTTATTTGATTTGGTTCGGTTATAAATGGTTGTAAACCCCGGTTTTCCTAGTAACCGAGTAAACTTCGGAAACCGAAAACCAAAACCCTAAATCGGATTAGCTTAAGCTTGAGAGAGAATCCTTGGAACCCTGGATCAGGCTTTTCTTTGGTTTCAAACTAAAAGAAATTTTGTAAAATAAATTAATGTGTAATATTGTTCTAAAATATATTTCAAACCCTGAAAAGATTTGATTTCGAAAAATTTTCTATTCCGTGCCTTCCCGAGATCCATTACGGAAAAGCGAGCCTCAAAACTCGAAATTCGAAAAATATTCCGGAATACTCTTTATAATCGAAATTTAATGAGGATTTCGAAAATATAATTTTTATAATTTTTCAGTTTATAAAAATTATAGATATAACATTTTTCTCGTATTTTCTTTACTACCAGTAAAGTAATTGTCTTGTTTACTATTCATTACTATTCACAAGGACAACCTACTACACTCACAAGCCACTCCCTACTCTTACATCCTTACAAACACTCGATTACATTTTCTTTTCCAAGAAGAATTTGTTTCCTAAAGAATTATTACAATTTAAGATATATTATTACATAAATTACAAAATAAGATAAATTAAACTCTCTCCCTCTCTTCCTCACATATGAACCGGCACACAATCTCCTCCCTTTATTTACCCTCAATTAAATTATTTTCTTCCTTTATTTATATTAAAACAAACCCTAATTTAACCTATTATATATACTCTTTTACATTTCTCTCTCTTCCATTCTTTTTCACTTTTCAAAATTGTCACAAATCCTCTCCATCCTCCCTCTCTTGCCATGAGCTCCATAGCGCACACAGACACTCACACAAGTTCATTTTTCTTCTCCATTTTTCTCTTGATTCAAGCTTTAGGTGATGGATCTTAAACTTTCCTACATTAAATCTTATAATGGCAAGATTATTCATGAGTATTTTCATGTTTAAGTCCCCATGAGCACTTGCTAGGGACAAGAAAATACTACTACATGAATATCAAGCCATCACAAGAGTAGATCTTGTGTTTAAAAGTGTTTTCATCTAATGATCTTCATGTTCATGCATATAGTACTAGAGTAAAGTAGAGATCTTACATAAAAATCCATGTTCATGTTTTCAAACTCCATTTCATGTATCATAAGTAGTAGATCTAGCATTTAAATACTCATACTATACTTGACATTCATGATCTTATGAATATTTGGTGTATTAATGCATTAATGATATAAATGTTTTGTCTTGTGTATATAAATGTTATAGTTAGTAGATCTTTAAGTAGATAAGACAAGAAACTTAAAAAAAAAAAAAAAAGAACAATTTTTGTTGAAATGTTTAAATGAAAATTCGGATGACTTCAAAACCATGTATTAAAAACCCTTTTATCAACTCCAAAACTTGTATTTTATGTGAAAAATGCAGAGTATAGGTAATAGATGTCACTAAGTAATGATTTTTATAAGTTGAATTGAGTTTTGCTAAGAAGAATATGCAAAACAAAGAGTAGAAATAAGATAGGAAATTTTTAGTTGCTAGTCAATTTAAGAAATTCGTAATTTTGGAGTAATGCCATGAAAACATCTATTTTTCAACTCAAAACGAAAGTTTTATTTAAGAAATGAAGTCTTTAAGGGATAGGTATAATAGAGTCTTAAATTTTAATGTATTAAACAAGTTTTTCTCAAGAAATCATTCAAAAACTAATTTTTCAAAATTCGGATTTTGAAATAACCCCTATTTGAAAACATGCTTACAAAGTATAAAATGAAAATTTTTATGTTTAAATAAAGGTCCTAAGTAATAAATATAATGAAGACTCAATTTTAACAAGGATAATTAGATTTTCTTAAGAAATAAATCCAAAACACATGGAAATGATCAAAGTTAGGAAACTAGTTTTCTTAAAAGTAAATAGTCATGGAGTCTTACAAATAAAAAGTTTCTAAAAATTCCTTTTAGTAAATATTGTCAAGAGCATACATACATCAAGTTCATAACATGCCATTCATGATAGGAAAATCATCAATATTATATGTATATTTGATTTATATTCTAGAAACATTACAAGCATTCATAAGACTATTTTTTGGAAATTAAATTCGCTATTGATCGAACTGATACGACTATTTCGTGACTCAAACATTTTCAAAATTTAAAATAATATTAGAAATGGATAAATCTTTCGAAGTAGATAGAAATCGGTATATAATATGTGCAATTCTGAGTTAAAATGAGTTAGATATGACCATTTTAAGTTATGACTTCAACTTAGGCGAAAATTGACGAACTTAGTAAGTAGAATTGTTAAGTTTATTAGAACTTCATAAGAAATCCTCATTGAGGGTATTCCTTGTACTTAGGTGATTTGGAGGATGGATTTCCACTCCTCGAGGACTACTACAACTAGTGGATTTCTCTCCATGGACGAGTGAGTTTATTTCTTAAATAGTTGTGCTCATATATGTGCTTGTAATTGTAGTGACATTAGAATTAGGAAAAGATAAAAATTGTGATGAGTTGTGATCTAATCTTGGTTGAATGAATGATAAGTATATCGAGATGAGACATGTTGTAAAAACATTGTATGAGCTAGTATAGACTTGAATTGTCTGAAATTCTCTATGATCGCCGTTAACCTACATAATTAACATGCCATGATTATATGAATAAAATGTACATGCATGTCATGTAGTGAGTCACATTGAATTAGCAAGTATACCTTTGGTGGGACAAAGGTATATTAGTAGAGGCATGGAGGCTTATGTTAACATTAAGGATGCGAGATCTCTTAAGTTAACGGAAGTGGGGTAGGCACTTGAAACTACCACATAAACAACAAAGGTTGTATAACTAAAAGAAAGAGATCGGAATTACGGTTGCATAACTTATGAACCATCCCAACCCCGAATGGAGGGCATAAATCCATTCACATATGGCTACCGAAAACTCATATACTTGTATGTTCATTTGCTTGTGTATTCATATGATTGATTAACAATAACTTGCTTGTATATATATCGTGAATGATTTTGTTATTTGGAAATGAACCTCACTAAGCCTGTTAGCTTACACCCCAATAGTTTTTGTTGCAGCGTTTCCATTTTTTGTTGTTCTGAGTGAACACTTTTCACATGTTTATCTTTTTGGATTAAGGAGCTTTTGAGGAAGTTGGGACCTAGCTATAGGCGTGGACTTCTAGGAAAATCTCTTTAACATAAACTCTAATGTTTGTAAGATGGATTTAGACTGGATAGACTTCTATTATTTTGGCGGGGGTATGCCCCCTTGACTTTTGTAAAGACTTAACTTATTTATCTTGTTGTGATTTATATTCTTAATGCTATTGTATGCCCTCTTAAGATAATTCGATTCAAAGTGTGATCCTAAAAATTGTGCAAGTACACCTCACACCCGATATGTAAACTTATGGGATGACTAAGGTTGTCATATTTAAGTTTAAATATAGAGTGTAGTGGACTATCGTGTTTTGAGTACTCTTTAAGGCGTGACAATGGTTTTGTTCAGTTGGTTTTTTTTCCCCACCCCTAATATCAGGTCATGTATTATATAATTTCATATATGCATATTATCTTGTCCTAAAAATAATTTTTGATGCAAATTTAAAGTAACATATATTTTTAATAAATCCATAACACTTAATAAAGAAAAATAATTCTTTTACATTGATTCCATGTTTATTTATAATATTCTTCTCTTATAACATATTTAAATTTTTGTTGTGCCAATTAAATAATTGTACATCTTCTAAACTCAATTATACTATTTTATTTTAATTTGATATATGTCTACTAGCTTTATGAAGAACTTAAAATTAATAAAATAGGAAAACATACTAGAAAAGTTTCGAGATGAGTAAAAGATTAATTGTTTAATATTATTAGATATATAATATATCTAATGGTGTATTATGTAAAATATACAATAGGAATATATATATATATATATACAACATTTTATATTTATAAATAGCATTAAGATGATTAAAAATGTAATTTACATTTGATAAATTGGAACAAAATCACAATTTCTCCTTATAACTTTACAAATTGAAATCTTTTTCAATTCCTTTTTAAAGATGCATTTAAATACAAGAATGGTATTATAATTCAAAATTATGATTCCATTTTAAGTATCTTCTAATATATTATATATATATACTTGATATTAGAGTGAAATGTTACATGTAGCTCTAATATCTAATGCTCAAGAGATATAAATAAATAAAATGGTTTTTTTTTATTATTTCCTTTAATGTGAAATAGTTTGATTTGGGTTCAAATGGTTTAGTTTGGTTCAATCTCTCGAACAAAACTGTAACTAGTTAGACTCTTCTCGAACCAAATCATAAATCAAACCGAAATATAAAAGATCCGTATTTTGCATTTCAGATCAATGAACAACCCTAAGTTGTTATCTACCATCTCATTCATGTATTAAAATATAATTGATACTTATCTACTGTAAGTACATATATGACATGCACTATAATTAGCTTAATATTGTACCAATGTGTGTATATATATATATATATATCTTTTTTTGGATGAGAAGAAGAGTATATTTTTGTCTTTTCCTCCGATCCTTATTCACCAGGGAACTAATTAAATTGATTGGATTATTACTTTGTGGTACTTAGTATTGGCCCCGTGGGCTATTCATGCAACGTACCAGTTCATATTTAAACCAAAAGACAGGGACCTGGGTTACTTTCAAATTTTTCCGTATCTGCTCGTGAGGATGCTTCACGATCAGATTTGGACTGCTCTTTCCCGTTATCAAACAGCCAAAGGCAAGAACAAGATTGTTAATAAAGGCATCCAGTTCGATCAGGTTGACAGGGAAAGCAACTGGTCTTTATCTCTCACTTTCTTGCTCTCTCTTTCCGCAACAATAATTTAAAATTTTGATGAAAGTATAATTTAGCATTTCCTTTTCTTAAGCAAATATAACTTTTCCCCCTCCCATTATTTCCAGCTGTGGTTACAATATAATATCACGTATGTTTTAATAATATCTTGTAGGGACTTATTTTTTTCCCTCGTATTTAGTATGATAATTAATACATTGTACATACCTATTTATAAAATGTTATTATATCAATATTAATATGTTGTACTCACAAATTAATTTCTAGCAAGCTATGATATTTATATCGTGTATGGGCCGTTTCAGGAAAATCTCATCCACGGACTTCTTTCCGCATTTATTATAATTAATATGTTGCACAGGCCTATTTATAAATATGTCGTCATTAGTATATGTGTTTCTAAAGTGTAAAATTCTATAGTCCAACAGTTAATTTTGACGGGACCAATTCTATCATCATCCAATGGCTCACACCATATCCAACAGCAATTGAATCGCTAAAATAGTTAAAATTTTATTTATTATATTTATTTTAATAGTTAAATTACTTGTTTGTCTTTTCTTTATATAAAATATTTACCACTAAAAACAAGTAGGAACCACCAAACCATAAACCACTTGAAGAAATAGTAATAATAATAATAATAATAGTAATAATATTATTATTAGCACCTCTAAAGTTAATTATAATAATATTTTGCACATATAGTAGTAAAGAAAAATGTATCGGTACAAGTAAATTTCACTTTTGAACCTGTGAAGAATATATGATATCTACTTCCAACTTAAAAATTTTCATAAGAATGAAACAACCTGCTTGGGAACGTTTGATTGACTAGGATAATTATTTTTACCAAATGGATAGTGATTTTTTATAAGAAAAACTTTATTTTATATATATATATATATATCAGTATATATAACCTGGTCTTCACTTCAGGTAAAATACGTTGGCATCAATAGTCTTCGATCGCCATGAATAGGAAATATGTTTATTTAGTATTATATATCACCTATGTAATTGTAAGTGATGGATAATCATTAATTACATTTTAATGCATGGATAAAATGGATGGTAAGAAATTTTTAAAATAATTATCATTAGAACATATTATTAATAGTTATATACTATATATACATTACATTGTAGTATACAGGACCTACTGCAGTGTTTCTTGAATATATAAATGTATCTACCTGGCCAGTCCCCACCCTTTGCTTTCCTTTCATACGTACGAATGCTGAAGCTGAAATCAGCATCTAGCGACAATACACTATGGATATGATCAATAATAACATGTATGCAGAAACAAGGCATCTGCATTTATTATGACGAGAGAAAAGGCCTATATCTAACTGGTGGACGAAGCTTTCTGTTAATTAATTAGGGTTTAGGGACGCAACCACTCTACAAGTACAAGCAGATAAACTACGCATGACCCATCACCGTCTCCTGCATGCGTGAGTGAGACTCTCATCTGATCCCTCAGTTACTAATTTTAATTTTACAGCTAGTGATGCTTTTATCTCGTTTTTGAGGCATGATTACAAGTAAAGATTACTATACATAATTAGTATTATTACTCTATATTAATTATCAGCTCGTGAGAAAATAATACCACCAAAATTCTTCAATTCTTTGGATAAACTGCAAGTGTCCCAGCCATAATATAATGGTCATGTGAATTAGTCGTTCAACTCGGGTAAAATTTAAATATACCCTTTTTTTTTCCATATTGGTTAGTGCTAATGGGTGGTACGCCAAAGCAGAAAGATAAGGAACTATTATTATTATTATTAACTTTTGAATATTTTATTTTGCGCATTACCATTTTTATTCTTTTATAATTTTTTTTTATATTTGTCAGTGGTATGAACATGTTAGGATTTAAAAACACCTTTTTCCTTTCAGATTTGGATCGAATATTCAATTTCCATGATAAAACAGTTAAATACATAAAAAATAAATATATAGAAATGTATTTACGGTGTGTGTGTATATATATATGCATATATCTATTTTCTTTCTCCATTGAGAGTATGATTGTATGGATATTGAATTTCAAAGTTAGCTAAAATTCAAGTGGAGTAATTTTAAAGGAGTGATTCTGTTACAGATAATGATAATAACAATTATCATCATCATGGGACTGTAGTTCCGTACTATTTCACCGGACTACGTACCATCATTCATCAATTGCCACGCTACTCCTGGACCTTGCTGAAACACTAAAGAACTCATTGATGTCCTTGCCTATGATTAATTAAAGCACGCCCTTTTGCCCAACACCTCCGATATATATATATATATATATATATATATATATATTATTTTTTTTTGTTTGAATGTGAAATTTTCTAAACCAAATTATGTTTAAAAAATCATATTTTTTCCCACCCTTAGTCTTACCAACGTCTCCTTCAACTTTTATCTTGTACCATCTTGGATGCACTTGCCTTTTGCGTAAAATATGATTTGAAATATCAAGATTACTAATTTTCCCCACTTTTTAACACACTTCCCCACATTCCAGGTGTTTTAACAAACTTTTTAATCAAAAATTATATAAAAAGGTATTGATGTTTGAGAGCAAACTCGTTTAAGATATCAATATTTTAAGTGGTTCAAAAAAAGAACTAACATTCAACGATAAATTTATTTAAAGTATCAAAATTTGAAGTAGTAATTAAAAAAAAGTTTCAACATTTTACAAATACGAGTGAAATATGATACTAATAATCGATCATTAATAAAGATTTAAAAAAATTAATTGAAAACTAATTGAAAATAGATATCTTAAATAAACTTTACAAAAGTTAATACTTCTTTTTAACCACTTGATCAAATATTGATATTTTAAATGAAGTTACTCTTAATCTTTCATATCTTATGGTGTAATTTTCCATTTTTAACATGGTAAAAGAAGAGCAAAAAATGTGGTAATAAGACATGATCACTTGACATTCAGCCAACATTAGTAACTTAGTTTAGTTTGTGACTGGCTTATAATATTATGGTACAACATATCAAGTCTTTCTATAATTAAATGGAGAAAAAGATGCATTAGTCCCATGTTTGTTTTACCATTGAGGGTTCGTATAAAAGGTCCTTTATTTTCAAACAACTGAAGCTTTATCTAAGTAAGAGCGCCTTACAGAACTAAATCAACATAGATTTTCTTAATATATATATATATATATATATATATGCATATATATTTTTTGCAACTCTCATCTTTGTTTTTGAGATTCAATAAAAGCTAAAATACATAAAAGTTTTTAAAAAATTCCATTTGAATTCTTATACTCCATTTATATATAATTTCATTCATTTTATATATTTGTGCATGGAAGCTAGGTTATTCATAAATAGCCCAAAATTGACTTGTCTTAAGTTCGGTTCTAACTCAAGTTCGATTTTTAAATAAGCTAAGATCGAGATAAAATTCATTTATCTAAATGAGTTGATTTTGAACTTATATTGAATCTTAGTAAAAAGTTTAACTCAAATTGAACTTAGACAAATTTTAAAACAAACCTAGAATGAGCTTTAAAAGGTTTGGAACTAATTCAACTCGTTTTGCAACCCTAATTAATATGTTTGTTATACATTTGTTTTGAGTAAAATTTTCTCTGTCCATTAATTGTTTTTGTCCTAACATTTATAGATTTCACTCTTTACATCACACGCAACTTCGGACCAACTACAGCCTCTTTATGCCCTTGTATGATTACATATATGGAACAATAGACAACAGTTCAGACAGCACGTATGAAAGGTCACTTGTAAGACCACAGGAGTTGGCTGATGCAGTTCATCTAACACATTTGACCACACCAGACTCAATTTATCATCTACGGCTAGGATTTGCTTCACTTGCTTCCAAACCCTACACACCCAAATGGTACCTTAGGATGATGTGGCCTTTCACTTTTGTCTCTATGCTCCTCACTTGGGTCTTCGACCTTCCAATTATCCTAGATAGCATTCATTTCAAGAATCTCAAATCACAATCATGGATTGTACCAATGTACCGACTGCAAGTATGATATGCATCTTTCTTTTCTTTTCTTTTCATTTTTAACTTTTTTTTTTTTTCCAATTTTAATGACCATTTGGCTTTATTTATTCTATAATTGTACTAGAAGAATTTGGGATTGATTATAAACAAAATATATGTATTTTTACAATCTTTTACTTTTTGCATATACTTATATGTGTTTTATCTTCTTACACTTTAGGCATGTCTTGTTTATTAAAATTTTACTAGATAGAAAGCATTAGAATTCAAAATAAAAAAAGGTATGAATTTTTGGATTTTTCTTCATTCCACGTGCAATTTAAATGTATATTTTATATATTTACTTAATGTTTTCTAAGCCGAGAAAAATGCGAGTTTATCAGCATCATCATCAAAGCCAAACCACATACTTAGGTGTTTTTAGGCATTATTTATTTAAATTATTTCATCCAACCCATTGTGATTGTACATGTAAAGGCAATTACTACCATAACTCTTTTTTTTTTTTTTGTCTAAATTAAAATCTCTCTCTCCATAAATTTTAAAACACTTCACACTTTTTTTCAAAAGATAACTGTTTTGTCTAATCTATGCGCTCAAAAGTTTAAATTAGGATTTATAACAAGAAAAATAAGAATATCATATCATATATAAAATATTTTTTATTTAATCCAAAAAGTAGATAGAACTTTTTACAGTTAAATGTTTTATAGAACATTTTACAATTAAATTTTTTAATATTTTACAATAAAAATTTTAGGATTATTTTGCAATTAATATTTTATGATGTAGTATTGTTAAATTTGCACACACATCCATCAATATATAAATAAAGAAAAATGGAAAAAAAATTATATTATCTACAGTTACCCAAGAATTGAACTAATTGGTGACAAATTTATCTTAACCAATTTATGCTAGTATCTAATCCCTTGGAGAAGAGAAGCAATCAATTCGTTGATAGAGGAGGCTATACTCGAGGCTGAAGGGAGAGGAGTTAAGGTTTTATCTTTAGGTCTTCTTAATCAGGCAAGTGCCACGAGTTATCTATCCTTTTGTGCCAAAAAAAAAAAAAAAGAGTATAGATTATTATATAATGAGCTAATTTCCATTATATATATGTATGTGTGTGTAAATTTTATTACAGGGTGAATTAAATAAAAACGGTGAGATTTACACGGAAAAGTACAAACACTTAAAAGCTTAGAATAGTTGATGGGAGTGGTATAGCAATTGCAGTCGTTGTTAACAGCATTCCTAAAGGGATAACCCAAGTTATACTCAGAGGAACCGTAAACAAAGTTGCCTTTGGAGTAGCCCATGCTTTATGTCAACAATGCATTCTGGTATTTTGTCTGAGCTATGTATTTGTGTGCTGTTATATATATTTGTGGAAAAATGGGTTTAGCACAAATCTACCAACCCAATAAATATAAAATTATTGTTATATAAATCATGTAATTTTAATTATTAAAGTACCAATATAATAAAATCACATTTAAGACATGCTGTTTTTTATATTAACAAATAAATTGAATATTCAACATGCAATTTTAAAACTTTAGCATATTGCAAAATGCCATATTAAATCGTGTCTTTAACATGTGATTTACTATAAATGGAAAGTTTTACTCTTTTCTCAAAAATCCTATATAAGACATGTGACATTCATAGAAAAAGTAAAATAGCATCATGTTTTATGTAAATTGTTTTTGTGTAAATAATTTGTCAATCAATTAGTAAATTGATAATTTTGTCAATACTTGCATGGATATGGTGATTATCAAATGATTGATGAAGTGGGGTGAGTGATATGCCATGTATATATATATATATATTGTGTGTGTGTATATTAAAAAAATGTTGGGAATTTGAATTTTTTCTTCCAAAAAAGATAAAGTTCTTACCCAAAAGAAGGGGAAGAAAATAAAGCAAATTAAGATAGAATATATAGGGGAAAAAGTAAAGACGATTTTACCGATAAATATTTTCGATGCTAGATTGTTGCTATATGCAAGGATGATTTCAAGAAGCTCAAAGTGAGCTTTGATAGCAAATACGAGAGGAACCTGATCCTTTCAAACATTTACAATCAGAAGGTAACATCAATTTTACTTACTGCTCAATTTCTAGAGAATGTAGCTGAAGTAACAATATCTAAAGCACAAATTAAATAGGAGGAAAGGTTGATATTACACATCATATGTACATACCAATGGCTAGTTAGATTTTTATATGCATTGGGATATATGCATTGGTAATGGGTAGTTTAGGAAAAAAAAAAAATGGCCTATGTTTTATAACTACCACATGAATTTTATTATCACTAATCTACCACTCATACATATACAATTGAGCAAAGTGTGCACTGTGCTTGTGCGGGCTTAGAATATGTTCATATTAATGATGTAATATAATATTTATGATTTCATTTTCAATTAATTTATTCCTAAATATTGTTTTAGAATGTTTTTTAAAATCCTTAATTTCGATGTAATGACATTTCATGTATGATGAAGCATTAAAACTTTATTAACACTAATGAGATGTCTAGGGCTCAATTTTGAACGGAAAGAAGCAAGTACCTTTCTTTCTTTGGCTTAGAAAAACAAATTTATAATGAATTTGTTGATTGTGCCATCTGTATCCAAGTATGGTTAGTAGGAGATGATTTGATCGAAGAAGAACAATAAAAAGCACCAAAAGGAACAATTTTCATACCCTATTCCCAGTTTCCACCCTCCCAATTGCGAAAAGATCGCTTTTATCATAGCACCCCCACTATGATAATTCCTCCATCCGTTAGAAACATGCATGCTTGTGAGGTTAGTTGTATATTCATCCCTTCATTATTACTTCTCATTATTTTATTTGCCAAAACATGGGTGAAAGGTTCATTTAACAAATGATAGGTGGTCCTGAGACGAATCTACCTTTTACTTTGTTTACTAATATAAAGATGCAAGATCATTTAACTTTTACTCATTTATGTTCTAAAGTATTTATGAAAGGAAGAATGTCAAGTTTAATATTTGAACTTTGTTAATCTGTACAATAAATGACCTAAAATTTAAAAACATTGATCTACTTTGCACACTTTTGTAATTAACTACTTGAATTTTGCTAAATTTTACAATTGTCTACTTAAGCTTCACTCATTTTTTAAAATTAAATTCCTCAGCTATGTACTATAAATGAACCCTCATAGGTAGTGAATTGATACTTTTAAACTTCATATGGTTAATTGAATACATTGGTAAAATTCAAGTACCAAATGTTGTATTTTTCCCTATAGAAAATTTCAATTGATGGTATAATTATAAATCTATGCAATGCTTTAGTAGAGTAGTAGTAGTAGTAGGTTTAATAATTAAATTGTGAATTGTAATCCTCAAACTGGATAGAATTGGCTGCCAAGGAGGGTGATGAGTGCTTGGAGAATAGCAGGCATAGTGCATGCTTTAGAAGGATGGGATGAACAAGAGTGTGGAAACACTGTCCTTGAAAAACACAAAGTATGGGAAGCAAGTCTTCAGCATGGATTCCATCCTATGATGCTTCCACCCATGTGATTGGTGATGGGAGTCATTATATATTTCCAACATATGAATGATGTTTTGCAATTGACTGCTGAATGGTGAGGCTTTTGGTCATGGCATGGAAATGGTTTCTCTAGATTATAACATTTTATCGTCGTATCTTTTAAGTGAAAGTATTAATGTTACCCGTTTGTTTTGCTTGTCTTCATTCTGAAGCATATGTATAACTCAGTCCTATTGTGTATCAGTCTTAGCCCAAAGAATGCATATTGTCATCGTACACAAGCACCATCAAGTGGACTACTATTTGGTGTTTACTTTTTCATCTAATTGAAAAATCCAATTGTGTACATCCAATAAAAGTAAAGAGCATACTATGTTGGTTTAATATTATATTTGATATTTGAACTTTTCCTAAATATATAATTAACTACTTGAATTTTAAAATAATCAATTTAATATCTAATCAAAGTTTTTATATTTATTAATACTTTTTCAAGTAACAAAGCACATTGTGTTTATTGAACTAGTACTCTTTAGTGAATGGGGAAGTGACGCGTTTCATTTAGCCAATAAAAAACTTAGAAAATTAGATAATTAAGCAAGCAAATTAACACATATATTAAAGTTAATAAGAGTTAACACGCCTACTTAATTGTCTAATTAGACAAAATCTATGCTATTCCACTTGTATTATTGTCTAATTTTCTATTTTTTTATTAGCTAATTGACATGTGACACTTCTCCATTCACCCTAGAGTGCCAACTTAGCAAACACAATTTACTTTATTACGTTAAGTAGTACTGATGACCACAAAGACGTAGATTAGGTTTTGAATTGACTATTAAAGTTTGGGTACTTACTTAGACATTTAATAAAGGTTCATATACCAAATAAGACATTAGCCCTATTGAATATGGAAGGGAGAGAATATTTTCTTATCAATTATAAGATAAGATTTGCTAATAAAATCTTTTAAACTAGTAGTGGGAACTTCTACAATCTCTAATCACTTAATCATTGAAATGATCATAGAAGTTAATAAAAGAGGTATTTCCATAGTACTGTCAAGATTGTGTATAAATTTGAACTCTTCAATAACTTATAGAATTGCTAATAAAATCTTTAAAACTAGTAGTGGGAACTTCTACCATCTCTAATCACTCAATCTTTGAAATGATCATAGAAGTTAATAAAAGAGGTATTTCCATAGTACTGTCAAGATTGTGTCTAAAATTAAACTCTTCAATAACTTATAGAATTGGTTTGATAAAAAAATGAGACAATAAAGTTTTCTAAACCGGTAACTAATATCTTATCAAAAGATAAGAGTTTAATTACATGAATATTTACTTAACATTTAAATCTTTTTTTTATATTATTCAATTACTCCAAAATAATTACTTATCCAACTAAGTTTTATTGCTTGTGTTGTTATGTATGACTCTTTAGGTTTCTATACATGCAACCAATGTATTTCACACATAAACTAAGGCAACCTTCTAATAATAGTTATTTGCTATCCATGTGGTAGAAAAAGATCGTGAACTATGACAACTATGAATCAATTTGTTCATAATTAGATATCTTAAAAAAATCATGATTAAACCATTACATGTAATATTGTTGATGTTTAATTATGTTACTTGTTTTTCAAGATAAGTCGGACATTTGTTTTTCAAGATAAGTCGGACATAATTAAACTTACCATGGTGAGCAACTTAAGAGCCACTCTCATCTCGACCCATGGTCCTTAGATTTCAACTCTCTAATTCAAAAGATCTTAACCCATTGGTCCTTAAACACAAATTAGCCATATCCACAAATGAAGCTAGCTCGTATGATGTTTATAACCTTAAAGGTTCACATGTGCACAAGAAAAATAAAAGAAGCAATAAGTGAAGATATAATTTTTACGCAGAAGTTACTCTGATTTGAGGCTTGAATTGGCTCAAACTTGCCAATTACAGTTCCTCAAATTTAACTATGAAGGAGCACTCTAGAGTCTACTTAAGCTTTTAAACTCGGTTTATCTGCTGTATAGTTTCTGTATAGATGCGCATATTTTCATGATACTTGGACTAGGGAAGCTTAACTCTATTGTTCCTCAAGTTGGCCGGTATTCTGCTGCAAACTAACTTTGCATATAGTGAGGGGGCACGAATTATTTTGGTTTTAAGCCGGTGTCTCTCTACTTGAATTCAAGTTAGCAACTAAAAGGAGGCACTAGGTCAAATCTACTTAGTCATGTAGATTTAATTCAAACAAATGTGGTACCTCGATTGGACATAAAGTAACTCAATGCTAGCTGCTTGGTTAATCAAATCATGTCAGCAACTTTGGAAACTTTTCCATTTGCCACTAGGAGTTAGTTTCTTATGGTTTAAAAAAACTTCAATTGCTCGAACAAGATTCTAACTATGAATTGACTAGAGTTTGGCTATGAATTTTCATCTTTTATTCTTCTACTTTTGGCTATTCAAATTGGACTATGCATGAATCTCCTAACTAAAGGTTCATCACACTAACCAACAATTGCACTCAATACTTTAGCTAAGGTTAGGCACTCCAATAGTAGCATCATGCACTCTAAATAGGCACTCATGTCACATTTGGTATACAGGAATCGTTCGGAATGGAATGGAATTAATATGGGAATCATAAATACATTTCTTTGTTTGGATACGGACACGGAATTGAATGGACGTGAATTATTTTATATTCGAATTTGCTAAAAATACCCTTAAAAAAATAAGATTATATATTTATACAGGATAAAAAGGTAACTTAAGTAAAAATTGTTAATGAAAGGTGGAATAGAAACCCAATTCCACCTTCTTAAAGGAAAAATCGAATTTCTAACTGAAAGCCAGAATCGTTGTATCCAAGGAATCGTGATTCCGCATTCTTATGACCTTTCTAAAGTAGGAAAAGTAATAGAAGCTAGAATCACGATTCAATTCTGGTCCATTTCTGCATATCAAACAAGCCATCTAGGTTTGCTATGCACTATCACCAATTAAGGACTTAAATTTAAATTCACCTTAGTGGAATTTAGTTTAGCTTCCATGAGTTGCTCTTGGTTTGATCATGCGATTTTAATTATTTCTCATTGATTCAGGATTTCAGGTCTTTTTTATGCTTTGAGAGTTGCTGTCAAATGTCACAATAGAAAGTAAGCTCTACTCCTTAGCAGCTACTAATTTATGACTTGGCCCAAACTCAAGATCATCAACATAAAGAATTTATTGAAACCTAAGCTAAAACTCAAGAAGGCGATGAATTGAGTTATACAATCATTGTCACTCCCCAACGAGCACCCTAAACGTGACAGTCTGCCGTACACAGTATTAAAACTTGAGAATGACTACCTTAGTCACTCGGAAGCTTTCATATTGGTATAAGGCGTACGTTCACCACAAAGTGAGTCCGATAGAGTTATGTATTTTAAGATAATAGCAGCGGAACCATCAAAGCAATACTATTATGATTCATCAAATACAAGGTCTTATAACTTCTGCGGGGCATTACCCTGATAAATCTCCATAATAACATAATCTTCATAAATCAAATAACTAAACTAAAAGATTTCTGAAGGAAATCTAATCTAGAGTATCCAAATAGATCTATCTATTTCTAAGGTTATATTTTTCATAAAAAGTCTTTTGGGTCATGAAAAAGGCCGGTACAGAATCTCCACGAAAATCCCAACCCTTGAAATAAACTTTTCAAACCTTTCTTTATCTAAAAATCCTTTAGCAAAAATATGGATATTTATATGATTGAAAAATCCTTTGAATATATATATATATATATATACTCATATTATATGCATGATTCAATGGTGTTGTCTCAACAATTATTTTTCGTTAAACAATTTGTCTTATAGTGTTGAAAACTTGAATCTTTACAATTTCTTTTTTATATGTTTTGAAAGAACTTTATAAATTCTTGGGTTATCATAAATAAGTATATTCTTTTTTTGTTTTCCAATTTCTTTTGTAAAATAAATAAATTTTCTCTTAACTTTGGGCTTGTTTAAATTTTACTTCTAGTGATAAAAATAAAGTTTCCAAAAGTTGCTGATAACCTATAATAATTTGGGTTGTATATATATTTTTTCCTTTTTAAAATGGTTTTGATAAATAAGTCTTCTTCCTCTTATATTTTCATTTCCTATATATATATATATATATATATATAAATTTTATTTCTAAAACTTGGTCTTTTAATTTCTTTATCTATTTTACTTTGAAAGAAATCATTTTTAACATGTTCTTAAATTGTTGATAATATCTATTGTTTTTGAATTTTTTATGTTTGCATTCTCTTTATTTCTTTAAAAATGGGTTTACCATTTAAATTATTGGCAACCTCTATTTTTCTAAGTGAGTTTTTAATTTAGTGAGTCGATTTTATCTTATCTTTAAAAACTAGTCCAGTTCTTGGTTTCATTATGAAGTTAGAAAAGAAATCCTATAATTAAGTTTTTATATAAAAAAAAAATTGAAGATCAAAGAGTTATTAACACTAAGTTTTAATAAATTTTATGTTACTCATCATAAACAAAAAAGTGTTTATTTCCTTAGTTAATTTCATTGGTAAAAATCATCTTTTATTGTTATTGAAGGAAATTTATGATGATTTTGTCTAAATTTTTTAAAAGAACTTATAAAAATACTTTTCCCATGTTTTTTTAATGACAAAATCTTTGTTTAAGTTCAAAGATAGATAATAAAAGAGTTCGGTTCCATTTTCCTTTATTAAATAGAATTCCACTTTAAATTTGTTGAGATAATACCATTATAATGATGCATGCACATGATTATGTAGTATGGAAAAGATGAAAATATCACATAATAATATAAGAAAGATTATAAGAAGCAGAAATAATAGAATTAAGCATTGGGAACCTTAGCTTCATCAAGGTAACCTGGTCATGTATTAGGAGCCTTAGTTTCATCAAGGCTTCCCGGTCAAGTATTGGGAGTCTTAGCTTCATTAAAGTATCCCGGGACTAAGAATAGACTAGTCTTAAAAGAAAAAGAAAAAGAAAAAGAAAATGTAAAAAAAAAAAAAGCAATAATAAGAGCAACAATAATAATAAAAGGAAGTTAGTGAGCATTTAGGCTCTTAGAAATATTGATATACATATAGGTAATAATATATATATATAAAGTTAGGTTAGAAGCATAATAATAATAACAACATATTATCATCATAATAACAAGATAATAAAATCGGAATTCTTGTCATGTGCAAGATCAAAACATGAACATATTGTTGTTTCTACAATCCACATGAGTTTTAAGAAACAACACCATGATCATGCTAAGATACATGACATAGGTAAATAAATAATGGTAGAAGTTTACCTAAGAGTGTTTATGTGGTAGGATGAAGATGTTGAATGTGGGATTATATGGTTAGTGATATGTGGTAGATAGTTTGTAAGAGAAGGATTTTGTGAGGAATTTGTTAAAGAGAGTTTTGGTAGAGGAATTGTAGAGAGAGGATTTGTGGAGTGAATTTGAGAGAGTTTTGTTATGTAAAATGAAGGTGTGAAAGAAGTAGAGGAAAAGGGGGTATTTATAGATAAATATGGAGGAAATTGTGTGTAATAAAATAAGTTGGAAAAGAAAAATAATGGAGGTAAGGGAGGGGGGTTTTGCACCTGCCCCAGGAGAGAAGGGGAGAGAAATTAATTTATTTTGTATTTTATAAAGAAAAGTAAGTAATGTGTAAAGTGTGATGTGAATAAAGTTATATGGGGAAGGTAAATTGTAAGGAATAGATATGGTAGTGTATAAGAATAGGTTGTAAGAAAAAGTAGATAGTGAAATAGTAATGAATTGTAGAAATAGTACTATTATTAGTAGACTATACAAATAAAATAAGAGTAGTAATAAAAGTACATGTAAATGGGCTATATCATATATTTTTAGATTTCAAAAAATTTCTAAAACTGATATTTTTGGAATCCTTATATTTTTTATGAGTCTAATGGTTTTATTAGAATATTTTACCGTCCGTTGTACCATGGTTCGATTTTCAAAAACTGATCCTGATCGGATCTGAAATACACTAGAAATTAGCGAATCAAATATTTTTAAGCTTCCTTTTTTATTACGAACTATTATCCATAATTATTCCAATTCCATTGTTTAGATTTAAGAGCACAGGATTTCCAGATCTAAACACTAGGATTTGTTGTAGACTTTATTGACTTTTAAGGTTCTGGTTTGATGTCCAACTTTTTGATTTACTCGTAAAATCATAAAATTTTGGGGTTTTTAGCCGTGTTATATTTTTTGTTTAAAATTTATGTTTTACTTTATCTTTATGATTTATTTAATATTTTTCAGTTACCGGGATTGTTTAATCAAATCTAGGGTTATGTGATTGACTCGGTTTGACTTTTGATATTAATTTAGATTTTTTATTTCAAAATTTAACCGAAAGGCTTAAGGTTCTAAATTTTGTTGTTGAATATTATTTAGATATTCCAACTCGATTCATGTGTTAGGGATCAGATAAATTAATTGTCTTATGTTCGGGTTTTGAGTCAATCAATTTTTGAATTTCTGTTTTTGTTTTTGAAGGTTCTCATTTTCTTAAATCCATAAAATTTTGTATTTGATATTGTTTAGGGTTTGGTTTTACCTTGGGTCAGCTTTTAGGGTTTTGATTTGGTATTTTTATTCCAGGATTATTTTCTAAGAGTTATGAAAAATTTGGGGTTTACAACCTATTCCTCTTAAAGAAAGTTTTGTCATCAAAACTTATTACGTGTATGTAGTTTTTTTAACTTAGTGAGAAAACTTGTGTCATATTTTATTAGCATTCTCGACCTATGGGATTCATTGTACTTTTATTTGTTTAATATTTACATTTATTTCTTACAAGTATTACAATTACATTGTTTTGTTTCTTCACCCTTCTTATTTGATATTTCTTATTACTTTCATTAAAAGGTTTTGGGTCTTATTAACGATTATCATTCACCATTTATTTCTTAACTCGGCAATTTTTGAGAATTTTTAATATTTCTTTAACTCTTATGTATCTGATATGCAATGCAACATATATAAATCAATAAGATTTGGTTTTGCAATTCCAACCTTCACTTACTTGACTTTTGGATAAGACTCAAACTAAACCAAGATGACCAATGATGACACTTGCCTCTACTTGACTTTAGACGACACATTACGACACCATACTGACGTGACAAAAGAAGGTTGCAAATTCGCTTTTCCATCCTTATGTGAATATATATATATATATATTATATATGACATTGTGCATATAGGATATGTTGTGTTCATACTCTTTTTAAAGATATCTATGTTTTATAGTTTTCTCCTTTATGATCATCTTGATGAAGTTTGAGATCAAGATATGTCATCATGTTATTGATTTCTAGAAAATTTTTGGAATTGTATGTTGAGATTTTATCATTAATGGTTCTATCTTTTAGGTGATAGTTAAAATATTCATGCTTTTAATATTTCTTTGATCGGGTGTTTTTAATGTCAACAAGGTAGATGAGGTTTGATTTGATTTCTATATTTGTTACGTACTAAATTTTTTTGACAATCTTATGTCTATCCATTCTACATTAGATTAGGTCGATTATTTACCCTACTGGCATTACTATTGAACGAACCGTCCTTTTAGTTTTTGCAGTGTATAAGGATATTCGAACATCTAAGGGTATGAAGCTAATCCTAATGCTTAGTCATGTTCGCAATTATCATCCTCTTCTATGGCAATGAGTTCTATCTTCTCATCACTAGCTTCTTTATGTACTTACTGTCGTTGTTGAGGTTGTGTACATTCATCCCATGTGGATGTGTTCCCAAGTGATCCTCTTTCCTATTTCTACTATAGCCTTCGTTCTTTTTGCTACTAGATGGATGCAACGACTTGATGTGTAGGTTGTTCTGTCTAGGACACGTTTCAACTAAATGTCCTATTTTCATGTAGATGAAGCACGTGGTGGTAGTTTTCTTGGGATAGTCCTTTATTTTGTGATTAGAGCTCCCATGGAGGTAACACTTAGATTATAGGTGTGGGGATTGTTTAGGTTAATGTTTCTCTTTACACTACCAACATTGTATCTCTTTCGTTGTTGGGTTCCCATCCTTATTTAAACCATTATGGGTTAGAGTATTCCAAATCTAGCACTTGAACTTGTTCCATAACAAGGCTTTTTCTTAAATTCCATGATATTTCTTTTTAGCCTTTACTTTCCAACATTCTCCACAATTATGGCTCTTTCCAAAATTTCTCTAAAGCTCCTAATATCAAACTCTTCTACTCCAACTCGGAGGTCTTTGTTGAAATCATTTAAGAATACTTGTCTTTTGAGTTCCTTGCTATGCTTATGTGACTCCGAGGAATATTATAATAATCTACTAAACTTTACTTCATATTGCTCAAAGCTATGGCCTCCTTGGTTCTCAGGTTTTATAGGGGGTATCTTCGATTCGTTTTGGTTACGGGTGCATCTCTCATGCGATTTATAGTTTTATTTTGTCCGGTGTGAGGCTTCCAAGTTTTTATTATGTTTTAGATGTTCAGAAAGACTTAGGGAAAGATACCTCAAAGCATTCGAGTACGGAAATACGTAAATATATAAAAGAAATATTGAAAACTTGTAGAAATCAAAGTAATAAAAAGGAAATTCATATCATTAAAACAAAATACATGAAACAAGAGGAAGGCTTAAATCTTCCATTTACAAAAGTTCAAAGAAAGGATACAAAATATGATAATAATTTCATCTTATTTATAAAGCATTACTTGGACAATGTTTATAGCACTATTAATTTCTTAACAAAAGCGTTACTCCTAATGATATTTTTAGAAGCTTTACGAAAGTTCTAACTTCCATTATGGTCTCGGGTTGTTCTTCACAGGGTAAAGACATCTCCTTAACACGTTGATCCTATTAATTCCTTGTCTCCTTCATTAAGATCTTCTTCTTTTCCCATGTTGTGAGGTACTGCTGTAGGTTCTTTGGATCGAATTCCATATTCTTCCTTGAATGAATCATCTCTCTTGGGGGATGAGACTGGGTCAACCAACAGATCGTATAGCTTCATGCATATTTGTATATAGAGATCCTTTTCTTTGCACAGCCGGTACATTACTAGGGCGTCTGCATACATAACATTCCCTAAGTGTCTCTTGGTAGTTATTTGCACAGTTTCCTTCCTTGGAGCAGACTGTTCTTAAATTGTTGATAATATCTATTGTTTTTGAATTTGCTATGTTTACATTATCTTTATTTCTTTGAAAGTGGGTTTATCATTTAGATTCTTGGTAACCTCTATTTTTCTAAGTAGGTTTTTAATTTAATGAGTTGATTTTATCTTATCTTTAAAAAACTAGTCCATTTCTTGGTTTTATTATGGAGTTAGAAAAGAAATCCTATAATAAAGTTTTTATATAAAAAAAAAAAAAAAATTGAAGATCAAAGAGTTATTAACACTAAGTTTTAATAAACTTTATGCTACTCATCATAAACAAAAAAGTGTTTATTTCCTTAGTTAATTTCATTGGTAAAAATCATCTTTTATTGTTATTGAAGGAATTTTATGATGGTTTTGTCTAAATTTTTTAAAAGAATTTATAAAAATACTTTTTCCATGTTTTTTATGATAAAATCTTTGTTTAAGTTCAAAGCTAGGTAATAAAAAAGTTTGGTTCCATTTTCCTTTATTAAATAGAATTCCACTTTAAATTTGTTGAGACAATATCATTATAATGATGCATACACATGATTATGTAGCATGGGAAAGATGAAATATCACATAATAATATAAAAAAGATTATAAGAAGCAGAAATAATAGAATCAAGCATTGAGAGCCTTAGCTTCATCAAGGCATCCTGGGACTAAGAATAGACTAGTCCTAAAAGAAAAAGAAAAAGAAAAAAAGCAATAATAAGAGAAACAATAATAATAAAAGGAAGTTAGTGGAAGTTAGTGAGCATTTAGGCTCTAAGAAATATTAATATACATATAGGTAATAACATATATATATATATATGAAGTTATATTAGAAGCATAATAATAATAACAACATATTATCATCATAATAACAAGATAATTAAATCGAAATTCTTGGCATGTGTAAAATCAAAACACGAACATGTTGTTGCTTCCACAACCCATATAAGTTTTAAGAAACAATACCATGGTTATGTTAAGTTATGTGACATGAGAAAATAAATAATGGTAGAAGTTTACCTAAGAGTGTTTATGTGGTCGGATGAAGATGATGAATGTGGGATTATATGGTTAGTGATATTTGGTAGATAGTTTGTAAGAGAAGGATTTTGTGAGGAATTTGTTAAAGAGAGTTTTGGTAGAGAGGAATTGTAGAGAGAGGATTTTTGGAGTGATTTGAGAGAGCCTTATTATGTAAAATGAAGGTGTGAAAGAAGTGGAGGGAAATTGGGTATATATAGATAAATGTGGAGGAAATTGTGTGTAATAAAATAAGTTGGAAAAGAAAAATAATGGAGGCAAAGGAGGGGGTTTTGCACCGGCCTTAAGAAGAGAAGGGGAGAGAAATTAATTTATTTTGTATTTTATAAAGAAAAGTAAGTAATATGTAACGTGTTATGTAAATAAAGTTGTATGAGGAAGGTAAATTGTAAGGAATATATATGGTAGTGTGTAAGAATAGGTTGTAAGAAAAAGTAGAGATCGTGAAATAGTAATAAATAGTAGATATAGTACTATGAATAGTAGACTAGACAAATAAAATACTGGTAGTAATAAAAATACACGTAAATAGGCTATATTAGATTTTTTTAGATTTCAAAAAATTTCAAATTTATATTTTGGAATCCTTATATTTTTTTGAGTCAAAAGGTGTTATCGGAATATTTTTATTGTCTGGTCTACCAGCGCACAGTTTTTAAAAACTGATCCCGATCAAATCCGAAATACACTAAAGATTAGTTAATTGAATATTTTTAAGCTTTCCTATATTATTACAAACTATTATCCACAATTATCGCGATTTCGTTGTTTAGGGTTTAAAAGCGTGAGATTGACAGATCTAAACACTAGGGTTTGTTGTAGACTTTATTAACTTTTAAGGTTCTAGTTTGACTTCCAGCTTTTTGATTTATTCGTAAGATCATAAAATTTTAGGATTTTTGGCTGTGTTATATTTTTGGTTCAAAATTTATGTTTTATTTTATCTTTATGATTTACGTAATATTTTTCAGTTACCTGGATTGTTTAATCGAATATAAGGTTGTGTGATTGACTCGATTTGACTTTTGGTATTAATTTTGATTTTTTATTTCAAGATTTAATTGAAAGGCTTAAGGTTCTAAAATCTTGTTGTTGAAAATTATTTATACCTTCCATCTCGATTTATGTGTTAGGGATTGGATAAATTAATTGTCTCATGTTTGGGTTTTGAGTCGATCGATTATTGAATTTTTATTTTTTTTTTTAAAGGTTCTCATTTTCTTAAAGCCATGAAATTTTTTATTTCATATTTTTTAGGGTTTGGTTTTAACTTGGGTCGGCTTTTAGGGTTTCGATTTGGTATTTTAATTCCAGGATTGTTTTCTAAGAATCATGAAAAATTCAGGGTTTACAATCATTTTATACCTTTTTACTATTCTAACATCTAAATGATGCAATTGAACAATTAAAAAAAAATAAAAACAACGTAAATATAAATTTCAATAAATAAAGCGATGGTGTAAGCCCTTAGATTTTTCGATAGTATTATTAACCTTCATCGACCGGAAATCAAACAAAAACCCTAATAGCCATATAAGTCAAAACAATGTGTTTAGATCCGGCAATCACACGCTCTTAATCCTAGAACAATAAAATCAAGATAATCATGGTATATGGTCCGTAGTCATATAGCGGAACATAAAAAGATCAGATTTGTGAAAATTAAGTTCGTCTCGTACCCAAACGAGATCAGTTTTCAAAATTAGGGTCTGGATTCACGGAACGGTAAAAATATTCTGATAATACCATTAGACTAGTAATTATATGAGTATTCATAATATAATAGTTTTAGAATTTTTCGATAATAAAAAAATCATATATAGCCTTTTTATACGTATTTTTATTACTACTGGTAATTTAGTTATCTTGTTTACTATTCATTACTATTCTCTATTATTCATCTATTTCTACTTTTCCTTACAACCTATAAACTTATTTTGTTACAATTTTCATTTCCAATACAACTTCACATCTCTCACATCTTACTTTTCGTTAATAAAAATACAAAAAAATAAATTTTTCTCGCTCCTTCTTCAAGAAGTGGTGCCGGCCCCTCCCTCTTTCACTATCCATTTATTTTAATTTTTATTTAATTAATTATCACAAATTATCCTCTACTTTTTCCTATAAGTACCACTGATTTCTTTCACACCTTTCTTACACTACCATTACTACCTCAAAATCTCTCCAAAAGTTCTCTCAAAGTTCTCTCTAGTTTCTTCTTCTTCTATAGGTAATAATCAAAGCTTTCTTTATATTCATTTACTTAGTATGAATATAGTGTGTGTTTTCGAAAATCATGAATGTTAGGAAAGCAACAATATGTCCATACTTTATTCTTGTTCATAAATCTATTTTTCTTTTATGTTGTTCATATTTATATCTAACTAAATATACCTATGTAGTTATATATAGATATATATATTTTATAGCATATAAGCTCACTTATTATTGCAATTTATTTATTTTCATTGCAATTTATTTACCTTCCTTGTAATTTATTTACTTTCATATTAATTTAAGACTAACCTTTCTAGTCTTAGACTTATCCTTCTCATCAAGTCAAAAAAAAATTCTTTTTCTTTTGCGACTAGTCTATTCTTAGTCCCGGAAAGCCTTGAAGAAGGTAAAGCTCCCAATATTTGATATTATTATTATGCTTAATTGTTTTTTATTTTCCTTATTATTTTATCTTGTGATATTTATATCTTTTTATAAACTACATTATCGCATTTATGCATGGCTAATGTGTTGTTGTCCAAATAAAAAGAGATATTTTTGTATAAGACTAAACTCTTGAAATTTTATCTCTTAACAAATATTTTTCAACAAGACTTAGAAGGACGTTCTCAAAAAATTCCTTTCAAAAATTTATATAAGCCCATCATGAAAGTTCAAACTATTGGTAAGGATATTTCTTCAAAGTCTAAAATACTTTCCTTTCAAATGACAACATAGAAATTTTGATGATAACTTGATACTATTTTTACCAACTTTCTAAACTAAGAACTAAACAAGTTTTCAAAATAAGATAAAAATCAACTTACAAGTCTTAAGAAACCCACTTAGAGAAATAAAATTTGTCAAAGATCTAAGAAAGTAAATTTTCAAAGAATAAACTCATTAGGCACTGCTAAAGAAAACTTTTGAAACTCTTTTTCAATTCCTAAGAAATAAAATTGGTAGATAACTTAAAAAGATCAAACTTTATTTCAACTCACTTTTGATAAACTAAAGAATAAAAATATAGAACACTAAATTATAACAACCCCAGAATTTATAAGTTTATTTCAACCACATAAACGGAAGTTTAACAACAAATCCAATTTTTCAAAACCTAGGAAAAGTTGTTTTACGGAAATTAATTAAATGAGACAACACCTATAGCATCATGCATAAATTATGAGTCTATTTATGTACCAAAGGAATTCTTTCCAACCTCATACTAACTTAAGTTTTGCTTAATAAGCTTTGAGTGAAAGAAGGATTAGAAAATGTTGTTTTTAAAGGATGAAATTTTCGTGGCAAATCTGTACCCCTCTGATCTGAGACCCAAATGACTTCCTACCATAAAAATAACTTTATAAATGGATAGATCTTTTCTAGTACGTAGAAAATGACATATAATATGCGAAATTCTAAGTTAAAATGAATAAATGACCATTTTAAGTTGGAATTTTCATCAATTTGATTTTTACCGCAATTAGAAGATAGATTTAGAATTTTTAATTAGAAATTCTATGAAAGACTTATTTTGGGTATTTCATCTTATTTAGGTGAAGGAGGAAATGATATTGCTTTCCCGAAGGACTACTTCGATTAGGAGTGATCGTTATGGAGTGAGTTAATCATTTACTAATTACATTTCCTTGAATGTGTTTATAAATAGTGGCACTAGAGATTAAGGAAAAAAAAATGTTGTGTGAAGTAGATGCATGTTGAATGAAGTGGATGTCAAATAAGAAACTAAGTATATCAAAAGAAGGTTTGATGAATAATTTATGTCCTCTTACAATGGTATGATGAATATTGTTTTGGTCACCTTTAACTTGAAATTGACAATAATTGGATAGACCAATATTAAAAACAATGTGAGTCACATTTATTTTTCTCTACTATTCTTCGTGTGGGGAAACGAAGAGTTGTAGTGGTGGCCAGTAGTAGCCGGAAAGTTTACATGGGCAAGTAAGAGCCGGTAAGTCTGCAAATATTGATGTATGAATGGGTCGATAACCACCTAACCATCGACATGGAGGGCGAAAAATCCATGCTATATATGGTTTTCGGTTAATCATGTGTATTTTGATTGCTCATGTGAATGTTGCATACACATATGATTGTCTTAAATACTTGTATGATTTATGGAAATGTTTTGAAGAAGGGAGTTATCTCACTAAGCTAATTATGCTTATACCCCTATTGTCACGCCCCGAGGGGTACCATAAACGTGGCAGTCCACCGTACATAATATTAAAGCCTAGGAATGACTACCTCAGTCATGCAAAGGCTTCCATATCATGTACAAGGCATACATCACAACCAAGGAAACATATCGGAGTTACGCAATTTATATTGGTAATAAGTAAGTAACAAGGCAAAGATAATACTTATCATAAAACATAAACATATTAAATTACAATTCTTAAAGGCATATCCCTCTATTGTCTTCAAATAAATGTACATCTTAGAATCTCCAAAACACTAACATAGAATACATTACATATAAAGAACCTTACAAAATAACTTTATCTCATGATTCCATTTTCTTCATAGAAGCTTAACATCATTCCATGACTTCTTTAATGTCATGATCCTCAATTTAAGCCACGGGTATACATGTTTCAGTAAGATCCATAGGGGTATAAGCCACAACTAGCTGAGTGAGATATTCCTTTTTATTCGCACCATGTTTTCCAACAAGTTCATTTAAATTTTCACACATATGCTATGCATACAATGCAATAATCACGTGATTACACAAATATATATAGTTATCTGGAAACCATATATAGAACGGATTTATCCCTCCATATCAAAAGTTAGGGAATCGGTGATGAAGATCCTTCATCTTCTACTGCTAGTCCTCAGGTCTCCACCCAAAACGTTCGGTTGGCTTAGCTCCGAACCTAAAGTAGCATTTCCCGGGCGATTTGGATTCTCAAGGAAGGAACATGGCCCATGTCACAGCACGATAACAGCCAATCTAACTCTACGTGTAGGAGTAGCAGCCTTCCGAAAGAGATGTGACTCGATAGATGCTATGTGTGAGCATTTTATTTTTCTTAAGCCAAACCTTATTAAGGTTTATTAGGGGGCGATCACTCAATTTAGCAAATAATAAGCAGTCATACAAGTAAGTAAACAAAAACACTTAAACAGGCAGTTTGAAGTTGCGATATTCTTAATTCTTATTTCACGCATAACAAAGAATCACATATAGACATATCCCTGAATTCCCATACGTATCCATTTTTATCTTTTCTTAGTATGTTAATGCCACTACTTTATAAGCACAAGTAAGGTAACGAAATTAAGAGGAATAACTTACTCGTTCATTTCGCGATCTTCTTAGTCGTAGTAATCCTCAAGAAGGGTAATCTCGTATTTTTCGTCACCTAGACAAAAGAAATACCCATAATGAGTATTTCGTAGAAATTCTACTTAAATTTTCTAATTCTATTTCACTATGTTCGTTAAATTCGTATAGAATTAAATTCCAATTTAAAATGGCCATAACTTGCTCATTTTGACTCGGAATTTTGTATATAATATACCGTTTTCTACCTATTCGAAAATATCTATCCATTTCTAAGGTTATCTTTGTCATAGAAGGTCATTTGGATTCCGAAAAGCTTGGTTACAGATTTAAAACGAATATTTCTAGATTTTTGCAAAACCATTTTCTAACTCAACTTCATTAAAAAATCCTTTAGTAAAAAAAAAAATAATATATATATATAATAATTGATAAATCCTTTGAGTATATAGATAAGCTCACTTTATATGCAATAATCCTAATTATAGTGTCTCAATAATTTATTTCATAAAACAATTCATTTTGAGTTGTTAAAACTTTAACTTTGACAATTTCTTTTCAAGTATTTGAAGAAACTTTATATTTTCATAGGTTATTATAAATGAGTATATTCTTATTTTATTTTCTTTATTCTTTTTCCAAAAACAAGTAAATTTTCCTTTAATCCTTAGTCTTTCATAAATTTTACTTTTGGTGATAAAAGATCAAATTTATCAAAAGTGTATTAAGTTGTTGAAAACCTTTTTATAAATTTGTATTTAGAATGGTTTTAGAAAATGAGTCTTGTCTTCTTATACTTATTATTTAGAATGCAAGTTTTTTTTTTCGTTTTCTAAAACTTGTTCTTTTATTTCCTTTGAAAAGAATCCTCTTTATTGATACAATCCTTTGTTTTTAATCCTATCGTATTTATATTCTTTGAAAATAAGTTTCTTCTTTAGAAACTTGAAAATCATTATTTTTCTAAATGGGTTTATAACTTTATGAGTTGATTTTATCTTAACTTTGAAAACTAGTTTGTTTCTTGGTTTTGTCATGGAGTTGAAAAGAGTTTAATCTTTAAGCTTTTTGTGAGAACTTTGAAAATCAACAAATTATTTTACTAAAACTTAGATTACCATAATATACAAAGAAAGTATTTATTTCTTATGTTTTCTTGGTAAAACTATCTTTGTTATCCAAGAAAACGTTGAGAAAGCTTGTATTACTCTATTTCTATATTGTTTGATAATACTCCATTTTTTTGTAACAAGTCACATAATAGAAAATCTAGTTTGAAGTTTCTTTAGTAAAATTCTACTTTTAAATTAGTTGAGACAATATCATTATGTGGATGCAAGTGTTATGAGCATGTAAAATAATAAAAACATGAGAAAATACTAGAAACAAATAATAATAAGCAAAATAATAAAAATATCAAGTATTGGGAACCTTAGCTTCATCAAGGTATCCCGGTCAAGTATTGGGAGCCTTAGCTTCATTAAGGCATCCCGGGACTAAGAATAGACTAGTCCCAAAAGAATAAAAAAATAAATAAAAGATTGTTTTAACTTGATATAGACAAGTTTAGGACTAGAAAGACTAGTATTAAAGAAATAGCATGAAATAAATAAATTGCAAAGCATGAAATTAAATAAATAACAAGTGAGCTTATATGCTTTGAAGATTATATATAAATACATAAATATATTTAGTTAGATATGAATAATAAAATCAACATAACAACATAATAAAGTAGGAAGTTCATGTGCAAGAACAAAACATGAACATGTTGTTGCTTTTACTACTCATATGAGTTTCAAAACAACACCATAGTCATGTTAAGTTACATGACATGGGTAAATAAATGGTTGGAAGAAGTTTACCTAAAGTGTTTATGTGGTATAAAGATGGTAGATGAAAGGGGTATTATGTGAGTAGTGATATGTGGTAGAAAGTTTGTGTAAAAGCAATGATTTTTGTGAAGAATTGGTTTAAGAGAGTTTTGGTAGAGAGAACTCTTGAAGAAAGGGTTTGTGGAGAGATTTTAAGAGAGTTTTGGTAGTGAAATGAATTGTGTGAAAGAGTGAAGGAGGAATGGGGTATTTATAGAATTTTGGAGTGAAAATTAGATGTAATTAAATTAATTGAAAAAGAAAATAATTGGAGAGGGAGGAGAGAGAGGGGTGGATGGCAAGGCATAAAGGGAGAGAGAAATTTGAAAAAAAAAAATAATTTTAGAAGAAAAGTGTGAGAGAAGTTTAGTAATATGTGGTGTAGAATTTTTATGGGAAAAGAAAATTTTAAGAAATAGGTATGTTGGTGTTAGAATAAGTAGCAAGAAAAAGTAGAGATAGAGAAATAGTAATGAATAGTAGAAAAGTATTATGAATAGTAAACTAGACAATTAAAATGCCGGTAGTAATAAAAATACGCGTATAAATGCGACATTTGTAATTTTTAGCTATTGAAAAATTCTAAAACTGATATTTTTGAAAACCTTATATTTTTATGAGTCTATTAGTATTAACGGAATATTTTTGCCATTCGGTGTACCGGGGCACGATTTTTAAAAAAGGATCCCGTTCGAATCTAAAGGACACTAGAAATTTGCGAATCTGATATTTTTAGGCTTCCCTACATTATTACAAACTATTACCAACAATTATTTTCATTTTGTTGTTTAGGGTTTAAGAGCGTGGGATTGTCAGATCTTAAACACTAGGGTTTGTTGTAAGCTTTATTAACTTTTAAGGTTTCAGTTTAACTTCCGGTTTTGTTGAGTTATTCGCAAGATATAATTTTAGAGTTTTTATCATATTATATTTTTAGTTCGATATCTATGGTTTATCTCATTTTATTTGTGATTATTTAATAGTTTTTCAGTTCTCAGGATCGTTTAACCGAGTCTAGGGTTATGAGTTGACTCAGTTTGACTTTTGGTGAAAATTGAAATTTCTTATTCTGAAATTCACCGAAGGATTTAAGATCTTAGCGTTTCGTTGTCAAGCGTTATTTGGATATATTGTCTTGATTTGAGTGTTAGGAATCGGATAGGTGATTTAATTGGTGTACGGATGCTAATTCAATAGATAGTTGGATTTTATATTTTGTTTCGAAGGTTTTCATTTTCTTAAGACTAAGAATTCTCTTTTTTGATCTTATTTAGAATTAAATTTTAACTTGGTTTGACTTTTAGGGTTTCGATTCCGGTGTTTGACTCTTAGGATTATTTTCTAATAATTATGAAAATTTTCAGGGGTTTACACTCATAGCTTTTTGTTACAGTTTGATTACTTGTGGTTGGCACCAAGAAGCCCCTTTTGTCAGGTATGAGTCAAAGTTACTAGGAGTTTTTTGGAAAAAGTTTGTATACTTAGTTTTTGGGTGTAGACTTCTAAGAAAAGTCTCCAAAGTAGGCTTTTGATATATTTATGTATGTTTTTAAGTTGGCTTAAAATAGCAAAACTTTAAGGATGGGAGAATGCCCCCAAGAAGTTGTAAGAATTTTAAACTTTATGATTATTATATGATTATCTTTATAAATTCTAGCATGCTTTTATTATCTGCCAAAACGTAATACCCCTTTAAGTCTCCTACTATACTGGAAGCACACCTTGCACGTAATATCAAATTTCTTATGTGTGTAAACCCCCAAAAATTTTCATAATCCTCAAAAATAATTCTAGAAGTCTAATATTAGAAATTTAAAACCCGAAAATCGACTCGTGATTAAAACCCAATTCTAGATCGAGTCAAATACCGGAAACGAAACCCTAAAAATCGAACCAAGTTAAAACTTAATTCCAAATAAGAACAAAAACGAGTTTTCTCAATCTTGAGAAAACGAGAACCCTTGAAACGAAATATAAAGTCCAACTACCGGTTTAATCAACGTCCGTACATTAATTAAATAACTGTTTCCTAACACGCAAATCAAGACAATATATCCAAATAACGATCAACAGCAAAATCTTAAGACCTTCGATGAATTTCAGAAATCACAAAATTTTCACCAAAAGTCAAACTGAGTCAACTCATAACCCTAGACTCGGTTAAACGATCCCGAGAACTAAAAACTATTAAATGATCACAAATAAAATAAGATAAAACATAAATGTCGAGCTAAAAATATAAAACGATTAAAACTCGAAAATTATATGATCTTACAAATATCTCAACAAAAATCGGAAGTCAAACCGGAACCCTAAAATCAACAAAGCTTATAACGAACCCTAGTGTTTAAGATCCGGCAATCCCGCAATCTCAAACCCTAGAAAATGAAATTAAGCCAATAGCTTAAAATAGTTCGTAATAATATAGGGTAACATAAAAATATCAGATTCACGAATTTCGAGTGTCCCTCGGACTCAAACGGGACCAGTTCTCAAAAATCGTGTCCCGGAGCTCGGAATATTAAAAATATTCCGTTTATACCAATAGACTCATAAAAATACAAGGATTCCAAAAATATCAGTTTTAAAATTTTTCGGTGGCTAAAAATTGCAAATATCACATTATTACACGTATTTTTATTACTACCGGTACTTTAATTGTCCAGTCTACTATTCATAGTACTTTCCTACTATTCATTACTATTTCACGATCTCTACTTTTTCTTGCACCTACATATCTATTTTCTTACTTTTTTCATTTCCAATGCAACTTTATTCATATCAACTTTACACATTACTTCTTTGTTGCACAAACAAATAAAAATAAAACAATTTCCCCCTCTCAAAAGGCCAAAACCGGTGCCATCCCTCCCCTCTCCATCTCAATTATTTTTCTTTTTCAATTTATTTTATTACATCCAAAATTCACTCCAAAAATTCTATAAATACCCCCTTCCTCTTTCATCCTTTCACACAATTCATTCTACTATCAAAACTCTCTCAAAATCATTACACAAACTCTCTCCATAAACTTTTCCTCTACCAAAACTCTCTTTCACCAAATATCCACAAGAATTTCTCTACATACAATACAACTATCATCTCTCCATAACCACATAACCATACATTCACTGCCATCTTCATACCACACAAATACCTTAGGTAAAAATTTCTTTCAACCATTTATCTATTCATGTCATGTAACTTAGCATGACTATGGTGTTGTTTTGAAACTCATATGAGTAGTAAAAGCAACAACATGTTCATGCTTTGTTCTTGTACATAAGCTTTCTATTTTATTATGTTGTTGTTATTATTATTATTATTTGCTTCTAATCTAACTTATATTATATATATTATGTATATATATTTATTTAGAGCATATAAGCTCATTTGTTATTTATTTACTTTCAAGTTATGCAATTTATTTATTTCATGTTATTATTAAGACTAGTCTTTCTAGTCTTAGACTTGTCCATATCAAGTCAAAACAATCTTTTATTTATTTATTTTCTTTAATCTTTCGGGACTAGTCCATTCTTAGTCCCGGGATGCCTTGATGAAGCTAAGGCTCCAATACTTGATCGGGAATCCTTGATGAAGCTAAGGTTCCCAATGCTTGATATTTTATTTCCTTGCTTATTATTTGTTTCTATTATTTTCTTATATGCTCATAATATTTGCATCTTCATAATGTTAATGTCTCAAGTAATCTAAAAATAGAATTTTACTTTACTAAATAAACTCAAAGCTAGAATTTCGATTAAGTGATTTATCAACAAAATTATGAAATTACTATCAACAACCTAAGAATAGAGTAATACAAGTTTTCTCAAAGTTTTCTTAAAGAACAAAGATAGTTTTACCAAGAAAACATAAGCAATAAATATTTTCTTTGTATTTTATGGTAATCCCAGTTTTAAGAAAAATAAATCATTGATATTAAAAATTTTAGGACTTAAACTCTTTTCTAAACTAAAAAACAAACTAGTTTTCAAAGTTAATGTAAAAATCAACTCATAAAGAACCCACTTAGGAAAAGTAATGATTTTTAAATTTCTAAAAGAAAGAACTTATTTTCAAAAGAATATAAATAAAGTAAGATTGACAATAATGGATTTTATTAATAAAGATGATTCTTTTCAAAGGAAATGAAAGAACAAGTTTTAGAAAACAAAAGCTTATTTTAGAAATGAATATAAGAAGACAAGACTCATTTCTTAAACCATCCTAAATACCAAATTATGAAAAGGTTTTCATCAACTTAATATAATTGTGATAAATTTGATTTTTAAAGTAAAATTTATGGAAAACTAAGGTTACAAGAAAAATTATTTTTTTCCTTGGAAAAAGAATGAAGAAAATAAAAAAAGAACATACTCATTTATAACCACCTAGGAAAATATAAAGTTTCTTTAAAATACTTATTTTCAAAGTTAAAGTGTAAATGAATTGTTTTATGAAATAAATTGTTGAGACACTACCATTAGGATTTTTGCATATAAAGTGAGCTTACCTATATATTCAAAGTGTTTATCAAATATATATTTATATACATATATTGTTACAAAAGGATTTTCTTTTAAAAATGAAGTTGAGTTAGAAAACGAATTTGTAAAAGTTTGGCAATTTTCGTTTTAAATCTGAACCCAATGTTTTCGGAACTCAAATGACCTTATATGACAAAGATAACCTTAGAAATGGATAGACCTTTTCGAATAGGTAGAAAACGGTATATTATATACGAAATTCCGAGTTAAAATGAGCAAGTTATGGCCATTTTAAGTTGGAATTTCCTCTTATACGATTTTACCGCGATTTTAAGAAAAGTTTAGAAAATCCAAGAATAGGATTTCATGAAAGACTTATCCCGGGTATTTCTTTTGTCTAGGTAACGAATGATACGAGAATACCCTACCCAAGGATTACTACGACTAAGAAGATAGCAAAATGGACGAGTAAGTTATTCCTCCTAATTTCGTTACCTTGCTTGTGCTTGTAATGTAGTGGCATTAGTATACTAAGAAAAGATAAAAAAGGATATATATATCTAAGGAAATCGGGATTATGTATGTATGATTCTATGTTTATGTATGAAATGAGAATTAAGAAAATCGCAACTTCCAACTGCTTGTTTAACAACTTTGTTTACTTGCTGGTATGATTGTTTATTATTTGCTAAGTTGATTGATCGCCCTTAATAAACCTTAATAAGGTTTGGCTTAAGAAAATTAAAACGCTCACGCATAGCATCCATCGAGTCACATCTATTTTGGAAGGCTGCTACTCCTACGCGTAGAGTTGGATTGGCTGTGATCGTGCGGTGCCACGGGCCATGTTCCTTCCTGGAGAATCCAAATTGCTCGGGGAAAGCGACTCTAGGTTCGCAGCCGAGCCAACCGAACGCTGTAGGTGAGGACCTGGGGACTAGCAGTAGAAGGTCGAGGACCTTCAACCCCGATTCCCTAACCTTTGATATGGAGGGGTAAATCCGTTCTATATATGGTTTCCGGATAACTATATATATTTGCGTAATCATGTGATTGTTGCATTGTTTGCATAGCATATGAGTGAAAATCTAATTAAACTTGTTTGAATATGTGGTGCGAATGAAAAGGAATATCTCACTAAGCTAGTCGTAGCTTACACCCCTATAGACTTTGATTGAAACATGTATATCCGTGGCTTAAATTGAGGATCATGACATTGAGGAAATCATGGAAGGATGGTTAAGCTTCTATGAAAGAAATAGAATCGTAAGATAAGTAATTTTGTAAGGTTCTTTATATATAATGACTTATATGAATAGTGATGTATATTCATTTGAAGATAATAGATGGACATACCCTTAAGAATTGCAATGAAATATGTTTATGTTTTATGATAAGTACTCTCTTTGCCTTACTACTTATTTATTATCAATATAAATTGCGCTACTCCGATGTGTTCCCTTGGTTGTGATGTACACCTTGTACATGATATGGAAGCCTTTGCGTGACTAAGGTAGTCATTCTTAGGCTTTAGTATTGTGTACGGTGGACTGCCACGTTTAGGGTACCCCTCGAGGCGTGACAGTTTAAGTTGGTATTAGAGCAAAAAGGTTTTGGGAATTAGGAAAAGGAAGTATAGAAGGATAGATTGATAGGATTTGATCTTATGTTTAAAAATCCTTATGTCTAGAAATAGAACTCTACCTTAGAGAATATTAGAAGAAGGCTAGAAATACTTATACAAGAATTAGAGGATATTTAGTAAGATATGAAATGGAAGTATCACATGAAGAGGATGTGCCCTAGGAGGTTGACCCAAGATTGAGAAAGGTAGAGATGACTTGGAGATGGAACATAGCAGAACAATATGGAGAAAACACAAAGGAGACTTAGAATTTAATAAGCTTACCTTAGCAAGGTCAATAAGCATTAATGCATAGTAACCCTATTCAAGACCAATTAGGAGCAATTTAAGTATAATGCCTCTTTTACAAGTAAGACCCTTGGGTAAATAACATTAAGTACCTACGTTAACCTTTAATTAGACGAACAAAAGTCTATAACGCTTCTCTTTTCCTTAAAAACAAATAACTTGTGCGTAAAAACCCGAAATTTCTAATGCGACCGCTTCGTTTGATTCTAGGAAGCTACCCGAGGAAATTATGCCACGATCAAGCATCCCTCTCGAAGCACAACAAGAACAAGGAGCACCCCCACCCCAAGATCTAACTCAAGAACTCTTGACCACCATAAGACGTCTAGAAGAGACGATAAGGACTTATATACAACAAGCACCCATAACCTATGCACCCGCTCCGGTTATAAGGCCCCAACTCGAAGCAAACCCAGTATTGCAATTGCCTTCCCTCATAGCCAATCCGGAACCCCAGGCTAAGAAGCATAAACAACTCCAACCTCCTAAGGACTTCGTAAACCCTAAGGTCAGATGCTGGAAGTGTAAAGGAGGACATTTCCCCAAAAGTTGCCCACAATTGCAGCACAAGTGTTACTTCTGCGGAAACAAAGACCACAAAATCCTTAATTGTCCTAAAAAGAATGGCACTATCTATTCTGGTCATGCAAAGGGAAAACACAGTGCTAGCATTTACCCAGCAATAATAAGGAAATGCCACGTATGCAGCCGTCTCATCTGTAGGAACAAGAATTACCCCACAAGTGACAAGAAAACATGCTACATGTGTAAGGTATGGTACCTTTATGTACACGAAGATCTAAAATCCTAAGGTCTATGGGACGACCCCACCAAAGGAAATGACTCATATAAGAAAAAGTGTGGAACTTCTTCTAGAGATCCTACCACCAAATCTCACTACAAAGGACAAGAAAAAGCTCCTGTTAATGAGGACGAAGGATCAAGTAATCAAGGAAATATTCCTACCCTGTAAAGAGCAATCAGAAGCAGGAACGGATGCTAAACCTCCCGTAAAAGCCTTAATACACCGATAAAAGAAACGCTTTTATAAAAAGGATTAAACAATGATGTATATGTTGTCTATGTAATGATTTGAAATTTTACTTATATTTTGCATCCTTTCTTTGAACTTTTGTAAAGGAAGTTGTAGACACCCAATTTTTGCCCAATTAATTAAGGCTTAAATTTATAAAGTTAATTAAACAAAATCTTCATTTTTGTTTAATTAAACTCATTTTTCCAAAAGCCTTAATTAAGAAATGAGTTGGCTAAGTGATCAAGGCACAGGCCAAATGGCCTGTTGGTTAAACACATTGACCCAAACACACACCCAAGCTCAAGGACCCAAGTTCAAACCCTAGCAAAGGCAAATTTTTGCCTTTTTATCATCTAATTTTTTGCCTCCTCAAAGTGACTTTTAGCCTTACTTTGCATCAATTTTTAACTGACAAAACATCATTAATTGTTGAAATTGATGATGCAATTGCAAAGTAGACATGGAATATGAAAGATCAATACACAATTCATGTGTAAAAACAACCCAAAAGTCACAAAATTCGTGCTAAAAAATTTGGAAAAAAATACAATTTATAAAGACTTCAATTGTCCATTAATGAGAATTGATGAAATTGGACAATTAATCTACCCACATTGGATGATCTGATGGAGAATATGAAAGATCAATCATCAATTCATCAGTTTGAAACAAATTAAACATGAATCATTGAATTAAATTCGTGCAAACAAAGAGGCAAAAATCGATTCATTTCCGAAACAGTACGAAACGTAAAATTGAGCTTGCAACCTATAAATAGGGGTACTAGGATCAAAAGGCACAAGTCAATTTCAAGAAACACACATACAATGAGTTCAATTCAAGATTTTCGAATTTAGAGTTTAGGATTCGAATTTTTCAAATTCGAAGTGATTTGATCAAATTTGGATCAAATTAAGTGTTTTATCATCAGTGTTAGAAACGAGTTTTGATTGTTTTAGTGTGCTTGGATTCGATCAAATTGATCAAAATCATCTCTGCAAATTTTTTTTTAATTTTCCGTTTGAGCCGCCGGCGACTACCACCACGAATCGCCGCTTCTAGTGGATCTGGGCGCGATCCACCACCGCCACCAGCTTCGGCTCCACCACAGGCGTCGGGCCGACAAACTCCTAGCCGCCGAAGGCCGCCAGAGCCGCCGGAATCCTCCTCGAAAGGTCGTGACTTCGTCTTCTTCGCCCGACGGGTCAGATTCGACCCGAAAATCCAACCCGAAAATCCGAAGTCCAACCCGCCCCTTGGTCAACGGTCAACGGTCAACGGTCAGCTCAGATCAGACGGCCCAGATTCGATCATCTAGATCAGACGCTCCAGATTTGATCAACCAGATCAGACGGTCTAGATTCAATCAAGCAGATCAGACGGTCCAGATTTGATCAAGCAGATCAGACGGCTCATATTTGATCAAGAAGATCTGACGGTCCATATTTGATCAAGCAGATCCTACGCTCCAGATTTGATCAGCAGATCTAACGCTCCAAATTTAATCATCTTGATCAACGCCCCAGATTTAGTCAATTCCATCAGACGATCAGGATTAGTCAGCCAGATCAACGGACCATATCTCCTCCACTTCATCCAACGGTCCAGGTCAGTCCGTATTATTTTATTATATAATTAATTTTAAAAAATACGAAAAAATAGTAAAAAATTCAGAAAAATTCATAAAAATACATAAAAATCAAAATAATTATTTTTCATATAAATTTATTTTTTTTTATATTTTTGAATATTTTTGAATATTTTTAATATGTATTTATACATAAATTGCTTTTAGAAATGCATATTTAATGCATGAAAAATAATTTTAATATATTGTAAAATATTTTGAATATGTTGTGAATTTATGTGATGATTTAAAAAAAATAAAAAAATAAAAAAAATGATTTTTGGACTTAGAAAAATATGTTTTCATGAAATGAAAAATCAATTGATTAAATCATAGGATCATCAAAAATGATTTTTATAAAAATTCAAAATTTAATGAACCTAAAGTGAGAAAAGTTCAAAAATATAAAATTGATCAACAAATTAAAGTTCTTTTTAAAAGAACTACGTTTTGTCTGATCTCGATTAGCGAGTACGTAGGCACCTGCGGGGCGACATTAAAAAATAAAAAAATGTTTTTGTTTTTAATATTGTAATAATATTTTCTAAAAAAAGAAATTTTGTTAATATTCATATTCTAAAAAATAATAAAAATGAATAAAAGCACATAAAAATAAAAAAATGAATAATGTGATTTGTGAATATTGTTTCATAATGTTCATTTGAATTTTTGAGCATGAAAAGGATAGTCATAAATTTAAAATTCCAAAAGTGGTAACCGATTTGGTTTTAATAGGTTAGCCCCCGAATCCATGATATCTGGTTTTAAAAGTTTGTTTTTTAAATCAAATTTTCGCAGACTAGTAGCTAAGTTAGGATCAACCGACCCATTGATCCTAGCTTTTATTTTTTCCCGATTTATATCGGGTGGCGACTCTAAAAAGTTTTAAAAATTAAAATTTCTTTTAACCCCTAGTCGAGGATTCATGTTAAATGGGTTCGGGTTTAATGTGAATCGGGTTAGGAGAAATGAACCAGATAGTGGAAAAATCCAGGCTCGACAGCTTGGCGACTCCACTGGGGACGCCTAAATTTTTTTTAAAAAAGAGAGGGCTAGCCACTTAGGAATTTTAAATTTTAAATTTATCCTTGCTCAATTTTTGTGAATATATGATTCTTTGTATATTATATTGAATAATTGTTCTGTAAATATATACTAACCTTGCAGGTATAAAAAAAAAAAGAAGGCAAAAAGCTTGTTTGTTTATTTATTTAAGTATTTGCATTTGCATTTGCATTAGCATGATTGTGTGCTAGATACGGTCGTACCAGGGCCGTCTTAAGAGCCTAAGCGAGGAGGACGAAGTAAGGTCCGGGGGCTGTGGCTTTCCACCCTCTAGATCAAGAAATGTCCTCCCACTCCGTTTAGTACCACTAAATCGGGGACCTATAGAACCCTACAAATCATGCATTTCAACATGGGATGTGACCAAAATTTTTCAAAAAAAATGGAGTTGTATTTTCTTCCAAAAAAAGTTTTTTTTCAAAAATAAAAAAATTTCAAAAAAGTCCACCAAATTTTTTTAAAAAATGTGGAGTTGTTTCTTTCCTAAAAAAGGAAGTTTTCAAAAATCAAACATTTTTTTTAGTAAATAAAATTTTAGATTGAGATGGTTTTTAAACCTTTATTTTTTAAAAAAATTTAATACCACTTCAAGTAAAGTTTTTTTTGTCATTATCCCCATTGGCATGGATAGTGACTAATTTCTTTTTTTTCTCAAATAGTCTTAATTAATTTTGTTATTTTTCAAAAAAAAAAGATTTTCAAAAAAATGATTTTTCATCAATTCCAACAAAACTTTTTCACCAAAACTTTCAGGGTCCTTATCTCCATTTATATGGATAGTGACCAAAATTTTTTTTAAAAAATGGAGTTTTTTTTTTTTGCTTTTAAAAAAAAAAAAAGGTTTTCAAAAAAAAAAATAATTTTTCATCAACTCCAGCAAAATTTTTTCATCAAATTTTCAAGGTCATTATCCCCAATTGCATCTATATGCTTGCATCCTTGCATCTTTGCATCTTTTTTAAGAAAAAAAATAAAATAAAATAAAAAATGTGTACAGTAGACTTGTAAATACTCATAGAGTAAATTTTGTCCACCTATAGTTATAGGTCCTCTCCAATCAAAATTACCTTTGTCATATGTATTCCTCTCCCTTGTCTTCAGGATAATCATCCCTGTAAAAATCAACCCCCATTTGAATTTCCTTCTAAAAGAAAAAGGGGGTCTTTTTTGTTCCACTATTCTTGTAAAATAATTTTTGCCTTAAAAAAAAAAAAAAAATGAATTATTTTTGTAAATATCCTTTTTCCACTTTAGGATAAATAATCATTTTCAAACATTCTTTTTGTAAATATCCATTAACAACTTTTTTTTTTGAAGATTTTTTTTTAAAAGTGAGAACAAAAAGTTGTTGTCTAAAAAAAAAAGAGAATAAAAGTTTTTCAAACTTGTTCTCCAACAATTTTTTTAAGAAAAAAAATGAAAATTGTTTTCCAACAAATGAGAAAGAGAATAAAGGTTATTTTAAAAAATAAAAATTAGAAAAGAAGGAAAATTGCCAAAGAAAAAGAATGTTTCAAAATTGTTACCTCAATGATCATTCATTTTAAGCTAAAGGCAAATGAAATCAAAACTAGGGGGCAACCAAAAGGACTTTACCGATTAGGGGCATTTGATAAATCCAAATGGGGCATTTAGTTATATATCCTGAGGCAATAAAAAAATGGATGATTGAAAACCCAAAAATTCTTATTAAATAGTGGCCTAGAATGAAAAGAGGCAAACTTAATCCCAAACACATACCCTACACACTAAGAGTGGAGTGAATTGTGAGAGATAAAATGGACTCATTCCTTAAAGGAGGTCTAGTTTGAATTTGATACATAGGTCAAAGTGACATTAGGCATTCATTTCAAAGTCCTAAACACATTATCCTTTGTTAACCCATTTGAGCCTATTAAGGAAGAATTTTTTAAAATTAAGCCCTGTCAAGAACCACCCTACATTAGGGTACCCCACAACGGGGCAATTTGGAGGTCAGGGTCATTATCAAGGAGAAAAAGGATTAACTTGTATGCACTTGCCCTAGTTGCATCAATTCAAGAGTAGTCAATTGACATAAATAAATCATTTCCTTTGAAAGGAAGAAGAGTTTCTATCCCAAACCATACACAATCCATATACTTTGAGCTATAAGCCATCCAATGGAAAAAATACAAATCACCTTGCAAAAGAAGAAGAAAAAAAGGGATACATGAAAAAGTGCCAAAAAAAAAAAAAAAAATGAAGAATAGCCAAGCAAGGTGATTAAACCAAGAAGTTAGAAGCATATGCTTAAAGCTCAAGGCCCATCAAAACACAAGGTCCAAAATTTATATCATGGACCCACCCACAATTCCACCCTGATGGAAGACAATCACACAAGGTGATCATACCCAAACACTGGGGGCACATGCTCAAAGTTCAAAGCCCATCAAAACACAAGGTCCAAAATCTATATTATGGGCCCATCCACAATTCCACCCTTTGAGACTCTTTGGATCAAAGGAGTTGATTATTAATGCTCTTGAAACTAGGAATAAGTGCATATTCAAGTTTTCCTTAAGGGTTCTTGACTTGTAAACCCGGGATGTGTTGAAAAATTTTCAAAAAAAAAAAAAAAAAGCCTTTATGAAATATCTCTTTTTGATTAAAGCCAACAACCAAAAGCCCACATTACAGTCCAAAAAAGACCTAATAGATTGACCAAAGTGTGTCACTTGCAAGCCGGACCATAATTTTTGGAATCCGAGTCAAATGTGTGAAAATAAGCCTAAGAGAGTGTAAGGAAGTCCTCTTTGATTAGGTAACTTAAAATAAGATAACCAACCTTGGTGTAAGAATCATCCCAGGGGCATGAAATCATTTGCCCCAATTTGAAAGAAGTCTGCCTCAGGGTTAGGAATTAATTGCCCCAAAGTTGGAAACAATGCCCCAATTTTCAAATTAATGTCCTAAAAGAAAAACTTTGCCCCAATGATTAAAATTTTTCAATAAAAGACCTTAGGTGGTTAATAGTGAAGCCTTAGGCTGAAAAAAAAATGAGTGATCAATGGGGCAAACCCTATTTATGATTATTTTTACCTGTTGGTAACTTTAAAAAAAAGTTGGAATTCAAAAAGAAAAAAAGGAAACTTTTTACCTTTAAAAGGTCCAAGAAAAGAAGGAATTTCTTCCAAAAAAAAAAAATAAAAAAAAGTTTTTCCAAATATCTGAAAAGTAATAAAAAAAAAGTCAAAAAAAAAGAGAAAATAAGTTTTCTTCATTAAAAGTAAAAAAATTGCCTTTGGTTTAAATTTTTAAAATAAAAGAATAAAAAAAAACTTTGCAAAAAAAAAAAAAAGGGGCATAAGGTTTTGGTTTTTAAAAGAAAAAAATTCTCAAAGGTTTTCTTAAAAATTTTCAATGAAAAAAGGGGAAGAATTTCCCACATTAAAAAATTAGCCAAAAAAAAAAAATTCAGGCTACGGTTTTCAAAACTTGATTTTCAAGTTTGTGTTTAAGTTTTAGGATCACCTGCTCAAAGGAGCGTCATCCTATTTGTTTAAGTTTTAGGATCGATTGCTCAAAAAAGCGTCATCCTGTCTGTTTAAGTATTAGGGTCACCGCTCAAAGGAGCGTCATCCTACCTTTCAATCTTTAGGATTGTATGCCCAAAGGAGCATCATCCTATTTCTTCAGATCAGGATAGTCTGCTCAAGGGAGCGTTGTCCTGTTTTTTTTTTTCAATCTTTAGGATCGTATGCTCAAAGGAGCTTCATCCTATTCTTCAAATTGAGAATCGCCAACTCAAGGAAGTGTTGTGCTGCCTTGTCAAGTTGTAAGTTTTAGGCCAGCTCAAGGAGCGCCTTAACAAGTCGAGTGTCAGCTCGAGAAGCGCACTAATGTTAAAACCAAACGCCAGTTCATAGGGTACATTTGAACCAAGTTTCCAAAGTTTTCAAGAAAAGCTTGAAGTCCATCCGAGTCTTCCAAGAAGAAAGAAAAACTTGAAGCCCATCCAAGTTTTCAAACCAAGTCTTCCAAAAAAAAAAGAGAAAAACTTGAAGCCCATCCAAGTTTTCAAACCAAGTTTTCCAAAAAAAAAAAAAAGAGAGAGAAAGAAAAACTTGAAGCCCATCCAAGTTTTCAAACCAAGTTTTCCAAAAAAAGAAAAACTTGAAGCCCATCCAAGTTTTCAAAGCAAGTTTTCAAAAAAAATGCTTGAAGCCCATCGAAGTCTCCCAAAAAAGAAAAAAGTCTGAAGCCTATTCGAAAAAAGAAAAACCAAGTCCCTAAGTGGATCAGAAAAAACCAGTTCCCCAAGTGGATCAGAAAAACTAAGTCCCTAAGTGGATCAGAAAAAACCAGTTCCCTAAGTGGATCAGAAAAAAACCAAGTCCCCAAGTGGATCAGAAAAAAACCAAGTCCCCAAGTGGATTGAAAAATCACAAGTACTCCTCAGTCTAGACTCGACAGATAGTCTAGTACTAACCAAAATTCAAAATCCATCCTTTAGAGATGGTGACCAAATTCAAAATCCATCCTTTTGAGATGGTGACCAAATATAAAATCCATCCTTTAGAGATGGTGACCTAATACAAAATCCATCCTTTTGAGATGGTGACCCAAATACAAAATCCATCCTTTTGAGATGGTGACCCAAATACAAAATCCATCCTTTTGAGATGGTGACCAAATACAAAATCCATCCTTTAGAGATGGTGACCAAATACAAAATCCATCCTTTTGAGATGGTGACCAAATACAAAATCCATCCTTTACAGATGGTGACCAAATACAAAATCCATCCTTTTGAGATGGTGACCAAATTCAAAATCCATCCTTTAGAGATGGTGACCAAATACAAAATCCATCCTTTTGAGATGGTGACCAAATTCAAAATCCATCCTTTAGAGATGGTGACCAAATACAAAATCCATCCTTTAGAGATGGTGACCAAATACAAAATCCATCCTTTAGAGATGGTGACAAAATACAATATCCATCCTTTAGAGATGGTGACCAAATTCAAAATCCATCCACTCAAGATGATGATGAAGACACAATTCAGAAATCCATCCATTCAAGATGGTGATCAAGACAATTCAGAATTCCTTCCATTCCAGATGGTGACCAAGACCAAATGACCAAACCAAAGCCCATAGGTCCTGCAAATGACCAAATTAAAGCCCATAGGTCCGACAGATGACCTATCATTTTTCAAAATCTAGACCCGACAGATGGTCTATCAGTTTTCTAAGTCTAGGTCCGACAGTTGTCCTAGCAAATCTAGACCCGACAAATGGTCTATCAGTTTTCTAAGTCTAGGTTCGACAGTTGTCCTAGCAAATCTAGACCCGACAGATGGTCTATCAGTTTTCTAAGTCTAGGTCCGACAGTTGTCTTAGCAAATCTAGACCCGACAGATGGTCTATCAGTTTTCTAAGTCTAGGTCCGACATTTGTCCTAGCAAATCTAGACCCGACAGATGGTCTATCAGTTTTCTAAGTTTAGGTCCGACAGTTGTCCTAGCAAATCTAGACCCGACAGATGGTCTATCAGTTTTCTAAGTCTAGGTCCGACAGTTGTCCTAGCAAATCTAGACCCGACAGATGGTCTATCAGTTTTCTAAGTCTAGGTCCGACAGTTGTCCTAGCAAATCTAGACCCGACAGATGGTCTATCAGTTTTCTAAGTCTAGGTCCGACAGTTGTCCTAGCAAATCTAGATCCGACAGATGGTCTATCAGTTTTCTAAGTTTAGGTCCGACAGTTGTCCTAGCAAATCTAGACCCGACAGATGGTCTATCAGTTTTCTAAGTCTAGGTCCGACAGTTGTTTTAGCAAATCTAGACCCGACAGATGGTCTATCAGTTTTCTAAGTTTAGGTCCGACAGTTGTCCTAGCAAATCTAGACTCGATAGATGGTCTATCAGTTTTCTAAGTTTAGGTCCGACAGTTGTTTTAGCAAATCTAGACCCGACAGATGGTCTATCAGTCTAGGCCCGACAAATGGCCTATCATTTTTTCAAAATCTAGACCCGAAAGATGGTCTATCAGCCTAGGCCCGACAGATGGCCTATCATTTTTCAAAATCTAGACCCGACAGATGGTCTATCAGTTTTCTAAGTCTAGGTCCGACAGTTGACCTAGCAAATCTCAAAGTCTAAATTCGACAGATAGTTTAGCACAAGATAAAAATCTCTTTATTGAAAATGAAATTTGGGAGGAGAAGCTAAGCAAAAATTGGTTATCTTTTTGTCTTTGTGGCAAAAGTTTTGTTCAAACTTTACCACAAAGAGGGGCAGCTGTAGACACCCAATTTTTGCCTAATTAATTAAGGCTTAAATTTACAAAGTTAATTAAACAAAATCTTCATTTTTGTTTAATTAAACTCATTTTTCCAAAAGCCTTAATTAAGAAATGAGTTGGCTAAGTGATCAAGGCACAGGCCAAATGGCCTGTTGGTTAAACACATTGACCCAAACACACACCCAAGCTCAAGGACCCAAGTTCAAACCCTAGCAAAGGAAAATTTTTGCCTTTTTATCATCTAATTTTTTGCCTCCTCAAAGTGACTTTTAGCCTTACTTTGCATCAATTTTTAACTGACAAAACATCATTAATTGTTGAAATTGATGATGCAATTGCAAAGTAGACATGGAATATGAAAGATCAATACACAATTCATGTGTAAAAACAACCCAAAAGTCACAAAATTCGTGCTAAAAAATTTGGAAAAAAATACAATTTATAAAGACTTCAATTGTCCATTAATGAGAATTGATGAAATTGGACAATTAATCTACCCACATTGGATGATCTGATGGAGAATATGAAAGATCAATCATCAATTCATCAGTTTGAAACAAATTAAACACGAATCATTGAATTAAATTCGTGCAAACAAAGAGGCAAAAATCGATTCATTTCCGAAACAGTACGAAACGTAAAATTGAGCTTGCAACCTATAAATAGGGGGTACTAGGATCAAAAGGCACAAGTCAATTTCAAGAAACACACATACAATGAGTTCAATTCAAGATTTTCGAATTTAGAGTTTAGGATTCGAATTTTTCAAATTCGAAGTGATTTGATCAAATTTGGATCAAATTAAGTGTTTTATCAGTGTTAGAAACGAGTTTTGATTGTTTTAGTGTGCTTGGATTCGATCAAATTGATCAAAATCATCTCTGCAAATTTTTTTTTTAATTTTCCGTTTGAGCCGCCGGCGACTACCACCACGAATCGCCGCTTCTGGTGGATCTGGGCGCGATCCACCACTGCCACCAGCTTCGGCTCCACCACAGGCGTCGGGCCGACAAACTCCTAGCCGCCGAAGACCGCCAGAGCCGCCGCAATCCTCCTCGAAAGGTCGCGACTTCGTCTTCTTCGCTCGACGGGTCAGATCCGACCCGAAAATCCGAAGTCCAACCCGTCCTTCGTCAACGGTCAACGGCCAACGGTCAGCTCAGATCAGACGGCCCAGATTCGATCATCCAGATCAAACGCTCCAGATTTGATCAACCAGATCAGACGGTCTAGATTCAATCAAGCAGATCAGACGGTCCAGATTTGATCAAGCAGATCAGACGGCTCATATTTGATCAAGAAGATCAGACGATCCAGATTTGATCAAGCAGATCCTACGCTCCAGATTTGATCAGCAGATCTAACGCTCCAGATTTAATCATCTTGATCAACGCCCCAGATTTAGTCAATTCCATCAGACGATCAGGATTAGTCAGCCAGATCAACGTACCAGATCTCCTCCGCTTCATCCAACGGTCCAGGTCAGTCCGTATTATTTTATTATATAATTAATTTAAAAAAATACGAAAAAATAGTAAAAAATTCAGAAAAATTCATAAAAATACAGAAAAATCAAAATAATTATTTTTCATATAAATTTATTTTTTTTTATATTTTTGAATATTTTTAATATGTATTTATACATAAATTGCTTTTAGAAATGCATATTTAATTCATGAAAAATAATTTTAATATATTTTAAAATATTTTGAATATGTTGTGAATTTATGTGATGATTTAAAAAAAAATAAAAAAATAAAAAAATGATTTTTGGACTTAGAAAAATATGTTTTCATGAAATGAAAAATCAATTGATTAGATCATACGATCATCAAAAATGATTTTTATAAAAATTCAAAATTTAATGAACCTAAAGTGAGAAAAGTTCAAAAATATAAAATTGATCAACAAATTAAAGTTCTTTCCAAAAGAACTACGTTTTGTCTGATCTCGATTAGCGAGTACGTAGGCACCTGCGGGGCGACATTAAAAAATGAAAAAAATGTTTTTGTTTTTAATATTGTGAATAATTATTTTCTAAAAAAAAAGGGGAATATATTTGTTAATATTCATATTCTAAAAAATAATAAAAATGAATAAAAGCACATAAAAATAAAAAAATGAATAATGTGATTTGTGAATATTGTTTCATAATGTATCATTTGAATTTTTGAGCATGAAAAGGATAGGTCATAAATTTAAAATTCCAAAAGTGGTAACCGATTTGGTTTTAATAGGTTAGCCCCCGAATCCATGATATCTGGTTTTAAAAGTTTGGTTTTTAAATCAAATTTTCGCAGACTAGTAGCTAAGTTAGGATCAACCAACCCATTGATCCTAGCTTTTATTTTTTCCCGATTTATATCGGGTGGCGACTCTAAAAAGTTTTGAAAAATTAAAATTTCTTTTAACCCCTAGTCGAGGATTCATGTTAAATGGGTTCGGGTTTAATGTGAGTCGAGTTAGGAGAAATGAACCAGATAGTGGAAAAATCCAGGCTCGACAGAAGTGTTTAAGTCTTCCATCTGTTTCCATGTATTTGTTTTAATAATATGAATTTCCTTTTCATTATGGTTTCAGACAAATTCAATATTACTTATATGTATTTTCTCATTTTCGTACTCGATTGCTATTTACTTGTCTCTTGACCGATTTTTCGAAAAACGTCTAAAACTTAATAAAGTTCAAAAGAGTCTCACACTAGCTTAATAAAACCTGTAGAACAAATAAGAGACATATTCGTGCACAATGCAACCACGAAATGCCCCTTGTAGGACCCGAGAACCCGGAAGGACCTCAATAACCAAACCAACCACGAATGGATCAAGCTGACATCGAACAACTTGCCAACCTCATAAGGAACTTCACACAACAGGCTCATGCTATGCCTACATCAGTACCTGCACAAGAAGCGGCACCCGAAGTTCCAACACCACCGATTGAAATGATACTAGCTGAGCGGCCATTACCGAAACCCTATCAAAGTATGTTGCCAGAGTTCATTAAGTGCAATCAATATTTTGATGGAGCTTTTGGAAAACCGGATGAAGCTGATGATTGGTTAGCACAAACAGAGCGATCTTTCAATGCTTTTGAAGTGCCGCAACACCTTCAGCTTACATATGGTACTTTTATGCTGAGGTTCAATGCAAAGATATGGTAGGAATCTAAAAATAGAGAGCTACTACTACCAATCACATGGGAGACATTTAGGAATGAATTCTTGGAGAACTTTTTCCCTGGAAGCTTGAGAATCCAATATAGTGCAGATTTCTTAAGCATTTCTCAAGAAGGCCGTAGTCTTGAACAATATGAAACAGAATTCAGTAAGCTGTTACAATATGCCCTCGAATCATATAAGGATAGCGAGGAACTAAAAAGGCAAGTCTTCTTAGGAAGATTGGATGAAGACCTTCGTATCAAGTTGATAGAATTTGACATCAAAGATTTCCGAGGACTAGTAGAAAGAGCACGAATTGTGGATAATGCTAAGAAAAGGAGAAGGATGGAAGGAAATGTCATGATAATTGAGGAAGAATCTATAAGTGAACCTAGCCTAAGCCTCAAAGTCAATGAGCTCGAAACATCGGTCAGCCAGAGTAGAAAGAAGGATAAAAAGAAACTGGATACCCAATGTTGGAAATGCAAAAAGGGACACCAACCAAGACAGTGTCCCAAGCTTCAACACAAGTGTTACTACTGCGGGAGTCCGAATCACAAAGTCATGAGATGTCCAAAGAAAACCTCTGCCACCTGTCTGATTTGTAAGGAGCCAGGACATATTACCAAGAAGTATCCTAAGAAGAAAAATATGGAAGGGAGATACTCAGCAATACCCCCATAAGAAATACATATGTACAACCTACAAGGACAATGGATTTGCGAGGAAGCCAACTAGGAGATAGAATTCGCTGTTTTAGAAGAAGACAATAGTCACGAATATGAATCAATATTAGGTTACCCTTAGATAATAAATTTCTTGTTGTACCGCTTGGACCAAAGAAACAGTCTGCTAGTAATGACCCCAGATGATGTAATCGTCACCTTTTTCCCTTAATACGGAAGGAATAAATATATGATCGTTAAAAACTTAGTACGTATCAAAAGAAGAAAGCAAATCAATTGCCATTTACCTTGAACACACCGAAAACAAAATATATCAAAAGCATAACTATTACCGCCTAAAAGCTAGAACCATTAATGACAAAATCTCAGCAAAAAAATTCCAAATTTTTCATCTCGATCTCAACATTATCAGAATGATCACGTAATAAAACAATGATATCCTTAAAAGATGGAATGAGTATGATCAGTGCGTATTTTATACGTGCATGTCATATATATACTCAGATAAGAATGGGAAAGCGAATTTACAACCTTCCTTCGTTAGGTGAATATACCAGTGTCGTGTCATATTGAATCGTCATCAGTTCAAAATTGAGTCAAGTCAAGTGACAAGTCGTCAGTCGCCTGTTGTGTTGGTTGAGTTTGAAACTCTTCAAAAAGAGTCAAGTGAAGGTTGAAAGTCACTGAAACCAAATCTTATTGATTTTATATATGCCGTATTGCATAAAATATTAAACGTACAAAAATTAACGAAATTCCAATATTACCGACTAAAGATACATGAGAAATAGAAAATACGAAAGAAGAAATTCAAGAACAGCGATAGACTTCTAAACCCTTTTGTGGAAGTGAAACTAAGGGAAACGACATAATAAAATCATAATACCATTCCAACAAATAAATGTGAGACAAATATCACGAATATTGATGAATTACGACGTATAATTTCTCATCAAGTTCTAAGAACCTATGTACGCATAACAAGTTTTGGGGACAAAACTTTCTTTAAGGTAGGTAGGTTGTAAACCCCAAAAAATTTTCATAATCCTAAAAAATAATTCTAGAAGTCTAATATAAAAAATTTAAAACCCGAAAATCGATTAGAGATTAAAACCCAATTCTAGACCGAGTCAAACACCGGAAAAGAAACCCTAAAAATCGAACCAAGTTAAAACTTAATTCCAAATAAGAACAAAAACGAGTTTTCTCAATCTTGAGAAAACGAGAACCCTTGAAACGAAATATAAAGTCCAACTACTGGTTTAATCAATATCCGTACATCAATTAAATAACCGTTTCCTAACACGCAAATCAAGACAATATATCCAAATAACGATCAACAGCAAAATCTTAAAACCTTCGATGAATTTCAGAAATTACAAAATTTTCACCAAAAGTCAAACTAAGTTAACTCATAACCATAGACTCGGTTAAACGATCCCAAGAACTAAAAACTATTAAATGATCACAAATAAAATAAGATAAAACATAAATGTCGAGCTAAAAATATAAAATGATTAAAACTCGAAAATTATACGATCTTACAAATATCTCAATAAAAACCGGATGCCACACCCTAGCATCTAGATGCTAGCCTACTACTCCATAGTAAAAAATATTCTAACGATATGAAAAATTCCTAGCTTCCAGACACTAAAGGCTAGCATTTGGCTACTAGCTACAGTTTACACAATCAGACCTCTAATCATGCTAATGTTCGAATGTCATGCCTTGAGGCATATCTAGCATCTAAGCGCTAGCTACAGTACAACTAGGTCTTACAACTTCTCAAGCTATAACACAAATGTATATATATATATATATATATTGTGGACATTTTAATCAAATCACATAAACATATTGTTTAGCTAATTAAGTGTAATTTTTTGTTCAATTGTGTAATGCATTTTCTCATCAAAATCCAATTTAAACCATCTGGCTTAACACAATAGCTACTATTAAATCTACTATTGTAATTACATATAACTGCTATTTTGGAATTTAGCTTGTCTCTTCAATTTGTTGTCATTTATAAAGAAGAGTATAAATAGAAACCTTAACCAACACGTTCTTCTTGTTCAATTCATTCCTGACTAGTTTTATCCCTTTATTCGTAGTCTCACACGTAAATTGCCATCACTTTTATATCGTTTTAATTATTTTTCTAATTTTTTTTACATAATTGACCATTTAATTTCTTTTATCAATTTTATATTAATATCTTGATATAAACATATATTTCATGAGTGTATTTAGGTCATTTTAGCATAGAAAACTATGTAATTGAACACAATTATCAATTTGATACTAGAAAAAATCTGCAAGTAGGTCATACTTGTGGAGTGAGGATGCATGTATGAACGTCTATCTATGGATTGGTAAGTTGATGGCCACCTGGCATTACCTTACGGACAAGGCAATTTTCAATTTTGAAATCGACTTTGGTTATATATGATATATTATACATATAGTGCACCAGAGTCATGAGTTACTCCAAGCCTGAGGATGCTTAAGACTATAATGCTCCTTTTTTTTTTTTTTTTTGTAATTACAATTGAGGAGGGGAATCAAACTTGGTACATCTTACTTGAGAGATCAAGGGCCATGAAACTAGGCTACAAGGCATAAAACTATAGTGGCATTGGCCTAAAACTATAATGTTTGAATGACTTAAGATAAAGATAATAAATATGATTGTTGCATTATTATCGGTTATGAGGATGTATTATGTATTGCTTGTTCATGTGCATGTTCTTTTATTGTGACCACATAATGGGTACTACTATACAAGCCCATACTTTTGGAAAAAATATATATATATATATGTAGATTTTTTTTTTTCAATCCTAAAGATGTGATAGAATAAGAAAAAGGTTGTTATAATTTTGTTATTTATATTTAATTAGTTTAAAATATTTTTTGTAAGTTATCCAATTGCATTCCTCCATAAGAGAAAAAAAAAATCATAAGTTAAGAATAACTGAGGTGGTATAACAATGGTTATACAAGTTTATGATCTTTACCAAAAACAACACAAATTTCAATCATGCATCTCTCAGTAAAAAGTTAAAATTATCACAAATTTGTCATTAAAAATGAAAAAAAAAACATTATGATCAATTAAAGAGATATGATACTTGTCACACCCCAAATAGTTCGCCACCACATTAAGATTTATAATTCTTTGGTTCCATTGTTATTGTCAATACATTCATAGTCTTGCTTCACAATTGCAACAAAGATGTCATCACAACTGTTGCTTATGGACTCAATCATGTTGCTATAAGCTCACCAAAATCACCACTCTTTAGCACCTCTGATATAAATAAAAAAAATAACAACTCATATATTGTTTAGCCAAAAAAATATGAAAAAAAAAAAGAATTTCATGAAAATGAAAAAATATATATTGAGAAAATTACAATTTCGATAAAAAATTATACACAATTTATTTAAAGAAGCTTTGGATGAAGATACAATAATATCTTATGTTTTCTCCAAAAGTTATTGAAATGATAGTTATGAAAAAGATGCAATCTTAAAAATTATGCATTTTTACCTTATGTATACTAGAACCAATAAGCTTTTTTTTTCAATTGTACAACTGATATATTATTAAATTTGATGGTGCATAATTGACACGAGTTTAATGAACCATATATATCTTAAGACCTTAAATACCATTTTATTGAAAAATATATATTAATTGAAAAAAAAAAGGTATACTTTATTTGCTCATAGATCAGCGACACACCCCCTTAGTTTCCACATTCCTCTCTCTCTTACCAAACACAAACTTAAATCATCACTCTCTCTCTCTTTTCCAATGATAAGTTGAAGAAATAAAAGGTGATAGTCGAAAAACAGATCTAATGGATAAAAGAGAAATTACAATGATGAAAAAATTGATAATAGCGATCATAAAGAGAGATTTCACATAATTTTTTAGGACAGCTGATATAGATGATTTTGACCCAAATGTTAATGGCATTTTTGGCAACTTTACTATCTCTCTCTATCTTAACTCTTCAATTTGCATTGTTTTACATTTGTTTTAGTGGAAGCAGTTCACATGCTTTTTCATTTAGGTTTTTTTAAGTGGATTTAATATTATGCATTCTCAAATTTCAATAATGCAAAATTTCTTTCTCATACACATTTTTCGAATATTATGTATGCATCTTTTCTTAATTTTTTGGATATTCATATTATGTATCTTTCTTCCATTTTCCTATTTTCACATGGTTGTGATTTTTATATTTACACTATTACGAAAATTTTAATCATGTTTAGATATCTAATGGTGGTTTTTTTTTTTTTGTGGTATTGTGGTAAATTGCAATTAAGATTTTGCATTATTTAATTATTTATTGACTAAATAATGTAGTGTTAGGTACATTATGTGGATATAAGAATTGTGATTAAGTATATGTAGGGAATGTGGTAAATAAAAATGAAAAATGTAAAAGAAAAAAATGGGGATTTTTTTTTACTTCAATTGAGGAATTTTTTTTAACAATTATTGTACAAATTTTAGATTTTGCATTTTTTATTTCTCTTTCATATTTCACATTTAGCAATTAACGATCTTCCTTTATCCTTTGTATAAAATTTTAATAAGTAATGTCTATATACTTTCATGTGATAATGAGGTCAATTTTTTTTTTTTAAATAGCAGTCATTATTAATTGTGATATAGAAGAACAAAACCTTATTTTGGTAAGTTAGCTGTCACTATTAAAGTTGATATTGCTATGACAAGCAACCTCATTTTGGATGGTAAGTCTGTGTCCATTTACAAATATTATAATTTTTTAACACATTTTAATTAGTATGATATTCGTAAAATGAGTGGATAAAATTTTTGTAGAACAATCACCCCTTGATAAAATTTTCCATTTTAAATTTAATTTTAATTTTAATGTGTTCCAAAACTTAAGTTCGTTTGGTTGTTTTATTTACTATGAAATGCTTTCCAATGTGTTCCTAAACTTAACTTCTTTTGATTATTTAATTTTCTAGGAAGTACAATGGTGTAAGATGCTAAGCTATATAGTTAATTTGAAGCTAAAATTGAACTTTCTATTTTAAGGGCTCAAAGTTAATTAAAACTTAAACTTGAAACTTTAAAGTTTACTTTTATAAGTGTAAATGGGCTTAAAAATATAAATGATATTATTTATTTATTTGAACTTAGCTTGTGGGCTAAGTGATAGGGCCTAATGAGTCTAGTTTAACTATTGGGATGACTTGAGGAGATTTAGCTTGGTGACTTGGAACAGGGATCATTGGACCTGTCCATCGCATCCAACCTTTCTCAGCAAGCTCATGTATGCAGGAGACGACTATTAGCATTGGCCTATGAGGAACTCATTCAAGATAACCATGAATTGAGCTTACTCCATCTCATCCATTAATCACCAAGGTGATCTGGCGGTCGTCATCCATGCCAAGTGCCTATAAGTACTCAGTCATTCCTCCTCATTTCCAATTTTTGGAGAGAGAAGACAAACAACACCCTCTGGAGGAGGCTTTGTTAAGAAAGATCAAATAGGGTAACTCAAGTGATTTCTACCTCAACTGCTTAAGAACTATAAGGTCGATGTGTGAGGTTTACTCAAGCTTTCTTACCTGTTACTTATGCATTTGAGATACTGAGATTGCCGATTCTATCTCTCCTGTCATTCTCTCTAAGCCATCCCGTCATCAAGTATTATCTCCTCAACAACACTCTAATGTCATGTGGTAGGCGCGAAATCCATGTGATGCATTCATGATCGCTATCAGCAAGAACCCTGCATCTACATTTTAGCGACTTTGTTGGGGACTGAGAATTTTGACACAATTGTGATGACACCCTAAGAAGATTACAATGTCAATCAAGATGTTGGCAACCCTAACCCCAACCTGATTGAGCCAAACATGCTAGCTTTAGAAGACGTCCACCCTAATGTCAACACCAATCCTACTACCGATGCACAAAGGGTTGTTTCTGACAATGCATAAATAATACGTGCGATACATGAAAGTAATGAACGGATGATGCAAACCATACAAGAGAACACTCAGGTCTTGAACTAAATCTTGGATACATTCACTCATCTCATACTAGGGATGGCTGCCAACACTCCCACACTCCAAGGTATGGCCCTATTAAGCATTACCTTTGCTATACAGTAAGGCACTCCCTCCTCATCTTATCTAGTTATAAGTCTAATCACTTAGGTGGATACACTATAAAGGGTGAATGAGCAAATTCCACTACACATAGGTTGCAATCGAATAATAACTAGCATTTGAAATTGAAAATGTGAGAATCTAGCTTGGTGGATTATCATCATCACGTGTTCCCTCTTATATTGCACTTGACAAGATCACTTTAAGTCTAAGCAACACCTTGGCATCATGACCTTCGTCCTTTAAGCCCAGGCAATGCCCTAGCATCGTAGCATCCATGCCTTAAGCCTAGGCGATACCTTAGCATTATTGCCTTTATGCCTTAAGCCTAGGCACTACCCTAGCATTTCGGCTTGCAAGCCTTAAGCCCAAGTACTGCCCCAACACCATCTTGTCTTGTACTCCTTAAGCCCAGGCAATGCCCTAACATAATAGCTTCCATGCCTTAACCCCTAAGCTTTCATTATACAAGATGATCATCTTAGAGTCCATAAGAGATTTAGGACTTCACAACACAAAGTCTATAAGGGGTAATTTTACAGTTGTTTACTGAATAGTTAAAGCATTGAATCCCAGGAGCATGACAACATGTTAGGCTTATGTATCGCTGATTAGTAAGAGTATTAACTTCAAGGCGCATTACAATCCATTGTAGTTAACAAAGGCAACTTCTCTAGTAACTCATACTAGGCAGTCAAGTAGTGGGAAATACCCCCTTGACTAGCAAAATAAGAGATTTTGATTCTAGGCGATAAATGCCACGATCACTGCTTAAGCGCGATTACATACTTTCTTAGAAGGGATCATTTAAATACAATCATTGGCAAGTAAGAGCCTTACTCCAATGCGTTAAAATGCTTTAAGAGGTCCCTTAGATTACTGAGTCTAAGCACACCTCATATTCATGATAGTCAATTGCAATCATAGTATCTTAAACATCACAGCTGCTTGGTAAGAGCATTGTCTCCCAAGCGTGCAATGATATGCTTTACTTATTGTGCCGGCTAGTAGAAGCATTGCCTCCTAAGCACATGACTGCATGGTGTCATACCTACGCATGATAATATAATGTCACATCTAACATGGTGCAAATGTTTTAGAAATATGCAATAAGTGGTTAAGTATTAGGAAATACCCTCTTAACTAACTAGACTCGATTATTAGGGTTGCGAGCTATAAGGCATGTAATATTATCGTTGCTCAAAACGTCATCGATCTATTACCTTAGTGATAATAATATTGTTGCTAGCAAGTGAGAGCACTGCTCCGATGCACGACATAAGAGTCACACATTTTCAATCCATGAATCACTGCTACTAAGTGAAAGCTTTGCTTCTTAAGCTCAAGCGCATACTATTAATAGCTACGGTGGCATATTGATATACAAAGATGTGAGCAATCAATCAAGTAAATGGTAACACAAACAAAGGAATTTGATAAATCAAGAAAAGTTGTCTATTCATCTCAAGGATGTGTCAGCATATTGTTCAACAAAAAATGAAAACAAGATAGTAATAGCAAATCTAAACTAAGGTTGGTAATCTAAGCCCATGAAGTAATCCAGGTCTTCATCTCTAAATATAGTCTTCATCTTAGCTTCTGCTACTATAATCTGCTTTTGAGCTCCTGCAACTTCACCATCATCTTGTCATGATGTCCCTTGGCATCTCAGTAATTCAATAGCCTTTTGGCCTTGCTAGCAACATGCCATAAGCTATCAATGTTGAACTGCAACATATGAGCCCCCTCAACACATTTGACAAATTGCTTTAGCTCTACCTGTTGATAAAGAACTCCAACGTTTGTCCAACAGTAGCATAGATTCACCAATCATCTTTACCATTGCAGTGGCTACCTTTATCCCCAACATAGGAAAGCTGGTTCAAAATTCCCCATCCATGGCATTAAGACTCTCTAAGGGTGCTATTAAATCAGATGGCACAGTAAAGCCATAAAACAAAGTCATCTCCTCTAATGCAGCAAGGTCCTCTAAAGTTACTACCACATATTCATAAGACATGCTAGCAACTAGGGGAGGATGAAGCCCAATAGGTGCATTGACATCAGGTGTACTCTTGATTCCCTCATTAGGAGCATGCTCATCATCTTCATAATTGAGCTCTTCAGTGTTACCAACATTATTTTCATTGTCACCACAAGGATTTGGAGATGCTTCAAAATCAATCTTGGCCTGGCCATAATTCTCATCATCTGATACTATCATGGGCATAACACCACCACTTCAGTGATGTGAACTTGGAAGAGAATTTGTGTCAACTTGAAAAAGGTAAATAAAGAAAGTGTTACACAATAAAGAAGAGTAACAACAACAAGTTCTACAAAAGAAGATTTATTACCTGCTCAATGAGTGTACACTTCGTCGACCTAGAATCTACTAGCTGCGGTGGTGAATGATTACCTTTTGATTTTGAATGGGGTACGCTGGTAAAAGGTTCTAATTTGTTTGACGTAGCCTCTTTAGCTACTTGAATATTACCAGTCGACTTGTGATACCTGTTCCTTGGTAATCTAAGACAAAATTCATGGGGATATATGAGTGGGGCTTACAACATATTGTCTAAGGATGCAAAGGCATAGTCACAAAAGATGGCTACTGTAGACACCCAAATTTTGCCCAACTTAAAGGCTTTAATTTGTAATTACAATTAGTATTGTATCAAGCTCACAAAAAATGAAAAAAATCACAAAAATCAAGAAAAAGCCAAAAATGTCAAGAAAAAAGCAAAAATTCAAAAAAAAAAAGAATTGGTGAAAAAAAAAGTGAGAGAAAAAATGAGAGGAAAAATAGAAATTATTATTTGAGCTTGAGCTTAATATATACAAAATTCTAGTCATAAGTTGTTTTAAAGATAATTAAACAAATTAAAAAAATTATTTGTTTAATTAAACTCATCATTTGAAAGCCTTAAGTATTGATGAAGTTGGCTAAGTGATCGAGGCACAGGCCAAATGGCCTGTTGGTTAAACACATTGACCCAAAGACACACCCAAGCTCAAGGACCCAGGTTCAAATCCTAGCAAAGGCAAATTTTTGCCTTTTTATCATCTTATTTATTTATTTATTTTTTTTTTTTTGCTTTTTCATCTTCTTCAAAGTGACTTTTCGCCTTACTTTGCATCGATTTTTAATTGACAAACATCATTAATTGTTGAAATTGATGATGCCATTGCAAAGTAGACATGGAATATGAAAGATCAATACACAATTCATGTGTAAAAGCAACCTAAAAGTCACAAAATTTGTGCTGCAAAAAGTGAAAAAAAAAATGCAATTTATAAAGCTTTAATTGTCCATTAATGGTGATTTGCAAGAATTGATGAAATTGGATGATTAATCTACCTAAATTGGATGATTTGATGAAGAATATGAAAGATCAATCATCAATTCATCGGTATAAAACGAATTAAACACAAATTATTGGATTAAATTCGTGCAAATGAAGAAGTAAAAATCAATTGGTTTCTAAAGCAATACGAAACGTCAAATTGAGCTTGAAAGCTATAAATAGAGGATACCAGGATCAAAAGGCACAAGTCTATTCGATGAAACACTCACTGAATCAAATAGAATCGAAAGCTTTCGTAAATCTCAGAATTTGAACGAAATTGTCAAATTCGAGGTTGATAAGCTGAAATTAATCAAATTAAAGTGTTTGGAGGGCTTTAATTGAGTGTGTGTGAGGTCTTTATCAATTTAGAATTGATCGAATTAGCCAAAGGAATGCTCTGCAAATTTTCCTTTTCCATCACCGCCTTATACACCGCCGGAAACCACTACTCCTAGTGGTTCTAGGTGGAAGCCACTACCGCCAGGAGCTGCCCACCCACCATCCACATCGGGCCGACAAGCTCCCAGAGGCCGTGCACCACCACATCCATCAGAATCAGCCTCGAAAACCACCGCAATCTTCTTCTTCGCCTGACCGGGTTGACTCGACCCGACCAGATCTGACCTGATTCGAGTCAAAGTCCACCCAGGATCCAGTCAACAGATTTGGTGGCTGATATTGAGTCAACAGATCCAACGTCCTAGATTGGTCCTCGCATCTGACGGTCCAGATTCAAGTCAACACAGATCTGATGGCCCAAGGTAGCTCGTAGATTAGACGCTCCAGATTCAATCAGCTTGCATCTAATGACTAGGATTCGATCACGCGATCAACGCATCTGATTCAGTCAAAGACGATCCAACGGCCAGCTTTAGTACGCTGATCTGACCGCGAAGATCACGTCCTCTTCATCCAACGGTCCAGGTTGGTCCGAATTTATAAAATATATATTTTAATTAATAAAAATTACAGAAAATACAAAAAAATCAGAAAAAAATCCAGAAAAATATAAAAAAATTCCAGAAAATTATGAAAAATCATAAAAATATTTTTATGCATTTTTAGACATATTTTAATATTTTGATATTTTTTGTGATATTTTTTCTAATTATACACACTTGTGTTAGGAAATAAAAATTCAAAAAAAATAGAAAATGAAAAAAATATGAAAAAATAAATACTTTCCAGTATTGATGTATGATATATGTGTGATAATGAATTTTCATAAATAATTTGTATTTGTTTATCTTGACTTAAAAATGAATAAAAGCATGATAAAAAAACAAAAAATATGAAAATTACTTAGAAAATTCATGTTTTCATAAAAATTAAATAAATGATTAGACCTTTAGGATCATCATGAATTTTTTTTTTATAAAAATAAAAAATTAAGGAACTTAAAGTGAAACAGTTCCAAAATTAAAAACAAATCAACAAATTAAAGTTTTTTGAAAAAAGAACTACGTTTTGTCTGATCTCGATTAGCCAGTACGTAGGCACCTACGGGGCATCAACCAACCCATTGATATTAACTTTTATTTTTTCCCGATTTTTTTCGGGTGGCGACTCCAAAACATTTTTAAATTAAATTTCTTTTAATCCCTAGTCGATGATTCATGTTAAATGGGTTAGGGTTTAATATGAATCAGATTAGAAGAAACCAACCAGATAATGAGGAAAATCCAGGCTCGACAGCTTGGCGACTCCACTGGGGACCGCTTATTTTTTTTAAAAAAAAAGAAGGCTAGCCACTTAAAATTTTAAATTTTAAATTTATCCTTTAATTGCTTAATTGTTTTTATTATTTGTGAATATGTAAATTCTTTGTATATTTGAATAATTGTGTTTTTTTAATATTTGTTGGTAAATATGTGTACTAGTGTATTTTTGAGTGATATAAGTTAAAAAAAATAAAAAATTGCTGTAGTATAGTTACATTTGCACTTGCATTAGCATTGGCATTTATGAACACGATGTGTGCTAGATATGGTCGAACCCAAGCCGTCTTAAGAGCCTAAGCGAGGAGGTCAAAGTAGGATCATGGGGCGTCGGTTTCCACCCTCTAGATCATGAAATGTCCTCCCACTCCGGTTTAGTATTAAAGTTTCCGTTAAATTGGGGGACCTTTAGAACCCTACCAAATCATGCATTCATTACATAGGATTTGACCAAAATTTTCAAAAATAGAGTTGTAAAATCTTTTTTTTTTAATTTTCCAAAAAGAAAAGATTCTAAAAATTAAAATTAAAATTAAAATTCAAAATTGTTAACCTAGTCTTGACTAATTGTCTGTGGGTCCAAAAAATGATGTCCTCAAGTTCAAAAGTCAATGTTAGTGATAGCTTATGGGCTCGTCTCACCAAGGAAAATTGAGTCGAAGCTTTTAAAGACCTAATGCTCTTATTGGACCGCTGGTTAGTTAGTTTCAACCCGGCTCAACAATCTTTCATCAAGGATAGATTGGGCCCAATTCTCAATTTGCCTAAGGTCTAAATTACCTTCACCATGTTTCGGGCCTTCACTTACCTATGGGAACCCAAGGAAGTTACCTTCCGTCTTGGTCAACATGTGCTAAGCCCTACCATTGAAGAGTATGCTAGGTTGCTCTAAGCTCCACCCACTTCTAGGGGATCTATGTCCCAAATTTCACTTATAGCCCAATCCACATCATTTCAGAATTTTTGGGAGTTAAGAAATGGGCCATAATTGATGATATGAAGAATTGCAACGAATGCTACATCCGACTAACCACCTTGATGGATTGGTTCAGGACCCTTGACAATTTCTGTAGCAACCGAAGTGCCTTTAATGTTCCACTAGAGATTTGGGAGGAAAACAAGGTCAATGCTTTCATAGTGGCTGCTTTTGCTACAATTCTCTTTCCTCATGGAGACTTGCTCATCCATTTTCGGGTTATTGAGCTTGTGGCTCAATACTTAGCCGACAAGTCATATGTCCCTGCACTCTTTGCTGAGCAAATTTGAAGCTTGAATCATATCAAAGCTAAAGGTCGGGGCAATTTCAAAGCAAGTATGCACCTGTTGATGGTCTGGTTCACTAGTCATACCAAATACTATGGAAAAGACTTAGCTAACGGATCCTTAATCCACCCGAATTATGATCTTATCCAGTCGTTTGCTGAACGAGTCCATATGGATGATGATGAGCCTTTTTGGTGTGTGCTAGCAATCCTTGAGGATATGAGGCCAGAAGATATGTTGTGGTAAGCCCGCTGGTTCAAATGCTCTGCTGCTATCTTAGGTTATAAAGAATACCTAGCTGTACCCTTGATTGGAATTACTGGTTGTACGGGCTACTATCCCTTAAGTGTTGTTAGACAATATGGAATGCTGCAAGATATCACTGTCAAGCCCGAATTAGAGCGAGTTACTCTCGATTATGCAGATCCAACCAAGACTTTGGCAGCAAAAGAATTCAAGATAAACCAAATCCTAGCCATGTGGGATGATAGAGAAATCAAGCCGGTTTTTGAAATTGAGCCGGAGAATCCACAAACTCAGAAATACCGAGCAACCAGGTGGTATATAGCCAGTCAGCTGAGGAGGAATAAAGATATACAGTATGAAGCTCCTGATATCCTTGAACCAGCTCCACCTAAACCAGACCCTAAGATGATTGCTTACATGGAAATTGTTTTAGCCCGGTTAGAAGTTTGTCATCAAGATTTCCAAGAAAGAAAGTAAGAAATGGGTAATCGCTTGCATAATGCTGGAAGCAGGATTGCATCACTAGAAGCTGAACTAAAGAAAGCTCGAAAGAGGATTTGAATGCTGGAAGAGAAAGTCGTCTGCCTCGCCAAGACAAGAAGACTAGTCTAGAAAGTTAGAGTTAGCTCTTATTAAATAAGGTTATTAGAACCATTAGAGAAGCAATTTAGCATTTTGTCTAGTGTTTGTTTTGAAATAATAAAAATTGATGTTAAAACATTGTTTTTTAATACAACTCTAATGAATGTTTTTATCAAAAATTTGTTGGTCATTATCCCCATTTGCATTCACGTCTGCATTATGTAAATTATCTTGCTTATATATATATATTCCTATTGATTTAGTCCTCAAGTGTCCGGTCCAGGTCTAACGAATCCGAGTTCTGAAATATAGCATCCAAACCAGTTAGAAGTCCTATCTATACTAGATCTTGAGCTAAGATGGCCAGCACCGGGAACAACCCACAAGACCGGATGATTGAGCAGAAGCTAGATACCATGGAATAAACTCTGTTGAAAGTTGTCGAGTAAATGCAGAACTTGACACAGAATCTCTTTCAACTTAAGACCCCTACCGCATCCAAGGGATCCTCTGGGGAGCAAAAAGGAAAGGGAATTGATGGTCAGCTAACCATCAACGAAGATTCCCGAGCTGAGTTCAACACAGCCGAGTTGAAGAAAGAATTAGAAGCCTAAGCGAGGGAGGTGGAGAAAAAATTGTTTGAAAAGATGAAGACATTTGACGGTTTTGATCAAATTGCGATCATAAACCTGCCATAGTTTGAGGAAGGTGCCTTTCCTGAAAAATTCAAGGCACCTGAATTTGAGAAATACAATGGAATCGATTGTCCCAACATGCATACAAGGTTGTATGTCCGACGAATGGGGCAATATGCCGAATTTGACAAACTGATGGTACAGACCTTTCAAGACAGTCTCACTGGTCCAGCCTTAGCCTGGTACGCCCAATTGGATCACTAAGAAGTTGATACTTAGGATAAGTTAGCTAGGGCATTTTTCAATCAGTATAAATTCAACATTGAGATGGCTCCTTCAGTTTGGGACTTGAGTAATTTGAAGAAGAAAAAGACGAGACCTTCAAGGAGTACGCTCAGCGTCGGAGAGCACTTGCTACAAGAATCACTACTCCGATGCTCGAGAAGGACTTAACCTTCACTTTCATAAACACGTTCGAGGAACCTTTCTTTTCCCACCTTGTAGGATACGCGTCAGCAACCTTCTCAGAAGTAGTAGTAGCCAGATGCAGAATTGAGAATGCAATTTCGGCTGGAAAATTGCAAGTTGAAAAGAAGTATACAGCACCAAGAAATGCCGCATACAAAGGAAAAGACTAATGTTAGTATGGTCAATACTTCGAGTTCAGTAACCCTGGCTAAATCCTTCGTTCTATCAACCAATCAGGGACAAAAACAGCAAAAGGTGGTCACAAGTCAACAACCAAGGTTCTCCAAACGGAATTTTACTCGCATACCAGTTCCGCTCAGCCAGGTGTGGGCTAAATTAAAGGTTGATAATCTGATTAGCTTTGAAATTCCCAGAGATGATTATAAACCAAGGAATTACAATCTCGAGTTGAAATGTGAATACCACATGGGATAAATCGGACACTCTATTGATAACTGCTGGAAACTCAAGCATAAAATTCAAGATCTTATCGATGCAAAGGTCATCCAACTAGACTTTGTTGAGTCTCCAAATGTCACTACTAATCCATTGCCGAATCACGATCCAGTCATTAACATGATTACTGCTGAAATTCCTAATCCTGAAGTCAACTTGAATAAATTGCCGGAAGAAGAAAATAAGCCTGTTCAGGAAGCAGATGAAGAAGGGTTCATAGGCATGATCACAGGTGAACCCAAGTCAATCACGATCGAGCTGAACAAAAGCAACAAAGAGGAGTTAATTGCATCCAAGCCTAGGAATTATACTTTCCAAATTCCTATTGTTGTAAGTGACTATAAAGCTGCGCCGTTTGATTATAAGGCAGTTAACCATGCATCAATGGCTATGGTTGGTGGGCTTACTCGCTCGGGAAGAATTTATGAACCAACTGCAAAAAAGGTGACCATGAACACATCACCACCACCAAATGATGAAGGAAAGAAAGAAGATGAGAATACGACATTAGCCAAGTTAATGAAGGCAAGTGAGTTCAAGGTAGTTGAACAGTTAACCAAAATACCAGCTCAAATATCACTAATGAGCTTATTAATTAGCTCCGATGTTCACCGTGAGGCCCTATTCAAAGTTCTAAAAGAAGTAAAGGTTCCAGAAGGTGTGTCAGAAGAAACTTTAGGACATGTAATCAATTATGTCTTCGCGAGCGACCAGATTGCATTCTCATCTGAAGAATTAGGAGAGGAAAGTCATTAGCACAACAAGGCTCTCTTTATTGTTGTCAAAAGCAATAATAAAATTATGTCCCGAGTACTTATCGACAATGGATCTTCCCTGAATGTATGCCCTTTGGCCACTTTGAAGATGTTGGAAGTTGAACCATCAAATATCAAGCCTAGCACTATAGTGGTACGGGCGTTTGACTGATCAAAAAGAGAAATAGTTGGAGAAGTGAAGTTAGAGGTCACCATTGGACCTCAAAATTTCCTCATCCCTTTTCAAGTGCTAGACATCCCAAGAATATTCAATTTGTTGCTTGGAAGGCTCTGGATCCATGCCGCAGGGGCAATAGCCTCAAGTTTACACCAGAGGGTTAAATTTGTTGCAAATGGCCAGCTCATCACTGTTGTGGGAGAGCAAGATTATGCTATTTACAAAGAGACAGTTGTACCATACATTGGGAAAGAAGGAGAAGAAGACTTCCGACTCCAGATGTTCGAAGAAGTTTGCATGATAGATGAGGAAAAAGAAGGCCAAATCGAAACATTTGGTCTAGGCTATTCTCCCACTCTTGCAGAAGTGGCAGAGATGAAGAATAAGATGAGAAGAAAGAAACTGACTAAAGTGTATGATCCAGTCATCAAGATACCACACATCGGATGCACTTTTCCAAAGCCTTATCATGTTCAACAGTCAGATGATATTGAAGAAGATGATCCAATCAAGAAGATAGTCCTGAAGAATCGGTTCTCTATGCCTCGCGCTAATGTTAGTTTTCCTAAGTAAGGACCAATCTTAGAGTTAAGATTGCATTTTATGTTTTTCTGTTTTATGTGATGCTCAAATAAGTGTACTTAAACATCGTTCCAGTTCAATGAATGTCTTTCGTGCTTTTCTTCCATATTCTCATTCTTCTTTCATTCATATTCAATCAGATCCGACACTTGTGATGAAGTTCCGGGATATCTCGTGCTTATAAAAACTGAAAATATCAATATCACCTCCATCCCTACTAGGTTAGTCATTGAAGATGATATTGATTACCAATTAAAAACACAAGAAAATTGGCAAAACTTTGAATAAGGAAGAATTGAAATCCCTGAACCCATTAAGGTGGTTAATTTGGGAACAAGTGAAAACTTTAGGAATTTGAGAATAGGGGGTAATTTGCCTGAAAGCACAACACAAGGCTTAACTAAGCTGCTAGCTGAATATCTGGATGTTTTCGCATGGTCGTATAATGATATGCCTGGTTTAGATCCGTCTGTAGTGGTCCATAAATTGCTAACCAAAGAAGACATCAAGCCTAAAAAGCAAAAGTTAAGGCAATTTAGACCAGGCTTGCTGCTCAAGATCAAGGATGAAGTCAAAAAGCTACTTGATGTAGGGTTTATCGAAGTTTCAGACTATTCAGATTGGGTGTCCAATATAGTACCAGTACTCAAGAAAAATGGGAAAATCAGGATTTATGTGGATTTTAGAGACCTAAATCAGGCAACACCAAAAGATAATTTCCCGTTGTCCTATATTGATGTCCTAGTAGACATTACGGCCGGAAAGCATCTATTTTCGTTCATGGATGGATTTTCAGGATACAATCAGATAGTGATGGCCGAAGAAGATAAGATCAAAACCACGTTCATCACAGCCTAGGGAACCTTTTGTTATCAAGTTATGCCTTTTGGTCTCAAGAACACCGGTGCAACTTATCAGCGAGCGATGCTTATTATTTTGCATGACATGATGCATAAAGACGTAGAAGTTTACGTAGATGACATGATCACAAAGACAAAAGAAGAAGAGAATCATGTAGAAGTCCTAAGGAAACTTTTTAAAAGGTTGAGAAAGTTTCAGTTGAAGTTAAATCCAGAGAAGTGCACTTTTGGAGTAACATCAGGCAAGTTATTAGGATTCATGGTTAGTCAGAAGGGAATAGAAGTTGATCCTGATAAAGTCAAAGCAATTCAAGAATTACCTCCACTTACAACATTGAAAGAAATCAGAGGTCTTTTAGGGAGGTTGAATTACATTGCTCGATTCATTTCCCAATTGACCGATAAATGTCAACCGTTGTTCAAGTTGTTGATTGAGTAGAATGAAGAATGTGAAGAAGCTTTTAATTGGAGTAAGCAATATTTGACAAATCCACCAGTACTGGTCACTCCAACACCTGGAAGGCCTTTGTTCTTATATATAACGATTCTTCCTGAATCCATGGGATGTATACTCTGGAAAAAGGATGAAAATGGAAAAGAAAGAGCTGTTTATTACCTAAGCAAGAAATTCTCGAATGGAGAACAAAAGTATTCAGAAATAGAAAGAACTTGCTGTGCGTTAGTTTGGACTATGCACAGGCTTAGGCAGTACATGCTCTCTTACTCAATTGAGTAGATTACAAAACATGATCCTTTGAGGTATCTGGTAAACAAGCCGACTTTAGTTAGCCGGATTTCAAAGTGGCAAATGCTACTTTCTAAATTTGCTATTACATATGTAAATCAAAATTCAATTAAAGGACAAGCCATAGCTGATCAACTCGTTGAAAGCCCAGTCGATGACAAAGAATTGAAAGAACAAGCCCAATTTCCTGATGAAGGTATCTGAACAGTGGAAGCAAAAGAAAGTAGATCTTCAAATTGGAAGTTATATTTTGATGAAGCAGCCAATGTATATGGATGTGGAATAGGGGCAGTCCTAATTTCACCTGAAGGAGATCAATTCTCGACATCGGCTAGATTGGTATTCCCTTATATGAACAATATAGCTGAATACGAAGCATGCATTATAGGATTAGAGATGGCAATCCAAATGGAGATTGAAGAGCTCGAAGTATTTGGTGATTCGTCACTCATTATTTTTCAAACTCGAAGAGAATTCAAAACAAAAGATCCCAAGTTGATTCCTTATCATAATCACTTGGAAGAATTGATAGAAAAATTCAAAGAAATCTCTTGTGTTTATGTGCCAAGAACTCAAAATTAGTTTGCTGATGCTTTGGTAACTTTGGCCTTGCTGATCCAGTTTATCGAAGGAACAAGAATGCAACCTTTACAAGTCCGAGTAAAAAATGAACCAGCATTCTGTGTCATGATTGAGCCAGATGAACCATGGTTCCAAGACATTAAAGTCCTGTTACAAACGGGTAATTACCTTGAAGGTGCTACCAAAAAAGATAAAAAATCACTGAAGCGCTTGGCTAGTCATTTTCTGCTAAGCGAGAATATTCTATACAGAAGATCATTCGATATAACCCTGTTAAGGTATGTAGATGAAGCAGAAGCTAAAAAGCTCATGGAAGAAGTTCACAAAGGAGTTTGTGGCCCTCATATGAGTGGTTATATGCTAGCTAAAAAGATCATGAGATTAGGATATTTCTGGTTAACCATGGAATCAGATTGTATCAAGCATGTGAGATCTTGTCATTTATGCCAGATTTATGCAAACAAGATAAATGCTCCTCCAAAAGAATTGCAGTCGATGTCAACTCCATGGCCTTTCTCAATGTGGGGAATAGACATCATTGGGCCAATTTCAACAAAATCCTCAAATGGTCATTGATTCATACTGGTTGCAATTGATTACTTCACCAAATGGGTAGAAGCCGCTTCTTACGCTAGTGTAACAAAAGCTGTAGTGGTGTGATTCATCAAAAGAGACGTCATCGCCCCATATGGAACTCCAGAAAGTATCATCATCGATAATGGTACAAATTTGAATAACAAAGAAATGACTGATTTATGTCAGCAATTCAAGATCAAGCATCGGAATTCCACTCCGTATCGTCCACAGATGAATGGGGCAGTAGTAGCCGCTAATAAGAATATCAAGAGAATCATCGAAAAGATGACCATTGTCTACAAAGATTGGAATGAAATGCTTCCGTTAGCATTGATGGCATATCGGACATCTGTAAGATCCTCAACTGGGGCAACGCCCTATTCCTTGGTGTATGGAACTGAAGCTGTTTTGCCAATACAAGTCTAAATTCCTTCACTTCGAATTTTGGTTGAGACAGAGCTTGAAGAGGCCGAATGGATAAAATAAAGATTTGAACAATTGAATCTGTTAGATGAAAAAAGGTTGATCGCAATATGTCACGGGCAGTTATATCAGCAAAGGATGTGTCACACCTCGGAGGGTACCTTAAACGTGGCAATCCACCGCATATAATATTAAAGCTAATGAATGACAACCTTAGTCATGTAGGAGCTTCGATATCACATGTAAGGCGTGCTTCCAAGATAGTAGGAGACTCATAGGGGTATTACATTTAAGTAGATAATAAAAGCAAGCAAGAACTTATATAAATAAACATGAAACCTTCATTTAAATAATAATTCCTTACATCATCTTAGGGGCATTCCCCCATCTTAAAAGTCTTACTACAACTAAACTATTAACAAAGAAATCATAACTATAACATAAGCCTACTATAGAGATTTTTTTTAGAAGTCTATGTTCAAAACTAAATACATATAACTTTTCCCAAACACTCCTAGTAGCTTAAGCTCGTACCTGGCATATGGGGCTCCTTGGTGCCAACCAAAGGTAATCATACTGTAACAAAAAGCTATAGGGGTATAAGCAATTCTAACTTAGTGAGATAATTCAATCTACAAAACATTTCCATAAATCAAACAAGTATTTAAACAATTATATGAGAATGCACCAAACATATGAACAAACAAAATACACAAGATTAACCGAAAATTATGTGTAGCATGGATTTTACGCCCTCCATGTCGGGGGTTGGGAGGTTGCGGCCCATACGGCCATCAATATTTGCAGATTTGCTGGCTCCTGCTTGCCCTGTAGACTTTCCGGCTCCTACTAGCCTATGTAGACTTTCCGGCTCCTACTAGCCACCACTATAACTTCCTCGTTTCCCCACACGAGAAAAGTAGTGAAACAAATGTGACTTACGGATATGATATGCATGAATTATTTTCAATATAAGTTTAACCAGATAATATAAGCTCAAGTTAAAGGTGATCAAAACGATATTCATCATATCAATGCAAGAATTACAATTTAATTATCAATTCCTCTTTTGATATTCTTAACTTATATTCAACCAATCACAAATTCAAATCACACAATACTTTTATCTTTTCCTTAATTTCTAGTGCTATTAATTACAAGTACAAATAAGGAAATGTAACTTAGTAAAGGATTAACTCACTCCATGTCAGTAGATCTTAATCGAAGTAATCTTCCGGGAATGTGATCTCGGTTCATTCTTTACCTAAACAAGACGAAATACCCAAAATGAGTTTTTCATAGAATTTCTATTCTTGAAAATTCTAAACTTTTCTTAAAATCGTGGTAAAATCGTATAGGAGGAAATTCCAATTTAAAATGGCCAAACTTACTCATTTTAATTCGGATTTTCGCATATAATATACCGTTTTCTACCTCTTTGAAAAGATCTATCTATTTCTAAACTTATTTTCATCGAACTAGGTCGTTTAGGTTTCGAAAAAGTGGCGAGCAAATTCACCATGAATTTTTATAAACTTGATTTCTTTCTTTTATCCAAAGCTTAATTTTAAGAGATATATATTATAATAGCTTGTAAAACCTTTGAAATGCATATACATATATTTATCGACTCATATCGAATGTATGAAGTTAATGAAGTTGTCTCAACTATGAAAAGTAAAGTCTTTTAAATATTTTTTGGAAAGTGATAACTTTTGAAATGTTCCTTTTCATTTTGCTTTGAAAATATCTTAAGTTATTTCAAATGAGTATTTTCTTTTCCTAAATTTAATTTACGGAATCTCTTTAAATTCCTAAGGAATGATTTTATTTTCTAAGCTTAGTTTTCTACACTTTTGAAAGTAATAACAATTCTATAGAAACAATTTCTTGGTTTCTTGAGATCATTCTATTTTGATGAAGAGAATTTCTAGCACTTGATGAAAAAGTGAAGTTTTTGTAAAATCTTTGTTTATTTCAAAAAGTTCTCTCTATGTATGTTTATGAGCTCCTCTAGATTTCTTAGAAAAGTTTGTTTAAGAAAATCACTTCCTACTTTTATTTCTAGAAAAAAAATTTTAAGAAAACCTTTCCTTATTTATTTTTGTTGAGACAAAAGTCATTATCTTCATGCATGAATATGAATCATAAAGTTATGAAAACATAAAGAAACATAATAACTTAAAAGAATAGACTAGTAAAGGAATAAATCAAGTATTGGAACCTTAGCTTCATCAAGGTATCTCGGGACTAAGAAAAGACTAGTCCCAAAAAGAAAAAGAAAATGTTTTGACTTGATGAGGACAAGTCTAAGACTAGAAAGACTAGTCTTAAAAACAACATGAAGGTAAATAAATTGCAAAACAAACAAGCTTATATGCTCTAAAAGATGTATATAGCTTCATATATATATATATTTAGATAATTATATACATAAAAGCAACATAAAAGAAATTTGATTCATGAACAAAAACAAAGTATGAACTTATTGTTACTTTCTTTAACCTTTATGGTTTAGAAAACACACACTAAGCCATACTAAGTAAATGAACATAAAGAAAACTTGAAGAAATATTACCTAAAAGAACTAAACTTAAGATAACTCTTGGGAGAGAATTCTTGTAGAATTTTTGGGAGAGTAACTTTAGTGTATGAAAGGTATGAAAGAAGTGGAAGGATGAGGGGGTATTTATAGGAAAATGTGGGAGGTTAATTGTGTTAATTAAATAAATGAAAATAAAAAAAAAATTGGAGGGTAAGAGAGAGGGGGCCGGTGCAAATTGTAGAGGCGACAAGGAGAGAAATTTATTTTTTTTGTATTTTTGTAAATGAAAAGTAAGATATGAAAGATGTGAAGTTGTATTGGAAATGAAAATTTGTAAGAAATAGAGGCATGGGTTGTAAGAGTATGTTGTAAGAAAAAGTAGAGATAGATGAATAGTATAGAATAGTAGAAAATAGTGTAATGTAAAATGGACATGATAATTTAAGTATCGATAGTAAGAAAATACGCGTATAAATGCGATATCTAATATTTTCAGCTACCGAAAAATTATGAAATTGATATTTTTGAAAATCTTATATTTTTATGAGTCTAATGGTATATTCGAAATATTTTTACTATTCCAAGCCCCGGGACACGTTTTTCAAGAACTATATCCGATCGGGTTCAAAACGAATCTCGGTTTTATTAAATTGATCTTTTTAAGCTTCCTTACATAATTACAAACTATTCTCCTCACTAAACTCTTTCTTACTTTCTTAGGGTTTCTTAAACAAGGATGCCGGACTTGAACGGTTACGATAGACTAGGGTTTTGTTGACTTTAGAAATCCGATTGACTTCTAATTAGGGTTTAAGCTTTAATTGATTACAAAGCTTCGGGGGTTTACAGGATGGGTAGAGCATTCAATAAGAAAGTCAAGCCAAGAAAATTCCAAGAATGTGATTTGGTATTGAAAAAAATGTTGCCAAATGTGCAAGATTCAAGAGGAAAATTCACACCAAATTATGAAGGGCCATACATAGTTAGAAAAGTATTGGCATGAGGAGCATTAGTCCTTTCTCAAATGGATGGACCTGATTTAAAAGAATCCTATAAACTCAGATGCTGTGAAGTTGTACTATGTATGATCAATACAAAAGTTAGCCATTTGCCATGTACAATTGATTTTATTTTGAGTAATTATAAACAAAGTTGATATCCCAAAAATTCTCTGAAGTCAAGTCAAAATCCCATTCCAATCCAACTCATCAATCAATCTTCCTTTTCAAATAGACTTCTAAAACAAACACTAATGAAATTGTTAGAAGTTAGTTTGAGCATCGCATAACACTTAAAAATGCATATATGCAATTTTTACATGATTTTCCTTAGGTGGAAAACTATACCGCAAGGATAATTAAATGTTGCAAGACAATATGTAGCTAATGGGAAAGGAAGCCCTAAGCACATTTGATAATCATCTAATCAAGAGAGATTGGATATTTTTACATTTTAGAAGTAGGACGTCCTCTTTGAAATTGAGGCATTTGATGATCATCTAATCAAGATAGAGATTGGATATTTTTACATTTCATGAGCAAGACATCCTCTCTGAAATTGAGGACATTGATTGATCATCCAACAAGATAGAGATTGGATATTTTTACATCAGAGGAGTAGGAAATCCTCTCTGAAATTGAGCCAATTATGCAAACACTTCCTAGAAGAATGGAATTGAAGTTTGACAATTCTTGATCAAGTTTCCAGAAGAATGGGATTGAAGTATGACGATTCCCGATCAACTTTCAAGACGAATGGGATTATAGTATGTCAATTCCTTATCAAGCTTTTGAGATTGCGAGATGTTTGTTTTCTCAGCCAAGTAATCCCCAGTGGATCAAAATTTCCAAAGTCCAAAAAAGATTGTATATCTTTTAGCAGATCCTAAGGCAAAGAGATGACTTAACCTGCTTTTCAACCCTGTCATCTCAAGACGGTATATCTCAATTTCTAACCATGATACACTCACTTTAAAATTCATCCCTTAAGAACAATTTCACTATAAATCCGTTATCTTCAAGAAAGTACCTTTTTTGTCCCACCAAAATCTGTCAGTTAAAGTCGGTGCCCTTTTTTCATTCCTTTTTCACCACAAATCCATCATCTTCAAGACGGTACCCTTTTTATCCCACCAAAATCCATCAATTCAAGTCGGTGCCCTTTTTTATTACTTTTTCACCAAAAATCCATCAGTTCAAGCCGGTATCCTTTATCCATAAAAATCCATCATCTTCAAGACGATACCTTTTTATCCCACCAAAAATCCGTTACCTCAAGACGGGCCCCTTTTTATTATCACACCAAAAATCCATCACCTTAAGACAGTACCTTCTATGTTACCTTCACATACAAACACAAAAACACTTCACCCTATCCATACACATTTCCACCTGAAGGGTAAAATTGGCTATCTTTTGTTTTTGTAGCAAAGTTTTATTCAAACTTCACCACAAAGAGGGGCAGTTGTAGACACCCAAATTTTGCCCAACTTAAAGGCTTTTATTTGTAATTAGAATTAGTATTGTATCAAGCTCACAAAAAATGAAAAAATCACCAAAATCAAAAAAGCCAAAAAAAAGTCAAGAAAAAAGCAAAAATTAAAAAAAAAAGAATTAGTAAAAAAAATGAGAAAAAATGGAAATTATTATTTAAGCTTGATATATACAAAATTCTAGTTATAAGTTGTTTTAAAGTTAATTAAACAAATTTAAAAAATTATTTGTTTAATTAAACTCATCATTGGAAAGCCTTATGTATTGATGAAGTTGGCTAAGTGATTGAGGCACAAGCCAAATGGCCTATTGGTTAAACACATTGACCCAAACACACACCCAAGTTCAAGGATCCAGGTTCAAATCCTAGCAAAGGCAAATTTTTTCCTTTTTATCATCTTTTTTTTTTTATTTTGCCTTTTCGTCTTCCTCAAAGTGACTTTTCGCCTTACTTTGCATCGATTTTTAACTGACAAAACATCATTAATTGTTGAAATTGATGATGCCATTGCAAAGTAGACATGGAATATGAAAGATCAGTACACAATTCATGTGTAAAAGCAACCCAAAAGTCACAAAATTTGTACTGGAAAAATTGGAAAAAAAATGCAATTTATGAAGCTTCAATTGTCCATTAATGGTGATTTGCAAGAATTGATGAAATTGGACGATTCATCTACCCAAATTGGATGATCTGATGAAGAATATGAAAGATCAATCATCAATTCATCGGTTTAAAATGAATTAAACACGAATTATTGGATTAAATTCGTGCAAATGAAGAGGCAAAAATCGATTGGTTTCTGAAGCAATACGAAACGTCAAATTGAGCTTGCAATCTATAAATAGAGGATACTAGGATCAAAAGGCACAAGTCAATTCGATGAAACACTCACTGAATCAGATAGAATCAAAAGCTTTCGTAAATCTCAGAATTTGAACGAAATTGTCAAATTCGAGGTTGATAAGCTGAAATTAATCAAATTAAAGTGTTTTGAGGGATTTAATTGAGTGTGTGTGAGGTCTTTATCAGTTTAGAATTGATCGAATTGGCCAAAGGAAAGCTCTACAAATTTTCCTTCTATCGCCGCCTTACACCACCACCAGTAACCACCACTTCTGGTGGTTCTGGGTGGAAGCCACCACCGCCAGGAGCTACCCGCCCACCATCTACGTCGGGCCAATAAGCTCCTGGAGGCCGTGAACCACCACATCTATCAGAATTAGCCTCGAAAACCACCACAGTCTTCTTCTTCACTCGATCGGGTTGACCCGACCCAATCAGATCCGACCCGATCCGAGTCAAAGTCCACAAAGGATCCAGTCAACAGATCTAGCAGTTGATATTGAGTTGACAAATCCAACATCCCAGATTGGTCCTCACATCTGATGGTCTAGATCAAATCAATCTGATCCAACGCACATATTAAATCAAGCAATCAGAAGGTCCAGATTCAAGTCAACACAGATCTGACGGCCTAAGGTAGTCCACAGATTAGACGCTCCATATTCAATCCGCTTGCATCTGACGGCTAGGATTCGATCACGCGATCAACACCTCTGATTCAGTCAAAGGCAATCCAATGGCCAGATTTAGTCCGCTGATCGCACAGCCAAAATCACGTCCGCTTCATCCAACGATCGATGTTGGTCCGTATTTATAAAATATGTATTTTAATTAATAAAAATTACAGAAAATACCAAAAAATTCAGAAAAATATGAAAAAATCATAAAAATATTTTTATGCATTTTTAGACATATTTTAATATTTTGATATTTTTTGTGATATATTTTTTCTAATTATACACACTTGTGTTAGGAAATAAAAATTAAAAAAATAGAAAAATGAAAAAATATGAAAAAATAAATACTTTCCAGTATTGATGTAGGATATATGTGTGATAATGAATTTTCATAAATAATTTGTATTTGTTTATCTTGACTTAAAAATGAATAAAACATGATAAAAATAACAAAAAATATGAAAAATACTTAGAAAAATCATGTTTTCATAAAAATTAAATAAATGATTAGATCTTTTGAATCATCATAAAAAGTGTTTTTTTTTTTAAATAAAAATTAAGGAACTTAAAGTGAAACAGCTCCAAAATTAAAAACAAATCAACAAATTAAAGTTTTCTGAAAAAAGAACTATGTTTTGTCTGATCTCGATTAGCGAGTATGTAGGCACCTATAGGGCGACAAAAAAATGAAAAAAAAAATTTTTAATTTATTATTTATTTGTTTATTCTTTGTAAATATTGTAGTTTACTTTCTAAAGAATATGAAAAGATAAAAATTATTTGATTATTTATCCTGTATAGTTTATTATGCTAAATAATAAAAAAGACAAAAAATGGTAAAAATGAAAATAAAAATATTAATTGTACATATTGTTGATAATTGTAAATATTAGAGCAATTGAAAAAAATTTGGTAAATTTAAAATTTTAAAGTGGTAACCGTTTAGGTTTTAATAGGTTAGCCCCCGAACCCAAGATATGTGGTTTTCAAATTTTGATTTTCTAAATCAAAATTTTTTCGCAGACTAGTAGCTAAGTTAAGATCAACTGACCCATTGATCTTAACTTTTATTTTTTCTCGATTTTAATCGGGTGGCGACTCCAAAACATTTTTAAATTAAATTTCTTTTAATCCCTAGTTGAGGATTCATGTTAAATGGATTAGGGTTTAATATGAATCGGATTAGAAGAAATTAACCAGATAATGAGAAAAATCTGGGCTCGACAGCTATACAATTGAATCAGTGTATTAGCCAACCAACAAAAGTAACTCTGTGATGTTCCATAGAAGGAAAGAATAGTTGTCACACTATGAGATGAATATACTTGAAGTCACATGATGAGATTAACTAATAGCAGGAATCAAAGCTCTACGCAATGTTGAGAAGACGTGACACTCTTTGATTAAAGCTAATTTGGCGTGCCACTTTGTGTGGGGAATATACCATGACTCTTTGCTCCAAGAAGCACCATTCAAATCTCCATTATTGAGCAAAGATGGGAAGCTCCCTGGGATGCACCAAAGCATGAAACTAGCTTGACTTCCATCCAACCTTGTGCGATTGTTAACTTAGATGACCTTACCTTTGGAACAGGGAGGATAACTCCCATCGCTGTCTTGATAACCTTCAAGAGGTTTTATGAAAGGGCAGAATGTGAAATCTTTTTCAACATCGATGACCTGAAGAAGTGGCCGATTGACCTTTACTCTGATCCATGCCCATGCTTGAGTAGGAGCAAGATTCGAATCCTTGTTGATGGCTGGTGGTGCAAGGTGGTTCCAAATCCACTCACGGAAGAACAACTATAAGAAAAGTAAGTCTATATGTGACATGTTCACATATCAACCCTTGGAACGGACAGAAGCTTTGTTGTATAGGTCAAGGTGTCGATATAGAGACCCTAAGTAGAAGGCAGCTGGTGCAAAGCATTGACTTTATGCAATGTGTACAGCCAAAGTAAAAAGCCGATGACTTACACCTTTTTCTAGCCTATCAGGGAACATGAACAGTAACAACCAAAATGCAATGAAAGCTGTAAGTTCGTATCTATAGATCAAAGAACCAAAAGGAAAAAAATATGTTAGTAAGAAAAGTCAAATGCAAGGTAACAACATAAACAGACATGAAGGACTCACTTTTTTTCCACGAGCTAGTCCAACTACTTGAGACATGTTTCTTCTTCGCTCTTTAAAGAAGTGTGTTATCTAAGCAAAGAAACATGTTTCTTCTTATCATCACGAGCAACCTTCAAAGCAGCTAATAAAGATGCTTTGAGGTTACGGTCTTCATATGAAGTCACAACACAGCAGCAATAGTCAACTCAAAACAATGCAAGTTCAAAAGTATGACCATGTCTTCAAGAGTTGGTGATATCTCCCTCCACACAGTGATGAATGTATGAATCTGGATGCTTTAGTGAGAGATGATGGTACGCCATACTTCCATCTTGCTTGTGCTGGCGTGGAAGTGATGATGGTACTAAAAACTGTATCTTACTATAAGAGGTACACATACACCGACTGGTCAGTGACATGGTCTACCTAATTGCTCCATCTTGGTGGTAGCTCCTTAAGGAATGCAAAGTGTGTGCGTAGCTCCTTTCCGCTCATTCCTGAAATGTAGCACTAATTCCCCTTACCCCCACCTCTCCGATTGTGCTCCTAGAATTTATGCGCGGATCGGGCTTGATCGATCGAAAGTCACCATCAATGGAAGGAGTTGCACATAACTTGGGTGAGGCTTTGTCCCAGAATGTATCTTCAGAAACAGTGTCATCCATCTACTGGTGTCATGAAAGCTGGATCTATGGCAGATTGCTGTCTTGGTGTACTATAAGTCCCTCTATTTGATGACTTCAACACTTGATGCTTGCCTATCTTTGATTTCCTTTTGCTTGAAAGCTTCAACCTTCTAGGTTTGGGTGTGCTTCATAGTTTTTACACATTGAGTTTGATTGCCACATATAATTCTCTATATGACAGCTTTAGCATTGGTGGCTTGACTTCTCTTTACTTCCTTTGATTTAACAACCTCAACTTGTTGAATTTGACTATTCTTCGTTTCTTTTGCCATCAGTAGAGACTGTCACTTTGTTGCTTTAACAAATAACTCGAAGACAATGTCAATTGTGGTGCAATCCCTCTAATAAGAAGATGATAAAATTAGATGAGTGGATGGAATATAAATAAATAATAATAATATATCTATCTGCAATGGCATCATATGTGGAGTTATCCCAAACACAACTTTCATATACATACATATATTTGAGGAGTAATAGTGATAACCAATTAAGAAACACCTGCGACGCATTAATCCAATCAAAAGGAAGATTGGGCATTCATCAACGTACAACCTGTTATGAAGGACAGAAAAATGGGAATAGAAGGAGGTCTTACCGTGCTTTGAAAGATATATCATTGCTGTCAGCGAATTAATCACTTGCGCCTGGAGTGGACTTATGTATAATGCTACTGGTTGATTTATGATTTGGCATCTACTGTGGAGTGAGTCTTGTTGTTTGTGATATTCATAAACTGCTTGTTGCCTCGTGCAATAGATCTTCATCACATGTTTAGAATGAAGAAAAAAAAAAAAAAGAATGAAGACTGCTGCCTATATTCGTAAATGTCATGATCAATTCAAGAAGAAAAGGCTTGATAGGAGAAGTTGCAGCCTGATCGTGGATTCTTGATAGGAAGTGTTGTGATAAAATAAAGAATAAGAAAAGGGGCAAATAAAAGTAATGCATACACAAAAGTAATGCCCTAATTGATATCTCGTAGAAAAGTGGTGACTTTTAGTCCTGGATGAATATTAGATTTTAATATATGAGAAAAGGTAAGAGAAAAATCCATAAATTATCATCGTCACACAGGTGTATGGACTAGCACTAATGGGTTTGTTGTTATTATTATTATTATTATTTCTTCAATCACCGAAACGTTTCGGATCATAGGTTTCTTACGTATATGTGCCTAACGTAATATGGCTATTGGACGAGGGCTTGAGTTTCGATTTCTTGCTCAACCGCATTGGATAAAGATGGAAGGGAATCAAAATATCTTATCACCAATGGGAATGTAGAAATTTATGAACAATATATTTAAAAAAAAAAGGGTAAAACTGGCGCAACGGAATAAGAGGAAACTATCGTAAGATGTTGATTCGCGCACGAATACCGGGCTTGTAATCTTTAAATATCAATTGATTCTAAGAATACCTAGATATTTGGCATCAAAAATCAAAATCTACTTGAAGATGTTGAATTTTAGAATAGAGAGAACACTCTCAAAGAAATTTCATTCAAATCAACATGTGTCTGCACCTTCTGTAACCCTAGAATATATAATATGCTTTTTTTACCAAAAAAAGAAACCTATCTAAATAATACCTAAGGCGAAAATAAATAAACGGACGAGATTAATGCTACAAACGGCATATAAAAAAAAAGTATCCTATGGAAAGATATGACATAAAGAAAAGTTACTAAAAATAGTAAAAACGCAGTTTTGATGGCCTAAACAAAGGAATTTGATCGAAAACCGGCATGTGTCAAAAGCAAAGCTGGTAAGTTTTACTCGTTGGCTTGATTCCCTTCAGAATATGATCCCGCTCGGTCAAAATCCATAATTCTCCAAAATTACGAAACTACCATCATCAAATTCTATGCTACTTTTTCAAATAATTATTTGTTATCTTTTCCCCTCCATTAAAAACCAAGGGAATTGACACCCGCTTTACCTTTATGCCGTCCGCTAATCAGCGAATTCAATAGGTAGGTACAATTAGAGCTGGGTATATGGGCCAAAGCCCGCGGGCCGGCTCGTTGACCCACTTAAAAAAGTGGGCTGCGGCCAAAAAAATTTGGCCCATTTAAAAAGGGCCAAAATTTACCCGGCCCGTTAGCCCGCGGGCCAAGAGTTAAAACTTAAAAAAAAAAAAATTTTAATGTTCAGTCAGAAACCCTAAAGCTAAACGCGCCTAAACCAGTAACAATAAAGTAACAGTAAGGCAGTAAGTAAACCTATCTCCTCTTCAGTCATTCATATGCCGTTCTATTTCTCTCCCTCTCGTCTCTAACTCTCTATGCTTTTTTTTTTTTTTTTCCGAATACATCTCTGTGCTTCTCTTGCTAAGGGCAACCTCGCTCCTAGCGAAAGATCAAACGCCAGGTTGCTAAGGCCTAAGGGCAACCTCGCTCCTAGAATAGGCTGATTGATCCAGGTAGCGACAGGCTCCAATTGAAAGTGTTGGGTACTGGCTACTGCTACGCGACGCGCCTGCACAGACCAAGGAGCAAGGAGGCAACGCAAGGAGCAGCGAACGTTCTCCAGCTTAAATTGGTTCGTCTTCTACTCATTTTAGGCTAACTAGTTGGTGTTTTTTTTTTTTTTTTTTTTTTTTTTTTTTTGCAGAACTAGGGTTTATGTGTTTTAGGTGCATGAGCTAACTTAAGAAGTAGAAACAAAGCTTACTTTGTGGAAACGATTTCGTTTGATTTTGATTTGTGATTTTCGTATCCCTTCTTTTTATTTGACCCTATTGAGAATGGTTCGTCTTGAATTCAGAGGAAAGGGTATCTGTAATTAATTCTATTCATCTTGTCTTTATCTTGGCAGGCAATCTGTTTTGATACGATAATTAATTCTATTGATCGTGTGAATAATACATTAAGGAAGAAGAGATTATATTCTACCAGTCAATGAAAGGGAGTTGTTTCATTTTTATATGACTTGCATGATTTAATGCTATTACCAACCAACTAATTTGATTACGAAATTTATGGGTAGTTCAATAGAGAAAAAGACACGATCTCTTATTACTCTCTAGTTCCTTCTGATGATCATAATGAGACAATGCATGTCTGTAAAGCCAGCACAATGAATATTAGAGAAACTTCTATGGGTCTCTGTTTTCACACAACTTTTGGTTTGAAAATTTTTTCCTGTTTTCAACTTTTTCCCTCCTTTTTTCTACCTTACTTTATTGCTATATATTATTGTTTGTTACATTATTCATTCTTGTTGTGGCTTGTGATTGTGTGATGATGGTGTAAATTTGGAATAAAATGAGTTTTGGATTGGTGAGGTTGGTTTTTCAGATAACTAGCTGATTGTATTTGATTCTTGGAGTAAGATTTGCAGGCAATGGGACCGGTTTTGACTGACTGACAGTGTGATTTTAGAAGAAAATGAGTTTTGGATTTAGTTACGTCGGATTTTTCTGGATAAACAGTTCATTTTGAATTCATTCTTGGAGTTGGATTTGTGCATAGTGAGACCAGTTTTTTGAGTGATTTGCTGACTTCTTTTATGTGTGTTCATTATTTTTGTTAGTAGTTGAAGATCATATGGAACTTGTTGCCCCGGTATCAGGTTTCTGATTTGACTTGATCTGAGAGGAGGTCATTTGTTATTTAAACTATATATCAAGTTATGTTTGGTTTCTGGATGGTTTACTGTTAACTTACGAGCATGTAATCATAATGGGGTTCACCGGATTGCAGGTTTTGTTTTAGATAATGATCATGAATTAATCTCTGCTTGAATCTTGGGATAAAATGTTCTGACATAGCACACCCGGGCTGCAGGTTTTGTTTTAGATAATGATCACGAATTAATCCCTGCCTGAATCTTGGGATAAAATGTTCTGACATAGTGCACTCGGTAGCAAGATTTTGCAGAGGCAAAACACAGACCATGGTGTTGCGAGTACATCTATTTGAACTTACCAAAAAAATGTAAAATAAATGGTGTTGAAATCCTTCAATCAGTTCTATGAAATTTTAGCCTGGAGAGAAATGGCCTGATAAGAAGATTGATTTGGTTATGGGAATTGGAATTGCCAATTTAGCTGAAACATTTCAGACTTACTAAAAAGGGATATGTTTTCTGATACTATAGCCTATGACATTGTTATTGAGGGATCCTCAACTGTTTGTGGCCATTTATGTGCTTGATGGTATTTCTTAGCCAATGTCTTTTCATAAGTGCAAGTTAAGATCATATTTGTGATGTTTAATGATGTATTAATACGTTTGGCTCTGTGTTGGGCATTTTACTGCTTTAATTATTGATGAGCAGAATTTCTGAAAAAAAAAAAAAACTTGTATTATGCTAAACTTTAGAATGGATAATGCTACTGCCTACTGCCTACTGGTCATATATTATAGTCTGATGCATTCTTTTGTGGTCTCTTTTTAGAATGGATGATGCTACTGGTCATGACACTCACACTACCATCCAGGACATTGATGTGGTTGTGGGCACGATGCTTGTGGAGGCAATGTTATTATACCATCGGAATTAGAGTCTGAAGAACCTACAAGTAAGAAAGCTAGAACAAATACTTCTAAAGTTTGGAAAGCATTTACAAAGATTGGAACAAGAGAAGATAGTAAAGAAAGAGCAAAATGTAATGGATGTGGAAAAAAATATGTTATTGGGGGATCAAAGCATGGGACATCACATCTACAACGCCATATGGACAAGTGTCGTTTGCTTCCTAAGTTCCTTGATGTAGGTGAGATGATAATAGATCATAGTGGAAAGTTAAAGTCTAGAAAACCAAATTATAAACATGCTCGTGATGTTTTGACAATGGCAGTTGTTGAGCATGATCTTCCATTTTCATTCATTGAATATAGAAGGATCACAGAGTTTATAAGAGTTTTCTATCCTGAATATGTTCCTATTTCCAGAAAAACACTTACATCTGATGTGCAAAATTTGTACTTAGCAGAAAAGCAGAAATTGAAGCAGGTTTTGGAGAGGATTCCTAGTAGAGTATGTTTGACTTCTGACCTATGGACTGCTTCTACAAATGAGGGTTACATGTGCTTGACTGGTCATTTTGTAGATGAAAATTGGAAGCTTAATAGTAAAATTCTTTCTTTTTGCTATATGCCCCCTCCACATACAGGCTTTGAATTATCAAAGAAAATGTATGATTTTTTAAAAGATTGGGGTATAGATAAGAAAGTATTTTCCCTTACCTTGGACAACGCTTCTGCTAATGATTGCATGCAAGAGCTTTTGAAAGACCAACTTAAATTGCATGGTGGCTTGCTTTGTGATGGTGAATTTTTTCATGTTAGATGTTGTGCTCATATACTTCATTTAATTGTTAAAGAAGGTTTAACTATAGGTAGTGAGGCTTTACACAAGATAAGGGACAGTGTGAAGTATGTGAAGGGATCAGAGAGTAGAATGAAAAATTTCTGGAGTGTGTTAAACAGGTTGGGAATATTGATACAGGTGTTGGGCTACGTTTAGATGTAGCCACCAGATGGAATTCCACCTATCTTATGCTTGACAGTGCACTTAAATATCAACGTGCCTTTTCTTGCTTTCAATTAAATGACTCAAATTACAAATATTGTCCATCAGAGGAAGAGTGGGAAAGAGCACAAAGGTTATGCAATTTTTTGTCTCCTTTTTACACCATTACAAATTTAATGTCTGGATCTACTTACCCAACGTCAAACTTGTACTTCTTACAAGTATGGAGAATTGAGTGTATGTTGAATGAGAATATGATGAGTGAGGATGTGGTCATAAGGGGCATGTGTACTAAAATGAAACAAAAATTTGATAAGTATTGGAGAGATATAGCATTGTTCTTGCTCTTGGAGCTGTTCTTGATCCTAGAATGAAGTTCTCCTTCTTAAAGTTTTGCTTTAATAAGATTGATCCACTTACTTGTGAGGAGAAGTTGGCTAAAATTAAGAGCAAGTTATGCAAACTTTTTGATGAATACCGCAAAGGTAAGGCGAGTGAAGCAAGTTCCAGTAGCTCTATACCCGTGTCTTCTCATTGTGAACAAAGACTTCTGGGACGAGGTAAAGGATTATTGACTGGGGGATTTGGAAAAAGTTTGGGCATTGATCTTGCTACTCTTAATGTAAGTTCAACAATCACTATTTATTTATTTATTTATAATGTTTCTTTTTAAATGATCAATATTCATAACTATCTTTTTTCTTTTTTTTTTTTTTTCATTGATGTAGGAGTATTGTCAAGTTGAAGTTGAGACTACCGGTAAGTCTTCTTTAGATCTTTATTTGGAGGAACCGGTAATGGATATGAATTTCTATCAAGAGTTGGATGTTTTGGAATATTGGAAGACTCAACATCAAAGATATTCAGATTTATGTATTATGGCTTCTGATGTGCTTAGTATTCCAATCACTACAGTAGCATCTGAGTCTGCATTTAGTATTGGTGCTCGAATTCTTACTAAGTATAGGAGTTCGCTTCATCCTAGTAATGTGGAAGCTTTAGTATGTACACGTAATTGGTTACAAGGCTATACTTTGGAAGGTAGTTTTTTCATTATATATTATTTAACTTAATTTGAATTTTACTTTTTTAATATTTCAATCTAATTTATTACATTATTTGGTTAATTGCAGATGAAAATGCAACACAGCTCGAGGTAACATTATCAAAGGCGGACTCTAATGTGACCATTGATGATTGATGGATAGACATGTTCACAATCTTCTTTTAGATATTCAAGTGGTTGGATAGTTGTATTTGAGTGATTTGAGATTTAATTTGCTGTCATATGGAAATTGTACTTGTTCCTTTCTCCTCCTTTTGTTCTTCTTCTTTGTTTAAGTGAGATGGGCAGGAGAACTGTTTTGTTTTGGGAACACATGGTGCGGACTGCGGACAGACATTATATATTTATATTGTGTTGTCATTGTGGTTTTTGGGTTGATGTCACATTGGTGGCATTATATGGAATCAACAGGAAAATGCAGGTGTCCTTGTGGGAGTTATTTTTGGAGTTGGAATCGATCTATGGATGAATTAATTAGTTTCATAATATGTTTTATCATTTTTGCAGGTGTTCCTTGTGGGAGTCTCGTAGATGTAGTTCCAGGTTGAAAGTTGAATTGACACGACTAGCAGGCACAGTGCCGACCTGATTATTATTACTGCTGCTTGAAAAATGGTCCGAATTTTTGCTTTTATTGTTGATTAAAAAAAAAAATTGTTTTACTTCCATTTTACGATGCTGTACACTTGTATCTAAGAATAATATGTATTGCATTTCATTGAGGCCACTTTAATGCAAGACAGCAAGAGCAAGTTAAGGACGTGAAGTTGGGGTACTTTTTTTTTTCCTTTTCATTATAAGATTTTACGGATGTAGAGGCAGCACAGCCTCTGGACTTTCTTTTCTATAGTTATTTTGTGTAATGTACGCCAAAAATCGACTATGCTGAAAATAGATTCTAAAGGTTTGTGCGTGTGTAGTGTATATTTCTCTGTGGTTTACCTTTTGAAACATTATCATGTCTGAAAATATATCAAGTTTTATTATTATTATTATTATTTTGGACATAGACGCCCTATGTCTATATTGACCCAATTTATCTTTAAGTCAAGTTTTTTAGGGTCAATTTGACCTAATTCAATAACTTAGTCTCGCACTAACAACTTCAGAAATTAAAAAAAAAAAAAAAAGGGACATAAAATACGGGCCAGCAAACGGGCCAGCCTGTTAGCCCGCGGGCTAAATGCGGGCCGGGCCCGGACCAAGTGATTTTGGCCCATTTTTAAAAGGGGCCAAAAATTTCTGGCCCGTTTAGCCCGCAGGTCGAAGTGGGCCGGCCGGGCCCGGCCCGCCAGGTCCGTATGCCCAGCTCTAGGTACAATGACTACCGATTTGGAGGAAATATTCAAGGTATATATATATACATGTATATATATGTATATATTATATCCGTATGAATAAAAAAGGCAAATTCAGGAAGTTCGTGGTGATAAAAAAGATATGGTCAAGTGTTGTAGATTTGATTAAATATCTACTAAAGGTTAAGAAGATAAATGTGGAAAGTTATAAATCCCAGTCAGAGATTTGGTGGGGTGGAATAAAATTTATTAAGGTAGGTTTGAATTTGAAAGAAGATACGCTAGTGACATATAGTGGCAATGTGATGGGATAAAGATTATGGCAAAGGTTTTAAAAAAAAATTCTGATGGTGCGTAGCAGAAGCTTCAAGGCATATCTATAAAGATATGAGGCAATTAAGGACGTGTTATTGATTTTTTTTACATAACCACCCGCTTGGATTTAAAGCATATATATATATATATATGATGGGCTGATGATAGCATATATATATATATATATATATATATGAATAAATCTGAGCCTCAAAGTTAGCAGAAAATTAAATTAGCACGAGACTGGGCTAAATCCCATCACTAGCAAGCAAGCAAAGTAGGACTTTCTATCCCAAGTCACTCCGGTAGAGCAGTGAATGAGGTCAAAGATCTTTAAGAAAATTATTTGAAGATATTAGAAACAGCAGTAGGTCGACAGGGCAAAAATGGTAATATATGGTTGTAGTGCTTGTGATGTCGTCCTTCCGGTCTTGAAATTGATCCTGGGGCAACTAAAATTGATGATATTAACGATATGAATAAGGATATGGCACATCACGAAGTTTGAAAAAGATTCAATAAATTTTGATAGATTTGGACTCCATAAAGACTTGGTGGATTCGGATAAACTTTGGGCGATTTAGATTCCTCTTGTGTTGATTATTTTTAGATTTATGAGGATATGTGAAATTTGGAAGGTTAAGCAAAGATTTGCAGAAGATTCTGAATATATTTTTTGTTGTCAGTTCGATAATTAGTGAAGAAAAATTAAAAAAAAAAAAAAAATCAAATTTGAAAGGAAGAAATCGATGGTTGCTATTCGTCTCATTCTACGCTTTATTCTTTTAATATAGGAGAAGCGGGTATTGCACATTGTTTTTCGTATTCCCAAGACTGAAAGAAGAACAAGAGGGAGTTGTCATATGATTCAGTATTGTTTTATTTGAGCATCTTCGTCGCTCATCAATATCCAAGATGCAATAGCTAGTTTGCATTGTTTCATTAACAATAATATACTCAAATGTCTAGGGAATTATAGGTGTCTATTTTCTTATGCCATGAAGACTCCTGGAAGGAGAAGCGGGTCATATTTGATATCATAAAAGAAAATAGAAAGAGAGGTCCAAAGAGAGAGATTTGAAAGCCTGTGAAAGATTCAAAAAAATCTGGTGTTGTTACGACATAAGCAGCAAGCTGATGGGCATCGAAAAAGATACGAAGAAAGCTTTCTTTGATAAAGCAGACCCTATGGGAAGTGGCAAGAGAATAGGAACACTTGGAAGTCTTCAAGATAAATCATACCTAACTTTGGCAGTGAGGATTCATTGAAGTACTTTTGCATGGCCATATTTGATTCATGAAGGGTCTGGTATTATTCAAACTTTGTCTGCTCTTTCATGCTCTGGAGTCATGTGACCAAGCATAAGAAGACAAGAAGCCTACATTCTCATTTTGCTAAGGAGATTCTCAGGCTTATTGCCTATAGCTATTATAAATTTCATTTGACCCAATCAAGGAAATTCTCAAGTTGCAAACCTGGCATTTAGCTTTTATTGAATGGTTTGGCTACAAAATGTGAAGCTTTCAACTTCTTGAGTGCACTTGGCAGCGTCATGTGCTGAGTATTAATGAGGTTATCCCTAAATGCAAGTAATGCCTAAAATACTTGAACTTTGTCCAATGAATTTTGGTCAGAGGAAAAAATATAAATGGGCTTAAAAATATAAATAATATTATTTGTTTATTTGAACTTGGCTTGTAGGCTAAGTGACAGGGCTTAATGAGTTCGGTTCGACCATTAGGATAACTTGGAGAGATTTAGCTTGGTGGGCTTAGAAAAAGGATTGTTGGACCGGTCCGTCGTATCTACCCTATCTTAGCAAACTCATGCACGCAAGAGATTACTATTGGCCTTAGCCTATGAGGAACTCATTCAGAATAACCATAGATTGAGCTTACTCTATCTCATCCGTTAATCATTGAGGTGATCTGACGATCGTCATCATTTCCAACTTTTGGAGAGAGAAGACAAATAGTACCCTATATAGGAGGTTTGTTTAGAAAGATCAAACAAACCAACTTAAGTGATTTCTACCTCAACTGCTCAAGAATTATATGGTGGACACATGTGCTTTAGTTAAGTTTGCTTACTTGTCACTTCTGCATTCAAGACATTGAGATTGTCTGTTCCTCATCCTCTATCATTCTCTCCAAGCCATCCTGTTATTAGGTGTCATCTCCTCAACAGCACTCTGAAATCATGTGTCAAGCGTAAAATCCACGTAACGCATGCATGACTACTATTAGCAAGAACCCTATATCTACAATAAGTTATTTTTTGAGTTAGTTATGGAGCTTATTAATGTAAAATCAACATATGCTTCATTTTTTTTCTAATTTTCTAAGAAATCTACAATATAGTTCTCTTTTTCTATGATGCAGTTAAATCATATAAATGTTCAAATATTTTAATTTCAATAATATTGAAATATTCTTATTTTACACAAGTAGAAGGGTCATCATTTTTACTTTTATACTTTTATTTCCTTTCACAAATTATCAATCATATTTATAGTATAATTTAGAAATTTCATGTGTTCTAAATTTATCTATTGTACAGGGGATGCATGTCTGTTATATATGTTAATAAAGTCATATTAACGAGTAATACTACATAATCTCTCAAGGTCTTGTCAAGTTCTTATCATATGAGGTCAACGATAGACGAATCCTTTTCTTGTTGTTTGTTGGCGTTGAAGCCTTGATGGAAGAGTTTGTTTAGCCCTTTAAAATTAGAGATGTTAGCGTAAAGCCCTAATATCATAAGCATACTACTTTGCTAAGGATGGCCTTATATTTAATGATTTTAGAGATGCTGAGCAAGCTCATCTGGAGCAAAAGTAGTTAAGGTACTCTGATGGGGCTAGGAAGCTATCGTAACAATGAAATCTTGATGCAAGAATGTAGAGACTTCTCTAATTGGTGTTAAACAAAACAAGAATGTTCAAAACTATAAGCATCAAGTGGATCAAACTACTTGCTACCCTTGTGGTCTATTAGCCTCTTCATGATGTTATCTGTATCATTAACAAACACATAATATAGTGCATGCTTGGACAAAGCCTTAAGAGGCTCGACTTTATCAACATTGTGGTTACTTGTAAGGGAGTAGGGTTGCACAATTTTCATCTCTATTAAGCAAATTACAACATTGTTTCATGAGGTATAGCTCTTCAAGTTGCTTTGATGTAACCTATTATGGGATTACTTATCTTTTTTCACTTGGCCAGCACCTTTTGTTGTTAAAGGCATTTGCTAGTTTCTTGTATTTTCACCATAGGGATCATAGACATATTGGTATTTGAGTAGTAAATAGTGAGCACCAAAAATGTCGATGCTATATTCTTGTTCTCCTCCAAAGTTCTAGGTGAAGAAAACCTGCATAAGCAACACATATAAGATAAAACATGTTGATGGTGGATCCTATACAAGAACTCCAACACTCGGGTCAATAGAGGACTTTATAGAATGGTGAATATATTAATAATGGAGAGTGTTTTTTTCAATTTATGTGTATGAAGCATCTAAGGTTAGAGAGAGGTCTAAGAATCACACTTTAATTTCCATGAAGGTATTTATTGAAGGAGATGGACCAATGTAGTGTGAGACACTTCCCTCTAATTATCTAGCATCTATAGGATAGCAAGGCACATGTCTTGTTGAGAGCAACATAGTGGAGGTTGACATGACAACCTATTTCATCTTTTAATAGGAAGACCATGATGAGCTAGTCTTAAACATGAAGGCCCAACTCTATCAGCAAGAAGCATTCATGGAGACCATGTTGTATTGAATCTCATCATCATAAGCTCCCTCAACAAAAATAGTTATCTTCATCTGCTCAATCCATACCCATATCTTTAAACAAACATTTTAATATAAAATATGTTCTCTCTCTACTCGTTCTCTAAAATGATATTTGTAATTAATACTCACCTAACAACCAAAGCTATAGGATCCCCCCATCTCTACTAAGGTTGTTCCCCTCATAATCAAACTACCACATAATAGCCTCCATATGCTCCACAATCTCCTCTACTTTCTCATCCCTCCATGCCTTATCACCTCTCATTACCATCACACAATGATTGGGACACTATAGTAATGTGTCCGTATCCATGGTACATAAAGCACCATATTTGACTACTACGCTTTATAGCCAACTTTTGATCAACTCTTTTGACATCAAGAAAATGGAGCTCTATTCCTATCTTTATCTCACCAATCCACTCTCTTATCATCAACTCCATTCACAACACGACATCACATCCTCTTATCATCACCTCCCTTAACTCTACTAAGACCAGTTGGTAATATTAATCGATGCCTTGAACATACTTCTCTTTCATTGCTGCTCCACTTTTCAAGCTAATAGAATAGCCTCCTCTAGTCGATTATATCAATCCCAAACTTCAGCTCAGTGATAAAACAAACTTTGGTCTACTCTCTAAGTTCATTGATCTCACATCAAATCATGGGAATGTCAAAATTACGCTCACAATCATCCACATTGATTTTGGGCTTCCTCAAAGAATGCCATTTCATAAGCATTTCCTATTTGCAAAAATCATAAACAAATCTCTAAAGCAACAATCACATCATCTCTACCCATGAATCAATCTCTCCTTTAACTTGACGTATCTTTTGTAAGAATGTTTTTTATTACCATAAGGTGGCATAACTAAAGAACTCCAAAACTATCATTCTTAACTTAATGTCTTCATCATAACCATAGCACTCGAAGATCTTATCAACCTAATGTTCCTAATTAAGGTATACGACCATCAATCTACCCCTTCAAAAGGCTATATCTTCATCTTTATTGTCTCCATTCCATGACTTTATGTAAACCCCCAAAAATTTTCATAATTCATAGAAAAATAATTCTAAAAGTTTAAAATTTAAATCCTAAAAATCGAATCAAATTAAAACCAAATTCTAAATCAAGACAAACACCAGAAACGAAACCTTAAAACGCAAACCAAGTTAAAACCTAATTCTAAATAAAGATAAAAAAACGAGATTTCTTAAATTGAGAAATAGGGAACCCTCAAGAACAAAATGGAAAAATCCAACTATCGGTCGAAACAACATTCGTACATCAATCAAATCACCTAACCGTTTCCTAACACGCAAATCAAGACAATGTATCCAAGTAACGATCAACAATAAAATCTTAAAACCCTCGATAAATTTCAAAATCAGAAATTTCAATTTTCGCCAAAAGACAAACTAAGTCAACTCATAACCCTAGACTCAGTTAAACGATCCCGAGAACTAAAAACTATTAAATAATCACAAATAAAATAAGATAAAACATAGACGTCGAGCTAAAAATATAAAACAATCAAAACTCGAAAATTATATGATCTTACGAACATCTCGACGAAACCGGAAATCAAACCAGGAACCCTAAGGTCAACGAAGCCTATAACAAACCCTAGTGTTTAAGATCCGGCAATCCCGCATTTTCAAACCCCAGAAAACGAAATTAAGCCAATAGCTTAAAATAGTTCGTAACAATATAGGGTAACATAAAAATATCATATTCGCGAATTTCGAGTGTCCTTCGGACTCAAACGGGATCAGTGCTCGAAAAGCGTGTCTCGGAGCTTGGAATATTAAAAATATTCCGTTTATACCAATAGACTCATAAAAATATAAGGATTCCAAAAATATCAGTTTCAGAATTTTTCGGTAACTAAAAATATCTTATATAACGGTTTTATTCGTATTTTACTTACTACCGGTAATTAATTTGTCTTCTACACTATTTAAAGTACATTTGTACAGTATTTTGTACTATTCACTCTTTCTACTTTATTTCTAATCACTCTTACAAATGACACAATTCACACTATTCATATTGTCTTTCCCCATAAAAATCTACTCATACCTTTCTTATAAAATATCACTTCTTCTTGCACAAATTAATTGAAAATTGTACAAAAGGACCCCTACACTATCAAAACCTCCCTCTTTCTCTATTTTAATTTATTTTGCTTTTATTTAATTACCTCTTAATTCCCTCCACAAAATTCTATAAATACCTCCTCTCCTCTTCTCATTTCTTCACACATTTCTCAAAGTAGAGAATTTATGCAAAAATTCTCTCTAAACACTCTCTTCATACTTTTATAAGAACTCCCTTCTTGTAAGAAGAAACCTCTCCTACCAAAACTCTCTTATTTCCAAAAACCCATTTCTAAAACAAAAGCCTTTAAGAAAACAATTCTTTCTTCTTACCCATTTAGGTAATGAAGAACTCATGTTTTATTCTTCCTATGTCAAGTAACCTTATATAGTTTTGATGTTGTTTCTTAGGTTGAAAAACTAAAGAAAACCACATTAAGATCATGTTTGGTTCTTGTTCATGGAACAACTTTCATGCATATATATACTTTGTCATTTATTACTTGTTTATACTTTGATCTTTTGCTATAACTTGCTTATAAATAAATATATATATATATGTATATTATATATTTAGAGCATATAAGCTCTTTTGTTATTTATTTACTTTCAAGTTATGCAATTTATTTATTTCATGTTATTATTAAGACTTGTCTTTCTAGTCTTAGATTTGTCCATATCAAGTCAAAATAATCTTTTATTTATTTTCTTACGGGACCAGTCCATTCTTAGTCCCGGGATGTCTTGATGAAGCTAAGGCTCCAATACTTGACCGGGATACCTTGATGAAGCTAAGGTTCCCAATACTTGATATTTTATTTTCTTGCTTATTATTTGTTACTAGTATTTTCTTATGTTCTTATTATTTTATATGCTCATGATACTTGCATCTGCATAATGTTAATGTCTCAACTAATCTAAAAGTAGAATTTCATTTTATTAAAGGAACTCAAAACTAGATTTTCTATTATGTGATTTGTCACAAAATAAAGAAGTTATTATCAACAACATAAGACTAAAGTAACACAAGTTTTCTCAAAGTTTTCTTAAATAACAAAGATAGTTTACTAAGGAAACATAAGGAATAAATATTTTCTTTGAATAATGCGGTGACCTAAGTTTTAGTAAAATAGTTTACAAAAACTTAAGATTTAAAGTCTTTTTAACTTCATAACAAAACTAAGGAAACAAACTAGTTTTCAAAGATAAGATGAATTTAATCCATAAAGTTAAAACCCATTTAGGAAAAACAATGATTTTCAAATTCCTAAAAGAGAAACTAATTTCAAAGAATAAAAATAGGATTAAAAACAAATGATTTTATCAATAAAAATAATCCTTTTCAAAAGAAATGAAAAAACTAGTTTTAGAAAGCAAAAGCTTATATTTTAGAAATGAACATAAGAAGACAAGACTCATTTTCTAAAATTATCCTAAATACAAAATTATGAAAAGGGTTTTTCATTAACTTAATATACTTTCGATAAAATTGATCTTTTATCACTAGGAGTGAAATTTATGAAAAACTAAGGTTAAAAGAAGATTTAATTGTCCATGGAAAAAGAATGAAGAAAATAAAATAAGAATATACTCATTTATAACAACCTAGGAAAATATAAAGTTTCTTTAAATACTTGAAAAGAAATTTTCGAAGTTAAAGTTTAAATGAATTGTTTTATGAAATAAATTGTTGAGACACTACCATTAAGATTTTTACATACAAAGTGAGCTTACCTATACATTCAAAAGTGTTTATCGAATATATATTTATATACTTATATTGTTACAAAAGGATTTTCTTTAAAAAGGAGTTGAGTTAGAAAATGGATTTTTGCAAAAGTTTAGAAAATTCGTTTTAAATTTGTACTTGACGTTTTCGGAACCCAAATGACCTTTTATGACAAAGATAACTTTAGAAATGGATAGATCTTTTCGAATAGGTAGAAAACGGTATATTATATGCGAAATTCCGAGTTAAAATGAGTAAGTTATGGCCATTTTAAGTTGAAATTTTCTCTTATACGATTTTACCGCGATTTTAAGAAAAGATTAGAATCTCCAAGAATAGAAATTTCATGAAAGACTTATCCCGGGTATTTCTTTTGTCTAGGTGACTAAAGATACGAGATTACCCTACCCGAGGATTACTACGACTAAGAAGATCGTAAAATGGACGAGTGAGTTATTCCTCCTAAATTCATTACATTGCTTGTGCTTGTAAAGTAGTGGCATTAGTATACTAAGAAAAGATAAAAATGGATATATTTGGGGAATTCGGGATTATGTATATGTGATTCTATGTTTATGTGTGAAATAAGAATTAAGAATATCGCAACTTCGAACTGTTTGCTTAAATAATTTTGTTTACTTACTTGTATGTATGTTCATTGTTTGCTAAATTGATTGATCGCCCCTAATAAACCTTAATAAGGTTTGGCTTAAGAAAACTAAAACGCTCACGCATAGCATCCATCGAGTCAAATCTTTTCGAAAGGCTGCTACTCCTACGCATAGAGTTGGATTGACTGTGATCGTGCGGTGCCACGGGCCATGTTCCTTCCTGGAGAATCCAAATCGCTCGGGGAAAGCGACTCTAGGTTTGGAGCCGAGCCAACCAAATGCTGTGGGTGAGGACCTGGGGACTAGCAGTAGAAGGTCGAGGACCTTCAGCTCCGATTCCCTAACCTTTGATACAGAAGGGTAAATCCGTTCTATATATGGTTTCCGGATAACTATATATATTTGCGTAATCATGTGATTGTTGCATTGCTTGCGTAGCATATGAGTGAAAATCTAAATAAACTTGTTTGAATATATGGTGCGAATGAAAAAGAATATCTCACTAAGCTAGTTGTAGCTTATACCCCTATAAATTTTGATGAAACAGGTATATCCGTGGCTTAAATTGAGGATCATGACATTGAGGAAGTCATGGAAGGATGGTTAAGCTTCTATGAAGGAAATAGAATCATAAGATAAGTAATTTTGTAAGGTTCTTTATATATAATGACTTATATGATTAGTGATGTATATTTATTTGGAGATAATAGATGGGCCCCTAAGAATTGCAATGCAATATGTTTATGTTTTATGATAAGTATTCTCTTTGCCTCGTTACTTATTTATTATCAATATAAATTGCGCTACTCCGATGCGTTCCCTTAGTTGTGATGTACGCCTCGTACATGATATGGAAGCCTTTACGTGACTAAGGTAGTCATTCCTAGGCTTTAGTATTGTGTACGGCGAACTGCCACGTTTAGGGTACCCCTCAGGGCGTGACACTGTAACAATTACCTCTCACATCCCTATCATTCTTAGAATTATCAGTGTCATGCCCCAAAAGGATACCCTAAACACGATAGTTCTCCACACTCAATATTAAAGCTTAAGTATGATATTCTTATTCATCCCATAAGCTTTAATACTGGGTGTAAGGCATACGTTCACGATCATAAAGGACCAACTTTGAAACAAGTTGTTTAAGAAGACATTCATATAACAATTTAAGAATGGAAATCATAACATAATATTTCAAATATAGAAATATAAAGGTTTTATAAAAATTTAACGGGCATTCCCCACTCGAATGATATAGTCTATCAAAGTCTATTCAAAATAATTACAGGGAGATTTACTTAGAAGTCTAAGTCTACATCTAGTATTTGACTTCTTCCAAAAACTCCTTAAGCCAAAAAAGTAGTACCTAATAGAAATAACCCCAAGGCTTCAACCATAAATAGGGATACTGCAAAAGGTATCTATAAAAGGGTAAGCTTCTTGCTTAGTGAGAATTGATTCTAGAAGTAAAGTACTCAACAACCAATATTCAATCAAGTTATTTAATCAAACATATAAGATGAGATCAATCACATGAGCAAGCAATACATACGATTTTCCGAGAATCATATGTTTGAATGGATTTATTCCTCCATTCGGTGGTTAGGTGTTCCAAGCAATAAGGCTATAGTTCGCAAAAGATGTTTTTGTAGTTTTTATACAGATTCCTACTAACATCTAAATAGTAGTTAATTTGGGTGTCTACTCACCATTTAATTGCAGGTAATCAAAGCCATAGAATATATTTTTTGTCTTCGACCTCATTATTATGCCCTTATCCCTCCAAGGGTATTGTAATGAATGAAATGTGACTCTCTACGTGTCATACATGAATCATTTTATTTAAGTCATCATGACATAATATTTAGACATTTTATAAGTGATCATAGAATTTGCAAACAAATCATTCCTATGCTAAATCATACAAGGATTAGTTAACAATTCTCGTCTTGGTATACTTATCATCATTTCAATCATATAAGTAAATCACATGCACTATTGTGTTTTATCTTTTCCTAAAGTCTAGTGCCACTAATCTACAAGCAAATACATAAGTACAAAATACGAGAATTTGAACTCATTTGGCCATAGTAGCAGAAGCTTCTTAGTTGAAGTAATCCTCCGGATAAGGTAGTTCGGACTCCACATCACCTATACAAAAGAAATACCCAAAATGAGTATTTCTTGGAAGTTCTACCTAAACTTGCAACTCTATTCTACTAAGTTTTTCAAAATTCGTGTAGAATGAAATTCCAACTTAAAATGGCCATAATTTACTCATTTTAACTCGGAATTTCACATGTTATATATCATTTCTACCTACTCAAAAATATCTATCCATATCTAAGATTATTTTCTACATAAAAGGTCATTTGGATCTCTAAAAAACACGGTACATAATCAAAACGAAAATTCCAACCTTTAAAACATGAATTTTCTATCTTTGTATCGACCAAAAATTTCATAGAAATCATATAGATATATATACAATTGAAAGATCCTTTTAATATATATGCAACTTAGAATAAACACATGATTCTAATGATGTTGTCTCAAACAATGGTTTCTCATAAAACAATCTTGTTTTGGAAGTTAAAAAGGTGAAGTTTGATAAGATTATGTTAAGTTATTTGGAAATAAAATTAAGGATTTTTAAGTCATTAAATATGTGATATAATTTATTTTCTTAGATTCTTAAAAGATAACTTTTGACTCAAAAACTTTAGTCGTCCTATGTTATCCTCAAATTTCATTTTCTAAGTATACTTTACTTGGTGAGTTGATTCTTGACTTACTTTGGAAAACTTAAGTTGATCCTTGTTCTTATTAAAATTGTTGGTATGAATTTTTATAATCATGTTTTTAAGAAAATTCCAAATAGGAAAGTATTATTAACCTTAAGGTCTTTTAATGGTAGTTTGAAAATAAAATGAGTTGTTTTTGCAAAAGCTTTACATATCATCAACACTTAGAATCTATGGTGATTTTTGGCCAAAAATCCTTCGTAAAGTATTAATTTGAAATAAAATTCTAAGTCTCAATGAAACGTTTTCCTAAGTGATAAAATTATAGTTTTAAAGTAAGTTGGGCTTGTTTTCTTTTACTTAGAAAAGAGTCTTTTTATTTTTATTAAGACAACTATCAATAAGATCATGCATGATGTATGAGTATGTTGCTAGTAATATGGCAATAATAATAAGAGATAAAATATAAGAATAAGCAAGAAATAATTATCAAGTATTGGAAGTCTTAGCTTGATTTCAAGGATTCCGGACTTAGTCATGGGCAAGTTCAAAGAAAGAAAAACAAAAGAAATAAGAAAATTGTTTTTACTTGCTGAGGACAACTCTAAGACTAGAAAGACTAGTCTTAATATTAAAGCATGAAAGAAATAAATAAATTGCAAGCATAAATAAATAAATAAAGATTATGTTTGTAAGTTTATATGCTCTAAGAAATATAGATACATAGATATAGATAATATGTTATAGAAGTTAAGTTAGAACAATAATAATAACATGTACATAAACAAAACAACATAATAGTAAAACAACGTAATATGAAATTTATTCATGAACAAGAATAAAATATGGACATAGTGTTGCTTCTATAACATTTGAATGTTTAAAAAACATACACCATGGTCATGTTAAGTTACATGACATAGTAGGAAGATATAGGAAAGAAATTTAGCTATAGTAGAAATTTGGTTGGTAGTTTAAGAGAGGTTTTATGTAGTATATGTGTAGGAAATATGTAGGAAAATGGATAGTAAGGAAAAGTAAAAAGAGGATTTTGGGAGAGAGAATTTATGGAGTGAATTTGAGAGAGTTTTATTAAGGTAAATGAATGTGTAAAAGAAATGAAGGGAAATTGGGTATTTATAGAGTTTTGAGGAATGAAAATTATGTGAATTAAATAATTTGAAAAAGAAAAAAAAGGTGTGTGTGTTAAAGCATGGCCAATGTGATTGAGAGGGAGGAGAGAGAGTGTGTGTTTTGATTTGTTTTGTATTTTTGTTAATTAAAAGTAATAAGTTGTAAGATTTGATATGTGTCGAGCCTAGGTTTTGATTTTCGGATCGATTTCCTTTAATCCGATTCGTACTAAACCCAAACCCATTCAATACGAATCATCGACTAAGAATTAAAGGAAATTTTGAATTTTGAAAATATTTTGGAGTTGTCACTTGACTAAAGTTGAGAAAAAAGATAAAACAAAACCAATGGATAAGTTGATTTCGGTTTTACTACTGACCCGCGAAAAAAATCGTTTCGAAAATAAGAACCAGAAATTAACTTGAGTCTGAGGGCTAACCTATTAAAACCTAAACGGTTACCACTTTAGTTTTCCAATTTTAAATTGCTTTCTTTTAAACCTTAATTTTAAAATCTAAACTATTTACAAGGCACTAACTATTTATAAATATGTACAAATTTACTTAAACTAAGAGAAACAAACAAAATCACAAAAATAAATTTTTTTACATATTTTGAGTCGCCTATTTAGGTGTCTACGTACCCGCTAATAGAGATTAGACCACACATAGTTCTTTAAGAAAAATTTAGTTTATTGGTTAATTTTAGTATTTTGAAATCTTATCACTTTAATTTCATTAAGTTTTATGATTTAATAAAAATTATCTAATTTTATGTGATTTTTAAATCTATCAAATTAATTTTGACCAAATTTATAAAAATCAAATTTTTCTAGGTGTCAAAACAATTTTTTTTTTAAAAAAACAAATAAATCATCATAATATCAATCACCACAAAAACTCATGTAAAACTATTACAATTATTTATAAACACAAACTTCACACTATTATCATATATTAACATCAAACAAATATTACTATGATTAATATTATTAAAACTTCAACTAATTTCACTTATTAATCTATTTATGCGAAAATATATATTTATTACTAATTATATATAATCTACTATTATATATTATAATATGATTATCATATAATATATACATATACATATACATATATATATATGGTAAGGAAAATTTCATATTGTAATTTTGCAATTAAATGCAATAAATGACGTGTACCTCCCATATTGTAACATTTCAAATCCTTAAATTGTCTAAAAAACAACTTTCACACGTTTTTGAATTTTTAGGAAAGTATTAAAAATGAGTTTTTCCTAAATTTGAAGTCTGGATTTGAAAGAGTAATTATTTATGAAAACATTTGATTTTCATATCAAAACAAACTATTCCATGTCTAGTTTCCAAATCTGCCTTCGGTTCGTAGAAAAAAGGTCCAGAAGTGGGTCGAAAATGGGCTCAAAGTGGGCCGGTCGGGATGCCCAACGAAGAAGAAGATGAACAGTAATTTTTTTTTAGATTATAAAACTATATTGTATACATGTATATTACATCCATTATATTTATTTCTTTTAATTTGATTTATTTTTCTTAATTTTTATTTCTAATCATAATGCTCAAAAATGCAAAAAATCCTTCAATTTAGCCATATTTGCACTAATATTAACATTTAATTATTAACAAATTGACAAAAATAAATTGTCAAAATGAGGTGTCTACAACTACCCCTTTTTGTGGTGAGGTTTGTCAAAACCTTATCACAAAGATAAAATAGACCTCATTTTGACATCAACTTATCTGGAACTCCCATTTCTTGAGCAAGGTGAAAGCTTTTTATGTTCTGATATGCTCCTTGAACCGGGTCGCTTCTTAAGCAGAGACGATTCATGTTCTTGAAGAAAAGGATGGCGCTTATCTGAGCTAGTGATCCTTAAGCTTGAAAAGAAGGAAGGCGCTCCACTGAGTTAGTGATCCTTAAGCTTGAAAAGAAGGAAGGCGTTCCACTGAGCTAGTGATCCTTAAGCTTGAAAAGAAGGAACGTACTCCATCGAGCTAGCGATCCTTAAGCTTGAAAAGAAGGAAGGCGCTGCTCTGAGATAGCGATCCTTTAAGCTTGAAAAGAAGGAAGGCGTTCCACTAAACTAGCGATCCCTAAGCTTGAAAAGAAGGAAGACACTCCACCGGGCTAGCGATCTTTAAGCTTGAAAAGAAGGAAGGCGCTCCACCAAGCTGGCGATCCTTAAGCTTGAAAAGAAAGAAGGCACTCCTCTGAGCTAGCGATCCTTAAGCTTAAAAGAAAAAAAGGAAGGCGCTCCACCGAGCTAGTGATCCTTAAGCTTGAAAAGAAGGAAAGCACTCCACCGAGCTAGCGATCCTTAATCTTGAAAAGAAGGAAAGCGCTCCTCTGAGTTAGCGATCCTTAAGCTTGAAAGAAAAGAAGGAAGGCGCTCCACGGAGCTAGCAATCCTTAATCTTGAAAAGAAGGAAGGCGCTCCTCTAAGCTAGTGATCTTTAAGCTTGAAAGAAAAGAAGGAAGGCGCTCCACCGAGCTAGCGATCCTTAAGCTTGAAAAGAAGGAAGGCACTCCACCGAGCTAGCGATCCTTAAGCTTGAAAAGAAGGAAGGCACTCCACCGAGCTAGCGATCCTTAAGCTTGAAAAGAGGGAAGGTGGTCCTCTGAGCTAGCGATCCTTAAGCTTGAAAGAAAAGAAGGAAGGCGCTCCACCGAGCTAGCGATCCTTAAGCTTGAAAAGAAGGAAGGCACTCCACCGAGCTAGCGATCCTTAAGCTTGAAAAGAAGAAAGGCGCTCCTTTGAGCTAGCAATCCTTAAGCTTGAATGAAAAGAAGGAAGATGCTCCACCAAACTAGCGATCCTTAAGCTTGAAAAGACTCTTATGTTTCACATGTTCTGTGGAGATGCTTCATGTTCTGAAATGCCTCTTGAATTGGGTCTCATGTTCTAATCCCTAAATAGCAACTCATGTCTTGAGCTCTTGATTTCCTCATGCTTTGAGTGGCTTCTAGAGCTAATTTCCTGAAAAACTTAATCCTAGCAATATATATATTCATTCTCTTTCTTTAAAAAAAAAAAACTTAATAGATTCTTATAAAAGCTTTTAAACTAGTCAGACCACTTGGTGAAGTCCGCTCATCACTAGGTTTACTCCATCAGGCTAGAACGCATTCGCAATGGCTATCCTTTGAATTAAGTATCCATGTTCGTCTCTTGATGGTAAATGGACCCCTTTTTTCTTTTTAGTCTTGATCATGGGACGATACAAGAGATGATTCTTAAAGTCTTCCTTACTTTGTGGCTTGAACTTATTGACTTCTTATGTTATTCCCCTGAAATAGGCATTTCTTTAAGGAAAGATCAAATCACAAAGTACTAACATGTTTTTATAACTTTATCAAAACATCTCTCTCACAATACACTCGTGTTTTAAGTGTTTGGAAGATATAAGGATGAAAGAGAACTTATCAATTAAGGTGAATGGTCAATGACCGATCTGATAATTGGAGACCGCCAGAGATATCTTTTTGTCGATAGATAACAAACATTAGATCACACATAAACAAAGTAGTCAACAAGTTTTCTGAACTTGATAGAATTCTCATTAATTTCTCATGAGTAATACAACTTAACCGTATCAGAATTTATAGGGTCTTTCAAATCTGGACCATCCATTCTAGTCAAAATTAATGCACCACCAGGCAACACTCTCTTCACTACATATGGTCCTTCTTAATTAGGAGTAAATTTTCCTCTAGGATCTTGAACATTCAGGAGCACTTTTCTCAAGACTAAGTCTCCTTCTTTGAAATTCCTCGGGCAAAATTTTTTATTAAATGTTCGAGCCATTATTTGTTGGTAAAGCTGGCCATGATATAAAGCAGTCATCCTCCTTTCATCAATGAGATTCAACTAATCAATCCTGTTTCTTACCCATCTAGCTTCATCCAATTCGGTTTCTGCTAATATTCTGAGTGATGAAATTTTAACTTTAACTGGCAAAACTGCTTCTGTGCCATAGACTAATGAATAGGGGGTTGCCCTTGTTGATACTCTGATGGATGTTCAATAGGCCATGAGTGCAAAGGGTAGCATCTCATGCCAGTCCTTGTAAGTGATAGCTATTTTCTCTATTATTTTTTTGATGTTCTTGTTGGCCGCTTCAACCGCCCCATTCATTTGAGGTCGATATGGGGTAGAGTTTCGATGTTTGATTGCAAAGTTTTGGCACAATTTAGACATTAATTTGCTGTTCAAATTGGTACCTTTGTCTATAATGACTGTATCAGGGACTCCATATCTGGCTATGATATCTCTCTTGATGAATTTGACAACTACTCCTTTGGTAACATTAGCGTACGAGAATGCTTCAACCCACTTGGTAAAGTAGTCGATCGCCCTTAATATAAATCGGTGACCATTTGAGGCTTTTGGCGAAATTAGCCCTATCATATCCATACCCCACATCGAGAAGGGCCAAGGTGAAGACAACAATTGCAATTCTTTGGGAGGAGCATTTATCTTATTTGAATATATCTAGCACAAGTGACAATGTCTCACGTGTTTGATACAATCTGTTTCCATAGTTATCAAAAAATAACCCATCCTCATAATCTTTTTAGCTAGCATATACCCATTCATGTGAGGTCTACATATCCCTTCATGGACTTCCTTCATCAACATTTCTGCTTTTGCCTCATCTACACATCTCAAGAGAGTAGTATCAAATGATTTTTTGTATAATGTAATACCACTGAGCATGAAATGAGCTGCTAAGCGTCTTAGCATTTTTTGCTCCTTTGTTGAGGCATTTTTAGGATATTTGCTGTCTTGGAGGAATTCTTTGATATTAGCATACCAGGGATCTTTCTTTAGGACTTCCTCGGTATTCAAGCAAAATGCCAGTTCCTCCTAAATGCAAATCTTTAAAGGTTGGATCTCAACTCCATCAGTGATCTAAATCATAGATGCTAATGTGGCTAATGCATTCACAAACTGGTTTTGGTTTCTTGGCATATAAGTAAATGATATTTCTTTGAATTTTTGTGCCAATTCTAGTAAATGTTGGTGATAAGGCACTAATTTTGCATCCTTCGTCTTATATTCTCCTCGTGTTTGAAAGATGATGAGAGAGGAGTCTCCATATACTTCAAGATCATCTATCCCCATGTCAAGTGCCATCTTGAGACCCATGATGCAAGCCTCGTATTCTGCATTATTAGTATAAGTGAACGTCAATCTTGCCGAAGCAGGGAATTGATTACCATCTGGTGATATTAAGACTGCCCCAATTCCACATCCACATACATTAGCTGCTCCATCAAAGTACAACTTCCATTTAGGGGTAAACTGTTCTGATTCTTTATCCGAATCTGCCAGCAATATGCTTTCATCTGGAAATTGAACTTCTCCATCAATCACATTATCTTCAACTGGTTTTCAGCCATGATTACTAACTGACCTTTAACTGAGTTATTCACATAAGTGATATCAAATTCTGATAACAGCATTTGCCACTTGGAAATTCTCCCAATCAGTCCTGGTTTCTAGCCAGATACTTCAAAGGGTCATGTTTCGTGTAAAGCTCTATAGAATAATACAATGTATATTGTCTAAGTCTGTGCATGATCCACACCACGGCACAACAAGTGCTTTCCACTTCAGTATACTTCTGTTCACCTTTAGTGAATTTCTTACTCAAATAGTGAATAGCCAATTCTTTCCCATCTTCATCTTTCTGTCCAAGCATACCTCCCATTGATTCAGGAAATACTGTCAAATACAGGAAAAGAGGGCGACCAGGTGTTGGTGCTACTAACAATGGTGGATTCATTAGATATTGCTTAATTTCATCAAATGCTTCTTGACAATCTTTATCCCAATGGATAGTTGCATTTTTCCTCAATAACTTGAATAGAAGGTGACATTTGTCGATTAATTGTGATATGAACCTAGCAATGTAGTTCAAAAGTCCTAATATGCCCCTAACCTCTTTGATCATCTTCAGAGGAGGCAATGCAAGTATGGCTTTAACCTTATCCGGATCAACTTCTATTCCTTGTTGACTGACTACGAATCCCAGCAACTTCCCTAAGGTCACGCCAAATGTACGCTTCTCAGGATTCAACTTAAGATGGAACTTCCGTAGTCTATCAAATAATCTCCTTAATATGTCCACATGATCCTCATCTTCCTTAGACTTAGCAATCATATCATCCACATATACTTCAACTTCTTGATGCATCATGTCATGGAATAAAGTAACCATCACCCTTTGATTTGTTGCCCTAGCGTTTTTAAGGCCGAAAGGCATGACTTTGTAATAGAATGTTCCCCAAGTAGTAATAAAGGTTGTCTTGGTTTTATCTTCTTATGCCATTTTAATCTGATTGTATCCCAAAAAGCTATCCATGAATGCAAATAGATGGTTTCCAGCTGTGTTATCCACTAACACATCTATGTGAGGTAAAAGGAAATTATCTTTGGGCATAGCTTGGTTTAGATCGCGAAAGTCTACACAAACTCTAACCTTTCCATTCTTTTTAAGTACCGGGACCATATTAGCCACCCATTCAAGATAATCGGATACCTCTATAAAACCAACTCGTAATAAGTTCTTCACTTCTTCTTTAATTTTAAGTAAGATATCTGGTCTAAATCGCCTTAATTTTTGCTTCTTTGGTTTGATATCTGCTTTAGTTGGTAATTTATGAACCACTATGGAGGTCTCTAAACCAAGCATATCTTTGTAGGACCATACAAACACATTTAAGTAATTAATCAATAATTTTATCAATCTTTCTCGTTGTTCAGTGGATAAAGTGGTGCCTATTTTCAAATTTTTAGGCTCATCTTCAGTTCCACCATTTACTACTTCTGTGGGCTCACTGATCTCAATTCTACCTTGTTCATATTTTTGCCAACTTTTCTCTACCCCAGTGTGACACTAATATCACCTTCGACGACTAACCTAGTATGGCCAGAAGTGATATCAGTATTTTCGTTATCTATTAGCGCAAGATATCCCTTACTTTCACTGTTATCATCGGATCTGAACAAAGGCAAGATAAAGAAAAAGGGAGAAAAGTGAAGGAAAAAAGAAAGTGATGATATAGATAAAAGAGATAACATAGAAAAGAAATAAAGAAATTTCATTAATGAATATGACTCATGGAGTACATTTTATTTGAGCAACTGAAAAAAGAAACAAAACAAAAAAACGCTTCATGAATTCAACCCTTACTCAAAGGTAACCCTAGAGTTAAGGGGAATAGTAAACCAATTATTCAACTCCTGAACCGGATGGGAGTTGCAAGAAGACTCCATAGCTGATGCAATTTCCGACTTCTGGACATGAGAAGGTTGTAGGAATGTGACTCTAATGTCAGGAGACCCAATAGGGGAATTATACCATTCTTCTCCTCTCTTCTTCCGGGCTTTCCTTTTCATTTCTTGTATCTTAGCCGGAGTAGGAACATATCCCAGTCCAAATGTCCCTAAATGTCCCTCTTCTTGAATTATATTGGCTTCTTCAAAAATTTGTAAACCAAAGTCTTCAGATCCTTCATCGCCAATATAAGATATTGCAGTGTCTTCAAAGATAGCGTGATCTTGTTCACTTAGTACCATAACGATTTGACCATTTGTTATAAACTTGACCATTTAATGTAGACTAGACGGTATTGCCCCAGCTAAATGGATCCAAGGCCTTCCAAGCAACAAATTGAATGATCTTGGTATGGCTAGAACTTGAAATGGAATAGTAAAGCCTTATGGCCCAATAGTAACTTCAAAGTCTATTTCTCCTGATATTCCTCTCTTGGATCCATCAAAAGCTCTAACAATTGCGGAACTATATCGAAGATCAGATGCATCGATTCCGAGTAAGTTCAAAGTGGCCAATGGACAAACATTCATAGATGACCCATTATCACTGAGGACTCGGGCTACAATCAATCCATTACACCTAGCCATTATAAAGAGGGGCTTCGTGTGTTGAGTGCCTTCAGCTCCAAATTCATGAGGTAAGAAAGAGATTTGGTCCAAAGCAAATACAATTCATCACATGTTCCATTGTTTCAGTTGTAACACCTTTGGGAACCTTGATTTGTTGAAGTATCTTAAAGAGGGCTTCCTAGTGTTTTTCAGAAGTCAATAATAAACCCATCAAGGATATTTGAGCCAAGACCTTAGCAAGTTGATCGGTAATCTTATAATCACTCATCTTCATAATCTTAGTCAAGGCCGTTTTCTCATCAGATTTCTCCTCTTTTCCTTATTTTTTTTAATGGGAAGAATTCCTCTGCCAATGTTTTCTCTCTTTCGGGCTCTGAGGCTTTTCCAAGTTTGCTAACCATGGGCTTGGGAACTTGATTAACAGCTTGATAGTTGAATGGGGAATCTTTATAATCTTTCGGTGGAATGGGTACATGGAATTGATACCTCATCGACTTCACCTTATATAGGGCCTCTTTCTACTCCTCTTGACATTGGATAACTATCCTTTTTGGATCGAACAGATTCTTCAATCATGATCATGTTGATCGTAGGCCCATGATTCGGGAGAGGATTGGTGTTAACATTAAGGGTTGGAGTTTCAATGAAATCTAGTTAGACCAATTTAGCATCAATGAGGTCTTGAATCTTATTCCGAAGCCTCCAACAATTGTCAGTAGGATGACCCACTTGCCCCAAATGATAATCACATTTCTGCTCAGGGTTAAAGTATTTAGGCTTGTAGTCTTCTCTTGGTGTTTCAAATCAGATTGTCGGCTCTAAGCCGAGCTTGAACTTGGCTAAGGGGTACGAGAATTATAGTAAACTGTCTTTTGGGTCTATTGAATGGTTGGTTTTAGGATTGTGGTTATTGTGACTGGGTGAAGAGTTTATTAGTGTTTGGGATTGATTGGTAGGCATAGGATTGAGTAGGTTTAGTGTATGGGGTTGATTGGTAGGCGTAGGATTAAGTAGGTTTAGTGTATGGGGTTGAGCTGACTACATTGACAGTAGTATCCTTTCCTTTGTTGTTATTGAAGTAATTAGAGTTTGTAGTCTTTTTCTCCACATGGATCTTCCCGGTAGTAATGGAATTTTCAATTCTACATCCGGCCAATACTATCTTAGAGAAATTAGCAATAGTATGTCCAATGAGATGGGTAAATAGTGGTTCTTCCCAAGTATTGATGAAAGTAAAAGTCAAATCCTTCTCTAGGATAGGGGTAGATACCATAGATGCCATTGATCTCCACCTTTGAGCATATGCCTTAAAGGACTCATCTATCTTCTTCCTCATATTACCTAAATCTCACATAGATGGGGCCACTTCAATCTCATCAAGATCTAATTGAGCATACCATGTCGAAGCTGGACCGATAAGGCTATCCTGGAAAGTCTAGATCATAAATTGCTCATATTGAGTGTACCGGCTCATCTTCCTCACATAGAGCCTAGTATGCAACTTTGGGCAACCAGTACCATCATACTTTTCAAAGTCAGGAATCTTGAACTTCTCGGGGAAAGCCCCAGCTTCGAATGTAGGAAAGTTTGTGATTCCAACTTGATCAAATCCTTCGATTTTCTTAAAAGCTTTGAGTTTCTCATTGAATTGAGAGAAAAGCCTTTTCTCCATCTCTTTGTTTTGAGCCTCAATTTCCTTCTTAAGGCCGAAAGATTCGTTCTCGACAGTGATTTGTGGCTCATGATTAATTACTTATTCCTCAATGGCTTTACCATCTCTCTTTACCCCAGAATGTCCTTCGGTAGTATCTTGAGGGGTCTTTAAGTTTTGTGCAAGAAGATTCATTTGCTCGGTCATTCGAAACACCATTTGTTCTAAAGCAGTGAACCTTTGCTCAAAAATTGGATTGGAAATGCCAGAATTATTGTCGTTATTGCTAGCCATTCTGGATTTGGACTTAGTGATGATTGGACTTCGAATCGGGTCAGACCGTTTAAGAGCTATCTTTTAGAAATTGGATGAAGATAAAAAAAAAAAAAAACAAAAATTCCAAGTTTAGAGAGAAATATGTATATTTATATATATAATTATTTTTTTTAGCGAAAATATTATTGTTTATTTACAATTCTCAACAAAACGAGCAAACAGTTAGTGGTAAAAAAAAATATACACAAAAACAAGCAAATGGTTAGTGAACAAAATATATACAAAAGAGTTATACAAGAACATGTAGAGACAAGAAAAAAAAAGCACATGCACATGCACATGCAAATTGAGATGATGAAGCAGCTTTGTGGCGAAAACCATTTTATTTCAATAGAGCTAAATTTATTTAAGGAGTCAATACATGACCTAATCATGACAAAATCAAAGAGCTAAACCAAGAGACTTCAAACTTAAACCAAACGCCTAATCTTGCTAGGACACTCTAAACGGTCCTTCAGCTCCACGATAGTCCTCTTCGCCATCCGTAGTTGAGCTTCAAGTGCTTGAATCTTGGCTTAAGAACTTTGCACTTCCTATTCCATCTCTCGCTCCCTCTTCTTCATTTCTTGGAAGCGAACTTCCACCCGGGCTTTTGTCAATTCCATATAAGCTTGTGTCTCCGGGTCAAGAGTGGTAGGTCATCGACTCAACTCCTCAGGAGCTTGAAATTCCAACCCTTCTACCTTTGCCCTATGGTTGAGGATGTATTCTTTAATGGCCTGATTTTATAAGGATTTCAAAAATATATGTTTTATAATTTTTCGGGTCATAAAAATTACAATTATAGCCTTTTTCCCGTATTTTCGTTACTACCGGTAAAGTAGATGTCTTATCTACTATTTATTACTATTCAAAAGTACAACCTACTACACACACACCCATAACCTAGTCTTACATCCTTACAAACACTCAATTATATTTTCTTTTCCAAGAATTTTTGTCTCTTAACAAATTATTACATTTAATACATTTTATTACACAAATTATAATTTCAAATAAAATCAAAACACTCCCTCTCTCTTTCTTCTAGTGGCCGGCGCATCCCCCTCCATTTTTCCTCCCAATTTGTTTTATTTTATATTCTTTTATAATACAAACAAATGCTAATTTTACTTAATATAAATAGTCTTTTATTTTCTGTCTCCTTCACTTTTACTTCATTTGTTCAAAAATCACAAAAATCCTCTCTTCTTTCTCCTCTTTGCCGTGACACCCTAGCCTTCCCACACACACACACAAGCTCCATTTTTTTCTCCATTTTTCATCTATTTCAAGCTTTAGGTGATGATTCTCAAGCCTTACTACCATTTAATCTTGTAATGGCAAGATTATTCATGAGTGTTTTCACTCAAAGTCCCCATGAGCACTTGCTAGGGACAAGAAAATGCTACTACATGAATATCAAGCCATCACAAGAGTAGATCTTGTGTTTGATTAAGTTTTATTGGGATATCTTCATGTTCATGCATGTAGAAGTGGAGTAAAGTAGAGATCTAACATAAAAATTTCATGTTCATGCTTTTAAGCTTCATTTCATGCATCATAAGTAGTAGATCTAGCTTTTAGATGCTTATACCATGCTTGACATTTATATCTTATGGATGATTTATGTTTTCATGCATTCATACTCATGAAGGCTTGTTTTAGTATATAGATGTGGTAGTTGGTAGATCATTAAGTAAATAAAGCAAGGAACTTGAAAAGGAAAAGTTTTTGTTTGAAATACTCAAAGTCAAATTCGTATGATTTCAAGACCCATTTTAAAAATCCTTTTATCAATTTTAAAACTCATGTTCATGTGAAAAATGAAGGGTATAAGTAATAGGTATCATTAAGTAGTGATTTTTATGAGTTGAAATGAGTTATAATGTAATGTAAAAATAAGAAGTGGAATCTAGATGGAAAATTTTAAGTTAGTACTCAACATATGAAATTCGTAATTTTGAATATAGGTCATAAAACACCTATCATCCTAGTTCAAAATAGAAGTTTTATGTATTAAGTGGATTCCTTAGGTAATGGTATCTTAAAGTCTTAAGTTTTAATGCATTAAACAAGTTTTTCCCAAATGAATCATTCAAAAATTTAATTTCAAGAAATTCGGATTTTTGGATAAATCCTACTGAAAACATATTTGCAAAGTGTAAAATACAAATTTTCATGTAGAAATGAAGGCTTGGGTAATAGGTATAATGAAGACATCAATTTAGACAGGGGTAAATTGATTTCCTTAAAGAAATAACTCCAAACAATGAGATGGTCTAAGTTAGGAAACTAGTTTTCTTGAAAGTGTGTAGTCATGGAGTTTCACAAATAAGAAGTTTCTTAATTTTTCCTTTTTTAAATGTCAAAAGCATGCATGCATCAAGTTCATATCATATCATTCATGATCGGAAATCATCGATATTGCATGTGTAGTTAAGCTATATGCTAGAAACATCACAAGCAATCACAAAACTATTTTTCGAATTGAAGTTTTCGATCGATCAGAACCGATCAGCTTATTCTATGACCTAAACCTTTTCAAAACTTGAAAATAATATTAGGAATAGATATATCTTTCAAAGTAGAAAGAAATCGATATATTATATGCTCAATTCTGAGTTGAAATGAGTTAGATATGGTCATTTAAAGTTAGGACTTTATATTATGCGGAAGTTGACGATCTTAGTAGCTAGAATTGTTAAGTTATTAGAACCTTATAAGAATACTCATTTCGGGTATTTCTTGTACTTAGGTGAATTGGAGGACGGATTTCCATTCCCTGAGGACTACCACGACTAGTGGATTTCTCTCCATGGCTGAGTGAGTTCATTTCTTAAATAGTTGTGCTCATGTATGTGCTTGTAATCGTAGTGGTATTAGAATAAGGAAAAGATAAAATTACGATGATTGTGACATAATCTTGGTTGAATGAATGATAAGTATATCGAGACGAGACTTGTTGATAAATCATTGTATGAGCTAGTATAGACTTGGATTGTCTGAAATTCTCTATGTTCGCACTTAATCTGCCTAATTAATACGCTACGATTATATGAATAAACTGTACATGCATATCACGTAGTGAGTCATATTGCATGAGTTATTATACCTTTGTGGGAAGAAGGCATAGTAATTCGGGCAACGAGGGGCCAGTAAACTCTGCTGTTGGCGGATGGGCCGAAATTGAAAAGTGCGTGGGTGGGCACCTGTATAAACCACAGTAAAAATTTAAACGTGGTGGATGGGCACCTGTATCAACCATAATAAGAAGTGAGAAGTATTTAAATGATGGTCGTATGGGCCTGAAACACCTAACCCCGAATGGAGGATGTAAATCCATTCAACATAAGATTTTTGGATGGTCTTATGTATTGTATGCTCATATGCTTATGCATTCATATGGTTGCTAATGACTTGTCTGTTATCTACTATTGTTGAGTATTGAATATTTGGAATTGAATCTCACTAAGCCTGTAGCTTACACCTTGATAGTTTTGTTATGGTGTTCCTATTTTTGGTTGTTTCGAGAGAACATATTTCATAGGGTTATCTTTTGGATGAATGAGCTTTCGAAGAAGTAGGGACCTAGCTAGAGGTATGAACTTCTAGAAAAATCTCTTTAACACAAACCCTAATGATTGCAATATAGTTTAGACCAGATAGACTTCCATTATTATTTTGGTGGGGGTATGCCTCCTTGACTTTTGTAAAGACTTAACTTATTTGTTTCGTTGTGATTTCTATTCTTAATGCTAATGTATGCCTTCTTTAAACTATTCAATTCAAAGTGTGATCCTAAAAGTTGTGCAAGTACACCTTACACCTGATATGTAAACTTATGGGATGACTAAGGTTGTCATACTTAAGTTTAAATATCGAGTGTGGTGGACTATCGCGTTTTGGGTATCCTTTGGAGCGTAACAACTGGTGCTTCCCGTCTTAAGTTACCTAAGGTCGCCTGGGTTTGACCACATCTAGCACACATTTTTTCTTAAATTCGACCTTGCCCATAGTTAAGGGTATTTGCAGAATTTTCCTTTTTTTATTTTTTTCTTCTTTTTTTTTATCTACATCACTTAAACAAAAAGATTAGTACAACTATTTACAAATATAAAAGATATTTACAAAAGAAAGCAATTTAAATATGAAAAGCATAAAGTGGCTAGCCCTCTAAAAAATTGTCTCCAGTGGAGTCGCCAAGCTGTCGAGCCTGGGTTTTGATTTCTGGTTCGATTTCCTTTAATCCGATTTGTACTAAACCCTAACCCATTCAATACAAATCTTTGACCAAGAATTAAAGGAAATTTTGAATTTCGAAAATATTTTGGAGTCGCCACTCAACTAAAGTCAAGAAAAAAAGATAACCAAAACCAATGAGTAGGTTGATTTCTGTTTTGCTACTGATCTGCGAAAAAAATCTTTTTAAAAACTAGAACAAAAAATTAACTTAAATTCGGGGGCTAACCTATTAAAACATAAACGGTTACCACTTTAGCTTTCCAATTTTAAATTGCTTTCTTTTCAACCTTAATTTCAAAATCTAACCTATTTACAAGACTCTAACTATTTACAAATATGTACAAATTTACTTAAACTAAGAGAAACAAACAAAATCACAAAAATAAATTTTTTACATATTTTGAGTAGCCCATTTAGATGCCTACATACCTGCTAATCGGGATTGGACCTCACGTAGTTCTTTAAGAAAAATTTAGTTTGTTGGTTAATTTTAGTATTTTGAAATCTTATCACTTTAAGTTCATTAAGTTTTATGATTTAATTAAAATTATCTAATTTTATGTGATTCTTAAATCTATCAAATTAATTTTGACCAAATTTATAAAAATCAAATTTTTCTAGGTGTCAAAACGATTTTTTTTTTTTTTTAAGAAACAAATCATCATAATATCAATCATTACAAAAACTCATGTAAAACTATCACAATTATTTATAAACATAAACTTCACACTATTATCATATATTAACATCAAACAAATATTACTATGATTAATATTATTAAAACTTCAACTAATTTCACTTATTAATCTATTCATGCGAAAACATATATTTATTACTAATTATATATAATCTATTATTATATACAAATACACACACATATATATAATATATATATACGGTAAGGAAAACTTACTTGGATGAAGATGGCTTCGCATGCAGGAATTGAACACGACCAAGGATGAAGACCTCGACAGCATGCAGAGGATCGAAGAGTAGATGAACGAAAGACGACTTGCGACAACCAGGATTGACGACGATGATGACTAGGAGCAATCCGGCGATGGCAGCAGCAACGACGGAGAGTCAACGATGACATGGTAGTGGATGACCAACAAAGGCAGATCAATAAGGATGTGAGATAATTGATTGAGTGCTTTTGAAGTCCTCACGATTCTGAACAAATCAATGTAAATTAATTGTTCTAATTTTTCCTACAAGACAAGAAATTTGACGATTAGAATTGAGAACCTTAAATCAAGAACAACTTAAGAACGAAAATCCGAATTAAAATTAAATTGGATGGAGTTTTGAGAAATCAGACCTTCTTCCTTACAAAAACAGAAGATGAGGAGGGTATTTATAAGCTTTAATTCAACCAAAACCTTCCTAATCAATCAATCCTGAACCTAAGGCTTGTAAAACACATTTTGGGTAAATTTTGATTAATCCTAGTCAAAACCGAGTAACTTTCCAATTAAATGCAATAAATGACATGTACCTCCCATATTGTAACGTTCCAAATCATTAAATTGTCTAAAAAACAACTTTCACACGTGCTTGAATTTTTAGGAAAGTACTAAAAACGAGTTTTTCCCAAATTTGAAGTTCGGATTTGAAAGAGTAATTATTGATGAAAACATGTGATTTTTATACCAAAAGAAACTATTCCATGCCTAGTTTCCAAATCTACCTTCGATTCGTAAAAAAAAAAAAAAGGTCCGGAAGTGGGCTGAAAACGGCTCAAAGTGGACCGATCAGGCTGCCCAACGAAGAAGAGGATTAACAGTAAACTTTTTTTTTTCAGATTATAAAACTATGTTGTATACATGTATATTGCATCCATTATATTTATATCCTTTAATTTGATTTATTTTTCCTAATTTTTATTTCTAATCATAATGCTCAAAAATGCAAAAAATCATTCAATTTAGCCATATTTGCATTAATATTAACATTTAATTATTAACAAATTGACAAAAATAAATTGTTAAAATGAGGTGTTGATAATGTGATGAAGATGCATGGGAAATGTAAAAAGTAGAGAATAGGTATGTGGAGTGTAAGAATAGGTATAGAAAAAGTAGAAATGGGTGAATGGTAACGAATAGTGTAGAATAGTATTATGAATAGTAAATAAGACAAATTAATACAGGTAGTAAAGAAAATACGCGTATTTAGGCTATTGATAAGTGTTAAAGGACCCATATTTTCTATACTCAATTGATATAATTTTGCATTAATTTTATGTGAAATTCTTAAGAGAAAGATACTTAAGTGTTGAATATTTGTTTTTCAGGGTTCAAGTACTCATTTGGAAGATTTATGGATGATTTGAGAAAAAAAACAAGAAAAGATTTGACAAAGGCTACAAAATGATGATTTTCAAGTGTGCACAACGTTCATGCATGGCCATTCAGATGCTTATGTAGAGGGAAAAAAGGTAACCAGCAAGTATCTTAATTCATGCCCTAGCAGCTACACAAGGAGTGCACAAGGTAGTGCAAAAGCAAATAACTCGATCCGAGACGAAAAAGAAGATTTGGAGTTCTGCACAACCCCATGCACGGCCGTGCAGAACTTAAAGATGTTAAAAATCCATTTTTCTCATTGTGCACGGCCCCGAGTACGGCCGTGCAGACCCCCCATGCACACATGACTTTTCCCTATATTATAAATAGTCGCCTTATTAATTTATTTGTGATCTTGAACTGTGCATTGGGAACCCTAGGAGAGAAAAGACGCAATTGGAAGAGAAAGATTGTTTCGAAATCATAGATTATCACAAGATCATTCAAGGGTTGTATTTCTACATCATGTTTCTATTCTATTTCTCTAGATATTTTGTTTTTCTTGTAAACTCCATGGAGGAGTAGATCCCTAACCCTAAATCTTGTGAAACCATAAACCCAATATGAATTGAATTGCCTTGATTAATGAGAAGTTTATACTTTTGCATCTATTCATGTATTATAATTGTTTTGTGATTGATTTATGCACAAAGTTAATTACATGCATGATTCTTATTAGATGGAAGAGGTTTATCTAGTAAGTTAGATCTTCATGAATAGGAAAGTCACATGTTTCATCTAGAGATAGAGAAACTTTGATTTGCTGCAATAAAGACTTGATCTTTGTTTATGGACTAGGATCTCTAATGCAATCTTGTATTGATATTAGTTAAGAAGAGGTTTCTACTAATTCATGCAAGATTAGAAATTGATTAGCTCGAAGGAGTAATTAGTTTAATAAAAGGTTCATGCAGTGCAAGGTGTGAATGAGTCATTAATCAATATATCTTTATATGAAAAGTTAGGGTTTAGGGCAGAATAAGATGAGGGGTATTTTGCATATCTTGTGATTGATTATCATTCTTAAAAGCATTCATAAGGATCTTAACGTTAATTAAATTAATTAATTAGTAGTTGATGGTAATACATAGTAATTTAAGAACTAGACAAATAGTGGAGAAAGGGTAACACTAGTAATTGTTTATTAGATTCCTAAGGACGATACTTGATTTTAATCATATACTATTTCGAATAGGTATACTTGCATTTGCTCGATTGTAGGATTAATTCTAAATTTATAAATTTTAAAGTTTGGTATGATAGGTCTTGAGCACATCAAGTTTTTGGCTCCTTTGTTGGGGAATCTAGCAATATTAGGATAGCCTGATTAGCTACTAATTTAGTCATTTATCTTCTTTTGCAATTTATTTCTCTTTCTTCTTGGATACTTCATAAACTCTAATCGACTTTCATCTTTTGCAATTTATGCTAAGAAGTTCCTCACCGGAATACATTGACCTTGATCTTGAGATTGAACGAACACTTCGTAGGAGGTTGAGAGCTAGGAGAACCAACCTAGAAAGACCAAGCATCATGGATGGAGATAGGAATGAGGATGCTCTGAATCAGGTTCATGGGAACGGAAATAATCCAATTCAAGTCGTTGCAAATGACCTTCATCAACCTATGTGTGAGTTGTTTATGCCCACGATTGATGGAGTTGCACCACCTATTACAATGCCTACAATTCAGGCAAACAATTTTGAGTTGAAGCATGCTTTAATCCAGATGGTGCAAGTAAACCAATTTGGTGGGGGAACTACAGAAAATCCACATTCTCACTTAAAAAGTTTCCTACATATTTGTAGTGCTATTAAAAGCAATGGAGTTTCTAAGGATGCTATACGCCTTAGATTATTCCCTTTCTCTCTTAAGGATAAGGCAAGTAGTTGGTTGAATTCCTTACCTCCTCATTCTTTGACCAATTAGGCTCAAGTGGCACAAAAATTTCTAGAGCAATTCTTTCCGCCTAACAAGATAATCCATTTGAAGAAAGAGATATTTTCTTTCCGCCAATTTGAGGGAGAGTCGCTGTATGAAGTCTGGGAAAGATTCAAGGAACTCCTTCAGCGTTGTCCTCACCATGGGATTTCTCTTCATGATTTAATTTGGATATTTTATACTTCTCTTAGTGATCAATTGAAGACAATGATTGACACCGTGGCTGGTGGAGGTTTGATGAAAAAGAGTGCTCCTAAAGCTTATGATTTAATTGATGATATGGCACGTAATACATTCTACTGGCATAGTGAGAGGAATAATCCAAGACATGTTGCTGCCATGCATGAGTCTGATGAGATTGCTAAACTTCAAGCACAAGTGGCAAAAGTTATATCTGATATTTTTAGATACTAAAAAATTATAAACTGATATTTTTGAAATCTTTATATTTTTATGAATTATTGGTATTATAAAAATATTTTTGCTGTTGGGTGTACTAAGGCATGGTTTTTGAAAACTGATCTTGTTCGGATCCGAAAGACACTAAAAATTATCGAATCTGATTTTTTAAGCATCCTTATATTATTACAAACTATTTTCCATAATTATTTCAATTTCCTTGTTTATGGGTTAAGAGTGCGAGATTGTCGGATCTAAATCTACTAGGGTTTGATATAGACTTGTTGACTTTAGGGTTTCCGGTTGACTTCTGGTTTAAGGTTCAAACATAAAGTATATCATAAAATCTAGGGAATTACAATCAGCCCCATACTCTACATTATCTTCACACACATGCCTCACATTCCTTTGTGTGTGTCCCCTTTGCACCACAAAAGCATTTAATATGGCATTCATTGTTTATACCACATCAATCAAAACCCCTAAGTGCATTTGCTATATTATCATTAGCAAGAACTTGCTCTCCCTTATGATTCCCATCACTACCTATACTTATGTGACATCACTTATACCAATATTATCAGTTCAAATCGACACATTAAACAAGTCACCTCATGTACTATGTAGCACCCTCATTATCAGCACAATCACTCATACGTCAAAATGTAACTTTGATACCAAAAAGATTATATGACCTGAGTTAACTACTACTATTCACAATAATCTATCAAAAAATAAAGGATCAAGTGCTTAGTGTAATTTAAGTTTTTTTTTTTAATAATGATATAAATGACCTACTAAACTTATATGATGCATCATATGGAATCTAATTTACGCTCACTTAATTTGATATTAGTTACAAATGAAGCAAATCGTTTATTTGCCTCAATATTACAAAATTTGATAAAAACAAGGGTTGATCAAGAAAGCTCAATCAAAAGATTGTAATGTCATTAACTAGTAATGATATACAAAGAAAATCCTTATTCTCTCATAATAAATGGAAAAATATCCACTAAAAGTAACTAAACACCCCTAACACATAAAATATTATGAAATAATAAAAATATTGCTAGAAAGAAAAAGAGTTCGAAGCATGTAGTGAAAGGACCAAATTATTTTACACAATATCTCAAGTTTAGACCTTCTGAATAAGAAGTTTTGGAGCATCTAAAAAAATGTTCTAAACATTGTGCAAAGTCTATGAAAAGGTTTGAAGCATTTAAGCATAATCTTCTCGATTTTGTTTTCATCCTCTAAAAGGTCCAAAGCAAAGTAGGAAGACTTGAACCTCTTATAAAATGTAGGATTTCTTTGTTGCAAAGCTTGGTCATACCCACTTACACCCATTGTAATCAAAACCCAATCACTAAAAGACCTCATATGCACTTCAGAACCATCTATTATGACCTTTATCTCATCATTTGTCATACTAGACATGATTCCTTGCAACAAATTTTGCAAGTTACAAGCTATAGACTAAGTTATTGGTCCTTTTAACTATTGACCCCATCAGAAGAAGTAAAAATAGATAAAACAATTTTAATGAGCTCTATCTCAAATTCATCAATCTAAAGCTCACCATATTAACCTAAATAGGTTTAATCATTTGATGGGTTTATAACATGTTAAAAGTAGCTACAAAATATATATATATACATAGGTTGTTAAAAAAATTACTAAAACCCATCTTAAAATCACAATTTATAATTGCATTTTTGTAAAAACACAAATAAATTGCATGAATAAATTGTGATTTCATGTTTTTGTATGGTAGCAAAATCACATTTTATTAGTGCAATTTCATTATCATAATTGTGAATTGTAATTTTAGTCTTCAATGCCATGTTTGTCTAAAAAATTGTAATACATCTAAACATACTTACTGTAGCACATCTTTTCAATGCCATGCTGTCCATCCAAAGTTGTACCTTATCTTTTCAATGACGTCCATCTAAAGCTATACTACATCTTTTCAATGCCATATCCATTCAAATGTAATTGCAATATGTACATGAAATCGCATAAACAATGCAAGAATGCTACATGGATAGTGTAATCATATTAAGAAAATGTTATAAATATCGACATCTATATTCCGTTTGAAAGTTATGATTTTGTGCTGTAGTTTGGTAATTAATTTTCATTAAACCTTATTTAAGTAATTATTTTGACTAAGTACCCTAAACAAATAATATATATTTTCGAGTGAAAAACATGTCTATACAAGTTAAGATTTGGTTAATCACGAGCATGATATAGGGAGTGGTAGTCTCTGATCAAGTTGTCTTGGCTAATCATAGGTGCGATCAATCCTTTGTAGCCTCGGATGTTGCAACTTTAGTTTATAGTAGCCTCGAATGTTTGAGTTTTAGATGATCACAAGTGTGATCTAAACCTTAGTAGTCCCGGGTGACTCAACTTTACACAATCACGAGTGTGATTGTGCTCGTGAGTGGGAATTACGACCTTGATCCTTTTATCCCTATTTCGCCTTGTTTAAAAAATAATAATAAATAATAACATATATTATAGATGTATGAACAAATACTAGTTTAAGAACTTTTACAGAATCTTACTCAAGTTAGATTATGGAGTCATAGATTAAAATATGTTAAGTGATAAAGCTTACACTCAATTGGTTAGTTAAGTTTGAGTAGTTGAATGCTCACACACACACACATAGCAATTTATAATTCCTTAGAAACCAACTAAGAATATGGTAACATGAAATTAGGACACTTAGGCACAAATAGAAATTCTTACTTAGTTATATACCTAGTAATACTTATTTGTTATTTCATAAGAGCTATCAATCAAGATTCGGACTTTCCGATAGACTATTACAACGACTAAGACAAGATGCACTAGTGAGTAGCTGAAATCTTCTCACTTTGTTTGTGATTGTAATATGGTGGCATATAATTTTAATACAATCTAAATTGAATAGATGTGTGGGGATTGGGGAGCAATGCATGTTTTATGTTGATTGAGTGAGTGATAATCTTAAGTGCTAAAAGTGGTGACTAATTGTTTGGCTTTCATTGATTAACATGTATGATCGATTGTCTGAAAGCCACTAAGTAGGTTGATTTAAATCTTACTCGATCGACAAATAGACATGCATTGCACAACATCATAAAATTACATTTTCATGGTATTTACGTCACATATTATTATGTCAGTTTTGTGGTAATGCTTTGTTATGTATAGTTAATAAGGTATTACCATTGGGTTGCTAGTTGAACGCCTCTAATTAGAGCTACCGAGTTTTTAAATTTATAAACCGATTTTCTTTCCTTCACTCGGTTTGACAAGCAAGTGTACCTATCATTATTTAGTATGGGTATGTATGAGGTCATCTCCATAGGGAACGAATAACAAATACTAGGACTGATTAAATTTCCTATTATCAAGCAATTGAATAATTTAAATGAAATTCAATTAACTAAAATAATTACTAACTACAGATATGTTCGTTAACATAATTAACAAATTAAAGTTATTCTAACAATTAACAACACATCAGACTTGCTTCACCAATGAATTAACATGTACTACAACATTAGTATTTGTTGTGTCTTTCCTAATTGTGGGATTCTATCAATTGGATCAATATCTCTCTCAAGTCTATTGAACCCTAATCTCAGCCTTGTTAAGCTGAAGTTTCTTCCTAGTTAATAGCCAGTTAAGATTGCATTAATAATGTAATAACAATGCAATTTCTAATTGCATACAGAAGGTTTCATAACCCTATCTCTAGGTATCATGAGCAATAGGGGTGGGCAAAAAAACCAATCGAACTGAACAAATCCGTAACCGAACCAATCCAAAATGAAAATATGGTTTTTTAATGGTTTGGTTTAAAAATTTTCCAATCCGAACCAATCTGTAAATTTATGGTTTGGTTTGGAAGATAAACCAAACCAATCCGTAAAACCAAACCAAACCGTTTTGGAAAAATATAAAGATATTTTACTATATGTTCATATGATTTCATTTAATATTTATTATTTGGTGAATATTGATTAAAATTAACTTGTTCATTTTTAATTTTTTTAAAGACTCAATATGTATCTTTTTTGTTGATGATGAACTATTGTTTTTTTTAATAGCTTTTAACTTTATAAAGTATGAAATTTATTTACTCAATTGTAAACTCTTATTACGTATTAAATGTTTAATATATTTTGTCAATGGATCATTTTATTTATTGATAAATTTTGCTAATAGATGATTTTTTATTTTAGCTAAATTTATTGTGAGATAATTAACTTAATGATTTTTTCATAAATTGTAAATTATGACTTACTATGCATTAGTTAGTGAATGTATTTTATTAGTAGATAATTGGTTTTATAGAGAACTATATATTAAAAGTATGATGAATTCATAAAGTATTTTTTCGTGGTTTATAATATAAACTTATAAAATGATATAAATATTTAAGTATCTAGGTAAATATAAAAAGAAACTAGAACAAAGAAAATTTTTAGTTAGAATTTTGATTTAATCCGTAATCCAAACCGAACCAAACAGTTATTTAATGGTTTAAAAAATTTCTAATCCGAACCAAACCATTACTTAAAGGTTTGGTTTAGGATGAAAAAAACTAAATCGTAAATTATGGTTTGATTTAGTTTTAGGAAAAACCGAACCAAACCGATCCGCGCCCACCCCTACTTGAGCAATGCCTCTCTATAGCCTATATATGTTCCATAGGTAGATCTCTCAATTGCATCCTATAGAAATCTGATCTAATCCCAAGTTGTACACTACCTAGAATTAGAATGCTTTAACACACTATAGAGATTAGATAAAACAACAGTAATAGATAATTAATCCATGCACGTACATGTGAAATATGGCTACACAAGCTCCTAATAACTACTCACACATGATGCAACGAAACAATATAACAAGATGAAAGTAAAACTTAAGAGAAAAGAATATGAAACCAACCCTTAATAAAATGATTCACTTCAAGATCTTGATACAATAATGCTTCAATACACTGATACAATCAAACTCTATTATATGGTGGGAACTTCTACACAAGTACAAGATGACAAATAGATTTTTCACCAAAAGTGATATCTAAAAACTCCTAATGATTTTATACTATGTAATGTTTTGCCAAGCTGGTGGTCTTATTGTGCTACTAGATTACCCTCATTACCCTTGGTGGGTGATCGATTGGTGTGTGGGCATTTCACTCCTTTTTGAGAAACTTCTTTCTTAGGTGCCATCTACAAGAAGACAAATAGATTCTATTAGTTTAATGACTTAAATGTAATTGCACCTATCACACAACAACACTAATAGCATGCATATCACAACTCACAATTAACCAAGTAGAGTTAATGATATTACTTTTAGTATTAGATATTAGATATTCAAATGCTTAAGTGCTCCTCATGTGTGAAAACTAAATTAGAGATAACCTAATACATTTAGACATTAAACAAACATGGTTAACTCCATAAATAACTCATATGAGCATCATCATTCACATTACAGGAGACTTAGCTTTCTAAGTACTAAAAGTTAGAAAACCCCCAATATGGAAAAAATTAAGGTTTTTGTGCTAATTTAGGGTTTTTAACCATTGGAGAACCAAATCCTTGTCTAAACATTCTACCATACTACAAGATTTAGCCTTTAAAGTACTAATCTACCCTAAATTTTAAAAGCCCTAAAATTTACCAAATCGTTGAGCTAAGTAAAATTTATGTTTTATGTTGCAATTTGTGAAATACGAGCATGAAGTGACAGCTAAAAGCATGTATAAGGCACATGAGCACTGAGAATTATCATGCATAAATATTAAAGCCTTAGATTCCAACAAATGGCAAAACCTTAAAATTTTCATTCTCGCTCAAATCCCCCAAATCTCAAAAAAAAAAAAAAAAAAAAAACATGAGTTAAGTGTGGAGATTGAATACCTATTGTTAGTCTTCAAATAGTTGTAAGTATGCAAGTGACAAATAAAAATAATTTTGAGAGTGTGTAATTGTGGGTTTAAAGTACGAGAGAGAGAGTGTAAAGTAGAGGAGATAAGACGGGCGTTGATTTTGAAAGTGAGGAGAGAGAAAGTGAAATTGCGCTTAAATTGCATTGGGTTGTGCCCGAGATCATGGTCATTACACAGCTAGTGATCTCGTTGAAATTTTTTTTTAAATTCTAACAAATGTCATGACTATTTAAGACCAGTGATCTGTTCCGTAAAAATAAATAAATAAATTTGAAACACTACTAACCTTGATCACGGCCATTACACAGGCCATGATCCTCTCGGATTTAGGAAAATTGATCTAGAGCTTTATAATGATGGTGATCGAATCTGAGCGTTTTGAGTCCATGTTTTTGCCATTGTCATGGTCGTTATTCATCGATACGGCCCTTATCATGGCCATTACTAATAAAGGGATCTCCAACTTTTGTAGCACTGCTGCCCCACAGGCATGATGGGGGTGGTTATCCTCTTTGATCGCAAATCCCTTTTTTTTTTTTTTTTTGCATTGTTAAATCAGTTGTCCCCATCTACACTTTGTCTATCTCCTCCTTTACCTACCTTATCTCGAACTTGCCTGAAAATTTTTAGATCTCTATCAAAATAAATAACATGCACTACATTAGATCCTACTAAACATAAAATTAAACTACAAATATATCTAAATTATATATTAAAAAAAACATAACAAAACAAAACAAACTTAAACTAAACATGGGTTGCCTCTCATGAAGTGCTTGTTTAACGTCATCAGCTCAACGTGAAAGTGTTTTACATCCAAATTAGCTAATAGGAGCCTTCCCTTGCTCCTTAAGGTTTAGCTCTGTATTTTCCAGATGTGACCCTTGAGTTCTTTCATATGGCATCTTAGCTATCTGACCAATTTGTATTTTCAAATTACGGATAGATGCTTTGTGATTCCTCAAAATTGCTTCAGTGGTCTACTAGCATGCATCTGAAGTCTTTATGAACTGATTGAGAATTTCCTTTAATGACATTGGTCTAGGCTGATGGGGAGGTGCTGGTCTTTGAAATCCATGAGCTTGACCAATTTGGTTGCTCCATTGAAAATTTAGATGGTTCCTCTAACCCAGGTTATATGTGTTACTATATGGGTCGTTACAGGGTTGGTTAGGATTTCCCATGTAGTCAACCTGCTCTACTTGATTAACCTCTAATGCGCTTGCCAAATATTACTCTAACAATGCTAAAGCCTTACTCTGACCCATGGTTAGACTATTAAGCTTCTGTGCCAAAATCTCTGCCTTATGTGCTAAAGCGGAAGTGTTGTCCAACTCATGCTTCCTGGCCGACCTTTTCTCTTTAGTTCTTGAAAATGACCACTGATAATGGTTGTTCAGCATGTCTTTGAATAACCGTATGCATTTCCTAAATGACTTATTGTCTAGGATTCTTATCATTTCCCAAGGGATACCCTAAATATGGTAGTCCATCACATACAATATTAAATCTTAAGAATGACTACCTTAGTTACATGAAAGTCTCGATATCATATGTAAGGCGTACAACATGGTAATAGGAGCCGTCGGTGGGAAATGTAATTTAAGCAAGTAATAGAAAGCATATAAGAATCTAGATAAACATTAACCTACATAATATAGTTCATAAGTTCATTTACAAAAGCCTTAGGGGCATTCCCCTTCTAAATATAGTCCAAGGATCGAAACACACGTATTAAGTCTTTATAATAAACTTAAATAACTTCACCAAAAGATTTTAAAGGAAGTCCGATCTAAGTCAGTGATTAGATTTCGCCCAAAAACTCCCAAAAAATGACTTACACGGATAAACAAAGATCGTAGGTACAAAAGTAAGTGCTCTTGCACATACAAAAATCTATAGGGGCGTGAGCATTACGAGCTTAGTGAGAATATTCCCGGTTTAACATACTCAGAACAAATTGTCAAACAAGTTTAATTATTCAAGCAAGTGAAATGCAACAAACACATGAGCATACAAGACATATGGTTTTCCACGAACCATATGTTAAATGAATTTATGCCCTTCATTTGGGGTTAGGTATACCGGTCAATTACGGCTAACTATAAAATTTACAGTTTTTACCAGCTACTATTTGCTACATGTAGATACTATCGATTATACCAACCACCACTATCATACATTCGTCCTACCGAACGTATAACAACAAATGCGATGAGACTCTACTCGTGAAATGCATGAATCAATTTTATTGAAAGTCTAGCATTTAGTTATTTAATTTACAAGTGATCATACAAGTTTCACACATTCCAACATTGTAGTAAAACATACGATTTATTGTAAAAACTTCAAAACTCGATATGCTTAACATCAATTCACCAAGCAATATAAATCGCATGCACTTTTGCATTTTATCTTTTGCCTAATTCTAGTGCTACTAAACTACAAGCACAAACATGAGTATTGTAAAATAAGCGAAAGTTAACTCACTCGGCCATATCGAGACGGTAGCTCCTTTAATCAAATAATCCTTGGGGTAGCAAACGCCGTCGTCTTCGTTTCCTAAACAAAGGAAATACCCAAAATGAGTATTCCATGGAATTCCTACTCAGATTTTCTAACTCTAGCTTGTAGTTGCGGTAAAATTTGTATTGGTGGAAATTCTAACTTAAAATGGTCATAACTTGCTTATTTTAACCCGGAATTTCGCATATTATATGTCGTTTTCTACCTACTGGAAAAGATCTATAAGTTATTTTTATTAAAATAGGTCGTTTTGGTCCCAAAATAGAAGGGGACAGAACAGATACGAAAATTCCCAGCTTTTAAAAATATAATTTTCCAAACTTTCCTTCATCCAAAAACTTTTAAACAGATATATGGATATTTATATAGTTGAAAAATCCTTTGAATATATATATACTGACATTTTATGCATGATTTTTGTGGTGGTGTCTTTGTAAACCCCCGGAAAATTTTAGTAAATAATTCCAAAATAAACATTGAAGATAAACTCTAAAAATGACTCCAAATTAAAATCAAACTTCGACTAGTCGTAAATTACGAACGAATCCAAGAATTTCTTAATTTTGAGAAAATGAAAATCCTTATAAGTAAAATAAGAACTCAATAGTCTTTAAATCCAAAACCACTACGTATTAGAAATTCTATACGTAACTCTGACTTATAAAATCGAGTAATATAGAACTCAAAAACAAATTATTAAAAGTAAATAACGATAAACCTTCGGAAATAAAAACCCAATTCAAGAATTCTGAAAACGTTAATAGATATTAAATACTTACAAAAATAAAATTTAAAATAAATTTCTCAAACTAAATGTGTTGTATAAACATAAACCCTCAGTTTCCAAATTAGCAAAGATCTAAACCGGAAAATTACTCGGGAACCCTAAGTGGAATATAGTAGTTTAGTCCAGTAATCTCACGCTCTTAACCCTAAAGGCCGAGGTGTAGTTTAAGTGTGTAGAGTATATCGTAGTAATATAAGGTCGCTTAAAAATATCATATTGGTAAATTTTTGACCTATTTCGAACCCATTCGGATTCGGACTTGGAAAAGCATGCCCGGGGCTCGAGATATCAAAAATATACCATTAATATCGTTAGACTCATATTTTCATAAGGATTTCAAAAATATCATTTTTATAATTTTTCGATAACTAAAAATATCTGATTTTGCGATTATATTCGTATTTCTTTACTACTAGTAATTAACTAGTCTTTTGCACTATTCACTATTATTCGTTACACAATTTCACTATTCTCGTAAACCCTTATATTTTTAGATAAATATTTTATACATCATAGAAAATTCCGTTTTTCCAAAATTTAGTTCGTTTTGGGTTTTTACAGGATCAGTTTCTGTTTAAGACCCGATACTAAAAATAAAATAAATTAATTTAATAATTAAAAAATAATTTTTATTTTCATAAAATAACTCTTTAGAATTTTTCGGGTTATAAAATATCATTTATAGCTCATATTCCCATATTTTGATCATAACTTATTTGATAATTCACTAAAATAAATTAATTATTTATCTTATTTTAATTATGAAAAATCTGCTACAAAAATTTGGAATGCATTTTCTATTTTTTTATTTCTATTTTATTTATAAAGAAAGTACTCTTATAAACCCATACCTATAGTACACCTTTCACACATCACTTCTTTTTCACTTCAATCTTTCTACACTTCACTCATCACTTCATGGTAGATTTTTTACCTCTTTTTATTGCCTTTTTTTCCTTTGAAACACTCCTCAAATTGATTAAAATAAACCTATTTTAATCCTTCTTTAATAAGCAACACATACACTTAGTTACACATTACAATTTCAAGTCAAAAACCAACCAAATTCCCTCCCTCTCTTTCCCAAAAATCACCCTAGCTATGGGTTGTATTGGCTGACCATTTCTTTTTTTTTTTTTTCTACTTCATTTTAAAGTGTCTTTAACTCCTCTTATCTTTCTATATACACCATCTCTCATTCACACATTAACCCTTTATCATTCTTACAATTTTTCCTCTCTATATTCCTCTCTTTCTATCTTCATTTTCTCTTGTTCTTACAAGAGAATCTTGCTGCCCCTATTCTTTAAATAAGCTCCCACATATATTTCTTGAAGATCCTTAGGTAAAACTCTTATCCAAGGCTTCAACAGATGATATAGGTGAAGTATAGTGAGAGTTTCATGCATTAAATGACCTTCTATAAGCTTAAAAGCTAAGGATGATGATGCCAAAATGAAACACTCATCTTATCCATGATTATTCTATTGTAATATTATTATTTTTTTTGCTAACAATGGTTATATTTTGTAGAACTAACTTTTTATGTAACTTTGATTATGTTTATGTTTAGATCTATGAGTTTATAGTTTACTACCATGGATTTCTTTTATATTTATGTTCATAGTAAATGTAGATCTTAGTTTTACTTGAAATAATGAAGGCTTAATGGGTATATATCATCAAGACCTCATTTTGTATAGTTCAAAGGTGATTTTCAAAGATTATTTTTTAAAATAAAATTCTATTTTTGGATCTAGACAAAGGCATAACTTAAAAACATGTTTTCCAACTCAAAAATGAAGTTTTTATTCAAGATATGAAAGGATCTTAAAATAGGATATGTAAGGGATGAATTTTCATAAATTTAGATGGATTTTATCAAAAGATATATTCAAAAACAAATTTTGTAAATTTGGATCTCAACCAAGACCAATTTTGGAAACTCATTTTTCAACACCAAAATGAAGGATTTGTTTAAAAAATGAAAGACTTATGGAATAGGTATCAATAGGAGATGTTTTTTATAAGTAAATGATAGATCTCAAAATAGGAAGAGATTACAAAGTATAAAAATTGAGTTTTATCCTAACCTTGTAAAATTCGAATGGTTTCAAGACCATGCCTTAAAAACCCTTTTATCAACTCCAAAACATGTGTTTTATATGAAAAATGGAGAGTATAGGTCATAGATATCATCAAGTAATGATTTTTATAAGTTGAAATGGGATTTGTTAAGAAAAATATGTAGAACAAGGAGTAGAAATAAAGTAGAAAAATTTGAGTTACTTGTCATTTTAAGATATTCTTAATAATGGAGTAATGGCATGAAAACACTTACTTTCCAAACTCAAAATAGAAGTTTTATTAAAGAAATGAAGTCCTTAGTGGCTAGGTATGGTTGAGCCTTAAGTTTCTAAGTATCAAATGAGCTTACTTAAAGGAATCACCACAAAAATAATTTTACAAAATTCGGATTTTGGGATGAACCATATTTAAAAACATGTTTACAAAGTGTAAAATGGTAATTTTTGTTGAAAAATAAAGGCCTTAAGGAATATACATAATGAGGATTTAATTTTAACAAGAATAAATAAATTTTATCAAGGAGTTTTTCTAAAAACAAGTGGGAATTGTAAAAAATACAAGTTAGCATTTCTAAGTTGATTTTTCATAAAATCTTACAAGGAAAAAGTTTTCTAAAAATTTCTTTTATTAAATATCATCAAGAACATGTACATATATATCTCATGAAATATCATTTATGATAGTAACTTGTCCATATTGCATGTATACTTACTTTGGATAGTAGAAACTTCATAAGCTTTCACAAAATCAACTTTCTAAATTGGTTTTCGCTACTGATCTGAACTGATTAGATCTTTTCAAAGCTTCAAAGTTTTCAAAGCTTAAATATGATATTATAATTAGATAGATGTTTCGAAGTAGATAGAAATCGGTATATAATTTGCTAAATTTCGAGTTAAAATACTCATTTGGGTATTTCTTTCCTTATGTGACTTTGATTTTGAGGATTCATTGCCACCCGACTATTACGATTAAAAGACCGGAGTCTAATGGACATATAAGTTTTCCTCTTATTTTGTTACCTTGTTTATACTTGTAGCTAGTTGCATTAGAATTATAAGAACAAGATAAAAACCGATATAAATGGCGATGGGATAGATAATGAGACTTTGATGTATGTATGCCAAAGAATACTCAAGCATATGGAAACCATGAATCAATTGGATAATTGTACCGTTCATATTGTTTTTGTTTATGTGTATGATATTGGTTGGTCACTCTAAAGAATGTATGAATAATTTGACCTAAGCAAAAACAAATTGGTCATGCATCACATTGTCAAGTTGCATTTAGTAGCATGCTACTCCAACGCAAGAAGATCAGTATAGTCCGAGGTCACATTTGGAGAATGAGACCCAGTATCAGAGTTCATTCATAGGGAACTAAAGCGCACCAGGGATGTATCCCCTGTATGAGCTTAGCTAAGTCGATTGCTATGAGCCTGGGGGGCTTGGGGACTAGTAGTAGGTCGTGTAGACTTTCAATACCATCCCTAACCCTAGATACGGAGGGCGTAAATCCGTTTTGTGTACGGGTTTCGGATATCCATACATAATTATCTGCTCATGTGTTTGTTCATGCATAGCATATAGATGATTTATAGCTTGCTTGTTATGTTACGAAATTAAGGAAACTCTCACTAAGCTAGTATAGCTTATACCCCAATAGATGTTTGAATAAACAAGTTGATGGGAGAATGCTACCTGGGAACCGAGACGGTTGGAGCCGAATATGACTTCGAGATTCCGGTAGGAAGTAAGGATACTTGAAGATATTAGCTAGGTCTTGTAAATTGCTTTGTAATAGTTTTATGTAGTGAAATCTTTTGATGAATTGTAATTGAAGTATAGTGAATTATATTTCCTTTACATTGTTACTCAAGTTGTATCAATATAAAATGTATCACTCCGATGCGTCTCATCCATATATTAGACGCCTTGTACATAGTATGAAAGCCTTCGCGTGACTGAGGCGGTCATTCCTAGGCTTTAATATTGTGTACGGCGGACTGCCATGTTTAGTGTACCCTTCGGGACGTGACCGTTTCAACTTTGATTTTTTATAAAACAATTTGTCTTTAAGGGTTTAAAAGATAGAAACTTGGAAATTTTCCCTTTTCAGTTGTTGAAAAGAAACTTAAAAATTTTTGGGTCATTAAAAGTGGGTGTTTTCTTATTAAGATTTCATTTCCTAACTTTTTCAAAGATAATCTAATTTTTTCATAAACTTGGTTTTCTTAAGATACCTACCAATTTTAATTTCTAGTGGTTAAAAATTAATTTTCCAAAATTTTTCTTAAGTGGTTGGTGATCTCTAATGTTTTAAGTTGTGTCACATGTATATTTCCTCTTTATGTTTAATTTCTCCTACTTCTTGGTAATTAAGTTTATCATCTTTAAAACTTTCTTTCTTTGACAAATTTCATTTATCCAAGTGAGCTTATAATCTAGCGAGTTGATTTTTATCTTAACTTTGAAAACTTATTTAGTTTTTAATAGATGTTATAAAGACGGAAAAGTTCTTATATGTAGGTTTCTATGAGAGATTTGTATAACAAAGATTTATTAGTTTTAAGGTCTAAACTAATGCTTTCATGTCAAAATTTTGAAAAGTGTGTGTATTTACATTAGTTAATTTCTTGAAGAATTCTTCATTATTAATACTTTAAAATTTATGATTAGCTTGTCTAGGCTTTTGAAAATAATCTATTAAAAACAATACTAAGTTTTTTTGTTGAAAAATCCTTTGTTAAGTGACAAGTATACATCAAGAAATTTGGTTTACTTTTCTTTATTAAAGAAAGAACTCATTTTTATTTTTATTAAGACAACAACATTTCAACCATGCATGAATATGATTATGTAGTAATGAATAAGGTAAGAATAATATATAATAAGATAGAAAGAGATATAATAAGCAAATAAACATAATAATATAGTCAAGTATAGGGAGCCTTAGCTTCATTGAAGCAATCTGGAACTAAGAAAAGACTAGTTCCAAAAAGAAAACGTAAAGAAAGAAAAGGAAAAAACATAATAAGAGCATAATAATAATATAAGCATAATAGTAAATGCATAATAATAAAAAACATAATGTATGAACAAGAACAAATCATGAACATAATGTTACTTTCTTAACCTTCATGAATTTTTAGAAACTACACACTACGTTCATGCTAAGTTACATGAACATAAGAAATTATCTATTAACAATATCATGACATAAAAATGTATGGTATGAACAAGAACAAAGTATAAATATATTGTTGCGTTCTTAACCTCCATGGGATTTTAGAAAACACACATTATGTTCATACCAAGTCACATGAACATAAGAAAGGTTTAGTACATTTATCTATGGGTTAGAAGAAGAAGAAGAAAAAATTTGTAGAGATGAAATTTATGGAGATAGATTTTGTGGTGGTATTTTGAGAGAGTTTTGGTAAGGAAATGAAGTGTGTAAAAGAAATAGAGAGAGATGGGGTATTTATAGGAAAAGTGGAGGGTAAATTACATGTAATAAAATAAATTGAAAAAGAAAGATATAGGGAAAAGAGGAGGGAGGGGGGGTCGGTGCTAAAAGGGAGAGATAGAGAGTGAGTTTCATTTTTTTGTATTTTTGTTAATGAAAAGTAATTAAGATATGAGATATGAGAGATGTTAAGTTGTATTGGAAAAGAAAAAAGTAAGAAATAGGTATATAGGTAGTAAGAATAGGTAGTAAAAAAAACATAGAAATAGGTAAATAGTAATGAATAGTAGACAAGAAAAATTAATATCAGTAGTTAAGAAAAAACGTGTAAAAGTACGATATCTAATATTTTTAGTTATCGAAAAATAATAAAACTAATATTTTTGAAATCCTTACATTATTACAAGCCTAATGCTGTTATCGAAATATTTTTACTATTTTAAGCCCCAGGACACATTGTTCGAAAAATAATCTCATTTGGGTTTGGAACAATTTAAATTTTGATGAATTTCATCTTTTTAGGCTTCCCTATATTATTACAAATTATAGTTCACAATTATCTCAATTTTATTATTATAGGGTTAAGAGCATAGGATTGTCGAATCTAAACACTAGAATTTAATATAGCTTTTGTTGACTTTTTAGGGTTTTCGGTTAACCTCTAATTCTAGGGTTTAAGCATAAACTTAGCATGAAATTCAAGGGTTTACACTTCGACCAACACCCGCATCAATGAGTTGCTTGGTGGTGTAGTCCAGACCGTTATAAAAGGTCTAAACTTGATGCCATTCTAGAAGCCCATGATGGGGATATTTCCTTAACAGATGTTTCCATCTCTCTCAAGCTTCATACAATGTCTCTAAGTCTATCTGTCCAAAGGATGGTATATCTGCTCTTAACTTAATCATCTTTGGTGGTGGGAAATATTTTCTCATGAACAAATCTACCATCTCCTGCCAAGTGTCAATGGAATTCCTTACCATGGAGTTTTGCCACTATTTAGCATTTGATCTTAATGAGAATGGGAATAGTTTGAGGCGGATGGCATCCTCCAAAACACCACTTATCTTGAATGTGTTGTAGATTTCAAGAAATTGCTATAAATGGGTATTCAAGTCTTCATCACTAAACCCGTCGAATTGAACACACTGCTGGATCATCTAGATGACACTCAACTTTATCTCAAATGTGTTTACTGAACCTCTAGGTCAAGGAATGCTGGTACTAGCCCATCCAAATTGAGCCTACAATAATCCATGATCGTTATCTAAGTCGTAAGCGGATTGAGTCTTGGCTCATTCATAGGAGGTAACTCATTTTCATCCCCCCTATGTGGTGGTTGTAAACCCTTGAAAATTTCATAATTCTTAGGAAATAATCCTAAGGGTCAAACACCGGAATCGAAACCCTAAAAAATCAAACCAAGTTAAAACTTAATTCTAAATAAGATCAAAAATGAGATTTCTTAATCTGAGAAAGAGAGAACCCTCAAAAACAAAATAGAAAATCCAATTATCGGTTGAATCAACATCCATACATCAATCAAATCACCTAACCGTTTCTTAACACGCAAATCAAGACAATATATCCAAATAACGCTTGACAACGAAATGATAAGATCTTAAATCCCTCGGTAAACTTCAAAATCAGAAATTTCAATTTTCACCAAAAGTCAAACTAAGTCAAGTCATAACTCTAGACTCGGTTAAACGATCCTGAGAACTAAAAACTATTAAATAAACACAAATAAAATAAGATAAACCTTAGATATCAAGCTAAAAATATAAAACGGTCAAAACTCCAAAATTGTATGATCATACGAATAACTCAACAAAACCGGAAGTCAAACTGGAACCTTAAAAGTCAACAAAGCTTACAACAAATTCTAGTATTTAAGATCCGGCAATCCCGCGCTCTTAAATCCTAAACAACGAAATAAAAATAATTATTGATAATAGTTTGTAATAATATAGGAAAGCTTAAAAATATCAGATTCACAAATTTCTAGTGTCCTTGGGATAAAAACGAGATCAGTTCTCGAAAAGTGTGTCCGGAGCTCGGAATATTAAATATATTCCAATAACACCAAAAGACTCGTAATTAAACAAGGATTTCAAAAATATCAGTTTTAGAATTTTTCAGTAACTAAAAATAACAGACATAACTCGTTTATGCGTATTTTTATTATTACTGGTATTTTATATGTCTAGTCCACTATTCATAGTATTATTCCTACTATTTATTACTATTTCACTATCACTATTTTTTTTACACCTATTTCTTACTGCCTACATACCTATTTTCTTACACTTTTACATTTCCAATACATCTTATATCAAATCATATCTTACATATTAATTATTTTCTTACAAAATACAAACAAATCAACTCACTCTCTCTTCCCTTTCCTCGTGGCCGGCGCTAGTACCCTCTCTCTCCCTCTCATTTATTTTTCTTTTTTAATTATTTTATTACATCAAAAATTCACTCCAAAAATTCTATAAATACCCCATCCCTCCTTCATTCTTTCGCACAATTCATTATACTACCAAAACTCTCTCAAATTCACTACACAAACTCTCTCCACAAAATTTTCCTCTACCAAAATTCTCTTTCAGCAAATACTCACAAAATTTCTCTCTACAACTACCATTTCTCAATAAACCACATAACCACATAACCATACATTCACTACCATCTTCAAACCACATAAACACTTTAGGTAAAAATTTCTTCCAACCATTTAGTTATCTATGCCATGTAACTTAACATGACTATGGTGTTGTTTTGAAACTCATATGAGTAGTAAAAGCAACAACATGTTCATGTTTTGTTCTTGCACATGAACTCCTATTTTATTATGTTGTTATGTTGATTTTATTATTCATATCTAACTAATATATTTATGTATTTATATATATAATCTTTAGAGCATATAAGCTCACTTGTTATTTATTTAATTTCATGCCTTATAATTTATTTATTTCATGCTTTGTAATTTATTTATTTCATAGTATTTCCTTAAAACTAGTCTTTCTAGTCTTAGACTTGTCCATATCAAGTCAAAACAATCTTTTATTTATTTTCTTTAATATTTTGAGACTAGTCCATTCTTAGTCCTGGGATGCCTTGATGAAGTTAAGGCTCCTAATACTTGACCGGGATACCTTGATGAAGCTAAGGTTCCCAATACTTGATATTTTATTTTCTTGCTTATCAATTGTTTCTAGTATTTGCTTATGTTCTTATTATTTTACATGCTCATAATACTTGCATCTACATAATGATATTGTCTCAACTAATTTGAAATTAGAATTTTACCTTACTAAAGGAACTTAAAACCAAATTTCCTATTATGTGATTTGTCACAAAATAATGAAGTTATTATCAACAACATAAAAATAAAGTAATACAAGTTTTCTCAAGTTTTTCCCAAATAACAAAGATAACTTTACCAAAGAAACATAAGGAATAAATATTTTCTTTGTATATTATGGTAACCTAAGTTTTAGTAAAATAATTTGTTAATATTCAAAGTTTTTACAAAAAGCTTAAGATTTAAACTCTTTTTCACTCCATAACAAAGCTAAGAAACAAACTAGTTTTCAAAGTTAAGATGAATTCAATCCATAAAGTTATAAACCCACATAGGAAAAATAATGATTTTCAAATTTCTAAAGAAAAAACTTGTTTTCAAATAATATAAACAAGATAAGATTAAAAACAAAGGGGTTTTATCAATAAAGAAAATTCGTTTCAAAGGAAATAAAAGAACAAGTTTTAGAAAACAAAAACTTATATTTTAAAATAATAAATATAAGAAGACAAGACTCATTTTCTAAAATCATTATAAATACAAAAAGGTTTTCAACAATTTAATACACTTTTGATAAATTTGATCTTTTATCACTAGAAGTAAAACTTATGAAAGACTAAGGTTAAAAGAAAATTTACTTGTTTTTGGAAAAAGAATGAAGAAAATAAAATAAGAATATACTCATTTATAACAACCTAGGAAAATATAAAATTTCTTCAAATACTTGAAAAGAAATTATCAAAGTTAAAGTTTTAACAACTCGAAATGAATTGTTTTATGAAATAAATTGTTGAGACACTACCATTTGAATTTTTTTGCATATAAAGTGAGCTTACCTATATACTCAAAGTATTTATCAAATATATATTTATATTTATATATATTATATATATATTGTTACAAAAGGATTTTCTTTAAAATGAAGATTGAGTTAGCAAATGGTTTTACAAAAATCTAGAAATATTCGTTTTAAATCTATACCCAATGTTTTCGGAACCTAAATGACCTATATGACAAAGATAACCTTAGAAATGGATAGATCTTTTCGAATAGATAGAAATCGGTATATTATATGCGAAATTTCGAGTTAAAATGAGCAAGTTATGGCCATTTTAAATTGGAATTTCATTCTATACGATTTTGACGAACATAGTGAGATAGAATTAGAAAGTTTAAGTAGAATTTCCACGAAATACTCATCCCAGGTATTTCTTTTGTCTAGGTGATGAAGGATATGGGAAAACCCTTCCTGAGGATTACTACCACTAAGAAGATTGCAAAATGGATGAGTCAGTTATTCCTCTTAATTTCGTTACCTTGTTGTGCTTGTAAAGTAGTGGCATTAGTATACTAAGGGAAGATAAAAATGGATATGTATGGGGATTCAAGATATGTATATATGTGATTCCTTAATTATGCGTGAAATGAGAATTAAGAATATCGCAACTTCAAACTGCCTGTTTAAGTATTTTTGTTTACTTACTTGTATGACTGTTTATTATTTGCTAAATTGATTGATCGAGTCACATCTCTTTCGGAAGGCTGCTACTCCTACACGTAGAGTTGGATTGGCTGTGATCGTACGGTGACACGAGCCATGTTCCTTCCTAGAGAATCCAAATCTCCCGGGGAATGCGACTCCAGGTTCGGAGTCGAGCCAACCAAACGCTGTAGGTGAGAACCTGGGGACTAGCAGTAGAAGATCGAGGATCTTCAACCTCGATTCCCTAACCTTCGATACAGAGGGGTAAATCCGTTCTATATATGATTTTCAAATAACTATATATATTTGCATAGTCACGTGATTGTTGCATTGTATGCATAACATATGTGTGAAAATCTAAATGAACTTATTTGAAAATATAGTACAAATGAAAAGGAATATCTCACTAAGCTAGTTGTAGGTTATACCCCTATAGATTTTTCTAAAACAGGTATAACCGTGGCTTAAATTGAGGATCATGATGTTAAGGAAGTCATGGAGGGATGTTAAGCTTCTATGAAAGAAATGGGAACATAAGATGAAGTAATTTTGTAAGGTTCTTTATATGTATTGACTTATATTATTAATGTTATGTTGATTCCAAGATGTATATTTATTTAAAGACAATAGAGGGATATACCCCTAAGAATTGTAACTTGATATGTTTATATTTTATGATAAGTATTCTCTTTGCATTGTTACTTATTTATTATCAATATAAATTGCGCTACTCCGATGCATTCCCTTGGTTGTGATGTACGCCTTGTACATGATATGGAAGCCTTTGCGTAACTGAGGTAGTCAATCCTAGGCTTTAGTATTGTGTACAGTGGACTGTCACGTTTAGGATACCCCTCGAGGCGTCACAGTGGTGGTGGATTCATGCTCAGTAGTGAAACTTCTTCCACTCTACCATTTAGATTCAAAGCACCAGCAACAGCCGGTGGGTCTCCAACAATACCTTCCATCTGTAAAGATTTTGATCTTTCTCTTCTAACATGGGGAGGTGACCTTTCAATAATTTCCCTTATCTTCTTTAAATTCTTTTTTATTATCTTCTCGCGTTCCAAATCGAAATCAGCAAGTTTGGAGTTGCAACTTCGGCTCATAAACTGTAAATCAACAAATAATTCAGTATCAACACAAGTTTTAAAATAGTAAAACAAACAAAAAAAAATGCTAGATGCACATGAACCCTTAATTTTCCTAATGATAAAGCCTTTCCCTGGCAACGGCGCCAAAAACTTGATTGTCTCTAATTAGAGCTACTAAGTCTTTAAATTTATAAACCTATTTTCTCCCCTTCACTCAGTTTGACAGGCAACTATACCTATCATTATTTAGTATGAGTAACTATAAGGTCGTCTCCATAAGGAACGAATTACAAACACTGATATTGATTAAATTTTCTATTATCTAGCAATCGAATAATTAAGATCAATAATATAAATGAAATTCAATTAACTAAAATAATTACTAATACAAATATGTGCATTAACGTAATTAACAAATTAAAGTTATTCTAATAATCAACAACACATCAGACTTGCTTCACCAATGAATTAACATGTACTACAACACTAGTATTTGTTGTGTCTTTCCTAACTGTTGGATGCTGCCAATTGGATCAATATCTCTCTCGAGTCTATTGAACCCTAATCCTGACCTTGTCAAACCAGAATCTCTTCCTAGTTAACAACCAGCTAAGATTGCATTAATAATGTAATCCCAATGCAATTGCTAATTACATGCAGAAGATTTCACAACCCTATCTCTAAGAGTCATGAACAATCCCTCTCTATAGCCTAGATCTATTCCATAGGTAGATCTCTCAATCGCATTATATGGAAATTCGATCTAATCATAAGTTGTGCACTACCTAGAATTTGAATGCTTTAACACACTATAGAGATTCGAGAAATCAACAACAATAGACAGTTAATCCATGCATGTATACGTTAAACACAGCTACATAGGCCCCTAACAACTACTCACACATGATGCAACAGAGCAATATAACAAGATGAAAGTAAAACTTAAGAGAAAATAACATGAAAACAACCCTTAATAGAATGATTCACTTCAAGATCTTGATAGAATAATTCCTCATTATTGATACAATAAAACTCTATTATACTACAGGAACTTCTACACAAGTACAAGATGACAGATGGATTTTTCCACCAAAAGTGATATCTAAATCCTAATGATTTTTTCACTTTGTAATGTTTCGCCCAAGTATTTATATGTATCGGTACATCTGTTCGGCAACGATGGATGTCATTTACCTTTCAATCTCTTCCAGAAAGGCACTTAAATCTAAAATGGCGTGAAATTATTTAGGCAATAACCATCTTTACGGTCGTTACATGGCCCATTATCCTTTCAAAAGTAGTTATCCAGGGTAGATCATACTAGTGATCTCCTCGGATCACAAATTAACCACTTAAAACCACATAATTGACTTGGATTAACCGCTACAAAATGGTTCCCCTATTGGATCCAACCGTATTGAAGGTCGTTATCTTCACTGAGCTTCGTCCAATCCCCTTGAATAATGTCTGTATCAAGCTCTTAGCATAAGTCAGCAAGGATCACTACCTTGGCAACTTCCATATCATAGGTTGTTATTTCCACTATAGTCCTTTCATCTTCAACGAATAATGATCATATCACATAATCCTGCAAGCTTCGAGAAGATCACCCCGAGGTTACAATTGTATTGGAGGCCATGATCTCCTCTATGGGTAATTTTCTCTTTTTCTCTCCTTTGTCATGCCCATTTTTGTCTCTTAAATAAATATTCGAGACAGTCACTAGCTTCATAACAAGCATGACTTTGCCTGGTTAACATCTTCCACTTCAACCCTTGCTCAATTTGAACAAATGTTGATGTTTCTTCTTTTTAGACTTTAAATGAATATATTTCTAATTAAGTATCAATTCTCTTACATTAAGCATGAATTAAAGAAATATACAACCATAAATTAACCCTAATATATATGGTAAATTAGCCCTGTCACTAGCCCTACAGGAACTAAGTAGGTATCAAAGCATGTTGCTTAATAAGAGTTGGCCTAAAATGATAATACTTAGTGAAGTTTTTGAAATCTAAGCGAAGTTGAGAATATATTATATGTGCATTTATAAATAGTAAATGAGTTTGAAAATAGTTACTCCTTCCTTAGTTATTTGGGTCTCTTAGGCATGAAATACTTGAGCCGGTCCTTCTGTTGGGTTTCCATAGGGTTTTAAAATTATAAAGATCAAATCTTTCACAGCGGAATTCAAAAAGAAAACCCTAACCCAGTATCCATGTGTATTGATCAGATTAAAACAAAACAAATAGTTTGATTTCGTACCTCTAAAAGCTTGAAACTTGAAATCAATTTGCAGATCAGATTTGTACGTACCGAAAAATCACAATACCCTCTACAGTGTCCACACGAACGAGCACTCTTCAAAAGGATCCTTTACGTGCTAGCGTGATCTAGACCATTTCTAGATGATATTGGGATTTTCACGCACGACTCTTCGTGCTTCACTCTTTAAGATTTGTAGATTTTCTCTGCCAGTCTAATGTCGACAGACAAGTCGTTAACCCTAAAAAGATCTCTTTATGTGCCTTTTATACTAATGTCATTCTCACATGAGTAATGACATTAGTGCCCCTTAATCTAATTAGGGATAATATTTCTTAAAATATAATTCTTGCACACAACAATGTAATAATTTATTATTACTCTCAATAATAATAAATTATTATCCCTACAAGACATTAAATTTAGCCTATGATCCTTTAATTTATTATTATTCTTAATAATAATAAATTATTATTCCCACAAGACATTAAATTTAGGCCATGATCCTTTAATTTATTATTATTCTTAATAATAATAAATTATTATTCCCACAAGACATTAAATTTAGTCATGATCCTTTTGACTTTCTTTTGTGTGACCCTGTAGGTTCACTTAATGTTGGCAATTGACCTAAAACAATTTAGTCAACAAAACATAAGTGGCCTCTAGCAAGACATTATGTTTACCCAAATTAAGTGAAGATCGGTGATCCGATTTTTACCTAATCCATAACTTATGTCATTATCCTTTTGTCACATGATATTAGATTGAACATAAGGCATGGATAGTGTCATCCTTATATCGTTCAATCTTATCATTTCTCGATTTCTAAGTAAACTGATAAAAACAAATGAAATTGATCACACTATCAATTCATTTGAGCACGGCCATGCATTTCTCAGTCTCACTCATCGAGGGGCCCAGAGATATCTCTCTCACAACGAGAGGACAAATCCCATCTTAATCACTCAACTTCCTCTACATGATTTACATTATGCCCAATCTCAACCTTTATAATTATCTGGTTAAAGACAACGTTTGATTGAGTTGAAACATAATATTCCTCATGTTGGAATCCATGGTGATTTCAGGTCTGAGGATACGATGACATTTTATTTTGAGAATCACTTATGACACTAATCCATGTAGTGATCTCAAAGCGGTCAGTCCAGTACATAGTTCTCCAACATGTACCTATGAGTTTGATTTGTATCTCCATACAAATAAACATCCCATGATTATCAGTCAAACCTCATACTAGATTTAATTCATTATTGTTCCCACAATAATGAGCATCTAGGGACATTTAGAATAATTAAATTATTCACGGATCCTATTATAAAGTAAACATGCAAACAATATAATAGAAATGTTTATGAATGACAATATCCAGTAATTGGCTAGGGCACAATCACCAACAATCTCCCACTTGCACTAGGCCAAATCATACATGTATCTAATACCCATTGACCTAGTATGATGATCATGCTTTTGCCTGCAAGAAGCTTGATAAGTGGATTAGTAATATTGTCATTTAGTTGATACTTTGCATATCTTCACAGCATCTGATGTTGTTATACACTCGGTTTTTCTTATAGAATCTGCTACGTATTCTGCTTTGAACTTTTCAAGCTTACTTACCTCCATTGAAAAGAAAAATATATCAGATTGTGATATAAAATCATCCTTGTCAGATTGGAAACTAGCATCCGTGTAACTATTTACAACTAGCTCGTCTTCCAATCCTCCATCTATCAAGAATGCATCTTTAGTTCTTCTTAAGTACCTAAGAATATTCTTGACTGTGTTCAATGAGGTTCACTAGGATCTAACTGGCATTTACTGGTTATGCTTAATGCATATGACACATCTGGTCGAGTGCATAACATGGCATACATGATTGATCCAATAGTCGAATCATAAAGAGTCTTACTCATGTGATCTTGCTCATCATTTGTCGTTGGACATTGAGTCTTGCTCAGATTTATATCATGTGACATTGGCAAGAATCCCCTTTTGGAAACTTATACTGAACCTATTCAGTACTTTGTCTATATATGCACTCTGACTTAGGCCAATAAGCTTTCTAAATCTATCCCTATAAATCTTGATGCCTACAATATAGGCAGTCTTACCTAAGTCTTTCATTGAAAAACATTTTCTTTAAGACTTGACATTCTGCAGGGTAGGAATGTTGTTTCCAATGGGCAATATGTCATCTACATATAGCACTAGAAAGACTATTGCACTCCCACTAATTTTTCTTGTAAATATAAGGTTCATCTTCATTTTTGATGAAATCAAACTATTTGATCGGTTCATCAAAACAAAGGTTCCTACTCTGGGATGCATGCTTCAGTCCATAAAAGGGATCTTTGAAGTTTGCAAACCTTCACAAAATCCTCAGGATGAACAAACCCTTCAGGTTGTGTCATGTACACATCCTTAAGTAGGTTTCCATTAAGAAACGTTGTTTTGACATCCATTTGCCAAATCTCGTAATTCGGACCCAACATGGCCTCTTGGTAGGTAGTGAGCTCATTTTGATCCATAAGCAGCACATCGCGACTATATGTAATGAGAAATCCATATCTCTCAAGTTGATGTCACACTCTATCAGACCTATATGAGCCTTGTGTTACCTGTGGAGCATCAACAACTAACTATATATCTTGTTGACTTTCAACTTGCGGTGCAAGACTATTTTATGGATCTCGAACCACTTCGAGATATATTTTACTCCCACTGGTTCTTTTAGAGATAAACTCTTTTTCCTTAAAAGATACCATTCCAAGTAACAAACACTTTGTTCTTAGAGGGATTACAAAACAATAACTTTTGGTTTCTTTTAGATACCTCATAAAAAGTATTTACCTGACTTATGTCCTAATTTGTCTAAGGCTTGACGTCTCACATAAGCCTTATAACCCTAAATCTTGAGGAAAGATAGACTAGGCCCTTTTCGGTCCATATCTCATATGGTGTCTTTTCAAGCGCCTTAGAAGAAATACAATTTAACTTGAATGCAATTGTCTCAAGGGCATAGCCCCAAAAGGATAATGGAAGATCTGTTTGACTCATCATAGATCAAACCATGTCTAATAAAGCTCTATTCCTCCTTTTCAGATACAGCATCCCATTGTGGTGTTTTGGGTGGAGTTTATTGTGAAATTATTCCATAATTTCTAAGATGGTCCTTAAATTCTTGGCTTACATATTCACCACATCAATCTGATCGAAGTGCTTTGATTGTTTTGCAAAGCTGGTTTTGTGCTTCATTCTGAAAAAGTTTGAACATTTCAAATGATTCAGATTTATGTCTCATTAAAAAGACATATCCATATCTATTGAAATCATTAGTAAATATGATGAAGTACTGGTGACCTCCTCTAGCAACAACGGTTAATGGACCTCACACATCAATATGTGTTAGGCTCAATAAATCAATTGCCCTTTCACTGTGCCTAGTAAAAGGATTTTTGGCCATTTTGCCTAATAAATAAGACTTGCATATTTCAAATGATTCAAAATCAAATGAATTTAAAATTCATCCTTATGGAGCTTCAATATGCATTTCTCATTTATGTGATCAAGACAACAATGCCATAGATAGTTCATATTTAAATCATTGGATTTAAGTATATTAGTATTTATGTTATAGATTGATCCATTATCATGTTTCAGATTTAGAACATAAAGACCATCATCTAAGTCAGCATTTGCATAATACATGTCTTTATTTATAAATGGAACATTTATTATTCTTAATAATAAATGTGAAACCTTCATTGTATAAACATGAAATAGAAATAATATTCCTACTCAAAGTAGGAACATAAAAGCAATTGTTCAACACTAACAAAAGCCTACTGAGCAAAATCAATTCATAAGTCCTTATAGTTAAAGTAGCAACTTTTGCTCCATTTCTAACTCATAGGTTGACTTTTCCCTTTAGATCTCTATAACATAGATACCTAAAGCAGTAGTCTGACTACTCTCCTTTTCCTCAGATCTTCCAAGTAGAGTTTGCAGTTCCCCTTCCAATAACCTAGTTCACTATAGTGGAAACAAACTCCTTCCTTAGGAGGTTTTTTGCCTTTGGTTTGGGTTTAGGTTGAGGCTTTGAACTTTTCGTAGCCTTAGCATTTCCCTTGTCTTTCTTCTTCATGCCCTTCCCATTCTGAACTATCAAAACATTAATAGGCTTCTACTTTTTGATATTAGCCTCAACAATTTTAAGCATCAAATGCAATTTAGAAATTAATTTGTCAATGTTATTCATATTATAGTTCATGACAAACTGGTCATAACTATCTGTTAATGAATTTAGGATCAAATCAATAACAAACTCTTGGCTTATAGGAAATCCAAGCCTTTCAAGATGATCAATATAACCCTTTGTCTTTAGGACATGGGTACTCACTGATCCTCCTTCAGCCAGCTTGCAAGACTGTAGGGCTTGGGTAATCTCATACCATTCCTGTCTGGCCTGTAGTTGAAACATTGCCTTAAGATAGACAATCATCTCATAGGCTTCTGTGTTTTCCAGACCTTTCTAAAGTTCTAGACTCATGATAGCAAGCATTAAGTATCCTACATCAAGATAATCATCAGAATGCTTCTTATAAGCATCCTTTTGAGTTCTTGAAGTATTGGCTAGAGGCTCTTGAGAAATAGGCTCATCTAGGGCATGTAGCTTCTTTTCTTGCTTAAGAACAATTCTCAAGTTTCTGAACCAGTCTAGAAAATTGGTTCCAATCAATTTGTCCTTCTCAAGGACAGATTGCAATGATAATTTGAAGTGTTGTTTGTAGCCATTGATCTATAATTGCTTATGCAAAGTTTAGTTTAATAAATTAAAACTCCCACTAAATCAATAACCCTCATTATCAATGTTGTTGCATTTAATTATTGCAATCTAGTAGGCTAAGATCCATATTTCAACTAACTCTAAGTTAGCTTTGGCATGATGCTTAAAGTTAAGTTAATTAGGTAGGTAACTCTTTATCAATTACATCGCACGTAACTCTTAGATCTTTTATGGGATTTTTGATATCATATGTCCTGGCATGTTCAAATCCCATCTAATGCCTTAGGCCCAAAACCGTTTTGATAGTCTAAATAAGTCGAACCATATTAAACACATGAGTAGCACCATTACTCATCCTGCTTTACTAAGATAACCTAATGCACCCTACTTTGGCAGAATCTACATTTTTGTGATCGAAGTCTTGATAGGTGTTTAATCATGGGTGGCATTTAACTTAAAATTTATTGAGGGATTTAATTATTGATATTCCATTTTTTTATCACGTTTAATGGATATTCAAGCATATGTGGTAGTAAATATAGTATCACATACATATACATACATCATATCTCATAATATATCAACTTTATCAAATAAATAAAAAGTCTCATAGCATGGCCCTTTATTCTACATTGATTTTCATAAGCCAATATGAAAATCAATGGTCCAATCCTAAGGTAAAAATCATCTTTATGGTCTTGAGTTGTAAATTTTCTTGTATCTTCTTCACGATCCTTGTTTCTCCATCACCATGGATTAGGGAGGGTCTTCATGACATCTTCATGTCTTTATTATAATAACAAAAAGATACAAAAGATCCTACAACTACTTTTAGAAAATAAATTACAATAAAATAAAATGACACACGAGCCGTATTTATAATATTACAACCCATTTAAAAGAAAAGGAATAAAAACCTACCAATCACATAGGTCTTAGGGCCATGCTATGCACCATACATGTAATATAAACACACAAAGAAGACATGCACATATGTCACAATACTTCAAAAGCGTGTTTTATATTAAGAATTATTAATTAGAGTTTATTGAACTAAATCATGCACCTTGCAAGGGTTAAGGGGACAATCCCCTTATGGTAAAAATCGAATCTTTTAAATCCTTTTCAAATTCACATGAAAATTTTAAAATTTGATTTTTCTATAAAAATATTACTACAGTTCATGAATTTTAATAGGATACTATTCAAAAACAACATACCATATCCAATCTGAATTGAAATTGCTGTTGAAAATTTTAATTTAAATAAGACGGAAAAATACAAAATAGACGCACTAATATCAGCATAAAATGAACGTCAAATTGAGCTAAAATAGAACAGATTAACAAACATGCAATTCAGACCCACAATTCAGATGTCCAATTCATGACTATTCAAAAAAAAATTTTATTATTATTAAAAACAACATCTACAGGACTTGTCCAATGCTCGTCCATTATCAAATATACAAACAGATCCAATCTGTTTTAAATTACAAGCTACCATTGAAAAATCAAGCATTTGCAATACGTAAACCAATTCCAGAGGTGCAGATGAACATGACATATCTATATCAGTCCTCCAAAGTCTTCACCATGGTGCGAATTAAAATAAAAAAATATAAAAAAAATTCCAACCGTAGATCTAATCCGCTGATATCCGACGAACAGGATATTGCAATATCACGCATTAAGCCTCTAATTCAATTCTTGTCCAAACAGACGCGTGAAAAAGGACATCCAATTTTTTTTTTTTTATAAAAACCATGATTTGTATAGGAGTTTGTATCACATAAGAGATAATCGCTATTGAGAAAAACCCTCAAGATCCATTGTAATCAAATTACACAAGATCTATTCAATTCCTCAAAGCAAGGTGCTCTAATAAAATTACAAATCCGAATTTGTATTAATTTAGTTCCTCACAAACTCAAATTGATTTCATAGTTAACATGTATTAAATCGTATTTCATGGCATCACATTCAAATCATGAAAGAAATTTCAATCTAATCAAAAGCACAAGTCGCTCTGACACCACTCTTGGGTTTCTATAAGGTTTTAAAATCATAAAGATCAAATCTTTCGCAGCGGAATTCAAAAAGAAAACCCTAATCCAGTATCAATGTGTATTGATTAGATTAAAATAAAACAAATAGTTTGATTTGGTACCTCTAAAAGCTTGAAACTTGAAGTCAATTTGCAAATCGGATTTGTAGGTACCTCAAAATCACAATACCCTCTATGGTATCCACACGAACAAGCAGTCTTCAAAAGGATCCTTCACGTGCTAGCATGATCTAGACCATTTCTAGATGATATTGGGATTTTCACGCACGACTCTTCATGCTTCACTCTTTAGGGTTTGCAAATTTTCTCTACCGGTTTAATGTCGACAGACATGTCGTTAACCCTAAAGAGATCTCTTTATGTGCCTTTTATACTAATGTTATTCTCACATGAGTAATAACATTAGTGCCCCTTAATTTAATCAGGGATAATATTTCTTAAAATATAATTCTTGCACATAACAATGTAATAATTTATTATTACTCTTAATAACAATAAATTATTATTCCTACAAGACATTAAATTTAGCCCATGATCCTTTAATTTATTATTATTCTTAATAATAATAAATTATTATTCCCACAAGACATTAAATTTAGTCAATGATCCTTTTGACTCGTTCTTTTGTGTGTGACCCTGTAAGTTCACTTAATGTTGGCAATTGACCTAAAACAATTTTATTCAACAAAACATAAGTGGCCTCTAGGAAGACATTATGTTTACCCAAATTAAGTGAAGATCGGTGATCAAATTTTTACGTAATCCATAACTTATGTCATTATCCTTTTGTCACATGATATCCAAATTGAACATAAGGCATGGATAGTGTCATCCTTATATCATTCAATCTTATCATTTCTCGATTTCTAAGTAAACTGATAAAAACAAATGAAATTAATCACACTATCAATTCATTTGTGCACGGCCATGCATTTCTCAGTCGCACTCATCGAGGGGCCCAAAGATATCTCTCTCACAACAAGAGGCACAAATCCCATCTTAATCACTCAATTTCCTCTACATGATTTACATTATGCCTAATCTCAATCTTTATAATTATCTGGTTAAAGACAACGTTTGATTGAGTTGAAACATAATATTCCTCATATTGGAATCCATGGTGATTTCAAGTCTGAGGATACGATGACATTTTATTTTGAGAATCACTTATGACACTAATCCATATAGTGATCTCAAAGTGGGTTAGCCCAGTACATAGTTCTCCAACATGTACCTATGAGTTTGATTTATATCCTATATAAATAAACATCCCATGATTTTCAGTCAAACCTCTTACTAGATTTAATTCATTATTGTTCCCACAATAATGAGCATCGAGGGACATTTAGAATAATTAAATTATTCACGGATCATATTATAAAGTAAACATGCAAACGATATAATGGAAATGTTTATGAACGACAATATCCAGTAATTGGCCTAGGGCACAATCACCAACACCTTCAACTCCTAAGAGAGGGCGTAAATCTCCAAAAGTTTGGATTCTAGTCATCCAAACTATGTTTGTTACATATGGCTAATTATTGAATTGCATATGATTATTAATTAAACATTGTTTGATTTTAATTAATTTGTGTTAAGATTCTATTATTTATTGAGCTTATTGTGCTCACGCTCCAATAGACTATTATTCACAAGACTTTAAGAGGGAAGACTAAGACCAAGACAATGGAGATGGAGTTAGTATAGACATTATAGTTGTTTAATTGTGGACTTGAAAGAGAATATTTGTTGTTGTAGTGGAGCTCTTAAAGACTAATGTTTGTAATAGTTTAAGCATTTTTATTGTAACCTTTTGAAGTTCTTTTGTTATAATTGTGATATTGAAGTCTTTTGAAGATAAAGTTTGTAAAATTGTCATATGATGATTCATGACTTTTGTAAAGTTATTCTTATATGTGACTTTATGTATGCAAGATCTTTCTTATCCTAATCAACCTTCGATCCTAGTTTAAATGTCCACACCACGATGTAGGGTCTATTTGGATTGTCTGTTTTTTATCTGTATCTGTATCTTTTTTAAAATGATATGTGTAAATATATCCGATTTGCATCTAGATTTTATTTATATTTGTTCTATTTGATCTTTTGATGAGAACTGTCAACTTTTTTTTATCTATATCTATTTCTTGATAAATAATTTGTTAGAAAAAAGTTTGAAAAAGTGTCTGTATCTGCCCAAAAAAAGCCAAAACAAACAGACCCGTAATTTGATAGCTCCATGTTCATGAATCTTTCTAAAATTCTGAGATGGAACAAAATAAATGCCTATGACTTTAGTTTGTTACATGTTATATGGATGCTATTAGGGTACTATGTGTGAGTGTGATAGAAATGGTTTGGATTAGGTTAAGTTCAGGTCATAACACAGAAAAGTAGAATTTGGGTCAGCATAGTGGGTTATGAAATGATGCCTAACCAAAGAACAAGGTGTTAGCAATCTCTTTCTCTAAATATGGAGGGGTTGGTTAGAAGTTCGATCAATTTTGGATTTTGCTTCTATTTTTGGTTCATGGGAGTGGTTGTTTAGTGATGGTAGTCTAATTTTGAGCTTTAAGGGTGGTTCGTGGATGTGGTTTCGGCATGTGAGCATAGGTTTAGTTTGGGGTTATTGAAAAAAAGTGGTAGTGCTTGGTTATGTTGTGTCCTATTTTTGTTGGTGTGTTTTGGTTGGCAATTGTGTTTGGTAAGGTTCGTTGTAAACCCCCGAAGTTTTGGATTCAAATTAAAGCTTAAACCCTAATTAGAAGTCAACCGGATTCCAAAGTCAACAAAACCCTAGTTTACCGTAACCGCTTAAGTCCAGCATCACCATTTAAGAAACCCTAAGAGAGTAAGAAAAAGTTTAGTGAGTAGAATAGTTCGTAATTATCCAAGGAAGCCTAAAAAAATTAGTTTAGTAAAACCGCGATTCATTTTGAAACCGATCGGACACAATTCTTGAAAAACGTGTCCAGGAGCTCGGAATAGTAAAATATTCTGAATATACCATTAGATTCGTAAAAATATAAAATTTTCAAAAATATCAATTTTATAATTTTTCGATAGCTAAAAATATTATATATCGCATTTATACGAGTATTTTCTTATACCTTTATTTAATTGTCATGTCTACTTTACATTACACTATTCTACACTATTTATCTATCTCTACTTTTTCTTACAACCTACTCTTACAACCTATACACCTATTTCTTACACATTTTCATTTCCAATACAATTTCACATCTTTCATATCTTACTTTTAATTAATCAAAAGATAAAAAAATAAATTTTCACTCCCTCTCTCCTCTCTAATTAGCGTCGACCACCCCTCTCTCTCTTCCCATTTGTTTTATTTTTCATTTATTTAATTAATACAAATTATCTCCCACATTTTCCTATAAATACCCCCTCTTACTTCCACTTCTTTCACACTTCTCTTCTACTAAAGTTACTATACTAAAATCTCTCCAAGAATTTCCTCTCAAGAAGCTCTTCCAAGATTAGTTCTTTTAGGTAAACGTTCTTCAAGACTTCCAAATGTTCATTTACTTAGCATGAGCTTAGTGTGTGTTTTCTAAAACCATGAAGGTTAAGCAACAATAGGTTCATACTTTGTTTTTGTTCATAATCTACTTTCCTTATGTTGTTTTTATTTTCATAATTATCTAATATATATCTATATAGCTATATGTATTATTTAGAGCATATAAGCTCATTGTTTTGCAATTTATTTACTTTCCTTGCAATTTATTTACTTCCATGCAATTTATTTACTTTCATGTTATTTTTAAGACTAGTCTTTTTATTCTTAGACTTGTCCTCATCAAGTCAAAACATTTTCTTTTTCTTTTAGGACTAGTCTTTTCTTAGTTCCGGGATATTTGGATGAAGCTAAGGTTCCAATACTTGATTTATTTTCTTATTAGCTTATTCTTTCAAGTTATTATGTTTCTTTATGTTTTTGTAACTTTATGATTCATATTCATGCATGAACATAATGGTTTTGTCTCAACAAAATAAAATGAGGAAATGTTTTCTTAAAAATAAAGATTCTTTTCTAGAAATAAAAATAGGAAGTAAACTTTTCTAAAAAACTAAGAAGTCATCTTAAACAAACTTAGAGGAGTTCATAAGGAATTTTATAAACATACATAACACTAAAAGGACTTTTTAAAGTAAATAAAAGATTTTACAACAACTTCACTTTTCTTTAAATGATAGAAATTCCTTTTCATTAAAATAAGATGATCTCAAGAAATCAAAAAATTATTTTTCTAAATGTAGAAGTGTTAATACTTTAAAAAAGTGTTGGAAGCTAAGTTTAGAAAATAAAAATCATTCCTTAAGAATTTAAGGATATTATGAAAACAAGATTTAGGAAAAGAAAAGAAATATTCATTATAAACAACTTAAGATATTTTCAAAGCAAATGAATATTTCAAAAGTTCTCAAGTTTCAAAATCTTTAAAGACTTTACTTTTTCATAATTTGAGACAACTTCATTAACTTCATACATTTGTTATGAGTCAATAAATATATGAATATACTTTCCAAAGGTTTTACAATCTATTATATTACCTATCTCTTCAAATGAGCTTTGGATAAAAGAAGGAAAACAAGTTTACAAAAATTCGTGGTGAATCTGTCCGCCACTTTTTCGGAACCCAAACAACTTAGTTTAATGAAAATAAGTTTAGAAATAGTTAAATCTTTTCGAATAGGTAGAAAACGGTATATTATACGCGAAATTCCAAGTTAAAATGAGCAAGTTATGACCATTTTAAGTTGGAATTTCCTCTTATACGATTTTACTGCGATTATAAGAAAAGTTTAGAATATTCAAGAATAGAAACTTCATGAAAGACTCATTTTGGGTATCTCATCTTGTTTAGGTGGAGAAGGACCCGAGATCACTTTTCCGAAGGATTACTTCGATTAGGATCTACCGACATGGAGTGAGTTAATTCTTGACTTAAGTTACATTTCCTTGTTTTGTGCTTGTAAGTAGTAGCACTAGCAATTAAGAAAAAGATAAAATGAATAATTGTTGTGTGACTTGAAATTATGATTGTTTGAATATAAATTAAGAGTATCGAAAGAAGGTTCGATAAATAAATTGTGATTCTTGTATTGATATGATGAAAATTGGGTTGATCGCCTTTAACTTGAACTAAACATTATCTGGTTAAATACATGTTGAAATTGATTCATGTATATCATAATTGTGAGTCACATTCTTTTCACTACTATTCTTCGTATGGGGAATCGAGGAAATGGTAGTGGTGGCTGATAGGAGCTGGAAAGTCTAGATGATGGCCAGTAGGAGCCAGAAAGTCTATAGGGCGAGCAGGAGTCGGTAAATCTACAAATATTGATGGTCGTATGGGCTTGTAACCTCCCAACCCTTGACATGGAGGGCATAAATTCCATGCTACACTTGATTTCTGGTTAATCATGTGTATTTTTGTTTGTTTATATGATTGGTGCATTCTCATATGCTTAATTAAACACTTGTTTGCTATATGGAAATGTCTTGGAGATGGAATTATCTCACTAAGCTAGTTTTGCTTATACCCTTATAGCTTTTTGTTACAGTACAATTACCTTTGGTTGGCCCTAAGGAGCCCCGTATGCTAGGTACGACCCGTATGCTAGGTACGAGTTTAAGCTACTAGGAGTTTTTGGGAGAAGCTTTATGTATTTAAGTTTCGAACATAGGCTTCTAGAAAAATCTCTATACTAGGCTTATGTTATAGTTGTTATTATTTTGGAAAGACTTCTAAAGCGGGGGAATGCCCCTAAGATGATGTAAAGATATTATTATGGAAATCTTATGTTTATTTATATAAGTTCTTACTTGCTTTTATTATCTACTTAAATGTAATACCCCTGTGAGTCTCCTACTATCTTGGAAGCACGTCGTGCATGTGATATCGAAGCTCCTGCATGACTAAGGTTGTCATTCATTAGCTTTAATATTATATGCGGCGGACTACCATGTTTAGAGTACCCTCCAGGGCGTGACATTCGTGGTTAAGTTGGTCCGGTATCGGTTTGTGGTTCTTGTTTGGGTATTTAGTTGTGGATTCATATTTGGGTTGAGTTTGTTGATGGTGTGGTCTTGGTGGTCTTGATGGTGGATGTGTGTTGTTTTAGAGGTAGTTAATTTCTAAAGAGGTAGTGTTTGCTTTTCAAGAGAGAGGGAAGGCCAGAAGAGAGAAAGTAGAGAGAGTGTGTTGCTCGGTGCTAGTTTAAGCTGTATATAGTTATAAAAATCCATTTTAAAAGAACAACTTGAAGTAGAAGCTTTCGAAATTTATAAAGCTAATTGGTTCTATCCAACTTCGGTTAGCAACTACCAACAATAAGGTAAGCTCATCTACCGACTTAATATAGAAAGAATTAGGCCGAATCCTAAAGGATCGATAGCATCTATCATACTCACATTTCATTTATTATCTAGCCAAAGAAAAATTCAACAAATCATAATGAAAACAGAAGTTATGCTAATATTAATAATATTCACAAATGTTCTCTAAGCAAAATTAGGGGTCGATTTGCAACAATGCAAGACGACAGCCTAAGACTTGCTTCACTAACAACTTATCATGTGATTTCTTAAAACAAAACTCAGAGAGAGAGTTGTTTGCTGGAGTATTTGCACCTTCGGATTCAGTGAGGTAAACTAAAGCCTCTCTTCAGCTCAGTCGTTCCAGATCTAAACCAAACTCCCAGAATCTCTTCTCAAGCTATCATCAGCCTAGATCCGTATAAAGTTTAAAAATCCTTTATTTATAAAATCAACTCAATGGATTTCAAAATAAGTGATAGAAAGTCTTCACCCACCCCTCTCTTGATAGTTAGGATCGACTCCATTAGTAGCTACAGATCTATTCAAAAGAATGACCTCTCAGCTTATTTAGCTGAAATCAAACATGAATCTAACTTATGTACCACGCAATTAGACGCACAAAATTAAAATCAAGCTACTAATTACAAACACCCAGTCAATATTGAATTAAAAGCGTATTTGAAATCATATGAATCAAGATTTTGATTCACAAACCCTAAGCTGTAAGAGATTATTTCTCCATGGATTTAGAAATAATGAACATGATTTAAAGAAATAATATGAAATTAATTGAAGAATATTATAATCCAGCATAGAGTCTTCTAGATATTACAAACAATGGGTTAAAATGATTTTATCAAAAAAACTTTGAGATTTTTCTAAAGTGAGAAGAAACAGAATTCTTTCACTCCAAAAATTCTCTCACCATACTATGTTAGTACTATTCTATTTTATACACATTGTACGTTGTGCTTATTACATCGTTGTGCACCCTTATTTTAGGACGAGGGCATAGAAAGAAATGATGATTTATTGTAAGTATGGCAGATTCTTTTGTAACATAATGATTTTTTCACTCGTGCGCGTCTGAATGCCAGCTCATAAAAATATTTGGGATGTGTTAAGTCGAGCGTGTGAATATTGTATGAAAAGTGTGGGCTCAACATCTTTAATGAATTCTACTGAAACGCATCATTTTTATCCATTGTTCCATCAAGGGCTAACTTTGAGACTGTCGAGAGCTCAATGCTTAATGATTCAAAGCACGACACAAGTCAAGCAAAGGTCTTATCTTCATTGAGCAATTGTCGTAGGTTAGATTTGGGGCTCGACATTGAGGGGCGATAGAAGCTTTCTTCAAGTTTGGGCTTGATCTTCTAAGAACAAGTGTCGATGGTCATGTCGAGGGCTAAATTTAGGGAGCGATAAACGAATTTTTGCTTGTTTTGGCTTACATTTTGGCCTTGATTAGTATTATTTAGGATGCAGTAGTTCTGTTCTTCACTTTAGCTGCTGTTTTTGCTCCAAATCTGCTTAAAAACATTTTGATTCTTCTTCTTTTAATTCAAGGAGCTGAAAAACAACAATATAATGTTAAAAGCACTAGATTCATAGGAATTTAATTAAAAAAACTCATCAAAATAAGCCTAAATTCCTATGAAAAGAATAGAGTAAAATTAACTTATCATGTGTCAAGAGTTGAGAGAGAGAGAAAGTCCAAGTTTGTTTTAGTTTTAAATATCCTTCTCAAAATGTAACATAGTATGTGTTTAATTAGTGAGAGAGAGAATCCATTATTGAGGAGTAAATTTGCACTTTTGAAAATTCAAAACTTGTGGGTTTAATTAATAAAAGCTTTTACTTTTGATTGCAAAGGAATTTTAAATGGCGGATTCTAGACGTTTAAAGCTTATAGAACTTGTAAGTATGATATGATATGGAAAGAATAAGCCAAAGAAGTGTCAATTCCAACTTTTGAAGGTTCAATCGTGCTTCCATCGTGAGTAACTAGAGGAAGGAGTCCATGATGACGAGCTAACGTGTGCATCACACCTGCCACAAAAAAAAAAAAAAAAAAAAAAAAAAAAAAAAAAAAAAATTGAAGAAGAGGAGATTACACTTTCTTTTTAGGAAAGTGTCATTAAACCACAATCTCTCCTAACCAAACCTAAGCCTTGGCCATCTCAACGACATATGTTATCATTCTATTTAGTTTATAAAAATCTATTTAACTTAAAATGGCTAAGTCCAATACAATTTCAAATAATTTAGGTAAAAAAAATGAGTTGAGGGTCTAAAAGCATTTATAAATGCAACCCAGTACATTATAAAATCAGTACTAAACTTAGAAAAAGCTAATTCACGAAAACAAGTATATTATATTATTTATTGTATTTAATATATTATTATGCCTACTAAAAATTTTATTTTTGCATTCCTTTTCTCTCCATCTTTGATTTTCTCTTATATATATATATATATATATATATTTTTTTTTTCTTTTTCCAATATCTTTTCAACTTTATTTATGACTTCTATATAAACCTATTTACCTAAAAGAGGAAAGGGGTTTCCTAATTCCTAAATTTTCTAATTTTTATTTTTTCCTAATTTTTCTATTTTTATTATTTTCTATTCTTTTCATGATTTTGTTTTATTATTCTTTTGTCAACTATTTTCATTTTTATCATTATCACACATTTTTAAAAAAATCTATTAATTAATTAATTAATTTTTTTCTTTTTTACGGGTAACAAAAATGGGGTGTCAACATTTACTGTTATTTTTATTCATTAATTCGACCTATTATTTTAATATATTTATATACAAATATATATGGCCTTAGGCAAGGATGTGACCTTGTCACTAAAAATGCAACCGGAGCAAGTTTGGTACAAATTTTACAAAATCCGAACCTGATGCCTTATAAAGTTCTCAAAACCCATCCTAAATCTTATTGGGCTTTTCTTTCGAAACCCAAAACCTACCCAATGGACCCTATGGGATACTCGGACCTGAACTTGAACCCTATGGAATATCAAAACCTAAACCTAAAAACCAATATATTCATTACAATTTTGTGAGCAAGTGATCACATAAGGAAATTATAATATAATCTTATGTTATAATCTAACTATTCTCATTATACCAAAATATTTGTAAATCTAAGCATTAATTTAAGAGATTAAAATTTCGAGCCAATGTTATAACTTAAGAAATGAAATGAACCTTAGAAGAGAGAGCAGTCCAGTTGGGGCCTTTTTTCACATGAGTTCAATTTAGTATATGAAGGCTAGATTTCATTTTGTTTGATAATTATTTTTTAATATAAAATTCTAGGAGTAGGATGAAAAATAGTCCTGATTTAGACAAACTTTAACTTGCATGTTGAAATAAATAATTGCTATATATATATATATATATATATATAAGAGTTGAAATAGTTATCTTTTTCATGCATCCTCCTCTCTTTAATTTTTTTTTTTTTGGGAAAATAAAACTATAAATGCATCATTAATCTTGTATATATTTTATTTAATATATTTACAAAAATGTATTTAATATATAAATGCATTATTATTTTTATATATATTCCAAAATACAACTAGAAATGCATTATTATTCCAAAATAAAACTATATGTTTGTCTTAACAGCTTCCATTTTTTTTTTCTTAACAAGTTTACAGGTATCCACTGGGCTCCAATTTAGTCTTGTAACCCAACCTAAACCTTATAGGATTTCAAAATAAAACCTTAAACACATCCCAGACACCATAGGATAATACCTTATAAGGTAATTATCGGGTTAGGTGGGTCAGGTACCTAATAAGAACACATCTGGCTGCATCCCTACTTATCACACTTGATCTACCTCTCTTACCTTGTGTTTGCTTGGGATGAGAATCAATGAAATAAAAGAGAAATTAATAAAAAGTGATGGGAATTTTGTGTTTGGTAATCAAAGAAAGGTATGGAAATTTTAAAGGAAAGAAAGGCAATAAGTAGGAAGTTTTCCACTTTAAAGTATGTCGCTAATTCAAATTTGATAGAGTTGATTGTAACCACTAGACTTGGGCTTGTATGTTGGGTCTACAAAACAACATAAGGTTAGTGGTACATTGGGGTTGTTCAATGTGGCTACTTCGATACTTAAATCAGTTCATATTCCCATATTTATGTCGAGGAAAAGTATAAGGGTGTCCAATTGACATTGCCTCTCTAATGGTGTCGAAGGAGATATTTATAGTAGGATGAACCGCTACGAGCATAGTGGGGTCATAAGGCAGTAGAAGGTTAATGATGATTATTAAGGAAATGGGACCAATTTAATTACAACCGGATCAAAAGTTTGACCCAAACATATTAAAGGGGGCAAGGGGTTGAGGAACAAATTGGGTTCAATTAGGGTTAAACTGATGTTAATAAAAAGTAAAAGTATAAGGAATTATGAAAGAAACTATAAACAACATCACTTACATAAATCCATATTTAGAATAAATTAATTAATTCGCTATTAAATTCATACCAGACATATACCTTAAAAAGAGAAGAAATTGTAATATAATGATTATATTTTATAAATTTATAATATAGTATGAATATGTGTTTAACATTCTAGTAAATTTTTTTTCTCAGATTGGTTAACTAGGTCAGTCTGGATTGATGCCAATCAAGAGCAAATGCATGGACTAGCTCACTATCATAGCAGGTTCTGATTGAATCGAGTTGAACCGGCCGGATCAATCCGAGTCCGACAACATTGGGTGGGATAGAATTGTTAATCCATTTCCAATTGTGTCACCTCCCAAATAGTTGAGAGTGATGCACCAAATGGTCCTAGGTTAGAACTTGTCTAGTTATAGGATTCGTTAGGTAAACTTCCCAAGCTAGGGGTTGGTGTTCTAGCCAGGTTTTGAGGAGAGTCGATGTAGATTGGGCTCAGGCCTAACAAACAAGTGTAGGTAAGTAGGTCCATATTTGACCATCAGTAGGGTTTATTATATTTTTCTCTAAAGGTAGAAAGAACGCGATGAAAATTGAGAGGAAAACTCTACAAAATTTGCAAAATATACCTAATTCCAAAGTTTGCTTCACTAGGAAAAAAAATGTTGCAATTGTTTTTTTGAAATAACCATTTGCTTTGATTTTTTAATGTAATTTTTATTAAACAATTAAAAATGAAAAATTTTTCCTTGTTTCTTTCCATTTCCTTCTTACATATCCTAATACGAAATAAAAGTCATAAATTTTTTTAATTCTCCCTTTCATTTCTCTTGATTTTTATTGCTTTCCAATCATTTCCTTCATTCATTAGACAAAGTTGTGAGGGAGATGCACATCCTTGCACAACCGGCAATAGGGAGTTTTTCATAGAAAGTTATTCCTTCAATTATATATTTTTTATAGAAATAATTAGTTAATAGAGTCAAGATTTAGCAGCAGCACCTTGAAGGAAATCATAGGAAATAATTGTCCATCTGGTAAAATGATTTTTTTTTTTTTTTTGTGCAATCTTCACATGTAGTTTAAACTAAATTCTTGGTAATATAATCATGTATTATTATTTTTGGTGCATTTCGTCAAAAAAATTAGATGGAAATTTTGGCATGAATGTGAACCCATAACTACTCTTCTATTTCTCCTTGAATGGAAGCCCCCACGGCCCATGACCACCGCATTTGAAATGGAAACACCCCCTCTATTCTTCTTTTTTTTTTTTTTTTTTTTTTTTTAGCCCAATCATATTGCGAACAAAAAGTTAAAAGAAAGGACTACCCTACCCCATAGGCCATAACTGCCATTAAACACAGGGATGGACGCAGAACTGATGCATACGTGCCATTTTTCTTATAATTATAGTTCATATTATGAGATATTTATTTTTTAGAGATGTAATAAAGTGAAAGATATAAATATAGAATTATAAATTTTAATTATAAATTTTGAAAATATCAAAAATGATTTTTTTTTTCTCTAAAAACGATCTTTTAATAGATCCTTAAATACCAACTAGAGTACCATATATAAGAAAGCTATTTTTGAGATTCCATATAAACTGCTTTTTTATGATCACTATCAGTATCTATAAGATAATTCTTTATTGAAAATGTAAAAGCAAAGTATTCAAATTTAATAAAATGCTTTGTGGGTATAAAAAGTAATCACAAAATGACTTATAAATAAGGAATCTCTTCATAAAGTGGAAACCACTATATATATATATATATATATGTATATGTATATCAATAAGATGTTTTATGATAATGGTTTCAAAAATTATAGATATATTTTAACTAAATAAGTCTAATTCTAATGAAATATTTCATGAAATTTTAGAAAAATTATTATATTTAATGGTATCTAGTGAAATTATGAGTGATATGTCGCAAGAGTTCCATTCCCATCCTTGTCAATTATTAATAAATCAATTTAAATCTGACAACAAATTAATTAAAAATTAGACAAATAGTGTAAATTTTGAGTAATGAAAGAAAAACAATTTATTGAAAAAGTAGACAAATGTTAGGGCCAAAAAAGAAAAAAGATTAGACAAATGAAGTGTAAAATACCATGATACAGACTCCATACAATGAATTCCAAAAAGAAAAAAAAAAAAAAAGACTATAGAAAGCAACATGCAGATTTGATCCTACGCCTTGTCATAAATAGCACTATAAGCTTACAGCTGCGCTGGGATAGGAAAGTAGGTTAAATGTAGAATTAATAACAATAAATAAATTTTCTGTTTCCCATAATTTACCCTATTTATTTATTTATTTATTTTGGACTGATTAAACACATGTTCTACTTTTGTTGGAATAATAGTAGATGTTTAATTAGTTGTGACTTTATGCAACACCCACATCCTCTAGCTACTTCAGCATATTAAGAAACTCTTTTCTTAAACAATCTTATAATTTATTCATAAAATATTTTTATATGAATATTTTTTACTTCATTTTATATTTTTATGGGTCATATTTATTTTACACAATACCTACGGGAGGCCCTGCTGCCCCACCACCCCACACCCCCCCGCTTCTTGGGCATCATGTATATAGTTAAAGTAGTTGACAACATATTTAAAAATTGGAGAAGTACATACATGTGTGCACAGGTAGTATAGTGGTTTTGCTTCCTTGAAATATCCTGCATGTCACGGGCTTGATTTTTCTGGATCTCAACCTTTTAAAAAGTTTTTCTCTTGTTTTGTTTATTTGAATATAACAAGGTTATTTTTAACTCATTTCATTTCATCGAACACATGTTCGTTTTCTTTAGCTCTTTCCCCTTTTTTTTTTCTCTTTCTTTTTTTTTTCCTTTTCTTTCTTGCCATATCCTTTCCTTTACTAAAATATTTCTTTCCTTATGGATTTTCTCATCTCCTAATGACTTCCAAATATTTTAAATTAGCAATTTTTTTTCTATCACAAACTTTGCTTAAATTTTCTAACCTTTTAAATTTTATATCGAAAAAAATTGAAAATGTCATAAATTAGATTTAAAATTCTTGAAATGTCTATTCTAAATTTTTCTAACACAAACTTTAGAAATATATTAAATTAATTGAGATGTTCAATATTTACACTTTAAATTATTTTTCAAAATTGAAAAACAAGGCACTAGTAAAATATACATATATATATATATATATAAAGGTTTGTAAGATTCCATTGAGGCATGGTTTAAAAAGTAAAATTATCAAACCTAATGGCCAACAAAAAAAAAAGATTATCGAACCTTTATCTTACTTGTAATTACATAATGTCAAAAATAAATTGAAAAAGATATGATGACTACTATAAGATTATTTCCTATTCTTTTTTTTTTTTGTATCTACTACGTTCGTCATAATTCTTGATTCATCTATTTCTTTAGGATAAAAAAGAAAATTTAATCACTAATGAAAGAAATATCTTATAAATATAAATAATAATCGTTAAATATTATATAAATTAAAAAACTTTTTTTCCATATATGTGTTATTTTAGCGGTATCCAAGCACTTATTAGAAAACCGTCTTTGATATTATCAATAATTTAAATAATTATTGTTCATAGTATTATATGTTTTTCTTTTTTTAATTTATAATGAATGAATAGCTATTAACAATACAATTAAAAAGAGAGAGAGAGAGAGGACATTTTATAGATGAATCAAAAATCAACTTAAGAAAGGAAAATATTAGCTCCCAATGTATCAGTCTCGCATCCGGCCCTTATAATACCCTTACTTTTATATGATATAATAATAAAATATTTTTAAAAAAACTCACCTTTTAACTCCATTGCCCAAAACTCCAGAAGTTAAAAGAACTCCCTGCCCCTGCCTTTTTTAAAACCACAAAAGGTGACTCAGGACGACATGGGTCGTGCACGTTATGGAGGACCATCGTCAAATAAGCAAGTGAAACCGCCAACCCCTTTTTTTAATCATTGAATGAGACAAGCATTCGATATTTTTTATAATGTCGGCGAGGTTTGCAGTTTCAATAGAAATTTTTACCCTGTCGAAGTTCTAAACCTTTTTAAGTTCTCAACTGATGTTTAGAATTTTCTGAGAAAATATTTAATCAAATTTTGTTATTTACTAAATATGTCCAAATAAACCTAAAAGGTCCTTTTATAATTAAAACATACAAAATTGAGAATTCACCCGAAAAGAAATACAAAATTGAGTACTTGTGTTGGTATTTGATATATTTAGGAAGGATATTTTTGCACCAAAGTATTTGAAAAGGAAAAAAAAAAAATCAAAGTGTTTGCTTCGAAATGTTTGAAATTCAATCAACAACGTCCGAATAAGTTTAAAATTTACTCACAGTTAAAAGAAGGCTTCAGATTCGATTGATGGGACTAAAGTCACTGAACTGATACTCAATCACTTCATTGAGAGATAATTAACTTTTGGGTTAAATACAAAAAGGTGACCTGTATTTTTACCCTTTTATAAATATACGACCCGTGTTATTTTTTTTTACAATTAAGTGACCTGTAATTACTTCCGTTTTGTTTCCGTCCATCCTCCCGTTAAATTAACATGCGGCAATCATGTGTGAACCCAAAAACAAAAGGAAAAAAAAAAGGAAGGAAAACCTTGAATAGAATATTGAGAAGGAAAAGTTACGACTAATTAAAACAGACAAGTAAACTAAACAAGAGCAAAAGGAAAAAGGAGATGACCCAATTAGAACGTGTACAGTGAAGCTCCAATCCGTAAGTCAGATCCAATTACAGTACTGGTGGTTTGCGTGGCATGGACTTGGTGAGTGTGTCATCGTGGTTTAGGTTCGTGTCTCCGGATGGTCGTGAATCTCACCGGAGATGGATGGGTTGATGGCTGGAGTTGCAGTTGGCTGCCCTTGGTTAGTTAATGGATTCGGTTTAGCGGCCTGGTTTGCCAGAGGTGGTTGTTTAATATGTGCAATTGCCGTCTTGGGGTGGCTTGTCGGTCTCAGTTTGGTACAGGTTCATTGTGATGTGTGGGTCTTTGATTTTTTGTCTCGAGTCTTTGGCGTGTTGGTGATGGTTTTTTGTTGTACGAAGACACTGAAGGCATTGGGTCAGCTAATTGATTCACTCCGAGCATAGTGGTCTTATAAATCTTGATGAATTCCCATGTCTGGTAGCTGCTATAGCTTGGAGAGTTGAGACCACTGTTTGCATAAATTCTTGTTGTGACGATGTTGATGAATCGCTGCCATTTCAAATCATTTTAGCTTGTGTTCTTTGAAAGAACAAATTCAAAATTTCTCTTTCTCTTTGTGATTGTGTTCAAGGTTTTCTTTTTCTTTTTTTTTTCCTTTTTCGGATTTCATTTGTCTTCGTTGAAAGAAAAAAATTCAAACTTTTCCATTTCTCCTCAAGATTCTATTCAATTTTTTTTTTCAAATTCACACGTGATTGCGGCATGTTAATTTAACGGGAGGATGGACGGAAACAAAACGGAAGTAATTACAGGTCACTTAATTGTCAAAAAAAAATAACACGAGTCATGTATTTTGTAAAAGGGTAAAAACACAGGTCACCTTTTTATATTTAACCCTTAAATTTTAGATTCTGATTTATGTTTTTAGTGAGTAACCTCTATTCCCAGTACTAGTTTGTACTTTCTTGGGTTGAAAATTAAAGAGTTTTTACAATTTAGTTGATAGGATTGTTTAATTAATTATCCATCTATTAAAATATTATCATCAATAAATTAATACGTGCAAGTAGAAGCTTTTAATAACTAAAACCTCAACAACCTATCAATAATTAATGCAGGCAGGTCGATTTGAAGATGAGCGTTGGGAGAGAGAAAACTGATCTGTTGCTACACGTTGAGAAAAAACATCAATATCTTAGTTAAACCTCAATCTACCTATCATCAATAAATGTAAACAACAACTACAAGCTATATTTGCCTAAACACATGGGCAATCTCTCTATAAAAAGCTCTTCAAGTGGATTTGTGTTTATGCAAGAAGTTACCAATCAGATCACTCTACCTAATAATATTAGTAGAAAGCACTGGGGATGGCTTCTAAACCAGGAATCTTAACGGATTGGCCATGGACTTCTCTTGGGAACTTCAAGGTATATCTTTACGCTATCCACACAATCTGTGCATTATTGGACACTCTTTCTCATGTTAATCATGACCAAGATGACATATATATATATATATATATATACCAATAATATTAATACAAAACTGCCAATACTACTGGTCGCACACACACATATAGAGTTTTTTTATTTATTTTATGACTTGGATATGAGCCATATTCCCTAATACTACTTACAAATTCGTTATGCAAATTGAACTTATCATTTGAAAAATTCAAAAATTGCATGGCTTTCATTTTTCTAAATATCAAGACCTGCTCTTGAAAAAGTTGAGGCAACAAATACGAGAATTTCTATTGATGTGGCAATTGATTAATGTAAAAAAATGCATTTTTGATGAAAAAAAATATAAAAAAAAACCCAAAAAAATGGAGACGAGAGATTGGGGGAAGACTAAGAGGTTTGGCAGGAAGAAGCCCAATCTCAAATATTAATCCGACCACAATGAGCATTTCAATGTGCTAGTAATAAATATCTTGCCTTATTTGCATTTAGAATCCTATTTAGCTCTGTTTGGCTATTATTAAATAGAGAAATAGGTTTGTTTGTTAAAAAGTTATCATAAGAATTGTACGTTACCTAATAGTGTTCATGGTTTGGTTTAGGATTTAAACTAAATCGAACCGCATTAAAAACATTTTGGTTCAAACCGTCAATGAACCAAATCGCTTTTCACAGTTCGGGTTTTGAACTGAAGTGCTTCAAATGCTGTGCAATTTCATTTGGTTCACTTCAAACTAATTTAAACTGTATTCAGTTTTAATAAATAATATTAATTGTCATTTGAGTTACCAAGAAAAAAAAGATGTTTAAATTAAGGAACTTTATGCAAGAATTAAAGTTACTTATAATTATATCATGTTATGGTGGGCATGGATCGGTTTTGTTCAATTTTTTCTAAAATCATAACCAAACCAAATCATAATTTACAGTTTGGTTTTTTATCCATCTCAAACCAGACCATTAAGTAACGATTTGGCTCGGATTGGAAATTTTCTAAATCATTAAATAACGCCTTTGTTCAGTTTGGATTACGAATTAAATAAAAATTATAACTAAAAATTTTCTTTGTTCTAATTTTTTTACATTTGTATATATACTTAAATATTTATATCACTTTACAAAGTTTATATTATAAACCACGATAAAATACTTTATGAATTTATCATGCTTTTAATATATAGTTCTCTATAAAATCAGTAATAAAATACATTCACTAACTAATATATAGTAAGTCATACTTTATAATTTTTAATAGAACAATCAAATCAATCATCTACCAATAAATTTAAATAAAATAAAAAATTCTATCAACGAAATTCATCAACAAATAAAATGATTTGTTGATAAAATACATTAAACAATTAATATATAGTAAGAGTTTATAAATAAATAAATAAATTTCATACTTTACAAAGTTAAAAACTATTTAAAAAAAAATATTTCATCATCAACAAAAATATATATATCACATGCCTTAAAAACAAAAAAATAAAAATAAACAAGTTAATTTTAATTAATATTCACTGAATAATATATATTAAATGAAATTATATGAACATATATGACATTTAATCAATCATCATAAAAAAAATCTATAGTTATAATTTACAAGTAAAATATTATTATACTTTTCTAAAACGATTTGGTTAAGTTTTATAGATTAGTTTGGTTTATCTTCAAAACTAATCATAAATTTACAGATTGGTCAGGATTAGAAAATTTTTAAACTAAATTGTTAAAAAAAAAAAGAAAAAACCTTATTTTCAGTTTGATTTGGTTCGATTACAGATTAGTTATACTCGGTTGGTTTTTTTGCCTATCCCTAATATCAAGTCATGTATTATAAAATTTCTCATATCTATTTAATAGTGTATTATGTAAAATATACAATATGAAATATATATATATATATATATACAATATTTATATTTATAAATAACATTAATATGATTAAAAATGTAATTTACATTTCATAAATTGGAATGGAATCACAATTTCTCTTTATTACTTTACAAATTGAAATATTACTCAATTCCTTTTTAAAGATGCGTTTAAACACAAGAATGGTATTAAAATTCAAAATCATGATTCCATTTTAAGCCTTTTCTAACATACTATATATATGTATATTATACACGTAATATTTTAGAGTAAAATATTGCATGTAACAATAATATCTAATATTTACGACATATAAATAAATAAAATGGCTCTTTTTTTATTATTTCCTTCACTGTGGAACAATTCGATTCGGGTTCAAATGGTTTAGTTCGGTTCAATCCCTCAAACCAAATTGTAACCAGTTAGATTCTTCTTGAACCAAACCGCAAATCAAACCGAAATATAAAAAATCATATTTTGTTGTTCAGATCAATGAACAATCTCAAGATGTTATCTACCATCTCATTCATGTATTAAAATATAATTGATAGTCACAGTAAGTATATACCTGATATGCACTATAATTAGCTTAATATCGTATCAATGTGTGTGTGTGTATATATATATATTTTTTTTTTTTTGGGTGAAAAGACAGAAGTATATTTTTGTCTTTTCCTCCGATCCTTATTAACTTATTCATCGAGGAACTAATTAATTTGATTGGATCATTGTTTTGTAGTACTTAGTATTGGCTCCGTGGGCTATTCATGCAACGTGCCAGTTCATATTTAAACCAAAAGAACGGGACCTGGGCTACTTTCTAATATTTCCTTATCTGCTTACGAGGATGCTTCACGATCAGATATGGACTACTCTTTCCCGTTATCAAACGGCCAAAGGCAAGAACAGGATTGTTCATAAAAGCATTGAGTTCGACCAGGTTGACAGGGAAAGTAACTGGTCTCTCTCTCTCTCTCTTTCTTGCTCTTTCTCTTTCCGTACAATAATTTAAAATTTTGATGAAAATATAATTTAGCATTTCCTTTTCCTTAAGCATATATAACTTTTCCCTCTCCCATTATTTCTAACTGTGATTACAATATAATATCACGTATGTTTTAGGAAAATCTTGTAGGGACTTATTTTTTCCCCCCGCATTTAGTATAATAATTAATACATCGTACATACCTACCTATAAAATGTTATTATATCAATATTAATATTTTGTACACAAATTAATTTCTAGCAAGCTATGATATTTATGTCGTGTATGGGCCGTTTCAGTAAAATCTCATCCGCGGACTTCTTTCCGCATTTATTATAATAAATATGTTCCACAGGCCTATTTATAATATGTCGTCATTAATTATATGTGTTTCTAACTATTATAATATTGAGTATGTTTCAGGGAATATCTTAATTCTCGTGCAGACTTCCTTTTGCATAAGATAATAATAGACATTTGGAATTCTATTTCCTTTCTACAAATGGAAATCACTAATAATTACAGAGTTCCTTTTTTTTTTTTCGGCCAATAATCACATTGCAGGAGGAAAGATTTGAGACTAATGCAAGTTTACACCAGTAAACTGGCTAGAAGGTTTTGGCCTTATTTGTAAATTTCCACTAATATTTTTCATATTAATTGTTCCCTATCACCATAAATTAGTTGTCTATCTTTCCTCCATATAAAATATTTGTCACCGATAACCCGTGCACTTAATATGAATAGCTATTCATTTCCTTCTCGTTCTACGTAAATCTACTATTACATTACAGTGTTCACTTGAGGAGAATGACAATTCATAATGAATTGCAATTACATGAAATAATGAATAGCCATTCATATCCCCACCTCAATGAATTACTATTCAATAGTTTATTTTTCAACTTTGTCTTAAATATTCTTGTCTTGAAAATATCATCTATATAATTATCATCTTTCTATAATAAATATAAAAAGCATTATAGATATTTCACATTTTATTCCAATAAATACTTGTTTTATTTTTTATACCAAGTGAACACTGTAATAGACATTACAACCCTATTACATTCTCATTGAATTGGAATTTCATTCCTTTCTTATTCTATATGGCAAAGTGAACGAGCCATAAAAACAAGAAGGAACCACCGGACCATAAACCACTTGAAATTGTTATTATTATTGTTAGCAGCACCTCTAAAATTAATTATAATAATATTTTGTACATATACTAGTAAAGACAAATGTGTCTGTATAAGTAAATTTCACTTTTGAACCTGTGAATAATATATATGATATCTACTTCCAACTTAAAACTTTTCATAAGAATGAAACATCTGTCAAAAAATTCTTCCATGAATATGGTAATCTGCTGTGTTTATTACTTTAAGTAAATGACCTCCCCATGTATCATAATGATATGAAAATTTTTTATTCTATGGTTTCCAGAATAATGTAAATTACATATATAATATATATATTTATTTTTTTAATTTTCATGTACAGGGACGATCAGATAATCTTCAATGGAATATTATTTTACATAGGGATTACGCTGATTCCTGAAGCTTCACATCTTCCAATGTGGAGGACAAATGGTGTGATTCTTACAATTTTATTACATATTGGTCCGGTGGAATTCCTTTACTACTGGCTTCATAGAGCCTTGCACCACCATTTCCTTTATTCTCGATACCATTCTCATCACCATTCTTCTATAGTCACGGAGCCCATTACATGTAAAGATTTTCCTTTTTCTTTTTCTTTTTTTTTTTTTTTTGAATAAGCTAATTATTATATTATTATAGTATATGAAACTAACTTAGTTTTTTTTCTTTTTTTGGGTTAAATTTTTTATTGGGTTAATGCAGCCGTTATTCATCCATTTGCTGAACACATAGCATACTTTGTGCTTTTCTCAATACCTCTCTTAACGACAATCCTAACGGGAACTGCATCTATTGCATGCTTAGCCGGTTACATCTTCTATATTGATTTCATGAACAACATGGGACACTGCAACTTCGAGCTCATTCCCAGATGGGCTTTCAAGATTTTCCCTCCTTTGAAGTACTTGATGTACACCCCTTCGTAAGTTTTCAATACCCACTTCAATATTTTTCACTCCTAAGTAATAAGTATAAATGTATCAAAAATTGGTTACTATCATTATATATAACTACTATATATTTCATAGGTAAATTAATGTTTAAACACAGAAACTTAAATCATGATACGTAAAAATAGACATAAATAACTAAATCAGAATTAGAATAATACCTACACCATAAATCGGGTATCACTGGTGGTGGCTGATGACATGAAGCGAATAGGTTGCACAGGTGGTCACTTTCAGAAAAGGTTGCAGTTTTAAAGCCAACACCGAGAGCCACCGCCTAAGCTAGTGGTGGTCCAGTACCACTCTTCTGTTGTGAAACGTTACCCTCCTATGGCCTTTCCTTTTTTTTTTTTTTTTTTTTTTCTTTTTATGGTTATTATTATCAATCTGCTTGGTCCCCTTCTGCTTGGGTACGTTTGATTGACTAGGATAATTATTTTTACCAAATGGATTAGTGAATATTTATAAGAAAAACTTTATTATATATATATATATATATAATTTATCGGTATATATAACCTGGACTTCACTTCAGGTAAATTACGTTGGCGTCAACACAGTCTTCAATCCCCATGAATAGAAAATATATTTATTTGGTATTACACACTATCTTTACATGTGTAAGTGGTGGATAGTCATTAATTATATTTTAATACATGAATAAAATGAATAGTAGATGATTTCTAAAATAATTGTTATTAAAATATTATTGATAGTTGCATATAATATATATATATATAATATGCAGTATATAATACCTACGGAAATCATTCTCAAATATATAAACGTCACTACAAAAAAATTCATCTATCCAACGGACTTTTAGTCCCTACGAAAAGAGAAAAAATCCCTACGATAGCTATCGTAGGGATGGAAGTCCCTGCGAAGCGTTGCTGCTAAAATTTCGCATTATTAGCCTATGGTCCCTGCGAAAAAGTGACTGCAGGGATGGCATCCCTACGAAAGATAACCTTTTCGCAGGGATCTACATCCCTTCTACAACAATACGATAGTTGTGTTAAAACAAACCAACATTAATAGGCAGGGATGTGTATCCCTACCATAGATCAACTATTGAAGGGAGGAGATCCTTCCCATAGCCTTAAATGCCAACTAGAAAATGATGTATAGTAGGGACACTATCCCTTCCATAGCTATGTGATGTAATAATTATGTAAAATATTTTTTTTAGTTATTTATTTAAATAGAAAAAATGAATTTTTTTTCTTTTGTCCTTTTTCATGATTTTCTTGCATAATATATATTTTTTTAAAAAACTCATCCAAATTAATAAATAAATGCACTAATAAAAAAAATAAAATATAAATACAAAATTTAATAATTTTATAACAATAATAAATACAAATACAAAACTTTCTCCATAACAAATTAAAACTAATGTCTTTACAAAGTTCTTGACAATACATCTAAAATATACAAGTATTCTATTTCTTATGCCATTGTTAATATTTCTCCTCCTCATCTGTATAACGTAAATACAAGTGCTTATGGTTGCATCAAATGGCCTGCAAAAATTAAAAAAATAAAATAAGCAACAAGAATTTTGTTCTCAATTATATAAGCATGTAGAAACATATCATAAATATAAAGTTTACCAACATTAAAATAAATAATCATGCAATGCTTACCATAAATTGTCATATCTATTTGACGTCTTATAGTCAATGAATTTTAGAGAAAAAATTGGTGCTCCTCACTAAAATATCATAAATAGCTTCTATAGGATTTCTTTAGTCTTGATTGATTGCTTTTTCTACCAAAAAAAAAAAATTAATGAAATAAAACATTACAAAAAACAACTTTTAATATGTATATATATACTAATTAAAAAAGGTAATGATAAACATGAAACAACCTCATACAAAAAGTGGAATTGCCTTTCTCTTTCTCATCTATTTAAATCCGTGTTGAAGTGGTTGCATTCTGCCTGCAAGAAAAAATAAAATAAGAAATATAAACCTGCACAATATGAAACATTCAAAAATACAAAATAAAATAAAAATAACAAACCGGAGTTGAGAAGTAGATCCAATATCAACAGTAGCCTGTTAGACATTCGCTGTTGGAGTGAAATGCCTGTGCGAACATAAAGTAACACAAATTGAAATAAAAACTGAAAATTTGTAAAGATAAAATAGGGAAAAAAATACGAAATAAAATAAATGACAAACCGGAGTTGGGAGCCCATGCAATTTCAACAGTGATGGAAGAGATAATTCATTTGTTGATGGTAATAGGTTTGTACTCTTTGCCAAAATACATATATATATATATATGTATATATAATAAAAATAAAAAATCTCGATACATATAAAGCTGTAAAAAGAACGAAATCAAAAAAAAAAAAAAAAACTAGTAAACCTGATTTTGTAAGTGAATGCATAAATAGTTAATAGCAATAGAAGACATGTATGTTCTATATATATTGATGGTGAATGTGTAGTGGAGCACTTAGGAGATAGTGATAACTGCAAATGGAGATGTGGAACACTTAATGGTTATTGGGAAGTTATTGTAATAGTGTGTGGGTATGGCATAGTTATTGCCAATGAACATGAGGAACTTGTAGACCATGTATAGAAGGATAAAAAAAAAAAAAAAAAAAAAAAAAAAAAAACTTGTAGACCATAGAAAACTACAAATCTATATACAGTTTTAGCTTGTTCTATAGGATCATACCTAAATGTTCAATTTTTTTTTTTTTTTTTTGCCATCACTAAATGTTTAAATTTATTAAATACTTAAAACGACATTAAACTAACAACTTGATATTTTGAACCAAATTTTTGACAGAAAATTAGGGATTTGGTGAATTAATAATGTTGTGATAATATAGATAATAAATTAAAATAACTATAAAACTTATAATAATATTTATAGGTATACAATAAATACTAGCAAAATGCATACTTGTGATGCCTCTATTGAGAATAACAAAACCTTTATATTTATTTTGATTTGAAGTCAAATTTTAAAAGTTTACATTTCAATAACTAATTTTATAAACGTTTTCAATTTTTTCAACAATATAAAATTAATTAATTTTAGCCAATAATTTGTAAAATTATTCTCAATCGTATATTTAAATTCTAAAATATTATAGCAGATTAAATATTAATATGTAATTGTTATCTATTTTCTTTTGTAATATATGTACACGATATATCAAATGAGATTGTAAACTATCAACTTTAATATTACATATAATTTAACGATATTTCTAATAAAAAATAAATACACAAAACATATACCTTTTGCTATGATATTATTGATATGATAACTAATAAATACTTTGAAATAAAAAAAAACCCAAAATATCCTAAATCATTGAACATCTTTTATAGTAGAACCACACTTATAAATAGAGATGATGTGTATAATCAATATTGATAATTATTTACAAACAATTAACATAATTATATATTTAAATTCTATCATTTTTTAAAATTACATGAGTATCGTATGTTCAACGACCGATACACTCATAATTATACATGTGTCGCCCATTAAAGGTGCGATACACCCCTAAATCTACATCACATTCCTAATGTGCTTTTAAAAATTTTTCACATAATATGTCATTGTATCTTATTTTCAAGATTCGATACACATATAAAACTTTATGTTTCCTCTCTAACATGCAATATAACGATACTGTTTTGATAATTTTTTTTATACAATTTGTATTTGTGTATTTTTTTTTTTTTTTACAAAGACGATAGACATGTGTTACACCCTCAATCAAATTATACAGAAGATTAATAATTTGAGACATAAAAATAAATATACGTACACAATGAAACTTTTGGTAACTGTCGCTCATAATCTCATATGAACAATAAGTTTCTATAAAAGTAAAGAACCATAATTAAAAAAATAAAAGAAATGAAGATCAATACTAACTTATATTATGAGTAGTTGAAAATACAATCAATAATTAGTGAAAAAAAAATGCAATCAATAGTAAACTAGAACACAAGTACTTTACAAAAAATTAGTATTAAATTATTACAATTTACAATAGCTTTTTTTTTTTTAACGATATGTTTTGCTTCAATTGAAAAAAGATATGATTGTATTTCCAATACATGTACCATTTGTCTTCTTGATAGACTATAATTATATTCAATGTTAAATTGGTTACAATTTTATTTATAAAATTAATCAAAATAATTAAATTGCTAAATTAGGTCATTATTTTTATTAGTAAATATCAATGATGTCACCGTTTTAGTATTAAAACATTAAAAAATTCTTAAGTATTTATTAGATTTTTCATGTTAAAATATAAATTAAAATTACATTTTTTGCTAATGAGTTAATTACTTAATAGCTACAATAATTTTTTTTACCTTTCAAAGAACTGGATGAGTAAATCAAATAAAAATGAAAAACAGAACTAACGACAAGTGGGGATAGAGAGAAAAATTAAAAAAAAAAAGTTTAAAATTTGGTTTTAAGTTACTGAATATTGTGACTATAGGTTTGTTGTTTTAATGCTTTTTTTTTAAGGAAAAAAATGCATAAATTATAAAAATTGTTATGTCATTGAGATATTAATGAAATAAATAATGTTTAGCTAGAATCTTATTCATCTAATATAATAACTTAGTCACTAAATTAATTTTTTTTATTCCTATCACATAGGCGAAATTTTCATTAAGATCTTAATGAAATATTGACAAGAAAAAAATATTAATAAAATAAATAACATTTCTTAATTACATAGAAGCTAGAAGATCTTATTTTTCAAGGGGTATTTGTTTTTATATTTAGTTCTTTGTTGAGATTTGATTGTTTGTTATGATATTATTTGTTTGTTTAGTTATTTATTAAGATTTTCTCCATCATCAATTTGATGTCAGTTAAGATAATTTGGTTATTATAAAATCTATAGATAGTTATCAAATTGATTGATATTGTCAAGTGAAAAACTAATAGGATAATTGTGAGTGGAAAAAGAAAAAAGCAACTATGGAAAGTGGAAGATAAACAAAGAAGAAAAGAACACGACAATTCAAATTAAAATTTAGTTTAAAGGTACTAAATATTGTGGTTAAAGGTTTTGCACTTTTAATTTATTTTCATTTGAATACAATAAAGATAATATTTTCTTACCAATAAATAAATATGGTTTTCTTATGAAAAACCATAAAGCAACTATAGTACCACAAAAACTATAAAATTTAAATTAGATAAGCAATTGTGTATCCTAATATAGATAAAATTTATTTATAATTGTTTATCAATATAACCACTTATAAAAAAATATTTAATGTCTACTTTCTTGCTATTTGTTTATGACTTAGTTAGATTATTGATATTCTTTTCAAATGAGACAACATTATGATTTCTATTTTGTGTTTGCAAGCAATGCTAGAAGTCATCTATTTCAACTTTTATGAATTTCTAAAAAAATTTGAGGCTTTTCATGCAATTTGTAAATGCTAGAGTGGTTTGCATATAATGTTTATTTTTTTTCTATTTATTTCTTTATTTTTTAAATAGCAACCTATTGCAGGGACCATGTCACTTAACCAAATGATAAAGCAATATGGTCCCCACAATAAGTAGTTATTTGTAAAAGTAAAAATAAAAATAAAAATAACAATAACAATAACAACTCACTTTATTATTTTGAATAAAGTATTTTATATAAAAATATGCTATAGTGCTATTGTAGGGACAAAGTCCCTGCGAAAAAGAAATTAAAAATAAATAAAAATAAACTTGCTACTAAAAGTTATGTCCCTGCAATAACCTGGCTACCAAAAACAAAATTTTTAGTAGTGCGTGTCTAGCTGGCCAGTCCCCACCCTGTTCTTTCCTTTCATATATACGAATACTGAAGCTGAAATCAGCATCTAGCGACAGCACACTGCATTCAATTGTAAACAGTTACACTACGCATCACCCATCACCCTCTCCTGCATGCGTGGATCTCTGTTAACCTTATGTGCTGTGTGTGTGAGACTCTCATTTGATCCCTCAGTTACTAATTTTAAATTTCCAGCTAGTGATGCTTTTATCTAGCATTTGAGGCATGATTACAAGTAAAGATTACTATGCATAATTAGTATTATTACTATATATTAATTATCAGCACGTGAGAAAATAATACCACCAAACTGCTTCAATTCTTTGGATAAATTGTAAGTGTCCCAGCCACAATATAATGGTCGTGAGTTAGTCGTTCAAGTCCGGTAAAATTTAAATATGCCCTTTTTTATCATATCGGTTAGTGCTAATGGGTGGTACGCCAAAGGAGAAAGATAAGGAACTATTATTATTATATTATTATTATTATTATTATTATTATTAACTTTTGAATATTTTATTTTGCACAATACCATTTTTATTCTTTTATATTTATCAGTGGTATGAACATGTTAGGATTTAAAAACACCTTTTTTTCCTTTCAGATTTGGATCGAATATTCAATTTCTAAATAAAATATAATTTATAATCCTCCATAAATGATAAAACCATCTCATTAATCATCTAGCAACAAATTTGACCAAAAAATTTATTAACCGATAGAAAGCATCCAAGAATAAAAGTGATACACTAACAGAATGTGTTGAATAATTAATACATAATAAGAGTCATAATTAAATGAATAAAGTTCATACTCCACAAAGTCTAAACAATTAACCAAAAATAAATAAATAACATTAAGCAATATTTCTTAAATCTGAAAACAATTTTAAAAAAGAGCGAGTTAATATTAACCAATATTAATCAAATAATAAAAATTATAATGAAACTATAAGATATGATATTTAATCAATTACCATGAAAAAGTTTATAGTTACAAGTAAAATAATTTTACTTTTTATACAACGATATGGCTTTGTTTTATAGATTGGTTCGGTTTACTTCTTTAAATAGGGATGCTATCGGATCAGGTTTCGAACGGATTATATGAACCCAAAAGCCGACCCGCTACTTTATTAGATATACCAAATCTAACCCTGTTAACCCTCTAAGGTTTTCCTACCATATCCCAACATATCCTGCAGGATTTGCTCTAAAACTAGACACCCATTCAGTTACTCATCCAACTACGTGCCCGATTATCAACCCAATTACTACCGCTGCTTATGCCATCTAAAATTAGAAGTTTCCATTGGGGTTCAATCACTACCAGTGTATAGTCAATTGGTACATAAGAAAATATTGTAAAAAGCTTCCTTGCAAAATAATCGTACGGCAAGTACATCTAACAGAAGAATGCTACTACGATCCCTAAATGTCAAATTACTCACCATCACACATTTTACCCAATATGCATTTCTGCAATCTTTTTATGCTAGAAATAGAATTTGTATGTTAAAAAAAAAAATTAAACGAGAAGCCATTTTCCTAAATGTAAAAGAACTAAATAAAAAAAAAACGATTTCCCATTTTGAAAACATAAGCTGTTTTCGTAGAACCTTTCAAAACCGAACTTTAAAAACCTTCTTTTTTTTTTTTTTTTTTCCTTTCTTTTTTCCATCTATCAATTAAAGAGAAAAACGCAAAATTTTCTTAAAACAGACATACTAAAATTCTGATGATCTCTCGAATAGAACAACTTTTCCAATGATTCATGAAGTAAAATAAAATTTGCCCAACTAACTGACAAAATATCGATGTCCTGGTCCCCCGTGCCGGATATATGTCGACTGAAAACTCAATAGGATTGTCCAACTGAAAAGGGGGAAAAAACCTTAAATGGGGTTGGAGGACTTAATATGTTTACGTTATTGTCCCCTTTATCAACGAAACTATTATTTTAAAGAAGCTACGAAACAATAATGGAAACGGACATCATGAAAAAAGGAAAGTAAAATTCACAAATATTCATACCGAATTACCAATCGAGTGATGGAGCTACAGATGACGGAGTTTGGGCGGGAGAAGAGGATCTGCGTCGTCGCGGCGGAGCGACACTGTCCGACGGAGAGAATCAGTGGGTGAGAAAGAAGACACTGGAGAGGAGAGGGTGCGCCTAGTAGTGCAGGTATGTGCGGAGTGTGGTGCGTCGACTAGGGTGTAGGGTTAGTAACTTAACTTTCTTGTGAAAATGTTTTATTATTACTTTTATAATATTAGCGGCTAAGGTATTCAAGTCCGATATCTATTGGGTATTTTATAGAACCCAAAACCAACCTTATAATTCTATAAGATTTTTATCGATTTCATATTCAAACCCGATCTTAAAATTTTATTGGGTTTTTATCGGATCGGACGAACTGAAAACTTTATAATAATCGACCCGATTGCATTCTTACCTTTCAACCAACTATAAATTTATACATTAGTTTGAATTATAAATTTTCTAAATCAAATTATTTAAAAATTTCATATTTTCGATTTTGTTTGATTTAGTTTACCAATTGGTTTGGTTTGGATGGTTTTCTTCCCACCTTAGTCTTACCAATCTCTCCTTCGATTTTTCTCTTGTACCATCTTGGATGGACAGAGGGGTAAGCGAGTACGGGGTGGGTAAGGTATGAAGTGCTATCTGTACCCTACCTTATATGCTACAGTGTATTAGATTTAGTATCCGAAACCTATCCTATGGTATCTTTTACCCACCCTATACCCTATATCCTATAAAACCTACAGGGTACAAGATACCTTATGAAACATGTTGATTTACTTATAAAATATCTTTTTTTTTCGTATTTTCATAAATTTCAGGTATATAGTATTTTATATCCTGTAGTATAATTAACTACCTTAAATTTCATACATTCACTATGAAAAGCATGTGGAAAGGAATTTTAAAAGTAATTTGTTAATATCACAAGTTCTAAAATGTGTAGATCTATTTATGTGGGGAAACTAAAACTTATAACAAAATATCTATCGAACACGTTTATATGATATTAAACAAAATGATAAAAATTGTAGCAAATTCTAAAATCAAAAACTTTGGAGCAGTTTTCATATTAACTAATCTTAGAAAATAAATAGCATATCTATATAATTTGAGAGCTCAGTTATATACATACAATTATAGGCGTTCTAAAATAAAAATAACAAGTGTTTTTAAAATAAAATAGTACAAATTTTCTATAGTAAAAATTTTTGGAAGATAATTTGCAAAATAATAATCGTCAAATAAAAAATGGAGTATTGTTATTTATTTTGTGTATATTAACACTGCTTTATAATATTTAATAAGATAGATATAATATATCCTAAAATATATACTAGTATAGTTCCAGGGTGAGTACAGGTTATGAAAACCTCATACCCATACCCTATCCTGTGAAAGTAGTTTCTATAAAATCTATACCCGCATCCTATCCTTTAGCCTTTAATACCCACCCGAACCCTACCCAGTCGAATAGGATCCGGGTGGGTATCTTATATGATAGAATTACCCACTCACTCCTACTTTATATGGACTCCACTCTTCAGAGAGTGAAATATTTCTCAATCAAGCATAAAATGAAGCTCCAACAAACTTATATTTTCCATTGCTTAAAATAAATTTTCAAACAAAATCTTTGATACATCATATGGACCAAAAGCTGATTTTTGTTGTGAATCTGTATGATGTTAATGTTATGTTTTTACTATTACATAAAAGGCTAAAAACACACTTTAGGAACCCTTGAGCTACTTAAGAATAATCCTACTCAAGCTCAATTGTTAAATGGATTAAGTTCAAAATCATGACAAACCTCATTATTCTAAACAAGTTAAGTTTAAGCTCCAATTTGCATTCATTAATCGACTCATTTAAATTCGTAAGTCGATTTACAGGTAGCCTAATGAGTTATATAAATATACATACATAATATAATACGATACCAAAAAGTAATTTCTATTTAATATATATGTGTATATATATATTTTGCAACTCTCATGTATGTTTTTGAGATTCAATAAAAGCTAAAATACATAAAAGTTAAATAAAATTTTTAATTTTAATTATTGTACTCCATTTATCCGTATAATTTTATTCATTTTATATATTTGTGCATGGAAGCTAAGTTATTCATAAATAGCTCAAAATTGACTTGCCTTAAGTTCTATACTAACTCAAGTTTGATTTTTAAATACGTTGAGATCGAATGAAACTTATTTATCTAAAAGAGTTTATTTCAAACTTTTTTTTTAATCTCAGTAAATTGTTTAACTCAAATCAAACTCAGGTAATTTTTAAAAAGTTAGAACTAATCCAACTAGTTTTTGCAACCCGAACTAATACGTTTGTTTTGGGTAAAATTGTCTGAGTCCATTAATTGTTTTTGTTCTAACAATTACAGATATCACTCTTTGCATCACACGCAATTTCGGACCAACTACAGCCTCTTTATGCCCTTGTACGATTACATATATGGAACAATGGACAAGAGTTCGGATAGCACGTACGAAAGCTCACTTGAGAGACCACAAGACTTGGCTGATGTAGTTCATCTAACACATTTGACCACACCAGACTCAATCTATCATTTACGGCTAGGATTTGCTTCACTTGCTTCGAAACCCCACACACCCAAATGGTATCTTAGGATGATGTGGCCTTTCACTTTTGTCTCTATGCTCCTCACTTGGGTCTTCGGCCGTCCAGTCATCCTAGAGAGCATTCGTTTCAAGAACCTCAAATCACAATCATGGATTGTACCAATATACCGACTGCAAGTATGATATCCGTCTTTCTTTTCTTTTATTTTCTTTTTGACCTTTTTTTTTCAATTTTAGTGACCGTTTGGCTTTATTTATCCTATAATTTTATGAAAAAAATTTGGGATTGATTATAAATAAAATATTTGTTTTTTTATAATCTTTTACTTTTTGCATATACATATACGTGTTTTATCTTCTTACACTTTACACATGTTTTGTTTAATTAAAATTTCACTAGATAGTTATGTAGAATGTAAGTAGAGAAATAAGATCCGAAAGCATTAGAATTCAAAATAAAAAAGGTATGAATTTTTGGATTTTTCTTAATTCTCGTGCATTTTAAATGTATATTTTATATATTTACTTAATGTTTTGTAAATCGAGAAAAATGCGAGTTTATCATCATCAAAAGGCCAAAGCACATACTTAGGTGTTTTTAGGCATTATTTATTTAAATTATTTTATCCAACCCATTGCAATTTTACATGCAAAGGCAATCACTACCATAACTCTTTTTTCTTTTTTTTTTTTTAAATTGAAATCACTCTCTCCATAAAATTTAAAACACTTTGCACTTTTTTTCAAAAGATAACTGCTTTGTCCAATATATACACTCTCAAAAGTTTAAATTAGGATTTACAGTAAGGAAAATAAGAATATCATATCATATATAAAATATTTTTTATTTAATCCAAAATCTTGAGAGAACTTTTTACAGTTAAATGTTTTAATATTTTACAATAAAAATTTTAGTATTATTTTGCAATTGATATTTTACAATTTAGTATTGTTAAATTTACATACGCATCCATCAGTATATAAATAAAGAAAAATGACAAAATATTATGTTATCCATAGTTACCCAAGAATTGAACTAACCGGATGGCAAATTTATCTTATTAACAATTTCTGCTAGTATCTAATGCCTTGGAGAAGAGAAGCAATCAATTCATTGATAGAGGAGGCCATACTCGAGGCAGATGCGAGAGGAGTTAAGGTTTTATCTTTAGGTCTTCTTAATCAGGCAAGTGCCACGAGTTTTTTATCCTGTTGTGCCAAAAAGAAAAGGAGTATGCATTATCATATGGTGAGCAAATTTCCATTATATATATATCTTTGTGTGTATAAATTTTATTACAGGGAAATTTAAATAAAAACGGGGAGATTTACACGAAAAAGTACAAGCACTTAAAGCTTAGAATAGTTGATGGGAGTGGTCTAGCAATTGCAGTCGTTGTCAACAGCATTCCTAAAGGGACAACCCAAGTTATACTCAGAGGAAGCATAAACAAAGTTGCCTTTGGAGTAGCCCATGCTTTATGTCAACGAGGCATTCAGGTATCTTGTCTTAGCTATACAGTTGTGTGCTATTATATATCTTCGTGGAAAAATGGGTTTAGCACGAATCTACCAACCCAATAAATACAAAATTATCATTATATAAATCATGTAATTTTAATTATTAAAGTACCAATATAAAATAATCACATCTAAGACATATGGTTTTTTATATTAACAAATAAATTGCATGTTGGGCATGCAATTTTGAAGCTTTAATATATTGCAAAATCGCAGATTAAGTCACATCTTTAACATGTGATTTACTCTAAATGGAAAGCTTCACTCTTTTCTCAAAATTCCTATATAAGACATGTGATATTCATAGAAAATGTAAAATTGCATCACGTTTTATGTAAATTGTTTTTGTGTAAATAATTTTCCAATGAATTAGTAAACTGATAATTTTCTCAATACTTGCGTGGATATGGTGATTACCAGATGATCGATGAAGTGAGGTCACTAATACGCCATGTATATATATGTGTGTATATTAGAAAAATGTTGGGACTTTGAATTTTTATCTTCCAAAAAAGATAAAATTCTCACCCAAAAGAAGCGGAAGGAAAAAAAAAAAAAAAAAAGAAAGCAATTTAATTAAGATAAGAGTATATCGAGGAAAAAGTAAAGATGATTTTAACGATAAATATTTTCGATGTCAGATTGTTGCTGTACGCAAGGATGAGTTCAATAAGCTCAAAGTGAGCTTTGCTAGCAAATATGAGAGGAACCTGATCCTTTCAAACAATTACAATCGGAAGGTAACATTAATTTTACTTGCTGCACTATTTCTAGAGAATGTAACTGAAGTAACACTATCTAAAGCACAAATTAAATAAGAGGAAAGGTTGATATATTATACATCATATGTACATACAAATCTCTAGTAAGATTTTTATACGCATTGGGATGTATACAATGGTAATGGGTAGTTTAGGGAAAAAAAATATTGTCTATGTTTTATAACTACCACATGTTCAATTTTATTATCACCGATCTACCACTCATACATATACATTTGAGAAAAGTGTGCATTGTGTCTGGCTTAGAATATGTTCCTATTAATGATGTAATATAATATTTATGATTTTACTTTCCAATTAATTTAGTCCTAAATATTGTTTTAGAATGCTTTTTAAAATCCTTAATTTTGATGTAATGACATTTCATGTATGATGAACCATTAAAAATTTATTAACACTAATGAGATGTCTAGGGCTCAATTTTCAACGGAAAGATGCAAGTATCTTTCTTTTATTTATTTATTTTTTTTTTTTGGTCTAGAAAAACAAATTTATAATGAATTTGTTGATTGTGCCAATTGCATCCAGATATGGCTAGTAGGAGATGATTTGACCGAAGAAGAACAATCAAAAGCACCAAAAGGAACAATCTTCATACCCTATTCCCAGTTTCCACCCTCCCAATTGCGTAAAGATTGCTTTTATCATAGCACCCCTGCTATGATAATTCCTCCATCCGTTAGAAACATGCATGCTTGTGAGGTTAGTCGTACATCCATCCTTCATTATTACTCCTCATTATTTTATTTGCCAAAATATCAATGAAACAGAAGATAAGTGGTCCTGAAACGAATCTGACTTTTACTCTGTTTACTACTGTAAAGATGTAAGATCATTTAACTTTTACTCATTTATGTTCTAAAGTATTTAGGAAATGAAGAATGCCATTTGAATACTTAAACTTTGTTAATTTGTGTAATTAATGACCTAAAATTTAAAAATATGGATCTACTTTGGAAACTTTGCACACTTTTGTAATTAACTATTTGAATTTTGCTAAATTTTGCGATTGACTGCTTAAACTTTATTCATTTTTTCAAATAAATTGCCTTATCTGAATACTATAAATGAACTCTCATAACTAGTGAATTGATACTTTTAAACTTCATATAGTGAATTGAATACATTGGTAAAATTCAGACACCAAATGTCACATTTTGCCCTATAAAAAATTTCAATTGACGGTTTAATTATAAATCTATGGAATGCCTTAGTAGAGTAGTAGTAGTAACAGGTGTAATAATTAACTTGTGAACTATAATCCTTAAATTGGATAGAATTGGCTGCCAAGGAGGGTGATGAGCGCTTGGAGAATAGCAGGCATAGTGCATGCTTTAGAAGGATGGGAAGAACATGAGTGTGGAAACACTATCCTTGAAGGAACCAAAGTATGGGAAGCAAGTCTTCAGCATGGATTCCATCCTATGATTCTTCCACCCATGTGATTGGAGATGGGAGTTATTATATATGTCCAACATATGAATGATGTTTTGCAATCAACTACTGAATAGTGATGGCATGGAAATGGTTTCTCCAGCATTATAACATCTTCTTGTCGTAGCTTTTAAGTGCAAGTATTAATGTTCCTTGTTTGTTTTACTTGTCTTCATTCTGAAGCATATGTATAACTAAGTCCTATTGTGTATCTGTCTTATCACCCAATTAAACGTTGTCACAATGGGATAGGTGACAAAGAATGCATAATGTCATCGTACACAAGCACCATCAAGTGTTCTACTATTTGTATTTACTTTTTCATCTAATTGAAAAATCCAGTTGTGTACATCCAATAAAAGTAAATAGCATACTATGTTGGTTTAATATTATATTTGATATATGAACTTTTTCTAAATATATAATTAACTATTTGATTTTTAAAATAATCAAAATTTTCATATTTATTGATACTTTTTCAAGTAACAAAGTATAAGAAAATTCTATGATCCCATCTTTAATTTTGACGAGACCGGTCCCATCACCATCCGACGGCTCATATCATATCTAACCATGATCGAATCACTAAAATAGTTAATATTTCATTTACTATATTTATTTTAATGGTTAGATTAATGGCAAGGTAGTCCCATCGATGGGACCTTAGAAGCTCTCCAAAATATATTGTGTCTAGTACTCTGTAGTAAATGGTGAATTGGCGCATTTCATTTAACCAATAAAGAACCTAGAAAATTAGATAATTAAGCAAGCAAATTAACACACATATTAGAGTTACTAAAAGTTAACACGCCTACTTAATTGTCTAATTTGAAAAAATCTATGTTATTCCACTTGTATTATTGTCTAGTTTTCTTTTTTTTTTATTAGCTAATTAATACGTGATACTTCCCCATTCACCGGAGAGTGCCAACTCAGCAAACACAGTTTACTCTATCAAGTTAAGTAGTACTGATAAACACAAAGACTTAGACTAGGTTTTGAATTGACTATTAAAGTTCAAGAAGTTACTTAGATATTTAATAAAAGTTCATAAACCAAATAAGATATTAGCCCTATTGAATATGGAAGGGAGAGAATATTTTCTTTTCAATTATAAGATAAGATTTTCTAATCAAATCTTTTAAACTAGTAGCAGGAACTTCTACAATCTTCAATCACTCAACCATTGAAATGATCATAAAAGTTAATAAAATAGGTATTTTAATAATCCTATGAAGATTGTGTATAAATTTTAACTCTTCAATAACTTATAGAATTGGTCTCATGAAAAAACAAATGAGACGATAAAGTTTTCTAAACCGGTAACTAATATCTTATCAAAATATAAGAGTTAAGTTACATGAATATTTACTCAACATTTAAATCTTTTTTATATTATTCAATTATTTGAAAATAATTACTTATTCAACTCTATATTGTGTGTGACTATTTAGGTTTCTATATACATAACTAATGTATTTTACACATAAACTAAGACAACCTTTTAATAATAGTTATTCACTATCCATGTGATAGAAAAGATCGTGAGCTATAATAACTATGAATTGATTTGTGCATAATTAGATATCTTCATAAAAAAAATATCATGATTAAACCATTACACGTAATATTGTTATTGTTTAATTATGTTACTTGTTTTTCAATTTAACTCAGACTCAATTAAACTTACCATGGCGAGCAACTTAAGAGCCACTCTCATCTCAACCCATTTGTCCCTAGTCATTAATTGGCCATATCCACAATTAAAGCTAGCTCATTCAATGTTTATAACCTTAAATGTTTGCACCTGCACAATAAAAATAAAGAGCAATAAGTGTAGATATAATTTTTACTCATGACCTGCCAATTATAGTTCCTCGGATTTAACTATGACGGAGCACTCTAGAGTCTACCCAAGCTTTTAAACTCGGTTGATCTACTGTATAATTTATGTATGGAAGCTCATACTTTCATGGTACCTAGACCAGGGAAGCTTAATTCTATTGTTTCTCAAGTTAATCGGTAATCTGTTGCAAATTAACTCTGAATACAATGAGGGAACACGAATTTTTCAAGTCAGTGCCTCTCTACTTGAATTTAGGAAAGCAACTCAAAGGAGGCACTCAGTCAAATCTACTCAGTTATGTGGAATTTAGTTTAAACAAATGCGGTAGCTCGATTGGACAGAAAGTAACTTGATTCTGGCTGCTTGGCTAGTCAAATCAGGTTGGCAACTTTGGAAACTTCTCCACTTGCCACTGCGAGTTAGTTTCTTGTAGTTCGAAAAAACTTCAATAGCTCAGACAAAATTCTACTTGGTTCTAACTGCGGATTGATTAGAGTTTGGGTAAGAATTTTCACCCTTGATTCTTCTGCTTTTGGTTGTTCAAATGTGACTATGCATGGATTCTCCTAAATAAAGGTTCGTTACACTAACCGACAATTGCACTTAATACTTTAGCCAAGATTACGCACTCTAATAACAGCGTTGTATGCTCCGAATAGGCACTCAAGGTTTGCTACTCGCTATGACTAATTGAGGACTCGAATTTAAAGTCACTTTAGTGGAATTTAGTTCAGCTGCTGTGAGTTGCTCTTGGTTTGGTCAAGCAATTTTAATTATTCACATTGATTTAGAATTTCTGCTCTTTTCGATGCTTTGGTAGTTGCTGTCAAATGTCACAATACAAAGCAAGCTTTGCTCTTTAGCAACTGCTAATATATCACTTAGCACAAGCTCAAGATCATCAACATGAAGAACTTATTAAAACCTAGGCCAAAACTCAAGAGGATAGTGAATTGAGTTTTACAATCATTTTATAAGTTCTTACTATTCTAACAAACAACATAAATATAAATTTCAATAAATAAAGAGATGGGATAGAAAGATCAAGTCGTGTTTAACAAAGAGATCGGTCTACCTCCTAATCTCCACGCAGTTACCCAATTGCCTTCCAATAGAAGATTTCACACCATACTTTATTAATCATCAAAATGTTGCTCCTAAGGAGCTACAACAAACACATACCAAAATTTCTCACACAAATATCACTTAAGATGTGCCTTATACACAAATTACAAAATACACCGTAGGCACAACTTTTGCTCTTACGAAAACACCCAATACACCCTTTGAGTGGGCCTTACAAATTATGTGCAAACTTGGCACTATTCAAACTCTCTCTTAAGGAAATAATCAAATAGAGGCACAATCATGGAATTCTTTTTTTTCCCAATTTCTTTTGTCTAGCTAATATATGATTTTTTTTTTTTTTTCTATTTATATCAGAGGCGTTGATGAGTGATGATAGTAGTGAGCCTATAGTAACATGATTGAATCCGTAAGCAATGGTTGTGATGACATCTATGTTGCCATTGTGCATAAGACCATAAATGTATTGACAATAACAATGGAAACAAAGAATTATACACGATTTATTTAAAGAAGCTTTAGATGAAGATACACCAATTAGAATTTGCTATCATCTTATGTCTTCAATCTATATTTTTTACATTTGCTTTAGCAGAAGCAGTTCACATGCTTTTTCATTTAGGTTTATTTAAGTGGATTTATTATTATGCATTCTTAAATTTCAATAATGCAAAATTTCTTTCGCCCACACATTTTTTGAATATTCTATATGCATCTTTTCTTAATTTTGGATATTTATATTTTGTATCTTTCTTCCATTTTCCTATTTTATCATGGTTGTAGTTTTTATATTTACGCTATTATGAAAATTTTAATCTTGTTCAGATATCTGATGGTGTTTTTTTTATTGTTTTTTGGTATTATGCTAGACTGCAATTAAGTTTTGCACTATGTAATTGTTTATTAACTAAATAATGTGGTTTTAAGGTACATTATGTGGATATAAGAATTGTGATTTAGCGTATTTAAGGAACATGGTAAATAAAAACAAATAATGTAAAAGAAAAAATGGTGGTTTTTTTTTTCACTTCAATTGAGGAGATGTTTTTAATATTTATTGTACAAGTTTTAAAATTTGCTTCTTTTATTTCTCTTTCATATTTCACATTTAGCAATTAACAATCTTCCTTTATCCTCTCTATAAAATTTTAATGTCTTTATAGTTTTATATGCTAATGAACAGTCAATCTTTTTTTTTCAACAACAATCATTATTAATTGTGATGTAGAAGAAGAAAACCTTATTTTGGTAAGTTAGCTATCTTTATTAGAGTTGATATTGCTATGACAAGCAACCTCATTTTGGAGGGTAATTTGTGTCCATTTATAATTATTGTAATTTTTTAACGTGTTTTGGTTAGTATGATATTCGTAAAAGGAACGAATGAAAAAATTGTAGAATAATCACCTATTTCCAATGATTTTCCATTTTAAATTTGATTTTAATGTGTCCCAAAACTTAACTTCTTTTTGTTATTTTATTGACTAGAAATGCTTTCTAATGTGTTCCTAAACTTAATTTCTTTTGATTATTTTATTTTCTATGAAGTACAATGGTGTAAGATGCTAAGTTGTATAGTTGATTTGAAGCTAAAATTAAACTTTCTATTTTAAGGGCTTAAAGTTAATTGAAACTCAAGCTTGAAATTTTAAAGTTTACTTCTATGAGTTATTTTTTGAGTTAGTTATGGAGCTTGTTAATGTAAAATCAACATATGGTTCAATTTTTTTTTTTTCGAATTTTCTAATCAACCTACAATATAGTTTTTCCCTTTCTATGATGCAATTAAATCATATGAATTTTCAAATATTTAATTTCAATAATAATCAAATATTGTTATTTTACAAAACAGAATGTTCTTCATTTTTACTTTTATACTTTCGTTTCCTTTTGTAAATTATCAATCATATCTATAGTATAATTTAGAAATTTCTTATGTTCTAAATTTATCTATTGTATAGTAGCTACGTGTTTGTTATATATGTTAATAAAGTCATATTAAAAAGTAATATTACATAATCTCTCAAGGTCTTGCTAGTTCTTACCATATGAGGTTAAGGGTAGACAGATCCCTTTTTTGTTGTTCGTTGATGATGAAGTGTTAATAAAAGAGCTTGTTTAGCTCTTTAAAATTGGAGATGTTTATAAGCAGCCTACCTAGTTAAGACTAGCCTTGTATTTAACAATGTTAGAGATGTTGAGCAGGCTCATTAGAGAGTAGAAGTAGTTGAGGTACTCTGATGGGTGGAATCTTGATGTGAGAAGGTAAAGACTCCATTAATTGGTATTAAACAAAAGAATATCGTTCGACACCATAAGCATCAAGTGTATTGATCTGGTATAACTCTAGCGAGTACATCCTGTAGTCGCACTATTCTTCGGATGTAGAACTTGGCTAGCTTGCTCTTAGGGTATATGACGTTAACCGACAAAGAGGGTGCTGACTTGATTAATCGATCTATGATCATCCATATTGTAGCACAACCCTTTGAAGTCTTTGGGTAACCTTTCTTGAAATCCATGGACGTCTAATCCCATTTCCATTTAGGGATAGGTAAAAGCCTTAGTATTCCACATGACCGGTATTTCATGACACACTTGGCTATATTCCCTTTTTGTACCATCCTATCGGTAGCAACCTAACTCACACTTCCCTTCCTCAACACCTCAATTCTCCGTTACAGACAGCCATCCTTTCCTACCGACCACTTTCTCCTTATCCTTTACAGGGTCAGAGTATTTTACTTCTTGAAATCCTTTCTTAAATTTTTGCATTACTCCATCATATTTTGAGCTCCCTTGATTTTCTTAACCAAGCTTAGCTCCAGCATTAAATTTGGGTAATTTCACTTCCGTGCCTTACCTAATAAATTTAAATCCTCCATTCCTCTAGTTTTCTTGTTAGTTCCTTTTTGGCTTATGATTTATACTGTCACTTCTTCCTAACTTTTACTGTACGATATTTAAATTTCCAGGTCATTCTTTTTGATCAATTCCAATCATCCTCCTTGTTTCACATTAATTCCTCCCGTTCAAACAAATAACTAGAGCGTTTATGATCTGTTACATATATCTCACATTTTGTCCATGTAGATAGTGCCTCTAATGTTTCAAATCAGAGACAATTGCGGCTAACTCCTATTCATATACAGGGTAGTCCCGTTCACGGGGTCCCGATTATCATAACTATAAATAATGACTTTTCCTTCCTTCATCAATACATATTCAAAGCCATTCCCTGGAGTGTCACTATGCATCATATGAGATTTCTACGGGTCTGGCAAAATCAAGGTCAGTACTGAAACTCGTTATTATTTTAATTCTTGAAAGCTTTTTCCTTTGCTTTTATTCATACAATTTCTCATTCCTCTGCATTAACTGGGTATAGAGCCTAGTTATTGTTCCACAAGAAAAATTATTTTACCAACTTGTATCCATTGTCAGGTTATTCCCAAAAGATTCTTATTCGGGTCACCATCTAGGGATGTCTTCACTCCACAATGGCCGTGATTTCCTTGGATCAACCAAAGATCTTTTCCTGGCACATCCTGTCTAAAAAGGATATCCTTTCTAACCAAAAGTCGTACCTTGACAGTTTGGCAAACGACTTATTTTCTCTTAGAGCTTGTATTGTCATCCTAAGATATTCCTAATGTTGTTCCTCACTTTTGGGCATATCATGAAGTCTTCGACAAAGAATATTACATATTTATCCAAGGGTGATTTGTACACTCTACTCGTAAGATTCATGCATGTTGTTTGAGCATTATCAAATCAAAAGACATCTCCAAAAATTCATAGTAACCATACTTGGTACAAACAGCTAACCTTGGTTCATTCTCTAGTTTTATCCTCGATAGGTGATAATTCAAGGCATAAATCAATGCGTAGAAACATGCAGACTCCTTGTAACCAATCAAAATAGATCATTGATCCTAGGAAAACAAAAGGTATCTATTCATGACTGTAACTCATTGAGTTTACTAGAAATTTAATACATAGCCCCAAGGATCCATCTTTCATCCTTGCAAGCAAAACAAGTGCGCCCCATGACGAACACACTAAACCCTATGAGCTTCAGTTTCTACTGTTCTTACTTTTGGACTTTCAACTCCTATGGCTTCACCAATGCCATCTGGTATGATGCCTTTGATATTGGTTATGTATGAAGGGTCTAATCAATTCTCAAAATCAATCTTTACCTTATGAGTCGACCCAAACCATATTATGGGATTACGTCTGAGTACTTAATCATCATTGGTATATCTTCTGTTTTTCCTGTGATTCTTCCTTATCCCATGTATCCTCAATAGGCATTATGTCTTCATCCTTCATCCTTATCTCTCAAGAATTTAATTTATTTCTTGAGGTATTGTAGTTCCTCTTAACAACTTTACCTTTTTCCATATTGTTCATAAAAGTTTACTATTTCCTCTCAACAATCCATAATAGCTTTAACCGTAGTTAACAAGCTTATACTAGGGATGATTCCGTACTTACTTATCTCTAATACTGCCAGCTCTCCATCATGAAGGGGTGCTGTGTTATCTTTAACGAACAAATTTCAGCATCTCCTGAGTCGACACAATACTTCCATTTCTTTAGATTCTATAGCAAGACTTACATCTCTTGCCCTTGAATCTTACACATAATATATTAAATGGACTTTCCTCAACATCTTTCCTTGGTCCTACAATTATCCAAACCTTTTTCTAAAATCTTCAAATTTTTACTTTCATTATGAGTTCTTCCAACTTAAGTATCTTATCCCTATCTAGACCTCTAAATAATTCTTGCCTTCCCATTTCCTTGCTATCTCTGAAAGGTTCAAATATATATATATATATATATATATATTGTAAAAGGTGTGTACTTATTTTCACATTACTTATCAACTCTACCTCTTTATCTTATGAGGAGAAAATTTGCACTATGTATCACCTTCCAGCTATAGAGAAATAGTCTCCTGGAACTTTTTAACAAAACTTCTCAAGTAACTAAGAGCATAGATTCCTTTTTCTTAATTTCCATTATTTTCTAACATCATATCCATGTATGTGAGTCCCCTAATCCGCTGAAAATGTGATAGGACTTCTCAAGCCACTAAAGATTTTCCATTCTAAGCTAAAAAATTCCCTTCATCATTTTCACCAAAGGTTCTATCAAAACATGGTCACTCTTTTTGAAAGTCTGGTATTGAGCTTTGTCGGGTCCTTTGGTAATATGGCGGTGGTGATGTGGGGTCTTGCACACATTGGATCTTGTTTTAGGTTTCGATTTTGGCTTGGATTTTGGATGGATATACTTAGAAGATTGGTTAGTTATCTGCTCGTACTTATAAAGTCCACTTGCTGGTTCTAGGATGTTATTCTTAATCACACTAGGGCAACACAGGTTGATTATTTTCTTATACCAGGGAATTTCTTTGCTCATGGTTTCAATTTCTTCGGATTCACCCACTCGTACATTGCTATATAGGTTTCAAGGTTTTCCGTTACGTTATCCCTTAAACACTTAATCGTAAATTGCGAAAATTAAGTAATCAATCGAAATTTCAATAAGCCATAATAATTCAAAGTCATGAAATCCAATTCAAGAAAATTCAAAAATATTAAGATGTAGAATAGAAATCATAACTCAATGCAGGAAATCAAGCAAAAGAAATCGAACATGATGACTCAATGGGTGTAATGATATGCATGTATTTCGTTCTTAATTATGACTTCCTAGGAGCATATTAGATATAATGTTCCTTATTAGATGCATGCTTGATCACATTATTTGTTAAGAAAACAAAATGTTCTTCCATAAACAAGTACATGTTAAATTTCATTAGATCATATCAAGGTCATACATTCGGTCGAGTCTTTCACATTATACTTACAAAACATGAAAACCATGCTACTCAACTAATTTAGTCCTATCAGAATTGCAAATTCTTGCTAAGCTGAGAAAGGAAAACATAAGACAAGAAACTAAACACATAACACTCCAAGATTCCCTAAAGACATTACTAAGGCAATTTGGCATCCTTCATTGCCTATTGCAAAATGTTTCAGTTGGACTGTTACGGGTTATGCTTGTCACCACTACTTCTTTCACTCTTGGGAGTCTCCTGGGGTAGGGGTCGGAGGTCGATCTCTGCTAGAAGAACTACCATTATCCCTCCTAACAAACAAACTCAAATATTCTCTCACTATCATTCTCTTCTTCCTAGGTGGCCATGTTTGCTCCTTTTGCTCAGTTTCCTCCTCTTCTTCCTCTTCCTCTTCCTCTTCCTCGTCTTCTTCTTCTTCTTCTTCTTCTTCTGCCTCTTCAATCCTATCCTACATATCTCTATCCTCCTCTCCAGTTTCTTCTAAATTTCTCTCATCATTCTCCTGGACATCCATCATAACATCCTCAAAATGTTCATGCATTATAGGATCAACAGGGACTTCATTTGTCAATCTTTGGCCTTCTCCCAATACATATATGTCCCTCCACAGACTAGGATCATAATCAAGTTCTAACTTGTGGCTATCTGGGATCTCTAAATCTTGATCAAAATCTGGATTCGGCAGGTTTGGCTCATTACTTGGTTCTTTCTCAATTTCAGTTGGTTGAGGTGTTCTATTTCCTTCAGCTTCTACCCAATTTGGGTCTTCCTCAAGGTCTTCTTCCTCCTCACTTTCTACCTCATCCTGATTTTCTGCTACTAGGACAACTCCAAACTGTATGCCTACTTTACTAGGAGGCGGTGCCTGAATTTCTGGGGGTGTCAGAAAAATGTCCAGATATATACCTCTCCAATAGAAATGGTTGTTTGCATCAGTCTCAAGCCATTTTCTATGAGTCATCAGATCATCATGGGCATATACATATAAGGGTCTGATGTCCCTCCACACTCTAAAATCAGGGTAGGGTGGGTTATCTTCCTTCTTTAAAATAAATGTGGCCTCTCTCAACATTGGCTCATTGCCATAATCAACCATGATCCTTTCCACCACATAAATTGTTTCTAGCATAGACCATCTCCTTCTTCTGATCTGATCATGTCTAATTTGATCAACCACTCTTTCCCATCGAGTGTATCTAAGACCTCTTTTCCAGATCACATATACCTCCTTGAGAGTCTTAGGTCTCTCGGCCAAAGCAAAATCCTCACAAAGAGTCCTTAAACTTAATATGTAGTCAACAAAGGTTTCACCAGTCCCATTTAGAAATGTTCTGGCCCTTTCTCGAGTTTCACCTAGGAATACCTATACCAAAAAGAATTTCTAGTTAGATTCGACTTTCGTTTTCATTCTTATGCTAAGATTCATTTATTCTTATATTTTAGGTTATTAAATTCTATTTCCATGCTTTACATTTTTACCGCTCTAATATCAACTTAAACTGTCACACCCTAAAAGGTACCATAAACGTAACAGTCCGCCGCATGCTAAACGAGACTTAAGAATTACTACCACGGTCATTCAAAATTCTTGTATTAGTATGCAAGGCATTCCATTACGATAATAAAATACATAAAACAATTGGAGATAGATAGTTCAACCTGATCGGATAAGCATAAAAATATAAACCACAGATATCTCAGGATCAGTTACAAAGCATTAAGGGGCATTCCCCTGATACACATAAGTCTAGGTATTATCCCTTTTTGTAACAATTGATCCTTCTAGGTTCACTACTAAAAACTATACAAATCAATCATAAACTTATAAGGAGATAACTCCTAAACTCTCATTACCTGATTTGGCTAGGTCCGGGGATGCAGCCATAAGTACGGGAATTCAACTAAATAATATCTAACTAATATATAATTAATATATATGTAATTACAACTTGCAAGGGATGTTATAATTGTTTTGGAGAGCTGTGATCTTCTCAAATATTGTGAGCCGAAAATCCCTCAATAATACAACCTAAAAGTCAATACAAATCCTCTCAAGGCCAATACAAACTAGCCAACTCACCCACACATTAATGACAATCGAACAAGGAAATGAATGAACCACAAACAGGAGCAATTCGTTTCAAATTTAAGGAAGAAACACGGCCGGACTTTGCACTTTGTTTATATATATATACATATCAACGAACTTGGAAAGACAAGCAAACAAACTTCAATCCCTCTCAAACTTTCCAGAATACAACCACACCCTGTTAGGAGTTAAATCCACCTGGAAATCGATTTTTAAACACACACATCAACCCAGTTCGAAAATTTGAACAAAAACTGGGAAAAACACGTGAAAACGAGCTTGAGGTAAGTTGATTCCATTCCACGTGTTTTCTTTCAATTCTAAGGATTTATACTGACTCCTAAACATCTTAGGAAGCTAACCAAGTCCATTAGGAGCTTCGGATTTCACCGAGAAGCCACAACGAAGGTGATCTTCCTAAACCCTAACCGAGCTTGATGATCCAAAATAGTGGGTAACATGTTATTATGTTGTTTTTCTTGGATATTCAAGTAGCTTAAGGTCTTAGGAGTCTATAGGATCCAAAAACTCGACGTTTTGACGTCGGGATTGGCCGGAATCAGCCGCGGCTCATCAGGGAAGAAAGTGAACAGTGATTCCCCGATGAGCATGGGGCGGTACATAGGCGTGTTTCACCAGTGTACCTCTCGGCCAAATATTAAAAAAAAAAAAGAAAAAAACGAAACTAATTAAATTTAATTATAAAATAATTAATAAAATTAATTTTAGAATTATTATTATTATTTATGAATTTATTTATTTTTCTGGAAATGTAAATTGTAATATTAGAGTATAGTAATATAAAACCAGAATTTTTTTTATTTAAATTTAAAAATAAAATTATTTTCTGGCCTCATTAAATATATAATGTTTAAATATTTAATCTATTAATATTAATCCAAAAAGAATTTTTAGAAATATAAATTACTTTTATTAAGTAATTTACGTATAATAGGCTTTCTAACTATAATTATTAATATTCTTAATATAATTAAAAGAATTTTTAGAATTTTCGAAAATATTATTTCTGAAATAATATTAAATGTGAAAATAAGACTAAAATTATTTTTGTAACATTATGAATTAAAGCATAAAACAATTACTATAATTACTAATGAAAAGTAATTATTCTATCTTATCTATTTCGGAATTATTATTATTATTATTATTATTATTATTATTATCATCATCATCATCATCATCATCATCATCATCATCATCATTGTTATTAGTATTATTGAGGTTATTATTAGTTATAGTATTATTATTGATAATAATTATTAATATCCCTATTATTTACGGTAAAGAGGAATATTTTCGAAAATAGTTATAATTAAATTAATAAATCCTTTTATTAGTAAGTATATTTTCATAAAGATGATATTTAACTAATTTATAGAAAATATATATCTATATATAATTTATGAGTTTAGTAAATACTAAGTATATATTTAAATATTTGTAAATGAATAGATAACAATGGAAATTTAGATAATCCAAAATTGTGAGTATAGGAATATCTATACTCTATAAGAAAAATTTATTAAGTAATTAAAAAGAAAACTAATAGTTTTGAACAATAAAAATGAACTAACTAAATTATTAAACTTTCCAAATACCCAATCAATAGATTCAAGTATCCAACCAAAATTAATAAAATAAAATTGTGATTACAATGGTTTAGAACTTAGGGCTATTTCAAAAGAACTAGTTAAAAATAAAACAGAAACCGAGCAAACCATTAGGACACTTAAATATTCATAGGAACTAGGTTGTATAGTCTGGTAATTTTAATAACTATATGATTTATCTCAATAGGTGACTCGGGTATTGGAGAGGACCTTCCTGAAGATTACTATGATTAAATAGTATGGGCAGGTAAGTAACTCAGTCTTATTACATTGATTGTGCTTGTACTAGTAGTGAATCTTAAATAAAAGATAATGAAAATTGGTGTACTGTTTGAATTGTGAAAGTGTGTATTGTATTACATTGATTGCCATGTCACTCTAAAATAAGTGATAACACAAATGCATGTATCTTGATAATGTATATAGCATCTGATTGAGTGTCTGTAATGCTTGATCACCTCCAAATTGACTAAAAACTACTGGTACCATAATGGAAAATGATCATGCATTACATGCTATGCATAAAAAGCATTAGAGTAAGTGGTAGCCTACTACGTGTTGGTTTTTCGAATCTCTGGTAATGCTTGAATTATCTAGGCCAGGTAGCTATTAGTTAATTGCAAGATTACCCTTGTTCTATTAATACCATAGGAACTAAATGGTAAACGAAGGACGCCGCTTATGGTATTACTTGGAAATAACTAACACTTAGTGGAGTTTCTAAAGCTAAAAACAGGAATAAATGATGAAACATGAGACTAATTAAATTGAATATTATTCCTGAAGCTTAAGTCTCTATGGGCAGGTGGATCATAGATTGTGTTCCTTTACCCGATGAGAGGGCGTAAATCTTCATCCTGTTTGGATTCGGGTTATCAGCTGTAATGTTCATTGTTTGATTGATGCATTTCATATGATTGTTAAATACTTGTATGTAATACGTAATAGTTATGGTTATTCACTGAGCTTTATGTTTTAGCTCACACTCCCACAGTCTTTTAGGTTCACTTTACGACCCTTGGCTCATACTAGCAGGGGCATGGTCCAGTAAGAGATTAGAAGCCAGAAGTTTAAAGATTAGTATACGATTGGAAAATATTTATCTGTATAGTCTTTGATGCATTAATGTGCATTAGAATCATTAGCTTAAAATTGTAAGGACTATAAAGCATATGATCTGTAATATTGTATTTCGTAATAGTTGTTTACTAATTTACGTTTTATAAGTTTGTTTATCTATCAAGCAACTACAAGATCCTGTTTATGAAATCATGTCATTCGTAGAAGGTAAATAATAATGGTAATCGAGTGGTTCTGATTATTATTATTAGAATACCCTCGGGGCATGATAGTACCTGGGTCCATTCAAGTAGTCCATGCTATAGGCATCTTGCCAACAACTCCTTCCATCTCTCAAAAGTTTCGTACAATGTTTTCAGAGTCCATCTGGTGGAACAAAGCAATGTTAGCTATCAACTAGGCTATTCGAAAGGGTGGGAAATATTTCCTCATAAAATTTTTAGTCATTTGTCACCAAGTGGAGATGGAGTTCCTTAGCAATCCATTCAGCCATTTTTTAGCGTTTCCTCTAAGGAAAAATGGGAATAATCTTAACTTGATTGCATCCTCAAACACACCATTTATCTTAAATATATCACAAATCTCCAAAAACTACTACAGATGGCTATTGAGGTCCTTATCCTGTAGGCCATCGAACTGGACCATCTGTTGGACCATTTAGATGATATTGGGTTTGATCTCAAAGTTGTTAGCAGCAACCCTGGGTTTATTTATGTTAGTATTGGCTCCATCTAGGTTAGTCTGCAAAAATCTATCATTGTTCGGGGTTATTTTACCCTAGGTTGTTCATTATCTTCTTGGATTTCACTATGGCTAGCCACTTCTGATTGTTTGATTTTATTACCTATACAATGTGGTTCTAGATCAAATAGAAACAAGAATTTAGATTGACTTCTAGTCATATGCCTACATTTTATTTGAAAATAAATTATAAAAAAAATATATATATATATACAAATAATGAACAAATTAAAGAATAACGAATAAAAGAATAAAGAATCAACAAAATAAGAAACAAGTATATACAATAAAAGAACTAAAAGAATTAAAGAACTGACAAAGAACAAAAATATATACAACGAAATATATACAGCAAATGTACAGAAAAAAAATAAACAAACAAATATATACAAAAACAAAAAGAAAATCAGCTCAACAAATATATACAAGAGATATTTATAATATTAAAGTGGCTAGAACAACAAATGAAAATTGGTTTCTACTATTACCCTGTTGGGTTTCAAAAATAATATTGAATCCAACACCATTCCCAAGCAACGACGCCAAAAATTGCTTGACATTTCTTTTCAGTTGAGTTCATACTAATCATTGACCAAGTTTTTCAAATTTATAAATGTTTTCTAAATCGTGTTCAATAACTACGTTCTCATAAGGCAAGCACACCCATCAAATGTAGCATAGATAGTGATTTAGGTCGGTTCTAAGGGAATGGTTGGCAGCTAGTGTACTCCCAACCTCATCCATTGTCTAGCTAAAGAAAGGTTTAGAAAATCATAATAAAAAAAAAACTATCCTAAGTTAAGAGTATTGACAAACGTTTGATGTATTGAACTTTATGCTCATGAATAATTTTGATGAGAATAATTATTACACTTAATTATTTAACTATCCTTAATTGTTCAAATACTTAAAATATTTTTATATATATCTACTATTGCTTAAGTTTTAACAAAACAAAAAGTTGAAGAAAAATCAAGACAAAACTATCGAGCCCAATAAAAAAAAAAAAGTGGAGGCACTATTCATCAGATAAAGACAAAAGACTGAAGTTTTGGGCAAAACTATAAAGTCAAGAGCTGAAGTTTTAGGCAAAATCATAAAGTCAAGGGATGGAGTTTTGAGCAAAATCATGAAGTCAAGAGCTGGAGTTATGTGCAAAATTTATAAAGTCAAGGGCTGAAGTTTAAGCCTCGACCTCAGACCTCGACTTCATAAATTTGCCCTCAACTTTAAAAATTTTTCCTTTGGGTAAAATTTATAAAGTCAAGGGTTGAAGATTAGACCTCGACCTCAAACCTCGACTTTATAAATTTACCTTCGACTTCATAAATTTGGCCTTGGGTATTATTTCTAACATAGTGGGCAAAATAAGAAATAAGCCTGTAAGTTCTATGAAACAGCAGCTTAAGGTTACTTCACTAATTCCTTATCAGAATGATTTCTTAAAAACAATGAACTTCTTAAAAGCTATTTGAATTGTGTGTTTATACCGCTGAATTCTTTAATTTAAACTAAAGCTTCTCTCGAAATCAGTAGTTCTAGATCTAGTCGAAACTAATAATCTGAAATCCCAATTAAACTTGCATAAAGAATATAAATCCATTGTTTCGCAAAGAAATTAAAAAAAAAACAACTCGATAAATTTTTTAAAACAAGTGACAAAAAGTCTTCACCCATTCCTCGGCAAGAGGTAGTTATGATCGACTCCGTCAGCAATCATAGATCTATTCAATTGAATGATCTCTTGATTTATCCAATTGAAATCAATCGTGGATCTAAAAGAGTATACCACTCCTTTAAAAACCATAAGTTTAAGTTCAGGTCGCTAATTACAAATATCCAATCAAATTAACTTGAAAGCGCATTTGAAATTAACTGAATTAGGAATTGGATTTGTAATCCCTAAGCTATAGGAGTTTATTTCTCCATGGATTTATCAAAATAAGCACGAATCAGAAGAAATAAATAAAATTTGAAAGATTAATCAATTAATTGCTCAGAAATTCATAGAAATTACAAACATCGGGTTAAATTGATTTTACCTAGAAAATAGAAGAGATTCTCAAGTAAGAAGAAAAGGAAATTCTTTCACCCAAGAATCCTTCAGAAAACTAATCTACGTCAATGTGTTAATTTACATTGTTGGTACATAGTCTACAACACATGCTAGCCTGTTTATTTATAGGCTACCGGGCACTGAAAGCATGACCTACTTTTTTGACACGTGGCATATTCTTTCTAACAGAATTTGTGATAACTTCCACGCGCACATATGATTTGTGAGAAACATTTGCTGAGGGTCATGTGTGATCTGTTGGTCGACACTTGTATAAAGCAAAATCAACCTCGACTTCTGGAATTACTAAAGTAAACTGTGTGTTTTTGTCCATTGCTCTATCGAGGGAAAATTTGAGAAAGTCGAGGCTCATATTGTTAAGGCTCAAGGTATGTAAAAGAACTTGTCGAGGGTCAAGATTTGAGGCTCCACTTTGAGGCTTGATAGTGTATTTTCTCCAGAATGATGCTTGATCACTTCGATTGAAGTCAAAGGCTTGTCGTTAAGGCTCGATAGATCATATTTTGCTGTTTTCTTCCTTTGTTTGGCCTCGGTTGTGACTTTACAGGGCTCGACGTCTGCAATCTTGACTTTACTTGTTGTTTTTACTCCAAATCTGAATTAAAACACTAATTATTCTTCATTGGATTCTAAGAGCTTCAAAACAAAATTACTTATTAAAAACATAAGTTTTGCAGGACTTCATCAGAAATTTTTAGCAAAATGAGCTCAAATATTGTTATGCCCTGGAGGGTACCCTAAACGTGGTAATCCGCCGCATCTAATATTAAAGCTAATGAATGACAACCTTAGTCATGCAGGAGCTTCGATATCACATGCAAAGCGTGCTTCCAAGATAGTAGGAGACTCACAGGGCTATTACATTTAAGTAGATAATAAAAGCAAGCAAGAACTTATATAAATAAACATAAGATTTTCATAATAATATCCTTACATCATCTTAGGGGCATTCCCCCACTTTAGAAGTCTTTCAATAAAATAATAGCTACTATAACACAAGCCTACTATAGAGATTTTCTTAGAAGCCTATGTTCAAAACTTAAATACATATAGCTTCTCCTAAAAACTCCTAGTAGCTTAAACTCGTACCTGGCATATGGGGCTCCTTGGGGCCAACCAAAGGTAATCGTACTGTAACAAAAAGCTATAAGGATATAAGCAAATCTAGCTTAGTGAGATAATTCCAGCTACAAGACATTTCCATAATTCAAACAAGTATTTAATCAAGCATATGAAAATGCACCAATTATATGAACAAACAAAATACACATGATTAACCGGAAATCAAGTGTAGTATGGATTTTACGCCCTCCATGTCAAGGGTTGGGAGGTTACAGGCCCATATGACCATCAATATTTGTAGATTTACCGGCTCCTGCTCGCCCTACAGACTTTCTGGCTTCTACTAGCCCATGTAGACTTTTCGGCTCCTACAAGCACCACCATTTCCTCGTCTCTCCACACAAAGAATAGTAGTGAAATGAATGTGACTCACAATTATGATATGTATGAATTAATTTCAACATATATTTAACCAAATAATGTTTAGTTCAAGTTAAAGGCGATCAACACAATTTTCATCATATCAATACAAGAATCACAATTTATTTGTCAAACCTTCTTTCGATATTCTTAACTTATATTCAACCAATCATAATTCAAAGTCACACAACAATATTTTATCTTTTTCTTAATTGCTAGTGCTACTACTTACAAGCACAAAACAAGGAAATGTAACTTAGAAAAGGATTAACTCACTCCATGTCGGTAGATCCTAATCGAAGTAATCTTTCGGAAAGGTGATCTTGGGTCCTTCTTCACCTAAACAAGATGAAATACCCAAAATGAGTCTTTCATGAAACTTCTATTCTTGAAGTTTCTAAACTTTTTAAAATCGCAGTAAAATCGTATAAAAGGAAATTCCAACTTAAAATGATCATAACTTGCTCATTTTAACTCGGAATTTCGCATATAATATACCGTTTTCTATCTATTCGAAAAGATCTATCTATTTCTAAACTTATTTTCATCAAACTAAGTCGTTTAGGCTTCGAAAAAGCGGCCGACAGATTTACCACGAATTTTTATAAACATGTTTTCCTTCTTTTCTTCAAAGCTCATTTGAAGAGATAAATATTATAACAATTTGTAAAACCTTTGAAATGTATATACATATATTTATTGACTCATATCGAATGTATAAAGTTTAATGAAGTTGTCTCAAATAAAAGTAAAGTCTTTTAAATATTTTTGGAAAGTGAGAACTTTTGAAATATTCCTCTTTTGAAAATATCTTAAGTTATTTCAAATGAGTATTTTTCTTTTCCTAAATTTTATTTCCATAATCTTTTTAAATTCCTAAGGAATGATTTTATTTCCTAAGCTTAGTTTCCAACACTTTTGAAAGTAATAACACTTCTATATTTACAGAAATAATTTCTTGGTTTCTTGAGATCATTCTATTTTAATGAAAAGAATTTCTATTATTTGAAGCAAAAGTGAAGTTGTTGTAAAATCTTCGTTTACTTCAAAAAGTCCTTTCTATGTCATGTATGTTTATAAAATTTCTTATGAACTCCTCTAAGTTTGTTAAGATGACTTCTTAGTTTTAGAAAAGTTTACTTCCTACTTTTATTTCTAGAAAAGAACCTTTATTTTAAGAAAACCTTTCCTTACTTATTTTTATTGAGACAAGAATCATTATGTTTATGCATGAATATGAACCATAAAGTTACGAAAATATAAAGAGACATAATAACTTTAAAGAATAAGCTAATAAGAAAATAAATCAAGTATTGGAACCTTAGCTTCATCAAGGTATCCGGGACTAAGAAAAGACTAGTCCCAAAAAGAAAAAGAAAATGTTTTGACTTGATGAGGACAAGTCTAAGACTAGAAAGACTAGTCTTAAAAACAATATGAAAGTAAATAAATTGCATGGAAAGTAAATAAATTGCAAAACAAATGAGCTTATATGCTCTAAAAGATATATATAGCTATATAGATATATTAGATATAAAAGCAACATAAAGAAATTAGATGATGAACAAAAACAAAGTATGAACCTATTGTTGCTTTCTTTAACCTTCATGGTTTAGAAAACACACACTAAGCTCATACTAAGTAGATGAACATAAAGAAAACTTGAAGAAAATTTACCTAAAGGAACTAAACTAGAGAGAACTTCTTGGGAGGAAATTCTTATAGAAATTTGAGAGAGTAACTTTATTAGAAGAAAGGTGTGAAAGAAGTGGAAGTAAGAGGGGGTATATTATAAGAAAGTGTGGGAGATGATTTCTCACTAAGGAATTAGGAGATGTTAATATAAAGTATTAGTCAATTATAGAATCAAAAGGTTTATAATTGTAATTTTGATTCCACTAATGATTTATTTAACGGAAGTTATTGAATTATTTTGTGGCTTAAAAGGTTTTTAAACTCTGTTTTTAAATCTTGACAATTTCTTATGAATATTCATGAATTTAATTATCATTATAACATGAGTTCAAGTTGATTAGCAATAGTTTAAAGTGGATTCTGCTCCTTCCCACACTTTTCCACCATATCCCTCTCTTTAAAAAGCTCATTGCATTCATATAGATAATTAGTTAGATAAGTTAGTTTAACTTAATCATCTTAAAAAGATCAATTGCCTAGATATTAGTATTAGTTGATAATTGTCTAGTAGTTAGTAAATCCTCGTGGGATCAACACTTTATTCATGCTATATTACAATAGAAGACCTAGTACGCTTGCTAGAAATATGCTTTAAAATTCAATACTAAAACAGCACATCAGTGGGATAAATTTACTTGCTATTTAGTAATGGAATTTAGAGTCTAGAAACGGAGTGAAGTCCTTAGTTGAAATTTAAACGGTTATATTTCTAAGCCTATTAGCTTGAATATTTTTCATTCAAACATTTTTTAGAGCTCCTTTAACTTTTTATGGAAGGCGTATGTGAAATCAATCACTTAGTGATTCTTTTTGAAAATCAATTAATTAAAAGCTTAGTTGATATGGGCAGGCTTTGGTCTCTCAGAAGAGTGAAGTTTGGCCCCGCTATTGACTATACGAGCTTCATATATATAAAAAAAAAATCATAGCCTTTACTCTGCTAACTTAGGTAAGTGAGTTAAGAGTATTGAATCTAAAAGTTAGAGTGAGTGAGAGTTCATTGGGGTCCCATCAAAACCTGGTCACTTGGGTGATGAATCCGGGATGTGCCAACTCAAGGATCTCACTATAACAAAAAGATGAATGGGCAAATAAAGTTGAAAAGATACGGGCTACACCCCGTCCAAAGGAAATTCCTTTGAAGGCTATTAAAAGAATTCTTACTCATAATAATAATAATAATAATAATTTCAAAAAAAAAAATCTAGGGGAATGATGGATACCAAATACTTTCATTATAGGTTGCTCAGTTTAGAGAAATGGTTGAAGGTTTATATACTTGCTAATTGGTGGTGAAATGAAACCGGATCTATTTTACTATTGATTGACTTTGGTTCTATTTTGTGACTTTAGAATCTGTTATTAAAAGGTAAGGATAAAGTTTGACTTACTTGGATTAGCCTTAGAATTTTAATTAAGGTATGCTAATCACATTTATATAACAGATTTGAGCAGTAGGTACAAAAGCAAGACGCTATGATCAAAAAATGGAATGCCATGATATTAACTTGTGAAATTTTTTTGAGTATATTTGATGATAGATTTTCATTGTCCTTTATTGTTTGCTTGAGGACAAGCAAAAACTCAAGTGTGGGGGAATTTGATAAACCAAAATTATTCCTATTTTATAAATGCCAAAATGGACTTTTATTGATCATTTTATTGATAAATATTATGAATTTGACACTTAAAAATAGTAATTTATGTTTTCAGGCCTTTAAAGGAGTTATTTTATGAAAAGAAAGCAAAACAGGTCAAAAATGCAAAGTTTGGATCAAAAAGTGGTTAACACAACAAAGACAAGCCATGTCTATCAACCATGTCAAGAAAAAGAAGAATCGAGTCTTAAATCTCAACTTTTGGAAGGACAAGCTCAGTGACACGACTTGTCACAAAGCTTGTCAAACTGGAAATTTTATCTTGCAAAGACACGACCATGACATGGCTTGTCACTTGGCATGTCGTTTTGAAGAATTGAAAACAGGAAGTTACACGACTTTGGGACAAGTCATGTCCCAAGTAGTGTCAATGAAGAAAGGAAAACCACAAAAAGTTACGCGACTAAGGGACAAGCCATGTCCCTAGTTGTGTCAATTCCATAGTGAAGAAAACAGCCAGACATGCTCAAGTGCCACGACTTGTCTCTAAGCATGTCAATTTAACAGTAAATTACTTTTTGAGAAACAGCTTGTTTAATGAATAGTGACCCCCTATTTATTAAAATAACATTCATTGGACATTAAAGAGGGGTGTTACTTTGGAAAGCCAAAAGACCCATAACTCTCGTAACTCCCATAACTTCCAAATTCCTCCATAATGAGCTTTCAATTTCATTTATGTGAAATCCATTATAAATTGAAGATGGAGGAAGAATCAACAGCAGCAAGGAAGAAAGAGAGAGCACATATAGAATTTATACAAAAGTTTTTCAGAGTCTCAACAAGTCAAGATTATCTTGGATTGAAGATCCACAATTTTGAGCTTCATTTTCTCAGGTGATATCATGAATTCTAGTTTGTTTTTAGAATTTCATGTGTTTTCGTTAATTACTATGGAAGAGTATATTTTCAAATATGGGTTTTGTTGAACTCTAATTTTATCTTGTGATGAGGATTTGGGTTTAATAAAGGATTGATGTTCTTTTGATTCAATTGCATGTTTCTTAACTGTTTCTTAAGTTTGTATATCCGGAATGCAAATTTATGTCTAATTTTCATTTAAGCTAATTGAAAGATTGCTTTCATGAATTGATCTATGCAATTGATGAGATTCGTTTGTAATTCTAGTCATAGAATAGTAAGAATCTTCTGTGACTATTGAAATTCCAATGAGTTCATGTTCTTAATGCAGGCTTAAGTTGCTATTGATTGAGGAGAAATCCTAATTGATTAACTTAGGTTTAGAAAAATTGATAGAATCGAAAGAATTATCATTTTGCTTGAGAAACTCAACAGCTTAAGAACTAAATCAAATTTGTAATTTCCAAGGATTCACATAATAAATTAGATGAAGCCAAAACCTAGATCAATTGTTTTAATATAAACTTGCTTGTTGATCAGTGTTAGTGTATTTGCTTTCTCAAGTAAATTAAATAGAATTTCATCAATATATCAGTTAGATAGTAGAAATAGAGTAATTACTAATAATTGCTTATTTTCTGTGGACGATCCCGATTTCTACACTATATTACATTTTCGATAGGTACACTGCCTATTGCCTTTATAGTGAATCAAGAACGGGCCTTTATGAATTTAAAACTACACTTGAAGGCAACTATCAGGGTTCGAAACGAGTAATTTCTAACGAATATGATCTTTTTAGGTTGTATTGCATTATTTCAGTCCATAATCAAAGGTTACCTTATTTTTATTGTTTTAGAGTTTTGAGCGCAGGATTGTCAGATGTAGTCTGACAAGGGCTTGTTATTAACCTAGTTGACTTTTAGGGTTTCAATTTCAATTCCACCTTTAAGATTTATTTGTAAGATTATAAAATCTAGGGGTTTATGGCTATACTATATTTTGCGGTTCAAAAATCGAAGTTTTACTTTATTTTTGCAGTTTAGGGTTATGTGTTGACTTGGTTTGACTTTTAAATTTTTTATTCTAAAATTCACTAAAGGGTCTAAGGTTTTATAATTTTGTCATTGAACATTATTTGGATATACTGTCTCCATTTAGGTGTTAGAGATCACATAGATGAATTGTTCAGCGTAAGGATTTTGGGTTAGACAATTATTGGATCTTCCATTTTGTTTTTGAAAGTTCTCTTTTTCGTAAGGTTATGAAATTCATATTTGATTTTGTTTAGAATGTATAGAGTTCGGTTTTAACTTGGGTCTGTTTTAGGGTTTCAATTTTGGTTTTTAGCTCTAGAATCATTTTCTAAGAGTTTTGAAAATTTTAGGGGTTTATAGAGAGAATAATTAATTAACGTTTTGTTCTTCGATTTATAAGGTGGTCCTCATGTTACGGGTATACACGTAATAAGACAATTTTAGAGCAAACCTACTCGGTCTCTATTTAGATGTTAAGTTTTCTAATAATATTTTGATGATAACAAAAGGAAAATTAATTATTTCTAAGTGTGATTGAACAGAAGCTTATTCAGAACCTTTAATAGTTGTATAAATGAGTTTTTATAAAGTCAGAAGTTATTTCAGAAGTTTCGTTTAAGCTTTGGTATCTAAAGAAAGTCTTTCAGAAGCATTTTCAAAACTTTCAGTGAAACTCGTATATGCTAGTCAGAAGCATTTTTAGAATTTACGTTAGTAGACAAATATGCTTATTAAGCTAGTCAGAGGCAATTTCAGAACCTTCTTCAGTAGAAAGATAAAGTTAACAAAAGCTGTTTCACAACCTTTAAAGTTGGATACGATTTTTTGTTGATCTTAAAAGTGATTAAAACTTTGTTTTAATATTTGTCAAGACCCAGCTTTATTTGTCATAGTATATTTAGGTAATATACTTGATGCATTACACTAAAGATGGATTTAATATCATGGGGATCAAATCACATCAAGATGTTTTCAAGTGTTTTTTTATATAGATAAAATAATTTGATTTTTCAAATTATTTTTACCAAAATGCATGAATTATTTTTTATGACAAAATTATCATGATGTTTTTCTATGATAAGATTTGTTATACAAGTAATGATATGAAGGATAAGGTTTGTTACAAGAGAATAGGTCTTCATATTTTTTTGGGGATATCACAACCAACTTTTTGGATAAAGATTACAATATCAAGTTTGTTTGTTCAAATCTATCAAGAAGCTTATGACAAGAATATCTTGGTAACCACTGAAGCTTATCACGTCATACATCAGATAAGGAAGATTTGATTTTTGAAAATTCACCTAGAAGATTATGTTTCAGCAAAGATATATTAAAAAAAAAGATATTGTTAGTTTTTGTTTCTTTCATTTTAGAAAATCCCATGAAGAATGATAACCTCAGTTTCAAATATGAAGAGAAGATTACGGTGATTATAACAAGATTTCTTCAAGTTTATCCAAAGTTAGGATTACAAGAGAAGATCCCAGTACATCTAATATCTTGGATGAAGATCATAATAGTTTATATCATTTCAAATTAAAATTAAAATTACAACAGAAACGGAAGAGAAGATCACGTCATATTTATCCACCTTTTCTTAATAGAAGAAGTTTTTCGAATTTTGAAAAAATAGTCGTTGGTGATTAAGAGATATATTTAAGGAATCAGAAGCAAAGACAAGAACAAGCATTCAGATTCGCATAAAAAGAAGAATTTCTTCTTTCAGAAAAAGCAGTCTACTCATATATTTTGTTGAGTTTAATTTGTAGAGGACCTTTATATTTTTTCCTCAAAGATTTGTTACTTCTTGAGAAGTGTGTGAGAGTTATCTATCACTATAGTTGAGTGTTAGCTTAGAGTTTAAGCTAGGGAGACTCAATAGTAAGGCTTTGCCAATACTATGGCTTGATTGTACTCTTATTTGAATTTTGATATAGTGAAATACCATCGGTAAAGACAACCGGGACCCCGACATGCAGCTAGAAGATGGACTGACGCACAAGGCGGAACCACTATAATTTGCTGCCTAATCTTCTAGCTCTGATCTTTTAATTATTGCATTTTATTTATTTAGTTGTTCTCACGGTTTTCAACAATATTTTGTTTTTATTTAAAAGAGGCGAAAATTTTCATATAATAATCAATTCACCCCACTCTTGATTATTTTAACGAGACCAACAAGATCATGGCACATATCGTCAAAATTAATGCAAGTTTCTATAATGCAAGATTATCAAAAGAACTTTAAAGCATTATCCAATAGAGTGAAAGGTATCCCTAATTCTATTTTGAGTCGTTTCATTTCCAACTTAAAGCCTCACATTAGGGGAGAAGTTCAAATATCTCAGCCTAAACATTTAGCTCATGCCATATAGCTAGCACGCATGCATGAATCAAAATTCAATGACACCTACTTTGTAAGGAACAATTTTCCACATCACTATGTACACTTTCAAAACCACTTCAATTTTCAAAGCAACAAACATAAACCAACCAGACTACTTCCCAGTCATCTTCTGGAATTTCTAAACCATTATTATCTACACCATCTTAAACACAAAAACTATCAATACCCATAAAAAGACATTGTCATGCTGAGATGCTAGTAGGGCAAGAAAAGGGTTTATGTGACAACTGTGACAAGAAGTACAGTAAAGATCACAAATGCAAAGGTAATTTTTTGTTGTTAGTAGATGATGATAGTGAAAATGATGTGGTCACTTAGGATTTCAATTACATACATACTATTGAGGATGAAGGAACTATCAGTTTTCAAGCTTTATCAAGATTGCAAGTGGCTTATACTATAAAATTTAGAGGCAATATTAAGAATCAGGATATTTCCATTTTGATAGACTCAAGTAGCACTCACAGTTTTTTGCAAAGTATAATTGCAAAGTATTTGGATTTGGTAGTAGAAGCATCTCCCAAATTTTTAGATGTTAGTGGGAAGTGGAGATAAGCTAAGATGTGAAGGAGTGTGCAGGGATGTTAATGTCCATATTCAAGGTATGGATTTTGCCACTTTATTTTATATTCTTCCAATAAAAGGGGCTAACACTGTATTAGGAGTTCAATGTTTGATGGATCTAGGCCCAATTACAATGGATTATAGTTCCTTAACAATGAGATTTCAATTGAATGGTAGACCAATACAGCTTTCACGAAATTTGGACAATCAAGCACAACCTATATCACATCATCAGTTGCAAAGATTATTGGAGACTAATGGAGTTGCTTATTGTTTTGAATTAAAGGCTTAGGGGAGTATAGAATCATCAGAGAATACCACTAGCAATGGCTTAATTAAGAAGACATTGGGCAAATTTTCTCAAATTTTTGAGACACCTGCATCATTGCCTCCTCTAAGAGATGTGCAACATAGGATTCATTTGATTAATGAGGCTCAACCCGTAAATGTAAAGCCATACTGTTATCCACACTTTCAGAAAGCTAAGATTGAAAAATAAGTAGCTAATATGCTAGCTTAAGGTGTCATTCAACATAGTACGAGTCCTTATTCCTCACCAATATTATTGGTCAAGAAAAATGATGGGAGTTAGCACTTTTGCATTGACTATAAAGCACTTAATAAGGTGATAGTGAAAGACCAATTTGCTATACTAACAATAGATGAATTGTTGGATGAATTACATGAAGCATCTATTTTTTCAAAATTGGATCTGTGTTCTGGATATCATCAAATATGCATGAATCCTTTAGATATTGAAAAAATAGCTTTTAGAACACATGAAAGACACTACAAGTTTCTAGTCATGCCTTTTGGTCTAAGCAATGCACTGGCTACATTTCAGTCTATCATGAATAGATATTTTTAAGCCATTCTTAGGATGTTTTGTCATAGTTTTTCTTTGTGATATATTAGCATGCAGTACATCTTTGGAGGAACATTTAGACCATTTGTTTATGGTACTATAGACTTTGTTGGAGCATGAGTGCTATTTGAAAGAAATTATGCCTCTTTGGCCAAGAAAGTATTGAATATTTAGGCCACATTATATGTTGTGAAGAAGTTAAACCAGAAGCAAGGTGGAAGCTGTTATGAAGTGGTCATTACTTGAAATTATGAAGGAGTTAAGGGCTTTCTTAGGATTATCACGATATTATCAACATTTTATTAAGGGGTATGCTAACATGCTATAACATGATCAGTTTCACTGGTCTCTACAAGCTACTGGTGCTTTTGAAAATTTGAAGAGAGCCTTATCTTCTACCCCTATATTGAAATTACCAAATTTTAATCAATAATTCATCATTGAGATTTATGCCTCTGGAACTGGTATAGGAACTATTTCACTACAAGGTGCGCATCCATTTGCTTATTTTAGCAAAAAGATGCTATCACATTTGAAGAAAGCCTCAGCCTATGTTTAAGAGTTATATGCAATAGTGGAGGCCTTTAAGAAATGTCACCAGTGAATTCATGGTAGTCATTTTCTCATTCATACAAATCATAAGAGTCTAAAGGAAGTTTTAACTCAGGTAATTCAAACTCGAAAGCAGCCAAAGTATCTTTCAAAATTGATGATGTATGATTACCTTATTGTCTATAAACAAAGATGCGAGAATCAAGTAGCAAATTCATTATCTCGCAAGCTTGATGTTGGTTTTCAATGTTTTGGTATCTCGTCAATTTGTTTCCAATTTATTTATCAATTGAAACAAGAGTACCTATATTTGAAGGAATTTCAATAGCTAGTGTCTGACATGGATAAAGGGATAGCAATGAAATGGGATCTTCACTAGTGTAACAATTTTCTATATTTTTAGTCAAGAATGTTTTTAGTGTCTTAAAGTTCACTTATTCCATCATTACTACATGAATATCATCCATCCCCAAGTTCGGGTCAATTGAGTATTCTGAAAACTTATAAGCATTTAGCTAGTAATTTCTATTGTGAAGGCAAGAAGCAACAAGTGGAGGAATTTGTAAGGGAATGTTTGATTTGTTAGCAAGTAAAATATCAAGCACTTTCACCAACTAGATTGTTGAGTCCTCTTCCAATTCCAAATCATATTTGGGAAGATGTGAGCTTAGAATTTATTACTTGCCTCCTGAAATCACAAGGGTTTTCAATTATTTTAGTAGTAGTAGATAAACTCTCAAAATATTGTCATTTGGGTGCTTTGGAGTCTCATTTTACTGCTACTAAGCTGGTTACTTCATTTCTCAACATTATAGTAAAACTACATGGTCTTCCAAGAACTATAGTGTCAGATTGGGGCCCAATTTTCTTAAGCAAGTTTTAGAAGGAGCTATTTACATTAAGTGGAACTACATTACACATGAGTAATACATACCATTCACAAAGTGATGGTCAAACGGAAGTCCTTAATAGGACTATTCAACAATATCTTCAAAGTTTTGTCATAGATCATTTAAGTTTATGGGTCAAATATTTTCCATGGGCAGAATATGCCTATAAAACCGCATTCAATGTAGGTGATGGCTTTACACCATTTCGTTTAGTGTATGGCCAAGACCTACCATTTACTGCTTCCTAGTTTTGAGATTCTAATTCATTAGAAGTAGTAGTGGAAGTATATTTATTAGCTAGAGATGAGGTTTTGAGACTGTTGAAGCAACATTTATTCACAACTTAGAATCACATGAAGAATTATATAGATAAACATAGGATTGATGTAGTCATTGAACTTGGGGACTTTGTTTTTGTCAAACTGCAGCCTTATAAACAATAATTCTTAGCTAAGAATCTAACTACTAAATTGTCTAAGACATTCTATCGCCCTTTCAAAGTTTTGCATCGGATTAGATCCTGTGCTTATAAGGCGGAATTTCCTACATATTCAAAGATACATGATGTTTTTCATGTTTTGAAGTTGAAGAAAGCTTTTATAGTATATGATCCATCACTAGATCTACCTTAGGAAGCTATTGACTAACACCCGTTAATTCAACCATTATTAATTTTTTGTCAAAGAAAGGTGTCTATTAATGGGCAAACTATCCGTCAAATTTAAGGCCTATTACCTAAAGATATTACATGGGAAACCTAGACGAATTTAAAGAGGCCTATCCTTCATACAACATTGAAAACAAGGTTGTTTTTGAAGAAGGGGAAGAAAATGTTACAACACATAAAGAACATTGAAGAAACCTAAATGGTTGTCGAAATATGTTATGAGCTAAGTAGATATTTGTACAACAATAACTCAGTCAATAACATAATGTAGGTATATTAGATCCAAATAAGATATAGATTGTAACTAAAAATATCATAATGTAATAAACAACCAGCATGCATAAATAAGAAAGAATAGAGCGAAAAGCATCATCCTTAGCTCGAAAATAAACTAGTGTCTCTTCTTCTTTCTCTCACTTTCTTTGAGAGATTAACTTTGCTCGAAAAGGCAATCCATAATTCCTAACTCAGAAAGAAAAAATTCATTATTCATCTTACAAATCAATAATAATCATATTAATATCTTGATTATGTAGTGCAATGCTAGTAGAAAGAAGTCTTACGCTACGGTTTAGAAAGTGAAAGTAGCAGAACTGATTCTTTTGTTGAAAGGAATAATTCTTAGTAGTAAGTAAAGTAACCCTAGTTGTTAACGGTAGTAGACCATAGTGTAGATTGGGCCAACTAATATACCAAGAGCATAATCATTACCATTGCAAGTTCAAATGGTAAACTCCAGCAACGAGTGACAATGGTAGGTATGTTTGATATGTTAAAAATAATTAAATACTTGTTGATGAACTCAAAATATAAATTTTCATCAGTAGATAATTTAAAAGTTTAGAAACTTTGTATAAAGCTTCTCACTTATCTCACATTTTAAGTGGTGGGTATTCTTTATGTTGGGAATTTTTTATCCAAATCTGAATCGTGCAGTGGAAAATCGTTTTTTTTTTTTAAATTCCCAATCGGATCCAAGCGCTCCAATTAAATCAGAAAGAAAGGGAATCGTGTTATACCTTTTTGTCTTGATGATGGGATCAAAGGAGATACAGATTACACCAACTCCCTCTACCAGTATCCAAACGAATGAGTTGGATCTTCGTGTGTGCTAGCACATTGAAAAGTTTCGACCTTTAGGAATCCCTCACACTCTCTTTCTAGGTTACGAAATTTCTTTCTAAATGACGGCCAGCGTCAGATGATTGAAAAATGAACCTAGTGGAGAATATATATAGTGATATATATAAGGGTTATGTCTCTTTAAATTACCCTAAACGAATTAGGGTTTATGTAGAAAGACATATATATCCTTATTATCCGAATTTATTTATTTGTTAATTTTAATCTAATTAAAATCGACAAATAAATAATTAATCAATTCCCAATACGATTATCGAAGATCCATTTTATTCATTCTTTGTGTGTGACCCTGTAGGTTCACTTAAAATTGGTAGTAGCTCTTAAACATTCTTTTAGGACTACAAGACATTATTGGTCTCTAGCAAGACATTATGTCTACCTAATTTTAGTGAAGATCGATGATCCGACTTTACCTACTAACAGTTAGTCATTCAGTCCTTTTGTTACACGATATCTTATAATCAAACATAAGGTGTGGATCAAAACACTCTTATATTGTCTAATTACTTATTTCTTGAATCTAGAGTTTGACTGACTTAAACAAATGATATTGATAACTCTTTATCAATTTATTCGAGCATGGCCATGCATTTCTCAGTCTTACTCATCAAGAGGCCTGATAAATATCTCTCTCAAATTAATGAGATGAACAAATCCCTTTACTAACACTCACATTCCTCTATATAACATATTGCATGCCCACGTTTATTCTTACAATCATCCGATTAAAGATGATGAAGAGATGAATCAAAACATGGAAACTGCTATATAGGAATCCATGGTGCCATTAGGTCAAAGGACTAAAACAACATTGTAAATAAGAATACTTATTGCATTGATCCATACAGTATTCTTATAGTTGGTCAATCCAATCCAATACAATACACTCATGTTTGTATCTATGTGCTGAATTGATATCCCATATCCATGATCAGTAAAACTTGATCATCATACAGCAATCATACTAGTCTTAATTCATTATCATTCCACATAATGAGTGACTAGAGATAATTTAGAATAAAGTTATAATTCAGCTTATGGTTCTACTATTAAAGTCACATACTTTAACGACATAAGGTATAACTAAATATTCAAGGAATAGCATTACCAAAGTAAATAGGCCAAAAATAACTTTGATAATTAAAATGACTTGATAACAAACATACAAATGATAAAGAATCCATATCGCCTATGGCACATCACTAGCACTTTAATCACTTTTATCTTTAAACAATTCACATCTATCCCTTTAAACTAAATTCTATGCCTTAAATCGAAGCCATCACTCTTTGTGTCTTTTCTCTTAATTCAACAACAGATTTATGTCTTCACATCACTTCAAGACTTTAATTAAGTTCTCAATTTTTTGTCAAAAACAAATCTCTAAGCACAAAGAAAGGGAAAAAAAATCCTTAAATTCTTTTATATTTCTTCAAATATAAATTGTCACCATACACCTCCAATCCAATGTTAGTGCCTTGCATCAACTAAACATAAGTCCCCTAATAAAGTGCTACAAAGGCAAGCGAAGACGATTTTACTCTTAGGGCATATATATATATAATATACATATATATATTCTTATTTGATCTATCTCTTTTGTATATGATATATGTTTGTTTAAAATATGACATTCGGAAATAAGTCTTATTAGAATGTTATCCATTCCTAGTTCACAAATATGATAAAAGTGGCAAGATAAGAGAATTATGATGTGAAAATTAAAGAATATTACATGTTTAATATACCTTCAAAAAAGTTACACAATATAGAAAAGATATTACATGAATAATATCGCTATATCATATAAGGGAGATGCGATATAGCTTTAGCCTATATCGCATAATCCATATGCGAATGAAGGCCTAACATTTCTATAACTTTGTGTTTTACCACCAAGTCAACTTGCATTGTATGTCTACTCATTGGTGGTTGTCAATCCCTCAAGAGGGGATGTAAAGAAACCTATCATATCAAATTTTACGATAGATTTTGATCATTTCTGCATTCATAGGGATGGTAAGGTGGTGATTGAGCAAGTTAGGAGAGTATTCACGCTCGATGAGGCAGTGATCGATCCAGCTCAAATGTCCTTGCACCAACTTGGGGACACATTGAGCAGTCTTGTGCTATATGAGTTAGCTTATTTCGAGGCTAAAAGGATAGTGATGAAAGGAGACAGGATATGGATGTTAACTTTTGGGACAGGGTTTAAGGTGGGAAGTTTGGTGTGGAAGTCACTTTGGGATTCTTCTAGAGAAGAAGACAGTGGCACTCCATGGAATGATTGCATGAAACCAATTGTATTGCGTAGGGTAGATGAAATACATGTATCGCATAGTGACCACGTGATACAACAGCCAACAAAAGTTTTTTAGATTAGGTCGTTGTATCACATCTTATACATGCGACACAAATAGAATTTTCGGTATCTCGAAGCCAATATGTGACATAGCAACAGTAAGTTAGCAATTTTTTTTCTACAATTTGTATTTGTGTTTTTTTTTTAAATAATGCTAGACACATGTTTCACCTGAAAATTCATGTACTTTAAAGATAAAAGGGTTTAAAACTATATTTTATATATCAAAAAAGAAAAGTTTTATTAATATTTTCGTAAAAATAAATAAAGTAAAAGATAAAACAAGTCTAATTTTATAGGAATTTATTGGGTATTTAATTTATAAAGAAGAGTATATGTATGTATGTATGTATGTATATATATTTTTTCATCTTCATCTTTTTGGTTTATATTCTTACAACGTCCAGTTAAGTGAATGAAAAAAAAAAAAACCAAATGAACGAAAATAAATAACTCAAACATACCCTAATTTGAAATAACCTAGATTTTCAACAAGTTAAATTAGGAAATTAATATTAATTAACATAAAAATAAAGATAAATTTAAACCTTAAATTTTGGTTGAGTAATTAATACTAAGTTTATTTACTTAAACAAATGTGGATTTATAAATTGTAGCTTAGCGTAGATAAAATTTGAGAAGTTAATAGATAAATTAATTAAATATCTATTCCATATTTGCTAATATTCAATTTATTCCTTAATATATAATTTATCTAAATAGAACTATAAGCCTAAGTTAATTAAAACTTAGAACCAAATCAAAAAGTCTACCCATTGCCATACACATGACAACTTAAGGGTAGTTTAGTCGATTTACTTAACCCACCAACTTTCCTATGCAACTTAAGCCTAGATTTTATCTCTTGGGGGGAAAAAAAACTAATCTTCTTCAGTAAGGAAACAAAACATCCCTAAATTCTCTCTAGCTTGTTCTACAAGTTACTCTCTTTATTAAAACCTTATATCAAACCCATTCTAAAATTACCTACTTCTCTCTCTAGATTTCCACAACCAATCCAACAACAACACTAGGTAAAGTATTGTCTAATCAAAATCAACTTCTATTCTTCTAAATTCTCTAAAACTTCTTACTAACCTTATCGTTAACTCATAGGAGAAGTTTGAAGAAGAAGCTAAAGACTTTGCAGAAGGAAAGCAGTAGAAGCACCCTCAAAGTGCATTAAAGAAGTAGTTGTTCTAGATTCAAGAACTTCATTGTTTTTCTGTACTCCTAGTATGTAGACTCTAAACTCATTGAAGAAAATAGGTATTGTTTGAAGTTTGATGGAGATTTATGTGTCAATGGATGTTTAGGTATTGGATTTATGTTTTGATTTGCTTTTGATGATTAGGATGTATATGTGTATATGAATATGTGTTGAATTAATCTATGCATATAAAAAGGTGATCTTGATGTAATCAAATGAATGAAATCATGATTTAACATGTATTTACATAATGCTAGAAATTGGTAAATATATGGATCATGAATTGATTGATTGATTTCATTGATAAATTATGTTAAATTAATAAACCAAATTATAGATTTGGATTTAAAACATTAATTTGATGAATATGTAAGATTAATATGGACTTTTGATGTTGAATATTTACTAGATATTGGATTAAATTTGAACTAAAAATTACAAAATATGGGAAATTTTGGAAATTCTTGGTAGAGTGAATCAGTGATTACAAGGGTTGAACCAAACTGAATTTGTGTCAATTTAAGCCATAGTGTTTGTCAGCTAAAAAGATAGAGAAGCGAACTCTTTTGTGATGAACCGAACCAGACTAAAAACTCACTGACCTAGCCTTAATTCCAGCTAAACTAGTCGAGTTTCCCCTATTTTAGAACAAAATGTATTTACTTTGGTCCGAATTAATTTTAAATTGATGCTTTTGGGTTGAACCTTTCTAGAATTATGTAAAATATATAAAAATAAATTTGACTAAAAATTAGTAATGAGAACCAGCTTACAAAGTTAGTAAACCAGTTTGATTAAGTTGAATACAAGCTAAACCGAGTAATGAATTGAATTACAAAAATTGAGAATAATCTAAATTTGGTAAAATAATTATGAATTTAACATATGCAATATACTTTCTTATTAAAATATAAATTTAAGTTTAGTAATTGAACAATATAATATAGGAAATTGAATTATAACTAGTAGGTACAGTAACATGATTTTAGTATAAATGTCTTATTAATATTATGAATGGACTCACTTAACCTAAAATGGGCTTCCTTAATCAATTAGGTCTAATTAGTTTAAAAATCAAGCTAATTACCTAAATTGCATTATATAACCTTATTATAATTAATTACTTGATTGATTGATCAAATATTGGTTTATGAGAAGAATTGTTGTTATAAAACTTATATGAGACGACTTTTATTGAACAAATACCTATCATTGGTTGCACTTGTCATCTAATATATTAGAAAGTATTACTATTTTAATAGGTACGCAATGACTTACATATTATTTATTAGGATAGGCATTTTAAAAGGAATTTAAACATAAATATGGCTGAATACTTTATTGTTGCTTGTGTTGTGTCATTTAATCTGATTCAAAGAGCAACAATTTTGTGAGGAGGTGTTAGCACAGTAATTAAGCAGTTAGGCTACCTTTGGTAGCTCGAGGGATAGTCGATGAGGTGCACGATATTAGGATAATGCTTACCCAAATTCGAGAGAAGTTGTACGTGGTTTTGGATAATGGGCTCTTAAACTATATAATGTGATGGACTGAGGAAGGTATAGATAAGTAATGACTGTGAACCCTAGACAGGGTTACTTACAAAAATGTTCATATAGGAGATATAGGTATGCAAGCTGCTTATACCAACCTCCTAAGTAGTTACTATTACTTAGAACCCTAAGATTCCCTCATTGTGCTATCAAAGCGTCAGTACTCCACCATTATTTTGTTACACTTAAATTAAATATATAAATTATTGGTTGCTACATTTGCATTAGACTAAGCATGTGTGATCATATCATATGTGCTTATATTACTATCTACTGGGCTTCAGCTCACTTTCTTCTTTTTGAAGTGAAGATAATGATTCTTATAGAGATTGCATGATCACATGGAGTATGGGTTAGATATTGGTGAGAGATTAGACGAACTAGACATTTAGATGCACTGGTTAATATTTTATATTTTTTGAGAGTTTGATATCTATATTGTGAGGATTTCAATGTACTAATGAAGGACTATTTCTAATAAATATGAAATTTGAGACTATTATTTAGACAATTTAAGTAATAATTTCTTAATTTAAAATTAGCTAAAAACTCACTTAGTTAATGATAGCTAGACATTTCCATAGGACCCGACCCACCCTAGACCTACCAGGTTTGGGTCCCCATTTCGTGGACCATAACTATCCCGTGTAGGAGGTGAAGTGGCTCCAACATATGGACCCACTAGGTCTTGAAGCAAGTCGAGACAGTTCCAACCATTCCCTTTTTTTGAAGAGAGAAAAATTCTTAGATTAAAATAACAAAATTTTAAACTTTAAGTATATAAAATTAGCCTAAGAATATATTACTCTTTTTTCCATATTCATTTATATACTATTAAGGATATTCAATTATTTATACACAAGCGCATCTCTATTTAGTTGAAATATTAGTAATATGAGATTAGAGTAACACTCTAAAAATGTAAAGTTTACAAAAGACAAGGAAAACTCACATTATTTAGATGCAAGATTTTTCTCTTAGTAAAACTCTATATAAAGTATGAGACATGATTTTGAATTATATTCATCACATGTATTGTTTTCAATTCATTAAATATTGTGACTAGATAATTCATGATTTTTATGCACATGAAAAATAGTCTAAACATTAAATGTTATTTACTTTAACTCCTCTATTTTATATTCTATAATTATTTTCATTCCTTATTTTGATAATAATTACTATATATATTTTTATTTCTTATTTTGTTAATAATTTTTTTTCAAATAGAACCTGATCAAACCCGTTGGGTCCACGAGTTTAGGCAGTAGACATAGCTAGGACCCATGAACCATAGTAAGCCCAAACCTCGAGACCCGACCCTCTGAGATGTCTAATGGTATTCTTTGGGTATAAAGTTTAAGTATTATACATTACAAAACTATTGACACCCTATACTCTATTTGAGGTGTGCCATAACTTGCTAAGGTAATAGCTATTTGGAAGTGGTCGAAGAAATCAATCCTTATTAAACATCTTTCTGGATCAAGTCAAACCCACCAAGCAAACCCGCCATGGTTCAAGGGTCCATTAGTCGAACTCGTGACCCTAGGGGGTTCGAACAAGTCCCTCATTAAATAAATAAATTAATTAAAAAGTAATATATATTAAAAAAGTATAGGTTGAACTTGTACCAATCCACCCCAGGACCTAGCAAATCCAAAGGTTGGACTCGCCCCATCCCCTGTATGGGGCGGTTATGGGTCCCGAAAATTCGAACATGTACCCAAATTGCACCAAGGAGACGTCTAATCCTTGTGAACATTATTAAGCTCCCCTATAATCACTTGACATTCTATATCATATTACAATCCAAAAGAAAATTAGCTCATTCCATTCTTTCCATACTACATCAAATCCACAAGTGAAAAGTCAAATCTTAACCTTTTACAAATATATATATATATACACACCAAAATAAGATGGATACAAATTAATTTCCAAAATAGATTTTTGAAATCGCATCTTGTAAGTGCAATTTTCATGGCTAAACAATCCATGTATAAAAGCTGCAATAACGGTGAAAATGACCTGTAGGCTTCTTAACACGCAAAATAGGATTCTTAAATCGCACCTACTATATGTGGTAATGGCTAGGTTCATTGTAGTCAAGCAACCGGATCAAAAGAGTGATGCGAGGGAAAGACAAAAGGAGTGGAGAACGATAGAAGCAATTGGAAGAAAAAGAGAAGTTATCGATAGAGAGAGGATAAATCAGAGAGAAAAGGGAGCCAGAGAAAGACAAGCAAAGAGTAGCCGGAGGTCTCTTGCAGGTATGTGCACATCTTACACAAACACCAATTGCATGCACTACATGCAAATTAGATGGATTATGTCAGTAATTAATTTGCATCAACGCCTATTTTAGTACATATTTTAGAAATCCGTTCTAAATTAACAAAAAAATTGTTGAATCAACCCATGAAATTTGAAAATTGTAATGATAATTCTACCCATTTTAGGCATGACCATGGAGGCATTGTCCTATATGCCATAAGGGCAAGCCAACGTGGCTTTCTCGATCTGCTGAGGCGATGGCAATTTGGAAGAACCTAATCTGGAATCAAAACTGGTGGGGATAGACGATCCTTATGAACATTATTAAAATTCCTATGGTCATTACACATCCTCTATTCTCTCACTATCCGATAGAAAACGAGCTCACTTTGCTCTTTGTTTACACTACAACATTTTCACCCTTTCTAGGCATCACTTCAACTCTGAAGTTGACCGTTGAAGTTACCACACACTACAAATACAAAGCTCGACAAAACTAATGCACGACCGTAAAATGTAAATGAACAGATTACAAATTTCAAGGTGAAACCTTCGAATCGCTGCTACAACTTATATTCTGTGTCCCTTCATAAATCCATACACCATCAAACCCTCATTAAAAACTAGCATCCGTGCATAATTAAGATAACCCAATCGGAACCAATAGTCAGGCCAATGCAATCATGTACACGTGTGTAACTAAATGGAAAGACAGCAGGAAAAGAGATATCTGGGGTCATCCATTATACGGTCAAAACTGAAGTAACAATGTAACATAATACAACAACAGAAAAGCACTAAAATCAACCCCCTTTTTTCTTTTGTTTTAGATTTATAGTATACATAGCAAATAATATGACACCATGAACCCTATCAAAACCGCAATAAAAGTGGGCTCTAAAGGTGTGCATCTCCCATGAAAATTTGCAGCTAGCACCCAAGTACAAAGGCTCATGAATAAATGGAACTCAGAATATGCGCTTTGGAGGTTCAAACCCATCAGTTACGTGCCCAAGCAAATTCCTGTCGCCCTTAAATTGACTAAGTTACTCTAAAACTCCTGTTAAAAACAAACAACCGAATCACAAATGCAGAAATAAAACAAGGCATCATTAAGTAACTCTGTAAATAAATCAAGCAAGCTCATACACTACTTGATTCAGCTTCCAAGTTACTTTAGTTCACTACTACCAACACTAACATGGAGTGGAGCTCTATCTATTTCAATAGATTATCAAGCAAAGCTGGACCTTTAAATATTCATCCGACATCACAAACTTAATCAAAGTTGAATTGATCGTAAGACTTTGCTTGACTAATGTGGAGTGGAAAAGAAAGCATATGATGGGGAGGCAGAATGTAATTTCCTAGTTCTTGTCATTATAAAACATGAAGATAAGACTGGAGAGCACGCCAATAAAAAGTTTCAAGGGAAGAGGTAATTTATAAATTCAAGTTACAATAACGCCTTCAATAGAATTATGTGCCCAAAAATAGTCGGATCTAAAAGGACAAATCAGCAAATATTCCAAGAAATGAACTTTTCCCTCTGTTTAGTATGCCTCCTATAATCTACAATTCTCACCTTCCTATATCCTTAATTGAATTGAGATACGTAGAAAGTAGAAACTAACGTCCTGTTCACACAAAGGAAAGTGTTACCCTAATACCTATATTCCCAGTTGACTCAATTATTATTGTTTATTTGCATTTTGAACACATAACAGTTCTTTCATGATGAATCACATACCCCCATGCAGAAGCTACTGCTAAACTATTTATTATTAGCGTTCACTAGCATTTTGGGAGGACAAACCACACTAAAAGTACACCAGTGCCACCACCAGATCAACCACCATAACCGGTCCCTCTATTTATTATTAGTGTTCACTAGCAATTTGAACACACAACAATTCTTTCATGATGAATCACACATCCCCATGCATACTTTACTGCTTAACTATTCAAAAGTTCTATCCATAACTGTCTCTGGGAGGACAAACCACACTTAGTACATTATTGCCACCCCCCCATAGCCAGACCCACTACCACCTGCAGCAACACCAGGGCCCCCACCTCCATGTTGGTATAAACAAAAATATTGCAAACATAAATATAAATAACTGTAGCAAAAATTATTATATTATGCAATATATATAATATGGTATTATAATATTACATAAATATATATCAATAATATAATAATTAAAAATAATATTATATTATAATTAAAAACTATTATATCTCTCAATAAAGAGAAGTCAAAAAAGTGACTAATTTTTTTATGATTTAGTAATTTACCAAATTGATTTCACACTGTATTTTTGTTAATGAAAAAGTAAACGACAATTATATCTTTGCATTTTTGTTTCTATACTTTAGTTTTACTTGCATTCTGGTTCCATGCTTTAGTTTTGATGCATTTTGGTGCTTGATCCTAATTAATTAACCAAAAAAAAATTTATCAAAATTTATTTATATTTTTAAATTGATATATTATTTTAAAAACTAGAGAAAAGAAAGAAAAAACATTATTTAATAGACAGTATTATCCCTCTTCTTATTTAATAAACTTAGATAGTAGAGGTATTTTTGTAACTTAAAGCCCTATTCCACTCATTTCTGCCACCCTCTAACCAATTTTTGAGAGGCACAAAAGGACTTTGAGAATGGAAATCTTTCCACCAATTTTTCTTCATTTCCTTGGATTTTCACTCCTGTTTGTTTACCAAACACTAATTACTCTTTTACATTGATTTTCTTAATTTATTTCCACTTCCATCCATTCAAACAGTGTTTAGCAATTTTTTATATTATTGGAAAGCTATTGACATCTACTTTATTTGAAAATAAGATCCACTAAGTGTTCCATTACTACACGAACGAGGTAAGAATTTTAAATGGTTATAATTTGTAAATTATGCATCATTTCGCCTTGTAACTCGAAATCCCAAATTTTCCAAATAATACACCTCTATCTTCTATATTATTTTCCTATAAAGCCTTATTTTAGGACCTCAAGTCAATGCACATCTTATTCAAATAGATATGTTTAAAGTAACCAATTAAATTATCACGACCTGCCACCCCGGGCCTACCACAACAAGGGAGCACGTCTATTTAGCCTAGGCAGAGATCAGACACTAGTTACACTGACCCCCAGCGTACCCTCAAGCACGACCAGAGCACAAATCGGTATTGTTACGCATATACAGGGCATTCGAGCTCAACTGGTGAGAGGCGTTGCCTTTGAGGCAAGCAAAAGGCATAGGTCTGAGATTCAACTCTTGGTGGTTGCAGCTGGCTCAATTGAATACCCTACCTATGTGAAACAATACCGATTTGTGCTCTGGTCGTACCTGGGGTGCACTGGAGAGCCAATGTACCTTGCATCACGATCTTTACCTAAGTGAAATAGGCGCACTCCCACGCCGTGGTGGACCCAAGGTGGCAAGCCATGGCATAAATCTTGGAAACTAAAAGATGAGCGAAATAGGCGCACTCCCATGCCATGGTGGACCCAAGTTGGCAAGCCATGGCATAAATCTTGGAAACTAAAAGATGTACATTTTGCTCAAAAAGATGTGTTTAAAGTTTTAATTAATTAAGTCATGGAAACTGGAAGATACAACAAAGTGCAATCAAGGTTCATTTTTTATACATAAATTACCATCTAGAATCTCAAGAACAAATTTGAGTAACCTTACATTTCACCAAAATTGTTTAACACCTCGCAATGTTGGGCAAATCAGTCACCTTCCCCACAGCAACAGTTTTGCCTGTGAGAGAAATATATATGAAGAAGAAGAAGAAATAAAAGAAGCTTAATTTCACTTAAAGAAATTAAGCAAATCAAGATGCCAGCAACAAGGGAGGGGGAGGGAAGGGAGGGAGGAGAGAGAGGTTGCATGATAGGGGTGGAAAGGATATTTATCATAACCTTCAGTGCGAAGTGTGAATCTTCCGAGTTGTGGAAAATCAGAGAACTTCTCAATACATATCAAGTTGTTCACCTGATGATACATAAAAGTGAAAAACATAGATGAATTAAATTACAAGTTAAGTTACTTCTGAAAAAAATTTACTGCAACAGAAATGAGCAATACATTACTTGAAAACAGATATTTGTAGGTTATAAAGGTGATTGGGACATAAAAAAATTGATACCATTATACAGACATCAGTTTCCGCCCCATCAAACAAGAAATGATCATATACTCTAAACCTACCTGAATTCGACAGACAACAACAGCACCATTCTTCACAAAGAGAACTTTCTTTTTCATTGGCTTCTTTGTCTTTGGATCTATCTGTTGCAGCAGCTCAATGATCTCGCATTCCTCAACAACAGAATGAATGTGCAGAACAGCCTTGTACCCAGCTGTGAAAATTGCCTACAATACATGGTGTTTCCGCAAAACAAATTTATCAAGGAAAAAGGAACTTGCCGGAAGAAAATTGTGTAAGGATATATTAAACAATACTCTACGCATACATTGTCCAGCAGCTCCAGGATTTGCAATTGAGCAACAAACTCGGAAACAGCAACGATTGGTTTTGCTGCCAAATTGGGGGGGGGGGGGGGGGGGGTTTAAAAAAATCAGATATTCAACAATGGCCAGAGAAGAAAACAATATTCCCAGCCAGGTCCAAATAAATAGTTTTCTTGTAGAAATTTCGCAAACTGCAACTTGAACTCTACCAAAGAGTTAGTTTAATGAAAAACCATTGCACTTAATATCCCCACAGTATGACCAAAAAAAGATCCCCACAAAGAAAGATTGGAGGGCACTGGCTGCCAAGAAAGGTATAATAAGAAATCAATACAACAAAATACGTACCAATGCTTGATAAAACAAATCCAGACAATATATCTTCCTCTTCAACCCCAGATAACCTGACTCGAAGATTTTCTCCCGGACCAGCTTCTCTGACTTTATCATCATCCCGATATACAGCAAGTGCTTTCACATTAGACTACAGAACATTTAAATGAAAGCCCAACCACCACCAATGTCAGATGAAGAAAAGACTCGGAGCAAAGGTATCCAGAAAATAGTTAGATGACCTTATTTGGCATGACAATCAAGGGATCCCCCTCACGAACACTGCCAGACTCAACTTTTCCCATAACAACTGTCCCCATATCCTTGAATTTATCAATTATAGGCATCCTACATAATAAAAAAAATCAAAGCAGTATACGATAACCAACAAAGTAAGGGCACAAGAAAATAAACAATAAAGTAAGGACAAATCATCCAATACTTCACCCAGCAGACATGTTTTACATCCAGGTGGCTATAAGTGTCTTAAAAAAATGGTTAGATCTATAGCAATATCCACAATGCATATTTGAAAATAACAAAAAAGAGACACTAAACAAATTACTACACAAGCATGGTGACTGAGTTTATTCATATATAAGAGGGAAAAGGGAAGCAGCAGAGAGAGATTTTCTTTTCTTTTCTTTTCTTCTTCTTCTTTTTTTCCTTTTCTTTCTTTTTCTTTGCCTTTATTTTTTTTTTTTTTTTGGGGGGGGCGGTTGGGGGGTGTTTGTGTGGTGGGGGGAGTGGTGGATGCGTGGGATGGGGAATAAATAGGGAGAGAATCCAGAAAGTTGTAATTATTGAACACGAATGGCCAGGAATCACATAAGCACACTGCACCCAAGGTGACCATAATTTGTAGGGTTAATGTTACGATCGGTACCTGTGCTTTAACAAAATATGCAATTAAGTATCTGATCTTTGAGATGATAAATTTATACCTAAAAAGACCTTTCGTGTACGCCAATAGTACCTCCATAGAGACTAAATTGTACCTAATTGTATATTTTGTCAAAGCTCAAGTATCATTTAAAATATTATTACTAATTAATAAAGACCATCATTTTTCTCATTTGAGTCGCGTGTATAACAATTGAATAATAAAGGCAAAATGCATCATAACATCCCTCTTTTTAAAAGCATCACAAGGGACTATCTCCCAGATGCAAGAAGCATACTTTACAAGGTTAACAACCACCCCATTTCAACAAAAGAAATAGTAAAAAATATAATTAAATGCATTAGTGTATAAAGCATGGCAAATTTACTGTAGTAAATGCCCCAATGTTGAGTCTCTGTGAAGAACAGGCAAGACAAGTCAGGTTTCATATTAATACTTGTGTAACAACAATTAACATGGCACATACCTAAAAGGACCCTTAGGGTCACGTGGAGGAACTTCAACAGCATCAAGTGCTTCAAAGACGCAAGGCCCATTCCACCATGAACAAATACCTCTATCCACCCGCGTTTTTATGTTTGTACCAACAAGGCCAGATATTGGGAGAAATTGCACATCTGTAGATAGAAGCAAAGAGAGTTTTGATATCTAATATGAATGCTACACAGGATCGGATTTCAAGTCCCTCAGCATTCAGCAACAGCAACAGCAAAAATAAAAAAACGATTAGATCAACATAGAATGAAAAACACAACCTCACATTTGAGATAATTTTCAAACTAAAAACCTTAAAAAGAAAGTTGTAAAAATGTTTTCTGAGTGAAAATCTAACAACTCACAGAAAAGGAATACCAGCATTAAACTTTATAACTACCCTAATTGGTCTTTCCAACAAAGCACACATATAACAAAGAGAAGTAGACATGATTTCAATTCATATTCTTTTACAAACTCCACCAAAATTATGCAGAATTGAATTACAATTGTACCAAAAACTAATAATGGCTTTACTCATAAACTGATCAAACCAAACTGATACTGATTCGATACCGCTAAGTTACCGATATAGATAAAAATCCGGCAATCCAAACAGGTATATGAGAGCAACCATTTGAGATAGCATCCCTTTTGGCAGCTTGAAGATATAGTACTAGATAAATTCACAATTAAGAAACTAGTACCATTATTAAGTATTGGTTTTCTCTAAGTAAACCCAGACAGCATTACACGTTTATTGGGTTGAAAGGTTAAACCTATGAAAAACGGAGATTTGCATATTTCAGTCATGGTAAAACCACAGTGCTTTACAATCTTTCATTAAACAAGAATGAAAATGAGGCAAATTGCAGCAATCTATACTGATCGTGAAAGAGAAATTACATCTGACTGGAGGATAGAGCTTAAAAGATTCTGCTAAAAGTGCATCAAATACAAGGAGCATCAGACTGAGAAAGTGCAGAAAACTGTATAATTACCACAGAAGCACCTCTAAGTATAGAATCTTACAGTTAAAAGAATATCAAAACAAGTTATTTTAGCCTTGACAAAGCATACTTTAAAGGCCAGCTGTCAAGACAAATCGATTTATTTTTTTGGATAAGTTCAGAATTTCATTAATACGTAATAAAGTACAATGTATAAGATGAATAAAAAACGATAGAACTCACAAGAGACATAAAATCTCGAGCAAAACAATATACAAAACAAAAAGATGCTAAGATCGAGATCTTGGCAATTACACATTAAGAGTACTATCCAAGATAGAAAAATAATGGTGAATGATGCACAATACTTTAGCTGAACTGCGAAAACTAATTCTATGCCTTTTCTCATTTCTTTCTCTCCATGTGTAATAGACAACCAAACTAACCAAAATCTTCCACACCATCCCTACTCTTGATCCATACAAAAGAACCAAATGTTGGATACTACAGGCATCAAAAGGATAGACCCCATTCACTAGTACTGCGTCTCTTAAAATTTTCACAATTTCAATAACGAAGGAGCATTTTAAGAACAAGTGGTCATGTGATTCCTCTTCCAAATTGCATAAATAAGAATAGTTTTGCGATGCGACTCCCTATGACACTAGCTTGTTTAAGGAAATAAATCTTTGGTGAGCAAGTAGCCAAAAGAAAAAGGAGTCTCTCGATGCTCTTCTTTTACACCACACAAAGTTGAACCAAGGGAATTTTGCATTGCATCCACAAATGAGATTATAAGCTATCTTGATTGGAAGTTTTTTTTAGGGCTCCTTTTTCCATACAAGCTTATCTTTGTTATTTGCATTAGTAGAGAACGTACGCGCCAAATCAATTCTTATGCGTCCATACATCCCCTAATGGCCCACCCATCCCATCCCTCATTGTTGATAATGCAGCACAACCAAGCGTCTTTTGGTAAGCTTAAGGAGTAAATAGCTCTTTCTCCTAGCCAATCCACCTAAGGACCCCTTGGATGCCAATCACCATACCATAAGGAACTATGGTTACCATTTCCCACTTCCCATTTGAGAGACTACGAGCAAATGGTCTAAACCGAAGGATTTTCCTCCATGACCAAGAAGACAATGCTGGCGATTTCATAGGCCAAAAATTTCTATCTTTAACAAGCTTAGATCAAACCCAAGATGGCCAAAGAGAATCATTTTTGTCCTAGTGTAGGATCCAAATGTGATTGAGTTGGGCAGCTCTATTCCAAGTCACCAAATCAATAATACCAAGCCCTCCTTCATTTTTGGGTCTACAAACAACATTCCCTCAATCTTTAGCTTTAACTCTACTCTCATCATTACCATTCGATAAAAAACAATTCATCTTCTTTGTTAGCTCCTTTAAGATGCTTTTGGGAAGGATGAAAATGGACCACCAATACACTTGGATGGAGAAGAGTACACTCTTCAGCAGTTCGACACGTCCCACATACAATAAAAATTTGGATGTCCAATGGCTGATCCAGCTCCCCAACCTTTCAATTAAGAAATGGCATGAGGATTTATTTGGTTTTGAAGAAGATAAGGGCACCCCTAAGTATTTTACTGGAAGTTCACAAGGTTGAAAACCTAATTTTTTAATGATTTCTCCATTGCCGCCTTGAGTGACACCACTCATAAAAATGTGACTTTTGGAAAGGCTAGCTTGTAACCCTGATAGTCCATAAAATTCCTCAAGAGCTGTTTTAATGAGAGCTATAGATTTCACATCTCCTTTAGAAAAGATCATCAAATCGTCTACAAAGCAAAGGTGGTTTGAGTCTTTCTTTGCAACATCTCCAATGGAGAGAAAAATTGTCCTTACTACCAACTTCTCTCATGATGTTGGACAATACTTCCATCACTAACACAGAGAGAGATGGAGAAATAGGATCCCCTTGACATAGGCCACAAGAGCCAAGGAAGAAACCAACGTCCTCTCCATTTAAGTTTACTAAGAATTTGGCAGTAGAGCCACATTGCATTACCCACTTTATGAACGACCGGGAAGTCCATTGTTTGCATTGTTTGTTCAAGAAAAACACCACCTTACATTGTCATAGGCTTTCATAATGTCAACTTTGATGCTACATCTAGCTCTAATGCTATTTCTATGATAACCAAACAACAACTCTTGTGCAACAAAAATATTGTCAACAATCCTACGGCCTTTAATTAAAGTTGTTTGTTCTTTTCCAACAAGAAAAGGGAGTACCACCTTCAGTCTCTTTGCAAGGATTTTTGAGATAACACTTATAAATGGTATTGCAACAAGAAATAAGTTTAAAATCAATCAGATGGGTTTTCCCTCTTTGGAATTGGCAAGATTGTCATAGAATCGATAGATTTCAGCAAGCTAGCGGTTGCGAAGAACTCCTTGATAGCTATTGAAATGTCATTACCAATTATATCCGAGGTGCTATGAAAAAAGCTTGCATTATAAGGAGCTTCGTCTTGAGATATTGAAGACGAAAAGAAGACTGATTTTACTTTTTCATAAGAAACTGGCCCAATAAGAATATCCCAATCCACCCTCTTCACCTTTTTTGAAATCAAACAATGTAGGCGGTCAAGAAACTATTTTAAGCGCTTGGACTCCTTATTTAAGTTCTCATAATACTCAACCACTGTGGCTTCAATATCCTCATAAGAAGTGACTTGCTGTCCATTGCTATTAGTGATTGAGCTAATAGTGTTGCAGTGACATCGTTGCTTCATGCATCAATGAAAATAGCTAGTATTGCGATCACCCAATTTAAGCCATGTAATTCTAGATTTTTGTTTAAGGAAAGACTCTTCCGCCACATTAAGGAGATAATGTTCTCTGAATAAAGACTTTTCAAGGTTCCAATCAGCTATTTCTGGATTGAAACGATTAAAGTCTCGACATTCCAGTAGCTTTGCCTTAGCTTCCAAAGCTCTCTGTTAAATATTTGAGTAAAACTCAGGGTTTAACTTTTTTAATTCCAACTTCAAGAGCTTGAGCTTTGTGACCACCTGAAACATAGGGAATCCTTCCACCTTTCTATTCCAAACCTGTTGTACAATATCACGAAACTTTAGGTGAGCTGTCCAAAAGTTAAAAAATTTAAAAAAAAGATTTTCGAACCTTGCTCTCCAAATTTAAATTAACTACAATAGGCCAATGATCAAATAAACCAAGGTTAAGGTATTGAGCTTCTAAAGCTTGGTGCTTAAGGATCCAATCGTGTTTTACTGAAGCTCTATCAATCCATCGAAGAATGGGGTTGGAAGGAGTTAGACCATGAGTAAAAGATACCAGATGACCGAATATCCTCAACTTCTGCTTTAAAACAAAAATCGTTATACTCTTCCATACCTTTACAGAAAGCGACATTTCCTCCCAATTTGTCCTCAATACTACGACATTCATTAGAATCCCCCAAAATAATCCATGGAACATTGATAGAGAACTTCAACTTCAATAAGTCACTCCAAAGAGGTCTCCTTTCAACCATATTGTTAGCCCCATAATAAAGGATATGTTGCAAGAGAAATCTTTGTCAACCAACTTGCACGAGCAATGAATAATTTGGCTTGATTTAAAGAAAACTAGAATATTCCAAACTTTGGGATTCCACCTTACCCATAAACGCCGATTTTGGTTAGTCTCCGAACACCAATCCAAACTGATTCGTCCCCAAAGCAGCTGAGTCCTCGCATCCTTGACTTTTGTTTCCATAATCCCAATAAGGAATAGTTTATTTTCCTTGCAAAACTTAACTACCTCTTTACATTTATTTGGGTCATTAAGACCCCTCATGTTCCATGCTGCAAACTTCATGGCAAAACAAGAAAAGATAAAAAGCAGGAGGCTAAGGAGAAGATGAAGGTTCTACAGCCTTCTCCACCTCTTTTGCTTTCTTATCCCGATCTCTTTTCTTCTTAGACTTCTTCTTTTTCTTTTTTGAGCTGCTGGTTTCAACCAAGAATGAAGCAGGAGGAGTAAATAAACTAACCGCCTCTTCGCAAGATGAAAAGAAAGGAGTTTCATTAACACACGAAGGGGATAAGGTGTGACACAATGACCACTTAACATCCTCCCCATTTCCAGCGAGATCTCCCAAAATTCCGGATTCATCTAGCCTAGGATCTACACATGTGGCTATATTGAGCTTTAGACAGTCCCCTCCATTTGAGATCAAATGCAGAGAGCTAAGACTTCTCAAATCAGAAGTTTCAAGAACTGCGACTAATTTCCCTTTATCAAGAGGAATCAAAGCTTGAGCCATGGCAAGCACTTCTCCACCTTCCTTAATAACCACTCCTCCAAGTTTAGGTACCTTAACCTTTTCAGATTTTTCACTTGCAAACTCAGGAAGAACATTATTTCCATTACGATGAGGAGCTAAGTGAGATGCCTCCTTAGAAACATGTCCCACTTGGCATGGGAGGTTCGATTGGTCATTCAAAAGGGTAACCAAAGGGCCATCACCATCAGACTTGTTGGGGCATGTAGCATCACTATGCCCAAAAAACACAACAACCTGACCATTTTGAGGGGAGAATGCGGTATCCAACACCTACTCTATAGACTAACCCATCTGCACATTCCATATCAAAATCCTTAATGAAATCTCCACCCGCTTCCATCTCCACCGAAGCCCTAACATAGCGAGTACGAGAATTTGTTGCAGTGACAATATCCACCTAGAGTGGTCTGCAAATTGCACTAACAACATATGCAACACCTTCATTATGAAGCAACTCCATGGGAACAACCCAAAGCTTCACCCAAATTGGCATTTTCCTTGGGTAGACACGATTCAAAGCCATTCCAACACGCTACCATTCAAGAACCAACACCCAATTCACAAAAAACCATGGCTGCCTAAGAACTTTAAGGAGCGAATCCTCATATGAGAATTTGAAGAGGAAATACCCATAACCATTCGAAAGAACCTCACTTAATTGTCGTTGCCCCAAACTAACATGGCAATGCATTGAACTACAAGAAAAGCAATACTTTTTCCTATAAAATAACCCACAAGTGTATTCCTCCAAATCCTCTCCCCCATATCTGAAACAGACTTAAGGGGCCCAACATGTACACGTCCATTCACATGTGTAGGAGGATAGTAATTTAGAGCCACATTAGGAGAATCCACATGAGGCTGCTGACCAGAAACCATCTCAGCAAAAGATAGCAGGGGCTTTGGGGCAGCACGGGTAAGGGAAACTTCTTTACTAGACACCGCTTTTTTAGAAAAACCAGCCTAGCTCTCAATCTCTTCAGCCATTTTAGCCATTTCTCTTATTGTAGAGTTAGCAAAACACTTGGTTCTTACTCAAAGGGAGGGGTTAGAGCAAGAGCCAGAATCAGCTTTACCAGGAGAGGTAGAGGACCTTAAAACCTTAGACTATGGCTCCAAAGGGGTCCCCTTAAACAGTATTTCAACAGGACAACCCATAGCATATTGAGAACCTACCCTACAATCACTTGCAGAAGTGACCTTGGAGATGGGGTGCCTAGAAGATGAAGATATGGACTTTTTTACACCATGACGAGAGGCTACCAACATGCCACCCACAATGGCACAGGAAGCAAACTCTTGGAAGAGGACCCTCTTATTCTACCGAACAAAAGTTTTCATGGGTAAAAGAAAAAGAGCAAGCAAGGGTTGGGGCAAGGAGATCTGACAAAGATAAACACAAAAAGGATCGGATCGGGTTAGGGTAAAAGTTTCAAGGGCGGGACGAGCTAGGGTAAGAGAAAAGGGGTCGCGTCAGCCTAGGGTTTAGGCAAAGAGGGTTGGAATGGTCCAGGATTTCATGTATGAAGGTCGGAACAAGCTAGGGTTTCGTGTATAAGGGTCAGGATGAGCTAGGGTTTTGAGTATAAAGTCGGTTTGAGCTACAATTAAGAGGGGAGGGTCGAAGAGAGAAGGGTTAAGAAGAAAGGAAAGGGCAGGCTGGGTTGACGAGGGTTGGGCAAATAGGAAGCCGAAGGAAGGGATGGGGTGGCTAGGGTAATGGGGGTTAAGCGTTTTAAGGTAAGGAAACAAAGGGGGAGATGAGAGAGAAGAAGAGAGAAAGGAAGGGGGTTTTGCAGGGGTTGTCAGTGGGGAAAGAGAAAGGAGAAGAGAGGGCTAGATAGAAGGGAGAGGATTTTCTCTCTCTACAATTTTTTTTTTTTAATAGTAATGGGTCCGTTCGACTCTATTTCGAATTCACTGTTGAACTTAGTCAAGACAGATCGATTTATAAACCTAGCATACTGCTAAAACCCATCCCATCCATTTAAAACTTAGCATGCCAAACCAAATGAAGAAAATAGGATTTTTTCTGCATCAACAAAGTTAGCTGAGAATGATTTAGAAATTCAAAATAAACTAGGCAAAAGTAATACTTATGCCAATATCTTGCAAAGATTTCTTCTTCAAACAGTATATAACTACTGTCTACCTTTCTTAACATTGTAGCCTGAGGACTTCAAGAAAGGGATCATCTTAGATTCAATCTCATCATACCTGGATAAGAAGACACCAACATTAGATGAGACTATTAAAACATGCTCACAGAAGAGAACTGAGGGTAACCTACCTTTCTTTTGACCAGTTTACAGTCGGCTCATCCATTTTGTTCACAACAACAAGCAATTTTGAGACACCTAAAGTTTTAGCTAGCTGAACATGTTCCCGAGTCTGTCCACCTTTCTCATATCCAGTTTCAAACTCTCCCTTTCTTGCTGAAATTACCTGGGAGAGGAAAAGAGTCAATAACCCACATGCAAAACAGAGGACTCAGTAGTATCCTGCAAGAGGGAACTGCTAACTTACCAGCACACCTATATCCGCTTGGGATGCTCCACTGATCATATTAGGGACATAACTCTTATGGCCCTGAATCATTTTGAAAGACACATGAAAATGAATTCATAATGAACAATGCGTGCGCATGTGAGGTCTAAGATATTGAAAAATTGGAAAGGGTGAATTAAAAAGCCAATAAGCAGCTTTTTTGCTTGGAAACATACAAGACCAGTAAGAAGTAATTTTAAAATTCAAAGACCAATCTATCAGAATAATGATCCTTTGCAACAGGCAGCCGATAACAAAACATCAATCTGAAATGTTGCCAGCAAACTACTTGCAATCTCCAACCACACCCCAAACCATCCCCCCCCAGAACAAAAAAATAAATAAAAGAAGAAGAAGAAGCAGAAAATACAGTGTACTATCACGCTCAAGGATATTCAGAACTGCGGTGCTAATAATGTACTCAGCTTACATAATGGAAAGGAGGAGGCTTTCATTTATCCAATAGTGACGTGGTTTGTTTTTTTTTTTTTTTTTCCCCGTTAAAAACTATAATGAGTTATATTTTCACTTGAAGATAAATTCGATGCCAGGATGAAGAAAGTGGATGCACTATTGGGCCAGGCAACAAGAAAACCCTTAAAGGAAAACATCTCTGAGGCATCAACTGAACATGTAAGTAAGCAAAAGAAAAGGCAAATTTACAGCCTGACAGATTGATACGGCCCACCTACAACCATGGATCAAAAAGAGTTGCAAACTGCACCTCTATTGAATAACTTGGACACTGAACTGTTATGTGTTCCCTTCACAAAGCCTAATCTCTTTTACATCGACCCTCAAAAAACTTAAATGAATGGTGTTATTTACCACCATAACCTCAGAAGATCATACTGTTAAAAGCCAGCAAACATTTAGGCATCTTCTTATCCCTTTTAGATTCAAGACAGTGCTTTTAAATTAGCATGAGTAGAAATAACAGATTAGCTCAAAGAATGCAATCAAGAGTCATATATCTACTAAACCTATAAAATCCCCAAGTACAGTAGAAACACCTCAATTAATAATTTGATGAAGATACATGCTCCAAAAAGATGAAAAAACAAGACAAAAAGCTCACTGGTGCATCTAGTATCGTGAATCTAGATGTCTCTGTCTCGAAATGTGCTCTTCCAACCTCAACTGTTTTTCCCTGTAGGAATTATATCGTTAGTTACTTATAAAGGCTATCTAGAGTCTGCCTCATGCTCAAATATGAAGCTAAGACACAGGAAAAAATTATAACAGATACATCATATCTCAAAAGCACAAGCAACCAATACCTTAGCCCTTTCCTCTTCATTAGTGTCCATAATATATGCCATATACCTGATTCAAAAAAACTCAGACTAATCAGTCAAAGGTAAATAAACTTGCAATATCACAAGGAAGCAAACGAAAGTTCAAGAAAGGAACCAACAAAAACCACTCCAACAAAGAAAAAACCATGGAAAGAAAAAGGGAAAGAGAGATAGGTAATCAGTGCAAGGCCTTACCAACTTTCTCTACTTTTTTCCTTTGCTTCTTTCTCATATTTTTGGATTGTACGATCGTCAACCTGACCACTAAGAAAGAGAATCTGACCTCCTGTTGTAGATTTTCCAGCATCTACGACCACATCACATTTAGATGGAAGGTCAAATGTGATTCAAAAGAATAGAAATGCACCGTAACTAAACAAGAGTGAAAACAATCAGCAATTATAAATTGAAAATTGGGAATCAATCTTAAATGAACTGTTTGCAGTGTGAGACCTAATCTTGACAAGCATACAATACTATCTAACAATTGCCGTCTTTTTTGAATAACTTGCAACTTCTTTTGCATCAAAAAACATTCCAAAAATATCATCTAAAAAGAGCAAAACGATTTATACAGGTAATGGAAGCAAATAAATAAACAAGAACAAAGCATTAGCAATCACAGAACAGTGCAATATTACTGAAAAAATTAAGAATGAAAGCTATTTTGCAAGATGGAATGGTAACCATCCAGTTCATGTTATATGCATGCCTTCCTCCCCACTATCAGTAAGTCATAGCTGTTTCAAAATAACCCATCCATGATCATTTAATGCCATGCACAGCCTATCTGGATCCTTATCCATTCATACCCCCATCTTAATTTTTAAGTGGTAAAACCATCGCTTACGCAATTACAAGATCCTAACAACTGGATTAGACACAAACAACACATGAGGTTACAAGTCAGCAACTAACAATAGATTTTGTTAGATCATGCGGAAATATTCATGAAGTATCTGCACATGAAATCAACCTACCAACATGGCCAATGAACACAACATTCAAATGCCGCTTTTTATTTTCTTCCACTTCATCTACTTCAGCATCTGCTGGAGCAGATACTTCCTTATCCTTCCCTGCAAATCCATGAAAACAATTAAAGGAAATGAATTAACAATAAAAGAATAAACTACAAAACTTGGCTCCAATTAGAGAAGCATATTCATCACTCATGAATAAGAAGGTGAGTCAATTTAAAACATGACAATACCTAACAATAAAAGGACAAATCACAAAACTTGACTCCGAATATAAAAGCACATTCATCACTCATGAATAACAAGATGAGTAAATTGAAGACATGAAAATACCTTTTGGCTCAGACTGAAGGGGTTCAGATGCTGTCTGGATCTCATCTTTCATTCCTAGCATGGCAATATAATGAACATCGATCTAGCAAACAAGGTCAAGCATCGCAAAAAACTAGACCAAGACAACCAATACAAGACACTGAATTCAGCAAGGATTGTCCAAATCAACCATATCCCAATGATGTATGCAACAATTTGAATTGGGGTGGGGTGGGGTGTATGTCCTTTTGTTCCTTAAAGGTACACCTTTTCCCATTTAAGTCACAGCATAGACACAAATTTTGCTATTATCAAGGATATGGTGTTTCAACTGGTATGTTTTTTGTTCATCAAACAGCATTTAGCGAATTTTGGAGCCATCTTTAAAGCAACAAGAGGCATTTATTGTGCATGATCTTGTAAAGAGGTGATATCCCTTTAGCTCCCTGACACAAATACCTTTGTCTTCTTGTTATCAAACAAGGTAAAAAAAGGCTTGCATCTTCTCAATGATATCAAAGACCAGTGTAACAATATTAAAATGCTTCAATTTCCATATGGGGTAAATATCTTGAGTAGAATCAATGCAAAATTGCAATAGACTTCTTCCAGCAACTTTAGGAAGAGAGCAATGACCACTTTCGGAGTGCTTCTAGCACTGTCATCTTAGGTTTCAGGGATGTGCCCTCCCCATTTGACACATGGCATGTAAAAAAAAAGAACTAAAGATACATACAGCTGAAGCAAATTCAAGTAACGTTATTTGGTAATTTAATTACAAGAAATTTGATGTAAAGTGGTATGACCTTCGGAGAGCAAATGTGGGGATAGTTAGCTTGTAATAATTTATCTTTGTTAGATATTTAGTGGGCATTAGCTATTAGAGAAGTTGGTTGGTTGGTCCCTCGGTAAAAGCTCCTAAACTAGTAGGGTAAGTCTCTCAGGCACAAAATATTACAGAGAGAGTGTGTGATAAGCAATGTTGCAAGAGAGAGAGGGATGGAGGGAGGGAGAGGGAGAATGTGAATGAGTAGTTTGCTCATGTTTTCTTCCATCATCATCTCACCCACCCCACCCCCCACACACCATTTCATCATCTAGCCCATTCTTACACTTTGAATCCCTAAAACCCCACTTACCTTCCCTTACTATGTACCCAGACATTGAGCCATAACCACAGCCACAGGCACCCCTTCAATCCGCAAAAATGCATATACACATACAATCCCATAGACAGATGCACACTTATACACGTATTAATACACATGCATCAGCACTTAACCACATTCGGATACTATCCCATACATCTTCTCACAGCCCTACCACCCATACCCAAGCCACAGGCACCTTCAATCCACATATCCATATACACATTTACACATACAATACACATCCCCATTGACAGATGCACACTTATACACATACCAATATGCATGCATCAGCATAAACACTTACCCACATTTAAATACTTTCTCATACATTTTCTCACAGCCCAACCACCCATACCTACCTGCTCATCATCATATACTCAGGCTCATTGTAAATTTTATCTCAAACTAATAAATTGTTTACTTTTGTGTGTGGATCCTATCACAAAGCACCTTGTCCATTTCTTAGAAACAGAATGCTCTACAACCTTAGAAATGTAAGTCTTTTAAATATAACCCAACTGCAACATTGATCCAGGACCTTCTGTAAAAACTTGACATCTCATGACAATGTATGAGGAAGGTAAAAGAATTTTAATCACATGATTTCACAAATTACACTCTTAAAGCAAATGAAGATAACGATTAATACAATAATACAACAATATAATTTGATATTGTGTAGGATCAAAAAAGAGCTGAAACTAACAAGTCTCATCTTAATTCCAATCTCTACCTAGCAAGGGTTTGTTTAGTTCGTTGTTTTCAGGTCATTTCAACATTTTATTTTTATCGTTTTCAAATAGGCTGTTTGTCAAAAATAAATACAGATAGACTGTTTGTCACAAATGATAAACAGATATTTTTACTCATAAACAGATTAAACAAACCAAATACAAATAAAATACAAATACAGATCAGATACAGATAAAAATCAAACAATCTAAACAAATCCCAAATCAATTTCAAGGTACATATTTCAAGGTACATAATAGTCCCAGAAAAAACATTTAGGTCTTATCAGGTTTCTGCACCACCAGTGTTGAAATCAACCAAATGACAAATATACCACTTTAATAGTAACATCACCAATGAGCATGAAGAAACTTGATACGTTAGACATAAGAGCAATGTCAAAGGCATTCCAAGAAAATGCATTTTTATATAAATTTAAAAGGGCAAACATGCAACAGAGGCAACAGATTCCAGGTTGGAAGTATCAAATAGCCCATTCAATGCTTCACATTCTACTTACCATACACAGAGTTATCAGTGCAAGTATGTATTTATTAATTCATCAAAGCAAATAATGCTAATTACTTTACAGCAGCCCACAACCATTCATAATGTGAAGTCGCTCAAAAACAATATAATAAAGCATTAAAGAAAATCCTCAATCCATCCCTCTCAAAAGGATAAAAGACCCACCTGTAAAGGTGTGTTCCCTTTTCTTACAAAATAATGTATATTAAAAGAAGCAAGATTCCATGTAAATACAGTTAATGCATCATCCCATTCTTCATTATGTACACACATATACACAATACTCTTAACTATAATTTGAGCTCTTAATAGCGGCACCCGATGGATGTGCAGTATACCTCCACAGTTACCTCAATCTCAAAGGGCCCGAGCTTTGCTCATTGGCCACAAACATCAATGAGCACAAATCTTTTAGTTTTTCTTTAATGCAGTTAGCAGTTCTTTTAATTAATTGTGATACATACAGCTATTTAAATTCCTTGGCCAAAAGTAGCATCAATCTAGCAAAAGTAATGGTGTTGATGATGGAAAACAATGATTATGATGATGATGATGATTGAACATAGTGAGGAATCTTTAATTATGTTAGGATGATATATGTCCAAGAAATAATTTTATTACCAACCTCCCTCCACTTTATCCACCATCTCCACATCTTCTGGCTTTGAGTCTTCAGGACTAATCACCCCATTATTATTTTCTGCTAAACTCATTCACAAAGTGTAGGAGAAAAGTTCACATCCAATCATTTCACAAAGCATCGATATCTTCAAAGAAAAAGACAAATATATTTCTTTTCCTATTGCTACCTGCTGAGTCAAGCTGCAAGGCTCGGATGTCTTCTTCGAGATCTAAGAGGGAAAGAACAGCTAAGCAGATCAACTTTGTTATCTTATAATACAAGCTCAGCTAGCACATAAACAAAGTTATCCGAACAACATATGTATAACCCAACAGTCGTCACTAAAAAGACAGGTAACACATAATTATCTATTCAATACTTCTAGAGAAGTCAAATTATATTACCATTTATGTGAGGCCCGAAAGCACACGTTCCCTCTTGAGTGAACAAATTCCAATTTCTTTATGCATGAATTAAATTTCCATTGTATATCAATAAAAACAGGAAACAAAACAGCTGCTGTTTTTTGACCAGCGCCTAGACATGCTTTCGTTTTTAGCTATAAATACAAGAGAAGTCATATAGATTGGATAAGCTTCTTAAACGGGGGATCACTACCAACGATTACTGTTTCTTGTGTGGTAAAGAAGAGGAATGGACAACTGCTTATTCCTTGAGTGTACCTGCTCCCTGGAAACTTTGAGGAGACCACAAAGACTCGCACTTAAGCTAATTCTAGGCTGATCTTTTGTTGTCTGGAGGAATTCTGCTAAAAGATACATATAGGAAAGCTATAGCAGTGGGAGGCTACTATTTGTAGGCGGAGATGGATTGGATCTCTACCTAAATCCTGAAGAGGAATCATTTAAAACATCATATCTTGCTTTTAGTGATTGGCTTTTCTGAATTGATCAGGGTCTGTGTGTTGGTTTTTTTTTGGTTTAACTCAATATATCCATTTAACAAGGAAGGTACACCTGTGGTTCTCGGCATATATCAAACAATCAGATAGCTAATCCTTCGCCAATTCTACTAAATTGCATTACTGCATTCCAAATACCCTATAGCAAGAAAATAACCTCATATCGAAAAAAGTAAAAGCACACTTTTTTTCAAGCCTCGCTCCAATCATATAATCTACATAGTTTGTGTGAAACTCAACTCTGGATCAAAGTATGCTTCATTGAGTAACCATCCAAGTTTAGACCGCAGAGGCAATAAACAATCAATTCGATTAAATATGCTTGAATCCAATCAATAACTATCAAGTAGGTCAGATATTGTAATCAAGCGCCTTATTTTGGTAAGTAATCAAACACGTATTTTTGCTAAGTAACCAAGCACATTATTCCATCTCAAGTAAACAAATTTTCCATTTCAGACTGCTGTACGAATCATAAGATGCTATCCAGATTATCAGTACAGAATTCACTAATCCCACGAAATTCAATTGCCACATCGCATATACAAATTGGAAAACCCTAACTTCGTCCAGATAGGAAATAAAACTCATAGAAGCACCTAGCTCAAAGAACCAAAATTCAATCAAGCGTATAATCCAGATGTGCATCAATAAATAAAAAAGCACGAAATTGAACTCCAGATCATAATCCGATAAACCAAACCTTATTGAGTTGAAGAGTAGCTATAGATTAAATTTACATGTATTCTAGTCATCAAACAAGCTCAAACGTCGAACAGGTAGAAAAATATATGGATAAATAGAGAGATACAGGATGGATGATGGATAGATATAAAGATAGATAGATGGAAGAGGGAGAGAAAGAGAGAGTTGGACATACCCATAGTTAAAGTTGCGTGTGCGGTTGTTATTTCTTTTTCCCTGGGACGCTAGGGTTTTTCAGGAAGGAGAAGCCGTAAGAGAAATAGTGGGAGATGATGTTAGAGGTGATTGTGATTAATGGAAGAACCTTTTATTAATTGCACTACTGTAGCGTAGTCCTGGCTTATGCGTGTCTTAGTGGCATGCTAGTCGACAGCATTGGAGCTTTGGCTTTGGAAGTGTCCCGCGAAGGACGAACCGAATTGAAAAAACCAACTGAATTTCATAAAATAATTAGCAGTTCACTTGTAATTAGAGAAACTATTTTAATGTAAAATGGTATTTAATAAATTTTAGGGTGAATGTTACAAACATTACCTAAACTTTACCTAAATATTCAATTAACTACCTGAACTTTCATTTAGTCAATTTATTACCTATATTTAATTTTCGTGTCCAAAAAGCTACCTCGGCTAACTCCGTCCGACTCCGTTATCTTAGTTGGTATTATTAACCTATATCTACTTAACACGTATCTTTTTTCTCCTTCTTAATCTTCTCTTTCTCTTGTCAAGCCCCCTTTCTCTCTCCTTTTTGGTTCTCTCTCTAAAACCGATGCTAACCACCATAAACACATTCTCTCTCTCTCTCTACAAATCATACGCATCTCAATATCTCTCTTCCTCTTCCTCCTTCTTCTGCGAACACACTCTCACTTTAGAAATCAGACATCTTATTGTTCAAACTTGGAATTATGATACCACTCCAACGAATTTGACCATACAATGCTATGTATTACGAGTTTTTTAAGTGAAGAGAGAGGAGCAAGGACACCATTTGGCAATCAGATCATCCACGTAGGAATCCTCTCTATCTTTGGGCATCTGAGTATTTCAACATATTCAATGGGATTGTTCAATATTATCCTGCCAATATGTCTCAGTTTTGGAAGGAAGTTCAAGTCTAATCTCTTCAATTTTAAGAGAGGAGTAATAGTACACAAGTTGCCCTTAGGATCATCGTCGGTGTTTGTTACCTCCTCCATCATTCCACAACTCCATACCTCGATAGTTTCAAGGTTAGATAGATGAAGCAACAAATCACGGTTGAGTAGTCTCTTGATCGCATGATAATTTTTAATAAAGATTGATTCTAGATGACAGAGCTGAGTGGGCAATTTTTAATGAAGATGAAGAAGGAGGAGAAAGACACGTGTCAAGTAGGTATACGTCATTAATACCAACTAAGATAACGGAGTCGGACAGAGCTAGCCGAGATAGCTTTTTAGACACGAAAACTAAATCTAGGTAGTAAATTGACTAAATAAAAGTTCAGGTAGTTAATTGAATATTTAGATAAAGTTTAGGTAGTGTTTGTGACATTGATCCTAAATTTTAAGTGTGTGCTTTCATACCAAAAAAAAAATTAAGTGTATGCTTGCTTGAAATTTATATAGATAAATTTTATAATCACGGATTACTAAAAAGCAATGTATATTAAAATTATTAATTACATAGATATTAATTTTATCAAGCTCTTATCCGGTATCAATACATGTTGTTAAAAAAGATAAATAGATAAATAAATCAGCATATGTAACTTCTGTAATTATGTGTAATGTGTCAAGGTCCAATTTTTGTAACTCCTTTTTATAGGTTTGTATGGTGAGGTTGTTGTAGCTGGCCAATCACATGTTATAGGCATATCAGTCGACTCGAGATGAGTCTGGAATTAATGACACGTGTACTAATATTATGGGATTAAGGAAAAAATAACCATTTTTTCAAAAAAAAATACATAAATCTACCAAATGAAAAAATAAACTCAGAAATAGGCAAGTCGATCTCGTCTCTTAAAGAGACAAGGTCATAAGTGGTCAACATCGTCTCTTCAAGAGACAAGATCAGTGTATTTTGCAGTGACCCTTCTTTTCTACACATGGGGTTCGACTTTGGATGTCTGCTTGGAAGAGAATGATAGCTTTTATTATATAAAAGAAACTTATTTTCCTATTAAAATAGTCTATCTTTAATATAAAATATTCTTAGGCTTATTTTATTCCATGTAAGCCCTATTTTAACCAAATGAAACTCAAATTATCCTAGAAAAATATTTATGGAGTCTACTTTTTATGCATGAGAAAACTGAATAAAGCTGATAGTGGAATAAGTTAATCTAAATATCATTATTTCAAGCCCACCAAATAGAATCTCCCTACGATATCCTTATTAGACCCATCTTAAGACCCTGCCACCAGCCTGAAAGACTGGTTCTTAGCATTAAATTAGGGTACAAGCCTAATTATAGAAAATGACTCTCTATAAGATTATTTATTACCAAGGAGAAATCTTTTTAGTAAAGTAAATTGGCTTTTATTAATTTTATTTTAAAGGTATTGTCTCCTAAAAAAACTAATACCTACTCCAGTCAATCGTACAAAGGTGTGGATACTTTTAAGAATTCAAACTCTCACTTATCTTTTGGTTGATCACAAACATAGATATTCTAACCATATACTTCTCATGTGCAAACTTTATCACAGCCATGTATATCAAGATATTAATAAAAATGTGTGCTTATTCTTATATTGTTTCTTACTTGTGTTCGTTTTATTTGTTATTAGCTTTATTTCGCCGATCTATGTTGCAACAAATGTGTAGGCCCCTATTAACCTTGAGTTGCATTGATTTAAGCTTGTTTACTACAACAATGGCAAAACAGTAAGTTTCGCACACTCTAAGTATGTTAGCGATGGTCTAAGACTATGATAATTGGTATTAGAGTTTTAGTTAATCCAATGAAAACAATAATGGTCAATAGCACTATCCAAGAAAATATAATAAAAAGGCTTAGGACCATCGAAGAAAGTTGAAACTACATTGAGTAACGTCTTAAGAGCATAGTAGCACTTAATGTGAGATTGGCAGATTTTGAGACAAGAACTCAATGCAAAGGTAAGCGAGTTGGTTGATGATTTCTAAGTTACCGTAGCTATACCTAAAGGGTATCCATAGAAGGTGTGAGAAATGAGATGATTAATTGTGCATCTACTAAAGACAATGGACGATTTAAGGACATATGTTGCCTTACTAACATAAGTAAAGTACTAAGGCAATGATGTTATCAATGCTTCAAGTGAAGTAAAGGCTCTAACATTAGGAGCCTATGTTCCCTATTGTAAACCCCCGAAATTTTGAATTCAAATTAAAGCTTAAACCCTAATTAGAATTCAACAGGATTCCTAAAATCAACAAAACCCTAGTTTACCGTAACCGCTTAAGTCCAGCATTCCTGTTTAAGAAACCCTAAGAGAGTAAGAAAGAGTTTAGTGAGCAGAATAGTTCGTAATTACCCAAGAAAGTTTTAAAAGATCAGTTTAGTAAAACCGCGACTCGTTTTAAACCCGATCAGACACAGTTCTTGAAAAACTCGTAAAAATACAAGATTTTCAAAAATATTAATTTCATAATTTTTCGGTAGCTAAAAATATCAGATATCGCATTTATACGCATATTTTCTTACTACCGGTACTTAAATTGTCATGTCTACTTTACATTACACTATTTACTACTATTCTACACTATTTATCTATTTCTGCTTTTTCTTACAACCTACTCTTACAAACCATACCTCTATTTCTTGTTAATTCTCTACTATCTAAGGTTTTGATGATAACAAAATAGTCAAAGAACTAACTAATCTCTTAGTGTACAGAACCATTTACAGAACCATTCACATAACATTTACATGAGAAAGTTTCTAGAAACACAGAAGTTTTTACAGAATCTTTTCAAGAACTTTAAACAGCAATTCTAAGTTAAAGTTAGTTACTGTTCATCTTCTCAAACAAGATCTACAATTTTTTTATGAAGAAGCTCGATGATTTTGAAGACCTAGCTCCGAGATAATAAATATATTTGGATAGTATACTTATTTATTTCACTAAAGTCGGATTATATCCTAGGGGATTTAAATAATTTCGAATTTCTCTGCATCAACAAAAATAATCTTTTCAACGATAAGATCTAAAGTTACAAGAATTATTTAAAGACAAACTTTTTATTCTAACATACTTCAAGACAAGAACGAGCTTATCTATTTATCTTGGATATCGTTGAGGAAATGAGAAGAAGAAATGTGGTATCTTCAAATAAAGATCGCGATGGAGTTTGAAAAATCAGCAACGGATATTTCAAATATCTATATTTTTTCAAAACAGTGTTAAAAGAAGAAATTCAAATAGAAACATACATATTATTTTGAATCACGAAAATTCAGCAAAGGTTATCTTCTATTTTTCGTCAAGTATTTCAAAAATCAACATTCAAGATAGATATGATAAAGATATTACGAGAAGATCTTGGAAAGCTTATCTCTCCTGAAGATTAGAAGATCAGAACGAGGATAAGAGGATTTGATCCGAGAAAATTGAGGAAGACTTATCCACTTTACAACAGAAGTATTCGAACGTTGAAATGTGTGACTATACTGCCGACCCAGAGAAGAAGAAGAGAGATTAATATTTGAATATATACTCTGATATTTTTCAATCACATACAGGAAAAACAAAAAGGCTCCATATTATTGTTCTCTCTTATTTTGAAAAAGGAAGAAGTTTTTATAGAAGTTACAAGTTTTTGAATTGCATAGTGCTATTAAACTTTTAAAGCAAAATTTGATGTTGTTGCCTTCTCAAGTTGTAATTCAATTATAGGATTAGACTCTGTAGATCGATTGTTAGCTTAAGGATAGCTGTGAGAATTGAGCAGAGAGAATTGTACGATCTTTTATTTGAATTGATTGGATATAGTGGAACTAACCCGTAGGATAACAGGGTCCCCGGCTCGAAGCTGAAAGAGTGGACTGATGCACAAGACGGAACCATTATAAATATCTGCCTGATCTTCTTATCCTTTATCTATTTATATTTCCACAGTTTATTTTATTGCTATTTAATTGTTCATATTGTTCTCTTAACTTAAAATCAAAGGGGATTGTTTTCAAAAGGCAAAAATTTTAATTTTCTGAAATAATCAATTCAACCCCTCTTCTTGATTATTTTCGAGACCAACATTTCTTACACATTTTCATTTCCAATATAACTTCACATCTTTCATATCTTACTTTTAATTAACAAAAATATAAAAAAAATAAATATTCTCTCCCTCTCTTCACTAAAGTAGCGCCGGCCCCTCCCTCTTTCTTCCCAATTTATTTTATTTTCAATTTATTTAATTAACACAAATTATCTCCCACATTTTCCTATAAATACTCCCTCTTACTTCCACTTCTTTCACACATCTCTTCTACTAAAGTTACTCTCTCAAATTTCTACAAGATTTTCCTCTCAAGAAGCTCTCTCAAGTTTAGTTCTTTTAGGTAAACTTTCTTCAAGACTTCCATATGTTCATTTACTTAGTATGAGCTTAGTGTGTGTTTTCTAAACCATGAAGGTTAAGGAAATCAACAATAGGTTCATACTTTGTTTTTGTTCATAATCTAATTTCCTTATGTTGCTTTTATGTTTATAACTATCTAATATATCTATATAGCTATATGTATTATTTAGAGCATATAAGCTCATTGTTTTGCAATTTATTTACTTTCATGTTATTTTTAAGACTAGTCTTTCTAGTCTTAGACTTGTCCTCATCAAGTCAAAACATTTTCTTTTTGGGACTAGTCTTTTCTTAGTCCCGGGATACCTTGATAAAGCTAAGGTTCCAATACTTGATTTATTTTCTTATTAGCTTATTCTTTCAAAGTTATTATGTTTCTTTATATTTCCATAACTTTATGATTCATATTCATGCATGAACATAATGGTTTTGTCTCAATAAAGATAAATGAGGAAATGTTTCTTAAAAATAAAGATTCTTTTCTAGAAATAAGAAGTAATTTTCTTAAACAAATCTTTCTAAGAAATCTAGAGAAGCTCATAAACATACATAGAAAAGAACTTTTTGAAATAAACAAAAGTTTTATTAAAACTTCACTTTTTATCAAGTATTAGAAATTCTTTTCATCAAAATGGAATGATCTCAAGAAACAAAGAAACTATTTCTCTAAACATAAAATTGTTATTACTTTTAAAAAGAGTTGGAAACTAAGTTTAAAAAATAAAATCATTCCTTAGGAACTTAAAGCAATTACAAAAACTAAAATTTAGGGAAAAGAAATACTTATTTGAAATAACTTAAGATATTTTCAAAGCAAAATAAATATTTCAAAAGTTCTCATGTTTCCAAAATCTTCAAAAGACTTCACTTTTCATAGTTGAGACAACTTCATTAACTTCATACATCCAATATGAGTCACTTAACATATGTTTATACATTCCAAAGGTTGTACAAACTATTATATTATCTATCTCTTCAAATGAGCTTTGGATAAAAGAAGGAAAACAAGTTTATACAAATTCATGGTGAATATGTCCACCACTTTTTTGGAACCAAAACGACTTAGTTTGATGAAAATAAGTTTAGAAATAGATAGATCTTTTCGAATAGGTACAAAACGGTATATTATACACGAAATTCTGAGTTAAAATGAGCAAGTTATGGCCATTTTAAGTTGGAATTTCCTCTTATACGATTTTACCGCGATTTTGAGAAAGATTTAGAATCTTCAAGAATAAAGATTTCATGAAAGACTCATTTTGGGTATTTCATCTTGTTTAGGAGGAGAAGGACCCGAGATCACCTTCCCAAAAGATTACTTCGATTAGGATCTACTGACATGGAGTGAGTTAATCCTTTATTAAGTTACATTTCCTTGTTTTGTGCTTGTAAGTAGTAGCACTAGCAATTAAGAAAAAGATAAAATGAATAATTGTTGTGTGACTTGGAATTATGATCGGTTGAATATAAGTTAAGAATATCGAAAGAAGGTTTGATAAATAAGTTGTGATTCTTGTATTGATATGATGAAAATTGTGTTGATCGCCTTTAACATGAACTAAACATTATTTGGTTAAAATTATATTGAAATCAATTCATGCATTTCATACTTGTGAGTCACATTTGTTTCACTACTATTCTTCGTGTGAGGAAATGAGGAAATGGTAGTGTTGGCTGGTAGGAGCCGGAAAGTCTACATGGGCTAGTAGGAGCCAGAAAGTTTACAAGGCGAGTAGGAGCCGGTAAATCTGCAAATATTGATGGTCGTATGGGCCTGTAACCTCCCAACCCTCGACATGGAGGGCGTAAAATCCATGCTATACTTGATTTCCGGTTAATCATGTGTATTTTGTTTGTTCATATGATTAGTGCATTCTCATATGCTTGATTAAACACTTGTTTGTTATATGGAAATGTCTTGTAGATGGAATTATCTCACTAAGCTAGATTTGCTTATACCCTTATAGCTTTTTGTTACAGTACGATTACCTTTGGTTGGCCCCAAGGAGCCCCGTATGCTAGGTATGAGTTCAAGCTACTAGGAGTTTTTGGGAGAAGCTATATTTATTTAAGTTTTGAACATAGGCTTCTAGGAAAATCTCTATAGTAGGCTTGTGTTATAGTAGCTATTATTTTGTTGAAAGACTTCTAAAGTGGGGGAATGCCCCTAAGATGATGTAAGGATATTATTATGAAAATGTTATGTTTATTTATATAAGTTCTTGCTTGTTTTTATTATCTACTTAAAAGTAATACCCCTGTGAGTCTCTTACTATCTTGAAAACACGCCTTGCATGTGATACTGAAGCTCCTACATGACTAAGATTGTCATTCATTAGCTTTAATATTATATGCGGCGGACTGCCACGTTTATGGTACCCTCCGGGGCGTGACACCTATTGTCCTAACAATATAAGAGGATAAAGGGAATACTAAGATGTCAAGGGGTAGTCTAGAGTATCCTAAAGGAGTTTAGTTCTATCATGCTTAAGGAACTGATAAAGGAGAACATCGTGAATCGCTAGATTGAGCTACTTCACAGGGGTTAAGCCACTTGCTGGAGCTTACTGCAAAATGCTACCCCTTAAACTTGTTGAATTGAGGAAATAGTTCGATGAATTGCTAAAGATAGGTTTCATTCAACCTGCAAAAGCACCATACAAAGCTCCTGTTCTATTTCAAAAAAAGGAGGATGGAAGTTTAGGATAATAAGGCTCTTAACAAGCTGATACTGAAGAACTACTGTCTTATTCCTCTCATTACCGATTTGTTTGATCACCTAAACAAGGTTAAACACTTTACCAAACTAGATCTTTCTTCAAATTATCATTAGGTATGCATTGTTGATGGTGATGAACCCCACAACTTACGTAGCCTGCTATGAAGCTTATGAGTTCTTGATGATGCCCTTTGATCTTAGCAATGATATTACAACATTTTGTATTCTCATCAACAATATGTTCCATGGGTACATATGAATTTGTTGTTATATATCTAGATGATATTATTATTGTGTATAGCAGGACATTAAAGGACTATGTGAAGTCTTTGTAAATAGGCTTTCATAGCTTTGGAAGAATCATCTATATATAAAGTGTGAGAATTGTGCCTATGATTAAAAAGCACATCAACATCCTTCAGCAAAAAATTAAACAAGGGTAGATATGGGTAGATATAATAAAGGTAAAGGCAATAAAAAAATTGGCATGTTTTAAAGAGTGCTATTTAAGTTGTGGTCATTTGCTAAACGGGCTAATGACAAAAATGGTACATGAACTTCCATAAAATGTTCAATTAAGAATCTAAAGTTCGATTTTGAACAATCTGGTACATGAACAAAGCTTTCGTTAACTTTTTTCATGCCCAAAGTTTAGTCTTAATAATTTTAGTTCTCAAACATAGTTTTTGCGAACTTTTTTTTATATCTAATCAATTTGCTAGATAGTATATAGAACATACATATTTCGTAGAACCCATAATTATATGAGAAGCATCACCATCATCTTCAATAGAAAAGAAATGCTAGGTGTGACATTAAAACTCCTTGGAAATAAGGATATTCTTCATCACAAAGTAATGTAAAAAGCTCATCATCATATTCACATATATTAGAAAGTGATCTAACATGTTCCTTAAAGTTTTGTAGACATTATGAAAATTAATGTGAAAACAATAAAATGATTGAATGAACAAATTTTAGAAAATGAAGAAATGAATAAATTGTTAACAAAAGCTTATGCTAATTTTAATCAAAGATTACAAAATGCACAAAGAGATATAATGACTTATCAGCTTAGGCAAGGTTTAAAATTAGAAAGACCTTAAACGACCACTATAGAAGAAAAGAAGAAATATGAAAATAGAATTCAGTAATTAAAATATAGGATAAATCATTTAGGAAATATGTTAGGACATTATAGAAAAAAGTACAAACCAGAAGAGAGGGTAGGAGAGGTTCTTCGAAGAAGAACGTTTTTTAAACTAAATGAATGTGTAGTAAGATTACCTCAAGAAATCAGGGGAAAATATCAAAAGATGTTTTATAAAATGATTTGTAAGAAAATGAAAAAAGGCCTAATAATTTTCATAAGATATTTATTATCTAAGAAGAACTATCCCATGAATAGTCTATGGAAGAAGGCGTGTTAATGGAGCCAATGAGGAATGTCAGTTTACATTTTATGTAGTTGATATTTCTTTAATAATGCTCAATCTTGAATATTTTGAAACAACAAGTGGATATACAGTACAACAATTGATGGATTATGGAATGATTAAGACAATAATCTTCAGGGACAACTGCCAATATACTACTTTCTTGAGCATAAAGCTTTATACAGTATTATTTGAATTTATTTAAGAAGCAAAAGCTATAGGCATGGTTAAAATAGAATTTATATTAGCACCTTCAGAACCTCATTAAATTGGCATTTTACCAACTCAATACCATATTTATATAAGTAGATAGAACATGGTTAATCTAGTAGAAGATGAAGAGAATCTAATGAATGAAGATCTAGCAAAAGTCTATACCAAGCCATTTATTAAGCAATTCCAGAAGCACAAAAGTTACATCCATTATAAAAAGTTTTTTTTTGATCCTATAGGCCCTTTTAATCTGGCTAAAGTTACCTAAAACTCAAAAATATTTATTCAAAAACCAGAAATATTACATCTTGAAGAAGCAAGAGAAGATAAGCATTGGAAAAAGTTCGAAGATGAGAATTCTAGTTATTCATCCAATAAATCAAAGGATTATGATGCTTTAGTAGACGTAAAAGATTTCCGGCCTGCCTTATCTTTTAGACAAACAAAAGTGACAAATTCCTTCATTATCGTATAGAGATAAAATAATGTATAGTAGAGAATTTGCCATTGTTAATACTTGTATGATTCTTTTGTATAGAATTCTATATTTTATGGTTTTACCCTTACTTTAGATATCTAATGTAGACTACTAGGGTTAAGCCTGGTCCATCAAAAATTTTGCAAGTAGTATAAATAAGACACAACATTTCAATTGTAAGGCATAGAGTGCCCTTAAGTTTCCATTGCAATAACAATTCTTTTGCTCGCATCCTCTTTCTTTCTTTGAAACATTATAGGAAAATCTAAAATAAATTAGTAACATTATAGGAAAATTATAGAGACCAAAAGGATTTTTGGTTTTTCATGTCCTAAGTATGTTCTAGAGTTGCCTTAATATAAGGATCTTCTTTATCAGAAGATGATATATTTTGTAAATTCTTACCAAAATCTTAACCTTTTTATTTCTAAATACATGAGCATATCTTCTATTTTCAATTCAAGTAGGATTTTTGTTCTTCGCAATATCATATGCCAAGAGGCGAAATACCTTTTTTTAAAGGCTATATAAAGAAAGTCATACACAGGGAAGAAGGTGAGGGATTAAATCTTAAGAAAAGCAAATAGAATGTTATAAAACGCTAACTCCATGTAAGTAATCCTACCCATCTTAAAAAAAAAAAAAAAATTTTGGTCCCATCCCATTCTATACATATTCTAAGTAAGAGAAGTACAAATTGTTTATTATTAAAAACTCAAACACTTATTATCTACTTTGCATCGTTTCTTCGCTCTATCTCTCTCTTTCGAAGCATTAACTCCTTCGCTTCATTCTCAATGAGCCTTATCCACAGATCTGAAATCAGAATAAGGTTTAGTTAGTTTTATAATTAGTTAGTTTTATAATTATTCAACTTATATTTAATAGATCTGAAATCAAAATAGGGCTCCTTGAGAATGAAGCAAATGAGTTAATGCTTAGAAAGAGAGAGTGAAGAAATGATGCAAAGTAGGTAATAAGTGTTTGAGTTTTTAATAAAAAGCAATTGGTACTTCTCTTACATGGAATTTTCATAACAAGATCAGACCTCTAGACTTTTTTTTTTTTTTTTAAGATGGGTAGGATTACTTGCGGGGAGCTAGCATTTTTACAACATTCTATTTGCTTTTCTTGAGGTTAAATCCCTCACCTACTTCCCCTGTCTATGGCTTTCCTTATATAGCCTAAAAAAAAAAAGGTATTTCGTCTCATGGGATATGATATTAAGAAGAACAGAAATCCTACATGAGTTGAAAATAGAAGATATGTTAATGTACTTATAACGAAAAAGGTTAATATTTTGGTTAGAATTTACAAAGTATATTCTTTTCTGATAGAGAAGATCCTCATAATGGGGCAACTGTAGAGCATAATTGGGATATGAAAAACATAAAATCTTTTTGGTATTTAGAATTTTCCCATAATGTTACTAATTTCTTTCAAATTTTTCCTAACCCAAAAGGTTTCAAAGAAATAAAGAAGATGTGAGCAAAAGAATTTTTATTGCAATGGAAGCTTGAGAGTACTCTATACCTTACAACTAAAATGTTGTGTCTTATTTATACTACTTGCAAAAGTTTTTATGGACTGGGCATACCCTTGCATTAGATGTTTAAAGTAAGGGTAAAATCATAAAATATATAATTTTGTACAAAAGAATCTTACAAGTGTTAAAAATGACAAATTCTCTACTATACATTATCTTATCTTCGTAAAATAACAAAGGCATCACTTCTATCTATCTAAAAGATAAGGCTACCAAGGCTCAAAATCTTTTAAATTTACTAAAGCATGATAACCTTCCAATCTATTGGATGAATAGTTGTCATTCTCATCTTCAAACTTTTTACAATGCCTATATTGTCTTACTTCTTCAAGATGTATCTTTTCTAGTTCTTAAAAAAATATTTTTGAATTCTAAATAACTTCCGCCAAATTAAAAGGTCCTATGGGATCAAAGAAAAACTTTCATAATGGATGTAACTTTTGTGCTTCTAGAATTACTTAATGAATGGCCGATACATAATTTTGCTAGGTCTTCATTCATTAAATTCTCTTATCTTCTACTGGATTAACTATGTTATTGAGTTAGTAAAATGCCAATTTGTTAAGGTTCTAGAGGTGCTGATATAAAATCTATTTTAACCATGCATGTAACTTTTGCTTCTTGAATAAATCTAAATAATATTGTATAAAGCTTTTTGCTTAAGAATGCAGTATATTGGCAGTTTTTCCTAAAGATTATTGTCTTCTTCATTCCATAATCCATCAATTGATATACTGTATATCCACTTGTTGTTTCAAAATATTCAAGATTGAGCATTATCAAAGAAATATTAGCTACATAAAATGTAAACTGACATTCCTCATTAGCTCTAGTAACATTGCTTTTTCTATAGACTATTCTTGGGATTCTTCTTCTATGATAATAAATATCTTCTTAAAATTGTTAGGTCTTTTGCATTTTCTTATATTATCCTTGTATTAAAAATCTTTTAATACTGTCCTTAATTTCTTAAGGTAACCTTGCTGCAAATTCATTCAGTTTAAAAAGCATTCTGCTTTGAAGAACCTCTCCTACCCTTTATTCTAGTTTGTACTTTTTCTATAATATTCTAACATCTTTTATAAATGATTCATCCTATTTTTTAATTGTTGAATTATATTTTCATATTTCTCTTTTTCTTCTACAGTGATCATTCTAGGGCCTTTTAAATCTAAACTTTGCCTAAGTTGACAAGTCATTATGTCTTTATGTGCATTTTGTAATCTTTAATTAAAATTAGTATATGCTTTTGCTAACTATTTATTCATTTCTTCCTTTTTTAAAATTTATTCATTCAAACATGTTATTGTTTTTACATTAATTTCACCATGTCTACAAAACTTTAAGGAATGCGTTAGATCACTTTCTAATATATGTGAATATGATGACGAGCTTTCGACATTACTTTGTGCTGGAATATACCTTGTTTCTATGGAGTTTTAATATCACACCCAGCATTTCTTTCTACTCAAGATGATAACGCTTCTTGTCTAATTATCTGTGAAATATGTATGTCATATATAGTGTCTAGAAAATTAGAATGCACTTTTCTAATGTCGTGAATCCTTTATACAAAGGATTGGGGAAACTTTAGGTTATTTTTAAGATTTCACTCCAAGATTTATAAACCTCGTTCTGTCTATTGTTATATGCAACATAATAATTAAATTTATTTGGCCTTCTATTTTGTGATAAGTAAAATGATAATACATTTAAACTTCTAAGTTTATGCTATGTATCACTTGCTGACCATAGGTTATCTAAATTATCCTTTCTACTTCGTTGATTTCTATTCCACTAGGTAACCTAACTCTGAGATAAGAACATGAGGGATAAATTGAAAGCTCTATGAGTCCAATCTTTACTTTGTCCATTTTTCCCTACAAAGACACAAATCAAATTGTTAGTTTGCTTGATATGTGTGCTAAGCTATTATCATTACCTTTTATATGTTCGTAAACTACTTTGTATCCACTTTTTTTATGATTCTATCTAAAAATATTATCATTACCTTTTATATGTTCGTAAACTACTTTGTATTTGCTATTTTTTATGATTCTATCTAAAAATCTATACCATCTTCTGGTACTGCTCTTTTTATTATTCATATTATTGTGAAATTTTATTATAGCTTCACAATTTGTTTTTACCAATATTTCATTTTTGTTTAAAATAAATAATCTAAAAATGTCTAAACCATATGTTACAGCTAATAATTAAGCATCTATACATTAATGATTCCTTTTTCTTAAAAATTCCACTACTATATTTGTAGATTTACTCACTATCTTTTGATGCATATTTATGAGGCTTTGCTTTTAAAACAATTACCCATCCTTTTTCACATCATCTGTTTCTACTATTAGATAATTCGAATCTAAAGGTAGCTTAAGTAGAGGGAGTTTTTCTACTTTTGACTTAATTTTTGTTACCAATTTTTCATCTTTTTAAAGTATCTTTGTCCTTTTAGGCTTGTTTCACTATATAAAGGTCCGACTATTTTGCTTTAATCTTTAATAAATGGTCTTGCATGATTTAATAGGCATAGAAATTGCTCCAATTATTTATTATCTTCTATTTTGTGAGGAAAATCTAAAATTTTCTTGCTTATACGGTTGTGATTTAATCTTCCCTTCTTCTGTTTTTGTTCCTAAAAATTCTATATTTCTTCTAAACATAAATACTTTCTTTCTGCTTATTACAATCCCATTTTTAATGAATTCTGATAATGCTAATTTTAAATGACTAACATGTTCTTTTTTAGTTTTATAATTCACAAATATATCATCTATCTATACGCAAACAAAATCCTTGTATTTATTAAAAATTAAATCAATTTTTCTTTGGAAAACTTTGAATGAGCATTTTTCAATTCAAAAGGCATAATAAGCCATTCATAATGACCTAATGGTTATGAAAAAGCCGTCCATTCTTAGCTTTCTAGTGCCATTCTTATTTGCAACAATCCATTTTCACAGTCAATTTTATTAAGCCACTAACTTGTATATTGTTAATTAATTGCGTTTTATATGCTATATCATATGAATTATCTACTGTATCGTCATTTAACCTTTTGTAATTTATTATCATTCTACTTTTACCTCTTACCATTTCACTATGTTTCTTGATTATAAATGCTGGACTTCTATGTCTAGATTTTGATTTTCTAATAACTCTTCATTGTTATAATTCTCTTACATGCATTTCAGATTCTTTTATTTCATCATTTGTTGCTTCTATTTTTTGGCTTTTTATTGTAAGATTTAGATTTTAAATTTTCAGTCTACATTCTATTTTATTTTTTTCTCAGTGTTTCTAAGGGTTTTCTCCTATTATTTCTTCTTTTTTTCTAATTTACTTAAAAAGTTTGTCTATTTCAGGTTCTCCAACTTCTAACATACTATAGATTTTTTTATTGTCTAAAAACTTACTTTCTATTAATATTATATCCTTTATATTTTGTAATTCCAATGATTCTAAGATTTCATTTTTTAATTCTTTTATTCTATTGTTTTCCTTTTCTTCTTCTAAATTTATTAGGGTAAAACCATGCTTTCCAGCTAACTCTGATGTGTACATGATTTTTGTATCTTCTAGTAATTGAATTCCTTCTCTTGTAACTATTAATCCTTTTATATCTTTAAGGAGAAATGATAGTTCTATTATAAATTGTACATCTGATAAGTTTAAATCTCTTACATAGGCAAAACTCAATTCATAATCTTTTGTATATTTTTTCAAATTTATCTTTGTACTTGTAATACATCTACTATAACAAAACATTTGTCCATCTATTTGTCAAGTATAAAAAAAGTCCACAAAAACTTTGTTGTTATACCAAAATTGTCAAAACCAAACTTCATGTATAAAAAAGTCAATGAAAACTTTGTTTAGGTATCAAACAGTTAAAAACCAAACTTCAAATTCCTAATTGAACATTTTATGAAAGTTTATGTACCTTTATTGTTATTAAAACTTTTCTAAACTAGTCAATTATGATAGAAGGTTCATAGAGGGGCATTTATAGGAGAGTTGCCTCCCTTACAAAACTCTTAAAGAAAGACTAAATGTGGTTTTAAAGTGAAGAGTGCCAAACAATATTTGATGAGACAAGGAAAAAAATCTATGACTAAAAAGTCATTTATCACCCTTTCCAAGATCTCTTGTCCATTTGAAGTCCATCCAGATACCTTAGACATTACTTTAGGTAGAGTATTGATGCAAGAGGGTCATCTAGTGGCATATAAGAAAAAAAATTTAAATCCCATTTAGTATAGATATTCAACTCAAGAGAAGGCGTTGTTAGTTACTATACACTACCTCAGAACATAGAAACACAATTTGTTAGGATCAAAGTTCTTGTTGAAGACATAATATTGTTGCCAACTATATTCAGACTCAGCCTAAACTCACTATTAAGGAGGTGACATGGCATGACTTTCTTGCAGAATTTGATGTGGAGATTGTGTATTGTAGCAAATGGACCAATCAAGTAGCAAATACATTGAGTATAAAAGTAGATTTAGCCTCATTGAACCAAATTGCTCCCCAGTCTACAAGTCAAGTATTTACTAGTATTAAATAGATAAAAGTGCACCTATGCCAAGACTTTTTAGCTAAAAATTTGAAGCAACTAAATAAAAAGAAGACTCATAGGTTTTGGATAGAAGGTAAGCTAATCTATATTAAGGGACATTGCCTATATTTCCTTAAGATGGGAAATTTAAGAAGGGTGCTTTATGAAGGAGTGCCACAACACTTTGTAGGCTAGACATCCTAGGATGTAGAGGATGTTTGACTTATTGAAATAGGCTTATTACAAGTTGAATACAAAGGAAGATATGATGAGCTATATCTTAACTGACTTAACTTCTCAATAGGATAAGATTGAGAGGTAGAAACTTACAAGGTTATTAGAGCCCCTTCTAGTGCCTTCTCGCCCATAAGAGAGCATCTCTATGGATTTTATCACCTCCTTACCAAGCACTCATTTATTTTTGTTATTGTTTGCAAGTTTTCCAAGTGTATAACCTTCATCCCTACCATGAAGAGTTCAAATGCAAATGAGATTGCCTAGCTCTTCTTCAAGCATACTGTGAAGTTTTGAGGTGTGCTCTAAATCATTGTAAGTGACATGGATGCTGGGTTCGCTTAGAAGTTCTAATCTAAGTTGTTCAGAATCTCAGGGTATAATCTTAACATGACCTCTGGTTACTTTCCTCAAAGAGATTAATAGATGTAGAGTTTCAACTATTTGCTAGAAGGATACTTATATCATTTTGTTATAAATAATTAGAATAATTAGGTTGACTTACTAGATATTGCTCTTTTATTCTTCAACATTCAATAAAGTTCTTCCTTAAATAAAAGCCTTATGAAGATAATCACAAATCACCAACCATTATTACTTACATGGTTGATGCATTATAAGCAAGAAGATTCTCAAGAACTTATCACTTTACAAGAGAATGAAAGCAAAGCTTTAAAGTTGTTATTTATCTTAAGAATGCTACAAAGAGAATAAAGAAGAGAGCAGATCAGAAGTGCAAACACAAAAGATTCAACGTTGGAGATAAAGTTCTCATCGACCTCCTTTTAGAGCATGTCAAGTCACTATGGAATAAAGATTGAAAAAATCCATGGAGAATTGCATTATTCCAACTCCTGTCATTGTGAAGATTGGAAGAGCAACTTACAAAGTTAAGCTACCTACTTAGTTGAAGGTCCATCTGGTTTTCCATGTTAATATAGTGAAGCCAAATTTTCTACACATGGAAGATCCATCTCACAACATGTTAAAGTGCACATCAAGATCAATTTCAGCATAGGTCTAGCTATGAAAGATACCTTTATAGAAAGAAATGCCAAAAATCTAACCACTAAAGCAAAGCACACAATAAACTTAGTGAAGTGGAGAAATCATGGAGAAAGAGACAATAGTTAAGAGACAAAAGAAGACATCGCACCATCATCTGATATCTATAGCATCAGTTAGGAAACTTAACTCATCAAATTTAAGCTCTAACCTACATTACAAGGATGTCAATAAGGTTAAGTAAGGAAGGCGTCAAGGTCCAAATTTTGCACTTATTATATAATAGGACCTGATCGCTTTTTGTAAATTATGTATTATAAAGGGGAAATTTTTGTAATTTTCTATAGAAGTTATTTTTCAGTGTTCTAATTATTTTTATTTGAATGACATTGCCTTCTCAAGGAAATTAATGTCTCTTACTACCAATCCTATATATGTCCATGAAGCTCTTTACAATAGAATGAATACTCTTGAAGATTCAAGTTCTTACTCACCACTTAGTTGATCACAATCAAGAATGTCTTAACAATACACTTGCCCTATGCATACATTATTATAGCCATATATACTGAGATATGGTGTGTTGTTTTCATATCGAATCTTATACGTGTTTCTAGCACAAAAAAAAATAAAATATATCTCATGCTCCTTTGACTTATTATTGGAGTTATTTTGTTGTTTGTGTGTTGTTGTAGATTTGTAAGCCCTGTTGGTAAGGTCTAATGTGTTAACAAGAGCACACTATGACATCATACATATATATCTTTTACAAATTATAAATGGTATTTTAATCCATGGACAATATAAAGCTAAACCAAAGCATTAAGATTGTTAATAGTAGATTTCGATCCTCCTAAATATTTCACACTATATGAAACCCAACTAATTTAATATTGAACACTCGATCCTAAATCATTAAGGTTTCATAAAAATCACCTAATATGGATAATTTTTTATAGGAGTCATCATCGATCAAAGTCGAAAACAAAAAAAAAAAACAAAAACCAAAGGGTGGTTTGTTTTTTTATTCAGTTATTGGTCTAATAAAAGCAAAAGATTATTGTGTCCGATGGCTAACAATTTTTAAACTTTACATGATTTTTTGATAATTTTGATAATAGTGGACCAAACCTGATATAAACTGACAAACATTTTAAGTGAACCTTTTCTTTTTTTTTTTCCCTATTCTTAGTTTTTTTTTTTAAGTTTAATTAGAAGACATTTGATTTGATTGTTTCACACAATTATAATTTCCTATCTTTAGTTCTATTCCACGATCAATTAGGTAAGTATACTTATCGATTTTTATAATATAGCACCAAGCACAAGTATCATTCTCATGCGTATCTTTCAAGTACTAGTAATCAACCCACAAATGCTAATGAAATTTAGCAATTAATTAATTTTCTACCACTAATTACAATTAATTTCACTACTAAATAAAGATCACTTTTCAAGCTATACAAGATTATAGGACTACCTTAGCTTTGAATTACCACTAACCTTAGCATATAACTTTCACCAAATCAAGATTCAATTGATAAATAATTGATTGAATTGTAGAGTTCCTAAATTAAATTAACATCTTTCTCGATATTGCTAATTCCTAACCTTAGCTTTGTCAATCAGAATCTCTTTATGATCAATATCAATTGAGAATAGCATTAACGTTAAAAAAATTCTCTATTAGATCTCAACTACATTTAGACCTTAATCTAATACAAAAGATTTATGCCTTTCTATCTCTAAAATTTCATGCAAAGTCCTTCATCTTTGTAGATATATTAAAATGAGTTATTTCTCGTTCTACTTATATGAAATCAAATATGAATCAATACTCTATATATATTAATTTAGTGATAACAATGAACGAACATATAAATGAATTAAAAGAAAAACCTGAGTTGTCACTAAAATGAAACAACTAGTTACATGCTAAGGCAAAGGTTTTTTCAAAGCCTAGATAAAAAAAGATCTACTCTTCCATGGATTCAACAATAGATACATATATACAAGAAGAATCGAAAAAAATCATGATTAATACGTCCTTTTTGACTTGAATCTTTTAATCTACAACAATTTGCGGATTTGTTTTATCTCCTTCTCTCTCTAAGAATACCTAAAATCTATCTTAGCTTGTGTCTAATAGAGTATATTCACTTATTTATAACGTAGCTTCAGAAGACAAGCATCAAATCTCTTCAAACCGTAGAAACGTTCATTATTATCCCACATTCTTATTATAGAAAATGCTCTTTCTCTCTCTAAGATTCAACTAAAATAATATCTAGGTCAAATCTTCACAATTTGATACAACTATTCATAATGATTGTCAAAACATGTGCTTATATGGTAGTGCACAACACTCGCATACTCTTGTCAGCAAAGATTATTTTTAAAGAAACCACCTTCAATACGACCCCGAACATACTTCTTAGTACAAATTGTGTTGAAACTTATGTATTCTACATTTTTCCAACTTCACTAAATCTTCACCAATATCGTTTCAACTTATCCAAATTAATTTCTTGAGCTAAGACATCACCTTAAAACCTTGAAATCAACATATGAACCAAATAAGCATCGTTTTCTTCAAAATATCCATCAAAATCATACAATAAAGCTCAAAATAACCCAAATAAATAAGGGTATGTAAACACTTAGCAACATTAAAAAGGAAAAATAATTTTTTTGTTTTTTTTTTTTTCGTGGCCATCTTACAAGTGTCTATGTATTTGCTAGTTATAATTAAATCCTCGTATTTCATTATGATTTTGTATAACTTTAGTATGTTGGTTGATTTTATTTATGAAGAACCATCATGTTTAAATTTTTTGTTCATTTTTTTGAAGATCTTAAAGGCTTGGTTTTTATTCGAAACTTTTGAAACAATTAAAATTTTGGCATGCAATTTATAAACTAATTAACTTATATATATACAGGTGTTCAAAAGGACACTTAATTTTATACACATACATATATATAGAAATCTAAGTTTCTAACAAATTTTTTTTTCCAATTTTTTAATTTTATCATTATCAATTTATCTACCACGCTATTAGCATTTTTAATATACTTATGCTACGATTGACGAAGACACATAATAAGCACATAGTGTTTACTATACCTAAAATTCAATAATTTCCAATAGCATCATGAGCTGAAGTTATGTGTGATACTATACTAGAACTTTAAACAATACCTATGTAGTTGAAGGAAACAATTAAAGTAGGAATCAAATCAGTAAATAATAAAAATAGGACCCAAGTGAAAATTCACTATAAACCACCAAAGTTTTGCGATCAGTTAAGCTTAAACCCTAATTGAAAAGTTAACCGGATACCCTAAAGCCAACAAAACCCTAGTTAGACGTAGCAGTTTAAGTCCATCAATCCCATGTTCGCAACCTTAAGAGAGTAAGTAAGAGATTAGTACGTAGAATAGTTCGTAATAACGTAAAGAAGCTTAAAAATATCATATTAGCAAAACCACAAATCGTTTTGGACTTGAACGGATATAGTTCTCGAAAAACGTGTCCCGAGGTCCGAAATAGTAAAAATATTCTGGATATACCGTTAGACTCGTAAAAATATAAGGTTTTCAAAAATAACATTTTTATAATTTTTCGATAAGTAAAAATAGTAGATATTGTATTTATACGTATATTTTCTTATTATCGGTATTTTATTAGTCATATCTACTTTACATTACACTATTCATTACTATTCTATGCTATTCATATATCTCTACTTTTTCTAACACCTACGCTTACACTCTATACACCTATTATCTTTACTTTTTACATATATAACTTTACATCATATCTACTTTACTTATTATTACATTTAATTAACAAAAATGCAAAAAAAAAAAAAAAAACACTATCCCCCCTCTCTCTTACAAGGTCGATGCCCCCCCGTCTCTCTCTCTCAAATATTTTTTCAATTTTTCTTTATTTAAATCATATAAAATTCACTCCTCATTTTCCTATAAATACCCTCTCCTCTTTCATTTCATTCACACATTTACTACCAAAAAATTCACTATCAAAACTCTAAAAAATTATTATCTCAAAACATTATCCACAAACACTCTCAAAACTCTCCTAAAATACTCTCAAACCTCTTCAACATAAACAAAACCCATCTACACAAATTATCCCAAAAATTCTTTTTAGGTAAAAATTTTCTTTATATATTTCTTTCTACCATGTCATGTAACTTTACATGACCATGGTGTAAGTTTTCTAAAATTTAATGTTATGGAAGCTATACTATGTTTATGTATTGTTCTTGTTGATGAAGAACTATTTATGTATATGTTGTTATTTTATTTTGCTCATATTAGTATTGTTATTATATCTAACTAAATATAATTATGTATCTATATATATATATATATTCTTTAGAGCATATAAGCTCACTTGCAATTTGTTTATTTTCATGCAAAGCAATTTATTTATTTCATATTATTTTAAGACTAGTCTCTAGTCCTAGACTTGTCCTCATCAAGTCAAAACAATTTTCTCTCTTTTATTTCTTTTTCTATTTGGGTCTAGTCTATTTCTTAGTCCCGGGAGCCTTAACAAAGCTAAGATTCCCAATACTTGACTTTATTATTTATGCTATTTTTGCTTGTTATTATTCTCATGATCATGCACATAAAGATTATTGTCTAAACCTTAAAGCTTCAAATTATACTTTTTGCAAAAAGAAGATTTTATCACAAAAGATGATTCCATATGAAATTTAGAATTTATGATTTAACAAAAGTAAATATATTCTTTTCAAAACTTTAGGAAGAACTCACTATAATTTTAAAGCTACCTTTGTTTTGAAAAAGCTTTTTAATCATTTCTATATTACATTGTTTTCCAAAAGAAGATGACTTTTGATATTAAAATGTTTTCCATAAAAACATAATAAAAAGGGAATGAGAGTTTTCAAAACCAAGATTTTTCGAATAATGATAAAAGAAAAGTTGTATAGAAAAACTCATAGGAAAAGTGACACAAATATTGAATATTTCTAAAGGGAAAATAGAGAAATTTATTCGTGTTAAAAAGTCATCAAGGAAAATAGTAAGATAAACATGAAATAATTCTTTGAAAACAAAAGAATCAAAATATTCATTTTAAAAGGATTTAAAAAATGAATTTCTTATAAACTATGGTTTTCTAAACATTTAACTAACATTGTTTTACTTAAGAAATTTGGTTGGACAACAAACACTTGAGCATGGACGAAATAGGAGCTATATATCTATGAAAAGGAATTTCTCAACTAGATAGATGACTAAGTACTTATCAAAGCAAATTTTTTTGGATGATTTAGTGTTTGAAACAAAATGCGTTGGGATGGGAAAATTCGTGGTGAACCTGATCACTACTGTTTCAGAGCCTAAAAAATCTAGTTTGATGAAAATAATTCTAGAAATAGATAGATCTTTTCAATTAGGTAGAAATCGGTATATTATATGCACAATTCCTAGTTAAAATGATCAAGTTATGGCCATTTTAAAATGAAATTATCTTCTATGCGTCCTTTGACGTTCTTACGACATAGTTTTGTCAAATTTCAAGATAGTTATCAAGAAATACTCATTTTGGGTATTTTTCTTAACTAGGTGATCCTGATGAGTAATACCCGTATCCCAAGGATTATTTCGACTAAGTGGATTGTTTGTTCGACTCATCTATTTGGAGGACTTATCGCCATGGTAATGTGAGTTTATTTCCTTAATACAATACTTGATTGTGCTTGTAGTTTGGTCGCACTAGAATTAAGGAAAGACAAATTGTTATGTATGTAAAAATTGTTGAAAGAATTCTAAGAATATCGAGGTGGGAATTGATTGTAAGTAATTATTTGTTTTAGTATAGAACTTGATATATATGCAATTCTATGATCACCTTAAAGTTGATAATAATGACATTATGATGTCTTAAATAAATTGATTCATGCATACCACAAAGTGAGTGACATTGCATGGGGTTATTATCCTTGGGTGAAAAGGATAGTAGCACGGTTAAAAGCAACACTTAGCGGCTATGATCAAAAGCGATTGCTTAGCGATATGAAATCAAACCAATGCTTGGAGGAAATCCGGAGTCATAGCTTAACTCGAGTAGACTTTATATGCTTGGCGGTAATGATCAAAAGCACAACTTAACTAAAACTACTCGTTTTGAGATTACACATCACCAAGCCCCGGATGGAGGGCTTAAGTCCATTCAACATATAGTCCCAAAAAACTATATGCCTTGTTTGCTCCCGTGTATGTTGCATTTCACTTGATCACTTAAATAACATGTTTTAATTTTCTACACAAAATTTTGCTTATGGGAATAAATCTCACTAAGCCTATTAGCTTATACCCCTATAGATATCTTTTGCAGTTTAACTATTTGTGATTGAGGCCCTGTGGATCCTGCAGCCAGGTATTTTTTCCCCATTTTGGTTAAGGAATTTTTTAGATGAAGTTTAACATTAGTTTGGATGTAGACTTCATAGGAAATTCTTGTAATAGATTATAGTTATTTTGACTAGGGAATGCCCCTAAGATTTGTAAGACAATTATATGAATGAATGAATATTATGAATTCTTTTTGTTAATTTGTTATTGTATCTTCTTAAGCTTCATATTTCAAAGTATGGTCCTCTAAATTTGTGAGAGCTCGCCTTACACTTAATATCGAAGCTTTTAGGAATGACTAAAGTTGTTATACTTAAGCTTTAATATTGAGTGTGGCGAACTGTTACGTTTAGGGTATCCTTTGGGGTGTGGCAATTTAAGTTGGTATTAGAACATGGTTAAGAATCTAAAAATCATAATTATAGTATTTGGCTTAAGAAGAAATAAATTAGAATAGAAATGAGAAAGACCTAGATAAGATAGAATGGGTAAAATAAGTTTTTTTGACTTTTCTCTCTTTTGCATAGATTACCTTAGACGAGGCCAGTCTACAGGCTAAAAATTTCAGAAATGGACCATTTGAAGCCTTGGAAAATTACTGTCTCAAACTTAGGATGTTGTGTAAAGAGTTTGCTTTGGCTGGAACACCTAAGACCATCCGAGAAATGTTTCTGATTTGGAGGAAATGATTGTTGACTACGGAGTGGAAAGGAGTAGTAAAGACCATCCATAACTGTCCTTTAGGGAAGAAGTGGTCTAAGCTAGAGATAATCTATGCTGTAGAACGTCGGAGGCCGACCCATGCTGAGGGAGGCGACGTTTGTCCTTAGGGATGAAGGAAACCAAACCTTTCGAGACTTTCGAACTTGGAAACTGATTGGACCAATGTTCGTATACTCATACGATAATTTGACGGATCACCTGGAATGGATTAGGGTTTATATCAACAATGCTTTCTACTGGTACGGGGTTTACCAGGAAGTATTACGATCACCAACTGAAGTATCCACTAAGCCACCAATCTTCACAAGAGTTCAGTTAAGAAGGAATGAAGTTTTACGTAGGAGATGAGAGAAGCAAGCGAAGAGTCCGAGGAAGAATTCGAGGAAGACCCAAATGAAGGTCAAGGAGGAGAGCCAGAACAAGAGACAGGGAACCAGACTGCTCCCGGAGATGATGAACCTTGGAATAGCGGGGACCCAGTAGAAATCATCCGCTATCTGGAAGAGCGACGAGCTCGGAGAAGACAAGAGGTAAATCTAACCATGGATGTGGATGGTACCCAACCAACGACGAATGAGAATGATAGCGAGGAAGTTACCTGGAAGACTATTCATGATATAATACCGAATCTGGCTGAAGTTGAACTGGCTAACATACATGAGAGGTTAAGGGAAGCAGCTAAAAAGAGGAAGAAATATTTTCAACAGTTCATGAGGAAAAGAAACCCAGGATCGTCCAGTAGAAACCCTGGAGATGCACCTGAAGAATGAAGGAAGGAGGAAAGAAACCGAACATATCTCTTTAGTCTAGCTAGAATTTTGTAATCAAGGACTAGAATGACGATCCTAGTTTATCTTTTATGTTTTCGGAAGGATGTTTTGTTGTTTTTCTGTGTGATTGTTGTTATTGACCTTGTTGCCATTTCAATATCCATGTAAGGGTCTTGTACCCACTGTTTTAATTTTTTTTTTTAGATTTATGCCTTATTTATGATCTCAAAAATTTACTTTGATTTAAATTGTATTTCTTGTTTCTATAGCTATTTCTGCCATTAAGTTTTCATAATTTACACAAAAATTTCCGTCAAAAACTTAACTAAGATATCAGGATAAATAATCAACCTAACTTAGAACATTTAAAACAGCCGATGTGGAAGAGGACGCAGGACATTACAAAGTGCTTCCAATCAACCAGAAATAGAAGCGGAGCAGCCCGCTGTACAAGTAGCTGCTACACCTCAAGTACACTTGCATGCTACACTTGGGCATCTAACCTAAGTGCTAGAAGCAATTAGGTAGACACATGCTTGCACCTGCACTCGTACCTGAACCCGCACTAGCACCGGCACCTGTACCAACTCCGCCACAACAACAAGTGTCAGCTGAAGCATCTGTACAAAGGAGCATGCACTCCCAAAATACATCACTACCTCCACCCCCATCGCTAAGGCCATATAAGAGCTTGTTACATGAATTTATCAGGAGCAACCGTTATTTTGAATGAGCTTTTGGTAAGCCAGATGAGGCTAAAGACTAGCTTGCTCAGATTGAAAGGTCTTTTGATGCATACGAGGTCCCACATCACCTACAGATCAAATATGGGACTTACATGCTTCGCCTAAATGCTAAAGTATGGTAGGAATAAAAGAGAAGAGAATTAATGACCCCAATCACTTGGGAAATGTTTAGATATGAATTCTTGGAAAATTATTTCCCAGAGAGCTTGTGAGTAAAGTATAGTACAGATTTCCTACATATTGCTGAGAAAGGAAGGACTATTGAGCAGTACGAGATCGAGTTTAGTATACTGCTGCAATATGCCCCTGACTCCTATAAGTACCATGAGGAATTAAAAAGATAAGTCTTCCTGGGTGGATTGGACGAAGACTTGAGAGTGAGGTTGGAAGAATTCGACATTAGAAGTTACCGAAAATTAGTAGAAAGAGCTCAAGTTGTAGAAGGAGCTAAGAAAAGGAAAGGAAAGATAGAGGAAAGAAAGGCCCCAATCTTTGGGAGAAAGTTTTATAGTGGATCCAGTTCCACATCCCCACAAAAGAGATTCAAGTTCTCTAACAACTATAGGAGCAATGTCAATAGTGGGAAGCCCGTACCTAAATCCGCCAATTGTTGGAAATGCAATGGGGCACACTACCCCAAGAAGTGCCCACAATTGTTTGGGAAGTGTTTCTTCTGTGGAGACGCAAACCATAAGATGCCGGAATGTCTAAAGACGGCAAACAACACTTGCTATGTCTGCAAGCAAGTGGGGCATTTCGCCAACAAATGTCCACAGAGGAGGAATGTTTTGACAAGATCTTCTAGAGGAGTTGTTCCTTTAAGGACTGCGAATGGAAATGGAAGCGGAAGCAGGCCGGGAACTACTGCTTCAGGATTCAAAGTCTATAACATGGAAGGATAATCGATGAATGAGGAGATGGATGGAGAAGAAGGAGACTTGGTTGCCTTGGATTGCAGTAAAGGCTACAGCTGTAACTTAGTGACCGGTAAGCCTTGAACCTTTTTTGCTGTTTATTCTTTCGTTCTTGCAATGTAGAAGTTTAAAGATTTATGGGTAATTAGATATGAGAATAGAAGTAGTAATCACCCTGTTAAATATGCAGGAAGCGTACGTTTAGGATACTAGAATGCTTTTACTCTTTTTGATTCTGGAGCAACACATTCTTTCGTTACACCTAGTCTAGCTAAGAGGATTGGACTACCAATAACAACAACAACTTCTAGCTTTAAGATCAAAATCCCCACGGAAAGTGTTGTTGTAACCCAAGAAGTGTTGAAGGATTGTCCAATAAGGATACAAGGACATCCATCCACTTGTGACTTCATAGTGATGGAATTGAGCAAATATGAAGTAATCTTTGGTATGAGTTGGTTATCTTTTGTTAAAGCCACAATAGATTGTCGCAATAAGAGCGTACAATTCGTGGACGAAGAAGGAAAGGAGATAACATTTGTTGGAGAATCCACAATCACAATGAAAGAGGAGTTATATTCATTTGAGTTGCCGGAGGAAGTTCCAAAGGAGATGGATAGCTATACTGACGACACAGAAGAAGATAAAGAGAAACCTATCTTGGAAGATATCCCCGTTGTCAATGAGTTTTCAGATGTTTTTCCAAATGAATTGCCTGGACTACCTTTGAAGAGAGAGATCGATTTCGATATTGGACTAATGGCCAATACGGAACCAATTTCTAAGGCACCATATCGAATGGCCCCAATAGAGTTAAAGCAATTGATGAAACTACTACAAGAGCTTTTGGATCAGGGTTTTATAAAACCAAGTGTGTCACAATGGGGTGCACTAGTTTTGTTTGAAAAGAAAAAGGATGGATCCATGAGATTATGCATTGATTATCGGGAGCTGAACAAAGTCACAATCAATAATAAGTACCCGCTCCCTAGGATTGATGATCTCTTTGACCAACTGCAAGGAGCGAGCGTATTTTCTTGCATTGATCTAAGGTCATGATACCACCAATTATGAATCAAACTGGAAGATGTTCGAAAGACTGCTTTTCGAACTCGTTATGGACACTACGAGTTTCTAGTAATGTCTTTTGGATTGACCAACACACCAGCCGCTTTTATGGACTTGATGAACCGAGTATATAAGCATCTGTTGGATAAGTGTGTAATTGTCTTTATTGACGATATCTTGGTCTATTCTAAGACAAAGGAACAACACAAGGAACACTTAAAGATGGCATTACAGACTTTGAGGGAACATAAGTTATATGCTAAATTGCCTAAGTGTGACTTCTGGTTAGATTAGATATCTTTCTTAGGACATGTGATATCAGGAAGTGGAATCTCAGTAGATCCTGAGAAGATTAAAGCAGTAATGGAATGGAAACAACCCAAGACGATAACTGAAGTTAGAAGTTTTCTTAGACTGGCCAGCTATTATAGGAAATTTGTACAAAATTTTTCAAATAATGCTAAGCCACTAACTCAGTTAACTCAAAAGGATGAGAAGTTTATATGGAATGAGAAACGAATACAAAGTTTCCAGGAGTTAAAGCGATGCTTAATGTTTGCCCCAATCTTAGTCTTGTCAGATCCAGAGAAGCCTTACACAGTGCCAAGTGAAGCATTTTGAAATAGTCTCGGTGTGTGCTAATGCAAGAGGGAAAGATGATCACCTATGCTTCACGACAGCTAAGGCAGCATGAATAGAATTACCCCACACATGACCTAGAGTTAACCACCGTCGTGTTTACCCTTAAGCTATGGAGACACTACCTCTATGGACAAAGATGTGAGATTCATACGGATCACAAAAATTCTTAAGTATCTGTTCACCTAAAAGGAGCTAAACATGAGGCAAAGAAGATGGCTAAAGTTAATCAAAGACTATGATCTTAGAATCAACTATTGTCCTGGAAAAGTAAATGTTGTTGCAGATGCTTTGAGCGGCAAGAGTCATGGAGAAGTTACTGCCTTGCTCACAAATAAGAAGGAATTAATAAAGAAGTTTGAGAAGCTAAGCATTGAATTTACTGGACAAGGTGTCAAAGTGGAGATAGCTAATCTAGTGTTGGAACCAACTTTGATCGGAAGGATTAAAGAAGCTCAATGCTATGGTGAAAAGATACAAAGGACAAAGTAAGAATAATCCAACAAAGGATGAAGGAAGTACAGGATAGATAAAAGAGTTAAGATGATCAAAAGAGAGGGACTTTGGAATTTCAAGTTGGAGATCATGTGTACTTAAAGATAAACCCAATAAAGAGTATACATCGTGTGCGCTCACAAAAAAAGTTAAGCCCACGATACATGAGACCCTTTGAAGTACTAGAACGAGTTAGAGAGTTAGCTTATCATCTAGCCTTGCCACCGAATCTGTCTGGAGTACATAACGTATTTCACGTCTCTGTGCTACATAAGCATGTATTCAACCCATAACGAGTTTTGGAGTTAAAAGTAGTGCTCTTAAAGGAAAATCTCACCTATGAAGAACACCCAATACAAATCCTTGATCAAAAAGCTTAAAAATTAAGAAACAAGGAAATCGAGTACGTCAAGGTTCTATGGAGAAATCGTTCCCGTGAAGAGGCAACATGGGAAGCCGAGGATGAGATACGACGCAAGTACCCAAGTTTGTTTGAAGCTTCAGGTACGTATTTCCAAGTTTTGAGGAAAAAACTTTCTTTAAGGGGGGTAGGTTGTAAACCCCCAAAGTTTGCGATCGGTTAAGCTTAAACCCTAATAGAAAGGTCAACCGGAACCCTAAAGCCAACAAAACCCTAGTTAGACATAGCAGTTTAAGTCCGGTAATCTCGTGTTCGCAACCTTAAGAGAGTAAGTAAGAGATTAGTATGTAGAATAGTTCGTAATAACATAAAGAAGTTTAAAAATATCATATTAGCAAAACCGTAAATTGTTTTGGACCTGAACGGATACAGTTCTCGAAAAACATATCCCGAGGTCCGGAATAGAAAAAATATTCCAGATATACCGTTAGACTCGTAAAAATATAAGGTTTTCAAAAATAACAGTTTTATAATTTTTCGGTAAGTAAAAATAGTAGATATCGCATTTATACGCGTATTTTTTTACCATCGGTACTTTATTAGTCATATCTACTTTACATTACACTATTCATTACTATTCTACACTATTCATGTATCTTTACTTTTTCTAACACCTATGCTTACACTCTATACACCTATTATCTTTACTTTTTACATATCACATAACTTTACATCATATCTACTTTACTTATTATTACATTTAATTAACAAAAATATAAAAAAAAAACTCTCTCTCCCCTCTCTCTTAGAAGGCCGATGCTCCCCCCCCTCCCCTTCTCTCTCTCTCAAATATTTTTTTTAATTTTTTATATTTAAAGCACACAAAATTCACTCCTCATTTTCTTATAAATACCCCTTCCTCTTTCACTTCATTAACATATTTACTACCCACAAATTCACTACCAAAACTCTAAAAAATTATCATCTCAAAACGTTATCTATAGACACTCTCAAAACTCTCCCAAAATACTCTCAAACCCCTTCCACATACATAAAACCCATCCACGCAAAATTCTCCAAAAATTCTCTTTAGGTAAAAATTTTCTTTATATATTTCTTTCTACCATGTCATGTAACTTTACATGACAATAGTGTAAGTTTCCTAAAACTTAATGTTATAGAAGTTATACTATGTTCATGTATTGTTCTTGTTTATGAAGAACTATTTATGTATATGTTATTATTTTATTTTGCTCATATTACTATTGTTATTATATCTAACTAAATATAATTATATATCTATATATATATATATTCTTTAGAGTATATAAGCTCACTTGCAATATGTTTATTTTCATGCAAAGCAATTTATTTATTTCATGTTGTTTTAAGACTAGTCTCTAGTCTTAGACTTGTCCTCATCAAGTCAAAACAATTTTCTCTCTTTTATTTCTTTTTCTATTTGGGACTAGTCTATTTCTTAGTCTCGGGAGCCTTGAGAAAGCTAAGACTCCCAATACTTGACTTTATTATTTATGCTTGTTATTATTCTCATGATCATGCATATAAAGATTGTTGTCTAAACCTTAAAGCTTCAAATTATACTTTTGGCAAAAAGGAGATTTTATCACAAAAGATGATTCTATATGAAATTTAGAATTTATGATTTAACAAAAGTAAATATATTCTTTTCAAAACTTTAGGAAGGACTCACTATAATTTTAAAGCTACCTTTGTTTTGAAAAAGCTTTTTAATGATTTCTATATTACATTATTTTCTAAAAGAAGATGACTTTTGATACTAAAATGCTTTCCATAAAAACATAATAAAAAGGAAATGAGAGTTTTCAAAACCAAGATTTTTCGAATAATGATAAAAGAAAAGTTGCATAGAAAACTAATAAGAAAAGTGACACAAATATTGAAAATTTCTAAAAGGAAAATAGATAAATTTATTCGTATTAAAATGTCATCAAGGAAAATAGTAAGATAAACATGAATAATTCTTTAAAACAAAAATCAAAATATCATTTTAAAACGATTTACAAAATGGATTTCTTAAAACTAGGTTTTCTAAACTTTTAACTAACATTGTTTTACTCAAGAAATTTGGTTGGACAACAAACCTTGAGCATGGACAAAAGAGCTATATATCTATGAAAAGGAATTTCTCAACTATAGATACTAAGTACTTATCAAAGCAATTTTTTTTTGGATGATTTAGTGTTTGAAACAAAATGCGTTGGGATGGGAAAATTCGTGTGAACCTGATCACCACTATTTCAAAGCCTAAATAATAGTTTGATGAAACTAGAAATGGATAGATCTTTTCGATTAGGTAGAAATTGGTATATTACATGCACAATTCCCAGTTAAAAAGATCAAGTTATGGCCATTTTAAATTGAAATTATCTTCTATGCGTCCTTTGACGTTCTTACGACATAGTTTTGTCAAATTTCAAGATAGTTATCAAGAAATACTCATTTTGGGTATTTTTCTTAACTAGGTGATCCTGATGAGTAATACCCATATCCCAAGGATTATTTCGACTAAGTGGATTGTTTGTTCGACTCATCCATTTGGAGGACTTACCGCCATGGCAATGTGAGTTTATTTCCTTAATACAATACTTGATTGTGCTTGTAGTTTGGTCGCACCAGAATTAAGGAAAGCCAAATTGTTATGTATGTGAAAATTGTTAAAAGAATTCTAAGAATGTTGAGGTGGGAATTGATTATAAGTAATTGTTTGTTTTAGTATAGAACTTGATATGTATGCAATTCTATGATCACCTTAAAGTTGATAATAATGACATTATGATATCTTAAATAAATTGATTCATGCACACCACGAAGTGAGTCACATTGCATGGGGTTATTCCTTGGGTGAAAAGGATAGTAGCACGATCGAAAGCAACACTTGGCGGCTATGATCGAAAGCGATTGCTCAACGACATGGAATCAAACCAATGCTTGGTAGAAATTCGGAGGCATGGCTCAACCCGAGTAGACTTTATATGCTTGGCAATAATGATTGAAGGCATAACTTAACTAAAACTACTTGTTTTGAGATTATACATCACCAAACCCCGATGGAAGGCATAAATCCATTCAACATATAGTTTTCGAAAAATTATATGCCTTGTTTGCTCACGTGTATGTTGCATTTGACTTGACTGCTTAAATAACTTGTTTGAATTTTCTACACAAGATTTTGCTTATGGAAATAAATCTCACTAAGCATATTAGCTTAGACCCTATAGATATCTTTTGCAGTTTAACTATTTGTGGTTAAGGCCACGTGGACCCTGCAGCCAGGTATTCTTTCCCCTTTTTGGTTAAGGAATTTTTTAGATGAAGTTTAGCATTAGTTTGGATGTAGACTCATAGAAAATTCTTGTAATAGATTATAGTTATTTTGACGGGGGAATGCCCCTTAAACTTATAAGATAATTATATGAATGAATGAATATAATGAATTCCTTTTTGTTAATTTGTTATTGTATCTTCTTAAGCTTCATATTTCAAAGTATGGTCCTCTAAATTTACGAGAGCACGCCTTACACTTAATATCGAAGCTTTTGGGAATGATTAAGGTTGTCATACCTAACCTTAAATATTGAGTGTGGCAGACTGTTAAGTTTAGGGTACCCTTTGGGGTGTGACAATCACCACAAGCTATAGCAGAAGGAGATAAATAAACTGGGAAACTACATTAGAGAAAATTTAAGTAACGCCCCGTTGAGAAGTTAGATTAGAAAAAAAGGGGACCTTGTTTAACTTTTTTGGTATCTGGATTGTGTTAGCTCACAAAATGAAATTGCAATTGCAAAAAGCAATTTTTCGACAATATATAAACATGAAATCGCAATTTGTCCATGTGATTTTTTTGTGTGTTTATAAAAACAGAACTAACTTTATGGTTTTGTGATAGATTTTAGTAATTTTTAATGACCTTTTTGGTATTTTTTGTAGCTGCTCTAGACATGTTGTATGCCTTATAATATATAATATACACACACGAGGTCACTACATATATATATATATCTTCATGTTTTATTAGCAATGTCATATGGCAAAAGTCAAATATACATCACATATGCATAGATATACATATAATATATACATGTGTGGTTATTGTATATATATATATTATAGATATTTATGTTTTATTAGCAATGCGTAAATCATATAATATGTATTATTGTTATTTCTTTATTTTTTCACTATACTTTGTTTCTTGTTTATATAATATAACATAACATCAAATTAGGAAATGTAAGTTAAGTAAACAAATAAAAAGAAAACAAAATAGAATAGAAGCGAAAGGAAATAAGAGAAAGTTGATATAGGCTTAGAGGTAAGGTGTACTTTATGGGTTGGATATTTAACAAGGTCGAGTCAAACTCAAGTGATGGGATTCAGTTGGCAAAGGAAGTGGGGGAAAAGATTGGCAAAGCTCTCTTAGAGCATGTATTCGATGGTGTTTTGGTGGTTTGATTGTAGGTGATTAGGAGGAATCAAGTGTAGTTAGAGATGTTTTATTCATTGATGATTCTGAATTTGGCTGTCGGTGTCAAAGGTCAAGGAGTTCAATTTTGGGTTGAAAGTTGGTGTGGAGATTTTGGTTGAGAAGAAGAAAGTACGAAGTGTAGATAAAGGTGGTTGATCTTTTGTGATGGGTTCTTTATTAAGTAGTGGTGTTCGAATTGGGGTTCCAACATGTTCTGATGGTAATGGTTATTGGTAGAAAGTAAGAGTCGCCAAAGGTAAATGGATGGTAAAGTAAGGGGGAAATAAATGTTAGTTTTAGTGGTCTAATGTGTTTTTTTTTTTTTTTTTTTTTTTGTGGTTTGAAGAGAGAAAAGTGGTTCATGAGAGAGAGAACTTCTATTAAGAGTTGGAGAGAGAGAGAGTATATGAAAAATTCTATGGTCCCGCTATTAACTTTGACGGAACCGATCCCGCCACTATCCAACGACTCACATCATACCTAGCCACGATTGAATCACTAAAATAGTTAATATTTTATTTACTATATTTATTTTAACGATTAGAAGCTCTCGAGAGTATACTCAATAGTTGTCCGAGAGAGTAAGGTTTTCTTCCCCCCTTTATGGCGTTCTTCTTGTGAGAAATTATATCACTTATGGAGTAAATTTGTGCAATAAATTCATCATTCAATTGCAAGTTTTGATAACTCAGGTTAGGGTCGATTTCAATTCCTTTTTTGACTTTTGATTGGAAGGATAAACAAAGCTTCTAATTATAAAAGATAAAAATCTTCTATAATAAATTTTCTATGGGTAGATGTGAAAAACAAGCTTAAACTCGTCTCAAGCTCCAATGGCAGACACTTAAAACGTCTATATAAAGATCTCTCTTATTGTAAGATTTAAACTCGTAATGTCCTTTATACAAAACCAAATCACAATCATAGAGTTTAAATCTATTCTCTACTCTTTTAACCCATTCATGAAGATTTGAAATAAGGTCTAAAAGCCCAATATAACCTCAAGTAAATTTTGCCTAAATGAAAATGGATTTTATGCCTAAATTAATGGGGTAAATTATTAAAAGATATCAACATTTCGGTAAATTCATTTAAGCTATCAGTATTTATAGTGATTACAAGGGAGAATCAATATTTAAGGATAAATTCATTTAAAGCATCAACATATCAAATTGTTAATAAGATTAATCAGTATTTCTAGTAATTAAAAGGGGGAATCAACATTTACGAGTAAATTCATTTAAGGTATCAACGTGTCAAATAATTAATAAGATAAATCAACATTTTACAAAGTAAATCAAACAACATATTTATAATTGATCGTTGAGGAAAATTAATCAAAAACTAATCTAAATGTATAAACTTAGTGAAATGTTGATACCTTATTTAACTCACTTGTGAAACATTAGTTCTTTCTTTTAACCAATCGAAACATTTAAATTTTTAAATAAAGTTATCCCAAAACATTAATAACTTCTTGTGTAATTTTCTCTAAATTAATATACAAATTTAACCTAGTTGGTCATAAAAATAACTACAAGGCTATTAAAATTAGCATTTAATAAGTAATGATATATTATTATTTATTTACTACATATATTCAATACACATATATTATACATTTATATATTATTGTTAATTTTTTAACTTTATTTTATTTTATTCTTTTTCTTTCTTTTTTTATTTTCTCTTTTATATATATTTATAATTTCACAATCAAATACTTCTATTTGCAAATTTTTTCCTTCTATTTTATTTTGTTTAATCTAAATCTATTCACCTAAAGGAAGGGGTTTCCTTATTTTATTATATCATTATGTATATTTTTATATTTTATAGTTTTTTTATTTCCATTTTTTTCTATTTATAATTATTATTATTATTTTTTAGGGGACAAGGTTTAAGTATCAACAAGGATTTAAGAAGGTTCATAAATTGGCCCACATATTTAGTTCAAAGCGATTAAAGAAAAACAACAACAATAGAATTTTTATAGTTTGGTTTAGTTTAGAGGGAATTGAACCTCACCTTCCTCTATTTATTATTTTCAATTTATGGACACATTCTTATTGGTAAATATTCAATGTGTATGATGATTAGTAAACCTTGTTACCTTCTATTAATTGGTGCTATCCACTTTTCCTTAAACAACTCTTCACACTATTACGTTTGGAAACTATGTATTATGAGAAATGCAAATTTAAACTTAATAATTTATTTTTGAATAGCTTCATTTATCTGATGAATTTGAAAATTTTTTCAAACACATGAAAAGGAGTCAAACTACTTATAAACTATTCTTGAATTATACCTGAGTTCGATTAAATAGCTATTGTTTGGGTTATGGTGACCAAGCTTCAACTAGTCGAATTCCTCATGTTTTTGTTATTGCACCAACAATGTCCACCATACGATACACCATATTAGAGAATGAAGTATCTGCTTGAATGAAGTATGCACCGCCACCTTAGCCACATGTAGATTGCCTTCTTCCTTTACTTCACAAATATAGCTTGTTGCCCATGACCAAATTTATGAGGAAGGTGAAGAAAAAGTTTTAAACACGTGATAAAAAATGTCGAACAAATTAAAGTAGGCATGAAGTTGATTTTTTAGGGTATAGGTCAGAGCCTATGCCTAACCCACCACCACGACTAATTTTGAGGAAGATGATGATGAGGACAATAATGATGAGGACGATATGAAGATTGATGATTTTGAGTTGAGTGAAGGGGAGGATTACGATTTATCATTTTCCTTTCTCGTTGGACTTATTTGAAAATTTGCAATAAGTTAATGAAATTCTCAATTATAGCAAGGAGGTTACCTTTACTACATGATTTTATGCTACTCATGTTTTTCTTTCTTGTAGGTGATTTTCATTAAGATTTATAGATTAGTTATATTTGTTTTTACTTTCAACATCAATCTTGGTTTGTTCACCTTTGTATGCTCTTACAAGAAACACTTTTATTGACAATGAGATCGGTAAAATTATTTCTAATTTGATGCTAGAATTATATTGCACAAGTTGATAAGCAACAAAACTAGAGAAAAACTAGCTCCTTTTCCTTTTCAATTTTTTGTTTTCTTATGATATTTTGTACATTGGTAACAATCTACATCTTTAAGTATGAGGAAAGGAGTAGAAACTTAGTGTTTGATTGATTGTTAATTGCCCATTTGATAAAAGCAATTGAGAACATCAGGCTTGCTTTTACTTAACATTTGCTAAAGTTTTGTATGTGAAGAAGGAATTTACTAAACATTATACTAAATTTTATGTTAAATTGTAGAACTTTTAAGTTTATGTGAAGTTACTTAATTTTTGCATGATTATATGATCATGTTTTTTGTAATGTTATCAAAATTGGACCGGACAGACTGGTTCGACCTGGTTCAATAGGAAGTGGCCTTAAAAGCGGTTGGTTCCTGCTTGTAGATCAATTTTCGGTTGAACTTTTTAGACCCGGCTGACCTGGCCAGTTCAACAATGAACTAATTGACTCGGGCAAGTCAATCGGGTCGAAATGCACTCTTGTTAAAAAAAAATGGCCATTATCTCACTAAAAATGGAAAGGCGCAGTTCTGGTCATTGCACATCGAAACGGGAGGCCTTTTCCCAAACCAATTTGCGTTGGTCATACCCAAACTCGAGACCACTAGTCATCTTCACTGGCAATTGTTGCCATCGTTTCAAATCCCAACCGAACCTATCTCCTTCTTTACCACACTGCCATTACTGCAGATAGTAGAAAACATGGACTGAAATTGCAATTACCACCAGCATCACAGTTCAGCAAGTCGGCTTTGTAATCCCCTTAATTTTTTAGAACTCTTGAAAAATAATCCTAGAGCTAAATACTGAAAATGAAACCCTAAAATTGACCAAAATTGAAATCTAGAAACCTTAAAACAAGATCAAACATGAAATTTCATAATCTTAAGAAAAAGAACACCTTAAAAAATAAAACGAGAAATTCAATAATCGTTCGACTCAAAATCCTTATACTAAACAATTCATCTATTTGATCGCTAACACATAAATCGAGACAGTACGTCTAAATAATATTTAATAACAACATTATAAAACCTTAATCCCTTTGGTCAATTTTAGAGTTAGAAATTTATGCCAAAAGTCAAATCAAGTCAATTTATAACAGTAAAAGCCTTAGGCTTGATTAGACAATCCTTGGAATCCTAAAATAATAAATAAAAATAGAGTAAACTCAAATGATGGGCCAATTAGATAATATAGTTGTAAACCCTTAGACTTTACAGTAATTATAAGTAAACCTTAGAACCGAAAGTTAAACCGAAACCCTAAAATTAACCCAGGTCAGTATTGAGTTTTATAGGATCTAGATCCGGCAATTCCGTGCTTGAAACCTCAGAACATTAAAAATGAGCTAACTTTAGATTATAGATCGAAATAATGTCTTATAACCTAAAAAGATCAGATTCGCCAAAAATTCGCTTGTTTCGAGTCTGAATGGGATCAATTTTCAAAAATAGGGTCTCAGTATGCAAAATAGTGAAAGCATTCCAAAAATCAATCTAGACTCGTCATGAGATAAGAAATCGTAAAATATCAATTATAGAATTTTTCGGCTTCTAAAAATATTAGTTATAACTCGTTTACGCGTACTTTTATTACTATCGGTATTTTATTTATCATGTTTACTATTCAATCACTATTTACTACTATTTATTACTATTCACTTATCTATACTTTTCCTTACCACCTATTTCTTACAACATATATACCTATTTTTTACATTTATATTACCAATACTATTTTTTTCTAAACTTCCTTTACACTTTACTTACTTTTCTTTGCAAAAAATCAATTTGTAATCTCTCTCTCTCTCCCTCTCTTCCTCTCATGGTTGGCGCAATTACTCTCTCTCCCCCTCAATTTTGTTTTCTTTTTTAATTTATATTATCACATCTAATTTCCATTCCAAAACTCTATAAATGTCCCCTTCCTCTTTCATTCTTTACACACACTTCTTAAACCATAACAAAACTCTTGCAAATTTTCTCCATAAATCCTTTCTCCTTCCTTTCCAAACCATGAGCTTCATCTTCCCATTTCTAGTGATTTTCACAAATTTTTCTCTTCATCAACCTTCAACCTTCTATCTTCCATCTTCTAAACTTAGGTAAACACTTAAATAATCTCTTTACCTTATGAAAATATAAGATGAACAACATATATGTTATGATTTCAATAAATCCCTATGAACATTATGCTAGGGAGTGAAATCATAGAAACAACATCTTGTTCATGTCTTGTTTAACCCAATGTTAAATTTATGATCTTGTTATGTTCATGTTCCTAATCTAACTTTCTATATGTAGTATGTATAGATTATGTATATATATTTTAGAGTATAAAGCTCACTAATCTAACATTTTATTTATGCTCTTATTATATTGCTTTTTGATTATTGCTTACAATAAATAAGACTAGTCAACTTTTAGTCTTAGACTTGTCCTAAATCAAGTCAAAACAAAAGAGACTTATCCATAATCTAAATATCGGGGAGCCTTGAAAATTAATCCAAGACTCCCATAATTATTTCTTACTAATCTTTATTTCTTCATGGGACTTATCCATCTTTAAGTCCCGGAAAGCCTTGAAATTAATCTAAAACTTTCATAATTTTCTCTATTATGCTTTTCTTATTTCTTTATGGAACTTGTCCATTTCTAAGTTGTGGGAAGGCTTGAAAATAAGCTAAGACTTCCATATTTTTGTTCTTGTACTCACCTATTTGATTTTATATTCCTTTATTTTCTATATGAGTTATAATATTCTCATAACATGATTATTCAGTTCATATTCATGCATGGGCATAAAGTGATGTTGTTGTCTTATTAGAGTTTTCAAAATAAGATTATAAGATATCTCCCTTTTCATGAAAATGAATTTAAAAAGGCAATGATTTTCAACACTTAAAAAGGATTTTTACTAAGATTTAGGATAATGGTTCAACTACCCTCTTTCCAAAACATCAAAATAAATATATCATAATTTTTTAATGTTGATAACTCTTTGTTATGCAAAATACTATTAAAAACTTATTTACATGGCTTATGCCAATATTTTGTTAAACTCTAAGAAACAAAACAAAATTTTTGCAAGATAAGCCTAAAAGCAACTCACTAACTTAAAGTCCACTTAGAGACAAAAATCAGATTACAACTTAAGGAATCAAGTTTTGAAAAGTAAATTCATTCTCATGAAGCTGAGGATATATAAAAATAATAGTTATAGTAATTAGACAACCACTTCTAACAAACTAAAATTTTAGTTTCTTCCAACAACCCTCCTAAAGGTCCATGTGTTGAGAATTTATTAATTAAGAAAGAGTTATTATGAGAATAAAAATTTTAGAACAAGCCATTCGCTTAAATTTTTCCATATGCTAAAACTTAAACCATTTTGGAAATAACACAACTTAGAATGATTTTTCTTCACAACCACATAAAAACTTATGTTTTTGAAAATAATTAGTTAAAAGAAGTTCGATATGAAAACAAAATATCCATGAACTCAAATAAATATAAAATCATGGTTTTCTTTAATTAATTTTCACATTTGCAAAATCTAAGAATTAAAATTTTGTTTAAGAACCAAACTTAGGAAAAATTTCAAAAGGAAATACACTTGGAATTTTATGCCACAAATAGGTAAGACCATGTTTTATAAAATAAATTATTAAATAAAAATTTTTGAACAAATATAAGACCTTTGAACATTTAATATATAGATATATATATATATATATATATTGAATTATGATTTTCTTGTTGTTGAGTCACATATTTACAAAATAACAATTTTAATTTTAAGTCAAAAGATGACCTTTCACAAAATTCAACATTTCACACGGATTGTTTACAGATTTTACTTTTAAGACAACATCACTAGAATCATGCACATAATATGAGTTATTGTCAATGTTAAATGATTTTAAAAAATAGACATATTTATATGTTTGCTATAAAGTATTTAAGTGAAGTAAAACTTGAGAAAAATTGCAATTTAAGGGCTGGAACTTTCGGGTAAGATCTTTACCGAACCATTTTGAAACCCAAATAACTTTAAATATTAAAAGTCAATTTAGAAATAGATATATCTTTTCAAGTAGGTAGAAAATGACTCATTCTATGCAAAATTCTAAGTTAAAATGAGTAAGATATAACCATTTTAAGTTGGAATTTCTCACGATCTGAACTTTGACGAGAATAAATTAAATAGAGTTAAAAAATTTGGTAGAACTTTATTGAAATACTCATTCTCGATATTTCTTTTGTCTAAGTAATAAGGAATACGAGACTTCCCTTATGGAGGATTATCACTGTAAACCCCTATATTTTAAGCCACAGTTTATGCTCAACTCCTAAACCAAAAGTTAAATGGAAACCCTAAAGTCAACAAACCCATAACAAAACCTAGTAGTTTTAGATCCGGCAATCTCGCCCTCTTAACTCCTAAAGAACGGAATTTAGATAATGGTGAAAAATAAATTGTAATAATATAAGGAAGCTTAAAAATATAATATTCGTTAATTTTTAGTATATTTCGGATCCGAATGGGATCAGTTTTCGAACCGTGCCCTAGTGCACTCGACGGTAAAAATATTTCAATAATACCAATAAATCCGTAAAAATACAAGGATTTCAAAAATATCAGTTTCATAATTTTTCGGTATCTAAAAATATTAGATATAGCTTAATTACACGTATTTTCTTTACTATCGGTATTAATTTGTCTTATCTACTATTCATAGTACTATTCATTACTATTCATCTATTTCTACTTTTCTACTCCTATTCTTACACTCTACCATGCCTATTTTCTACTTTTTAAATTTCCTATATATCTTCATTCACATCATACCTTATAACTTATTATTTTTAATTAACAAAAATACAAAACAAATCAAAATCAACTCTCTCTCCCCCTCTCCCCCTTCATAGCTGGCACCCCCTTCCCTCACACACACACATTTTATTTCTTTTTCAATTTATTTTATTTGCACAATTTTCGCTCTTCAAAACTCTATAACTACCACATCTCTCACCATTTCTTTCATACATTCTTTTATCTACTAAAACTTTCTCAAATTCACTCCACAAATCCTTTCTCCCAAAAATCTCTTTCACTTTTCTTACTATCCATTTTCCTACATACTTCCTACACACATACTACCCAAAACCTCTCTTAAACTACTACTCTCATATTTCCACCTTAGGTAAATTTTTTACCTACATATTCTTACCATGTCATGTAACTTAACATGACTATGGTGTATGTTTTTTAAACATTTAAATGTTATAAAAGCAATACTATGCTAATGTTTTGTTCTTGTTCATGAATAATTTTCATTTTATTATTATGTTGTTTTATTTATGTACATATTGTTATTATTGTCCTAACTTAATTTTTATATTATACTATCTATATTTATATATCTATATATATCCCTTAGAGCATATACGCTCACTAACATAACCGTTATTTATTTATTTATGCTTGCAATTTGTTTATTTATTTTATGCTTTAATATTAAGACTAGTCTTTCTAGTCTTAAACTTGTCTTCATCAAGTCAAAACGATTTTCTTATTTCTTTTGTTTTTCTTTCTTTGGACTTGCTCATGACTAAGTCCGGAAGCCTTGAAATCAAACTAAGACTTCAAATACTTGATATTTATTTCTTGTTTATTATTATATTTTTCCTTCCTATTATTATTGTTATTTTTGTTATGTTACTAGCAACATACTTATACTACATGCATGATCATATTGATAGTTGTCTTAATAAAAAAAATAAAAAGATTTTTTCCTAAGTAAAAGAAAATAAGCTCAACTTACTTTAAAAATATAGTTTTATCACTTAGGAAAAAATTTCCTCAAGACTTAGAATTTTATTTCAACTAAATACTTTACAAAGGATTTTTGATCAAAAATCACCATAGATTCTAAGTATTGATGATATACAAAGCTTTTGCAAAAACAACTAAGGAAACTCCTTATTTTATTTTCAAACTACCATCAAATGACCTTAAGAATGATAATACTTTTCTATAAGAACTTTTCTTAAGAACTTGATTATAAAATTCTTATCAACAATTTTAATAAGAACAAGGATCAACTCAAGTTTTCCAAAATGAGTCAAGAATCAACTCACCAAGTAAAATATACTTAGAAAATAAAATTTGAAGAATAACCTAGAAAGACTAAAGTTTTTAAATCAAAAGTTATCTTTTAAGAATCTAAGAAAATAAATTATATCATATATTTAATGACTTAAAAATCCTTAGTTTTATTTCCAAACAACTTAACATAATTTTGTCAAACCTTGCTTTTTCAACTACTAAAACAAGATTATTTTATGACAAATCATTGATTGAGACAACATCATTAGAATCATGCGTTTATTATGAGTTACATATGTATTAAAAATATTTTTTCAACTATATATATATTTATATGTTTTCTATGGAATTTTTTGTTGATACAAAGTTGGAAAAATCATACTTTAAAGGTGAGAATTTTTATGTTGATTCTGTACTAAGTCTTTTAGAAAGCCAAATGACCTTTTATGAAGGAAATAATCTTAGAAATGGATAAATTTTTTCGAGTAGGTAGAAAATAGTTATATAATATGCAAAATTCCGAGTTAAAATGAGCAAGTTATGGCCATTTTAAGTTAGAATTTCACCACATACGAATTTTGACGAACTTAATAAAATAGAATTTCAAGTTTGAGTAGAACTCTAAGAAATGCTCGTTTTGGTTATTTCTTTTGTATAGGTGACGTGGAGTCCGAGCTACCTTACCCGGAGAATTACTTTGATTAGAAGCTTCTATATCATGGCCGAGTGAGTTTAGATTCTTACATTTTGTACTTATGATTTTGCTTGTAGTTTAGCGGCACTAGAATTAGGAAAAGATAAAAATGTGATAACGCATGTGCTTTACTTACATGATTGAAATTATGTTAAGTATATCGAGGCGGGAATTGTTAATTAATCATTGTATGATTTAGTATAGGAATGATTTGTCTGCAAATTCTACGATCAGTTATAAAATGTCTAATGTTATGCCATGACTACTTAAATAAAAAGATTCATGCATGACACGTAATGAGTCACATTGCATTCATCACTATGCCCTTATATACCCTTGGTGGGATAAGGGCATAGTAATGAGGCTCGTAAAACCCGAAAATCTACTCTATGGCTTTGATCCCCGTAATAAAATGGTGGGTGGGCACCCCAAATAACTGCAATTTGGCGACTAGTAGGGGGCTCATATAAAAACTACAAAAACTTTATTTGCGAACTATTGGTCTTGTTGCCTGGAACAGCTAATCATCAAATGGAGGGGTAAATCTATTCAAACATATGATTCTTGGAAAATCGTATGTATTTTTTGCTCACGTGTTTGATTACATCTCATATGCTTGTTAAATAACTTGTTTGAATATTGATTGTCTGAGTACTTTACTTGTGGAATTAATTCTCACTAAGCAAGAAGCTTACCTCCTTATAGATATCTTTTGCAGTGCCCTTATCTATGGCTGACGCCCTAGGGTTATTTCTCCTAGATATTACCTTTTGGGCTAAGGAGTTTTTAGAAGAAGCTAAGGACTAGATGTAGACTTAGACATATAAATAAATCTCCATATATTTATTTTGAATAGACTCTAATAGACCTTATATTTGATAGGGAAATGCCCTTTTGATATTTTGTAAGACCTTTATATATTTCCTTATTTAAGATGTTATGTTATGATTTCCATTCTTAATTGCTAAAGGAATGTCTTCTTAAACAACTTGTTTGAAAGTTGGTCCTCTATGATCGTAAATGTATGCCTTACACTAGGTATCAAAGCTTATGGGATGATTAAGGTTGTCATACTTAAGCTTTAATATTGAGTGTGGCGGACTGTCGCGTTTATGGTACTCTTTTGGCACATAACAATTACGATTAAGTAGATTGCGACATGGACGAGCGAGTTTTCCTTTCTGTTATCGTTACCTTGCTTGTTTTTGTAAATTGTTGCACTAGATCTATATGTACAAGATAAAATAAATACGTATGGGGTTATTGGTTTATATGCAAATGCTTTTATGAATGTATGATAAAGGGTGCCAAGCATATCGAAACCAACGAGTGATTATTCAAATGCATTATTAATATTATACGTTACTTATGCATGTTTGATGCTTGTTTGATCACCCTCAATTATACTATAATTATACTCGGCTTTGATATAAATTAAATGGACATGTATTGCATCCATCGAGTCACGTAATAAAGATTGCTAATCCTATGCGAGGAATCGGAAGGGCCAGAGGTCAAGCTCATTCTTAGTGAATTAAGGTGTATCGGGGATACATCCTAAGGATGAACCGCGCTAATCGATCGTTATGAGCAAGAGGCCTGGAGACTAGCAATGAAGATAACGTAGATCTTCAGATTAAATTCTCTAACTTTTGATACGAAGGGCGTAAATTCATTCTATGTATGATTTCCGAATATTCATACATAATTGTTTATAACATGTGTTTGTTGCATAGTTTACATAGCATATGCATGAACGATAATAAACTTGATTGTATTTACGATGCGAATAAAGAGGGAATATCTCACTAAGCTTATTGGAAGCTTATACCCCCACAGATTTCTATTGAACAGGTATGCTTGAGACTCTATTTGAGCATCAGGTCATCAAGGAAGTTGTCAGTGGATTTTGAGCTTTTATGGAAGAAGTGAGAGCATAAGATGAATTTACATTTTTGAAATTTCCTTATGAGCAAAATATGACATGTTGATATTTTGGTGATTACTAGGAAATATATTTATGTAGACTTGAAGACGTTAGCGGAGGTATGCTCTTAAGAATTGTAATTGACTTTATTTATATTTAATGATAAGTATTTCTCTTGCCTTGTTATTTAATTGTTATCAATATAAATTGTGCTACTCCGATGCATTTTCTTGGTTGTAATGTATATCTTTTACATAATATAGAAGCCTTTGCATGACTAAGGTAGTGATTCTTAGGTTTTAATATTGTGTACGGCAGGCTATCATGTTTAAGGTACACCTCGGGATGTAACGAGCTTAGTACTAGCAAACCCATCTCTTTTAAGAACCAAAGCTGAGTCTCTAGAAAAACCACTCACTGAATGTACTTATGGATTGTGGCAAATAGGATTAACCACCATCAGAACACCAAGTTACTTTTGCCACCAAAACCAAGAGCCACACATTTGCGAACCTATCTTCTCTGAAAACCTTCACCGCCAAAAGCAAGCCAGCATCATCACCATTTGCATAACCCACATGTTTGTTTGATCTCGTAGGCCCACTTCCTCGATTAAGTTTGTAATCAATTGGTTATTGGATTCTATTTGCTTTTTTTTATTTGCTATAGCATTTTAGTTTCTTTGGTTTGGTTTGGTTTTTTTTTTTTAAATTTATAATTTATTGATGGTGAGTTCTATTTATAATTTCTTGATGGATAGGTTATATTTATAATTTATAATTTATATGAACAAATGAGAGTCTAATACATGTCTAAGGTTCCTATACAAAATGATTACTAATATACTGCTTGGATGAAATTAATTATCAATTTCTAGTTGTAAAATTGCGTTTAAAAAACAAGATGTTCAATTTCATACAAAAGTCGTGTGAAAGAATCGCAATTTAATGTTTGACTATGGTTACAATATTGCGATTATTAATCGGGATATAAGTATTTCTATGGATATCGCGATTAATAATTGCAATAGTGCTCGGTATGTTCAAACACGTATTGCGTCTTATAGTTGCGGTATATACGCATATATCGCGTTTTAAAGACGCAATATACCTATATTTACTATTCACTCGTATATCCTGTGATAAAAATGCGATTTTGGTGTGGTAAATTGGTAATTATTTTATTTTGACCTTATTTAAGGAATTAATTTCAATTAGTGTCATAAATAAGAAATTAATTTAATAAGTGAACATTAAAAGCTGCACTACATTTTTTATATAATGTATATATATAATCATTTATATCATTTTTATAAATGAACATTTAAAATATCGGTATATAATCATGTGCTTTTCTTTTTAAATTTTTTTATTTTTTATCTATTAAATTAATATTGCAAGACACCTATAAAACATATCTTACTTATAAATATGATGATATAAATGTATATTTCATTTATTTGTTCTTTCATAATTAGGATATAACTTAAAATTTCTTTTTTTATGACCCCGATTCGACCCTCAGTTGAACCCAATGTGACCCCTCGGCTCTCGACCCCCTAGCATATCCAAGCCAAACCCTGGTCAGTTATGACAATATTGGTTTTTTTAGCTTGAATAGCTTTTACTTAACCATTATGACCTCTTTACATTTTATAGAAGTTGGCTAGTGAAATTAGTATAAGGTTAGTTTCCTATTATCTAAACTATTTTACTATTTTCAATTTCTTTTATAGAGTAGTTTTATTTGATTTCAACCTTTTCGTGTTTTTTCATCATGATATTAGAGCTTTGTTTACCATAATCAATCATGGATAACCAGATTTTGCCATTAGAGGATGTTTCATCTCCGTATTATATTCATCGATATTCACAAAATTTTGTTTCTATTGCACCTAATTTAATAGGTTTAAACTATAACACATGGAGTGCGTCTTTTATTCTTGCTTTGTTGATTTATAATAAAGTAGGTTTCATTGATGGATTCGGATTCTCTTTTTCTAATATGGAATCATTGCAGCAACCTCATTGTAGCTTAGCTTTTGCGTTTGATTTCTCCATAGATTGCTTCTACTGTGTTGTATATAAATTAAGCGAAAGATAGTTGGGACAAGTTAAAGGTTAGGTTTTCTCAACCAAATGACACTCGCATTTGCTAGTCGTATCATTTGCTTAGTATTATGATTCAAGGTAATCATTCTGTGAATGATTATTTGATTGAATTGAATACTATTTGGGAAGAACTTTGAAATTTTTGTCCATTACCTCATTGCTCATGTGGATCTTGCAAACAAGAGTGTTTTGATAAATTTGGTGAGATTTCACAAGAGGATTATGTGTTCAAGTTTATTAATGTTCTCAATAATAGTTTTTCAATGTTAAGATCTCAAATTCTAGTTTTAAAGTCATTTCCTACTTTAGATGAGGCTTATAATGTGGTTACCAGAGATGAGTTTCGGAGGATGAATATGCCAAAAGGGATATTAATCTCTGATTCTTCAACAATGGCAAGTGTTGGTGTTTCAAAACAAAAACCAAAGAATGAGATGTTATGTAACTATTGTCATAAACGTGGTCATTTGAAGGATAAATGCTACAAATTAATTGGTCTCCACACTACAGATTGAACAAGCCACAAATATCTAGAGTAAATCAAGTTGAATAAGTTACTAGCTTTAATAATTCTTCAAAAAATTCTGCTACTAGTATGGTGAATGCAAAATAGAGTGGTACAAGTTTGACTTTGACAAAGGATCAAGTACTTTATGTACTTGGTTTGCTTAATTTTTCAAAAAATATTGGCTTGTCTAACAATCAATCTAGCTATTCTTATACATGTCAATTCTTTGTTTCACAGAGTAAATCTTCTCCTTCATCTATGAATAATATGGCAGCTATTTTTTTACATTATTCTTTACCCTTAATTGCTTGTTCTTTTGTTTGTAACACACATGTTTCCACTTTTTGGATACTTGATTTAGGGGCTATTGATCATATGGTGAGTTCCATAATTTTCTTTCATTCATATTCCACTATCAACAATTTTATATTCAGCTACCAAATAAACAACAACTTCAAGCTACACATAAAGGATCAATTTGTTTTTATAAGAATTTGGTCATTCATGATGTTGTTTGTTCCTAGCTTCAGTTTTAATCTCATTTTTGTGTTTAGACTTGCTTCTCATGATAAATATCTGCTCCTGTTCACCAAAACCCATGCTTATATTCATGAATCTTTCACAATGAAAGGGATTAGTCAAGCCAAGGCTAATGTTGGATTATACTTCTTAAAGCAATTTCTTAATAATGCTTCAGTTTATGTTTCCTCTTGTAATTCACATGGAATGTCTTTTGTTTCAAATGTACTCAGTGATTTTCCATACTCTTTCGATATGTCATTTCAAACTTAGTCATCCATCTTTAGATCAGATGAAACATATAAACAAACTTGATAAGTCTATCGATAGTAAAAAGTTCGATTGTCTTGTTTGTCCTCTTGCAAAAGAACAACGTTGTTCTTTTCCTTTTCATGTAAAAAATACTTTTGTCGCTTTTGATTTGATTAATGTTAACATTTAGGGTCCATATTCTACTCCTACTACTAAAGGGCATAAATATTTTCTTACTATAGTTCATGATTTTTCTAGAGCAATGTGGGTGTATCTCATGAGATCTAAACATGAAGTTTCTTGTATTATTCTTAGTTTCTATGAGTTGGTTTTGGTTTAATTCAATAAAAAAAATTAGAGTTTCTAAGTCTAATAATGGTCTTGAGTTTTCCTTACTAAACTTTTATATTTCTCATGTTTTCATACACCAAGTGTCTTATGTTAAAATGCTACCACAAAATGGTATTATTGAACGTAAGAACCAACATTTGCTTAATGTTGCTAGAGCTTTATTTTTTCAATCTTCTTTGCTTTTTTGTTTTTGGGGAGATGCTGTTCTTATTGTTACATACTTGATTAATCATCCATCAACTCCTATTCTAGAAGGCAATACTCCATATCAGATGTTAGTTCATAATATTCCTACATATACACATTTTCGTGTTTTTGGTTCCCTTTGTTGTGCTTCTACACTTAAATGAGAATGGAAGAAATTTGATACTCAATCATATCCTTGTATTTTTGTTGGATACCCTATTGGAGTGAAGGGATGCATGTTATATGATTTGGTTGATAATAAACATATTGTTTTATGAGATGTTAATTTTGTTGAACACGTATTTTCTTTTAGAATACCTTCTGTTCATAGCTCCTTTTCTTCTCTATACCCATTGAATATGTCTTCTGACATTGATTCTTCTTATATTGATTTCTTGTTTTCTCACTTTGATGATATATGTTCATCTTCAAATACATAAACTAATGTTATTAATGTTGCAAATTCTCCTAGTCAATCCAATGCTAATATTCCTATTACAAGGAATGTTAAAGTTACAAATCATTTTGATTAAGAAACGTCTATTCCCTTGAGGTACGGTACTAGAATTGTTCGTGTACCATCTTATTTGTATGATTATCATCATGATCTTAGTCTTATCTTAATTGACAATCATATTTCTTATGGTACTCAAAATTCTGATTGTGTTTCTTCTACTTACCATCCTCTTACACATGTCTTATCTTATGATTCATTATCGTCTTCATTTCATACTTTCACCATTCAACTTTATAAACATTTTGAATCATCTTGTTATGGACAAGTTGTAAATTTTGAAACATGGCATAAAGAAATGGATGAAGAACTTGGTGCTTTGAAAAACAATAATACTTAGACTATTGTTCCTTTGCCTCAAGGCAAATACATGATCGAATGTAAATGGGTGTATAAACTGAAAATAAAAGTTGATGGTACTATTGATCATTATAAAGCCTGATTAATATCTAAAAGTTATAGTCAAATGGAGGGGGTTGATTATAATGAAACTTCTATTCTGGTTATTAAACATACTGTTGTTTGCTTGCTTTTCTCCTTTGCTACTATTTTAATTGGTATATTCTCTAAATGGATGTCTATAATGCTTTTTTGAATGGTGATTTATTTGAAGAAGTATATATAGACATGCCACCAGGATTGGATGTTCAGGGGGAGTGTAATGGTGATAATAGGTTGGTTTATAAATGTAATAAACCATTGTATGGCTTGAAACATGCTTCAAGATAGTGGAATGCCAAACTTACAGCTTGTCTTTTAGTTAATGGTTTTAGACCGTCATATAGTGATTATGCTTTTTTTACCAAAGGAAGTAGAGATGGCTTTTTTTTGTTATCCTTGTGCATGTTGATGAACTTGCTATTGTGAGTAAAAGATTGGAAGTTGTTGAAGAATTCAAGCAATTCTTGAATACTTAATTTAAGGTGAAAGACCTGAGAGTATTGAAATACTTTATCAGCTTGGAGCTTACTAGATCTAGAGAAGAATTGGTTTTGAGTTGAAGGAAGTTTGCATTGGATTTGCTATTAGAATCTAGATTTCTTGGAGCTAAGCCAGCAATAACTTGTATAATTGCTAATCATAAGCTCTCTCGAAAGATCAGTTTACATCTGCTGATGCTATGCATTAGAAAAATATTGGGAAGTTATTATATTTGTCTATTACTAGATTAAACACTGCATATTTCATACATGTCCTTAGTTAATTCATGGATAATCCTACAAAATCACATTTATTGGCATTAAATAGGCTAATGAAGTATATCAAACAACAACCAAGTTAAGGGTTATTTTTTTCTTATAAATCTAATTTGGTTGTTCGAGCTTACAGTGACAGTGATTGGAGTGGTTGTCTGGATACTAGATGGTCAATAATAAGTTTTTGTATCTTTATCTGTGATTCTCTTGTCAATTGGAAATCTGAAAAAAAAAACAATAGTATCTCGTAGCTTAGCCGAATCAGAATATAGAGCTTTGACATGTATAACCTGTGAAATCATATGGTTTTCTTTACTTCGATAATTCAAGGTTGATTGTCCAGCTATTGTATGGTTGTTTTGTGACAATCAGTCCACGCTCCACGTAGCTCGCAATTTGGTCTTCCATGAGAGAACAAAACATCTTGAGATGGATCTTCATTTTGTTCGTGATAAGATTGTTGAGGGTGTGATTTTGTCAATACATGTTCAAAGTAAAATGTAGTTGGTTGATTTGTTCATAAAGGGACTTCCTACTGATCGGTTTAAGCTTCTTTTATGCAATATTGGAGTATACAATATATACTCTCCATCTTGAGGGGTAGTGTTAGAAATTAGTACACTTAGTTAACACACGCGTCTTTTAACTTATGTACATCGCAATAGTCCAGCTTGTATAAATACTAAGCACTTTATTTTAGTAAGGGTGGAATGCACTTTTCTATTTGAACGAAATAACAAACTCTTTTACAAACTCTGTTTCTCTCTACTCTTCGCTTCTAGCTATCAAATTTTACTGTTTTCAATTTATTTTTTTACATAGTAGTTTTATTTTATTTTTGCCTTTTAATGATTTTCATCAAGAATATTATTGATTAGGAGTTAGTAACTTTACTTTTGTGTAAACTCATTCAATGGAAATCTTAAAGGCATTGTAATCTTTAAGTAAATGAGCAAATGAAATGTGTTTCTTAGAATTCTTTCCAACTTATTAAAAGAGTTGAAGTTTATTGGATTGAAAGTGAAGTTGAAATTAATGTGAACGGAAATGTTTATGTACTTCATTGCTTTAGAAAACTAAGTTATGAGTATCTCTGAGCTCTAACCTCCAATGTGTGTTTTACTTTTCCTAAGGCGTTTGGATATTAAAATAGGCACTAAGCTAAAGAAAACTGATTGATTATAGGGATAATATCAAAAATGGTATCTGAAGTTTCATAAAAAGTTTAATTAGGTATCTGAAGTTTGGTTTTGAACAGTTTGATACCTGAACAAAGTGTTAGTGGACTTTTTTCATACATGAAGTTTTGTTTTGACAATTTTGAAACCTGAACAAAGTTTTCATAGACTCTTTTTCTACTTAAACGGAACTTGAAGTACCTGATTGAACATTTTGTAAAAGTTCAGGTACCATTTTTGTCATTAACCTTTGTTTATAATTGTAAAATAGTTTAGAAGTAGACCTCATTTACATAAGTAATCATGTCTACATGAGGCTCTTTTAAAGGGATAACACCTGTTAATTTGGGTGCCAAAGCTAGAATCATTAATTAAAAGCTCGCTAGAAGGTTCAAAAGAAAAGTTCAAGAAAATTGAACAAATCGATTAAAGTAATTAATTGAAGTCGTAAATGTTTAAAGAAGTATCTTAAAACCTATTACCTGAAGATCATATCGTTTAGGACTTATTGACCGATGAAATCAATTTGATTGATTGAAAAAAAAAAAGAAAAAGTGACTCCTAATTGAATTTCATAAACAAGGAAGAATATTGAACAATAAATAGATGTAATATGCATTTGCTCTAAGTTGTAATACTTAATGAGATGGGAATGAGTAATGAAGAGTCTATGCACTTAAGTTCTAGTGTATGAGGTGCAGGTAATTCATTTAGTTAGTGAATATTAATTTTCATTTTAAGTTTAGGAATTTTTGTTTAAATAATTTAGTTAACTCTAATTTTCACTAATCAACCATTGAACTCTAGTATAATGTGTATACCTTGTACATTGAATGTTTAAGTGTTTTAAAGGTATGGCCATATAGTTGAGTGAAGTAATATTGAAATAAAAAGTTGTTGAAATAATTAGAGACGCAATTTAATAAAGGGTCAATGTCACATTCGGTACCTAAAATTTTGCTAAAATATGCAATTAATTAATTGAAGTTTAAAAGTGTCAATTTTTGAGTTTATTTATAATAGCTAAATGAGATAATTAATAGCAAAAATGAGTAACGTTCAGGTAGCCAATTGCAAAATTTGTCAAAATTTAGATGGTTAATTGCAAAAGTAGATGGAGTTTATAATACCTACAAAATTTTTGAGTTTGTTTATAGTAGTTATATGAGATAGTTAATTGTAAAAATGAGTAACGTTCAAGTAGCTAATTACAAAATTTTTCAATATTTAGATGGTTATTTGCAAACGAAAACAAAGTTTAGGTACCGAATTGAAAATATTCAATAGTTAGTTATAAAAATAGGTAAAGTTTAGGAATTGGATATAACAATCACTCTTTAATAAAAAAATTGATTTCTTGAAGGTTAGTAAATTGTGCATCGTTTTAATGATTTTTTTTCCTTTTTTTAGCGATGAAATCATCATTAAGAGGAATTTGGTTTTGAAGATTGGTTTGCTTTGTTGAGGATAAGTAAAGTTTTAAGTATAAATGGGGCTTATATATACCTATTTCGTGGGATAATTTGAGTATTGCTTTGAACTAATTTAAGGATGTTTTATATAATTTGGATGCTTAATTTTGTCATATTTGATTTCAAGGGTTAAAGAGCTTATTTGAAGAATTTATTCAAGTGTCATACGATTTTAAAGATAATTTGAAGATGAATTGAAGCTTGAAAGCTTAATTGTCATATTTTGACTTCAAGGGTTAAAGAGCTTATTTAAAGAATTTATTCAATTGTTGTGCAATTTTAAAAATAATTTGAAGATGAATTGAAGCTTGAAAGAATAATTTGGCTTGAGTATACACTCATGCAAGTGACTATGTGTTGGGAATTGAAGAAATTGAAGTCAAAGAGAAGCATGATTTTATATATGCTAATGTGGTTTGCCCATGCATTCTACCCTTGCTCTCCATGAAAAGGCTATTTGTTGATTCAAGACGTACACAATTAGGTAAACAATCTGTGTTATATAGTTGCACATTTCCTATAATTTGCAATGTTACTTAGCTTCCACATGTGCATATATCCTTGCAAAGAGAGAGAACACAAAAGACAGGGACGGACAATCACATTCATATTCAAAGAGATAAAAAGAGTACTTAAAGGAAATTTAAGAACAAAGAGACAAACAATTCTTTTTCTAAGATTTAGAGTTTATTTACGGATATATTGTGTTGCACATTTCATTGTGTTTTCTTAATTATATATATAGAGGATTAATTTTAAATTACCTATTGTTGCACAAGCTAATCCTGGGTCGGTAGAGATAGCTCTTGCAAGCACAAAAGAAATGTCAAAAGGGTTCTAGGAGGTTGCCTAGCGCAGCCAATCCAATTCTTAAGTCAATCTATAGGTAAGGGGCAGCATGCTTGTAGAAAGATAGATAAGGCTACTTCTCATTTTCCTATTCACTCGTTTTTTTCTCCTCCTCTTTCCTCTTTAGAGGGAATAAGGTATTTATGTGTTTAGTGTCATACAAGGATAGGTCACTTCCCAGTAGCTGACCTGGTACCCGATGTGGCAAGGGTAATGAGGAGTCATGGCTTCTCGGAATGGGGTTGAGCTGATGGTATCCCCCCCAGTCATGAGATATGAATGGAGCGCTTACCTTGGTTGGAGATCACTAGGTTAAGAGGTCGAGTTCGAGAGGCTCGAATATTTTTTTCCGAGGTGAGGATCCTATGGGAGGTCTCATATTGCTTGTAGAGATAGGACCTCAAGCCTTCTTACTACTTAGGGAGGTTGGGCTGTCACAAGCACTAGCTCTTTTTAGGACTTGAGGGTATTCATGGTCCTCGAGAGCTATATTCTACTGTTAATATTTATCCCCCACTCTTGTTGTGGGAGAACAAGGAGATTGCACACCGTACGAGGTTATTGGCTCGAGGTAGTCGTTACTTGCTCTGGGCGAGCTGTGCTTCTCATTTGGGCTCTATCCCCATGTTGCAGATATTTTGTGGTGAGGACCGTTTAATTTCCTGCTGGGTATCATACTTAGCATGCTTTGTTGTCGTCGAGGACATGTGGTTTTCTTGAGGGGCCTTATGGATTTGAAAGGTCTCAGTAATAATTATTCCTTAGATTTGACAGCTACGATCGTTGGTTGTGATGTCAGGGCTCTGAGGCTTGCTCACACGTCTTGATGGATTAGAGCCTTTACATTTCCCCCACTCCTCTATAAAGACCTATGCTTCATAGGTGTTTCCTCACAGCACTTTCACATTTTGTTAAGAGAATCATCATCTTGAATCCCTGTCGCCTTCTTAACATTTCTGCGTCCTTGAGATTTCAATGATGTCGAGCTAAGATAACTCCGATACCCTATCTTTTCTCACCTGACTCCAACAATGGTATATAGAGGTTCATGGATGAGGTGAGAAGGGAGGATAGAGAGGCGAGCATTAGCTCAAGAAGGTCGAGCTCACAAGGTGATACAAGCACTTCAATTAGTGGTAAGACTTTAGGTGGTAGTCGAGATTTGACTATCCATGGTTATAGAGGGAACTCAACGGGCGTTGGCTCTTACATGGGTCGGTATGCTAAGCTTGCTAAAATGGTGTACCAGATTCCCTTAGATAGGTATGTGGATAATGGTGATGGTAAAGGCCCTACAGTACCTCTTCATAGCAAGACAGCTGTTGGTGACGTCTTCACGGAGTTCGCAGCACGTTTACCGGCATAGAGCTCGAGAAGCATTGGAAGACTGAAGATACGAGGCTGTCGAAAGGATTAGGAGGTTTTCCTTCCTTCTTCCTTAGATCGGGTTTGTTTGCTAGAAGGGTGGGCATGTGCCTTATATGAGAAAGCCTTTAGTTTCGGTTTGCGGATGCCATTTTTCCCATTCCATAATAAGTTTTTTTACTATCACCGACTCTCTCCTGCACGATTGCTTCGAAATGCTTGGCAGATGTTGGTAGCCTTTGAGGCTCTATGCCTTTAGATCCTGCCCCAGAGGTACTATTGTTTCAAAGGATAAAATGAAGGGTGGTGGTATCTTGCAAGGTGACATAAGAGCTCTTTTATGCTCTTTGGTGGACTTATGAGCTTCAATGGTTCACACTAGAAGAAGAAGTTCTGGATTGTTCGAGCTAAGGCATGTACACAACATCAATCTGGCTTTTAGGTGAATTAATGCAAGCTTATTTGTAATATGATGTCTTCGAGGTTAGGCCCTCGCGATGCTGACATCGAGCAGGCTATTGATAGGTATATGAGCTCTTGTGGTGGGAGGCAATTGGATGTCGAACTCGAGGTGAAGAACTTTTTTGAGTGGGAAGCCAATCATTGATGGAGTTGTGGCTTGGTTCTTCGTGTGATCGTGGCCTCTCTCTCTCTCTCACCCTCATCACCTATCAAGTCGAGCTCTTAAGGGATGTAGTTGTGAGGAGGGTTCGAGATACTTGACTAAGCAGGTGTTTGTTTCTTTATTACTGATTATTCCTTATTTTTATTATTTTTTTTAGAGCCTGAGATGTCGGTGTTAGACATGGTTGACATTCTTGTTGCTCCATCAAAGAAAAGGAAGAGGGCTCCAATCAAGAAGAAGGCAAATAGTGGGAAACATCCTGTTGAGGTTGAGTCTTAGGCTGTCGAGGTCTAGCATCGATCATTGATTTGGATGCCCAAGATCCAAGGGGTATTTGTGTGGAGGTCAGTCATGCGGTGGCTGAGGCTGGAGTTGCTGCTATCGAGGTTGGAATTACTAGCCATGACGTTTGCTCTGAGGGGCCCTCTCATCGTACTTAGTCTCCTAAGGAGCAAAGTCTAACTCATCGTTCCCCATGCGCCTATGCAAGCTCTTAGCATGCCATCACTTAGGGTGGAGGCTGCTGGAAATAGGAATGCAACCGGGACGGGTATACTAAAACCCGAACCCGAACCTGATACCCAATAGGATTCCTAAAACCCGTCCCAAACCCTATAGGGTTTTTGTTTATGAGCCCAAAACCTGCTAGACAAACCCTATAGGGTACTCGAACCTGAACCCGAAACCCGATGTAAAATTAGAATCATTACATAATAAAATATTTAAAAACGTCATTATAAATGTTTTTTTTTTCATCTTTTTCTATTTTTGATCCATTCCCACTTTATAGGCCAAGAAAAAAACTCTTATCATTACTCATGCTATCCTCTTTATAAAATCTCAATCATTTTCATGAGAAGAAAATTATTGAATGAAATAGTGCAGCAACGGGAGTAAGAGGCTTGAATTTGACGAGAGTGAGCCAAGACCAAGACTGAAAGTGGAGACCATAGAGTATTAGTTTACTATCTTGGGGTTTTTTACTTTTTCTAAATGATTTAATAAAAAAGAAAAAAAATAGCTTTACAATTAATGGAGCACAGGTGGTTAATTTCAGAGACTGAGGCTAAACATAATATATATTTATATATTTAAATAGGTTCGGATTTGCCAACGGGTTTTATACTTACCCCAAAACCCATCTCAAAACCCTATAGGGTTTTATTATTGATCTCAAAACCCATCCCAAACCCTATAGGGTATTTATTGGGTTGGGCGGGTCGAGTACCCTATAAAAGCCCGCCCACTTACATCCCTAGCTGGAAGTAGTAATAGTGCTTTAGCTGATTAAGCTAGGGCCAGAGATTATAGGAGTCAACCTGGTGGGGGGTGGGGGGTCACTGGTGGGCTTCTACATTTTTTTAAAGGGAAGGCTTTGGAGTGGGCTGACATATCTGTGGAATGGCCTTCTTTCGAGGCGGTGGCTTGCTTAGAGGATAGGAAGAGGTTAAGGGCTTTTTATGGTTGGTTGTCATCAATAGACTCAGCTGTAGACTTTTTAGCATAGAAGATGTATGGGGTGAGGTTTCAGAGCTTGTTCACATCGGTGTTTGCTTCTCAGCTATTCATACTCTTTTGTTGTTTGTTTTTAGGCTTTAGTAACGACTGCTGAGGCTTTCAAAGTGTTGAGGGCAAACTATGAGGTGGTACATTGTATTTCTCCTTTCTCTCTTTTTGTCGAGTTCTCCATTACTTGTAATTGAGAGTTGTTTTCCTTTGTTTAAGGTTCGAGGAACCTCGAGGTAATAAAGATGAGATTGGAGAAAGAGCTTGCTGAGGTTAGGCAGAGCGAGATGAAATGCAAGAGTGAGCTGCTTAATTTAACGAATAGGTACGAAAGACTCCATAAGGAGATGGAAGACAAAGTCTTGCACTATAAAGCTTGTTATTGAAAGTTTTGATGATAACAAAATAGAAAAAAAACTAATCAAATTATTAAGTGTGTAATTTTAAATGAATAAGTATTTCCCTACCTAGAGACTTTTATAGAACATTGTTTGAATAAAGAAAAGCGAACCATTGGATTCTACAGAATCTTACTTAAAGAAAGAATACTCAAAAGTTTACCTAGAAGGTTTACTGAAAATTTTGATAATAAAATAGTTTTGCTCAAATTCACTTCGAATTTGTTCAAATAAGTATATTGACAACCCAGCTTCAAGAAAATGGCTATATTTGGGTAATATACTCATTTGTTTCTACTAAAGTTGGTCAATATCCACGAGGTTAAATAAAAAATCAATTTTATCAAGATTTCTACAAATTTTATTAAAGCTGCTATGATTCGTACACGTCCGATCTATTTAAATTATCGAAGTATGTGCAGATATGAAGTTTAAAGATAAGGATTGTTTAAGTTTGTTTAAAGAATCTAATTTCAAGATCACGAATCTTAAGGGATAGTTTTAGCACAAAAGAAGATAACAGCTTCAATCCTTCTATTCTTGAGGGATTTTTTTTTTTTTTTAGATTTGAAATGGCATGGAACTTATTCATTTCTACAACAGTTTTGAAAAGAAGAAGAACCAATGATAGTTTAGGTACAAAGCATCTTATCCAACTTTCAATTTATTTATTATCTTTTGAATTCACTTCAAGATAAGAGACTAAGATATCATTCGAGATTTTCGTGGGAGAACTGATCCACAACCTGCAACAAATTTTTGAAATGTTGAAGATCAGATTATATCATCCAAATGTCTCTTTTAACAAATACTTACGAATAAAAGAGAAGAAAATATGCTACTTTAGAAAGAAAAAAGAAACCACATTGCTTCTCTGAGAATTCCGATATGACTTTGTGCACTCTTTCCTTATTGCAAGCTTTGCTTTTGCTTATTTCTTTCTTGATAGAAGGAACTTGTGTTGCCTTCTAGCTTCTAACTTATTAGCTTGTTTTATTTACAAGAACAGTCTCTGTAGTATACGTGACGAAAGCTATGAGAATCGAGCAGAGTAGATTGTACTATCGTGTAATTCCTTTTTGTTGGATATAGTAGAACAAACTATGAGGAGCATGGGGTCCTCGGCTCGAAGTTGGATGAGTGGACTAACACACAAGATGAAATGACTACACATCACTGACTTAGCTTTTCTTTCCCTACTCTTTTTAATTTCCCGCAATTTACATTTTATTTGTTTGTTTGTTTACTTAAATTGTTCTCACGGTTTAAATGAAAGGGATTTAATTTAAAATGCTTAAAATTTTAGATTTTGGTTATAATCAATTCAACCCTCTTTCTTGATTAGAAAAGTAGGAACAACAAAGTCAATGTGCACGAAGCAAAGAGGAGGCTACCTCTTGCTGAGACGACGACTACCAAATTCGAGGGCAAGTGGAGAGGCGTGAAGGACAAGTGGGATAAGTTTTCTCATCGATTGAATGATGTCCAATTAGGAATTGCGAGGCCAAAAAAAGGAGCTCAAATTTGCCACTCTGGAGATTGGTAAGCTAAGGGAGAGCATTCGATCATCATACCTTGACTGAGAGAAGTTTAAGGTAAGGTCATTTGAATTCCTTGGTGCATGATCACCCGTTATTGGTTATCTTTTGACTTCGTTTGCTTCTGCATTGTTGTTACAGGTTTGTGTGAAGGACTCAGAGAGTGATAAGCTCATTCTAGAGGTAACCAAGAAGCGGGTTTTGAGAGAGCTCTTTAAGAGTTAGGAGTGGAAGGGGGTTCAGGTGAAGCTCGTTACTAATATTGCTAAGCTGATAAGAAAGGAGCTGCTGGAGAGGTATCTAGAGTTGGACCTCAGTTTTCTAGTGTCTCTTTTAGAGGAGGCTCCGACAAAGGCTTCTGATGGGGAGGAGGATAGTTGAGAGGGAGGTGAGCAGGGTAGAGTTAAAACTGGTCAAGGAGACCAGGGCGAGGTCACTACTGTTCCTAGGGTTTCAAGAGCCCAGGTTGAAGTTATTCCTGTGGTCGTGGCTCCTAGGTCCAATCAATAGGTTCTGATGCCAGGGGCTTCCCATGTCATGGTTGATCTTTAAGCACAGAGTCATGTCGAGGGGCAAGTCGATGCTGCTGTCGTGGCTCCTCGGCCAGTGATGAGTGAGGAGATTCTTGGCAACTGTGGGCTTAACTGATTTTTTTTTTGAGTTTCTTTGGTTTCTTTTGTAGTGTCAAGCTCTGCTTGATGCCTGGCTTCGTTAACTAGCTCGCTGTAAGACCGAGTTCGGATGCTTATAGTCCTAGGTCTATAGGCAAAACAACTTCTGATCCAAAGGCTAGGCGAAAAGGGGTTTCGTTTGTTGAGGTTCATCGAGTGGTGCGGTATCCCTTATAATAACTTAAATTTAATCATTAAATAAATAATATAATGTTTTTAAAGAAATTTTAAGAAAAGTCATAGAAAACACTCTAAATTTTTTCACGATCTAAGGATATCAAAATATGAACAATTTAATTATTGTTTAAAAATTTGAGTTATTATATTTCAAGATAAAATCCTCCATAACTTCTTGATAAAATTCTACAAATATATAAAAGGGATAAAATTAGAAATATATAAATATAAATATAAATGAACAAAATGAGATTTAACTAGAAGATAATAATAATCAAAGTTATAAAATAAAACTTTCCTGATAATTAAAGAAATAAAAGATGAGTAAATAAATAAATAATTAAAAAAGAATGGTACTAAATCTAAATAACTTCAATCTCAAGATGTTTTATAAACAAAATATAATAATTACAAAAAACACCAAATTAATATAATAAGAAAATAAAACAATGTAAACCTATAGTGCATGTAATAAACAAACATGAAATATGAAAATAATTGCCAAATAATATTAAGTTTCAACATGCTTTAAATAATTGAAAACAATAAGAAATATCAAATAGACTTGATAATAAATATAGATATATAATACATAAACTCAACAAATAATAAATTGTCAAATAATTCAAAATTATAATGGAAGTGAAACATAATATCAAAATTTAATCTAAATTGATTAAAATAGCACAATGGAAGTATAAGTGAAAGAATAAAATCTTAAAACAATTAAAAGCGTTTGAATTATACAGTTTAAAGCTAATATAATGTCGACCACCAATAGATGATTAATCTTAAACTTGGTTTAGAGTATGATTTAATAATTAAGCTTAGATAGTTTAATTAAGCTGAGTAAGTTAAATTATAGGTTATAAATAGGTAACTTAATAGAATCAAATTAATGAATAGACTTAATTGAAATTGGGATTTCAAACACCTTCCTCATTTAGCCTATTTGCTATCACAATCCTTTTCAACAAATCAAATTTTATTATCATTTATAAATCTTGTACTAAACTTCTCTTCCTTTAATTTCAAATCTTTGAACCCTTGGAAAAATTTAATTTCAATGTTTAAGTAGCTAAACTTTAGTATATTTCATAATTAAGTTATTTAACCCTTCACAACTATCAATTGGACCCCCTTTTCTTTTGATCTACAAATGATCCGAAATTTCTTAAGTTCAATTACTTAGGTTTATAAGATACTCAAATATAGCCCATTTAATCTAAATTCTATATCTTTTGATTCCCGTGAATTTTGAGTTCATCTACTTATTTAAAAATATCAGTTTCTAAGTCTAAACTCAAACTAGAAATCAAGTTTTTACAAAATTTAATTCTAAACTAGATTTTCAATTTGAGTTATCGATTTTACTTTTATATATTCTAAAATTTTCTTTAAATTGTTATTAGTACTTAAGATAATGATATGAAAAGTTTAGAACAAAACTCTACCAATTAATACTCCTAAAAATCTCTTTATATATAATTTTTTTCTTCCTTTTTCCCTTAAAAAATTGGCCACTTTTTTTCTTTCCTTTATCCATACATTTTCTTCCTTCTTTTCCTTTCTTTATCTTCTTTCTTTCTTCTTTCTTTCAAATCTTCACCTCAAAATCCTAACTTTCAACAAGATCAAAAGGAGAAATAGGAGATGAAATCAAGATAGAAGATAACAAGCATGCTTAAAAGAAGCTACAACAATTAGATAGTAGTAACAGTAGTGAAGCACAAGATAGTTAAATTCATCAAACATGTAAGTATGCTTGTTTTCCTTGTTTTGATTGTTATAAATGCATGTATATGATGAGTTATTGTTAATTATAAGTAAAGTTTAAGATGAAACTTGTAAACATGTGGTATATAAGCTTGTACCTTGAAGCCTAAGTGTATAATGTTCATGAATGGAAAAGATAAGTGATGAGATAATTTGAGGGAATAAGATGTAATGATAAGTATAGAGATGTTGTGAGCTGTGGTGTTGAGCTTGTATGATGTTATTAAGATGTTTTAGGTTGAGTTTTGTGACTAAAACAAGTAGACAAGTATAAAAAAGGGAGTAAACTAGAGTAAAGGCAAAACAAAGGACGTGATCTGGGTCCATATAGGGCGTGGCAGCTTCTGTTCCATGCCTAGCTCCAAACGCCCCATGCTATGGCGCGTAGCAAGGGGCATAGAAATCCACTCCACTGCATTTTTATGCCCCTTGGTATGAGGTGCAATGATTTCTACCACCCTTTCTACATCCCATTTGGAACCAGGACTCATCTTGTTTTCTTTTCCTTGACAAGTTAATTTGAATTGATCATAACTTTCTCATCCAAACTTGGATTGAGGCAACTCAAAATGTTACAGAAAACTTAAAAAGAGACCTATATTTCATGTTTTATTTTTTTGGAAATTAAAAGTAACAAGTCCTAAATTTTATTTGTTTCAAAATATAATATATCCAAACTAATGAACTTAGTTAATAATCTAAGCTCATTTTGGCTTAATAAACCTAAATGAACTAGATTGATTGAACCTAATCAGCTCGGCCAAGATTAAATTAATATAGGCTTAAGTCAATATGAATCTTAGATATAAAATGAGTTAGCTAACTAATTTAAGCTCAACTTAAACTAATACTCATTGATAAACTAAAACTATGTTAAGTTTAACCAATTTGACTTAGTTAAGATAAAATAGACTTAAACTTGTAAACGACTTAGAGGTAATATCTTGTGATATAATTGGTTAAATAATGTTTGGTAAAAGGAATAGGTTGTTTCTAATATATGCTTAATAAAAGAGTTTTTCAAGGAAGTTAATAACTCATTGAGATACTTATCAAATGATAAAGGAGTGATAACTTTACAATAGATAATAGTAAATCAAAGAAAAGAAATAACATGATAGACAATGGAGAACTATTCGTATCTTGACGAGATAGTTTCTGCAGCCACAGAGGGGTTCCTACTTAGTATCTGATCAAATAGGGTTAATATAAATCTATGTTTCAATCATGTACGAACTAACGAACTAGAAATGAGTATGAATACTAAAATTAAAAAAGAATACATTACAAAAAGTGATGAATGAATTTTATTTTGTACCTTTGGGGGGAGGAGGGGGTGAGCAGCTTAATCTTTGATTTTCCTAAGTTGCTATGACTTAGCTTGGATGATAGGTGGGTAACATTGACCCTATCACTTTGTTTGTGCTTATAATGTACTTGAACCTAAATCAAGATAAACATAATTGATTATGTGTAAAGTTTGGGTCACTGATTGTTGTTTGATGATTGTTTGATTGATAAACTACTAACATGAAAGTGATCAACCATTGTTTGTAATAATTGAGTAGTTGTTGTTGATGAATGCTTGTTAATAAATTGGTCACCTTAATTAATGAACTTAATATTAATTGACCGTGTAACTAACGCATTGCATGACAACATACTTGTATGAGCATGGTGTTCACGTCACATACTAATATGTTGATTCTGTGGTAGTCCTAAGCTAAGTCAATGGATCTATTTCTCTAATTGGATACCATAGGGTTGTCAATATCCCAGAAACTACTAAGCACCGAAGGATGTTGCCTGTGTGGGTATTGGCCGTGTAATATTAGTACTTAGGGAGTTTCTGAGGTTCTAAGGTGAAGTGAAGGTTTTGTTGGCAATATGTATATATATATATATTATATATAAGTACAAAATGAGTTTCAAAATGAAATCCTCCCTCATTGGTTCCTTTTGAGGATAAGTTTGAGGTTATGTTAGTAATATACATATGTAAATGGCAATAAGTTGAGAAAACAATGAGCTCAAAAAGAAATGAGTTGAGAAAGTACCCCCTTCATTAGTTCTAGTTCTCCTGAGTGTGAATGACTTGAGTTAGTCTTTTAACCCTCAAGAGAGGGCATAAATCTCCACTAGTTTGGATTTCGATCATCCAAATTATGCATGTCATATGCTTGGGGTGTTGCATGGCATATGTTTTTTAAGTACACTTTTTAACAATTGTTTGGAATGTGGTTTGGTCTTGTTATTCACTGCACTGTGGATTACTTCACCCCCATATAGTTATTGTGCTAGAATAGCTGAATCATCAGGAATGGGCTAAAGATGTCTAGTCCCCACATGAAAATGGCCATGAATTGGTGAAGTAGAGCAGATCGACACTTAGGGTGTGGTTGATGGGGGTAATGTTTTGACAATGCTTACATCGTTGGATGAATTCCTTTCCATTAGCTATCATTGTTCGCTAGAAGTAGCCAGCTCACACAACTTGGATGTGTAGCAATTAAGCTTTAATGTGATTGTTGCATTCCTTAACATGGAGCTCTTCTAGGATATGTTGCCCTTCTTCTGGGCGCAAATATTGGAGGAGAGGGAAACTGAAGCCCCTTTTGTACAGAACCTATCAAAGTGTAATTGGCTACTTTGTACATCAATTTTTTTTTTGCTTCATTTTTTTTTTCTAGAGGTGAGGTGTAGTCCCTAATGTAGCTTTATTGAGGTCATCTAGTTCGGGGGCGCGGCCGTCTGTCGTAGATCTAGTACCTTGGGGGTTCCTATAGTAGTGAATTTATCAAGCAAGAATTCGATTAAGATTTTTTCTTTAATCTTTCCCAGGTCGAGGATTATCATGGAGGCAAGCTTGGAAAGCTTATTGGCTTCCGAATTGTTAGCTCTAAGTATCTTAATGATGTCCTAAGAAGGTAGTTCCTTAGTGAGGGATCGGAGCGCTTCTAGATATCCAACCATTTCTTCATTTTTTTGCTTCGTATACTCCTTTAACCTATTATACCACGAGTTGCGAGTTAGAAAAGATTTTGAGATCCCTTATTTCTACTCTAACACATGTAGCAAGCTTAGGCCTTGTTAGTAGGGCTTTGTATTCTACTTCGTTGTTGCTTATGGAGAAGCCAAAATTTAAGGCATAATTGATCTTGACTCTATGGGGTCTATCTAAGACCAAGCCAACACCACCACCACCTCCCTATGTGGAGGATACATCTACATGGAGGGTCCACACAGGCCTTTGGTTATCGTTGGGCTCGAGTGTATCAGTATAGTCAACCATAAAGCCTATAAGAGCTTGTGCCTTTATGGCTTCCCGAGGTTGGTATTGTACCCTATCGGCGCTGAGTTCCATTGTATACTTCATCATTCTTCCTAAGATGTCTGGCTTTTAGAGGACTGTCCTTATAGGTACATCGGTGAGGATAATGACCTGGTGTGCCTTAAAATACAAATGTAGCCATCGTACGAATATCATCACTACCAGGGCGAACTTTTCTAGTTTGGTATATCTTTACTCTAGTCCTTGAAGGATGTAGCTAATGTAATATACCGATCAGTGTTGTCCTTCCCTCCAAGTTAGCATAAATGAGAAAGCTCTGTCACTGAATGAGAGTAAAGATACAAGATCTCACCTTCAAGCGGGGTCGTTAACAGGCGGGATTTTGGCCAGAATTGCTTCAGCTCATCGAAGGCTTGCTGTGATTCTTCTGTCCATTCGAATTGATCAGATTTCTTGAGGATTTTAAAGAACTCTAGGTGCTTGTCAGCATTCTAAGGAAGGAATCTGCTTAGCGCCATTGTCTTACTAGGGAGTTATTGCACTTGCTTGACCGACATAGTCTGTGTCATTGTTAAGATCCTTTATCAAGATACCACACAACCCAAATATTTTTTGAATGAGGCATCGAACGTGCTTTTCTATGAGTTGAGCTTTAAATAGTAGAAGCAAGGTCGATCAAAGGTTTCTTGTAGGTCGTATAGGTAAGCTTCTGCTCATTTACTTTTCACGATCATATCATTGACATAGACTTCCATGTTTCAACCTATCTGGGGTTTGAATACCTTGGTGACTAGCCTTTGGAAGGTGGCGCCGACGTTTTTTAATTAGAACAACATCATTTTGTAGCAGTACGTGCTGAATGATGTGACAAACGAGGTGTGAACCTCATAAGCATCCCATATCTTGGTTTGGTTGTAGCTCAAGAAGGCATCCATGAAACTTAGTAGCTTGTGACTCACGATGTTGCTCACGATTTGTTGATTTGGGGTAACGAGAAGTAGTCTTTTGGGGACATTTTATTTAGATCGGTGTAATCGATGCACATGCACCACTTCCTATTGGGTTTCTTGACTAGGACTACATTGGCTAGCTATGTGGGGTGCTTTTCTTCCCTAATGATTCCCACTTAGAGTAGTTTCTGGACTTTTTCTTCAATGGCAGCTTATGTCTCTAGGGTGAAGTGTCTGATCTTTTGGCGAACTAGCTTGTGGGTTCTGTTGATGTTTAGCTTATGCGTGAACACACTCGAGCTTATGCCTATCATGTTAGTAGGTGATCATGCGAAGATATCCTGATAAATGTCAATAGACCCTTAATTTCCATGCTTATTTAGATATATTATTATGTAATTTTTGTGTTTTAATGAAGAAAAGGACATTTATCTTGTTAAAATTTGTTTTCAGGCTTCACGGGCTTATTTAGAAGATTATGTGATGATTTGAAGCAACTAAAGCAAGATTGGGCTGAATTGTGCAAGAAACAAGCCTTTTATCTTTTCAGCCCCTTCTTCAACACTGCAAGGGTAGGATGGGAAGGGAAGAAATTAGAAGAATATAAATATTCATCTTGCATTCTTTTTAAAAGAACTTTTTAAGAGGGAGGCAGTAGCCAGCAACCAACAGCCAAAAAGAGACATTTTTAGGGTTTTAGAGTATTTTTCTCTAAACCCCATTAAGATAACGAATTTCCCTCTTTAGAAAGAAAAGTTAGAGAGAGAAACACAAGAACTCTTAAGAATTCACAACAGCTAGGCTGCAACATTTCAATTCATGAAAGATATTGCTCTTTATTGCTTTATCTTACTATGAGTTTGAGCAATTGCTCTGATTCTTTGATTTGTATTGTTATATTCATTGAGGAGTAGCTGATTTTGTTTGGGTTTGTGGATCCTTGGTCGACTTCATGTAACTATATTGTGCTTTTGTTGAATACATGCTGATTTATTATATTCAATAACTTGAACTTAATAGCTTTTGAATCTATATAGTGCATGATATGGGTTCATGCCAGATTTCGCTAAAATAGGCTGAGAGGTCATTTTAATGAATATATCTAGACTATTGATCAGATTGCTCTAATTGCCTTGAGAGAGGAGTTGGTGAGGTCTTCTGTCACTCGTTTTTAAATACTGAAATGGATTTCTAAACGAAGGATTCCTATTCTTTATGTGGGTCTAGGGATGAGGATAGATAGGGAGAGATTCAGTAGTTCAATTTTAGGTCTAGAGTCATTGACCTTGAGAGAGGCTTTGATTTACGCTATTGAATTCGATGGTGCAATAGTCAACATAACTTTTTCTGAGAAATTCTTGAGTTACATGAATAGACCTAAGGTAAAGTATGATCCAAGCAACCTTGTGAATTGATATATCTTTATTGTTGCATGCTGCTGTGAAACTTGCTGCTGATTTTTGTTGTTTTCTTTGTTAGCTTAGACTTAGATTAGCTTCTGTGTATATAAAACCCCCTTTGTTTTTGTCGGCTAGATAATAGGAAAAGAGCGAAGTAGAAGTACTCACCAGTTTTCCCTTATAATATGACATAGATCATTCTATGCTATATCTGATGGGTGCGCTTGCCCTGTGAGACCGTAGTTAGTGGAAACAATTTAGAAAACATTTATAAATTTAAAACACTCGTTCTGGCGTTCAGCATCAAGCGCATCCTTATTTACTCTTAAGAACATAATCAAGCTCTCCCTTATGTCAAGAGAGGTTGATTTCCCCACTTTGGTGTATGTTCGGGGTTATCATCTAACATGACTTCTTCGATGAGCTTAGTTGGCTCTCCTTGATACTTGGACCCATCGTTTGGTTCAATGTCTATAGTGCAAACACGATCTCCCTTTAGGGCCTTCATATACAGCTGTTGAGACTGTTGCTGTTCTCCTTGACACATCCTTATCCTAACTGGGGTAGGGAACTTAGCTTTGAGGTCGAAATGGTACACGATCATACCAAAAACCAACTATGTGGCCCTGCCTAATATGGTGTTATAGGGGGACCAGCGGTCCACTATAAGAAAATTGATCTAGTGCATGATGTTATACGGCCCTTTGCCAAGCTCGAGTGTTAATATTATGATCCTATGATGTTGGATGGGTCGATTATCGAAACCATATAGCTTGTGATCATATGGCCTTAACTTTAGTTTCAGCTCATGCTTCATTTGCTCGTATGCTTAATTGAAGAGAAATGTTAGCACTACTTCCTATGTTGATCATGACTCTCTAGACTTTCCAGCCCGAAATGCGGGCTGAGATCACCAAGGCGTCCTGGCAAAGGGTTTGGACTCCTTCATAATCTTCGTCTGAAAAGGAGATAGTGGTGTCGACCTTAGCCTTCTTTAGTTATAGACTCATCATTTGTTTGGACAAGCTCGGGCTAGGTAGTAACCCTACTCTCATTGCGGTCAGGGCTCCGCCTACGATGGTATTAATCTCATAGTGGCATTGTTGGTAGAGTTAGGGCTGATTTGAGTGATCATGGGTGTTAGTAACTTTCTCCTGCTCGTCAGTCTTGTGCTTTTGCACGGGCAGCTTCGACTTTAGGTCAAGTTCAATATACTACTTGAACTAGCCACGTCGTATGGAATTTTCTGTGGTGCTCTTGAGTTGCCAAACATTTTTTGTATTGTGCCTACGGTCGCGATGATACTTGCAGTATTCCTTTGAGTCTTTTCTTTTCAAGCTCGGCTCATCGAAGGTGGTGAGGGTAGGAGGCCTTGGTTCCTTATCTTAAGGAACACATCATGGATGAGCAACTTCAAAGATGTGAACTCATCATACATTAGGAAGAGTTTCTATTTGTCGTCGTCCTTGCGACTCTGATGTGCATTAGCTTGGTTAAAGTCACGGAGGTCCTTTTGTCGACCTCTTTCCTGAGGTAGATTTTTTGCCCAAGGAGGTTTGGTCTTGGTTTCGGCTTCCCTTTTGGCATTTCAAGTGTCCTCTTGGTGATATATTTCTATGCCTTTTTCCTCTCTTGCTCTAGCGTGGTGAGTTAACACTTTGAAATGGAGTCAAAGAACAGGCTGTCTACGAGGACTCTTTATTAGATAGCCTCTAGGGCTACATCTTCGTTATGGTTTGAGACCTCCAAACATGCTGCGTTGAACCTTGTCAGGTAGTCTCTTAAGGGCTTGCCTCCCCTTTGTTGTATCGTATAAAGGTATGAGGTATTTTTCTCCAATAGCTTAATGGCCATGAAGTGTGTTACAAATAGGTCACTGAGTTGCATGAACGAATATATTGTGTTTGGCTCAAGTTTGTTGAACCATACTCGGGCTGCCTTTCGGAAGGTGGTAGGGAAAGTTTTACATCATATGGTATCTAAAAAGTTATGTATTGCCAAGGTGGATTGGAACCGAGCGATGTGGTCTTCTAGATCAATCGATCCATTATAGGACTCTACTGTGGGTAACTGAGCTCCAATCGAGAGCTCCTCAGATTGGACCTCAATTAAAAAGGGCCTCTTACACGGGAGTGTTTTAGCTGCAGACTCGTCATCAAAACCTTCTCGAATGGTCGACAATCGTTTCATCATGTCCTTGATTTTTTCAAACATGTGTTCCTTCTTGGAACCGAGCTGGGTATCCATAGTAGTAGGTGTGTATGCGTAGTCCTCGCGAGCTTGGGTTGAGCTAGGACCTGCCACCTCTACCTTAGCATGTTGCTTGTCTTCCACTTACTACCTGAAATAACTTGACCTGAGTGTTGGGAAGTAGTGCATCCTCACGAGACACTTTGATTAGCTCTTGCTGGGCTCTTGGGGGCCCTGGGCCTTTGATGCTTGCTCGAATGCAGATTTAAACTGTAAGATCGCTTTCTAGTAAAGGCGCTAGCCCATGGTGATGTTACAGCATTCCTCCAATCCCTTTCGACCAGCTCTTCTTCAAGCTTAGAAGGAGGTTGAGTCAAGGAGGCACTCTGCAGCACGCTGGAGGCATGCTCCTCCAAGTGTAGGTCCCTTAGGCCTTCCAGCTCTGTGATCCTAGCCTGGAGGAGAGCATCAAAATAGTCATTTTTTTATATTTTTGTGCACTAGTTTTTTGCAAAGGTCTTTTAATTCCAGGATGCGCCTTGGGTCCATAAGGCCATCATTTGCAGCCGATTGTTAAAAGAGACACAATTTAGATAAAAAAAGTATGTATATTCTCTTAATTTTACAAGGTACACTATATACACATACGACTCTAGCTGTGCATGGCAAAAGAAAAAAAAAAAAGGAAACCTAATTAAGAGGAATAGAAAACAATAAGTTTAAAAAGAAAAAAGAATTCATTAGAATCTTAAATACAAGAAAAAAAAACTACTTTCCTAAAAGAGTTGAGGAACATGTTTCCACACTTCCCCTCAAGCTTGGCTATAGATGTTGATGAGAACAAGCTTGCCTTTAAGAAACTCATGAGTTTGTTCTGGAAGTCCTTTTATGAGCAGATCAGCTAGTTGATAAGATGTAGGCATATATTCAACTTTGCCAATATTTCCATCAAGTTTTTCTTTTGTAAAATGTCGATCAACCTCCACTTGTTTGGTCTTATCATGATGAATAGGTTGTGAGCTATACCAATTGCTGATCGATTATCACAGTAGAGTAGCATAGGTTCTTTATATCTAATCTTCAATTCATTCAGCACTCTTCTTATTCATATAAGCTCACAAACTCCATGAGTCATATCTCTAATTTAGCTTTCGTATTGCTCCTAGCAACCTATAGTAGCAGGCAATAACCAGATGTTGATTTGCGATCATCAATTGTTCCAGCCCAATCAGCATCTGTGAACACTTTCACTTTTTGATCGTTGGTCTTTGCAAAAAACAAGCCTTTCCTACGTGTCTGCTTTAAGTATCTCAAGATTCTATTTACAACATTTACATGACCTTAACACGATACATGCATATACTGACTCGCTAAGCTTTCTGCAGAGGCAATATCTAGCCTTGTATGTAAGAGATGGATTAGCTTTCCAACTAGTCTTTGATACTATCCTTTATCAACCGCCCTTCCTTCAAACATTTTTCCTTTGTTCCCAAGTTCAACTGATGTTCTACTCAGCTTGCATCCTAGCATGCCAGTTTCTTCTAATAAATCTAAAGTGCACTTTCTTTGAGAGACATAAATCCTCTTCTTACTCCTCGTAACTTCCATTCCAAAAAGTATCTCAGTGCTTTTAGGTCTTTAACTTCAAATTCCTTTTTGTCATTTGCTTAACTCTTTCGATTCCTCATTATCATTCCTAGTGATAATGATATCATCAATGTATACTATAATAATAGTAATTTTCTCTTTTTCACCATGATCAACTTGTCCTTGTATAGAGCTAAATTTCTTGATGACTTTGGAGAATCTATTGAACCAAACTCGTAGAGACTGTTTTAAACTGTAGAGGGACTTTATGAGTTTGTAAACAATTTGACTCCCTAGATTTTCTTCAAATCTTAGAGGTTGACACATATAAATTTCCTCCTTAAGTTCACCATTGAGGAAAGTATTTTTCATATCAAGTTGATATAGGTGCCAATAAGAGTTTGCAACCAAAGATAGAAGAAATCGGACAGTATTGAGTTTGGTAACAGGAGCAAAGGTCTCAGTATAGTCGATCCCATATGTTTGAGTAAATCCTTTAGCCATTAGCCATGTCTTATGTCCTTCAATCGGACCATTGGCCTTATACTTGATAGTGAAAACCCATTTACAATCTATCATACTTTTTTCTTGTGGCAATTCCATTAAGGTCTAAGTATTGTTCTATCTAAAGGCATGCATTACTTTAAGAACAATAGCTTTACACTTGGGAACATATAGTGCCTCTTCAATGGACCTAGGAATCATAACACTAGACAAACTCGCAGTGAAAGCATGGAATGGAGGAGATAGATTAGAGTAGGACATGAATTTAGAAATAGGGTGATGAATGCAAGATTTAACACCTTTTCTGAATGCTATTGGTATATTCAGATTTGGAATAGGACTTGATTTACCTAACTTTTTTGGTGAATGAGACTCTACCATCAGTTCATCCTCTTGATTGTGAGTAGGATTCATGATTTCTTTATTTGTTTGATGCTTTTGCTATTAAGGCATTGAAGATGTTGATTTTCCCTCTGTTTCCAATACCGTTATATGACCTGGTGAAGTTAGATCAACTACAAGAAGACTGATCTTAGTTAAGCTAGGAATAGAGATAGCTGCATCCATAGTGACATCTAGTAGAGGTAGGTTAAGTGCATCCCAAGAACAACAAGCTTCATCCCATTTCTCCCCTTGAAGTGAAGTTGGAGAAAAACATGGTGTATTTTCAAAGAATGTAACATCACAAGAAGCATATGTTTTTCTGGCCTGTGGGCAATAACACTGATATCCTTTTTAGGTAAGAGAATAACCAATGAAAACAAATGCTGTACAACATTTATGGGTAGGTTTACTGCTATTGTGCTCATGAATATGAACAAATGCTGTACAACAAGAATTTTTTAATGGAAGTGTATTGGACTTAGACACTTATGGGTAGGTTTTTGAGAGAATAGTCAAAGAGGTTTCAAAATTGATGGGACGACTTGGCAAATGATTTATAAAATAGGTAGCAGTTAGGATAACATCTCCCTACAGGAACTTTAGGACATTCATTGTAAACATGAGAGCCTGAGCTACTTCCAACAAGTTGACAAATTTTCCTTTCGGATACTCCATTTTGTTATGGAGAGCTTTGATGTTGAATCCCATTTTCTAACAAATAATCACCAAGAATGGAATTGAAATATTCTTTTCCATTGTCAATTCTAAGAACACGGATTTAGGTTTGAAATTGAGTTTGAATCATCTTATGAAAAACTTTAAATATATGACTGGTTTCAGATTTGTTATGTAGGAGATATACCTATGTAACCCACGTGTGATTGTCAATAAAAGTAAGAAACCATCTTTTGCCATGGTAAGTGGGGATCTTTGAAGGTCTCCATATGTTACTGTGGATCAAGGAGAATGGTGTAGAAGGTAGGTGACATGCGAATACGCTTAGCTAATTGAAAAATTTCACACTTAAAAGAAACAAGATTTTTATTATCAAATAAGGACGAAAATAGAAGCTTTAAATATGAAAAACTAGGATGGCCAAGTTTATAATACCATAACATTATTTCATTATTAATAGAAATTGACATAGAAGCAACTTCAGACATGAAAGTAGGTTGACTCTTTGATTGACCATTATCAAAGTCATAAAGGCATCATGAATCCTAGCACTGCCAATCGTCTTCCTCGATGAGAGGTCCTGAAATTGATAAGATGAAGGCAAGAAGTTAGCAACACAATTATTATCACGTGTGAATTTACTAACAAGGATCAGATTGCATTTTAAGGCAGGGACATGAAAAAGAAATTTGAGAATCAGATTTGGAGTTAATTTTATGTCACCAATTCCAACAACCAGTGTCAAAGATCCATCAGCAATTTTTAATAGTAATATGTTTATAAAAAAGGACATAAGAGTGAAAAAGATAATGATAAATTGAGAATTTAATGTTAAGTAGTGTTTACCATGTTGAGTCACAGAACATGCCAAAAATTTGTCAGACGTTAGTGAACTAGTATTATCATCAAAAGGGATGTCAATGTCGCTTTTAGCCATAAGAGACAATTAGTCCTTTGGCTCTGATACCATAAAAGAGACGTAATTTAAATAAAGAATTATGTATATTCTCTTAATTTTACAAGGTACATAAATATATACACATATGGCTCTGGCTGTACATGGCAAAAGAAACAAAAGAAAAAAAAAACTTAATTAAGAGAAATAGAAAACAATAAATTTGAAAAGAAAAAAAAATTGACCAAAATCTTAAATACATAAAAATTAAAAAAAAAAACTCTCCTAAAAGAGTTGAGGACATGTTTCCACAGCTGCTAGTCAGTACACGACTATTCAGAGGCCCCATCGTCACCCACCAGAGTGGCTCCGGGTTATGCAAGGGTAGGAATGTATCCTTGCAGCGGTGGTTTGTGGATTTTAATGGAAAAAAGCGATAGGAGAAGGAGAAGTTGGGCTTAGGTTTCTCACAGATGGTGCCACGTGTTGCACGAGATGATTCTGAACTAGTAGAGATAGCTCCTGTAAGTACAAAAGAAAGGTCAGATGGGGTGCCAGGGGTTGCTTGGCGATGTCACGCCCCGAAGGATACCCTAAACGTGATAGTCCGCCGTACACAATATTAAAGCTTAGGAATGACCGGTTTAGTCATGCGAGGGCTTTTATACTATGTATAAGGTGTCTAACATATGGAGGAGACACATCGGAGTAATACATTTTATATTGGTACAACTTGAGTAACAATGTAAAGGAAATACACTTCACTATACTTCAAATTACAATTCATCAAAAGATTTCACTACATGAAACTATTACAAAACAATTTATAAAACCTAGCTAATAACTTCAAGTATTCATACTTCCCGCCGGAATCCCGAGGTCATATTCTGCTCCAATCATCTCGGTTCCCACTTAGCATTCTTGAGATAACCTGTTCATTCAAACATCTATTGGAGTATGAGTTACACTAACTTAGTGAGAATTCCCTTATTTCAGTACCATAACAAGCAAGTTATAAATCATCCGTATGCTATGCATGAACAAACACATGAGCAAATAATTATGTATGGGTATCCGAAACCCACACACATAACGGATTTACGCCCTCCGTATTTTGGGTTAGGGATGGTATTGAAAGTCCACACGACCACTGATAGTCCCCAAGCTCTCGGCTCATAGCACTCGACTCGGCTAGGCTCACCCATGGAATGCATCCCCATGCGCCTTAGTTCCCTATGAATAAGCTCTGGCATTGGGTCTCATTATCCAAACGATTCCTCGGACCATACCGATTGACTTGCGTAGGAGTAGCACGCTATCAAATGCAACATGTCCGATGCGATGTATGACCAATTTAAGTTTTTGCTTAGGTCAAAATATTCATACATTCTTTATAGTGACCAACCAATATTATACACATAACATAAATAATATGAACAATGCAGTTAACCAATCGAATCGTGGTTTTGATATGCTTTAGTATTCTTTGGCATACATTCATCACAGTCTCATCATCTATCTCATCCCCATTCATATCGATTTTTATCTTATTCCTATAATTCTAATGCAACTAGCTACAAGCACAAACAAGGTAATAAAATAAGAAAAAGACTCACTCGGCCATTGGTTCTTAGGTCTTTTAGTAAAAGTAATCTGGTGGTAGGGAATTGTCGATTTTGGGGTCACCTAAAAAGGAAGAAATACCATAATAAGTATTTCATCACTTAACTAATCCAAATTATCTTATACAAACTATCAAATTCGTAATTCTCGTCCTACGCGGGAATTCCAACTTAAAATAGCCGTAACTTGGTCATTTTAACTCTGCATTTCGCAAATTATATATCGATATCTATCTACTTCAAAAGATCTATCTAATTATAATATTATTTTCAAGTTTTGAAAACATTTGTATCACAAAATAGAAGGATCAGATCTGATCAGTAACAGTTTCCGATTCCGAAGAATAGTTTTGTAAATGCTTGGAATGTTTCTACTTGACAAATCAATTATGCATGCAATATGAATGATTTCCTAACATGAATGGAATGTGATGAGTTTAATGTATGCATGATCTTGATGATTTTTGCTTAAAGAAAATTTTAGAACTCTTCATTTTGCAAGACTTCAACAATAACTACTTTTGAAAAATCTAGTTTCCTAACTTTGACAACTTACTTGTGTTTTAGGATTAATTCTTAGGAAATTCTAGTTATCTTAGTTAAAATTGAGTCTTCATAACATACACTATCTAAGACCTTCATTTTTACATAAAAATTTGTATTTTACACTTTGCAAAATAGGATTTACTCAAAAATTCGAATTTTAGAAATCTACTTCTTGAATGATTCCTTTTGGGAAAAACTTGTTTAATGCATTAAAATCTAAACTTTATGATACCTATTACTTAAGGACTCCATTCATTACATAAAACTTTTATTTTGAGCTTGGATAATGGGTGTTCTTATGGTCTTCATTCAAAATTACGAATTTCACAAATTGACTACTAACTCAAAATTTTCCATCTTGATTCTATTTCTTGTTTTATAGATTAATCTCATCAAAACTCATTTCAACTTATAAAATTCACTACTTAATGATATCTATGACCTAAGCTCTTCATTTTTCATATAAAACACAAGTTTTGAAGTTGATAAAAGGGTTTTTAAGACATGGTTTTGAAATCATCCGAATTTACAAAAATTGGATAGAACTCAAATTTCATACTTTGTAATCTCTTCCTATTTTTGAGAATCTCTACTGGTAGATCTACCATTTTCTTATCAAAAACATCTCCTATTGATACTTATTCCATAAGCCTTCCATTTTCTAAACAAAACTTTCATTTTGGTATTGAAAAATGGGCTGTCAAAATTGGTCTTAGTTGAGATCCGAATTTACCAAATTTATTTTTAGACATATCTTTTGATAAAATCCATCTAAGCTTAGGAAAAATCATTCTTTACATATCCTATCTTAAGAGCCTTCCATTTCTTAAATAAAAACTTCATTTTTGAGTTGGAAAACATGTTTTTAAACTATGCCTTGGCTTAAATCCGAAAATGAGATTTTTATTTCGAAAATAACTTTTGATTCTTGTAAAAAGAAGTCTTGATGATATACATCCACTAAACCTTCATTTTCTCAACTAAAACTTTCATTTTGAGACTTGGAAAGTAGTTTTTAAATATAGGTTTTGCCAAGATACGAATTTCACTATTTTTATTCAAGTTCAAAACCCAGATCTACACTTTCTATGATCATAAATATAAAAGAAATCCATGGTAGCAAACTATAAACTCATAGATCTAAACTTTACTCCTCAAAATCATTCATTTATGATATTTATTCCTTAAGCCCTTCATTTCAAATGAAAAATACACATTTTGAAGTTGAAAAATAGTTTTTCTAAATATGGTTCCCTTTTTATCCGAATTTTCAAAAATGATTTTTGTTGAAACTAAAATAGATCTTGAGCTTTCTAAAACTTTTCTACTATCATCAAGCTATTACAAGTTATTTAGGAAAGTAAATCAAAAGTCTAATGCATTTATGAACCTAAAACAACTAGATCTAGTTATAAATGCATAAACACTATGATGGTTATGTGAATGATGAATATATGCATTAAATCATTAGTAATAACAAAATAATAACTCATGTAACAAGATCTAAAGCATAAACAAAATCAAAGCTACAAAAAAAAAAAGTTAGATCTACAAAATATAACTACTTTTAGCAAGAAAATAATAATGATACAAGAAAATAATCATGGATAAGAGGAGTGTTTCATTTTGGCATCATCATCCTTAGTTTTAAGCTTATGGAAAGTCATTTGATGCATGAAACTCTCACTATACTTTACCTATATCATCTATGAAAGCTTAGGAAGAAGGTTTACTCAAAGGATCTTCAAGAATGGAGTGTAGAAGCAAGATTTAGAGATGGGGGCAGCTTGTGTTCTTGTAAGAACAAGAACAAAAGAAGAAAGAAAGAGAGGAAAATAGAGAGGAAAAATGTAAAGAATGACAAAGGGTCAATGTGTGAATGAGAGAGATAGATAAAAAATGAGTTAAAGACACATTAAATGAAGGAAAAAAATTAAATGGGCAGCAAGAAAGGTCCCCAAAGCTACGTGAAATAGAGGAGAAGAGAGAGAAAAGTTTGGTTGGTTTTTGACTTGAAAATGTAATGTATAATTAATATGTAAGTGTAACTTCTTGAAGAAGGATTTAAAATAGGTTTATTTAATCAAATTGGGGGCATTTTAAGGGACAAAAGGCAACAAAAGAAGTCAAAAATTTCTGCCATGAAGTGTGGAATAAAGTGTAGAAAGATTGAAGTGAAAAAGAAGTGATGTGTGAAATGTGTACTTGAAGGTATGAGTTGGAAGAGTATTTTTCTTAATAAAATAAAAAAATAAGAAAAATATAGAAAATATATTCCAAATATTTGTAGCAGATTTTTCATAATTAAAATAAGATAATTAATTTATTTATTTTAGTGAATTATCATATAAGCTACCGGTATGATCAAAATACACGAATATGAGCTATAAATGATATTTTTATAACCCAAAAAATTCTAAAAAATTATTTTATGAAAATAAAAATATTTTTCAATTATTAAATTAATTTATTTTATATTTGGTATCGGGTCTTAAACAGAAACTGATCTTGTAAAAACCCGAATCGAACTAAATTTTGGAAAAACAAAATTTTCTATAATATATAAAATATTTATCTAAAAATATAAGGGTTTATAAGAATAATAAAATTGTATAATGAATAGTAGTGAATAGTACCAAAAGACTAGTTAATTACCGGTAGTAACAAAATACGAAGGAAATCGAAAAATCAGATATTTCTAGTTATCAAAAAATTATAAAACTGATATTTTAGAAATCTTTATGAAAATATGAGTCTAATAGTACTAATGGTATATTTCTGATATCCCGAGCCTCGGGACATGTTTTCAAAGTCTGTATCCGAACGGGTTCGAAATAGGTCAAAAATTTACCAATCTGATATTTTTAAGCGACATTATATTACTATGAGCTATTCTACACACTTAAACTATACCTCGGCCTCTAGGGTTAAGGACGCGAGATTGCCGGACTTAAACTACTGTATTCCACTTAGGGTTTCGGGTGATTCTCTGGTTTAGATCTTTGCCAATTTGGAAACTGATATTTTATGTTTATACAACATATTTAATTTGAAAAATTTATTTTAAATTTTATTTTTGTAAATACTTAATATCTCTTAATGTTTTCGGAATTATTGAATTGGGTTTTATTTCCGAAGGTTAATCATTATTTACATTTTAATAATTTGTTTTTGGGCTCTATATTACCCGATTTTATAAGTCAAAGTTACGTATAGAATTTGTCGTACGAAGTGGTTTTGAATTTGAAGACTGTTGAGTTTTTATTTTATTTTTAAGGATTCTTATTTTTCTCAAGATTAAGAAATTTTTGGATTCGTTCATGATTTGGGACTAGTCGAAGTTTGATTTTAATTTGGAGTGATTTTTAGGGTTTATTTTTTAAGTTCATTTTGGAATTATTTACTGAAATTTTCCGAGGCTTACAGGCGCGGCCACTCCAATGCCTAAGTTAGTTTATAGGTAAAGGCAATGAGCCTGTAAAAAGATAGACAAGGCTTCTCCTCCCCCAAGAGAGAATAAGGGTATTTTTAGTGTATGGGGTCATACTAGGGTAGGTCGCTTCCTGATAGTTGACTTGGTACTTGATGTGGCGAGGATACCTAAGCTAAGAAGTCATGGATTCTTGGAGTGGGGCCGAGTTCCTTTCCCCTCTGGCCATGAGATGTGACTGGAGTGCTTACCTTGGTTGAAGATCACGAAGTCGAGTTCATTAGGCTCGATTAACCTTTCCAAGGTGAGGATCGTATGGGAGGGCTCGTATAGCTTGTAGATATAGGACCTTATGACTTCTTGCTGCTTAAGAAGGTTGAGCCATCACAAGCATAGGCTCTCTTTAGGACCTCTCGATGTTCCTAGGCCTCAAAGCCCAATAGACAGAGTGGATCGAGAGTTATATTCTATTGTCAACACCTATATTTGATGAATCATTCGAGAACTATAATTTTAGTTTCACTTCAAGAAAATTATTGTGTTTCTTAAATTCAATCATGTATCCATCATTGTCCTTAAATCTTTATTTGTGGATGTAATAATTTGATGTAAGATTTCATGCATATAGACTGGAAATTCATGTTTTTAAATAGATTTGCATAATTAAAAGAAGTTGGACACAATTCAAGAGATGGGGATATGGAAATATTTTGAATAATAGTTAAACCTAATAGTGGAATTAACGGAGTAGAAATTAAAGAAGTGCGATATTAAGGGCTTTAATTAGAAAGAAGTTCTAATCAAGCAACCTTGACTAAAGAGTTAGTAATCTTGAGAGAGATTTTAAGTTAAATTAAGAATTCTCCAAGTTTGAGAAATTATTAAAGAAGTTGAATATTGTGTTAATGTTAGATAGGTAATCTTAGTAAAGATCCAACAATCTAGGAATTTTTTTCAAATCCTATGAATAATTAAATTGCTCTTGTGTTAGATTGCTTTAGTTATAATTGGCTTTTGATTGAAAGATAGTTGAATTGATACCTAGGATTAATAATAGAAAATGACAGATTATTGGTAAAAGAAATATCTAGTCTTTGTGGGTTAGACTTTGTTTCATTAATATTAAACTGGATAATGGCCTAATGCACTTTCTTGTAAAGTATATGTTTTTATGTTAAAAGTAGCTAGATAACATATCACTTACCTCTTGAGACGATGAATGTGCTTGATTAATGACTACCCACGTGCTGTGACCATACACTTCCTAAAACACCTGCATTCCAAGTACTATTTACCCTTCTTATGGATGCGCACTATGTGAACGAAAAAGAATTATGATAAGAAAAAAAAAATGAAAAAAAAGTCCAAAGCAATTGTTGCCTCAATTCTATATTCTCAAGAAGTGTTGCCTGTGAAAATCCTAAAGCGTAAGAGTTAAATGATGATTCTAATGCCATGTTTGGTACGCAGGAATGATTTGGAATGAAATAGATTGGATTGGACAGAATGGAATGAGTTTGGAAATGACAAATTCATTCCTATGTTTGAAAGATTACATGGATGGAATAGCTAAAAAGTATAATTATCAGGAACATCCTTAGTCATAAATGCAAAATATAAATACATGATAGGATAAAAAGTAATTACACTACAAATAATTAATAAGAATGGAATGAAATTACGATTCTGTCTTCTCAAAAGCGGAATCAAAATCCTTTTCAAAGTTAGAATTGTTGATTCAAAGGAATCGAGATTCCGGCTTCTATAAACGCTTTCAAACACCGGGAAAGAGAATGAAAGTCGGATTCGTGATTCCATTCTAGTCCATTCCTGCGTATCAAACTTGCCATAAATGTTTTTTAAACATCAAAGGCTTGGCTTTTAATGTGGTTGATGACAACCGAGAGAGAGAGAGTAACTTTTTATCTTTTTCTAAGAGGTAGAAATGAAACGCAAAAGAAAAGTATTGATAATACTAGTATTCTTCTTCCTAGGATTTTGATCTTGCCAATTTACTTTCCTCTATATTCCTCAATCTATAAATTTATGATCAAATTTTTGTTCTTTAAAAATCAACAACATAATCAAGACATTACCTTCATCCTTATAACATCAATCATTCATTACATTTAACAGTATATTAACTATTAAGGAGGTAAATGGAGATAAATTGAGAAAAGGTAAATGAAAAAAAAAAAATCTTTTTGTGGGTAATTTTAATATTAAGATGTGAATAGTAAGTAAGCTTGTGGCTAGTAAAAATTCAAAAAAAGAAAAAAAAGGAAGAAAGGAAAGTGAGTTGATGCAATCTTTATGTTAGGCAAAGGCTTAATGCTTCTGCCTCAAGAAATATAAATGTTGAATGCATATATTTATTTACTTATTTTTTTTACTAATGATGTTCTAGATGATTTAGTAACACAAATAGGCTCAACTATATTTTTAAAAGAAATATACTAGTATTTTTTGAATAATTGAAACTTACTTTAAGATAACATTTGCTCTATACATTAAACTCAAAGTGGACTTAGTGATGTCTATGTTGTAAATCATACTTATTACTGGGATTTTTGTCTTTAGTTTGCAATTAAATGCTTGTTTAGAATTAAAACTTCAAATATGATTTTACCTAAACCAACTAAACTCGTTTGTAGTAGTTGTTTTCTTGCTTTCCTTAAAATTTGTCATGAGTTTACTAGGTTAAAAATATCAAAACTATATAGCAATTAACTAGGTACACGTGCTTGCGTGTTGTCTGCATTAACAACTGTCACATGCTAATTTAGGGACAAGAAATTGTGTAGAGTGGTTTATCATGTTCTTTACCATAGAAATGTAGAGAAAGAGATCGTATATGTATAATTTTTGCAAGGGCTTGAAATTTGTTGACTGTGTGTTTAAAGGCCTGTATTTATAATTAATTACATTTAAAGGCCTTCATCCATGTGTTGTTAATCGGAACTCGATCCATCCATTTGCTAAAAATGGGAAGTGACATAACACAGAGAAAGTGACTTATAAACATGTCTTAAATGCATGATTAGAATGTCTAAATCCTTTGGGCATGCTAAAAAAAATTTACTCCTTTTTTTCAAACTTCACCAAGGAAAAAAATATATTTTTAAAAAATTTATGATTACTTCAAAAATAAATGTTGAAAATTAGAAATATTGTTAAATGTGTATATATGTGTTCGTTATTTATTAGCTATCTATGATAATTAGATAAAAATTATTTGCATTTAATATTTTGTTTTTTACTAATGCATAAAAAACTATATGACATCATATAACAAGAGAGCTTATAATAATAAAAAAAAATCGTTAATAAACTAAGATCAAACACTTTGTTAACTATCAATTATGGTTAAAGATAAGAAAGTGATATATATATATATATATATGTGTGTGTGTGTGTGTATTAAATTTGTAATATTAAAAAAAAAAAAGTTTAGACAAAAAAATAAAATAAAAAGAATCTATTATATTTGTAATATTAACCGACAAAAATCATACAACGAAAGTTTGTAATATTAAATGATAAATTATATAGCTTTCAATATTCACTTATATTACAAATTTAATATATTTATATACAATTTTCTTATCCTTTACAATAATGTGTAGTTTGAAAAACAAAAATGCATAGCAATCAAAGTATTTGATCTTGATTTATTAATAAAAGTCATTTTTTTTCTATTTAAGTTCCCTTGTCTTATGATATAACTATTACTTGGTTGTTCATACACATTATTAAAAGTGATAAAAGTATGACATTAACTTTAATAACTACCTTCCATGAGGACAGCTAAGAGATGATAAACATATATAATATATTGTGGGGGAGGTGTTGAATTGGTTGCTTGCAAAAATTAAAACTACCAAACAATTTCTTACATCTTCTTTGATTACTAACTTTGATTAATTACTAATGTTGACATGAGAAAGCAATTGCAATACTTGCACTTGAACAAAAATGTAAATGCGCAAATGTAAAGAGAAGGAAGCAAGAAAAGTTAGGCTACAATGAAATATAATGGTTCAGCATTGTGCCTACATCTACTCTTCTAGTTCTAAGCCAAAGACCGCCTATTACACACGGGTATGTCCAACTAAATCTAATAAAAACTTGATTACAAATAGCATGCCAACTTCTTGATCTCGATTCCCTTTGTTCAACCTTCCTAGCTTATCCTCAAGCAACCATTAACTATAAAGCTATATGTGATCTAAACCACAATAGAAAATACAATCAAAATTGAAGGACGCAAGCTAGAGTTCCTTCGCTAAACACGGGAGCAGGCAAATGAGTATAAGTACATTGCAAAGAAGAACATGATTGCAAATATTTGGCACATCAAAGATTGATATCAATGGATGTTTTTCTCATGCGTATCTTGAAGTTTTTAAATGGCTCTCACTTTTATCTTTTCTTTTTCCTTAAACAACTAGTGAATGGATTGGGGCTGTTTAACTTGAAATGTTGAGGATATGCTTAGTTTTTTATTTTTTGTAGCTGATATTTTTATCTTCTTATCTTTGCATAATTTCAAAAATTCAAAAATAAATCCATAATTATCTGGAGCTTCCACGTGTTGTTACTATTAGTGATCTTCTTTGAACTGGTTTAATAGGTAGAGAAAAATCTGGCTTCATTCATGTAGTTATCACCTTGATATCGTCTTTGTTATCCTTAAAAATAGGTAAAGTTGTTGTAGCAATTGTGTTTTTATTTTGAACCTTCATCTAAACGTTTTTCAAACTGTGCCTTGCCTTATCTTGGACCTTGTTCTTCATACCTTCGTAGGGAAAACTCAAAATGTGACATGATGAAGCTGAATCTTCATTCTGAATTAAAAATCACAACATTAATCTTGTGAACTTGAAGTACTTTGATAACTTGTTGAAAAGCAATTCAAATGCTAGTGGATTTTATCCATACTTAGTGGAACATTTGAATACATTACCAAATGTATTTAGTTTTTGGAATTTAAATCACATTATGATGAATTTGTGCTTGATCTAAAATTTTTCGGAACTTCTAGACTTATGCTTTGTACAACACTTTAGGTAAATTCTTTGGTTAGTTTCTGATACTTTACTCTAGATGTTCTATATTATGGGTAATGCTCTAGTTGTACTTTTTATTTTAAAACATCCATAAAATATGCTTTGTGATTCACTCTAGAATCTTGTTACTATTTACAATTTCATCTAATTTCTTAAAAAAAATTCCTGCATACTTAATTAAGTTGTTGGTAATTTTCTTATACCTTTGTTATCATCAAAACCTATATAGATAGAACCTAACACATATATACATATATACATATGTAAAATCATATCAAGTTTATTTCCAAATCTCAAAAATCATATTTCCAAGAAATAATAAATAAATCATTTTTTCTTTTTTCTTTATGCACTTCTTAAAAAAAGAGAGTTAAATCTTTCAACCATGCATTTATAGGCTCTATTCCTTACAATTTTGCAAAAAATGCCCCAGAATTTTTTAAGTATGCATTTAAGGCCTATGTCTATGAGTTACTTGCATTTTAGGCTTGATAAATATGTAAAATTACACATTAATCTTCGCTAAAGTCACACCAATTCTTGCATAATTGATGAGTTTTTAATGCTAATTTAATCAAAAAAATGATAAAATGCAAATTTAGGATCACTTGCACTAGAAACTTAGAAAAAGGACCAAAAAGTGTATTGGAGCTTGAAAGTCTGGTGATTTGAGGGTTGGGATAATGTTAGTCAAAGAGACAGTAAAAATCATGCTTTCTTTTTTTTTTTTTTTTGATACAAGTTTGGAAAGTACTTGAAAAAAAGGTGCTTTATTTTCCAATTTAAGCACCTGCAGGTTTGTATTGTAGCAAGAACGAAGGATCTAATGCATTCGAGTTGAACTTGCAGTTGGTAGCAGTAGAGTTTTGAGTCTTTGAAAACTTGTTAGTGCAGGCATGAAGCCTAAGAGCTGAAAATTGCAGTTTCAATTTGTTCTAGGCTAATTGGTTTGTTCAAACATGAATTCCAAGAGGCTGCGTTACGGAGCTTTAGTGCCCTGCGATTTGAGTGCCCAAGCTATGCCGAGCAACTCATGAAACATTCAAAAGCCAACTAAAGCTTCGCAGGAACTTCTCAACCGAGCAATATAGCAGTAGCATACCATTTCAAGTTTCCTTGCAACAATCGATGTAGCAGGTACACCGAGCCTTGCTGCATTTGCCAAAGTCAAGTCCAAGTGTGTTGCATTTAGAGCGCCTACAGTTTCAAGTGGAGCCAACACTTGAAGCGCTCAGCTTATAATATCCAACCCGTAAGTCACAGATTACAGACCAATGCCGAGCAGCCCAAATAAGATTCTCAATCGAGTGATCATGAGCAGCTTTTGGGCGGCCAGTTCTGTAGATTTAGAGCTACTGTGAATGGTCAAGGTCAGCTAAGACACAACACAACACAACAGTAAAACCGAGCTGAAATTGATCCATATATTGAGCACCCATGTCCTAACTGCTACAACGCACAACACACGAGCTGTTGAACTTCGACTCATGCAAACTTACGACACCGACCAGCATGTGCAGTAGCTGAAGAACCGAGCAGCTCCTGGACACTACCGACTTGCCTCATAGCACCGACCTGATTATCTACAAACCAAGCTGCTAGAGCATCGAGCCGCGACAGCTATAACAGACCCGAGAACCCGGGTCCTAGCTCTAACTGAATGAGCGCCAAACTGCAAAGTCCGAGCACCACACGACCTGCTGCCATTTACTCGGAGGTCTATGGTGTAAGTCGAACTTCCATGCTGGCCTGTTCGTCTTGTCTCTATCCTGACCATACTTGCCACCGACCAAACCGATAGCACGATAATGTGTACCAAGTAGCAGCGACCTTGTTCGAGCACCACCCCGACCATTGTGCAGTACGGTCGAGCATCACGAAGCACTGACCTACTTTGACATTAAGCAGCTGAGCAAATGCCGTAAGGACCTATTTGAGACGGAGCTACTATCTATAAGTTACTGTCAAGTCCAAGCACCGAGCGGCTGCAGTTCACATACCAAGCTGCTGCTATTGAGTTGCTGATGACCGACCAGGATAGCTGTAGTCCGAGCTAGCTGGTTTTTATGAACAGAAAACAAACCAGTAGTTGTCCATTAAGTTCACACCGACCAGCTGATCATGCTTTACGCCATGTGTCGACCAGACTCAACATCAAGCTGCTGCCTATAGAAGTGTCGAGCACCAGGCAACAACGAGTATCGAGCAGCATGTGACAAGTTGCTGAGCTGACTGGAAGCACCCATGTAACTAAGTGAAGCCCACAGAGAACGACCAAATCACCCCGACTAGCTAAACATATTTGAATTAAGCTCCACCTTAACAACAACCGACCCGAGCTGTCTTAAGCCAAAGTTGACCCACCAAGAACAAACGTGGCAGCTTTCTCTTTTCTTTGCCTTAGTCATTTGTAATATCGGGCAAACAAATTTATCAAAGACTATTTTTGTAATTATTTAGAAGACTCTACCTCTATTTTGCAAATTTTGCAGATCCACTCCACAAAATTCACCAAACTTCTAACCACCCTCCTCTTCCATCTTTCACATTGCAATCTACCTAATCCATCAACCTTCATGTCACTATATTTTCACAAACCATATATACTACATTCCATCATCATTTTCCTTTTGTCTTTGTCTTTGACAAACCACTCCATCATCTACGTTTCATTCACTCTCCATTTTCACTCCATTTACAACATTCCATCATACTTCACTCATCCATCCATAACCTTCCACCTTCATGTACACCACTGAGACCTTCCATTGCCATCACCAACAAGTGGAGCTGGACCCTAAGATTTTTAGAACACATTAATGCAAATTTTAGGTGTTTTCCTCTGCATTATCTTTGTTATGGATTGTACTTAGATGATGGTCATCAATGAAATTATGTTTTTAAGATTGAGCTAAATCATCTCAATGAGATTACGTCATGAGCTTATGAATTTCCTAAGTAGTTTATTAGCTTTTATAACAGATTTTGCTAATTTGGAATTTTGATTATTTTTATTTTAATATTTATAAGATAAAAATTTGACTCTTGAGAATTAGGGTTCAAAATATTAGAAAGGGATTCAAGAACCCGATTGAAATAGAAAATATGATTTCGAATGGACATAGACATGTTGCGATTTCTGTCAAAATCGTAGAACTCACATTGTTATTGTGATTGAAATTGTGGTTTAGAATACAGACACGTGGTTAAACCACAAATCCAATTAGAATAACATGACTTGTGAGCGGAGTGTGTTATTTATATGATGATCACAAATGGTTACTTGAGAGGAATATCTATATTATGATTAGAATTTTGCAACTCAAAAGGGAAGCAAATTTTTGTGAGTTTAATCAAAATCCAAATAAACAAACTCGATTATAGCTACAACGCGACAAATGAAAATCTTAGCCACACCATTACATAATCCCACAATCATTATTGAAGGAGCTTCTAAAAGTAATTTTAGTGTTAGTTTAGTTATTATTTATAGTGATAAATTTTAGAAGTAGTTTAATTAAAGTAGAAACTTGAAAATCTCTATTTCAACTTGACTAGCTTAGAATAAAATTGCTACAATTTAATAATTAGTTATAAGCTCCTTGTGATTCACGACCTTAAATACTCTCGCTAGATTATACTTGCACGATTGGTACACTTGTGGCTTTTACATTAAAGTTAATTTTTATTAAAAACGCGAATTTATAGTTGTTTTACAAACAAAAAATTAGCGATGCTTCAAGTACACGACATTTTCTCTATAATCTTTTTCCTATTCTTTAACATCCGATTCGACTAGACAATAATTACTCCCTTTTCAATCTGCATATAATTAACTTTTCGTCAAACTAATCTAATATTTATCTCAATTATCGTTATAAAGGCTGATCTTAACAATATTTTACAGAATTCGAGAGATCTCGTTCTTGATTGCAAGAAAGATCAAATTATGGCATCATACACAGTTAAGACTCTTTGGCTAGATGTTAATATCTTGAAAGCATATGATGATAACAGAGATTTCAAAAGGGCAGCTCCTTCCTACCGGTCGCCAAAAGAGTCAATCTTGTGGCAATTAGGATAAGCTAAGTGTTCAAAAGGAAAGTAGAGGAAATGCAACTCAGGTCCGCTATGACACACATTTCCAACAAAGCATAAAAACTAAAAAGAACAATTTCAACTTATTAATTTCATATCACGAGAACTAGGACACAACATAATAAATCTAACTCAACTCTCGTCATCCTTATTTTCCCTTAAATCTCCATTAAACAAATGAAGATATATAATTCAAGGCTTGTTGGCTGCCTGGGAACGTAAGAAGCTTAAGATAGCAATGAAGTGATCAACCAGCTTTTCTCTTGGAAGAACACATTCCTTAAGCAGTTGAATTTGGTCAAAGTTTTGTGCCCATTCATAAAGAGAAGGAAATCTTTCGGCATCAAGTATCTTGATTCCTCCTGTTTCTTCCATGACTCCAAGCCAGACAGGAATCCAACCAACGATGAGATCCAAAAACCCGAAATTCTCTCCGCCAAAGAATTTTTTTCCTCCAAGTTGCTTCTCAAGTAACGCGAAAGCTTCTAATGCAGACGCCAGTGCTTTCTTCTTTTCTTCTCCTTCTGCCTTGCAAGCTTCCCACGCTCCGCCCATAAGACACTGCAATCATTTAATTGGGAACCTCACATCTCAGTAGCTAGTATCGGTTCTTTGGCTTTTTTTTAAGTTTTTAAAAGAATGGATTGATGTTCGGTTATACTTAAGAGTAGTGAAATTTGGAAAAATTTACATTAAAGCTCTGACTGCAATGCATGACAAAAATGTTAAATTTCAATAAGCGCACACTCCTCAATTGTCATTAGGCACTTTGATCAGATAGTCTCACGACACAAATTTTATATCCAAGGATAAAATACCAAAGTTGGCACCTGAATTTTTCATGATAATACAATCTAGTGTCCAAATTTTGAAGTGTTCAATTAAATATTAAATCAATCTTTTTACTACTATTTTTATTAACTTTTTAACAAATTTTACTTTGTAAATATACATAAAACAATAATTTATTGAAAGTTTACTAATACCTATAACCATTCAATACTGACAAATGGTTTCATCCATGTTAAGAAACAGAGTAAATGGTATTAATAATATAGTAAAAATAGTCACAAAAACTTTGATTGCATATTAAATTAATTATTTCAAAATCCAAGTATTAATTTGATGTTTGTTTATGTACCAAATTTGATAATTTTCCTAAATATAAAAGGATCAAGCTTAGCCAAGAAAAAAAGGGTAAAAAAAAAACGCATATTCAGTCAAAAAGCTAAAATTTTAATGTGCGGAACCTGATTTTACTTGTAAACCAGATTTGTTAATGTTTTCGGAAGGATAAATAAACTAACCTTCTCATCAGCAAACTTTGCCCAAAAACGAGCCTCTGCTCTCTCATAAGGATCTTGGGGCAAAATAGGACAGTTCTTCCACTTTTCGTCAATATATTCAATGATCAAAGCTGACTCCGCAATCACAACCCCATCATCCAAAAGCACAGGAACCTTCTTGTAAACCGGATTGGATTTCAGAAGCAATTCGCTCTTGTTCCTCGTATCTTCTTCTATGTACTCATACTCCACACCTTTTAGCTTCAAAGCCCATTCAGGTCTTATGCAAAACGGGCTTACTTTTGCTCCAATAATCTTAACTTTTCCCATGTGCTTCTGCTTGTTGAGAGTGAAACAAACCTATTGTGGTGTTTGATTTACCTCTTGTTTTGGTGTTTTGTTCTCCTGTTTATGCATCTGGATGAAAACTAGTGAGAAGAATATATAATAGCAGTCAAATTGGAATAAAATAATACAACATTGTTTACAGGCTTACCGAATAAAATAAAAAATCTTTAACTAATGTGAATTGTCAACATTAGACAACGTCAGTGCAAAGCCAATCATCGGCACCGTATGAGGACACTACTTCCTCGTGCTAGTGATAAGGATTAGGATGTACAAACATGTCCTTACCCTTTACGTAACATCGAGGACTGAGACATAACTTTATTATTTCTTTTCCTTTAATATAACAACTTTATCACATAAAACAAAGTCATATTCATACCTAATAATCTTGTAATCCAATAACATTATCCTTAATCTCTCAAATAAAATATACTAAATTCGAATCACTTTATCTTGTTATTATGGTGATAAATAAATAAATAAAACAAAACCATGGTAGATTTTCCAAGTAGCCACATCTCTTCAATTTATATTATAAAGTTAATAAGGCCTTTATAAATTAATTAGAGAACAAGAACGTTACCACTATGTTTGATAAGGATGATGAAAATGGTAAAAACCAAATGAATGGAGTGGAAAATTGATATTTGGTTTCCCAAAATAAGAATGAAAAGAACGGAAATAGAAGGTGATGTAGATGACATGAAACTTGAAGATTGGTCGTGCGCCGGCTTGTATGCCATCGGCATTGAAAGAAAGGCCGCCGGCCTTCATGATGTGCACTGCTGGCCTTTAGCCGACGTAAAGAATCTCTCGAGAGCAAATTTTTAAAGCTAGCTCCAAAGCCGCCGGCGTTTATATTTAGGTCATTGGCCTATTTTGTTTAGGCCGCCAACTTTAGGGCCAGCATACTTTTAACTAACTTAGTTTATCAATTTGTTTTAAGGTTTCTTGTAATGGTATTTATAGCCAAGTTTTGATCATTTTCATTAGACTATCAAATTTTGACATTGAAAAACATTTCTTTGAGATGTTTTTTAAGTAAAGTTGCAATCTTTTGCAATCTTGATTTCTTAATTCAACCGTGTTTGTTTACTCTTTTCGCACTATGACAGAAGTGGTATCATAGCAAGGTTAACTTCCTATGAAGATGTTTGCCAATGAAGGTATTGGTAGCAGTTGTACTCTTGATGATGTTCAAGATATGGAAGTCTGAGGGATTGAGATTCCAAGGACAGTAATAGATGCCATGGATTAAATAATCCGATGTTTAGAGGAGCATTTTGAAGATTTGAATAAGTGTTTTGATGTGATGACAATAGATACCAATAGGAACAGAGAAATTGGTGGGAGATGACCAAGGGCAAGAGATGCTTACAACGATCCAATCAACAGACCTGTTGCTATAAATAGATGGGCACGGATCTCAGATGAAGATTCTGAGGAGGAAGGTGATTTTTTGTTCGAAGAGAGAAAACCACGAAGGAGATATAGTTATAGTGGTGGCGAATATCGGAGGGGATACTATGGATATGACTAGGGCGGTAGTAGTGACTTTTGTCTAAAAGTAGATATTTCTAATTTTAATGGCAATTTAAATATTGAGGGGTTCCTAGATTGGTTGGCTGAAGTAAATAGATTTTTCGATTACATGGACGTTCTTAAGGAGCATAGGGTTAGATCGATTGAAATGTGGAGCTTCGGCTTTATGGGAGAGACTACAGAATAAGAGGTATCGTGAGGGTAGATAACTAATGAGAATCTGGTATTGGATAAAAAAGTTGTTACAATGGGATTTTCTACCTCCCGATTATGAGCGGATCCTCTTTCAACAACATTAGCGATGTCATCAGGGACAGAGGACTGTACATGAATACACCATAGAGTTCATGTGGTTAGCAAAAAGGAAGCATCTGAGGGAAAGTGAGAGTCAGCAAGTTGCTAGATATGTGGATGGGTTAAAATTCTAGATTCGGAATAAAAATGGAGTCCATGTTATGTGGAATTTGAGTGAGGCAAAGAACAGAGCACTTAGAACAGAGTCGATGTTGCAAGAGAAGGGTAATCGATTTGATGGTGGTAGTAGGAGATTCGAGGGTGAGAATTTGGGTCAATCTATAGTTGAAAAGAATCATAATATTGAGGAGAAGCAAGACATAAGTAGTGAGAAGAAAGAAGAGAAGGCCGCTGGTAAGAAACCCTTAGAGGTTAAGGACACTTGGAAACAGAATAATCCCTATGCTAAGCCTATTTTGGATAAGTGCTATAGATGCAATCAGTCGAGTCACCGGTTAAATGAATGCCCTAATAGGGAAGGCCTAAACATTGTGGAGAGAGATGAGGAGATCTGCTGTGAACTTGATTATGATGATGAGTGCTATGATGAAGATAGGGAGGTTAAGTAGACTTATGTAATTAGGAAACTGATATTGGCGCCTAAGGAGGAGGGGAACACCCAGCGATACCAATTGTTTCATACCAGGTATATAATAGGTGGGAAGGTATTTGACCTAGTTGTTGATAGTGGCAGCTGTGAGAACATTATTGATAGAGAAGTTGTGAAGCAATTGCAGCTACCAGTGGAGAAACACCCTAATCCATACACTATTGGATAGATTTAAGCAGTTGAAAGAATTGATGTAAGGAGCAGTTTAAAGTACCATTCTCTGTAGGCAAATATGAGAATGAGGCTTATTGTGACATAATGGATGTGGAGGAGTGTCACTTGTTGCTTGGAAGGCCTTAGCAGTGTGATGTGGATGCCTAGTATACGGGAAGGAAGAATATGTACAGGTTAGAAAAAGGTAGTATGAAGTACACTTTACTGCCCCTAAAGGTAGTAAAATGTACCAAGGCAATCAAATCAGAGGGGGCGCTCTTTTCTAACTATCATTCACTCAGAAAGAGAAATGAAGGAACCTCGAGTTATGCACATGCTCATGTTGAGATAGGTCATGACAGAAGAGGGAGATAGTAATGGTGATGTACTAGGAGTAGTGAAAGAAGTGCTGAAGGAGTTGGTTCTACATTTAGATTGCGATATTCTAAAGCAACTGAATGATCAGACTCGACTTGGCAAAGACAGACATGCATGGTGGATTTGGTTCCTACAAGAGTTTCTTTTCAAGTGGAAGTATAATTCAAGGGTGTAGGATAAGATGGATGATACATTCCCATTCTACCTAGACGACTTATCCTTATATCCAAAAGCGAACTTGGGGTCGAGTTCTCTACAAGAGGGGGAGAATGATGCAGACGACATCGGCCTTGAAGATTAGTCATGCGCCAGCTTGTACACCGTCGGCGTTGAAAGAAAGGCCGCCAGCCTTCGTGATGTGCACTGTTGGCTTTTGGCTGGCGTACAGAGTCTCATGAGAGCAAATTTTTTAAGTCAACTCTAAAGCTATTGATGTTTATATTTAGGTCGTCGGCCTACTTTGTTTAGGCCGCTAGCTTTGGGGCCAGTGTACTTTTAACCGACTTAGTTTTATTAATTCATTTAAGGGTTTCTTGTAATGGTATTTATAGCCAAGTTTCAATCTTTTTCATTAGACTAACATATTTTGACATTGAAAAAAATTTCTTTGAGATCTTTTCTCAATAAAGTTGTAATCTTTTGTAATCTTGATTTCTTGTTTCAACCGGTGTGCTGAGTATATGTTTGTTTTTGCTTTCCATGCTGCGTCAGGAAGAAATTGATGGAAATTTGATGCCCATTTATCTCTCTTCATTCTTGGGTGGAAAGTGATGGAAATGATGAGAAAACTTAAGAAAAAAAATTATAGAGATTCCCTTGTAAACAAAGCAAATATTAGAAAGTATTTGATATTTTTGTCTATTTACAATCTTTGTTTCATCTTATTTCCTTCTATTTTCATCTTAGCAATCTAAACAAAAAACAATATCCTTATTTATTTTCATCTCATTTTTTTTTCTTCTTTTTTTTTAGCTGATTTTCCATTTCTTTCTACTGATTTCTACTTTGTGTTGTATTGTGAAACACAGTGTATATCCTTACAGTTGAATGGGTTAGCAAACTGTCATTAATAGAATTGGAAGCTACTTATCCTATTTTGCTTCAATTCAAGTGTTTCATTTCATCATCACGTAAACTCCACATATAATCACTTCGTTAATTGCATTTATATACCAGAATTGGATATTACTCCAATATCATATTACCCCCACAATTTAAAATGCACCGTTTAACAAGAATATAGAAGGCTGTTTATAAACTTGTAGCTCTAATTCCTTTCTACTTTCTCTCTTCTTTGCCTCTGGTAAGTAAAAACATTCTCTTCTCTCTATATTGTGTTTGCTATACTTTGCTTTGCTACAGTAATACACTAATTCTTTGTTTGTGTTTATGCGAGGTAATTTCACTACTTCGAGTGGGCTAAACTCTAAGAAGTCAACACACTTCTTCAAGAGAAAATCTCGCTGCCTCTTTTGTTATTTTTTCCCTTATTTGTATTCTTTCTTTAATATAGTTACATTAGTTGTAGACCTGTTACATCTGTTGCATTCCTACTTAGATATACTACATGTAAGTCTATTATTTTATTATATGTATTGCTACAACATACATGTGATATATCTACTATACAATAAAATCTCTAACCCATATTAGGGCTCCTTTTATCCTTGAGCTACGGTTGTATCAATTTCCTCTTGGTCTTGAAAGACAACCTTGTGCTTAAGGTTGTAATGCTGTAAATGTAGACTAGTCTTCTCATCTTGCGCCATCCTGGGATAACCCTCTCCATTGAACCAAAACTTGAGGTACATATTTTGTATTTCGCTTAGTAACCCTCGTTTGAATGATGGAAAGTGGTGTCAACAATGGACATCCATCCACACTTTCTTCAAGGAAGTGCAAAACATGAATAGAATTGCCATGTGCCTTCTTAAGAATCAAAACATGAAAAACGTTATGAATGCATGCATAAGAAGGTAAAATTAGTTCATATGCACACTATCCCATCTTGTTCAAAATAACAAAAGGCACATAGAATCTCTTAAACAGCTTATGACCCTTGCCCCCAGTCAATGATAGTTGTTTAAATGAATGAAGTCTAACATAAACTTTGTCGCCTACATCAAATGATACATCAGTGTGATGTTGATCAGCTAATGTCTTCATTCTGTTCTAAGCTTTGTAAGATTCTGATGTAGAATCTTAAGAATTTCATCCCGAGTTTGTAAATCCCTATCTACTGCATGCACAAATGAAGTTCCAGCAATATAACCTAGAATTAGTGGTAGACTTCTCCCATGTACAATTTGAAATGGGGTATAACCAAAACCTTCATCACATGAAGTGTTATAGGTATATTTTGCCCATGCTATAAAATTTACTCACTGATGTGGATAATCCATAACAAAACAACGAAGATATTGTTGAATTATACTATTAAGAACTTCGGTCAGTCCGTTCGTTTGTGGATGGTAGGATGAGCTCACATGTAGTTTAGTATCACTCAATTTGAATAGTTCCTGCTAATATTTACTCATGAAAATTGAGTCACTATAAAAAACTATTGATGTTGAAAATCCATGCAACTTAACCACCATTGTCATGAATAGATCAGCAACTTTGATGGCTATAAAATTTGAATATAAAGGCCCCAAATGACAATATTTGGAAAGCCTATCTACCACCACAAATATAACAGTAAAACCCTTTGAATTAGTAAGACATGTAAAAAAGTCCATGGATATATCTTCCCAAATCCTATTTAGGAATAAACAAAGGGGATAATAATTCTGAAGGAGCTCGTGCCTCATACTTGACTTGTTGGCATGTAGTACAGTTTTTAAGAAAATCAACCACTATCTTCTTCATTCCATGCCAACGAAATTGAGAAACCAGTTTCTTATATGTCTTCGTGATACCAAAGGGCCCTGCCATGGATGTAGAATGAAATTTAGTTAACAACTTTAATATCAACATCGATTGAGGCACTAAAAAGATTTATTCTTACGAAAAAGTATTCCATTCTTCCATTCAATCTTCTGCTGATATGAAATATCCATTTGCAATCTAGTAATATTTTCTTAGAAAGCTGGTGACTGCTGATATTCTTTTTGTAATTCTTTTACAAAGTCAAACTAAGGAATTGAAAGTGAAAACATGAGTGCATCCTCATGTAGTCTGGACAAAGCATCAGTTACCACATTATTTGCTCCTTGTTTATACACCACAATATAATAGTACCCCAGTAGTGATGCAGAGAAGGAAAAAGATTATTATTTTAGGAAGATTGCAATTTCTTTTTTCTACATTTTTAGAATTAATGCTATTTTAATAGCAACAATATTTTTTTTAATAGGATTAATGTTAATATAATAGGCGCATAAATTTTTTTAATGGGATTAATGGCATTCTATTTATATCAAGTCATTTAATTAGATTCCATTTCAATCCTATAAATAGACTAGACTCGCAAATGTTGAGATATAGATTTATGATGGAATAAAAAAATATTGTATTGTCTCTCTCACCTCTTCTGGTACTCTATAGTATCAACAGGTTGATGGAAGATTACCTTCTGGTATTCGTGCGCGAATTAATAGGTTGTAATATTTACCCCTTTTCCAACTTATTGAGTTTTTGAATTTTGATGCCTATTTGTTTGGGTATTCTCAGAATCAATAGACATGTAGAAGATCACTTTCCAAGTATTCGCAGAATCAATGGATTGTGATATTTATCTCTCTTTTCTTCTGTTGCATTAAGTAGCTTTGTAATATACTTCTGTTGATCGGGTGTTTGAATCACTTATGTAAGTAATTCTTTAAGACTCTAATGATAAGTCTTGATGATGAATCTAGCATCCAACAAAGAATGTCTCCATCTACAAAAAGCCTCCACAATAGCATATAATTCCCTCACATATGTCGAAGCTTTAATCAAATGCTTTGGAAGTTTTTTACTAAAGTATGCTATTGGATGATTTAATTGGAGCAAAATTGCCCCTATACCTGATCTTAAAGCATCACACTCAATTACAAACTCTTGTTTAAATAAGGTAAAGCTAAGACTCGAGTAGTGCTTAAAGCTATTTTAAGCTTTTCAAAAGCACCATAAGGTATGCCATTCCAGTGAAACTAATCTTTCTTCAACATGTTTGTCAATGGTGCAGCTATGGATGCATAGCCCTTCACAAATCTTCTATTCTTCAATGGCTTTGATTTTAGCCAAATCAGGATGAACTTCATTATGTGGTACCACATGACCTAGGTATTCAATCTTATCTTTAGCAAATAAACACTTATTTTGTTTCAAAAAGAAATTATTATCTTGTAATGTCTAAATAATAATAGTTAGATGCTCGACATGGTGTTGAAGTGATAGACTATAGACTAAAATGTCATAAAAAAAAGACAATAGCAAATTTACTCTAATATTTTTGAAAAATAGTGTTCACGATAGCTTGAAAGGTGGAAAGGGAATTACTTAACCCAAAAGGAAAAACTAAGAATTCGTAGTGCCCTTTGTGAGTCCTATATGTTTTTTTTTTCACATTATTTGGTTCCATCTTAATTTGATCGTAACTAGATTTAATTTGGAAAATAAAGCAGTTCCTTTTAATTCATCTAGTAACTCATCTACTATCAAAATTGGAAAGCTATATCTAATGGTTATCTAATTTAGAGCACAAAAATCAATGTAAATTGCCATAACCTATCCTTTTTCTTAACAATAATACTGGTGAAGAAAATGGGCTTGTGCTCCTTTGAATTATCCCTTGAAACAGCATATTCTAGACCTGCTTGTCAATCTCTATTTTTCTGGAAATGTGGATATCGATGTGGCCTTACATTTACTATTGGTGTATTGGGATACAAATGCATTTGATGCTGCACATCAAGTAATGGTGGCAATGATGTTGGAGCCTCAAATACTTTCTAGAATATACCTAATAGTGTCATAATGGCATCATTGCTGGTGGATTCCTCCACTGATTGATCTTCTCTTTGCTAAGCCACAAGATGAAAAAACTGAGTAATAGAATCAGTATAGTCTAATCTCCTTAATCAATGATGCAAGATTTATTGCATCTGTTCATTTGCATTCCCTACCAATGTAACTAATTGATCATTGAAACTAAATTCCATGATTAGCTTGGAATATCAACTATAATAGGGCCCAACTTATTAAGCCATTGTACTCCTAACACTAGTTTAGCCCCTTGAATAGGAGGAAAATAGAAATCCTCTAAAAAGTCCCATTCTTGAATAAAAAGTGGAGCTTGTTGAAATGAATTATATCAAATATGATTTTGATGAGTGTAAAAGTTATGATAGATATTATAAAGAAACATCAAAAATAGAAAATCTACTCCATGTGTTTTTAAGTGCTCCAGGATCACATCAGCAAGCAGGTGCATGTGAGACCGGCGAGTCGGTTTAGTGTTTTCAAGCATCAAGCTCAAAATTTGAGACATAACATAAGATGCGAAGAAAAACATGGTAAGAAGTGACATGTTGGTCCAATGATCCCTAGAGGTTAAAATTGTCGAGGCATAAAATTAAGACACGATAAGGGAGCAATAAAGGAATTTTGAGGCACGACACTTCAAGACCATAGACCGAGGAGCCAGTGATGCTAAAATTCGACCATAGCGCATTTATTATAGCCATCTGATAGATGTTATCTCCAATGGATATTTAATTTTTTGAAAGATATAGATACTCTTTGGCTTGGGGATTCAGACAACTTTTTGACATTCATTAGAGCTTTCATTTGCAAACCAACAAACTAGTTTTCCTTTTTATTATTTCTATTGTCTTGTTCATAAATTTGTAAATCTTGAGTAAGAGACAGAAAATCATTCTAGTGCTTTGTACCTCTATTTGTAAATCTTTAGCAGAACATCTAGTGAAGTGAAGGAAATATTCCATTTCCTAAAGTGGAGTCAATTATGTAATTGCTTGTCTTGAGCTTTGCTTTATGGTGCTTAATAAAAGTGGGTGTGAAGTCCTCATTGGAGCTGCTTGTGGACTGTGGAGAGTAGGAAGCGGCCAAACTCCATGTTAAATCTTAGCTAATCTTCTCTATCCCTATCTTTTTATATTTCATATCATTGTCTAGTTTGTTATTATTACCACTTCATCTATTTCCTTGCATGAAAATCATTTTTCTATAGTTATTAACTAAAATACTCAATTCACCCCTCCCTCCCTCCCGAAGTGTGTTTTCAATTGGTATCAAAGCCTATCTCTATCTTTTATACGCTTAACCATGAAATAGAGTGAAGATCATGGTTGCAAATACACTAGGATTTCTGGAAGGTAAAGCGATAAATAGACCTCTGCTTCTATGTCGAGGTAATTAACCCTACTAGAAGTGTAGAATGAAATTTTTTTAAAAAGGCCAAAATAGATTAATATGGAACATTATTGAAAATGAGCCTTTTAAAATTAAAGGAAAATTAGAAGCTAATTTTATAGAAGATGATTGGAAAAAGCTTCAATTAAACGAAATTACAATGAATATTTTATATTGCGGATTAAATGAAAGTGATTTTTTAGGATGAGCTAGAAAAGACTTATGAGGGAATATCTAGAGTTGGAGACACCAAAATAAGTCTTTTATGTGGTGAATTTGAAAACTTTAAAATGCTCCCTAATGAAACTATTGATGAGATGCACAATAGATTTATTAACGTAATGAATCCTCTAAGTGTTCTTAGGAAGAACTTTACTAATATAGAAATTAACTCTAAACTTCAGGTCAATTCCAAAAGATTAGGAAGCTAAGATGACAGTAATAGAGGAAGCTTCAAACCTCAATGCCTTAAGTAAATGAGAACTTCTCGGTGCGCTTAAAACCCATGAGCTTATCAAGAAACAAGGTAAGGAGAGCAACAAGAAAGCTATTGCTCTAAAAGCCACAAGCTAACAATCAAGTGATGAGGAAGATGAAGATTAAAATGAAGATCTTATCTTGATGGCTAAAAAAGTTTAAGAAATTTATGAGGAAAAAATCAAAGAAAATGGAGATTGATAGTAGCTTATCCAAACACAAGAAGACGGATGTGATTACATGCTTTAATTTCCAAAAGCTAGGGCATATTCGACCGTATTGCCTGCTACTTAAAAAGAGATTAAAGAAGGAGGAGAAAAGAGCTTATGTGGCAACATGGAGTGAAGAGGACTCATCAGATTCAGATGATGAGAATGTATACTTCATGGCTTTGGACAATGAGGTAACTTCTCCTTGTTTTCCCTCATATTCTAAGTTGCATGATGTGTATGAAAAAGTGTGTTGTAAAGTAATGAAAGCTAAGAAAAAGAATAGCATGTTGAAAACTTTAATGACTGAACAACTAGAGAATTTTCAGACTGAGCATGAAAAAGTTAAATAAGAAAATGAAATGCTAAAAAATGAAATTAACAACCTGAAAATAGAAAATGAAAAGTTAAATATTAAGTGTAAAAGTTTGAAAAGCAACAACAATGAATTAAAAGAAGTAAATTAAAAATTAAAAGTTGAAAATGATCTACTAGATATTGAAATAAAAACCATAAAGAATAACAATGTTGCATGTGCCAATCACTATGATAATGAAATCATCAAAGAGCTGGAATATTTGAAAAATGAAAATAAAATGTTAAAAATCAGCCTGGATGACTCAAAGGCATAATAGCCAAGTTCACAAATGGAAATATAAATTTGAACACACTTTTTGGAAGCTAAAGGTGTGATTCAAACAGATTTGGAATTGGCTATAGTGGACAAAGTTATTACAAGTCCCTTAAAAGAAAATTTGTTAAAGCTACATATAGGACATGTAATTATTGTGGCAAAAAAGGTCGTATTGCACACAATTGTGCAATAAAAAGGTTTGTAAATTTGAATCATAAAAGCTTGTTCGTTTGGGTTCCTAAAAGAGAATTTTTTGTTCCTCCTAACAGAAAAAGGACCCAAATTAAAATAGGTACCAAAGATGTAATAATTTATTTTACAGGAATCCTCAAGTGGCAGCAACAAATGGTGCTTGGACAGTAGTAGTTCGAGGCACATGATAGGAGACGTGTCCAAGTTTACAACATTTGACTTGAAGGATCATGAGAGTATTACCTTTAAGGATAACAAAAAATATACAGTCTTAGGTGAAGGTAACATCCTCATTAACCAAGATTTATATATTAAAAATGTTTTGCTTGTAGATAAATTAGAACATAGTTTGTTGATATTAGCCAATTGTACGATAATGGTTTTAGAGTAACATTTTTTGCTAAAGTGTTCTATTGAAAGAATTGACCATAACCAAGCATGTTTTGAAGGATATAGATAAGGAAATATTTACAAAATGAATTTAGACGACTTTAAGTCTCTAAATGAAACTTGTCCATATTCTAAAAATGACAATAGTTGGCTATGGCATAGAAAACTAGGATATGCTAGCATCATTTCAAAACTTTTTAAAAAGGATATTGTCAAAGGTTTACCAAAGTTAAAATTTCAAAAGGACAAGATCTACCATGCATATAAAAAAGAAAAGCAAACTAAGACCTCTTCTAAGTCTAAGGATGCTATCTCCACATCTGGGCCATTAGAACTATTGCATATGGATTTATTTAGTCCTATCCAAACCTTAAGTTTGGGAGGAAAGAAATACACTTTAGTTATTGTTGATGATTTTACTAGATACACATGGACTTTCTTCCTTGCATCTAGAGACGAAACCAATCATGTCTTTTTTAGATATTGCAAGAAAGTCTAAAATGAAAAAGTTCTTAATATTGTTACAATTCGAAGTGATCATGGGAGAGAATTTAAAATCATGAAAATGGAAATTTTCTGTAATACTTTTGGTATCGAACAAACTTTTTTAGCTCCTGAAACCCTACAACAAAATGGTATAGCCGAAAGAAAAAAATATAACCTTGATTGAAATGGCTAAAACCATGTTGTATTAAAATAAATTGCCAAAATATTTTTGGGCTAAAGCTGTTAATACAACATGCTATATTTCAAACCGAATTTTCATAAGACCAATTTTAAAGAAAACCCCCTATGATCTTTGTAAAGGCAAATGGCTTAACATATCATATTTCCATCCTTTTGGCACCAAGTGTTACATTTTAAACAATGGGAAAGAACAATTGGCTAAATTCGACCTAAAAGTCATGATGGAATTTTCTTAGGATATTCTTCAACAAGTAAAGCTTATAGAGTTTTTAACAAAAGAACTTTAGTTGTTGAAGAATCTATTCAGGTTGCATTTGATGATTCTTTGAATGACGTATGCTCATATGATGATGCTGATACTGTATGTGCTGACTTAAATTGAATTTCTCTTGGAAATAGTAACAAAGAAAATAATGAACAAAATTAGATGATGTGCATGAACCTGTTAATGATGATTTACCTAAAGAATGGAAATTTGCAAAAGCTCATCTAAAAGATCTAATATTTGGTGAACCTTTAAGTCGTGTGCAAATAAGATCTTCTTTAAGAAATTTAAGTAATCTTGTTTTTCTATCTCAATTTAAACTCAAAAATGTTGATGAAGCCTTAAAAGATGAATTTTGGATAAATGTTATGCAAGATGAATTAAACCAGTTCACAAGAAATGATGTATGGTTTTTGGTTCCTAAACCTGATAATAGAACTGTCATAGGAACCAAATGGGTGTTTAGAAACAAGCTTAGTGAACCTGGTTTAATAATAAGAAATAAGGCTAGATTGGTTGTTAAACGTTATAATCAAGAAGAAGGAATTGATTTTGATGAGTCCTTTGCCTCAGTTGCTAAACTAGAATCTATAAGAATGCTTTTGACATTTTCTACTTTTAAGAATTTTACATTTTTTTTTCAAATGGATGTCAAAAGTGCCTTCTTAAATAGTTTTATAAAGGAAGAAGTCTATATAGAGTAACTACCATGTTTTGAAAATAATGAATTTCTCAATCATGTTTTTAAATTGAATAAAGCTCTTTATGGACAAAAACAAGCTCTTAGAGCTTGATATGAAAGACTTAGTAGCTGATAAGTCATTTTCACTCTATATTTTTCATAGGGTTTTGAGCTTAATTTGTTAATAATTTCTGATAAAATCCTGCAAAAATTATGTTTTTGATAAAAAAAAATGTTGTTTTGAAGCTCCTAGAATCAAATAAAGAGTAGTCAAGTGTTTTAATTCAAATTTGGAGCGAAAATAACAAATAAAGTCAAGAATGTAGAAGTCGAGCCCTATAAAGACTCAGTCGAGGCCAAACAGGGAAAGAAGATAACTAAAATTGGTCTATCGAGCCTTAACTGCGAGCCTTCAACATGATCCTTGACTTTAGTCGAAGTGATTGAGCATCATTCTGAAAGAAAATGCATTGTCAAGCCTCAAAGTCGAGCTTAAAAACTCGACCTTCGACGATTGTGTTGACAGACCAGTTCTTCATTAGAATTACCTCGAGCCTCAACAATTTGACTCTTGGCTCTCTTAATTTTATCCTCGATAGAGCAATGGAGAAAAATGCATAGTTTACTTAGGAATTTTCTGAAGTCGAGCCTGATCTTGCTGGATATGAGCCTCAACCAACAGAGCACATGACCTTTGATGAGTGTTTCCACAACTCATTTGCGTGCATGAAAAGTTATCAAATTATGTTAGAAAGGATCTGTTGAATCTGCCACGTGTTAAATACAGATGGCCATGCTTTCTATACTTAGTAGTCTATAAATAAACGTGCAAGCGTGTATTGTAAAGTATGTACCGATAATGTAAAATAGTATTAACGTAGAGTAGATTTTTGAAGGATTTTTAGGTAAAAGAATTTCCATTTCTTTTTACTTGAAAATTTCTTTTGTTTTCTGGGTGAAATCAATTTAACCTAATGTTTATAATTTCTATGAATTTCTGAGCAATTAATTGATTAATCTTTCGAATTTTTTTTATTTCTTCTAATTTGTGCTTATTTTGATAAATCCATGGAGAAATAAACTCCTACAGCTTAGGGTTTACAAATCCAATGCCGATTTAGTTTGATTTTAAATGCGCTTTCAAGTAAATTTGATTGGGTGTTTCTAATTACTAACTTGAATCCAACTTGTGGTTTTTAAAGGAATGGTAAATATTTTTAGATCCATGATTGATTTCAATTGAATAGTTCAAGAGATCATTCAATTGAATAGATCTATGGTTGCTAATGAAGTCGATCCTAACTACCTCTTGCCAAGGAATGGGTGAAGACTTTTTGTCGCTTGTCTTAAAAAGTCATTAAGTAGTCTTTTCAAAACAATGGATTCCTATTCTTTATACAGGTCCAATTGAAACTTCAGATTACTGGTTTTAGCTAGATCTAGAACTACTAACTTCGAGAGAAGCTTTAGTTTAAATTAGAGAATTCGACGATATAAACACACCATTTCAAACAGCTTTTAATAAGTTATTGTTCTTAAGAAATCATTCTGATAAGGAATTGGTGAAGTAACCTTGAGCTACTATTTCATAGAAGTTATAGGCTTATTTTTCATTTTGCCCATTAAACATTTATGAATATTTCTAACTTATTATAGTTTATTTTTCTTTATGATTTTCTAAAATCTTTCTTTGGCTAGACAATTAGTGAGATTGAGAGCATATTAGCTATCTATCATTCCTTTGGGACCAACCTAAATCATTATCTATGCTACATTTGATGGGTGCGCTTGCCCTGTGAGACCGTAGTTATTGGTTTAAAAGACATTTATAAATTTGAAAAACTCGGTCAATGATCAGTGAAAATTGAACTTTGAATTTCACAAATCACATTAAAACACTTCACACAAACCAATAGCTTCCCGTTAAATAATGGATTTTCAAAAGGAAAAGTTGATACAACTTTATTTATTAAGAATCACAAGTTCGATACATTGATTGTACAAATCTATATAGATGACATCGAGTATGGAGCTACAAGTACAAGTCTTATAAAAGAATTTGTTGAGTCCATAAAAAATGAATTTGAAATTGGTATGATAGGGGAACTCAATTACTTTCTCGGTCTTCAAATTAAACAATCTAAAAATGGAACTTTTATCAATAAATCAAAATATACAAGAGATTAGTTGAAAAGATTCAAAACGGATAATTGCAAATCAAAACCAAAACCTATGAGTTCACATAAAACTTGATAAGGATGAAAATGGCCAAAATGTATGTGAAAAACTTTATAAAGGCATGATAGGTAGTTTGTTATATTTAACAGCTTTTAGACCTAACATCATGTTCTTGGTATGTGTATGTGTACGATTTCAATTTTGCCTAAAAGAATCCAACTTGAGTGCGGTAAAACGCATTTTCAAGTATCTTGTAGGTATAATTGAAATTGGCTTAAGGTATCCCAAGTTTACCTTTTTTGATCTAATTAGATACTCTGATTCTGACTTTATTAGATGCAAAGTAAATAGAAAAAGCACAAGTGGCACATGTCATTTTCTTGGAAATTCTTTAATATCTTGGTACTTAAAGAAACAGAAGTCGGTTGCACTTTCAATTGCTGAAGATGAATATATAGTAGCTGGTAGTTGTTGTGCACAAATTTTATGGATGAAACAAACTTTGCTTGATAATGGTTTAAATTTTGAAAATGTTTAAATTCTTTTTGATAATACAAGTGCTATAAATTTGACTAAAAATCCGATCAAACACTCATGGACAAAGCATATTGAGGTTAGACGTCATTTCATTTGAGATAATGTTCTAAACAAAGATACCAACTTGGAATTTATTGATATGAACAATCACATCATTGATATTTTTACAAAACCCTTGAGTGAAGATTACTTTTGTACTTTAAGAAGAGAATTGGAAATGATCAAGTAAGATGAGTGCTAAATATTATCGAACCAAGTTAATCTAGAATATGTTCTTAAGTTTAATAACCTGGTAAATATAATACATGTCAAAATATCTGATCTAGGCTTGATTTAATTTGTTTCTTTGATGATCTGCTTTACAATCTTATCTGTCTAAGAAATCTGTTTTTATCAACTGCTACATGTTTAACATAGAACGGCTTACCGGTTTATCTTACACAGGTTTGCTGATATGACTATCAAGCTTTCGACAAAAGGATGTTTTGATCAAGATATTACACTGGCTTGTTGGTAAATCTAGAACTAACTCTCTAGTCATTGCTCGAGGGGTCCATCGAGGGCAAGACCTAACCATCAATCCTTGCTTTTTGATTTTATAGCCGGTAGTTCATTTACTAGCTCACCGGCTGTTCTCTTTCTGCATGCATATATATATATCCTTCTCTTTCTCTCTTCTGTCATTCTCTCCCCTCTCTTCTCTCTGTCATACTTTTCTCTCTCTCTCTCTCTCTCTCTTTCTCTCTAAAAATTTCTCTCCCCACCATCTCTCTCTCTCTGTAAGCCTTAGAAAATTTCAGTAAATAATTCTAAAATAAACATCGAAAATAAACTCTAAAAATGACTCCAAATTAAAACCAAACTTCAACTAGTCCTAAATCACGAACGAATCTAGAAATTTCTTAATCTTGAGAAAATGAGATTCTTTAAAAAAATAAAATAAAATAAGAACTCAACAGTCTTCAAATTCAAAACCACTACGTACGAAAAATTCCATACTTAACTCTGAATCGTAAAATCGGGTAATATAGAACCCAAAAAACAAATTTTTAAAAAGTAAATAACGATAAACCTTCGGAAATAAAACTCAATTCAAGAATTCCGAAAACGTTGAGAGATATTAAATACTTACAAAAATAAAATTTAAAATAAATTTCTCAAATTAAATATATTATATAAACATAAAACATCAGTTTCCAAATTGGCAAAGATCTAAATCGGAAAATCACTTGGGAACCCTAAGTGGAATATAGTAGTTTTAGTCCGGCAATCTCACATTCTTAGTCTTAGAGGCCGAGGTATGATTTAAGTGTGTAGAGTAGCTCGTGGTAATATAAGGTCGCTTAAAAATATCAGATTGGTAAATTTTTTACCTATTTTGAACCCCTTTGGATACAGACTTTGAAAAGCATGTCTCGAGGCTGGAGATATAAAAAATATACCATTAATACCCTTAGACTCGTATTTTCATAAGGATTTCAAAAATATCAGTTTTATAATTTTTCGATAACTAGAAATATCTGATTTTGTAATTATATTCGTATTTCATTACTACCGGTAATTAACTAGTCTTTTACAATATTTACTACTATTCATTACACAATTTTACTACTCTTGTAAAACCTTATATTTTTAGATAAATATTTTATATATCATAGAAAATTCCGTTTTTCCAAAATTTAGTTCCTTTTGGGTTTTTATGGGATCAGATTCTGTTTAAAACCCCATACTAAAAATAAAATAAATTAATTTAATAATAGGAAAATATTTGAAAAATATTGTTATTTTCATAAAACAACTTTTTAGAATTTTTCGGATTACAAAAATATTATTTATAGCTCATATTCGCGTATTTTGATCATATCGGTAACTTATTTGATAATTCATTAAAATAAATAAATAAATTATCTTATTTTAATTATGAAAAATCTGCTACAAATATTTGGAATGAATTTTCTATTTTTTTATTTTTATTTTATTTTATTAAGAAAGTACTCTTACAACCCATACCTTTAAGTACACATTTCACACATCACTTCTTTTTCACTTCAATCTTTCTACACTTCATTATCACTTCATGGCAAAAAATTTGACTCCTTTTGGCTACCTTTTGTCATTTAAAATACTCCAAATTGATTAAAATAAATCTTTTTCAACTCTTCTTTAAGAAGCAACACGTACACATTAATTACACATTACATTTTTAAGTCAAAAGCCAACTAAATTCTCTCTCTCTCCCCTCCCAAAATTCACGCCTGCTATTATAATGTATAGGTTGCCATTTTATTTTATTTTTACTTCATTTAATGTGTCTTTAACTCATTCTATCTCTCTCTCTCTTATTTACACCTTCATACCTTTACCATTCCTTACCTTTTTCTCTCTATTTTTCATCTCTTTCTTTCTTCATTTTGGTGTTGTTCTTGCAAGAACACTTGCTACCTCTACTCAATAAATGAGCTCCCACACATATTTCTTCAAGATCCTTTGATAAAACTCTTGTCCAAAGCTTCCATAGTTGATGTAGGTAAAGTATAGTGAGATTTTTATGCATCAAATGACATTTCATAAGCTTAAAAGCTAAGGATGATGATGCCAAAATGAAACACTCCTCTTATCTATGATTATTCTCTTGTATTATTATTATTTTCTTGCTAAAAGTAGTTATATTTTGTAGATCTAACTTTTTTTTGTAGCTTTGATTTTGTTTATGTTTTAGATCTTGTTATTTGAATTATTTTACTATTATTTTGTTTTATTTTCAAGTTATGTTGTTATTGCTAATGATTTGTGCATATATTCATCATTCACATAACCACCATAGTATTCATACATTTATAACTAGTATAGTAAACTAGATCTAGTTGTTTTAAGTTCATACATGCATTAGACTTTTGTTTTATGTTCTTAAATAACTTGTAATAGCTTGATGGTAATAGGAAAGTATCAGAAGACTCAAGATCTATATTAGTTTCAATAAAAATCATTTCTGAAAATTCGGATAAAAAGGGAACCATATTTAGAAAAGCTATTTTTCAACTTCAAAATGTGTATTTTTTATTTAAAATGAAGGGCTTAGGGAATAGATATCATAAATTAATGATCTTGATGAGTAAAGTTTAGATCTATGAGTTTATAGTTTACTACCATGGATTTCTTTTATATTTATATTCATATTAAGTGTAGATCTTCGTTTTGAACTTAAACAAAAATGGTGAAATTCGTATCTAGGCAAGACCCATTTTTAAAAACCACTTTTTAAGGGTCAAAATGAAAATTTTACTTGAGATAATGAAGGCTTAATGTATATATATCATCAAGACTTCATTTTATATGGTTCAAAGATGATTTTCAAAGATGATTTTTCATAACAAAACTCTATTGTCAGATTTAGGCCAAGGTATAGTTTAAAAACATGTTTTCTAACTCAAAAATGAAGTTTTTTTTTTTTTCAAGAAATGGAAAGCTCTTAAGATAGGATATGTAAAGGATGATTTTTCATAAGTTTAGATAGATTTTATCAAAAGATATGTCCAAAAATAAATTTTATAAATTCGGATCTTAACCAAGACCAATTTTGAAAACCCATTTTTCAACACCAAAATGAAGGATTTGTTTAAAAAATGAGAGGCTTATAGAATAGGTATCAATAGGACTGTTTTTGATAAGTAAATGGTAGATCTACTAATAGAGATTCTCAAAATAGGAAGAGATTACAAAATATAAAATTTGAGTTTTATCTTAACTTTGTGAAATTCGGATGGTTTCAAGACCATGCCTTAAAAGCCCTTTTATCAACTCCAAAACATGTGTTTTATTTGAAAAATGAAGAGTATAGGTAATAGATATCATCAAGTAATGATTTTTATAAGTTGAGATGGGATTTGATAAGAAAAATATGTAGAACAAGGAGTAGAAATAAAGTAGAAAAACTTGAGTTATTTGTCATTTTAAGAAATTCGTAATAATGGAATAATGGCATGAAAACACTTACTTTCCAAACTCGAAATAGAAGTTTTATTAAAGAAATGAAGTCCTTAGTGGCTAGGTATGGTTGAGCCTTAATTTTCTAAGTATCAAATGATTTTTTAACTAAAGGAATCACCACAAAAACAATTTTTACAAAATTCGGATTTTGGGATAAACCATATTTAAAAACATGTTTACAAAGTGTAAAATGAAAATTTTTATTGAAAAATAAAGGCCGCAAGGAATATACATAATGAGAACTTAATTTTAACAAGAATAAACAAATTTTGTCAAGGAATTTTTGTAAAAACAAGTGGGGATTGTCAAGAATACAAGACTAGCCGTTCTAAGTTGATTTTTCATAAAGTCTTACAAGGAAAAAGTTTTCTAAAAATTTATTTTATTAAATATCATCAAGAACATGTATATATATATATATACATATCTCATGACATATCATTTATAATAGTAGCTTGTTCATATTACATGTATACTTGCTTTGGATAATAGAAACTTCATGAACTTTCACAAAATCAATTTTTTAAATTGTTTTCGCTATTGATCTGAACTGATCAGATCTTTTCGAAGCTTCAAAGTTTTCAAAACTTAAATATGATATTAGAATTAGATAGATCTTTTGAAGTAGATAAAAATCGGTATATAATTTGCTAAATTCCAAGTTAAAACGACTAAGTTATGGCCGTTTTAAGTTAGAATTCCCGCGTAGGACGAGAATTACGAATTTACTAGTTTTGTTAAATAGTTTGGATTAGTTAAGTGATGAAATACTTATTAGGGTATTTATTCCTTTTTAGTGACCCCGAAATCGACGATTTTCTACCACCGGATTACTTTTACTAAGAGACTAGTGATCCAATGGCCGAGTGAGTTTTCTTTTATTTTGTTACATTGTTTGTGCTTGTAGCTAGTTGCATTAGAATTATAGGAATAAGATAAAAACTGGTATGAATAGGGATGGGATAGATGATGAGACTTTGATGTGTGCATGCCCAAGAATACTAAATCATATCGAAACCATGATTTGATTAGATAATTGCACTGTTCATATTATTTCTGTTTATGTGTATGATATTGGTTGGTTACTTTAAAGAATGTATGAATAATTTGACCTAAGCAAAAATTAAATTGGTCGTGCATCGCATTGGCCATGTTGCATTTGGTAGCGTGCTACTCCTACGCAGGTCGATCGGTATGGTCCGAGGACTTATTTGGATAATGAGACCCGGTATCAGAGCTTATTCATAGGGAACTAAGATGCCCTGGGGATGCATTCCATGTGTGAGCCTAGTCGAGTCGAGTGCTATGAGCCTGGGGGGCTTCGAGGACTAGCAGTGGTCGTGTAGACTTTCAATACCATCCCTAACCTAAGATACGGAAGGCGTAAATCCGTTCTGTGTATGGGTTCGGGATACCCATACATAATTGTCTGCTCATGTGTTTATTCATGCATAGCATATGGATGATTTATAACTTGCTTGTTATGGTACGAAATTGAGGGAACTCTCACTAAGCTAGTGTAGCTTATACCCCAATAGATGTTTGATTAAACAGGTTAACTCAAGAATGCTACCTGAGGACCGAGATGGTTGGAGTCGAATATGACTTCAGGATTCCGGCAGGAAGTAAGAATACTTGAAGATATTAGCTAAGTTTTGTGAATTGCTTTGTAATAGTTTTATATAATGAAATCTTTTGATGAATTGTATTTGGAGTATAGTGAATTGTATTTCCTTTACATTGTTACTCAAGTTGTATCAATATAAAATGTATCACTCTGATGTGTCTCCTCCATGTGTTAGACGCCTTGTACATATGTGTTAGACACCTTGTACATAGTATGGAAGCCTTCGCGTGACTAAGACGGTCATTCCTAAGCTTTAATATTGTGTACGACAGACTGCCATGTTTAGGGTACCCTTTGGGGCGTGACAATTTAATTAGTATCAGAGCGACAAGGTTTTAGGAATTAGGTAAAATGATTTTAGGAGAATAGAATGTTAAGATACGATCTTAGGAACAGATGGGTAAGTGTTAGATAACCCTTAAGTAAAGAAGAAACTAGATTTAACTTTATGACCTTTAAGGTATGACTATCGATTATTAATGATTTGAATTCTATCTTGAAGACTTCCAGAGAGCATAGAAACCGACATATAGGGAAGGAAGATTGAAAATATTTGAGGGGACGATTGAATCTATTCTGGCAACTGCAAAATACAGGAATAAGTGACCTTACCCGGTTCTTGTTTCAAGCCAATAGGAGAAATGGTAGATTATCCCTTTGACCTATAAGACCACTAGGTGGGAAGGATTGATTGCGTGCTTTCACCGTTTTTCTAAATAAACGAATTTAAAGAAAATAAAAAGTTATAACTCTTTTTCTAAACCATAAGCAACTAGTGTGTAGTATAATTAGGCTAATGTGACAGTTTCGTCTTGTTTCTAGGAGACTACCTGAGGAGAACATGCAACAGTATACTAACCTTCTCGAAGAACAACAAGTGAGAGACACTCTACCACCACAAGATCCAATGCATCAAGTAATAGACCTTCTAGGATGTTTGGTGGATGCACAAAAACTCCTCCTACAACAAGTGCTTATTAGGAATGTACCAGTTCAGATGGAAGGAACCCACCAAGTGACAATGCAAGGAATTGAGACTCCTTCTTCTATGACTAGTTTAGACTCCAAAGTTAGGAGGCCTAAGACAACTAGCCTATTTGTTAAGAATGAACCTTTTAAGAGGCGTCAGATCCATTGCTGGAAGTGCAAGAAAGGTCATTATCTAAAATAGTGTCCATAGTTAAAGCACAAGTGTTACCTCTGTGGGGATCCCCAGCATAAGATTATGGACTGTCCAAGAAAGAAAACCCTAAAGTGCTTCATCTGTAAACAGCCGGGACATCGAGCGAGTAGATGCCCCCAAAAGAATTAACAAGTGGATAGTTGCCCTTGTTTGGAAGAAGTCAGTCTCCTAGAAATAGCAATAGATCTCGTGTTGGGGTTAGGAGCAAATAACTTTTTCAGTAAAAAGAACAAAGATGTTTTGAAAATATAAACCGATGTTGTGGTTTATTATCTAGTTCATGAATTGACTCCAATGTATGTTTTGCATCCTTTCTTTGAACTTTTGGAAAAGAAGACTTACATCTTCTCTTGATTTCATGTATTTCGTTTTGAATATTATGAAGTTTTTCTTATTGATTTTGATTTCAGTAGAATTTCAATATTTCTTATATATGTTTTGTTTCCGCATTTCTGTGTTCTATATTTCCGATAAGTTTCTTGAAGTCTCTTTGAACGCCTAAAAGGTGATAAAAGATTTAGAATTTTCACCCGAGCTTAATAAAATTGTAGGAGACATACCCAACCACAACAAGAACCCATCACGACTCCTTTAAGATCCGAGAATCGAGCGATACTTGAACCACCTAACCAAGGGGGAGATGCTTCAATCAAGATTGAACGGCTTACTAATCAGATAAGAAATTACATGCAACAGACTTAAGCCAGTTCAACATCTATACCTGTAAGACATGTGCAAGAAACGACGCAATACAAGCCACCATCGCCTCCATTCCACCAAAGCCTCTTACCATGCTTCATAAAGTGTAACTAGTATTTCAACAGAGCTTTTGGAAAACTAGATGAGGCAGAGGATTGGTTAGCACACATTGAGAGGTCCTTTAATGCTTTTGAGGTACCACACCACTTGAGAGTCAATTATGGGACCTATATGCTCCGCCTGCATGCCCGAGTATGGTGGGAATCTAAGAAAAGAGAGTTGATGCCTCTAGTTACATGGGAGATATTTAAATATGAGTTATTGGATAAATATTTCCCTAGGAGCTTAAGAGTCCAGTACAGTGCAGATATGCTCAATATCTCACAAGGAGATTGTAGTGTGGAACAGTATGAAACCAAGTTCAGTAGATTGTTGCAATACACTCTAGAATCATATAAACAAAGTGAGGAACTTAAAAGACAAGTGTTTCTGAATGGTTTAAAAGAAGATCTTCGGATTCAATCAGAGGAATTTGATATCAAGAGTTATCAAGGATTGCTAGAAAGAGCACGGATAGTAGAAAATGCCTAAAGGAGGAGGCAAGAAAGAAATAATAAGGAAATAGAGTTTTGTGTCCAAAAGTTGGAATACTTCACTTGGATGATGACCCAAGCTGGGAAGAAGATACAATATTGGATAAGATACATTGTTGGAAATGTAAGAGTAAGCATTACCCTATATAGTGTCCACAACTTCAATTCAAGTGTTACATCTGTGGGGACCCTGGTCACAAAATTGAGAAGTGTCTCAAAAAGACGACCACCGCATGCTTTCTTTGCACAAAAACGGGACATTCAGCTAAAACATGCCTTGAACGGGATAACCCGCATGTTACTTCACTAGATCTACCAAGGACAAAGAGGAAGAGATATAATAGGAATAAAAGCAACAAAGGAAAAAGGAATCGAAGTTCTTCAGGAACATCTTCATCTGGAAATCTTGTCTATAACCCTCACCCATATTTAGTGTATGGAGAAGCTAGTGATAAGGAATTGGAGTCCATTGCCATGGAAGGAAATGAGGATCAAAGATGCAACTCGATACCAGGTTAGCGTTATACCCTTAGACTACCGCATATTCTTGCCTACCAATAAAATCAAGGAGATAGGTTGTTGGAAATACCCTTGGATTAAATAGCTAGACTAAGAATAGGAAAGCTCGAGACCATTAAAAGCTAGTACGAGCTAATGATGGAAACTAAAACAAAACTCGATTAATTTAACAAATTCCAAGACACCCTTCATACAACTTCTTGTAAATGAAGAACCTCGAAAGATCGAAAATCTATGATGACCGTTACATAAAAAATTTAAAACTTTAGAAATCAAATCTCAATTACTAAACTCCATAAGATCTTCATAAGTAATAATTGTACAATAAAGCAATGAGATCTCACTATCTCTCTCTTGCTTCTTGTTTTTTTTGCCTACAACATGCCACCAAGAGCAGCATGGGGTCATGCCCTACAAAATTATCAAAGAATAACCTTTCTAAGGATAAGCTTTACTTAGGAAATAAAAATAATAAATAACTTATAAGATCATTGATATTATTTATTTAAAGTTGATCTAACTTTAGAAAAACTTTAGAACACATTACCATGAAATATTTAGAAAAACTATATTTTTCAACAACTAAGAATAAAGTTGTAGGAATCTTAACAAGACTAAAATTACTTTTTGAAAATTTAATTATTCTCAATATTAAGACATGGAGGAAATACTCACTTATAATAATTTAAGAAATTTTTCTAACAAAACTAAAATGGAAATTTTCAAGTCTTAGCATTTTCTCACTTTTAAGACACATTGTTTTACAAAAATCATTGTTAAGACAATACCACTAAATTCATGCATATAATTTGAGTCTATATATATATTCAAAGGATTTTTCAACCAAACAAATATCTATATTTTTGGTACAAAGATTTTTGGATGGAGAAAAGTTTGAAAACTTGAGTTTTGAAATTTGGAATTTTCGTAACAATTCTGTACATCACTATTCCAAAACCCAAATGACTTCTTTTGATAAAAATAACCTTAGAAATGGATAGAAATAGGTATATAATATGCGAAATTCCGAGTTAAAATGAGCAAGTTATGGCCATTTTAAGTTGGAATTTCCATGCATGCGAATTTTGGCGAATTCAATAAGATAGAATTAGAGAATTTGAATAGATCTTGGATAAAATACTCATTTCGGGTATTTCTTTTGTTTAGGTGTCGAGGAACAAGATCTTCTCTTCCCCGAGGATTACTTTGACTCATAAAAGATCGCTATGGACGAGTGAGTTTCCTTTAAGTTTATGTATTCGCGCATGTGCTTATAGAATAGAGCACTAGATGTTAGGAAAAGATAAAATTGATTTGCATGCGGGTAATCATGGGAATTATGTATGTAAATTGTTATGTGCAATTAATGAACGATAAGTATATCGAAACCTGATCTGTCATTGATATAATTGCTTCTATGTATGTATTGCTATGTGTGCAATTATTGCTTGATTGCTTTAAATAAATTAATACCAGATCGGATACTCCATAAATAAATTGCTCATGCATATCACTTAGAATATCATTTCACATTTTTGCTACTACTCCTTAGCGTGGGACCGGAAAGGTAAGCTGCCTAGCTACATCTTGAGGATTTAGGACGTTCGGGGAATACGATCTCAATTTGTAGCTGAGCCGGATCGATCGCTTTGGGTAAGGAAAGCCCATGGACTAGTAGTATAGTTCGTTGGAACCCCAAGACGCGCGCAACTTTTAAGGAGGTCGTTTGGGGCCCAGTTCAAATCATTTCCTAACCATCGATGGAGAGGTAAATCCATCATACATACAAAACCGGATAGTCGTATGTACTGTTTGATCATATGGTTGTTGCATTTCATATGCTTGTTTAATGAACTTGGTTGAATGCTTACTATGAGTGCTTTTGCGTAAGGAATATCTTACTAAGCTAGTTATGCTTATGCCCCTATAGATGTTTGACATTGCAGGATTATTATTTTGCCCCCGAGACCATCTTGATCATCCAGGGAGAATCTTTATTTTGGGAAGCTTTTGGAGGAACTTTGTTTTGAAGTCTTAGACTATATTTCCTTTAAAATCTTCTAGCTTTAGTTAATCTTCATATTAAGACCATGTTGTTATGGAAATTATCAGGGGAATGCCCCTTAGTAGTTGTATGACTTTATATTTCAATAAAATATATTAAGTGTTATTTTGCATGTTCCACTACCAATATCTTAAAATGCATTACTTCATTGGTCTTCCTTTGATGTGAATGTACGCCTTGTACTGATATGGAAGCTTTCGAGTGACTAAGGTAGTCATTCTTAAGTTTTAAAATTGTATATGGCGAGCTGTTACGTTTAGGGTACCTATTGAGGCGTGATAGTCTACTCCTATAAATCATGATATAAAAATGTTTTAAATGCCAAAGCAAGGGACACATTGCTAGTCAATGTCCAAATAGACATGTCATGATCATACGTGATGGGGAGTATGAAACTGAAGGAGAAAATGAGGATGAAGAAATGCCATCTTTAGAAGATATAAGTGATGAGGAACCTACTGTGGGTAGACTAGTGGTTGTAGTGAGGCATGCTTTGAGTGCACAGGTGAAAAAAGAGGCTGATTTGCAAAGAGAAAATATTTGCCACACTCGTTGCTATATTGGTAATAACATTTGTAGTTTGATCATTGATGGGGGTAGCTGCACAAATGTTGTTAGTACATTCATTGTTGATAAATTGAGGCCTAAAACCACTAAACATATGAATCCTTGTAAGTTACAGTGGTTGAATGATAGTGGAGAGACTAAGGTGACTACACAGGCTAAGATTGCTTTTCGCATTGGAAGGTATGAAGATGATGTGTTGTGTGATGTCGTACCAATGCAAGCTTATCATGTGTTGTTCGGAAGGCCATGGCAATTTGATAAGAGGGTGATTCATGATGGCTTTTCAAATAAATATGCACTTGTTCACCATGGCAAAAGTTACATTCTCAAGCCCTTAACCCCTAAAGAGGTTTATCAAATGCAATTGCAACAATCTTGTGGGAAACACGATGAGAGTGAGAGGCAAAAAGAGAGTGAAGGAATAAAAGAAAAAGAAAATAAAAAGGAGAGGAAGGCCATAATAAGTGAGAGAGGCCAAGTCAAAAGGGGATCGACTTTGGTGGTGAGTGAAAAGGAGAGTGTAGCCTTGCAAAAGGAGTGTTGTGTAGCTAGAGTAAGAGTTGTGAGGCGAGCATTAGTAATGAAACAGCTTATGCTGTTGATGATTTACAATGAAACATATTTGAATACTAACGAGTTACCTAACACTTTGCCTAGTATTGTTGTATCTCTTTTGTAGGTTTATGAGAATGTCTTTCCTGTGGAAATACCTAGAGGATTACCTCCAATCCCTAGAATAGATTATCATATTGACTTTGTACCCGGAGCTGCAATTCCAAATAAACTGGCTTATAGGAGCAATCCTGAGGAGAATAAGGAGCTTCAAAGGCAAGTTCAAGAGCTGATGAAAAAGGGTACGTGAGAGAAAGCATGAGTCCGTGTGTAGTACTGGTGATTCTTGTGCCTAAGAAGGATAGGTCGTGGAGGATGTGTGTTGATTGTCGAGCCATCAACAATATCACGGTAAAGTATTGTCATCCTATTCTTCGCTTAGATGATATGCTGGATGAATTACATGGCTCATGTGTTTTCTAAAATTGATTAAAAAAGTGGATATCATCATATTAGAATGAAGGAAGGAGACGAGTGGAAAACCGTATTTAAAACAAAGCATGGTTTATATGAATGGTTAGTTATGCCCTTTGGCTTAATTAATGCACCAAGCACTTTCATGAGATTGATGAACCATATTTTATGCCCTTTCATTAGCAAGTTTGTGGTTGTTTACTTTGATGATATTCTAATCTATAGCATGAACTTAAAGGACCATGTGAAACATTTGAAATCTGTTCTTGATGTGCTTCGAAAAGAGAGATTATTTGCTAACCTTAAGAAGTGCACTTTTTGCACAAATAGGCTTATATTTCTTGGCTTTGTTGTTGGTGCACAAGGAATACAGGTAGATGAAGAGAAGGTTCGTGCTATCCAGGAGTGGCCTAGTCCAACAAACGTGAGTCAAGTAAGAAGTTTTCATGGACTAGCTAGCTTTTATAGGAGACTTGTGAAGGACTTCAGTAGTATTGTTGCACCAATCACTGAAGTTATCAAGAAGAATGTGGGCTTCAAATGGTGGGAAGATCAAGAGAAAGCTTTCAAGCTAATAAAGGATAAGCTTACACATACTCCTTTACTTGCTTTCCTTGATTTTACTAAAACTTTTGAAATTGAATATGATGCTTCGAGTTTAGGAATTGGAGCAGTGCTGATGCAACAAGGATGACCCATTGCATATTTTAGTGAAAAGCTAAGTGCGACAGCCCTGAAATACCCTACTTATGATAAAGAACTATATGCATTGGTTAGAGCCTTGGGAACCTGGCAGCATTACCTATGGCCAAAGGAATTTGTGATTTATACGGAACATGAATCCTTAAAGCATTTGAAGGGCCAGTAGAAATTGAACAAGAGGCATGCGCGTTGGATAGAGCATATCGAGACATTTCCTTATGCCATTCACTATAAGCAAGGTAAGGCAAATATTGTTGCTGATGTGCTTTCCCGTAGGTATGTCTTAATCTCAACACTTGATGCTAAGTTACTTGGCTTTGAACATGTTAAAGAATTATATGTTGTAGACCAAGATTTTGTTGAAACTTATGCAAATTGTGACAAGAATGCCTATGAAAAATTCTTTAGACATGATGGTTATCTGTTTAGAGAAGATAAGTTGTGTATTCCAGATTGTTCAATAAGGGAGTTGCTGGTGAAGGAAAGTCATAGTAGTGGATTGATGGGTCATTTTGGGATAGCAAAGACTTTAATTGTTTTGTAGGAACATTTTTATTGGTCCTAGACGGAAAGAGATGTTGCAAAAGTTTGTGAAAAGTATATCACTTGCAGGCAAGCTAAATCCCGAGTACAACCACATGGTTTGTACACTCCATTACCTATTCTTAGTGAGCCTTGGGTATATCTTTCTATGGATTTTGCGTTAGGATTGCCTAGGAGTAAGAATGGTAGGGATTCTGTATTTGTTGTAGTGGATCGGTTTTCTAAAATGACACATTTTATTCCATGCAACAAAACTAATGATGCTTCTCATATTGCAGATATGTTCTTTAGAGAGGCTGTTCAACTTCATGGTATGCCTAGAACAATTGTGTCTGATAGAGATGCAAAGTTCTTAAGTTACTTCTAGAAGACCTTGTGGTGTAAGCTAGGGACTAAACTATTATTTTCTATAACTTGTCATCCATAATCTGATGGTCAAACTAAGGTAGTAAATATGATTGTATCTACTTTGTTAAGGGCTATAATTAAGAAGAACATTAAAAATTGGGAGTAATGTTTACCTCATGTGGAATTTGCTTATAACCGTACCTTTCATTGTACTACTAAATATTCACCATTTGAGATTGTGTATGGTTTTAATCCACTAACTCCATTGGATTTGTTGCCTTTACCTATTTTTGAATTTGTTAATTTAGATGGTCAAAAGAAGGGGAGTTTGTTAAGAAAATTCATGAAAAGGCCAGGGTTAATATTGAAAGGCGTATAGAGTAGTATGCTAAGTAAGCCAACAAGGGACGACGTTAGATGGTGTTTGAACCCAGTGATTGGGTTTAGCTACACATGCGCAAGGAAAGATTTCCTGAGCAAAGGCATTCCAAGTTGCTTCCAAGAGGCGATGGTCCTTTTCAAGTCCTAGAGTGCATCAATGACAACGCTTACAAGCTTGATCTATCAGGTGAGTATACAGTAAGCGCTACTTTTAACGTTTCTAATCTAAGTCTTTTTGATGCAGGTGATGAAGATTTGAGGATAAATCCTTCTCAAGAGGAAAGGAATGATGGAGTCGTGGCAAGAAGACCAAGAGTAGATCCAATTATGATGTCACCTGGACCGGCTTGAAGGACCCGAGCTAAAAGATTCAAGGAAGCGATCAATGGGTGATTTAGAAGGTTTAAGAGGAGGAAACACAATTTCAAATCATCTAAAATGAGTCCAAGCTAATCAACATTATTAAAGCAAGCTCGGGAATGGATCATAACAAGTTTGAAGCGAATTGGATCAAAGCTGGCAAGGAAAGCTGCCAACTTTCATTATAGGCCGCTGGCCTTCAAACAAGCAAGTCGGCTTTGAAAATGTTCTCTACGGCCAGCCTATGTGGAACACCGGCGCAAAGCGTCCAGCCTTGAAGCTTACACCGGCAACGTAGGGACTTAAGCTACCGGCTTTTTAGCTGGCTTAGACTTTCTGTTTCATCTTGGATTTTAATTCCAATTTAAAGGCTGCTAGGTTAGTATTTTATGGCCACCAGCTTTTCTTGTGTGACAATTTACTTTATTATTTGTCTTTTGGTCTTCCCTCGTATAGTTATATAAACCCCTTTAGATTATATGAACAAAATCAAATTATTATGAATGAAAATTGAGAGTATTTCTCTTAGGTTCTTGAGTGAACTTCTTTTGAACTTATTAGATCTAATTCGTGGCATTCAACTTTTTGACTTATCAATCGAACTATCCATATTTGATTGTGGTGTCTACACTTGTTACGAAGGTTCTTGTCTCTCTATAAACAATAGGTCGCAATTTCCATACAAACACAAACGGTCTTGGGAATTGAAATCAAACGTATTGGTATCAGGTTACATCGATAGATTGGCATGGTTCATATCACTTACAGTACAAGGATGTCAATAAGGTTAATTAAAGAAGGTGTTAGGGTCCAATATTTGTGCTTATTACAAATAGGACCTGATCTCTTTTTATAAATTATGTATTATAAAGGGGAACTTCTTGTAATTTTCTATAGTAGATATTTTTCAATATTTTTTATTTTTTTAAAGGTAATGGCTCCTCAAGGATATGCCCATGAAGCTCTTTATAATAGAATGAATACTCTTGAGGATTCAAGTTTTTACTCACCATTTAGTTGATTACGATCAAGAATGCCCTGACAACTCACTTCCCTTGTGCATACATTATTATAGCCTTATATATTGAGATATTAATAAAAGTGTAACTTATTCTCATATCGAATCTTACACATGTTTTTGGAAAAAAAAAACCTTACTAATGTTCCTTTCACTTATTGTTGGCATTATTTTGTTGCTTATGTGTTGTTAACAAGACACACTATGACATCATGCATATATATATTTTTTACAAATTGTAAATATTATTTTAATCCACGAACAATTTAAAGCTACATCGAAGTATTAAGATTGTCAATAGTAGGTTTTGATCTTCTTAAAGATTCCACACTATATTAAACCCAGCTAATTTAATATGGAACATTCAATCCTAAATCATTAGGGTTTTGTAAAAATTACTCATTATGGATAATTATTTTAGGAGATGCCATCGTCTAAAGTCAAAAACAAAAAATTAATCAAAAACCAAAGGTGGTTTGATTTTTTGTTTAGCCACCAATTTAATAAAAATGAACGGATGTTAGGTTTGATGGCTATCAATTTTTAAACTTTTAATGGGTTTTTGATAATTTTGATAATAGTGGACCAAACTTGATATAAACTAACAAACATTCCAAGTCAACCTTTTCTTTCTTTTTTTTTTTTATTCTTAATTTTCTTTTAAAGCTTAATTAGAAGACATTTGATTTGATTGTTTCACACAGTTATAATATCCTATCCTTACTCCTATTCTACAATCAATTAGATAAGTATACCTGTAGATTTTTATAATATAGCACCAAGCATAAGCATCATTTTCATGAGGATCTTTCAAGTACTAATAATCAACCCATCATAATGAAATTGAGCAATTAATTAATTTTTTGCTGCTAATTACTAATTTATTTCACTACTAAATAAAGATCACTCTTCAAGATATATTAGATTATAAGAATACCTTAGCTTTGAATTACCACTAACCTTAGTATATAACTTTCATCAAATCAAGATTCAATTGATAAATGAGTTATTGAATTGAGGAGTTCCTAAATTAAATTAACACCTTTCTTGATATTGCTAATTCCTAACCTTAACTTTGTCAATCACAATCTCTTTCTGGTCAATAGCAATTGAGAATAGCATTAACATTCAAAGGTTTTTCTATTAGATCTCAACTACATCTAAACATTAATATAATGCAAAAGATTTATACCTTTCTATCGCTAAAATTTCATGTAAATTCCTTTAGCTTTGCAGATATATTCAAATAAGTTATTTCTCAATCTACTTATATGAAATCAAACATGAATCAATACTTTAGATATATTAATTCAGTGATAACAATGAATGAACATATAAACAAATTCAAAAAAGCTAAATTGTCATTGAAATGAAACAACTAGTTACATGTTAAGGCAAGTGTTTTTCCAAAGCCTAGATAAAAAAATCTACTCTTCCATGAATCTAACAATAGGTACACAACTACAAGAAGAATGGAAAAAAATCATGACCAAAACCCCCTTTTTAACTTGAATCTCATAATCCACAACAGTCTTTGGACTTGTCTTTATCTCCTTCTTACTCTAAGAATACCTAAAATCTATCTTAGCTTGTGTCTAATAGAGTATATTCACTTATTTATAAAGTAGCTTCAAAAGACAAGCATTAGATCTCAACAAACCCTAGAAACCTTCATAATTATCCTACATTCTTATTATAGAAGACACTCTTTCTTTCTTTAAGATTCAACTATAATAATATCTACGTCAAATCTACACAATTGGATACAACTATTTAGAATGATTGTCAAGACATGTGCCTATATGGTGGTGCACAATACTTGCATACTATTGTTAGTAAAGATTATTTTTGAAGAAATCACCTTCAACATGACCTCGAACATACTTCTCAATACAAATCATGTTGAAATATATGTATTCTACATTTTTCCTACTTCACTAAATCTTCACCAAAACCACTTCAACTTATCTAAATTCCTTTCTTAAGCTAAGACATCACCTTAAAACCTCGAAATCAACATATTAATCAAATAAGCACCTTTGTCTTCAAAATATCCTTCAAAATCATATAATAAAGCTCAAAATAACCAAAATAAATAAGGGTTTGTAAACACTGAGCAACATTAAAAAGGAAAAAACAAAATTTTTTTTTTTTTTTTTTTCATGACCCTCTTTCAAGTGTATATGCATTTGCTAGTTAGAATTAGATCATCGTATTTCATTATGATTTTGTACAACTTTAGTGTGTTGGATGATTTTATTTATGAAGAACCATCAAGTTTAAGTTTTTTATTCATTTTTTTTAAAGATCTTAAAGGCCTAGGTTTTTCTTCTAAAGTTTTGAAAATAGTTAAAAAGATCTTAACTTTGGCAGGTAATTTGTAAACTAATTAGGTGATATATATAGGTGTTCAAAAAGACACTTAGTTTTATATGCATACATATATATAGAAAGCTAAGTCTCTAACAACTTTTCTCTTTCTTTTTCCAATTTTTAAATTTTTATCATTATCAATTTATCTACCACATTATTAGCATTTTTAATATAGATATGCTACAATTGATGAATACACATAATAAGCACATAGTGTTTAGTATACCTAAAATTCAATAATGTCCAATAGCTTCATGAGTTGAAGTTATGTGTACTATTATACTAGAATTCTAAATAATACCTATGTAGTAGAAGCAGACAAGTAAAGTAGGGAACCAAATCAGAAAAAAGTAAAAGTACAACCTAGTTGTAAATCACCACAAGCTATGGCAGAAGGAAACAAATAAAGTGGAAAAATTTGATTAGAGAAAAGTTAAGTAAGACCCGGCTACGAAGATAGATTAGAGAAAAAAAAAGGGACTATGTTTAACCTTTTTGCTACGGAGATTATGTTAGCTCACAGACTAAAATTACAATTGCAAGAAGCAATTTTTCTACAATACCTAAACATGAAATCACAATTTATCCATGTGATTTGTTTGTATTTTTATAAAAACAAAACTAAAGTTGTGGTTTTGCGATAGATTTTGGTAATTTTTTTATGACCTTTATGATTTTTTTTTTTTGTAGCTTCACTAGACATGTTCGCCCTATGATGTATAATACACACACATGTGGTCACTACATATATATCTTCATGTTTTATTAGCAATGCACATATCACATGGCATAAGTAAAATATACATCACATATGCATAAATATACATATAATATATACATGTGTAAGTCTTGTTTACATATATAGTATAACAACAAATTAGGAAATGTAAATAGAGTAAACAAATAAAAAGAAAACAAAATAAAATAGAAGTGAAAGGAAATAAGAGAAAGTTGATCTAGGCTTAGACCTAAGGTCTACTTTACGAGTTAGATATTTAATAAGGTCAACTCATACTGAGGTGGCGGGATTGGGTTGGCAAAGGGAGTGGGAGCAAAGATTGGCAAAGCTCTCTTGGAGCATTGATTTGGTGGTGTTTTAGTGGTTTGGTTACTAATGATTAGGATAAATCAAGTGTGGTTAGAGATGTTTTATTCAGTAGTGATTCTAAATTTGGCTGTGGGTGTCAAAGGTCATGGATTTCAGTTTTGGGTTGAAAGTTGATGTGGTGTTTTTGGTTGAGAAGAAGATAGTAGGAAGTGTAGATAAATGTGGTTAATCTTTTATGGTGGGTTTTTGACCAAGTAGTGGTGTTTGAATTGGGGTTTTAACATGTTCTCATGGTAGTGGTCCTCGGTAGCAACTAAGCGTCGCCGAAGGTAGATGGATGGTGAAGTGAGGTCAAGGAATGTGTGAGGGGGAAATAAAGGTTGGTTTATTGGTCTCATGTGGTTGTTTTTGTGGTTTGAAGAGAGACAAGTGGTTAGTAATAGTGAGAACTTTGATTGAGAGTTGGAGAGAGAGAAAACATGCACAATAGTTGTCTAAGAGAGTAAGTTTTTTTTTTTTTTGTTCTTTTTGTGAGAACTTATATCACTCATGGAGTAAATTTGTGCAATAATTTCATCATTCAATTTCAAGTTTTGATAACTAAGGTTAGGGTTGATTTCATTTCCTTTTTTGACGTTTGATTGGAAGGGTAAACAAAGTGTCTAATTATAAAAGATAAAAATTTTCTACAATCAATTTTCTATGATTAGACATGAAGAACAGCTTAAGCTCATCTCAAGCTCCCGTGGCAGACACTTCAAGAAGGAAGATAACATGCATGCAAAGCATGATTGCATCTATATAAAGACCTCTCTTATTATAAGATTTAAGTTCTTAATCTCCTTTTATACAAAACCAAATCACAATCATTGAGTTTAAATCTATTCTCTGTTCTTTGAGCCCATTCACGAAGATTTGAAATAAGGTCTTGAAGCCCAATATGACTTCATGTAAATTTGGCCTAAATGAAAATAAATCTAATGCCTAATTTAAAGGGGTAAATTATCAAAAAAGTATCAACATTTGAGTAAGTTCATTTAAGGTATCATTATTTTTAGTGATTAAAAGGAAAAATCAACATTTAAGAGTAAATTCATTTAAGGTATTAAAGTATCAAATGGTTGATAAGATGAATCAACATTTACCAAGTAAATCAAACAATGGATTTATAATTAATTGTTGAGGAAAATTAATCAAAAACATATCCAAATGTATAAACGTAGTGAAATGTTAATACTTTATTTAACTCACTTTGTAAAATGTTAGTTCCTTTTTTAACCAATCGAAACATTAATACTTCAAATAAATTTATCGAAAAACACTGGTAACTTTTAATGTAATTTTCTCTAAATTAATATATAAATTTAATCGAGCTCCTCACAAAATAACTATAGGGCCGTTAAAAGTTGTAAGCCCCGGAAAATTTCAGTAAATAATTTCAATATGAACTTCGGAAATAAACTCTAAAAATCACTCCAAATTAAAACCGAATTTCAACTAGTCCAAAAACACGAACGAACTCAGAAACTTCTTAATCTTGAGAAAATGAAAATCTTTAAAAATAAAATAAGAACACAGTGGTCTTCAAATTCAAAACCACGACATACGAAAAATTCCATATCTAACTCTGGCTTATAAAATCGGGAAATATAAAGCCCAAAAACAAACTATTAAAAAGTAAATAATGATTGACCTTTGGAAATAAAACTCAATTTAGGAATTCCGAGAACATTAAGAGATATTAAATACTTACAAATAAAATTTAAAATAAATTTCTCAATTTAAATATGTTGTATAAACATAAATATCAGTTTCCAAATTGGCAAAGGCCTAAACCGAAAAATCACCCGGAAACCCTAACTGGAATACAATAGTGTAAGTCCGGCCATCTAGCGCCCCTAAACCTAGAGGCCAAGATGTAGTTAAATATGTAGAATAGCTAATAGTAATATGAGTTTGTTTGAAAATATCATATTGGTAAATTTTTGACCTATTTCGAACCCGTTCGGATACAGACTTCGAAAAGCGTGTCCTGGGGCTCGAGATATAAAAAATATACCAATAGTACCGTTAGACTCATAATTTCATAATATTTCTAAATATATCAGTTATATAATTTTTCGAGTTATAAAAGTTACAGTTATAACCTTTTTATCGTATTTCCATTATTACTGGTAATTGATTAGTCTTTTGCACTATTCATTTTTATTTCATTACAAAATTTTATTATTCTTATAAAGCCTTATATTTTGAGATAAATATTTTATATGTTATAGAAAATTTTGTTTTTCCAAAAATTAGTTCGTTTCGGGTCTTTACGGGATCAGATTCTGTTTAAGACCCGATACTAAAAATAAAATAAATTAATTTAATAATTGAAAAATATTTATATTTTCATAAAATAATTTTTTTAGAATTTTTCGGGTTATAAAAATATTATTTATAGCCCATATTCGCGTATTTTGATCATATCGGTAACATAATTGTTAAAATACTAAAATAATTCAAATAATTATTTAATTTTAATTATGAAAAATATGCTACAATTATTTGGAATAAATTTTTTAATTTAATTTTATTTTATTAATAAAGTACATTTACAACCCATACCTTCAAGTACACCTTACACATATCACTTCATTTTCACTTCAATCTTTCTACACTTTATCTCACAATTGATGGCAGCTTTTTGACCCTCTTTATGGCTGCCATTGTCCTTCATTTACTCCTATTTTGACTAAAATTAATTATATTTCAATCCTTCTTTAAAAAGTTACATTACACATTAATTATACAATTCAATTTTGAGTCAAATTTCAACAAAACCCTCTCTCTCCTCTCTCTACATTTCACGTGCAGCATGAATTATTTGGCTACCTTGTTTTATTTTTTTTTTCTCTTCTTTCATTCATTAAAACACTCATTTTCTCTCTCTCTTTCATTTACTCACTTTCCCTCTTTCATTCTTTAACTTTTCTCTTTCTTTTTCCTCTCTTTTCCTCTCCATTTTTGCTCTTGTTCTTAGAAGAACCAAGCTGCCCCCATTCCATTCTTGAGGCTCCATGCATATTCCTTGAAGATTTTTACGCAAATCTTCATCTCAAAGCCTCCATAGGTGATATAGGTAAAGTGTAATGAAGGTTTCATGCATCAAATGACCTTCCATAAGCTTAAAAGCTTAGGATAATGATGCCAAAAATGAAACTCTCCTTTTCTCTACTTTTATTATCTTGTATTCCAATTATTTTCTTGTTTAAAGTTGATATATATTGTAGATCTAACTTTTTATAGCTTTGATTTTTGTTTATGCCATAGATCTTGTATTTGAGTTGTTATTTATGTTATTCCTTATGATTTATGCATAGATGTAGCATCTACATGTCTATCTTAGTGATTCATGCATGTAAAACTAGTTTAGAAAACTAGATCTAAAGTTTTGAGTTCATAGATGTATTAGATTTTTGTTTATATTCATGAACAACTTGCTATAGCTTGATGATGATGGGAAAGTTGTAGGAAACCCAAGATCTATTTTGTTTTCAACAAAAATCAATTTTAAAAATTCGGATGAAAATGGAACCATAGTTAGAAAAGTGGTTTTTCAACTTCAAAATGTGTATTTTTCATTTAAAATGAAGGGCTTAGGGTATAGATAACATAAATGAGTAATTTTGATGAGCAAAGTTTAGATCTATGAGTTTAAAGTTTGTTTTCATGGGTTTCATCTAGGTGTATGTTCATATTATGTGTAGATCTTAGATTTGAACTTGAACAAAATTTGTGAAATTCGTATTTTGGCAAGACCAATATTTAGAAACCACTTTCCAAGTGTCAAAATGTAAATTTTTCTTAAGAAAATGAAGACTTAATATATGAATATCATCAAGACTTCTTTTTACAAGAATCTAATGTGATTTTCAAAAGTTATTTTCCAAATAAAAATTTCATTTTCGGATTTTGGCCAAGGCCTATTTTAAAAACATGTTTTCCAACTGAAAAATGAAGTTTTTATTTAAAAAATGAAAGGCTCATAAGATATGATATGTAAGGAATGGATTTTCATGAGCTTAGATAGATTTTATCAAAAGATATAACCAAAAATGAATTTTGTAAATTCGGATCCCAACCAAGACAAATTTTTAGAACCCATGTATCAACTCCAAAACTCATGTTTTATGTGAAAAATGAAGTATATAGGTAATAGATATCATTAAACAATGATTTTTACAAGTTAAAATGAGTTTAGGCATGAGTAAGGTGTTAAACAAGTAATGGAATTAAAATGAAAAATTTTGAGTTAGTGATCAATTGTCAAATTCATAATTTGAGATGATGCATAAGTAATCACTTAGTATTTGAGCTCAAATTGCAAGCTTTATGTGTTAAATGAAGTCCTTAGGTAATTGATATAGTAAAGCCTTAAGTTTTAATGCTTTAAACAAGTTTTCCACAAATGAATCATTCAAAAAGTGGATTTTCTAAAATTCGAATTTTTGAGTAAATCATATTTACAAAGTGTAAAATGGAAATTTTTATGTAGAAATAAAGGTCATAAGTATATATAATGAAGACTCAATTTTGACAAAAATAACTATATTTTCTTAAGTAACAAATCCAAAACAAATGGAAATGATAAAAGTTAGAAAACTAGATTTTTCATAAGTAAGTTGTTATTGTGGTCTTGCAAAATAAAAGGTTATAAAATTTCTTTTTAGCAAAAATCATCAAGATCATGCATACATTGAGCTCATCTCATGCCATTCATGTTAGGAAGTCATTCATATTGCATATATAGCCAATTTATATAGTAGGAACATTACAAACATTTACAAAATTATTTTTTGGGAATTGAAATTGTTGCTATCCTAATCTGATCCAAACTTTTCAAAGATTTAAAGTTTTCAAAACTTGAAAATAATATTAGAATTAGATAGATCTTTTGAAGTAGATAGAAATTGATATATAATTTGTGAGATTCTGAGTTAAAATGACCAAGTTATGGCCGTTTTAAGTTGGAATCCCCGCTTAGGACGAGAATTACGAATTTGATAGTTCGTACAGGATCGTTTAGATTAGTTTGAGTTGAAATACTTATTAGAGTAATTCTTCCTTTTTAGGAGATCCCGAGATCGACGATTCCTTACCACCGGATTATTATTACTAGAAAACCGGTGATCTAATAGCCGAGTGAGTTTTCTCCTTGTTTGGTTACCTTGATTGTGCTTGTAGCTAGTTGCATTAGAATTATAGGAACAAGATAAAAATCGATATGAATGGGGATGGGATATGTGATGAGACTGTGATGAATATATGCCAAAGAATACTAAATCATATCGAAACCACGATTGATTGGATAACTGCAGTGTTCATATTATTTCTGTTATATGTATGATATTGGTTGGTCACTCTAAAGAATGTATAAATATTTTGACCTAAGCAAAAAGTAAATTGATCATGCATCACATCGGACATATTGCATTTGGTAGCGTGCTACTCCTACGCAGGTCGATCGGTATGGTCCAAGGACTCGTTTGGATAATGAGACCCGGGATCAGAGCTCATTCATAGGAAACTAAGGCGCATCGGGGATGCATTTCATGTGTGAGCCTAGCCGAGACGAGTGCTATAAGCCGAGGGCTTGGGGACTAGCAGCAGTCGTGTAGACTCCAATACCATCCCTAACCCAAGATACGGAGGGCGCAAATCCGTTCTGTATGTGGGTTCCGGATACCTATATATAATTGTTTGCTCATGTGTTTGCTCATGCATAGCATATGGTTGATTATAACTTGCTTGTTATGATACGGAATTAAGGGAATTCTCACTAAGCTAGTGTAGCTTATACCCCTATAGTTGTTTAAATGAACAGGTTATCTCAAGAATGCAAAGTGGGGACTGAATTGGTTGGAGCCGGGAATGACTCCGGGATTTTGGCAAAAGATACGAATATTTGAAGTTATTAGCTAGTTTATGATTTGTCTTGTAATAGTTTATGTAGGGAAGTCTGTGGATGAATGTAATTGAAGTTGAATGACTTGTATTTTGAAGTATAGTGGTTTGTGTCGAAAGTATAGTAGATTTTATTTCCTTTACATTATTACTCAATTGTATCGACATAAAATGTATCATTCCGATGTGTCTCCTTTATGTGTTAGACGCCTTGTACATAGTATGGAAGCCTTCGCGTGACTGAGATGGTCATTCTTAGGCTTTAATATTGTGTACGGCGGACTGCCACGTTTATGGTACTCTTCGGGGCGTGACAAAAACACTTAATATAATGATATATTATTATTATTTACTACATATATTCAATAGATATATATTATTTTTAAATTTTAACTTTATTTTATTTATTTTCTAGTTAACTAATTTTTTTCTTTTTCTTTCTTTTTTTATTCTATTTTATATACATTTATAACTTTGCAATCAAATACTTCTATTTGCAAAATATTTTCTTCTGGTTTATTTTATTCAATCTAGATCTATTCACCTAAAGGAAGGGGTTTCCTTATTTTATTATATTATTATGTATATTTTTATATTTTATGGTTTTTGACTTCCATTTTTTTCTATGTGTTATTATTATTATTATTATTATTATTATTATTATTTTAGGGGGAAAGGTTCAGGTATCAACAAGGATTTGAGTAGGTTCATAAATTAGCCTACATGATTTAGTTTACGGTGATTAAAAAAAAATAATAGTAGAATTTTATGGTTTGATTTAGTTTAGAGTGAATTGAATCACACCTTCCTTTATTTATTATTTTCAATTTATGGATGGTTCGTATTGTTAAATATTCAATGTGTATGATGATTAGAAAACCTCGTTACATTCTATTAATTGGCTCTATCCACTTTTCCTCAAACAAGTCTTCACACTATCACATTCGTAAACTACAAATTATGAGAAATGCAAATTTAAACTTAATAATTTATTCTTGAATAGCTTCATTTATCAAATGAATTTGACAAAAAAAATTTAAATACATGAAAAGAAGTCAAACTACTTATAAACTATTCATGTATAACTTGATGTATACTCAAGTTCGATTAAATAGCTCTTGTTTAGGTTACGGTGACCAAGCTTCAACTCGTTGGATTCCTCATGTTTTCGTTATTGCACCAACATTGTCTACCACATGATACACGAGATTGGAGGATGAAGTATCCACTTGAATAAAGTATGCGCTACCACCTTAGCCACATGCAAGTTACCTTCTTCCTTTACTTCACAAATATAACTTGCCACCCATGACCAAATTTATGAGGAAGGTGGATAAAAAGTTTTAAACACTAGATAAAAAATTTCAAACAAATTAAAGCAGGCATGACGTTGATTTTAGAGGGTATAGGTTAGAGTTTGCCACCAACCCACCACCATGGCCAATTTTGAGGAAGATGATGAGGAGGATGATAATGATAAGGACAATATGAAGATTGATGATTTTGAGTTTAGTGAAGGGGAGGATTATGATTTATCATTTTCTTTTCTTGTTGGATTTATTTGAAAATTTGTAATAAGTTAATGAAATTCTTAGTTATAGCAAGGAGGTTAATTTTACTATCCAATTTTATGCTACTCATGTTTTTCTTTCTTGTAAGTGATTTTGATTAAGATTTAGGAAAATTCTATGTTCCCGCCATTAAATTTGACGAGAAGATTTATAGTATAGTTATATTTGTTTTTACTTCCAACATCAATCTTAGTTTGTTCACCTTTGCATGGTCATGTAAGGAACACTTTCATTAACAATGAAATGGTTAAAATTATTTCAATTTTGATACTAGAAGTTGACAAGCAACGAAACTAGAGAAAAGCTAGTTTTTTCCTTTCAATTTTGTGTTTTCATATGATATTTTGTACATTGGGAACAATGTACATCTTTAAGTATGAGGGAGTAGAAACTTAGTGTTTGATTGATTGTTAATTGCCCATTTGATAAAAGCAACTGATAACATTAGGCTTCCTTTTACTTAACATTTGCTAAAGTTTTGTATGCATAAAAGGAATTTACTAAACATTACACTAAATTTTATATTAAATTGTATATTAAGAACTTGTAAGTTTTGAAATTACTTAATTTTTGCATTATTATATGATCATGTTTTTTGAGTTTGAATAGCTTTTACTTAACCTTTATGACCTCTTTACATTTTATAGGAGTTAATAGTGAAATCAGTATAAGGTTCGATTTCCTATTATCTAAACTTTGACTTTGGATCTAGGATTAGAAAGAATTGTTAGAAATTAGTACATTTAGTTAACATACGTGTCTTTTAACTTATGTATATGTCAATAGTCTGGCTTGTATGAATACTAAGCATTGTATTTTAATAAAGGTAGATTGCATTTTTCTATTTAAACAAAATAACAAGCTCTATTATTAACTCTCTCTTTCTCTCTCTCTATTCTTCTCTTCCAGCTATCATATTTTACTGTTTTCAATTTCTTTTGCAGAGTCGTTATCCTTGATTTTAACCTTGTAGTGTTTTTCATCATGATATCAGAGCTTTGTTTATCCTAACTGATCATGGAGAACTAGATTTCGCCACTAGAGGATATTTCATCTCCATATTATATTCATCATTCAGATTCACGAAATTCTGTTTCTATTACACTATTTTAACAGGTTTAAACTATAACACATGGAATAGGTCTTTCATTCTTTCTTTATTGATTCGGAATAAAGTAGGTTTCATTGATGGATCAATTGCAACTCTAGTGAAATCGGATCCTCTTTTTCTAATATGGAATTGTTGCAACGATTACATTGTAGCTTGGATTTTGCATTTGATTTCTCCACAAATTGCTTATGCTGTGTTGTATGTAAATTCAATGAAGGATATTTATGACAAGTTAAAGGTTAGGTTTTCCTAACCAGATGATACTCACATCTTCTAGTTGTATCATTTGCTTAGTATTGTGATTCAAGGTAATCATTCTGTGAATGATTATTTCATTGAATCGAATACTATTTGGGAAGAACTTAGAAATTTTTATCCATTACCTCATTGTTCATGTGGATTTTGCAAACAAGAATGTTTTGATAAATTTGGTGAGATGTCACAAAAGGGTTGTGTTTAAGTTTATTAATGGTCTCAATGATAGTTTTTCAACGTTGAGATCTCAAATTCTAGTTTTAAAGTCATTTTCTACTTTAGATGAGGCTTACAATATGGTTATCAGAGATGAGTTTTAGAGGATGAATAGGCCAAAAGAGATACTAATCTCTTATTCTCCAACAATGGCAAGTGTTGGTGTTTCAAAACAAAAATCAAAGAATGAGATGTTATGTAGCTATTGTCATAAATGTGGTCATTTGAAGGATAAATGCTATAAATTAACTGGTTTTCCTCTGCATTACAGATTGAACAAGCCACAAATATCTGGAGTAAATCAAGTCGAATAACTTACTAGCTTTGATAATTCTTCACAAAATTCTGCTACTAGTATGGTGAATGCAGAACAGAGTGGTGCAAGTTTGAGTTTGACAAAGGATCAAGTACTTCGTGCACTTGGTTTGCTTAATGTTTCAAAAACATACCAATCTGTTAACAATCAATCTAACTCTTCTTATACATTTCAATCCTCTATTTTGTAGAGTAATTCAACTCCTTCATCTATGAATAATACAGTAGATATTTTTTCACATTATTCTTTATCACCAATTACTTGTTCTTTTGTTTCCAACACACATGTTTCCACTTCTTAGATACTTGATTTAAGGGCTATTGATCACATGGTGAGTTCCATAAGTTTCTTTCATTCATATTCTGCTATCAACAATTTTTATATTCAGGTACCAAATATACAACGACTTCAAGCCACACATAAAGGATCAGTTGATTTTGATAAGAATTTAGTCCTTCATGATGTGTTGTTTGTTCCTAGCTTCAGTTTTAATCTCATTTTTGTGTCTACACTTGTTTCTCACGATAAATATCTACTTTTTCTCACCAAAACCTATGCTTATATTCAGGACTCTTCCATAATGAAAGTGATTGGTCAAGCTAAAGCTAGAGTTGGATTATACTTCCCAGAGCAGTTTCTTAATAATGCTTCGGTTCATGTTTCCTCTTGTAATTCACATGGAATGTCTTCTGTTTCAAATGTACTCAATAATTTTCCAAACTCCTTTGATGTCTGGCATTTCAGACTTGGTAATCCATCTTTAGATAAGATGAAACATATAAATAAACTTGGTAAGTCTATTGATTGTAAAAATTTTTATTGTCTTGCTTGTCCTCTTGCAAAACAACAACGTTGTTCTTTTCCTCTGCATGTAGAATACTTTTGTTGCTTTTGATTTGATTCACATTGACATTTAGGGTCCATATGCTACTCCTACTGCTGAAGGGCATAGATATTTTCCTACTATAGTTGATAATTTCACTAAAGCAACATGGGTGTATCTCATGGGATCCAAACATGAAGTTTCTTATATTATTCCTAGTTTATATAAGTCGATTTTGGTTCAATTCAATTTTAAAAAAATTAAAGTTGTTAGGTCTGATAATGGTCTTGAGTTTTCCCTACTAAACTTTTATAACTCTTATGTTATCATACATCAAGTGTCTTGTGTTAAAACACCACCACAATATGGTGTAGCTGAGCATAAGCAACAACATTCGCTTAATATTGCTAGAGTTTTACTTTTTCAATCTTATCTGCCTTTATGTTTTCGAGGAGATGCTATTCTTACTGCTAGATACTTGATTAATTATACACCAACTCTAGTTCTAGAAGGTAATACTTCATATAAGATGTTTTTTCATAATATTCCAACATAAATACTTTTTCGTGGTTCCCTTTGTTTTGCTTCTACACTTAAATGAGATAGCAAAAATTTGATGCTAGATCACATCCTTATATTTTTATTGGATGCCTTGTTGAAGTGAAGGGATATAGGTTATATGATTGGTTGACATGAAATATGTTGTTTTATGAGATATTAATTCTTTTAGAGTGTCTTCCATTCATAACACCTTTTCTTCTCCATACCCATTGAATATTGATAAAGACATGTTATACTCAATTTTTATATAAGGAATTATGCTAAATTGTCATTTATTTTATAGAAATAATGAGGAATTTGTACTTAAGTGTGCTTAATATGATATTTCAGGTCTTGAAAGAACTATAAAGAAAATATAAGAAGTATTATGCAAATTAGCATGAAGTTGAACATTCAAGGTTGGCAAAAACAGGGTATAAGCCGCCATGCTTCATTAGAAACAACATCAGCTTTCATCAACAAAACCGAACATAGTTGGCCTTTAAAACGTCTATCCAATCGTCGCCAGCTTTAACAAGCAAAGTTCACTAGCTTTTGGAATTTCAACGTATGCCGACATTTGGAGGATTTACAGCGCCATATTTAAGCCAGTTGTCCACAGTTTCAAAAACTTTAAAGCTAGCTATTGAAGTAGAAAGGCCACTGGCCTTTAGCCGACATACAATTAACATCGCCTCAACATTGTCTCCTATACCGGTAGTGATTTGCTCTCGAAAATTTTTGTCAAACATTGAATGTTGGCTCTAAAACTTACGCCACCGGCATAGATACCAACATATAATGAAAGCTGGTAGTGTAAAAATGAATGCTGGCTACCATTTCGTCTTGGATTTAATTTCAAATTTCAAAGTCGGTAATGTAGGCCAACTGCGTATAGTACATGATAGCCGGCCTATGTTCTGACAAACCAAATTCCATTATTTTTCCTATAAGAAACCCTATGTTGTTACTTTGAGAATCCATCTATCTTGTAATAGCAAAAAATTTCTAAAACTAGAGAGAGAGTTCATGATTATTAGTGGCTAAAACAATTTTCTAGCCAAAAGATTGTTGCAAGTTCGGTTCTTCAAGAATTATGAGATCTAACTGATTTGATTTTGTTATGTTCTTTGCACTATAGTGCTTATATATCTTATGATTGTTTCAATTTCGATATTTTTCTTGATTGATACAAAATAGGGTTCATTTGTTCAGTTAGCAAGGTAATATATTATCAATTATAACTTTAAATTCATAATTGTTCGATTATTCTAATCTGTATGACACAATGACATGATTGGTTATAGATAGATAATTGATTTGTGTTATGAAAGTATATAATCTAGTATAAATAGATCATCTTATGATTTGTTGGCTTGAATTAGTGATCTCTCTTGTTCTTCATGTTATTGATGAGTTAAACCCTAAAAGCTTGTTTAGAGATGTTTAATCAATAAGGGAAATAATCAAAGAGCCTGTTTTGATTATAAAAAAAGTAAGGAGAGATAGGTTGTTAGAGCTTGTTAATGATTGTAACTAATTTATCTGAGATAAAGAACATAAATCTTTGTATCAATAATCAATTTTGTGAACTGAATTGTGATGACACATTTGGTTAGGAACATCTCGATATTGATTTACTCTTTAAATTATATTATTTGCTTTAGAACATAAATCTTCTTTTCTTCATCTAATCCTCCAATAGAAATAAGTTTTACCAATCCTTGTGGATTCAACCCTACTCACTGCTATATACAAGTTATGTGAATTTTTATAGTAGGAATATATATTTGTTATATTAGACACCCACCAAATTTCTTAGCACAGTTGCCAGGGATTGGTGTCAAAATAAATTTATTTCTATTTTTGTGACTTGTTCTTCTCATATAGATGAACTCCAATACAATCCAAAGATTAAGAAGACTGCTAGGTAATTACACAAAGAAGCCAAGTTGCATAAAAAGAAGCCACTACATCTTCATCTCCAGATTGAATTTAGCACTAGATTTAGTTGATTCATCCGGTGAATTTGAAAAAGGAAGAAGAAGAAATGGAAAATCAAGAAAGAACATTAAGGGAATTGGTTGCACCAAATTTGAATCAACAACCACTGTGTATTCAGTGTCCATAATTAAATGTTGCTTTTAAATTGAAATTTGGTTTGATACACTTGCTTCCTAGTTTTCATGGTCTAGAAAATGAAGATCCTCATAAACATCTGAAGGAATTTCATGTGGTTTGTTCTAGCATGTGGCCGCAAGAAGTATCTGAGGAGTAAATCAAATTGCGTGCCTTTCCGTTCTTGTTAAGATATTGAACGAAAGATTGATTGTTTTATTTGCCTCTACGTTCTAGTACCACATGGATAGATATGGTTATGCTATTCTTGGATAAATTTTTCCTTGCTTCAAGAGCTACTGGCATAAGAAAGGGGATTTGTGGATTTAAACAAAGGGACATAGAGAATCTTCATGAGTATTGGAAGAGGTTTAAGCAATTATGTCAAGTTGTCCACAACATATGATATGTGAAGAAATCCTTATTCAATACTTTTATGAAGGATTGTTACCAATGGAGAGGAAGATGATGGATGCAACTAGTGGAGGTGCTATAGTGAATAAAACCCCTGGTCAGGCTAGGGAATTAATCTCCATCCTAGCTACCAATTCACAACAATTTGGATTTGATCATGATTCATCCTTAAGGAAGGTGAACGAGGTAAGTGTTTCTAACCTTGAACATCAAATGTCTAATCTAACATCTCTTGTCCAACAAATAGCCTTAGGAAATCCACAACAGGTAAAAGGATGTGGGATATGTGCTGCTTCTACTCATGCCACTGATATGTGTCCTACACTTCAAGATGACTCCCATGAGCATGTTAATGCAATATGAGGATTTACAGGACTACCATAGAGGAAATATGATCCCTATTCATATATTTATAACCCTGGATGGAAAGATCATCCTAACTTTAGTTATAGAACTAGACCACAATACTTTCAACAGTATTAGCCTAGGCCACCAAATCCAGCACCAAAAACTTCTTCAAGTTCAAGTATGTCTCTTGAGGAAATTATTAAATCACTTGCTATTAACACAAAACAATTTCAGGATGAGACAAAGATGAGCATTCAAAATTTGGAAAATCAGGTAAGTCAGCTTACATCTTTTATGAGTAGATTAGAATCTCAAGGTAAATTGCCTTCTCAGAATGTTACTAATCCAAAGCAAGGTGTTAATGCAATTACAATGAGAAGTGGAAAGGAACTGCAGGAACCCGATAAGAAAATAAGCCAAAAAAACTTGGATGAAGAGACTAAAAAAGAGGTAGTGACTCCATACCATCCAGACAATCAAATTGGAGACCTTTAGCTAAACCACCCAAGGCACTAGTGACAACACCTCCTTTTTCTTCTAGATAGCAAAATCCAAGAAAGAAGAGGAAGAAAAGGAGATTCTTGAGACCTTTTGCAAAGTTGAGGTAAATATTCCTTTACTCGATGCAATTAAATAAGTACCTCACTATGCTAAGTTTCTTAAGGAATTGTGTACTAACAAGAAAAAGCTAAAGGATAATGAGAAGATAAGTGTAGGTGAAAATGTTTCAGCTATCTTTTAAAGGAAGCTTCCTCCTAAATGTAAGGATCCAGGTATATTTACCATTCCTCGTAAAATAGAAAATGTTGGAATTGCAAAAGCCATGTGTGACTTAGGAGCTTCAATCAATGTCATGCCTCTATATGTTTATCAATGCTCAAATGTTGGTCCATTAAAGGAAATAGGTGTGATTATTTAACTTGCTAATAGGTCTAATGTTTATCCTAAAGGTGTTTTAAAAGATGTTTTAATGCAAGTTAATGGGTTGGTTTTCCCCGCTAATTTTTATGTTCTTGACATAGAAAATGATGATTCTTTTAATTCATCATTGATTTTATTAGGGAAACCAATTCTTAAGACATCTGTAAACCCCGAAAACTTCCACCATACGATACGACTCTAGATTAGGAATTATGAACTGTCTAGTAAACCTAGGAGTTAATCAGAAACGCTAGATTAGATAGATAACTTAAATTTGGCCGGATTGGGACTCATAAACTTCATCAAAGAACTTCTTTGACCCCAATCGATACCAAAAACGAGATTTCGTATCTTGAATGGATAATTCAAGGTATGATCAAAGGAAACTTCAAATTTCAAACCCGAATCCTTGTCAAACAAATAGATTAAATGGAGAAAACCTAAATATAGATATTAAGTGAACACTTTTGTATTCAACAAAGACCTGAAGTTAAAACAAGGAGTAATAATGAGCCTATATTTAGACTTGAACCCTAAAATTCGAGATTCCTAGTTAGTAAAAAACTACATTGATAAGATTTCATAGTAGGTACCCAAATTCAATACATATAACTAATTTAGCCTATATATCAGTAGTAATATTAAGTAAACGACCCAATAGGTTTTTAGTTAGAAAATCGTGATCTTAAGATAAACTGTTAGAATTATAAATACCTAATAAAAACATAAACTGATATATAACTTGAGATCTAGACTTCAAACACGGATTTGAATCATATCAGTATTTGAATTACGGTTTTCTTAAGCTCTTGGAGCCTGAAATGAAAATTGACCCGAAAAGCCTATAAAGCCTAAATCGCGGAGGACAAACCTTTCTTAGACAAATAAATGTACAAATAAAACTTAAATTTGTGCCGTCTGCTAAACTAAACATCTTGTAGGATCCATTAAAGACATTTTTGTATATAAACTTACGTATATTAGCTACAATATACCCTAATAGTGTAATAAACTACCCGAAAATTTAACTAAATAATATCTAACTATTATTTAATTAATATATATATATATATATATATACAACTTGCAGGAGATGTTTATATTTTTGTTTTTGAAGGGCTGTCATCTTCTTAAAGTTGGTGAGCCGAAATTTTCTAATAATGCAATCCAAAGTCAATGTAAATCATCTCCTAAGCCAATTCAAACCGGCCAAATCACCCACACATTTATGGAAATAAAACAAGTTGTTGAATTAACAACAAACAGAAGCAATTAAGATAATTTACGAAGGAAAAACGGGAAGCCAACATCTATCTTTTTCTTTTATATATATATGCATGCTAGGGACTTGGATAGACAAGCAAATGGACTCTAATCTATCCCAAACTTTCCAGAACCAAACTTCTTAGCTTTAGTAGTCGAATCAACCTGGGAACTGATTTTTCTACTCATCATCCAACCCAGTTCGAAAAATTTGAACAAAAACTGGAAAAAACGCGTGAAAACGAGCCTAAGGTAAGTCGATCTCATTCCGCGTGTTTTCTTCCAATTCTAAGGATTGATATTGACTCTTAAACATCTTAGGAAGCTAACCAAGTCCATTAGAAGCTTCGGATTTCACCGAGAAGCCACAACGAAGGTAATCTTTCTAAACCCTAACCGAGCTTGATGATTCCAGAAAGTGGGTAACATGTTGTTATTTTGTTGTTTTCTTTGGATATTCAAGTAGATTAATGTCTTAGGAGTTCATAGGATCCAAAAACCCGACCTCTTGACGTCGGAATCGGCCGGAATCGACCGAAGCTCATCGGGGAAGAAGATGAATAGTGTTTCCCCGATGAGCACGGGCAGGTACACGGGACGTGTTCCACCCGTGTACCTCTCGGCCAAATTAAAAAAAAAAGAAAAACGAAACTAATTAAATTTAATTATAGAATAATTAATAATATAAGTAATTTTAGAATTATTAGTATTATTTCTGCATTTATTTATTTTTCCTGGAAATGTGAATAGTAATATTAAAGTTTAGTAATACAATACTAGAATTTTTATTTTATTTAAATTTAAAATAAATTATTTTCTAGCATTATTAAATATATGATGTTTAAATAATTAATCTATTAATAATAATCCAAAAAGAATTTGTAGAAATATAAATTACTTTTATTAAGTAATTTACGTATAATAGGTTTTCTAACTATAATTATTAATATTCTTAATATTATTAAAATAATTTTTAGAATTTTTGAAAATATTATTTCTGAAATAATATTAAATATGAATTTAAGACTAAAGTTATTTTAGTAATATTATGAATTAAAGTATAAGACAATTATTATAATTACTAATGTTATGAAAAGTAATTATTCTATCTTATCTATTTCGGAATTATTATTATTATTATTATTATTATTATTATTATTATTATTATTATTGTTATCATGATTATTAGTATTATTGATGTTGTTGTTATTATTATTTTATTATTATTATTATTATTATTATTATTATTATTATTTTAATTATTAATATTCTTATTATTTACGGTAAAAGGAAAAATCTTCGAAAATAGTTGTAATTAAATTAATAAATTCTTTTTTAGTAAGTATATTTTCATTAAGTCGATATTTAATTAACTTATAGAAAAAAAAATAAATATATATATAAATTATGAGTTTAGTAAATACTAAGTATGTATTTAAATAAATATTTATAGACGAATAGATAGCAATAGAAATTTAAATGATCCAAAATTGGGGGTATAAGAATATTTACACTTTATAAGAAAAATTTATTAAGTAACTAAAAAGGAAAACTAATAGTTTTGAACCATAAAAATGAATTAACTAAATTATTAAATTTCTCGAGTACCCGATCAATAGATTCAAGTATCAAACCAAAGTCGATTAAGTAAACTGAAATAACAATAATTTAAAACTTAAGATTATCCTCGAGGAATTAGTTAAAAACAAAACAGAAGCCGGCCAACCCCTAGAACACCTAAGTAATCTTAAGGGCTAAGCTATATAGTCTTATATAATTAATGACTACATTACTTATCTCAATAGGTGACTCGGGTATTGGAGAGGACCTCCCTGACGATTACTACGACTAAATAGCATGGGCAGGTGAGTAACTCAGTCTTATTATATTGGTTGTGCTTGTACTAGTAGTGAATCTTAAATAAAAGATAATGAAAATTGGTGTACTGTTGAATTGTGAAGATCGTGTACTGTATTACATTGATTGCCATGCCATGTCACTCTAAAATAAGTGATAACAAAGATGCATGTATCTTGGTAATGTCTATAGAATATAATTGAGTGTCTGTAATGCTTGATCACCTTCAAATTGACTAAAAACTAATGGTACCATAAAGGAAAATAATCATGCATTGCATACTACGCATAAAAAGCATTTGAGTAAGTGGTAGCCTGCTACGTGTTAGTTTTTCGGATCTCTGGTACTGCTTGAATTATCTAGGCCGGAGAGCTATTAGTTAATTGCAAGATTACTTTTGTTCTGTTAATACCATAGGAACTAAATGGTAAACGAAGGACACCGCTTATGGTATTACATGGAAATAACTAACACTTAGTGGAGTTTCTAAAGCTAAAACAGGAAATAAATGATGCAACATGATAAGCTTAAAGAGATAATTAAATTGAATATTATTATTTCCTGAAAGCTTAAGTCTCTCCTGGGTAGGTGGACCATAGATTGTAATCCTTCAACCCCGATGAGAGGGAGTAAATCTTCATCCTGTTTGGATTCCGGGTTATCCAAGCTTGTAATGTTCATTTGTTTGATTGATGTATTTCATATGATTGTTAAATAACTTATATGTTATATGTAATAAGTTCTAGTTATTCACTGAGCTTGTGTTTTAGCTCACACTCCCACAGTCCTTTCAAGTTCACTTTACGACCCTGGCTCATTACTAGCAGGAGCATGGTCCCGGTAAGAGATTAGAAGCCCGAAGTTTAAAGACTAGTACAGGATTGGAATATCTATATCTTTATTAGTCCTTTTGATACATTTAATGTGCACTAGAATCATTAGCTGAGGTTGTAAGGATTTATAAAGCATATGATCTGTAATATCTTATTTTATGATAGTTATTTATTAATTTATGTCTTATATATGTTTGTTTATCCTATCCAAGCAACTAAAAGATCCTGTTTATTGAAATCATGTCATTCCTAGAAGGTAAACTAGTAATGGTAATCGAGTGGTTCTTGATTACTATTATTAGGATACCTTTGGGACGTAACAACATCTATGACAAAAATTGATGTACATGATTGTACACTTACTATGGAATTTGATGGTGAGATTATTAAATTTAATATTTATGATGCTATGAAATATCTTAGTGATGTCTCTCCTGTTTTTGTTATGGATGTTATTGACCCATTGGCATAGAAAACATTTGAATTGCTAGACGATGACAAGTTAAAAATTGCACTTGATAGGAGTTTGACAGTTGATCCATTAAGGAAAATTAAAAAGAATTTTGTGATATCCTCTGACTTAGAGGACCAATTTATGAATTGGAATCATTTAAGCTTGTAAGCTATGGTGTGTCTCACATTGAATTGCCTTCTTCTAACACAAAACTTCTTCCTTCTATTGTACAGGCACTAAAGTTAGAATTGAAACCCCTATCAAATCATCTAAAGTACATTTTTCTAGGAGAAAAAGAAACTCTTGTAGTGATAATCTCCAACAAATTGAGTACTTTAGAAGAAGAAATGCTGATTCGGGTGCCTAAAGAGTACAAAGAAGCTATTAGATGAACCGTAGCTAATATTAAAGGATTGAGCCCTTCCACTTGCATGCATAAGATACTACTGAAGCACAATTGCAAGCCTTTAAGAGAAGTCTAGTGTCAGTTGAACCCACCTATGATAGAAATGGTAAAGAAAGAGATCTTGAAACTTCTCGATGCAGGTATGATCTATCCAATTTCTGATAGTAATGGATAAGTCCAATTCAAGTTGTTCCCAAGAAATCAGGATTAACTATGATAGAAAATTCTAATGGTGAGTCGGTACCTACTCATGTTCAAAATGGATGGAGGGTTTGTGTTGATTATAGGAAGTTAAATGCATCAACTAGAAAAGATCATTTCCCTCTTCCTTTTATTGATCAGATGCCTGAACGATTAGCTAGTCATTCTCATTATTGCTGTCTTGATGGCTATTCAGGTTTTCATCAAATTCCAATTGTGCTTGAAGATCAAGAGAAGACCACATTCACTTGCCTATTTGGCACTTTTGCATATCAAAGGATGCCATTTGGACTTTGCAATGCCCCTGCCACATTTCAAAGGTGTATGGTTAGTATATTTTCAGATTATGTAGAGAATACAATAGATGTTTTTATGGATGATTTTAATGTCTATGGTAATACCTTTGATTCATGTCCGACTAAACTTAGAAAAGTGCTTAAAAGATGCATAGAAATGAACCTTGTTCTGAATTATGAAAAGTGTCATTTTATGGTTGATCAAGATCTTATTCTAGGTCATATTGTATCTTCTGGGAGACTTGAACTAGATAAAGCAAAAATAGAAGTCATTAAATCCTTGCCTTACCCCATAAATGTATGGGAAGTTAGTTATTTTCTTGGAAGTGCCAGTTTCTATAGACACTTTATCAAGGATTTTTCCAAGATTACTCAGCTCCTATGTAGGTTGTTGTAAAAAGATGTGGCATTTGAGTTTGATGTAACCTGCAAGCATGCTTTTGACAAATTGAAGGAAAAGTTGACCTCTACTCCAATTATCAAACCACCTTATTGGAACCTCTCTTTTGAGATCATGTGTGATGCAAGCAATCATGTAATTATTGCTGTTATTAGCCAAAGAGTTGGAAAAGCTCCTTATGTCATATATTATGCTTCAAGAACACTTGATAATGCACAATGCAATTATTCAACAACAGAAAAAGAACTTTTAGTTGTTGGTTTGGCTTTAGAAAAATTCTATTCTTATTTACTTGGCACTAAAGTGATTGTGTATTCTGACCATGCAGCTCTCAAGTACTTGCTTTCAAAGAAGGAAGCGAAACCAAGACTCATCATATGGATACTCTTATTACAAGAGTTTAATTTAGAGATATGGGATAGAAAAGGCATAGAAAATATGGTTGCAGAACACCTTAGTAGAATACCTACAAGTGAAGAGCCAACACCATTACAAGATGAGTTCCCAGATGAGCATCTCTTTTTTGTTCAAAAGACAATCCCCTGGTGTGCTGATATTGTTAACTATTAAGTTACTAGAACATTACCAAGTGATTTGTCTAGAGCTCAAAAAGATAAAATTAAAAGTTATTCTAAGTACTGTGTTTGGGATTACCCTTATTTATGGAAGCATTGTTTTGATCAAATTATTAGAAGGTGTATTTCTCAAGAGGATGTTACTTCTATTTTGAAATTTTGTCATTCTTATGCATGTGGAGGATATTTTGGTCCTAAGAGAATGGCTCATAAGGTATTAGAGTGTGGATTGTTTTGGCCTTGTCTATTTCTTGACTCCTGTATGTTTTGTAAGTCTTGTGAAAGATGCTAAAAAGTGGGAAATTTAGGACATAGAGATCAAATGCTACTTACCCCTATTCTTGTTTGTGAATTTTTTAATGTATGGGATATGGATTCTATGGGTCCTTTTCCAACTTTTGATAATATTTATATTCTTCTTGCTGTGGATTACGTATCAAAGTGGGTAGAAGCTAAAGCTACCTAAACTAATGATGCTAAAGTTGTTGTAGATTTTGTCAAATCTCATATTTTTGCTAGGTTTAGGATGCCAAGAGTTCTTACCAATGACCGTGCACTCATTTTTGCAATAGAGTAGTAAAAGCTCTATTAAACAAGTATAAGGTCATTCGTTGCACATCTACAACATATCATCCACAGACAAATGGATTGACCGAGGTAACAAATAGAGAAATAAAGTCTATTCTCGAAAAGGCAATCAATCCAAATAGGAAAGACTGGAGCACAAGGCTAGATGATTCATTGTGGGGGCATTAAACAGCTTACACGACCCCTATAGGCATGTCTCCTTATCGTCTAGTATTTGGCAAGCCATGTTATCTTCCTGTTGAATTAGAACATAAGGCGTATTGGGATATAAAGCAATGTAATATGAGGTTGGATGAGGCAGGTGAACAAAGGAAACTTCAATTGCAAGAAATTGAGGAAATCTGAAATGATGCTTATGAAAATACAAAAATTTACAAGGAAAAGACCAAAGCTTTTCTTGATCAAATGATTTCCAGAAAAATTTTTCTATTGGTCGTAAACTTTTATGTTACCATTCTCGATTGAAATTATTTCCTGGTAAATTAAGATCTAGGTGGGTAAGACATTTTGTTGTTACTAAAGTTTTTCCTCATAGTGTAGTTGAGATTCAAAGCCTTGAAATTGGTAAAATCTTTAAAGTTAATGGTCATTGCTTGAAACCTTTCTATGAAGGGTTTCAAGTATATAATGTTGAAGTAATCAGTTTGAAAAATCCGAATCATACAAATTGAGTGTAGCTACGTCTAGCTAAAGACGTTAAGGAAGAGCGCTCCATGGGAGACAACCTATGCTTAAAAAAAAAATAGTTTTGTTTTATTTGTTTTCTCTTTTGCTTTGTTGTAGATAGGTGAATATAATATGAAGACTCATCTCTCTCTTGTGTTGTAAGGGTTGAAACTGCAATCACTTCAAATGTTAAACCAGGAAAATACCATTATTCCTTTCGCTTTTACCTTTATTTCTTTCCTATATTGAGCTGAATTATGAACAGTGAGGAGATTGCTCAATCTAACTATGGGGGAAGGGACTATGAGATGTGGAGAATGAAGTTGGGTATTTTTATCTGCTGATGTCTAAATTGTTGAATTTATGTGCATGTCTGAGACATCTAAAATTGTATTGTACTCACGCTTTGAATTACTTGTCCTTAAGTATTATATGGAACAATTTAGGCCAATTTTTTTAAAAATTTCATAAAATCTAGAGATTATGCTAATTATTGTTGATAGCATCTATACAAATATGAAATTGACTTGTTTAGGTGCCTTAGTCACATGTTGTTGTGATTAGAATACTTAGTTGAAATTAAGTAGCAAAATCTTTAAGGAACAAATTTACGTTGTATTTAGCTTTAGAATTGGAAGTCTGAGAGTAGGTTTGAGTCCCTTATGTGAAAAATAAACAGGTTTACTTCTAGGAAAAAGTTAGCATGTATATACTCTTTTGAGTTGTTTTGACAACTTTTCACACTTAGTGAAAGAGGTAGATGAAACTTTTTACTTAATGATCCTTTATAAAAAAATTTCTTAATCTTGATATAACATTTAAAAGAAAGAAAGAAATAAGCATGACCTGTACTCCGCTAACTTAGGTAATTAAGTCAAGAGTATCCGAACTTGAATGTTGGAGTAAGGAAGAGTTTGTAGGGGTCCCTTTAAAACCTGGTCACTTGGGTGATGAGCCCCAGATGTGCTGGCTCAATGAACTCACTATAATGAGAAGGGAGGAAAGACAAAAGTTCAATTCTTAAACTTTGATTAAGAAAATATGTGTGTGTGCTTGTATGAATCAAAAGAAAATGAATGCTGAAGTACCAAGTGAAATAAGACTTATAATAAAAAGGAAGAAAATCTAAGGAAAGAGTAGATACCACATGCTTTCATTTAGTGTTGTTAGGACTATATGTCTATTAATGTCTAATGAGGTTTAAATGGGTATTTTTCCTTACTAGACTAAGTATTTACTTTTGAACAAAAGGTTCTTTTGTTAAATGTTGGGTGTAGACACCCAATTTTTGCCCAATTAATTAAGGCTTAAAATTTAATTAAATTCATTTTTCCAAAAGCCTTAAGTATTGATGAAATTGGCTAAGTGATCAAGGCACAGGCCAAATGGCCTGTTGGTTAAACACATTGACCCAAACACACATCCAAGCTCAAGGACACAAGTTCAAACCCTAGCAAAGGCAAATTTTTGCCTTTTTATCATTTTTGTCTTTTCATTTTTCCTCAAATGTGACTTTTGCCTTACTTTGCATCAGTTTTTAACTAACAAAACATCATTGATTGTCAAAATTGATGATGGAATTGCAAAGTGGTTATGGAATATGAAAGATTAGTGCAAAAACAACCCAAAAGTTACAAAATTCAATGTATAAAGCATTCAATTGTACATGAATGGGGAGTTACAAAAATTGATTGGATGAATCTGACATGGAATATGAAAACAATCATCAATTCATCAGTTTCAAACAATTTAATCATGGATTTTCGAATTAGATTCGTGGAAAAATCAAGGGGCAAAAATCGATTCATTTTTGAAACTGTTCGAAACTGAAAATTGAGCTTGCAACCTATAAATAGGAGGTCCTAGGAGCAAAAGGCACAAGTCAATTTCAAGAAAACACATACATAACCATATCAATTCGAAACTTTCGAATTTAGGAAGAAAAATTCGAATTTTTCAAATTCGAAGTGCTTGAATCGAATTTGATCAAAATTGAGTGTGTTAGGAATGTTAGAAACCTAATTTTGATGTTTTAGTGTGCTTGGATTTGATCAAATTGATCAAATTAACCTCTGGAATTTTTTTAATTTTTTTGGAGTTGCGCCGCCGTACAACCACCGCAGGAACCGCCGCTTGCCGCCGTTCTGAGTGAACGCCACCATCACTAAAGGACGCGCCACCACCATTGGAGTCGGGCCGACAAGCTTTCAGCCACCGAGGACCACCGGAGCCGTCGGAATCCGCCCCGAAAAGTCGCGTCATCGTCTTCTTCACCTGCCGGAGCTCCGAGATCCGACCCGAAGATCCGAATCAAACCCGGTTGGTCATCGGTCAACGGTCGTCGGTCATCGGTCATCGGTCAGCTCTGATCAAACGGTCCAGATTTCATCAGGCAGATCAAACGGTCCAGATTTGATCAAGCAGATCAACGGTCCAGATTTCATCAGGCAATCAGACGGCCCAGATTTGATCAAGCAGATCAACGGTCCAGATTTCATCAGGCAGATCAGACGGCCCAGATTCAATCAAGCGATCAGACGGTCCAGATTTCATCAAGCAATCAGACGGTCCAGATTTAATCAAGCGATCAGACGGCCCAGATTTCATCAAGCGATCAGACGGCTCAGATCGAGTCAACAAGATCAGACGATCCAGATCGGTCAGCGAGATCGACGCTCCAGATCTCGTCCGCTTCATCCGATGGTCCAGGTTAATCCGTATTATTTTATTAATAGTTTATTATATAATTAATTTTAGAAAATAATAAAAAATAGTAAAAAATTCATAAAAATTCAAAAAAATTCAAAAAAATTCAGAAAAATACAGAAAAATCCAGAAAAATCAAAATAATCATTTTTTATATAAATTTATTTTTTTGATATTTTTTAATATTTTTAATGTGTATTTATACACAAATTGCACTAGAAATGCATATTTAATGCATGAAAAATATTTTTAATATATTGTAAATTATTCTGGATATTATGAATATGTGATGATTTTTTTTTTTAAAATAATAAAATAAAAATAAAAAATAATAATAATGATAAAAATAGATAAAAATGACAAAATTGGACTTTCCAAAACCAAAATTTTTTAGAAAAAAAATAATAAAATAATAAAAAATGACTTTTGGATTTAAAAAAATATGTTTTCATAAAATAAAAAAAAACAATTGATTAGATCATAGGATCATCAAAAATAATTTTCACAAAAAATTTAAAATTTAATGTACTTAAAGTGAAAAGAGTTCAAAAATATAAAATTGATTAACAAATTAAAGTTTTTTTTTAAAGAACTACGTTTTGTCTGATCTCGATTAGCGAGTACGTAGGCACCTGCGGGGCGACATAAAAAATAAAAAAGGTTTTGTTTTTTTTGTAAATATAAGTTTTTTTTTTAAAAAAAGAAATATGTTTGTTGTTATTCGTGTTCTAAAAAAATAAAAAAAATAAAAATGAAGAAAAGCACATAAAAATAAAAATAAATGATTTGACTTGCAAATATTTGTTATGTAATAATTATTTGATTTTTTTTTTGAGCATGAAAAGGATAGATATAAGTTTAAAATTCCAAAAGTGGTAACCATTGGTTTTAATAGGTTAGCCCCCGAATCCATGATATCTGGTTTTAAAAGTTGTTTTTTTTAAATCAAATTTTCGCAGACTAGTAGCTAAGTTAGGATCAACCGACCCATTGATCCTAGCTTTTTATTTTTTCCCGATTTATATCGGGTGGCGACTCTAAATTTTTTAAAAATTTCTTTTAACCCCTAGTCGAGGATTCATGTTAAATGGGTTCGGGTTTAATGTGAATCGGGTTAGGAGAAATGAACCAGATATAGTGGAAAAAATCCAGGCTCGACAGCTTGGCGACTCCACTGGGGACTATAAATTTTTTTTTTAAAAAAAAAGAGGGCTAGCCACTTCGGAATTATAAATTTTAAATTTATCCTTGCTCAATTTTTGTGAATATATGTTTCTTTGTATATTATCTTGAATAATTGTTTTGTAAATATATACTAACCTTGCAAAATATGAAAAAATAGAAAACAAAAGTTTGATTTCTTTGTTGCATTTGCATTTGCATTAGCATGAATGTGTGCTAGATACGGTCGTACCAGGGCCGTCTTAAGAGCCTAAGCGAGGAGGACGAAGTAAGGTCCGGGGGCTGTGGCTTTCCACCCTCTAGATCAAGAAATGTCCTCCCACTCCGGTTTAGTACTACTAAATCGGGGAACCTATAGAACCCTACCAAATCATGCATTCATTAGCATGGGATTTGACCAACTTTTTCTAAAAATGAAGTTAAAAAATAAATGTACATATGTAAATACTAAAAAAAATACTTAAAGAAAATTCTAAAAAAAAATAAAAGCTGTCAAAAAATTAAAAAATTTTGTAAATATTAGCTTATACCTTTTAAAAATTTCAGAAAATGATGTCTTCAACCGACAGTAGCGATAGCTTATGGGCTCGCCTTATTAGAGAAAATCGAGTGGAACCTTCAAGGATCCAATGCTCCTACTGGACCGATGGTTTGTCAGTTTTACTCCAGTCCAAAAGTCATTCATTGAGGATAGATTAGGCCCAATCCTCAGCCTACCAAAGATCCATGTTCCATTCACCATGTTCCGGGCCCTCACTCATCTATGGGAACCTGAAGAAGCTGTCTTCCGTTTGGGTCAGCATGTACTTAGCCCAACCATTGAGGAATATAACTACTCCAAGCACCTCCTACCTCTGAAGGAATCTATATTCCAAATTTCAAGCATAGCCCGGTCCGTGTTATATCAGAGTTTTTGGGGATCAAGAGGGGACCAATTATTGAAGCTATCAATGATTGCAATGAATATTGCATCCGCTAACACACTGATGGACTGGTTTGGAACTCCTGAATACTTTAAAAGTAACCGATCCACTTTCAGTATACCACTTGAAGTTTGGGAAGAAAACCGGGTTAATGCCTTCATAGTAGCTGCTTTTGCAACTATTCTCTTCCCTAATGGCAATTTGTTCATCCACTTCCGGGTCATAGAGCTGGTTTCTCAATATTTAGCTGGCAAATCCTATGTTCCTGCTCTTCTAGCCGAACAAGTCCGTAGTCTGAATCACATCAAGTCTAAAGGACAAGGCAAGTTCAAAGCAAGCATGCACTTACTAATGGTTTGGTTTGCTAGCCACATTAAGCACTACGGAAAAGACTTGGCTAATGGATCCCTCATCAGCCTGAAATATGATCTCATCCAATCCTTTGCTGAAAGGGTCCACATGGAAGATGATCATCCTTATGGGATATAATTGCCATTCTTGAAGACATGCCACCTGAAGACATGATGTGGCAAGCTCGCTGGTTCAAAAGCCCTGCAGCCATCCTAAGTTGCAAGGAATACATGGCAGTACCCCTAATTGGACTCACCGGCTGTACTGGTTATTACCCCTCAAGTGTTATCAGACAGTATGGTATGCTGCAAGATATTACTGTCAAGCCTAATTTGGAGCAAGTCACTCTGGATTATTTGGATCCAACCAAGATACTACCAGCTAAAGAATTCAAGTTAAATCAAATCCGAGCTATATGGGAAAATAGAGAGGTGAAGCCGGTTTTTGAAGTCGAGCCAGAAAATAAGGAAACAAGAAGTATAGAGCAACCAGGTGGTATGTGGCTAGCCAAATGAAGAAGAATAAGGATATTCGATATGAAGCTCCCGATGTCCTTCAACCAGCACCATCGGAACCTGACCCTGAAACAATTGCTTACATGGAAGCTGTTTCGGCTCGCCTGGAAGTATGTCACCGAGATTTCCAAGAAAGAGAGAGGGAAATGGTGGATCGCCTGCAAAGTGCTGGAAGCAGAATTTCATTCTTAGAGGCTGAGTTGAAGGCAGCTCAAAAGAAAATTCTAGCCCTGGAAGACAAGATTGTTTGCCCCACTAAGACAAGAAGACTGGTTTAGTTGGTTTAGGTTTAGTCCTTAGGAATCAAGGTTCTTTGAAACCATTAGAAAGTAGTTTTGATTCAGTCACTAGGAAATAAGGTTTCTAAACCATTAGAATTTTTGTTATGTTAAACATTATCTTTTAATACAAATTTTTTTTAAAAAAAAATCATTGGTCAATATCCCCATTTGCATCTGTGTGATAGCATATCTGCATTCTTGCATATGTATATTAATTCATTTATTCTAAAAAAAAATATTAATAAATGATAAATGTCCAGGTCTAGCAAATTCGAGTTTTAAAACTTGAAAGATAGCGTCCAAGCCGGTTAGGAGCCCTATTGTTACCAGATCCCGAGCTAAGATGTCTAACACCGGGAGCAACCCCACAGACCAGACCAATGAGCAAAGACTCAACACCGTGGAACAAACCCTCCTTGGAATTGCTGAACAGATGCAGGCTTTAACACAGAGTCTTGCACAACTCAAGACCCCACAACTTCTGAAGAATCTCAAGGCACAGAAAGGAAAAGAAATTGAAGGACAGCTTATTCAGCAAGAGGAGTCATCAAATGAGTTTAATGCGGCTGAGTTGAAGAAAGAACTGGAAGCTCAGGCTAAAGAAATGGAAGAAAACTGCTTGAGAAAATGAAGACGTTCGATGGTTTTGATCAAACCGCGATCTGAATTTGCCTCAATATGAGGAAGGTGCCTTCCCTGAGAAATTTAAGGCACCGGAATTTGAAAAATATGGGACAGGTTGCCCTAATATGCATACCAGATTGTATGTACGACGAATGGGGCAATACGCAAAGTTTGACAAGCTGATGGTGCAAACCTTCCAGGACAGTCTTACTGGTGCTGCTTTGGCCTGGTACGCCCAATTAGACCATCAAGAAGTTGATACTTGGGACAAGTTGGCTAGGGCATTTTTTAATCAGTATAAGTTTAACATTGAGATGGCGCCCTCGGTATGGGATTTAAGCAATCTGAAGAAGAAGAAAGAAGAGACTTTCAAGGAGTATGCTCAGCGCTGGAGAGCATTGGCTGCAAGGATCACCACCCCGATGCCTGAAAGAGACCTCACTTTCACTTTTATCAACACGCTAGAGGAACCTTTCTTTTCCCATCTGATTGGGCATGCATCAGCAAGTTTCTCAGAAGTGGTGATAGCTGGGTGCAGGATTGAGAATGCAATTTCAGCAGGAAAATTGCAACAAGAAAAGAAATATACTGCACCGAGAAATGTCCATACAAAGGGAAGATTCAACCGTCAGCATGGTCAATACTTCAGATGCAACTGGCCCTACTAAGTCTTTCGTGTTGTCAACAAATCAGAATCAAAATCAGAATAAGGATCAGACTCAACAAAGTGCAGTCCCAAATCAACAATCAAGGTTCAGCAGGCGGAACTTCACTCGAATTCCGGTTCCCCTTAGCCAAGTATTAGCTAAATTAAGGGCCGATAATCTGATCAATCTTGAAGTTCCTAGGGAAGACTTAAAGCCTAGATATTACAATCCTGAGCTGAAGTGTGAATATCACATGGGGCAAATCGGGCATTCAACAGACAGATGCTGGAGGCTTAGGCATAAAATCCAAGATCTTATTGATGCAAAAGTCATCCAGTTGGATTTCGTTGAGACTCCAAACGTCTCTACTAACCCACTGCCAAACCATGGACCAGTCATCAATATGATCACCGCTGAAGTCGGATCAAGAAATCAATCTGGATGAGTTGCCAATCACCATAGAACAAGTAGCATGGAACCTTCGCCAGAAGGGTCATTTGCTCAATATGAATTTAAGAGACCGCACCAAAACCAGGCCTGCTATTTACAAGCTACTACAAGAGGAACTATTAAAAAAGAAGAGATTCTGGAAATGTTGATCCCGAAACCAAGGAGATCGAGCACACAGGCTGAGTTATGGGAAAGGTATCAGGCTGGAGATCCAACCATTGGAACCCTGGGAAATGATGGAAAATACCAGTATTTAATGGATTACTGGTTTGAGCCCCGTGTCTATGCTGACGCTCCTCCAACTGGATGGGGTCCAGAATTTGAAGAGGAAGATAAGAAAGCAAAAGAAGACGAGTTTGTGGGTATGATCGAAGGTGGACCTAGATCCATCAAAATCGAAATAGGCAAAGGTAGTGAAGATGGATCAACTTCATCAAAGCCTAGGAACTATACCTTTCAGATACCCCTTGCTGTGTGAGTGAGTATAAAGCCGCTCCATTTGATTATAAGGCGGTAAATCATGCTTCAATGGCCATGGTTGGTGGCCTTACTCGCTCAGGAAGAGTTTATGAGTCGACCGGAAAGAATGCAACTGTGAATATGCCACAGCAGCAAAATGAAGAAGGGAAGAAAGATGAAGAGAAGTCAGCATTGGCAAAACTGATGAAAGCAAGTGAATACAAGGTTGTCGAGCAGTTGGCCAAAATACCTGCCCAAATATCGCTCATGAGTCTGCTGATTAGCTCTAATGTACACCGTGAGGCTCTTTTCAAAGCCTTAGAAGAAGTGAAAGTTCCAGAAGGTGTATCAGAAGAAGCCTTGGGGCATATCATCAACTCAATCTTTGCAAATGAGCAAATCATTTTCTCATCTGAAGAACTGGGAGAGGAAGGAGATCAACATAACAAGGCCCTCTTCATCGTAGTCAAAAGCTGTGGAAAGATCGTCTCTCGAGTATTAGTTGACAATGGATCCTCTTTGAATGTGTGCCCCTTAGCCACTTTGAGCTTATTGGAAATTGAACCGTCAGACATCAAACCAAGCTCTATTGTGGTTCGTGCTTTTGATGGGTCAAAAAGAGATATAATAGGTGAAGTGGAGTTAGAAGTCATCATCGGGCCTCAAACTTTCATTATTCCTTTCCAAGTGATTGATATCCCCAGAACATTCAATCTGCTGTTGGGAAGACCATGGATCCATGCTGCCAGGCAATACCATCAAGCCTGCACCAGAAAGTTAAGTTCATAGCCAATGGTCAACTCATCACTGTTATGGGAGAACAGGATTATGCCATTTACAAGGAGACAGCTGTCCCTACATTGGAAAAGAAGGAGAAGAAGACTTCGGGCTTCAAATGTTTGAGTCTGTATGATAAATGATGAAAAGAAACTCAGGTGGGAACCTTTGGACTGGGTTATTCCCCCACTTGTGCTGAAGTGGGAAATGAAAAACCAAATGAGAAGGAAGCTCGACAAGGAATATGATCCAATCATCAAAATTCCTCACATCAGCCATTCCTTTCCAAAGCCACATCATATCCAGCAGCCAGATGATATCAAAGAAGATGCTTCATCCAAAGAAATGATCTTGAGAAATTGGTTCTCTATGCCTTGCGCTAGTATTAAGTCTTTTAAGTAAGAACTTATCTAAGACTAGATTGTATTTTGTGTTTTTCAGTATTATGTGATGCTCAAATAAGTGTACTTAAACACCGTCCCAGTTTAATAAAATTTATTTCCATTTGTGTTTTCACATATTCTCATACATTCCTCATTCATATTCAACCAGATTCGACAATTGTGATGAAGTTCAGGGATATCTCGCGCGTATAATTAATGAAAATATCAATATCACCTCTAACTCTACTGGGTTAGATGTTGAAGATGATATTGATTATCAATTTAGAACACAAGAAATTTGGCAAAATTTTGAACAAGGAAGATTGAAATTCCCGAAACCATTGAAGTGATTAATTTGGGAACAAGTGAAAACCCTAGGAATCTGAGGATAGGGGGAAAATTGCCTGAGAGCACGGCACAAGATTTAACCAAGTTATTAGCCGAATACTTGGATGTTTTTGCATGGTCGTATAGCGATATGCCTGGTTTAGACCCATCCATTGTGGTTCACAAATTGCCAACAAAGGAGGATTTTAAACCTATAAAGCAAAAATTAAGGCGATTTAGGCCGGATTTACTCCTCCAAATCAAGGATGAAGTAAAAAAGTTGCTTGAAGTAGGATTCATTGAGGTTTCTGATTATTCGGATTGGGTATCAAATATAGTGCCAGTACTTAAGAAAAACGGGAAAGTAAGAATCTGTGTGGATTTCAGAGATCTAAACAAAGCAACCCCGAAAGATAATTTCCCGTTGCCTCACATCGATGTTTTAGTAGACAATACCGCTGGAAATCATCTATTTTCATTCATGGATGGATTTTCAGGGTATAATCAGATATTAATGGCCGAAGAAGATAAGGTCAAAACCACATTCGTTACAGCCTGGGGAACTTTTTGTTACAAGGTCATGCCTTTCGGTCTCAAGAATGCCGGGGCAACTTATCAACGAGCAATGCTTGCTATACTTCATGATATGATGCACAAAGAGGTGGAAGTATATGTAGATGATATGATCGCCAAGACAAAGGAAGGAGATGATCATGTAGTGGTGTTAAGGAAGCTTTTTGAAAGATTAAGGAAGTTCCAGTTGAAATTGAATCCAGAAAAATGCACTTTCGGAGTGACATCTGGAAAATTATTAGGATTCATGGTTAGCCAAAAGGGGATAGAAATCGATCCTGATAAGTCAAGGCGATTCAGGATTTGCCTCCACCAAAAACATTAAAGGAAATCAGAGGCCTCTTGGGAAGGTTGAATTACATTGCTCGATTCATATCACAGCTGACTGATAAGTGCCAACCGCTGTTTAAACTGCTAAAGAAGAATGCCCTAATTGAATGGAATGACGAATGTGAAAAAGCCTTTAATCGGATAAAGCAGTATCTGACAAATCCACCAGTACTGGTTACTCCAAAAGGGGAAACCATTGTTCTTGTACTTGACAATTCTTCCTGAATCTATGGGTTGTGTGCGGGCAAAAAGATGAGGAAGGAAAAGAAAGAGCTGTTTACTACTTAAGCAAGAAATTCTCAATGGAGAACAAAAGTATTCAGAGATAGAAAAACCTGCTGTGCATTAGTATGGGTTATGCACAGGCTTAGGCAGTATACGCTCTTCTACTCGATCGAGTTGATTACGAAGCATGATCCATTGCGATACTTGGCACGCAAACCGGCTTTAGTAGGTCGAATCTCGAAATGGCAGATGCTACTTTCTGAATTTGATATCATTTATGTGAATCAAAGTTCAGTCAAAGGACAAGTTTTAGCTGATCAACTCGCAGAAAGCCCAGTTGATGACGAAGAATTAAAGGAACAAGATCAGTTTCCAGATGAAGGCATCAGAATAACAGAAACAGAAGCCAAAACAATTGGAAGTTGTATTTCGATGGAGCAGCCAACGTATACGGTGTGGAATAGGGGCAGTCCTTATCTCACCAAAAGAAGAACAGTTCCCGGCATCAGCCAGATTAATGTTTCCTTACACAAATAATGTAGCGGAATACGAGGCATGCATCATGGGATTAGAAATGGCAATTCAAATGAATATCGAGGAGCTCGAAGTGTTTGGAGATTCATCACTTATCATTTTCCAAACTCGAGGCGAGTTCAAAACTAAGGATCCCAAGTTGATTCCTTATCATAATCACTTGGCTGAGTTAGCAGGAAGGTTCAAGAAATTTCCTTCACTTATGTGCCGAGAACTCAGAATCAATTTGCTGATGCATTGGCTACTCTGGCCTCTTTGATCCAATTCACTGAAGGAGTAAGAATACAACCTTTGCAAGTCCGAATAAGAAGTGAACCCGCATTCTGTGCTGTGATTGAATCAAATGAACCATGGTTTCAAGATATCAAAATTTCTTGCAAACAGGTGTATTATCCTGAGTGTGCTACAAAAAAGGATCAAAATCATTGAGACGTCTGGCAAGTCATTTCTTGTTAAGTGGAGATACCTTATACAGAAGGTCATTCGATACAACCTTGTTGAGATGTGTAGATGAAAAGAAGCTCAAAAATTAATGGAAGAAGTTCATGAGGGAGTATGTGGACCTCATATGAACGGATATATGCTAGCTAAAAAGATTATGAGGCTAGGATATTTCTGGTTAACCATGGAATCAGACTGTATCAAACATGTGAGATCTTGTCATCTATGTCAAATTTACGCAAACAAGATAAATGCTCCTCCAAAGGAATTACAGTCAATGTCAACACCATGGCCGTTCTCAATGTGGGGAATAGACGTAATCGGGCCAATATCGCCAAAAGCTTCAAATGGTCATCGATTCATACTAGTTGCAATCGATTACTTCACCAAGTGGGTTGAAGCTGCTTCATACGCCAGTGTGACAAAAGCCGTTGTGGTGCGATTCATCAAAAGAGATATCATTGCTCGATATGGAACTCCAGAAAGTATCATTACGATAATGGTACAAACTGAACAACAATGCAATGACTGATTTATGTCAGCAATTCAAGATTAAACACCGGAATTCCACTCCATATCGCCCACAGATGAATGGAGCAGTAGAAGCCGCCAACAAAAACATCAAGAGAATCATTGAGAAGATGACGATTGCATAAAGATTGGCATGAAATGCTCCCATTAGCATTAATGGCATATCGAACCTCTGTAAGAGTGTCAACTGGGGCAACGCCCTATTCCCTGGTATATGGAACTGAAGCTGTTTTACCAGTAGAAGTTGAATTCCTTCGCTCCGAGTATTGGCTGAAACAGAGCTCGAAGAAGCTGAATGGGTTAGACAAAGGTTGAACAGTTAAATCTTTTAGATGAAAAAAGATTAACCGCCATGTGTCATGGGCAATTATATCAACAAAGGATGGCTAGAGCATTTAACAAGAAGGTTAAGCCAAGAAATTTCCAAGAAGGTGATTTGGTTTGAGAAAAATGCTGCCAAATGTGCAAGATTCCAGAGGAAAGTTCACACCAAATTATGAAGGACCATATATAGTGAAGAAGGTCTTATCGGGAGGAGCATTAATCCTTTCCCAAATGGATGGACCCAATTTAAAGGATCCTGTGAACTCAGATGCTGTAAATTGTATATCCTTGATCAATAAAATTTGTCATTTCAAGTGATCAATTGATTTTATTTTAATTAATTATAAGCAAAGTTGATATTCCTGAAATTCTCTGAAGTCGAATCAAAGCCTGAAATTCTTTGAAGTAAATCAAAGCCTAACCCACAAAATTTTCAAATAAATTTCCAACCAAACACCATTTGAATCATCAGAAAGAAATTTGAGCATCTTATAATACTGAATGCATTTATACAGTTTGGTCTATTGATTGTTCTTATTTTAAAAGAAAATATTACTGCAAGAATAACTAATTTTGATAGAAAATTGAAGCATGTTGGATTGAAAAAAAAAAAAAGAGAAGAAAAAAAGAAAAAAAAGAAAAAAAAAAAAAGAAAAAAAAAGAAAAGAAAGAAGAAAAAAAAAAAAAAGAGAAAGAAACCCCCAGTGGATTGAAAAATCACAAATACCCCTCAGTCTAGACAGATAGTCTAGTACTACCCAGACTCAAAATCCATCCTTTCGAGATGGTGACCCAAAATCCATCCTTTCGAGATGGTGACAAAATTCAGAAACCCATCAATTGAAGATGGTGATCAAGACAAAATTCAGAAATTCATTCGCTCAAGATGATGATCAAGACAGAAATTAGAAATCCATCCATTCCAGATGGAAACCAAAGCCCATTGGTCCGGCAAATGACCAAACCAAAGCCCATTGGTCCGGCAAATGACCAAAGCCCATTGGTCCGGCAAATGACCAAACCAAAGCCCATTGGTCCGGCAAATGACCAAAGCCCATTGGTCCGGCAAATGACCAAAACCAAAGCCCATTGGTCCGGCAAATGACCAAACCAAAGCCCATTGGTCCGGCAAATGACCAAATTAAAGTCTAGGTCCGACAGTTGACCTAGCAAATTTCTAAGTCTAAACTCGACAGATAGTTTAGCACAAGATTTTGGAAGGAGAAGCTAAGCAAAAATTGGTTGTCTTTTTGTCTTTGTGGCAAAAGTTTTGTTCAAACTTTACCACAAAGAGGGGCAGCTGTAGACACCCAATTTTTGCCCAATTAATTAAGGCTTAAAATTTAATTAAATTCATTTTTCCAAAAGCCTTAAGTATTGATGAAATTGGCTAAGTGATCAAGGCATAGGCCAAATGGCCTGTTGGTTAAACACATTGACCTAAACACACATCCAAGCTCAAGGACACAGGTTCAAACCCTAGCAAAGGCAAATTTTTGCCTTTTTATCATTTTTGTCTTTTCATTTTTCCTCAAATGTGACTTTTGCCTTACTTTGCATCAGTTTTTTAACTGACAAACATCATTGATTGTCAAAATTGATGATGGAATTGCAAAGTGGTTATGGAATATGAAAGATTAGTGCAAAAACAACCCAAAAGTTACAAAATTCAATGTATAAAGCATTCAATTGTACATGAATGGGGAGTTACAAAAATTGATTGGATGAATATGACATGGAATATGAAAACAATCATCAATTCATCAGTTTCAAACAATTTAATCATGGATTTTCGAATTAAATTCGTGGAAAAATCAAGGGGCAAAAATCGATTCATTTTTGAAACTGTTCGAAACTGAAAATTGAGCTTGCAACCTATAAATAGGAGGTCCTAGGAGCAAAAGGCACAAGTCAATTTCAAGAAAACACATACATAACCATATCAATTCGAAACTTTCGAATTTAGGAAGAAAAATTCGAATTTTTCAAATTCGAAGTGCTTGAATCGAATTTGATCAAAATTGAGTGTGTTAGGAATGTTAGAAACCTAATTTTGATGTTTTTGTGTGCTTGGATTGATCAAATTGATCAAATTGATCACCTCTGGAATTTTTTAAATTTTTTGGAGTTGCGCCGCCGTACAACCACCGCAGGAACCGCCGCTTGCCGCCGTTCTGAGTGAACGCCACCATCACCAAAGGACGCGCCACCACCATTGGAGTCGGGCCGACAAGCTTCCAGCCACCGAGGACCACCGGAGCCGCCGGAATCTGCCCCGAAAAGTCGCGTCATCGTCTTCTTCACCCGCCGGAGCTCCGAGATCCGACCGAAGATCCGAATCCAACCCGGTCGGTCATCGGTCAATGGTCGTCGGTCATCGGTCAACGGTCAACTCTGATCAGACGGTCCAGATTTCATCAGGCAGATCAGACGGTCCAGATTTGATCAAGCAGATTAATGGTCCAGATTTCATCAGGCAGATCAGACGGCCCAGATTTGATCAAGCAGATCAACGGTCCGGATTTCATCAGGCAGATCAACGGTCCAGATTTCATCAGGCAGATCAGACGGCCCAGATTCAATCAAGCGATCAGACGGCCCAGATTTCATCAAGCAATCAGACGGTCCAGATTTAATCAAGCGATCAGACGGCCCAGATTTCATCAAGCGATCAGACGGCTCAGATCGAGTCAACAAGATCAGACGATCCAGATCGGTCAGCGAGATCGACGCTCCAGATCTCGTCCGCTTCATCCGACAGTCCAGGTTAATCCGTATTATTTTATTAATAGTTTATTATATAATTAATTTCAGAAAATAATAATAAAATAGCAAAAAATAGTAAAAAATTCATAAAAATTCATAAAAAATTCAAAAAAATTCAGAAAAATACAGAAAAATCCAAAATAATCAAAATAATCATTTTTTATATAAATTTATTTTTTTTGATATTTTTTAATTTTTTTAATATTTTTAATGTGTATTTATACACAAATTGCACTAGAAATGCATATTTAATGCATGAAAAATATTTTTAATATATTGTAAATTATTCTGGATATATTGTGAATATGTGATGATTTTTTTTTAAAAATAATAAAAATAAAAATAAAAAAATAATAATAATGATAAAAATAGATAAAAATGACAAAATTGGACTTTCCAAAACCAAAATTTTTAGAAAAAAAATAATAAAATAATAAAAAATGACTTTTGGATTTAAAAAAATATGTTTTCATAAAATAAAAAAAAAAATTGATTAGATCATAGGATCATCAAAAATTGTTTTCACAAAAAAATTTCAAAATTTAATGTACTTAAAGTGAAAAGAGTTCAAAAATATAAAATTGATCAACAAATTAAAGTTTTTTATAAAAGAACTACGTTTTGTCTGATCTCGATTAGCGAGTACGTAGGCACCTGCGGGGCGACATAAAAAATAAAAAAGGTGTTGTTTTTTTTGTAAATATAAGTTTAAAAAAAAAAAAAGAAATATGTTTGTTGTTATTCGTGTTCTAAAAAAATAATAAAAAATAAAAATGAAGAAAAGCACATAAAAAATAAAAATAAATTATTTGACTTGCAAATATTTGTTATGTAATATATTATTTGATTTTTTTTTTGAGCATGAAAAGGATAGATCATAAGTTTAAAATTCCAAAAGTGGTAACCATGTGGTTTTAATAGGTTAGCCCCCGAATCCATGATATCTGGTTTTAAAAATTTATTTTTTTTTAAAAATCAAATTTTCGCAGACTAGTAGCTAAGTTAGGATCAACCGACCCATTGATCCTAGCTTTTATTTTTTCCCGATTTATATCGGGTGGCGACTCTAAAAAGTTTTCAAAAAATTTCTTTTAACCCCTAGTCGAGGATTCATGTTAAATGGGTTCGGGTTTAATGTGAATCGGGTTAGGAGAAATAGACCAGATATAGTGAAAAAAAAAATCCAGGCTCGACATTGGGATTAAAGTCTGTTTTGTCTAGATTAGCTATTAAATTTTGATTATGGTAATCTAATTACATGTAACTAGTTTGGTTAAAGCAGTAGGCATTTGCAATGCAAGTCATAATCTTAAAAAGATCCTTGAAGTTGTGAAAGTGAAAATTAGTACAATCTATGACAAATTTCCCATTGGTTTGATTTATTTTCTTGAGGACAAGCAAAAGTTCAAGTGTAAGGGATTTGATACAGACACATTATACTCAATTTTTATACAAGGAATCAAGCTAAATTGTTATTGATTTCATAGAAATCATGAAGAATTGGTACTTAAGTGTGCTTAATATGATATTTCATATTGAAGGAACTATAAAGCAAATATAAGAAGTATTATGCAAATTAGGATGAAGTTGAACATTCAAGGCTGGCAAAAACAGGGTATAAATCGCCAGCTTTCATAAGAAACAACGTCAACCTTCATTAACTAAAACCAAACATAGTTGGCCTTTAAAAAAGAATTCATCAGCTTTCATTCAACAGAATTGTACGCTGGCAAAATTGGATTCTACACCGCTAGCTTTGAGCTAGCCTTGCCTATGTATAGATTCAAGAATTTAAACGACTATCCAAACATCGCTAGCTTTAACAAGCAAAGCTCACCAGCCTTTGAAATTTCAGCTTACACCAGCATCTGAAGGATTTACGCTGCCGGCTTTAAGCTGACCTTGCATGTCCACATTTTCAAAAACTTTAAATTTGGCCACTAGGAGAGAAAGATTACCGACCTTTAGCTAGCATAAAATCAACACTGCCCCAATATTGTCTCCTACATTGACAATGATTTGGTCTTGGAAATTTTTGTCAAACATTGAATGCCAACAAATCTAGAATTTACGCTGCCGGTATAGATACCAGCATATAATGAAAGCTGGCGGTGTAAACATGAATGCTGGTTGCCATCTCGTCTCAGATTTAATTTCAAATTTCAAAGCCAGCAATGTAAGCCAACTGCGTATAGTACATAATAGCCAGCCTGTGTTCTGACGAACCAAATTCCATTATATTTCCTATAAGAAACCGTGTTATTGCTTTGAGAATCCATCTATCTTACAATAGCCAAAAATTTCTAAACTAAAGAGAGAGAGAGAGAGTTCATGATTTTGAGTGGCTAAAACAATTTTCTAGCTAAAGGATTATTACAAGTTCGGTTCTTCAAGAATTGTGAGATCTAACTGATGTGATTTTTTCTATTCTTTGCACTAGGGTATTTATATATCTCCTTATTATTTCAATTTCATTATTTTGCTTGATTGATACAAATTAGGGCCCATTTGTTCAATTAGTAAGGTAATATACTATTAATTAGAACGTTGAATTGTTCAATTATTTTAATATGTGTGGCATAATAACATGATTGATTATAGATAGATAATTGATTTGTGTTATGAAGATATATAATCTAGGATAAATAGATCATCTTATGATTTGTTGGCTTGAATTGGTGATCTCTCTTGTTCTTCATGCTATTGATGAATTAAACCTTAAGAGCTTGTTTAGGGATGTTTAATCAATAAGGGAAATAATCAAAGAGCCTATTTTGATTATCGAAAAAGTAAGGAGAGATAGGTTGTTAGATCTTGTTAATGACCATAACCAATTTATCTAAAATAAAAAACAGAAATCTTTGCATCAATGATCAATTCTGTGAATTGAACTGTAGTGATACCTTTGGTTAGGAACATCTTGATATTGATTTACTCTTTAAATTATATTATTTTTTTAGATATATTAGTTTTTTTTTAGAATTCACACACCACCACACCCCCCCCCCCCCCCCCCCCCCCCCCCCCCCCCCCTCTCTCCATCTAATCCTTTGACAGAAATAAGTTTTACCGATCCCTGTAGATTCGACTCTACTCACTACTATATGCAAGTTATATAAATTTTTAGAGTAGGAATATATATTTGTCAGATTCGATACCCACCAAATTTGTCTTCTGTTGATTTTTCTTATTTTAATCGTTTTTTTTTCTCACTTTGATGATATACATTCATCTTCAAATGCATACACCGATGTCATTAATGTTAAAAATTCTCATAGTCAATCTAATGTTGAAATTCCTGTTACAAGAAATGTTGAAGTTATGGATCATTTGGGTCATTCTGATCAATAAACATCTATTTCCTTGAGATGTAGTACTAAAACTACTCGTGTACCATCTTATTTGTATGATTATCATCATAATCCATGTCTTATCTTAATTGACAATCATATTTCTTCTGATACTCTGAATTCTGATTGTATTTATTCTACTCACCATGCTCTTGCACATGTCTTATCTTATGATTCATTATCGCCTTCATTTTGTACTTTCACTATTTAACTTTCTAAATATTTTGAATCGTCTTGTTATGAACAAGTTGTAAATTTTGAAACATGTCATAAAGCAAGGCTGAAGAGTTTGATGCGTTGGAAAACAATAATACTTGGACTATTTTTCCTTTGCCTCAAGAAAAACACACGATTAGATGTAAATGGGTACATAGGTTGAAAATTAAAGTTGATGGTACTATTGATTGTTATAAAGCCCGATTAGTGGCAAAAGGTTATAGTCAGAAGGAGAGGTTTGATTATGATGAAACTTTTAGTTCGGTTATTAAATGTACAATTGTTTGGTTGCCTTTCTCCCTTGCTGCTATTTTTAATTGGCATATTCACCAAATGGAGTCCATAATGCTTTATGGAATGGTGATTTTTTTGAAGAAGTATATATGGACATGCCACCAGGATTGGATGTTTAAGCCGAGTGTAATGGTGATAATAGGTTGGTTTGTAAACCCAACAAATCATTGTATGGCTTGAAACACATTTCAAGATAATGGAATGCCAAACTTACAGCTTGTCTTTTAGCTAATTGTTTTAGATAGTCATATAGTGATTATGCTTCTTTTACTAAAGGAAGAGGAGATGACTTTATTGTTATTCTTGTGCATGCTGATGACTTTGCTATTGCGACTAAAAGATTGGAAGTTGTTGAAGAATTCAAACAATTCTTAAAAAATCAATTTAAAGTGAAAGGCCTGGAAGTATTGAAATTGTCACGCCCCAATGGGTACCCTAAACGTGACAGTCCGCCACACTCAATATTAAAGCTTAAGTATGACAACCTTAGTTATTCCAAAAGCTTTTATATCAAGTGTAAGGCTTACTTTCACGATTTTTAGAGGACCATATATGGAATAATGAAGCTTAAGGAGATATAAAAACATATTAAGAAAAGAGGATTCACAATGAATATTTGTTCATAGCAAGACTATGCATACTTGGGAACAATTCCCTAAATTACTAAGCTATGATATAAATAATTGCATGCTAATACTATGATATACTTTATCTAGAGTTCTAATATTCAAGAGGGATTACCTGCTCACATGGTCCACGTGGCCTTAGCCATAAGTACGGGAACTGCAAAAGGTAGCTATCGGGGTATAAGCTAATAGGCTTAGTGAGAATTATTTCCATAAATAACTTCTTGTAACAAGATTCAAACAAGTTGGTTAATCACACATATGTAATGCATCAAACACGTGGGCAAACAATCATATAGCTTTCCGGGAACTATATGTTGAATGGATTTACGCCCTCCATTCGGGGTTTGGTGATACTCAAAACAAGTAGATTTGATGATAGAAAATTTAAGCTTGCGAGCACACATCGCCAAGCATTCAATAAAAACTTTTATACTTGCGAGCACTCATCGCCAAGTATTCCGAACCTACTTGATTTGACCTTGCTTTCGGATCAACCGCCAAGCATATTCCATTAAGCCGCCAAGCAATCGCTTTCGGATCTTCCGCCAAGTGTTGCTTTCGACATGAGCCTACTATCCTTCTCACCCAAGGATAATATCCCAACCATGTAATGTGACTCACTTCGTGGTATGCATGAGTTCATTAATTTATAAAGTCATAACATAATTATTTTCAACTTTATGGTGATCAAGGAATTTCACACAAATCAATATTAAACTAAAACAATCACTTAGAACAATTGGGCTTCGATATTCTTAGAATCCTTTAAGGAATTATTTTACATGCATATCGGTTTATCTTTTCTTAACTCTAGTGCAACTAATTTACAGCACAACAAGTGTAGCATTTAATGGAAATAAACTCATGATGCCATTGTCGTCTATTCCTCTAAGCGGATGAGTCGTTCACACACTCCACTAAATCGTAATAGTTCTCGGGGTGAAGAAATCCTTCCTCGGGGTCACCTAACCAAAGAAAATACCCATAATGAGTTTTTCTTGAAGATCTTCTTGATTTTGACAAAACAATGTCAAAGAACGTTAAAGTTCGTATGGAAGAGTGTTCCAACTTAAAATGGCCATAACTTGGTCATTTTAACTCGGAATCGCGCATATAATATACCGATTTCTATCTACTCGAAAAGATCTACCCATTTCTAAAATTTTTCTACAAAAAAGCCACATAGGCTCCGAAAAACTGGTGACAAAATTTACCACGGAAATTGCAAGCAAAACAACTTTGGTTTAAGAAATCAAAATTTGTTTGATAAATACTTAGTTATCTATATAGTTGAAAAAAATTCTTTTTTTTTTGTAACTATATAACTCATATTTAAGCATGCTCAAGTGTTTTGTTGTCCAAATTATTTTTAATAAAACAATGTCGGTTGAAGCTTTTCGGAAATTGCTTTCGTGAATTCTTTGAAATGAATACCTTGTTTTTTTCTAAAAACGTTTTATGTTGGTTTTATTTATCTTTTCCTAAGTGACTTTTGAAAATAAAATTTTTTTTACTTTCTAAGTACACTAATAATATTTTTGAAGTTTTTCTAGAAAATATGCTTTTCTTATTTTCTTGTGTAAATTTCCTTTGTTTACTTGTTTTGGCAAAAATCTTTACTTGATATTTCTCATTCTTTTTCTCATGTCTCCATTTCCAAAAACAATTACTCATGCATGAAAATTTGATTTCCTTATAAAAACAAAGTGGAACAATTAAGGACTTTTTGTAGAAAAACTAATTTCTATAATCTTATTAACTTTTTCTTGTAACTTTGAAAAGTGAAAATTTTTATTCTTTTCAAACCATAAATTTTCTTTGCCTATTTAGTTTGCAAAGGTCTTTACTTAGAAATTTCCTAAGTCATCCATCTTATTTTCTTTCTTATGAAAAGAACCATTTTAACAAAAACATCTCCTTTTGAAAAAAAACAAGGTGGAAATAATAAGTATCTTTATAAAGCAAAAGTAGTTTATAAAATTATTGTGAGTTCTCTTTTTGGTAACATGAAAAGAAATGAGTTTGTTTTGTGTTGATTTTATACTTTACATAGACTTATTCCTAAGTGACAAAAAGCCTTCTTTTATTTAATTTTCTTTAGAAAATAAAACTTTTGGACAACAATCTAAATGAACATAATAATAAACAAAATAACATAAATCATAAATAATAAAGTCAAGTATTGGAGTCTTAGCTTTTTCAAGGCTCCCGGGACTAAGAAATAAACTAGTCCCATAAAGAAATAAAATGAAAGAAGAAAAACTTGTTTTGACTTGATTAGGACAAGTCTAAGACTAGAGACTAGTCTTATAAACAACTTGAAATAAATAAATTGCATTGAAGTAAATAAATTGCATGAAAGGTAAATAAATTGTAAGAGTATGAGCTTATATGCTCTAAAGAATATGTATATAGTTATTTAGATATAGTAGATAGTTATGAACATAAAAGAAATATAAAGAACATAAAGGAAATATAAGGAACATAAAGGAACATAAAGGAATTGATATTATGAACAAAAACAAAGTATGAATCTAATGTTGCTTTCTTAACCTTCATGGTTTTAGAAAACATACACTAAGCTCATACTAAGTAGATGAACATGGAGACTTCTTGAAGAACTTTTACCTAGAGGAGATGAACTTCTTGAAAGAACTTCTTGAGAGAAATTTGAGAGAGATTTTGAGAGAGTAACTTTAGTATAGAAGTGGTGTGAAAGAAGTGAAAGAGAGGGGGGTATTTATAGGAAAATGGGGAGTGATTTTTGGATGAATAAAATAAATGCAAAATTAAAACAAATGGAGAGGAAGAGAGAGAGAGAGGTGCCGGCCACATTTGGAGAGGAGAGAGGGAGTGATTTAATTTTTGTATTTTGTTAAATAAAAATGTAATGAGTAAGGTAGATGTGATATAAAGTTATGGGAAAGGTAAAAAGTTAAGATTATAGGTTATGTAGGGTGTAAGAGTAGGTGTAAGAAAAAGTAGAGATAAAAGAATAGTGTGTAGAATAGTAATGAATAGTGTAATGTAAAGTAGATATGACAATTAAAGTATCGGTAGTAAGAAAATACTCGTATAATAGCTATATCTGTTATTTTTACTTACCGAAAAATTATGAAATTGATATTTTTGGAAAACTTATATTTTTACGAGTCTAACGATATATTCGGAATATTTTTACTAGTCCGGGCTTCCGGACACGTTTTTCGAGAACTGCGTCTGATCGGGTTCGAAGGACATCCGAAATTCACGAAACTGAAACTTTTATAAAACCTATTGTTATGACGGTCTATTCGAGCTAATTAACCCAACTTCGTTTTTCCGGACCAAAGAAAACGGCAATGCCGGATTTAGATTAATACGGTAAACTAAGGTTTTATTGACCTTTAAAGTTTTGTTTGACTTCCGGTTAGGGTTTTATGCTAAACCGATTCCAAAATTTTAGGGGTTTACAACCTACCCCCCTTAAAGAAAGTTTTGTCCTCAAAACTTGGAAATTCCTATTTGTGGTTAAAACTTGGTCACTTGGATTACGCGTCCTTCTTCAAAAATTTCCTTAATTGGTTTCTTCATTTTCATCCTCTGAATTCTTGTGGATATATTTCGATATTGGGCATATCTTCATAAGGAAAATTCTCCTTTAAAACATTAACTTTTATCCTTATAACTTGATTCCTTAACCATTTATTAAAGGGGGAATTGTTGCACGTCTCCGATCGTCGTCTTCCTTTTCGTCTTATGATCATTTCCTATCTTGTGCCTTTATCACCCCATGTGATACTCATGTTTGCTCCTCCAAGGTATTTGAATGATTTTTCCTTGGTTGTTTGTAGCATCAGGGGTCCAAATTCTTTATTGATTCCTCTTTGTTCCTATCCTGCGTCTAGGTTGGTCATATCTCTGACTGATCTCTTTTGCTTTCGTCTCTTTTCCCTTTAGAGAGCAGTATATTGACCGATTATGGAACGAACCATCTTCTTTGGTTAATCGATTCATACCATAAGCATCCTTGCCTTCTTGTTTATTGTTTGTGAGAAATCCGAAATCTTGAGAAGGTAAATTCTGCTTTTATCGAATTTCATAAACCTTTTTATCCTTTGATATCTTTATTTTCTTATCCATATTTCTTTTCTTCTACTGTCTCCTGAGCTTTTGGTTTATTGTTGGTCCGATTTTATGAACCATACTCATGATTCCTTCTTACTAACTCCTTTGTCCTTAGGTTATGCTAAATCATCCTTTAGCTCCTTTTAATACCTTTGTCTTCCTTTATTCCTTCTTTATCCTTCGTATCTTCTTATCTATGCTCTTTTGTTATTTCTACATGGTCGATCTTATCATTCTACCGACGTGGTTCCTCTTTTAAACCTTGTTGTGATCTCCAAGGTTTGGCTTTTCAACTCCCTTTTATTAATTTCTTATACCTAAGATTACGTTCTTAGATTACTTCTTTCCTTCTTCAGGCCATATCACTATCCAGAAAGCATTACTAAAACTTGTGAGTTATAAGGAATTTGAGGGTCATGCCTTCTTGATTTGATCCTTTGTTGGTGATATCGTGATCTTAATCTTGAGAGAAACGCGTTTGCTCCTTAAAAGGTTTTCACCTTGTTCCTTTCCGAAAATTAACACGTTGGCTTAGGGTTTTCTCCATTACAGCGGGATGGGTATATTTCGTGATGACATACTTCATTTCGTAAGGTCTCGATTTTCTCGTTTTGTTGTCTCTCCAACTTCCTTACGAGTTCACTTTCCTTGTTTCTCCGAGTGAAATCTGTATCCAGAATTCCTTTCAAAACTTCTCACGAATATCCCCAAAGGTCAATTCCTCTTCATTCTTTAGCTACTTAATTTCCTTTATCAACTTGAAAGAATGTGTCTGTTCTTTCCTTATGTTAGCAAATTCTTTGCCAACTATTTTCTCTATGTTTTCCTTGTTTCCTCTTATGGGTTTTTTTTTTTTTTTTTTTTGAGAGGTATACATTCTATTCAAAAGATTACTTATTTCCATTATTCCTTAGAGTCACGGGTGACTTCATGTTCTCACGTCTTTGTTGAAAGGTTGACCCATTTCCTCGGGTTTCGTCATTCTTTTGCATTATCTTTAACTAGGTTGATTGTTTGTCATATATAGAAAGAATGTAGTACTTTGAACTTTATGAGAGTAAAACATTCTGATTTACCAAACTTCTTATGTACACAAGAGGGGATTATCGCTCCTATTCATCCACATAAAGAAAACTTTACATTCCTTTGTTACTATAAAGAAACAATCATCAATAAAAGGAGGTTGGGGATTGACTGGTTCCTGCATCGCTGTTATAGCCTCTAATGTACTCCAAGGCAGTCGAGTTTCCATTTCTTTGTTTACCTCTTCACCTATCCATCGTCCCTGCAAGTTGTATACTCGAATTCCTGAAGCAGTAGGTCCAGGTCTGCCTTCACTTCCACTTCCATTTCCTTTCTTTATTCTCATAGGAATAACTTCCTCTGATGATCTTGATAGGATGTTTCTTTCTTGTGGGCAGTTGTTGGCGAAATGTCCTTTCTGATTGCAAACGTAGCAAGCATCTATTCCTCTGCTTGGGCATTTGGACATCTTATGGTCTCTATTTCCACAGAAGAAACACTTTCCGAATAGCTGGGGGCACTTCTTTGGGTAGTGTGCTCCATTGCACTTCCAGCACTTAATACCTCTTGGTATGATCCTTCTATTTTCGTTCTTGATTTCTTTGGTAGAGGCATGAGATGGGGTTCTATGTAAAACTCCCTTTCGACGATTGGGTCTTCTTCTTCTTCTTCTATTCTTTCTCTTCTTTTCCTTGCTCCTTCTACAATTCGAGCTCTTTCCACTAATTCTCGAAAATTCCTTATGTCGAATTCTTCCAACTTCATCCTTAGGTCTTCGTCTAATCCTCCTATAAAGACTTGTCTTTTTAATTCTTCGCTGTACTTATAGGAATCTGGTGCATATTGCAACAATCTACTGAACTCAGTCTCATATTATTCGATTGTTTTTCCTTTTTGAGCAGTTTGCAAGAAGTCCGCACTGTATCTCACTCTTAAACTTCCTGGAAAATAATTCTCCAAAAACTCATGTCTAAACATTTCCCAAGTGATTGGAGTCATTAGATCTCTTTTCCTTGACTCCCACCATATCCTAGCGTTTAGACGAAGCATGAATGTTCCATACTTGATTTGTAGATGGGGTGGAACTTCATATGCATCAAAAGACATCTCTATTTGAGATAACCAATCTTCTGCCTCCTCTGGCTTGTCATAAGCTCCTTCAAAGAAGCGGTTACTTTTGATGAAGTTAGGTAACATGCTTTTGTATGGTCTTGGCGGTGGAGATGGAGGTAGGGGTGCACTTTGGCTATGCATGTTCCTATGCACAGATGCCTCTGTTGAAGCTTGTTGTGGTAGTGGGGTTGGTATAGATACTGGGGCTGTCGCTGATGCTGTTGCTGGTGTTGCTTCTTGTACGGGTGCTTGTGCTGGCATATTTTGCCTAATCTCCTCTAACACGTGGGTTAGGTGTCCTAACGTGGCGTGTAAGTCCCTTTGAGGTGCGACGGCTCCTTGAACAGCAGGTTGATCTGCTTCTATATCTGGTTGGTTAGAGGCGCTTTGTTCCTTTCTTTGTCTATTCCTATTTCGGCTGTTTTAAACTTTCTAAGTTAGGTTTGTAAAGTTTTGATAGCTTAATTAAATTTTTGCCGGAATTTAGGGAAATATAACGGAAATTTAAATATGCATAAAAACAAAACAATCTCTGAAATCAAACTTAGAGCATAATTATGGAAATAAAGTTCATACATGAAATCGGAAATAAGATAAATCATAAAAGAAAATCACACAGAAATACCAAACATTGTTCCGAAAATTAAAAGATAGACTGAGATCATGAATCTAGTCTATTACAAAATCTAAGCGGGACTTCTAGGGATATGCTTCGTTTTCTTCTCCTTCCTTTTTCATTCTTCGGGAGCATCTCCCGGGTTGCTGCTGGATGATCCTGGGTTCAAACTTCTCATGATTTGGTTGAAGTGTTTTCTTCTATTTCGTGCTCTCCTTCTTTCTTGTTCGTGATGGGCAATTAGCTCCTCATGCGTCATTGCTGGTGCTATTTCATCAAGGGTCTTCCAAGTGATTGTTCCTTCGGTTTCCCTATTGTTGTTTTCATCGGCCGGAACATTTTCTGTATCCATCGTGGGGTCTTCATCTTGTCCTCCCCGGACATGTCTTCCTTCGAGGTAACGAATGATTCTTAACTCATCGTTGGTCCAAGGTTCCTCGACTCCTACGGCAGCTTGGTTCCTTATCTCTTGCGCTGGTCTTTCTTCTTGATTTTCCTCCGAGTCCTCACCGGGTTCATCATCCGAACTGTCATTCACCTCCTGCATTGGTTCATCTCTTATCACTGTTCCATCCTCTCGCAATCGTAGGGGCTCATTTATTCCTAGTTGGATTCCTGTGAAGGTAGGCGGCTCGGTGGATACTTCTGTTGGGGGTCGTAGTATTCCCTGATATACTCCGTGCCAATGGAAGTATCGTTGAGATCGGCTCTCATCCATTCGAGGTGATCCATCAAATCATCATGGGCATAGACAAATATCGGTCCGATCTTGGTCCAGGTTCGAAAATCCGGCGGGGTTCGTCCTCCTTCTTCTCTAAGAACGAAGGTTGCTTCCTTCAGCATTGGTCTGTGGTCTCCGATAGCAATGATTCGCTCCACAGCATATATTACTTCCAACTCGGTCATTCTTTTGCCTATAGGGCAGTTGTGAATAGTTCGTAACACTCCTTTCCATTCGGATGCATCATTCCCCTCTTCCAGATTTGGAACATTTCTCGGAGGTCTTAGGTTGTCCAGCTAGGGCAAATTCTTCACATAAAATCCTAAGTCTCATTCGAAAGTTCTCAGGTGTTTCGCAGGATCCTTTTCGAAAGTTCTTGGCTTGGAGACGGGCCTCTTCTATGGTGATCTATGTAAAAGAAAGATATTAGAGGACTTATTCTACCCATTCTATTTTATCTAGTTTTTCTTGCTTCTATCTAAGTCAATTCTTCTTAAGTCCATTTCTATAATTATGATTCCTAGGTTCTTAAACCATGCTCTGATACCAACTTAAACTGTCACGCCCCAACGGGTACCCTAAACGTGACAGTCCGCCACACTCAATATTAAAGCTTAAGTATGACAACCTTAGTCATTTCCAAAAGCTTTTATATTAAGTGTAAGGCTTACTTTCACAATTTTAGAGGACCATATATGGAATAATGAAGCTTAAGGAGATATAAAAACATATTAAGAAAAGAGGATTCACAATGAATATTTGTTCATAGCAAACTATGCATACTTAGGAACAATTCCCTAAATTACTAAGCTATTATATAAATAATTGCATGCTAATACTATGATATACTTTATCCAGAGTTCTAATATTCAAAAGGGATTACCTGCCCACATGGTCCACGTGGCCTTAGCCATAAGTACGGAAACTGCAAAAGGTAGCTATCGGGGTATAAGCTAATAGGCTTAGTGAGAACTATTTCCATAAATAACTTCTTGTAACAAGATTCAAACAAGTTGGTTAATCACACATATGTAATGCATCAAACACGTGGGCAAACAATCATATAGCTTTCCGGGAACTATATGTTGAATGGATTTACGCCCTCCATTCGGGGTTTGGTGATACTCAAAACAAGTAGTTTGATATAGAAAATTTAAGCTTGCGAGCACACATCGCCAAGCATTCAATAAAAACTTTTATACTTGCGAGCACTCATCGCCAAGTATTCCGAACCTACTTGATTTGACCTTGCTTTCGGATCAACCGCCAAGCATATTCCATTAAGCCGCCAAGCAATCGCTTTCGGATCTTCCGCCAAGTGTTGCTTTCGACATGAGCCTACTATCCTTCTCACCCAAGGATAATATCCCAACCATGTAATGTGACTCACTTCGTGGTATGCATGAGTTCATTAATTTATAAAGTCATAACATAATTATTTTCAACTTTATGGTGATCAAGGAATTTCACACAAATCAATATTAAACTAAAACAATCACTTAGAACAATTCGGGCTTCGATATTCTTAGAATTCTTTCAAGGAATTATTTTACATGCATATCGGTTTATCTTTTCCTAACTCTAGTGCAACTAATTTACAAGCACAACAAGTGTAGCATTTAATGGAAATAAACTCACGATGCCATTGTCGTCTATTCCTCTAAGCGGATGAGTCGTTCACACACTCCACTAAATCGTAATAGTTCTCGGGGTGAAGAAATCCTTCCTCGGGGTCACCTAACCAAAGAAAATACCCATAATGAGTTTTTCTTGAAGATCTTCTTGACGTTTGACAAAACAATGTCAAAGAACGTTAAAGTTCGTATGGAAGAGTGTTCCATCTTAAAATGGCCATAACTTGGTCATTTTAACTCGGAATCGCGCATATAATATACCGATTTCTATCTACTCGAAAAGATCTACCCATTTCTAAAATTATTTTCTACAAAAAAAGCCACATAGGCTCCGAAAAACTGGTGACAAAATTTACCACGGAAATTGCAAGCAAAACAACTTTGGTTTAAGAAATCAAAATTTGTTTGATAAATACTTAGTTATCTATATAGTTGAAAAAAATTCTTTTTTTTTTTTTGTAACTATATAACTCATATTTAAGCATGCTCAAGTGTTTTGTTGTCCAAATTATTTTTAAATAAAACAATGTCGGGTTGAAGCTTTTCGGAAATTGCTTTCGTGAAATTCTTTGAAATGAATACCTTGTTTTTTTCTAAAAACGTTTTATGTTGGTTTTATTTATCTTTTCCTAAGTGACTTTTGAAAATAAAATTTTTTTTTACTTTCTAAGTCACACTAATAATATTTTTGAAGTTTTTCTAGAAAATATGCTTTTCCTTATTTTCTTGTGTAAATTTCCTTTGTTTACTTGTTTTGGCAAAAATCTTTACTTGATATTTCTCATTCTTTTTCTCATGTCTCCCATTTCCAAAAACAATTACTCATGCATGAAAATTTGATTTCCTTATAAAAACAAAGTGGAACAATTAAGGACTTTTTGTAGAAAAACTAATTTCTATAATCTTATTAACTTTTTCTTGTAACTTTGAAAAAGTGAAAATTTTTATTCTTTTCAAACCATAAATTTTCTTTGCCTATTTAGTTTGCAAAGGTCTTTACTTAGAAATTTCCTAAGTCATCCATCTTATTTTCTTTCTTATGAAAAGAACCATTTTAACAAAAACATCCTTTTGAAAAAAAACAAGGTGGAAATAATAAGTATCTTTATAAAGCAAAAGTAGTTTATAAAATTATTGTGAGTTCTCTTTTTGGTAACATGAAAAGAAATGAGTTTGTTTTGTGTTGATTTTATACTTTACATAGACTTATTCCTAAGTGACAAAAAGCCTTCTTTTATTTAATTTTCTTTAGAAAATAAAACTTTTGGACAACAATCTAAATGAACTAATAATAAACAAAATAACATAAATCATAAATAATAAAGTCAAGTATTGGAGTCTTAGCTTTTTCAAGGCTCCCGGGACTAAGAAATAAACTAGTCCCATAAAGAAATAAAATGAAAGAAGAAAAACTTGTTTTGACTTGATTAGGACAAGTCTAAGACTAGAGACTAGTCTTATAAACAACTTGAAATAAATAAATTGCATTGAAGTAAATAAATTGCATGAAAGGTAAATAAATTGTAAGAGTATGAGCTTATATGCTCTAAAGAATATGTATATAGTTATTTAGATATAGTAGATAGTTATGAACATAAAAGAAATATAAAGAACATAAAGGAAATATAAGAAACATAAAGGAACATAAAGGAATTGATATTATGAACAAAAACAAAGTATGAATCTAATGTTGCTTTCTTAACCTTCATGGTTTTAGAAAACATACACTAAGCTCATACTAAGTAGATGAACATGGAGACTTCTTGAAGAACTTTTACCTAGAGGAGATGAACTTCTTGAAAGAACTTCTTGAGAGAAATTTGAGAGAGATTTTGAGAGAGTAACTTTAGTATAGAAGTGGTGTGAAAGAAGTGAAAGAGGAGGGGGGTATTTATAGGAAAATGGGGAGTGATTTTTGGATGAATAAAATAAATGCAAAATTAAAACAAATGGAGAGGGAAGAGAGAGAGGGTGCCGGCCACATTTGGAGAGGAGAGAGGGAGTGATTTAATTTTTGTATTTTGTTAAATAAAAGATGTAATGAGTAAGGTAGATGTGATATAAAGTTATGGGAAAGGTAAAAAGTTAAGATTATAGGTTATGTAGGGTGTAAGAGTAGGTGTAAGAAAAAGTAGAGATAAAAGAATAGTGTAGAATAGTAATGAATAGTGTAATGTAAAGTAGATATGACAATTAAAGTATCGGTAGTAAGAAAATACGCGTATAATAGCTATATCTGTTATTTTTACTTACCGAAAAATTATGAAATTGATATTTTTGGAAAACTTATATTTTTACGAGTCTAACGGTATATTCGGAATATTTTTACTAGTCCGGGCTTCCGGACACGTTTTTCGAGAACTGCGTCTGATCGGGTTCGAAGGACATCCGAAATTCACGAAACTGAAACTTTTATAAAACCTATTGTTATGACGGTCTATTCGAGCTAATTAACCCAACTTCGTTTTTCTGGACCAAAGAAAACGGCAATGCCGGATTTAGATTAATACGGTAAACTAAGGTTTTGTTGACCTTTAAGGTTTTGTTTGACTTCCGGTTAGGGTTTTATGCTAAACCGATTCCAAAATTTTAGGGGTTTACAGAAATACTCTATCGGATCGAACTTGCTTGATCTAGAGAAGGATTAGTTTTGAGTTAAAGGAAGCTTGTATTGGATTTGCTATTAGAAATCGGATTTCTTGGAGCTAAGCTAGCAACAACTCCTAGTCTCCTATAATTGCTAATCGTAAGCTCTCTTAAGAAGATCAGTTTACATCTATTGATGTTGTGCATTAGGAAAAATATTTGGAAGTTATTGTATTTGTCTATTATTAGACTAGAAATTGCATATTTCGTACATGTCCTTAGTCAATTCATGGATAATCCTAAGCAATCACATTTATTAGCATTAAATAGGTTGTTAAAGTATATCAAACAGCAACTAGAGGCTTTTTTTTTCCTTGTATATCTGATTTGGTTGTTTAAGCCTATAGTGATAGTGATTAGGGGAGTCGTCCATATATTAAATGATCAACAATAGGTTTTCATATCTTTATTGGTGATTCTCTTGTCAATTGGAAATCTAAAAAACCAACAATAATATTTCGTAGTTCAACTGAATTAGAATATAGAGCTTTTGTAAGCCCTTAGATTTTTCGGTAATATAAGTAAACCCTAAGAGCCGAAAGTCGGGAAGTTAAACCGAAACTCTAAAGTTAACCTAGTTCTATGTTTAGTCTAATGAATCTAGATCCGACAATCCCATGTGCTTAAATCCTAAACAACGAAATTGAGATAATTATGGATAATGGTTCGTAATAATATATGAAAGCTTAAAAATATCATATTCGCAATTTCTAGTGCCCTTCAAATCCGAATGGGATCCGTTTTCAAAAATCATGTCCAGGTACACCAGATAGTGAAAATATTTCAACAACACCAATAGACTCATAAAAATATAAGGTTTTCAAAAATATCAGTTTTAGAATTTTTCAGTAACTAAAAATATCAGATAGAGGCCTTTATGCGTATTTTCTTTACTACCGGTATTTTAATTGTCTAGTCTACTATTCATTGTATTATTTCTACAATTCATTACTATTTCACTATCTCTATTTTTTCTTACACTCTGCTCTTACACACTATCATACATATACCTTACAATTTACCTTCCTCATGCAACTTTAATCACATCACACTTTACACACTAATTTTCTTATTACAAAACAACAAAATAAATCAATTTTCCTTCCCCCTACAAGCAAAATCGGCCCCCCTCTCTCTCCATCAATCCCATTTATTTTTCTTTTTCATTCTTTCACACAACTCATTTTCGTAACAAAACTCTTCCAAAATCATTTCTCAAACCCTCTCTCTGCAAATTTCCTCTCAAATACTCTCTTCCTTTCCATCTCAATAAGCTACTCATTTCTCTTTAAGAGAAATTCTAAACACAACATCACCTACCATAGGTAAAACTTCTTTAATTTACTTATCATGTTCATTTAACTTAGCATGAGCTTAGTGTATGTTTCTTAGACTCATGAGAGTTAAAGAAGCAACAATATGTTCATGTTTATGTTTTCCATTATGATATTATTGTTATTATGTTGTTTTTATCATGCTAACTTCTTATTTATATCTAACTAGATATATTATGTGTATATATTTCTTTAGAGCATACAAGCTCACTTGTTATTTATTTATTTCTTTGTAATTTATTTATTTATTTCATGCTACTATTAAGATTGGTCTTTCTATTGTTAGACTTGTCCTCATCAAGTCAAAATAATTTTCTTTCTTTTCTTTTCTTTTTGGGCCTAGACTATTCTTAGTCCCGGGATACCTTGATGAAGCTAAGGCTCCCCATACTTGACTTTATTATTATTCTCTTATTTATTATTATACATATCTTATCTTATGATGTGATATTGTTATATTTCTCATATCTACACAATCTCATTCATGTATGAACATATTGATATTGTCTCAACAATAACGAAAAAGAGTTTTCTTAGGTAATAAAAATGAGAAATATCTTTAAAAATAAATTTTGTCACATAAGAAATGATTCTTTTTCATAAAAACTTAAAGTTTTATCTTAACAAATGTTTTCCAAAGTTAGGGAAGTTTATATGGGATTTTATTAAGGATTACATAAAGTAAAGTTATAACATACCCTCTTTTTAAACCAATGAAATAGAATTTTTTTTTTAAACTTAATATTACTAATTCTTTGTTTAACAAAGGTTTTCTTGAACTCATTTGTGAAGTTTTCATCAACACTCTAAAATACTAAGACTTAGATATGTTTTCAAAAATCATCAAAGAATAAACTTTTAGAGATAAGTCTCACTTAGGAAATAAAATTAGCAAATAACTTAAGAAGATTATTATTATTTATTTAATGTGGAAATAACCTTAAGAAAATTAAGAATACATAAACATGACTACTTTAAGAAATTTTAGTCACTACCAAGAAATATTTAGATAAACTACATTTTTCAACCACTAGAAATAAAGTTGTAGGAATATTAAAAGACTAAAGTTACTTTTTGAAATTTAATTATTCTCAATATTAAGAAATAGAGTTAAAAGAAAGAAATACTCATTTATAATAATTTAATAAATTTTCCTAACAAAACTAAAAATGAATTTTTCAAGTCTTAGCATTTTCTTACTTTTAAGACACATTGTTTTACAAAAATCATTGTTGAGATAACACCACTAAATTCATGCATATAATTTGAGTCTATATATATATATAAATATATATTCAAAGGATTTTTCAACTATATAAATAATTATATTTTTGTACAAGAATTCTTCAATGGAGAAAAGTTTGAAAACTTGAGTTTTGAAATCTGGAATTTTCGTGATGAACATGTATATCACTATTCTAAGACCCAAATGATGTTTTTTGATAAAAATAACCTTAGAAATGGATAGATATTTTTAAATAGGTAGAAAATAATATATAATATGCGAAATTCTAAGTTAAAATGAGCAAGTTATGACCATTTTAAGTTGGAATTTCCATTCATGTGAATTTTGACGAATTCAATAAGATAAAGTTAGAAAATTTAAGTAGATCTTGGATGAAATACTCATTTTGGGTATTTCTTTTGTTTAGATGTCGAGGACTAAGATCTTCTCTTCTCCGAGGATTACTTTGACTAATAGAAGATCTCTATGAATGAGTGAGTTTCCTTTACGTTTTATGTATTCGCACATGTGCTTATAGAATAGAGCACTAGATGTTAGGAAAAGATAAAATTGATATGCATGCGGATTATCATGGGAATTATGTATGTGAATAGCTATGTGTGATCAATGAACAATAAGTATATCGGAGCCCAATTTGTTGATTATTATAATTGTCTCTATGTATATACTGCTATGTGTGCAATTATTGATTGATCACCTTAAATGAATTAATGTCAGGTTGGATATTCCCTTAAACTAAATTTCTCATGCATATCACTTAGAATATCATCTCGCATTTTGCTACTACTCCTCAGCATGGGACCAGAAAGGTGAGCTGCTTAGCTACATCTTGAGGATTTAGGATGTTCAGGGAATACGACCTCAAATTGTAATCGAGCCAGATCGATCACTTTGGGTAAGGAAAGCCTGGGGACTAGTAGTACAGTTCGTTGGAACCGTAATACCCGCGCAAAATTTCAAAGTGGTCGATTGGGGCCCAGTTCAATTCATTGCCTAACCATCGATGGAGAGATAAATCCATCATGCATACGTAACCGGATAGTAGTATGTATTGTTTGATCATATGGTTGTTGCATTTCATATGCTTGTTTCATGAGCTTGATTGATTGCTTGTTATGAGTACTTTTGCGTAAGGAATATCTCACTAAGCTAGTTATGCTTATTCTCCAATAGTATTTTAATATTGCAGGATCGTTATTTTACACCCGTGACCACCCTATCATCCGGGTACAACTTATGCTTTTGGGAAGTTTCTCGAGGAACTCTATTTGAAGTCTTAGAGTAGATTTCTTTTAAAATCTTCTAGCTTTAGTTATTTGTCTTAGGAAGACTAGGTTGTTAAGGAGATTATCAGGGGAATGCCCTGTAGAAGTTGCAAGACATTATATTTCAATGAAATATATTAAGTGTTATTTTGAATGTTCCGTTGCCAGTATCTTAAAATACATAACTCCACCGGTCTCCCTTTGTTGTGAACGTACGCCTTGTACCGATATGAAAGCTTCTGAGTAACTAGGATAGTCATTCTCAAGTTTTAATATTGTATACAATAGGCTGTCACGTTTAGGGTACGCGTTGGAGTGTGACAGCTTTGGCATGTATAACTTGCAAAATCATTTGGTTATTATCTTTACTTCGAGAGTTAAAGCTTGATTGTCCATTTGCTATACAATTGTTTTGTGACAATCAGTCAATACTCCATATAGCTTGCAATTCAGTCTTCTATGAGAGAACAAAACATCTTAAGATGGATCTTCATTTTGTTCGTGATAAGATTTTTAAGGGTGTAATTTTGTTGATACATGTTCAGAGTAAATGCAGTTGGCTAATTTGTTCATAAAAGGACTTCCTACTAATAAGTTCAAGTTTCTTTTAGGCAAGACTAGAGTACTCAATACATACTCTCCATCTTGAAGGATAGTATTAGAAATTAGTACATTTAGTTAACATACGTGTCTTTAACTTATATACACGTCAATAATCCAGCTTGTATAAATAATAAGCATTGTATTTTAATAAGGGTAACTGCACTTTTATGTTTGAATAGAATAACAAGCTCTATCACAAACTCTCTCTCTCTCTCTCTCTCTGCCAGTTATCATATTCTATTTTTTTCAATTTCTTTTACATAGTAGTTTTAATTTATTTCAACCTTTTAGGGTTTTTTCATCAAGAATATTATTGATTAGGGGTTAGTAAGTTTACTTTTGTGTAAATTCATTCATTGGAAATCTTAAAGGCATTACAATCTTTAAGTAAATAAGCAAATGAACTATGTTTCTTGGAATTCTTTCCAACTTATTAAAAGAATTGAAGTTAACTGGATTGAAAGTGAAGTTGGAATGTGAACAAAAGTGTCTATCTACTCCATATTATGAGTATCTTTGAGCTCTAACCTCAAGTGTGTTTTTTACTTTTCCTATGGCGTCTCGATATTAAAATAAATACTAGGCTAAAGAAAGTTGATTGATTATAGAGATAATGTAAAAAATGGTACCTGAACATTTATAAAAAGTTCAATTAGGTACATGAAGCAAGTTTTAATGGACTTTTTTCATACCTGAAATCTGGTTTTGATGATTTTGCTACCTAAAGCAAAATTTTCACAAACTTTTTTCATACTTAAATGAAATTTCAGGTACCTGATTGAACATTTTACGAAAGTTCAGGTACAATTTATGCCATTAGCCCTTGTTTATAATTGTAAAATATTATAGAAGTGGACCTCATTTACTTGAGTAATTAAGTCTACATGAGGCCCTTTTACAGGGATAACACTTGTTAATTTGGGTAACGAAGCCAGGATCATCGATTGAAAGCTCACTAGAAGGTTTAAGAGAAAAATTCAAGAAAACTGAACTAATTGATCAAAGTAACTGATTGAAGAAGTAAATGTAAAAGGAAGTATCTTAAAACCTATTAGCTTAAGATTATATCATTTAAGACTTATTGACTGATGAAATTGATTTGATTGATTGAAAAAAAATAAAGAGACTTCTGATTGAATTTCATAAATAAGAAAGAAAACCAAACAATAAATTAATGTAATATACATTTTCTCTATGTTGTAATGCTTAATGAGATGGGAACAAGGAGTCTATGCACTTAAGTTATAGTGTATGAAGTGCAGGTAATTCATTCAATTAGTGAATATTAATTTTGATTTTAAGTTTAGGGATTTTTGTTTAAATAATTTGGTTAACTTTAATTTACACCAATCAATCATTGAACTCTATTATAATGTGTATACTTTGTATATTGAATGTTTAAGTGTTTTAAAGGTATTATCATATAGTTGAGTGAAGTAATATCGAAATTAAAAGTTGTTGGAATAAATGGAAAAAATTTTATATTAGAGACGCAATTTAATAAAGAGTCAATGTCATGTTTGGTACCTAAAATGTGCTAAAATGTGCAATTAACTAATTGAAGTTCAAAAGTGTCAATTTTTGAGTTTATGATAAATTACAACGAAATGTATCAACCTTTGAGGGTAAGTTTATTTAAAGTATCAATGTTTCAAATAGTTTAAAAGAGGGATCAACATTTGAAAATAAATTCATTTAAGATATCAATATTTTAAGTGGTTAAAAAGATGTACCAAAAGTTTGCAAGGTGAGTCAAATGAGGTACTAATAATTGCAACTTGATAAAACACTAATCAAAACGTTGATACCTTAAATGAACTTTGCAAAACATTGATACCTCATTTGATTTATTTTACAAAACGTTGATATCTCTTTTTAACTATTTGAAATGTTGATACCTTAAATGAACTACCCCTAAACGTTGTTACCTTCTGGTGTAATTTACCCTTTGAATTTATTTATAGTAGCTAGATGAGGTAATTAATTGAAAAAAAATGAGTAAAGTTTATGTGGCTAATTGTTAAATTTGTCGAAATTTAGATGGTTTATTGTAAAAGCAGATGAAGTTTATGGTACCTACAAATTTTTTGAGTTTGTTTATTGTAGCTAAATGAGATAGTTAATTGTAAAATTGAGTAAAGTTCATGTATTTAATTGCAAATTTGTGAAAATTTAGATGGTTAATTGCAAAAGTAAACGAAGTTTAGATACCAAATTGAAAATTTTTAATAGGAAGTTATAAAAATAGGTAAAGTTTAGGTACTGGATATAATAATTACTCGCTAGTAAAAAAATTGATTCATTGAAGGCTAGTGAATTGTGTATCGTTTTAATGACTATTTTTTTTCTTCTTTTTTTAGTAATGACATCATCATTAAGGGGAATTTGGTTATGAAGATTAGTTTATTTTGTTGAGGATAAGTAAAGGTTTAAGTATAAGGAAGTTTAATGGGGTTTATTTATACCTATTTTATGGGATAATTTGAGTATTGCTTTGAACTAATTTAAGGGTGTTTTATATAACTTGGATGCTTAATTTTATCATATTTTGATTTGAAGTGTTAAAGAGCTTATTTGAAGAATTTTTTCAATTGTCATACAATTTTAAAGATAATAGAAAGATGAATTGAAGCACGAAAGCTTAATTTTGTCATATGTTAACTTCGAGGTTTAAAGGGCTTATTTAAAGAATTTATTCAATTGTTGTGTGATTTTAAAAATAATTGGAAGATGAATTGAAGCTTGAAAGAATAATTTGGCCCGAGAATATACTCATGCAAGTGACTATGTGTTGGAAATTGAAGAAATTGAAGCCAAAGAGAAGAATGATTTTGTATATGCCTATGTGGTTCGCCCATGCATTCCACTTGTTCTCTCCATGAAATGGTTGTTTGTTGATTCAAGAGGTACAATATTAGGTAAACAATCCGTGTTCTGTGGCTGCATATTTCCTATAATTTGTAATGTTACTTAGCTTCCACATGTGCATATATTCTTACAAAGAGAGAGAACATGAAAGACTGGGATAGAAATATTGTAAGATTTAAAGGAGATTTAAAAGCAAAGAGAGAAACAACTCTTTTTGTAAGATTTAGAATTTATTTATGGATATATTGTGTTTTACATGTCATTGAGTCTTCTTGATTATATATATAGAGGAGTAATTTTATAATACCTATTATTTATAGTTTTACTTTAGTAAAATATTGTGTTTCTTAAATTCAATCATGTATCAATAATTGTCCTCAAATCTTTATTTGTGAATGTAATAATTTAATGTAAGATTTCATGCACATAAATTGGAAATTCATGTTTTTTAAATAGATTTGCATAATTAAAAGAAGTTGGACACAATCAAGAGATGGGGATATGGAAATATTCTGAATAATGGTTAGACTTAATAGTGGAATTAACAAAGTAGAAAGTAGAATTGAAAGAAATGTGATATTTAGGGATTTAATTGGAAATAAGTTTTAATCAATCAACCTTGACTTAAGAATTCGTAATTTCGAGAGAAATTTTAACTTAAATTAATAATTCTCCAAGTTTAAGAAATTATTAAGTTGAATATTGTGTTAATGTTAGATAGGCAATCTTAGGGATCCAACAATCTAGGAATTGTTTCCAAATCTTAGTGAATACTTAAATTGTTCTTGTGTTATATTGCTTTAGTTATAATTGGCTTTTAATTTAAAGATAATTGAATTGGTACCTAGAATTAATAATAGAAAATGAGAGATTTTTGGTAAAAGAAATACCTAATCTTTGTGGGTTAGACTTAGTTTCATCTATATTAATGTGGATAATGGCCTAATAGACTTTCTAGAAAAGTATATGTTTTTATTTTAAAAGTAGTTAGGTAACATATCACCTACCCGTTGAGATGATGAATATGCTTTATTGATGACCATCCCATTTGTTATGACTATACACTTCCTAAAACACTTGCACTATAAGAACTATTCACCTTTTTTATGGATGCGCACCGCATGAACGAAGGAGAATTATGATAAGGAGAAAAATGAAAAAAAAAAAAAATGTATGGCTAAAGCAATCGTTGGCTCAATTCTATTTTCTCAAGAAGGATTGCTTGTGAAAATCCTAAAGTGTAAGGGTCAAATGCTGATTCTAAATTTTTTTAAAACATTAAAGGCTTGGCTTTTTTAATGTGGTTGATGACTACCAGGAGACAGAGTAACTTTTTGTCTTTTTCTTAGAGGTGGAAATGAAAAGAAAAAGAAAAATATTGATTATACTAGTATGCCTCTTTCTAAAATAATTTTGTTTAAGATTTAGATATTTCCAATTTACTTTTCTCTATATTCCTCAATCTATAAATTAATGATTAAAATTATTTTGTTGTTTAAAAATCCACAACATAATCATGACATCATCTTCATCCTTATAACATCAATGGTTCATTACATTTAACAACGAATTAACTATAAAGGAGGTAAATGGAGATAAATTAAGAAAAAATAAATGAAAAAATTTCTTTTTGTGAGTGATTTTAATGTAAGATGTGGATAGTAAGTAAGCTTATGGCTAGAAAAAATTAAAAGAAAGAAAGAAAGAAAAGTCAGTTGATGCAATCTTTACATCAGGCAAAGGCTTAATACTTCTGGCTCAAGAAAAATAAACGCCTAATGCATTTATTTAGTTACTTATTTTTTTTACTAATGATGTTCTAGATGATCTAGTAACACAAATAGGCTCAACTATATTTTTAAAAGAAATATACTAGTATTTTTTTAATAATTGAAACTTACTTTAAAATAACATTTGCTTTGTACATTAAACTCAAAATGAACTTAGTGATGTCTATGTTGTAAAGCATAGTTATTCCTTGGATTTCTGTCTTTAGTTTGTAATAAATTCTCAATTAGAATTAAAATTTGGAATATGATTTTACCCGAACCAACTAAACTAGTCTGTAGTGGTTGTTTTCGTGCTATCCTTAAAATTTGTCATGAGTTTACTAGGTTAAAAAATACCAAAACTATATAGCAATTAACTAGGTATACTTGATTGTGCATTGTCTTCATTAACAACTGTCCCATGCTGGTTTGGGGACAACGAATTGTGTAGAGCGGTTTATCATGTTTTTTACGATAAAAATGCGGAGAAATGATTCGTATTTGTATAATTTTTGCAAGTTAAGACTTAAAATTTGTTAATTATATGTTTAAAGGCTTGTATTTATAATTAATTACATTTAAAGGCCTCCATCCATGTGTTGTTAATTGGAACTCCATCCATCCATTTGCAAAAAATGGGAATTAAGGTAACACAAGGAAGTAACTTTATAAATGGGTCTTAAATGCATGATTATAATGTCATGCTAAAAGAAAATTAGCCCCCTTTGTTCAAACTTCACAAAGAAAAAAATATATAATTTTTTATAAAATTTACTATTACTTCAAAAATAATTATTGAAAGTTAGAAGTATTATTAAATGTGGGTGTATATATATATATATATGTTCATTATTTATTAACTATCTATGATAATTAGATAAAAATCATTTGCATTTGATATATTTTTTTTTTACTGATGTAAAAAAGACTAAATGATATCATATAACAAGAGAACTCATACTAAAAGAGAAAAATTTCATTAATAAATCAAGATCAAACACTTTGTTAACCATCAATTATGGCTAAAGATAAGAAAGTGATATATATATATATATATACTTGTATATTAAATTTGTAATATTAAATAAAAAATTTGACCAAAAATAAAATAAAATAAAATTAAAAATAATCTATTATGTTATATAACGAAAGTTTGTAATATTAAGTGAAAAATTATATAGATTTCAATATTCACCTGGTATTACAAATATAATATTTTTATATACAAGTTTCTTATCCTTTACAATAATGCAAAGTATTTGATCTTGATTTATTAATAATTTTTTTTCTATCTAATTCCATTATCTTATGATAACTATTACTTGGTTGTTCATACACATTATTAAAAAAAGATAAAAGTATGACATCAACTTGAATAACTACCATCCATGAGGATAGCTAAGAGATGATAAACATATATAAGACATTGTAGGGGGAGGGGTTGAATTGGTTACTTGCAAAAATTAAAATTACCAAACAATTTCTTACATCTTCTTTAATTACTTACCAACTTTGATTAATTACTAATGTTGATATGAGAAAGCAATTTCAGCAGTTACACTTAAACAAAAATGTAAATGTGCAAAAGTAAAGAGAGGGACGAAAGAAAAGTTAAGCAACAATGATATATGGTGGCTCGGCGTTGTGCCTACATCCACTCTTCCAACTCCAAGCTAGAGAGCCCTAATTACATATGATTATGTTCAATTAAATCTAAGAAAAACTTGATTACAAATAGTATGCCAACTTCTTGATCTTAATTCCATTTATTCAACCTTTCTTGCTATCTTCAAGTTATCGCTGACGATAAAGCTGTATGTAATCTAAACCACAATAGAAAATACAATTAACGTTGAAGGACATAAGCTAGAGTTCCTAACATAAACAATTGAATAAGCAAATGATTATAAGTACATTGCAAAGAAGAATATGATTGCAATATTTAGCGCGTGTGAGATTGATAGCAATAGTTGTTTTTCTCATGTGTATATCTTAAAGTTTTTGAACTAGTCTCGCTTTTATCCTTTTTTTCCCCTTAAACGACTAGTTAATGGATTATGTTGTTTAACTTGAAATGTTGCTAATATGCTTAATTCTTCATTTTTTGTAGATGATATTTTTATCTTCCGTGAATTAAGCTCCACCTTTACAACAACTGACCCAAGCTGTCTTGAGCCAAAGTTGACCTACTAAGAACAAACATAGCAGCTTTCTCTTTTCTTTGCCTTAGTAATATCGTGCAAACAAATTTATAAAAGCCTACTTTTATAATCATTTAGAAGACTCTCCCTCTATTTTGCATATTCTAGGATCCACCCCACAAACTTCACCAAACTTCTAACCACCCTCCTCTCCTATCTTTCACATCACAATCTACCTAACCCATTAACCTTCATTTAACTATATTTTCACAAACCATATATACTACATTCCATCACCATTTTCCTTTAGTCTTTGTCCTTGACTAACTACTCCATCATCTACACTTCATTCACTCTCCATTTTCACCCCATTTTCACCATTCCATTGCACTTCATTCATTCACCCATACACTTCTACCTTCATGTACACCACTAAGACCTTTCATTGCCATCACCAACAAGTGGAGTTGGACGCTAAGATTTTTAGAAGACATTCATGCAAATTTTAGGTGTTTTCTTCTCCTTTATCTTTGTTATGGATTGTACTCAGATGATGATCATCAATGAGATTATGTTTTTAAGTATGAGCTAAGGTATCTCGGTGTGATTATGTAATGGGTTTATGAATTTCATGAGTAGTTGATTAGTTTTTATAATGGATTCTGCTTATTTGGAATTTTGATTATTTATATTTCAATGTTTATAAGATAAAAATTTGTCTATAAATTTCTTGTGAATCAATGTTCAAAATAATCAAGAGGGATTCAAGAATCTGATTGAAATAGAAAATATAATTTTGAAATGGACATGGACATGTGCTACTTTGGTTAAAGTCATAGAACTCATGTTCTTAACATTATTGGAATTATGATTTAGGACCAAATGTAAACCCTATGAAATTTCCATTATTTCAATTAGAATTAGTAATTCAAGAATATCATAGTTATAAGTTTATAATTAGAGATATGACTAGAATTAATATTTTAATAATATGACTATAAAGTAAAAAACATAATATTAGGGATAAAACTAAATTTAAACATTAGGGCCCTAAAACCCTAATCGCATATGCTTAAAATATGATTTAATCGAGTAAAATTATTTAACCACGCAAACTAGAATTTAAATAGTTAATTCTATAGTCTTAAAATTTCATTTTACTTAATCGTGTAAATTTAAATTATAATATTTACATATATAAACTTAAATTCCAATCACGTAAACCTAAATTTTAATATTATTTAATCGCGTAAGCTCAAAACTCGATTTTACTCAATCGTGTAAGGCTAAGACGTTATAAAATAATTTAAAACCATAAATAAGGTAATTTAAATAACTTAAAAGCTTAGTTTTCAATATGAACATTTTCAATTTTAATTATAATCATTAAATTCAATCTTTTAAACTATATTAAACCTTAATCGGGTAAATATAAATCATAGAAATTTTTAATCGTGTAACTTTAAATTAAATAAAATAAGATACAAGGAAAGATGGGGATCAAATTCGGTCATGTGCACCGAAATTCATTGTAAATTTCCTCTTTTTTTTAATCAAATAAATCATCACTACTATATGTATATGTATGTGTACGTATACGTGTACGTGTATATGTATATAATTCTCCTTCGCAAGACTAGCCTTGTCGTGAGCTTCAAGTGGGGAAGCTATCATTGAATTTCTTTTGACCAAGACTTAATATAATAAATGTAGCCTTATCTTTTAAGATAAACTCCTAGCTTACCTCGTAATATAATAGTAAAAATTAATAATGGTTACTTTGATTGTTTTTTTTCTTTTCTTTCCTTTCCAATTTCCTTAAGTAGCCGAAATCCATAGAACCCCACATCCTCTTACTTTCTTTCATTTTCAACTAAGACAAAACCACTTTAATTATTCTTCCCAAAAATGTCGTGAAGCCCCGTTGTGCTACCACTTTCATTTTCTTTCCTTTTCAACTCAAAACAATCCTGAACATACATTTCCAAAGCTTTAGGAAATTTCTAGGATAGAAGGAACAACAAGTACTTACATGAACAAGTACAAAGGTAAGAAGGTCTTTTAATCTTTCATTTTCAATAAAAGGAAATATAAAGTCTTAACTTAATTTTTTTTTTCATTTTCTTTCAAGACGTAACAAGGAAATGCCACTCATATCCTTCAAAAAGTCAAGGTAACCTATTCTAACTTTACTACTATATTAGATGACAAGAACAAAATTCAAATAGAAATAGACATAACACTTTAAATATATGTCCTAGAAATTTTGAATATATATGAACAAGTCAATACCATGAAATCAAATTGTTTGATGTCATATAGACTTATAAAAGTAATCATGAAAAGAACAAGGTAGAAGACCTTTATCCATGCCTTATATGCTTGTTGAAATAGGAAAATAAGGCCATGATATTGATTTGTACATAAAAGATATGTAGAATCTAGTACAAAGTTATTAAATAGTAATGATTGTTAAATTTAGATAAAGAGATGAAAGTCAAAACAAGGATATATATACATGTAAGTAGCAGTCAATAGAAGAAAATAAGTACCCATGTTGATTTTAATTCAAGCTCTATAATTATTACTTCATATAAAGTAGATAAAGATGATTAGAGGAATTAATTAGTTCGTAAGGAAAATAAATCATTTAAATAACACATATATATGTACCTTTCAATATTTCTAAGAAAATAAATAACAAACTAATTTAGTATAAAATGTGATATTATAAGATATGAGAGCATATATAAGAAATTAGATAAGAAATAATATGAAAATAAAATGTATATGTAAACCCCCAAAGTTTTGTGATCGGTTTAGCTTCAACCCTAATTAGAAAGTCAATCGGAAACCCTAAAGTCAACAAAACCCTAGTTAGACAAAATGGTTTAAGTCCGGCAATTCCGTATAAGCAACCCTGAGAAAGTAAATAAGATATTAGTATGTAGAATAGTTCGTAATTACATAAGAAAGCTTAAAAAGATCAAATTAGTAAAACTGCAAATCGTTTTGAGCCCGAACGGATATAGTTTTTGAAAAACATGTATCAGGGCTCGGAATAGTAAAAATATTCCGGATATATCGTTAGACTTGTAAAAATATAAAGTTTTCAAAAATATCAGTTTTATAATTTTTCGATAAGTAAAAATAACAGATATCGTAATTATATACGTATTTTTTTACTCCGGTATTTTATTAGTCATATCTACTTTACATTATTTATTCACTATATTCTACACTTTTTTCTCTACTTTTTCGAAACATATTCTTACACTATACTATTTACTTTACTTTTTACCTTTCCATAACTTTATTTCACATCTACCTTACTTATTCTTTATTTAATCAATAAATAAAAATAAAAATTTCTCTCTCTCATCATGTGAAGGGGCAACACCACCCCTCCTCTCTCTCCCCTCATTTTGTTTCAGTTTTCTTTATTTAAATCACAAAAATTCACTCCTCATTTCCTATAAATACTTTCTTCCTCTTTCACTTCTTTCATAATTACTACTCACAAATTTACTATCAAAACTCTCTAAAAATTTATTCTCAATACTCTCTCAAATAATCTCAAACCACTTTCTACATACACAAAACCCATTCCTACATAATACTTCAAAAACCCACTTTAGGTAAACTTTTCTTTACAAGTTCTTTCTCCATGTCATGTAACTTTACATGACCATGGTGTGAGTTTCCAAAAATAAAATGTTATGAAAGCTATACTATGTTCATGTATTGTTCTTATTCATGAATCTTTATTTATTTATTTATGTTGTTACTTTACTTTGTTCATATTATTATTGTCATTTTTAACTAAGTATTATTATGTATCTATATATATTATATATATATATTCTTTAGAGCATATAAGCTCACTTGCAATTTATTTATTTTTATGCAAAGTAATTTATTTATTTCTTCCATTACAATTTATTTATTTATTGTTGTTTTAAAACTAGTCTCTAGTCTTAGACTTGTCCTCATCAAGTCAAAAAAATTGTCTTTTATTTTATTTTATTTTATTTTTTGGACTAGTCTACTTCTTAGTCCTAGGAGCCTTGAAGAAGCTAAGACTCCCAATACTTGACTTTATTTATTATTTATGTTTTTTTTGCTTGTTATTATTTCTCATAATTAAGCCCATTAACATTGTTGTCCAAATCTTTGAAGCTCCAATAATACGTTGATAAAAAGGAGCTTTATCACATAAGAATAGTTTATATGAAATATAAATTCTATGGTTTAACAAAAAGTAAAGTTATTCTTTTCCAAGTTTTAAGAAGAACTCACTACAATTTAAAAATTACTTTTGTCTTGAAAAAGCCTTTTAAATCATTTTTATATTACTTTGTTTTCTTAAAAGAAGATGACTTTGGTACTAAAATATTTTCATAAAAACATAATATAAGGAAACCCCTTGAAACAAAAATGAGAGTTTTCAAAACCAAGATTTTTCAAATAAATAGTCAAAGAAAACAAATAGGAAAAGTAGCACTAATGTTGAGAATTTAGAAAAGAAGAAATTTATTTTATCGAAAAGTCATTTAGGAAAAATAGTAAGATGAACATAAAAGTAATTCTTTGAAAATAAAAGAATCAAAATATTCATTTCAAGGATTTACAAAATAGAATCTTTGTAAACTATAGTTTTCTACACTCTTGATTTATATTGTTTTAGTCAAGAAATTTGGTTGGAAAAAACACTTGAGCATGGAAGAAATATGAGCTATATATCTATGAAAAAGGAATTTTTCAACTATATAGATAACTAAGTATTTATCAAAGAAATTTTTTTAAATGATTTAATGTTTGAAACAAATTGCTTTTGGGATGGGAAAATTCGTGGTGAATCTGATCACCACTGTTTTGGAGCCTAAATGATCTAGTATGATGAAAATAGTTTTAGAAATGGATAGATCTTTTCGAGTAGGTAGAAATTGGTATATCATATGCACAATTCCGAGTTAAAATGACCAAGTTATGGTCATTTTAAATTAGAATCATCCTTTATATGAACTTTGACGTTCTTATGATATTGTTTTGTCAAAATTCAAGAAAGTCATCAAGAATACTCATTTTGGGTATTTTCCTTGACTAGCTGATTCCGAGGAAGGATACCCATACCTCGAGGATTATTTCGACTAAGTGGATTATGTGAAGACTCATCTGTTTAGAGAAGTGTCGACATGGCATCGTGAGTTTATTTTCTTAAAGTACTTTACTTGATTGTGCTTGTAGTTTAGTTGCATTAGAATTAAGAAAAGAAAAATTGATTTGTATCCGAAAAATTTGTTGAAAGGATCCTAAGAATATCGATGCCGGAATTGATTAAATGTTTGTTTTAGTATAGCACTTGATATGTATAAAATTCTATGATCACCTTAAATTTGATAATAATGATGCTATGATATCATAAATAAATTGATTCATGTATACCACGAAGTGAGCCACATTGTATTGGATTATTATCCTTGGGTGAGAAGGATGGTAACTCGGTCAAAAGCAACACTTGGCGGTTATGATCGAAAGTGATTGCTTGGCGATAAGGAATCAAATGCTTAGCAGAAAGTTCGGATGCATGGCTCAACTCGAGTAGACTTAATATGCTTGGCGGTATTGATTGAATGCATAATTTAACAAAAACTACTCGTTTTGAGGTTACATATCACCAAACCTCGAATGGAGGGCGTAAATCCATTCAACAAATAGTTCCCGCAAAACTATATGCCTTGTTTGTCCATGTGTATGTTGCATTTCATATGTCTGCTTAAATAACTCGTTTGAATTTCATTACACAAAAAGTTTATTTATGGAAATAGTTCTCACTAAGCCTATTAGCTTATACTCCTATAGATATCTTTTGCAGTTTACCTATTTGTGGTTGAGGCCACGTAGACCCTGCATCCAAGTATTTTCCTTTTTGGGTAAGGAATTTCTAGATGAAGTTTAGTGTTGGATAAGATGTAGACTTCATAGAAATATTCTTGTAATAGATTATAGTTATTTGTGGCTGAGGAATGCCCTTAAGATTTATAAGACTATTGTTATGAATAAATGAATATTATGAATCATCTTTTCTTAATTTGTTATTATAGCTTCTTAAGCTTCATAATTCCATGTATGGTCCTCTAAATTTGTGAGAGCACGCCTTACACTTAATATCGAAGCTTCTGGGAATGACTAAGGTTGTTATACTTTAGCTTTAATATTGAGTATGATACACTGTTACGTTTAGGGTACCCCTTGGGGCATGACAGTATATGTATATATATATATATATATATATATATGACTCACAATTCCTTTTAAAAAAAAAGAAGTAAACAAAAATTTTAGTTTATAAAAATATAATTAGATTATTGAAAATTACATGAAAAGAGTTGCCCAATGACTATTCATATGCTCAAAATAGAACTAAAATAAATATATTACATCTATTTTAAGATTAAGTGGTTAAAATTAAGATCTAAGGTCATTTAGATTACTTTTTCTTGCAATACCATTTATGTGGGTCAAATTAATTAAATAGATAAGATTATAGTAAAGTAGTCTTTATGAACTTCAAATTAATTATTTAAGTGTCAAAACAAGATTAGAGATGAGGAAATAGTAATAAGTTTAATAAAATTCAAATTTAGGACACTTAGTTACAATTAAGAATGCATATCCAATTATTTTATTATAATATGGTTATTATTACTTTTTTCTAGCAGAAACAGGTCCATTTTCTAACTTATCAGAGGTTATTATGACGAATAGACCAAAGATGAACTGGTGAGTAATTCACATCTATTTCACCTGTATGTGTTTGTAGTATAGTGCACTAAAATAAAAGATAATAAAAAATTGAATTATGTATGAAGATATGGGATTATGTGTTGCTTGGTGATTGTATTAACTATTGGATTACTATAATAAAAGTGGAAATCCTTTGATTGTAATATCTGTTTGATAAATTGATAAGTATTTGTAATTGAAATGGTCATTTTAATAATCAGGTTAAAAATATAAAATTTTACAATGAATTATCATGCATTGCATGAATTGTATCAATTGCATTATTTTGAGGTTACCTTACTGCATATTGACTTCGGACTTATGAATTCGGTTGGTACTTCTAGATGTAAATTTAAGCAATGTTTTCATAGATATATTTGGTTCCATAGGAGCTATTTGGCACCTGAAGAAACGTCGCATATGGGATCAATATGAAATAATTAACATTTAATGAAGTCCTAAGTTTTCTAAGGGTAAGTGGAGATAATTTGAATTATTTTTAAATGCATGCATATATTCTCTCCTTCCTTTGTCCTTAGTCTCTCTTAGGCTCAATCAACCAATATTGGTTCCTAATAACCCCTGCAAGGGCATAAATCATATTTGTTAAATATGATTGAGTGTTGCATTACATATGCTTGTAAATCAAACTTACTTGTGATTTTGTGATGTGGAATAAAATATGATTACTTCATTAGGTTGTGGTTTCACTCATACCCTCATAAACATTTCAGGTTTCAAGGTAATCCGTAGCTTGTGCCGAACCGAGCTTTTGTTAGGATACGGGTCTTAAAGCTGGGAGGAAAAGCTCAAAGCATAAAACAGAATTATTAGTTTAAATATCTTTTGTCATCTTTGTCATTATAATATTTGGTTTGTAATAAGTAGTAACTAATAGTGATTCATAGTACTGCTTTATTTGCTATGTGACTTATATATATCCGTATTTCTTATCAAAGCAACACCGATCAATCCTGTTTTAATGTCATTTCCTTTGGATTAATTTAGTAGTTCAAGTGATTATCTTCTATATTGATATTCATCTTGTGGCTTATTAAAGACATTAATTAAGATTTATAATAACTTGTTACTACTAATGTACCCCTCGAGGACACCAGACACGTACTTAAACCACAAAACCAATTAGAATAATACAGTTTTGTAAGAGGAGTGTGTTATTTATCTGATGATCACAAATGAATTACTTGAGAGGGATTTCCATGTTAAGATTTGAATTTTGCAACTCGAGAAGGAAGTAAGTTCTTGTGATTTTAATCAAAATCAAAACAAACAAGGCCGATTATAGCTACAATGTGACGAATGGAAATCTTAGCCACACTATTACATAATCCCATATTCATTATTGAAGGAGTTCCTAAAAGTAATTTTAGTGTTAGTATAAGTTTTATTATTAGTTTAGTTATTATTTGTAGTGATAAATTTAGAAGTAGTTTAATTAAATTAGAAACCTAAAAATCTCCATTTCAATTGCCTTGCTTAGAATAAAATTGCTACAGTCTAATAATTAGTTACAATCTTCTTGTGGATCACGACTTTGAATTCTCTTGTTAGCCTACACTTACACGATTTGTATACTTGCCAATGACTTTTGTACTTAAATTAATTATTATTAAAAACTTGCATTTATAGTTATCTTACAAACATAAAATTAGCGAGAGTAAAAACACTCTTCAAGCAAGTCTTCCATTTTTGTTATGTCAAATTCTTATCATGGCAGATGGACAAAATTGCTAATATGTAAGTAACTTAAGCCTTTAAACATATCATAATGTAATCTAGTTTTTTTTTTTTTTTTTTTCCCAAAAAACTACACATATACACAACATTTCCTTGTAATCTTTTTCCTATTCTTTAACATTCGGTTGGACTACCAATGATTACCCTTTCAATTTAAACATAATTAACTATTCGTCAAACGAATCTAATATTTATCTCAAGTATCATTAACAGAAGCTTGCGTGATATGAAGGCCGATCTTAACAATATTTTACAGATTTCGAGAGATCTTGTTCTCGATTGCAAGAAGGATCAAATTAAGGCATCATACACAGATATGCCTCTCTGGCTAGATGCTAATGTCTTGAAAGCACATGATGATTACACAGAATTCATAAAATTTCAACTTATGAATTTCATCTCACAGGATCTAGGACACAACATAATAAATCTAACTCAACTCTCGTCTTCCTTATTTTCCCTTAAATCTCCATCAAACAAATGAAGATATATAATTCAACTATTCAAGGCTTGTTGGAACGTAAGAAGCTTAAGGTAGCATTGAAGTAATCAACCAGCTTTTCTCTTGGAGGAACACATTCCTTAAGTAGTTGAATTTGGTCAAAGTTTTGTGCCCATTTATAAAGAGAAGGAAATCTTTCGGCATCAAGTATCTTGATTCCTCCTGTTTCTTCGAAGACTCCAAGCCAGACAGGAATCCAACCATTGATGAGATCCAAAAACCCGATATTCTCTCCGCCAAAGAATTTTTTCCCTCCAAGTTGCTTCTCAAGTAACGCGAAATCTTCTAATGCAGACTCCAGCACTTTCTTCTTTTCTTCTCCTCCTGCCTTGCAAGCTCCCCATGCTCCGCTCATAAGACACTGCAATCATTTAATTGGGAACCTCACATCTCACTGGCTAGTATCGATTCTTTGGATTGATGTTCGGTTATACTTAAGAGTAGTGAAATTTGGAAAAAAATTACATTAAGGCTCTGACTTCAATGCATGACAAAAATGTTAAATTTCAACAACCGCACACCCCTCAATTTTCATTAGGCATTTTGATCAGATAGTCTCACGACACAAATTTTATATCCAAGGATAAAACTTCAAAATTGGAACCTTAATTTTTCACGATAATTTAATTTAGTGCCAAACTTTAAAGTAATCAACTAAATATCTAATCAAACTTTAATATTTTTATTAACTTCTTAACAAAATTTATTTTGTAAGCCTAGATCAAGCAACAATTCATTGGATTTTTACTGATACTCATAACACCATTTAATACTGATAAATCGTATCTTTCATGTCCGTAAACGGTATTAATGAGTTAATAAAAACAACAACAAAATTTTTTTATTATATATTAAATTAACAACTGCAAAATTCAAGTATCAATTTGATATAGTACCAAATTTAAGATTTTCTCTAAATATAAAAGGATCAAGCTTAGCCAAGAAAAAAAGGGGAAAAAGAAAAAAAACTGAAGGATATTCATTCAAAAAGCTAAAATTTTAATGTGCTGAACCTGATTTTACTTGTAAACCAGATTTGTCAATGTTTTTGCAAGAATAAATAGACGTACCTTCTCATCAGCAAACTTTGCCCAAAAACGAGCCTGTGCTCTCTCATAAGGATCTTGAGGCAAAATAGGACAGTTCTTCCACTTTTCGTCAATATATTCAAGGATCAAAGCTGACTCCGCAATCATAACCCCATCATCCAAAAGCACAGGAACCTTCTTGTAAACCGGATTGGATTTCAGAAGCAGTTCGCTCTTGTTCCTCAAATCTTCTTCTATGTACTCATACTCCACCCCTTTTAGCTTCAAAGCCCATTCGGGTCTTATGCAAAACGGGCTTATTTTTGCTCCAATAATCTTGACTTTTCCCATGTGCTTCTGCTTGTTGAAAGTGAAACAAACCAATTGTGGTGTTTAATTTACCTCTTGTTTTGGTGTTTTGTTCTCCTGTTTATGTGTCTGGATGAAAACTAGGGAGAATAATATATAATAGCAGTCAAATTGGAATAAAATAATCAACATTGTTTACTAGATTATCGAATAAAATAAAAAATGTTTAACTAGTGTGAATTGTCAACATAGACAACGTCAGTGCAAAGCAAAGCATTGGCACCATATGACGACCCTACTTCCCTGTACTAGTGAAAAGGATTAGTATGCATAAACATTTCCTCACCCTTTACCTAACATCAAGGACAGAGACATAACTTTTTATTTTTTTTTTTTTAATTTCCTTAATATAACAACTTTACCAGATAAAACAAAGTCATACTCTGATCTAATGTTCTTATAATCTAATAATATTATCATTAATCTTTCAAATAAAATATATTAAAGTTGAATTACTTTATCTTATTGTTATGGTAATAAATAAATAAATAAAATAAAATAAAATTATGGTAGATTTCAAAGTAACCTCATCCCTTCAATTTAGATTACAAAGTTGATAAGTCATTTATAAATTAATTAGAGAACAAGAACTTTATCACTGTGTTTGGTAAGGATGATGAAAATGGCAATATATTACCGGCCTTATCTCACAGCCCGGCCCACTTACTTCCAACCCGCTCTGTTACTTCTCTTAACCCTAATTTGAGTCCTCTCCACTCTCCTGCCTCTCGTGTTTAACTCTCTCTATGTGTAAGCTTCAAACCCTAACTCTCTCTATGTATCTCTTCTGCTATTCTCTATTTCTTGTTTCCTTGGCTACGAATTTTCTAGCAGATATTGTAACTGGTTTGTTTAATATGTTTGTCACAGGTTCTATGGCTGTTATTCGAGTCACAGTAGACTCCATGCAAGCATCATATGAGCAAAAGGGGGGAATAAGTTCCTTTTCCCTTACTTTGTATTTATATTCGTTCTTTTCTTGTTGATCTACAACTGTATTCTGTTATTGTCCAACAGAACTGAACTGTTACAACTATTCTCTGTTAGCTATGCTTATTAACATATTACAACAAGAGTATCTCTACTTTCTGTAACTACTCTATGAATCCATATGTATTATCAATATTTTGCTGTATAAATGTAATCTACTAGTTTCCGAGGACAGCTTCTGATCCTCGTGTCATTCTTTGTAACAAATGACTCCCCTTCTGAAAATACAACCTTGTCCGCAAGGTTGTAATCGGAATAAATCTGGGAAAATTTATGATAATCCTCCCACGTAGTATCCTCTAAGGCCAGACCCTTCCATGAAACCAAGATCTGTTTAACAGGCCGTCCATTCACCATCAAAACCCTAGAATTGATGATACCCAGTGGTTCTAGTAGTGGATGACTAGCAATAGCTTCTTCTGAAGCACCTTATAAGGTCCGTAATACCTCTTAGACAACTTATGAAAGTTGTTGCCAAGGGAAACTTGCTTATAAGGCCTGAGTTTCACCATCACCAAGTCCCCTGGTACAAACGTGACATTAGTCCGATGTGTATCAGCAATAACTTTAATTCGCTGTTGAGCCCCCTGCAAATTAGTCTTCAATGAAGACAGAATTTGATCTCTAGTCTATAATTCCTGATCCACTGCATCCAGTTTGGATGTACCACGAACATAGGAAGGAATAGAAGGTGGAGGTCGACCGTAGACCACTTCAAATGGTGTAGTTTTGGCCCCTTCATGAAATGAACAATTATAGGCAAATTCTGCCCATGGAAGGAACTTAACCCATGTGTGCGGTTGTTCCATCACAAAGCACCTCAAATACTGTTGAATAGTTCGATTAAGAACTTCTGTCTGACCATCAGACTATGGGTGATAAGCTGAACTCATACACAATTGAGTTCCACTCAAAGTGAAAATCTCTTTCCAAAATCGACTCATAAAAATTGCATCTCGATCAGAAACAATAGTTCGAGGAATCCCATGTAATCTGATCACCATATGTAAAAACAAAGCAGCAACTTTAGTAGCTGTGAAATGTGTATCCAATGCCCCCAAATGACAGTACTTAGAAAGTCTGTCCACAACTACCAATATAACAGTATAACCCTGAGATTTAGGGAGGCATGTAATAAAATCCATGCTCACATCTTCCCAAATTCTCTCAGGTATAGGCAATGGAACTAGTAACCCAGCTGGTGATCGAGTAATATACTTCACCTGTTGGCAAGTTAAACAGTTCCGAACATATTTCTCAATATTAGTCCTCATGCCTTCCCAAAAAAACTCAGCTGCAATTCTCTTAAATGTCTTAAGAGAACCAAAATGACCAGCAATAGGGGTTGTATGAAATTCCTTCAAAATAAGAGGCACCAAACTCGAAGTGGGAACTAAAAACAATCGATCATGGAAAAATAAAAAGCCATTCTTCCAACTCAAAGGATATTTATGATACAACCCAGTTGCTAAGTCAGAGATAACACTCACAAAAGCTGGATTTGTCTGATATTCCTGTTTAAGAATATCCATACTAGAGAAACAAGGTGCAGATAATCCAAAAATTTGCCCTTCCTCACCATGTTGTCTTGATAAAGCATCTGCCACAACATTATCTTTTCCAGCTTTATAAGTGATAGAATAATCATATCCCAACAATTTGGATCATTATTTTTGTTGGTAAGGATTTTGAATAACCTGTGAAAGAATTTCTTTCAAACTTTTATGATCCTTACGGATCATAAAATGAGCTCCCAACACATACTGTCTCCATTTTCGTACAGCTTCCACAATACCATACAATTCCCTTACAAAAGCTGAAGCTTTTCTCAAATGGATGGGCAATTTCTTGCTAAAATATGAAACAGGCAATTCGTCCTATAATAGTACAGCACCTATAGCTGTACCAGAAGCATCTGTCTCAATCATGAACTGTTTTGAAAAATCTGGTAGTGTCAAAATCGGGGCTTGAACTAATGCCTGCTTCAATTGTTGAAAAGCTGTAAAAGCTGACTCTGACCATTCAAACTTATCTTTCTGCAATAGGTCAGTTAAGGGTCCTGCAATATGAGCATATCCCTTAATAAATCGTCTATAATACCCTGATAAACCCAAAAAAGCTCTTAATTGTTTCACTGATTGTGGAATTGGCCATTGTTGAACTCCTTGAACTTTAGCCGGATCAGGACTCACCCCTTGAGCAGACACAATGTGCCCCAAATACTCAATGGAATCCTTACCAAAAAGACACTTACTGCCTTTTAAATAAAACTCATGGTGTTGTAATGTCTTCAACACTAACTCCAAATGAGTCAAATGATCTGTCATGTGCTTACTGTAAACCAGTATGTCATCAAAAAACACTATGACAAATTTACGAAGAAAAGGTTGAAAAGTCCGGTTCATTATAGACTGAAAAGTAGCCGGAGCATTTGACAACCCAAAGGCATTACAAAAATTCATAATGACCCTGATTGTTCTAAAGGCAGTCTTCTCAATATCATCAGAATGCATCCTAATTTGGTGATAACCTGATCGCAAATCCAATTTAGAAAAACATGAAGCACCATACAACTCATCCAACAATTCATCTATTGTAGGAATGGGAAACTCATCTTTTACTGTTACTTGATTCAAAGCCCTATAATCGATACAAAAACGCCAAGTCCCATCTTTTTTCTTAACCAAAAGCACTGGACTAGAAAAGGGACTGTTACTATGCTGTATAATGCCCAAGTCCAACATTTCGGAAACTTGTTTCTCAATTTCATTTTTTTGAAAATGTGGGTATTGATAAGGCTTAACATTAACAGTAGAGGCACCTTTTACTAATTGAATCTTGTGTTGAACATTCCTTAAAGGAGGCAATGATGAAGGTGCTTCAAAAATTGATGCATAGCTATCCAATAGATGATCTAGATCTCTATTGTTGGTGGTAATGCAACATGAATTAGAATTTACCTCCTGAGCCACCAAATGAAAATAAGAGACCACAGCATCTTGTTGAATCAATTTGCAAAGTTGATGATGTGAAATCTGCAACAATGAATGCTGATTATCACCTTTAAGCACCACCATTGAACCACTGGTCACAAATTGCATAGTAAGAGAACTATAATCAATTGTGACAGGTCCCAATTTCTGTAGCCACTGGACACCAAGCACAAAATCTACTCTTTGTATAGGTAGAACATAAAATGTTTCCCGAAAAGTTAAACCTTGAATATCCACCTCAACATTCTCACAATGACCTTCACATGACAATTTACTCCCATTCCCTCTCATCACATTAAAATGCCTAGATTGCATTATAGGCAACCCCAAATGTCTAGCTATCCGGGATTGTACAAAATTATGAGTACTACCCGAATCCACTAACACAGATATATCCTGTCCTCTCACTTTTCCACGAAAACGAAGTGTTCGTGGAATGGTATGTCCTGACAAGGCATGATAACTAATAGCGCCTTCATCAAATTTCAAAACTTCTGAATGTTCTTCCTCCTCTAATTCTTCCCCTTCTTCCTCTCCTTCATCTAACAACAACAGAAATTTGGCTTTACATTTGTGTTGACGAGAATATTTCTCATCACAATGAAAACAAAGGCCTTTATCACGTTTCTCTTGTATCTCAGCTTGAGTCATTTTCCGAATTGGTAATGGCTTAGGATGGGACTGTAATGGTTTAGAAAACTGCAAAGTGGAATTGGTAGAATGGTTAGTATTTGGCAATGTGTTTGTGGCTAAGGTATGGGAATAAGAATTTGTGTCTGTAGGGTGAGAATGTGTATTAACAGATATTGTATTTGAACTGGAACTGTATGGTGGTGAAAAGGATTGTTTGGATCGAAAAGAACTATCAAAAAATTTGGATTCATGCATTTTGGCAAGCCAAATAGCATGATGTAAGGAAGTAGGTTTAGCAATCTGAACTTGCTTACGAATATGACTCTTCAAGCCTGATACAAAGCAACTTAAAGGGAAAGATTCAGAAATACCAGTGAATTGATTTGATAAAGCCTCAAATTCTTTTTGATAGTCACTAACGGATTTCCGTTGAGTTAGCTTGGATAAAGCACCTTGAAAGTCCTCGTATTCTGATGGACCAAAATGAGATTTGATAGAAATAAAAAATTGAGACCATGTACTTAACTGTTTGTTCTGTTCAAGCCACTGAACAAACTGTAGTGCTTCACCTTCCATTGCAAATGTGGCAATGTCTAATCGTTGTTCCTCAGGCACCTTATGGAAATTAAAAAATTTCTGTGCTTGATATATCCATCCCAATGGATCTTGACCCGAAAATTTCGGAATCTCCAATTTAATTCCTTTCAACAAGGAATTTGCCGCGGAAAATGATGACTGTGAAGCATCTGAATTGTCCTGTTGAACTCCATTAGTATCAGTGTGATTCCTTAAATGAGCAATCTTCTCTCCAAATTGCTGGAAGGAAGAATTAACAGTGGCATTTAACTCTTGCAAATTTTGTTGCACCAACGAATTAGATTTCATCGAATCTTGCATCTGCATTTGCATGGCTTTCATGGTGTCTGCTAATGAATAAACCAAATTTTGCAGTTTAATGAATTCTTCCTGCGATCGAGTGGACATTATGGATGAATTAACGAAATTCTCTGATCCAACACAACGAATTAACGAGAGCACCAAATATTACCGGCCTTATCTCACAGCCCAGCCTACTTACTTCCAACCCGCTCTGTTACTTCTCTTAACCCTAATTCGAGTCCTCTCCACTCTCCTGCCTCTCGTGTTTAACTCTCTCTGTGTGTAAGCTTCAAACCCTAACTCTCTCCATGTATCTCTTCTGCTATTCTCTATTTCCTGTTTCCTTGGCTACGAATGTTCTAGCAGATATTGTAACTGGTTTGTTTAATATGTTTGTCACAGGTGTTTGGTTCTATGGTTGTTATTCGAGTCACAGCAGACTCCATGCAAGCATCATATGAGCAAAAGGGGGAATAAGTTCCCTTTTCCCTTACTTTGTATTTATATTCGTTCTTTTCTTGTTGATCTACAACTGTATTCTGTTATTGTCCAATAGAACTGAACTGTTACAACTATTCTCTGTTAGCTATGCTTATTAACAGATTACAACAAGAGTATCTTTACTTTCTGTAACTACTCTATGAATCCATATGTATTATCAATATTTTGCTGTACAAATGTAATCTACTAGTTTCCGAGGACAGCTTCTGATCCTCGTGTCATTCTTTGTAACACAATAGCCAAATGAATTGATTGGAAAATTGATTGTTGGGTTCTCAAAATAAGAAACCGAAATTGATGGAAATTTGATGTCCATTTATTTCTCTTCATTCTTGGATGAAGAGTGATGGAAATGATGAGAAGACTATAAAAAATTACAGAGATGCACTTGTAAACAAAACTAAAATTAAAAATTATTAAATATTTTAATCTATTTACAATCATGTTTCATCTTGTTCCCTTTCATTTTCATCTTAGCAATCTAAACAAAAAATAATAATAATTATCCTTATTTATTTTCATCTCATTTCCTTTCTTTTTTTTTTTTTTTTTTTTCTAGCTAATTTTCCGTTTCTTTCTATCAATTTCTAATTTGTATCATATTCCCAAACAAAGTGTATGCCTGTACAACTTAACGAGTTAGCAAAGCGTCATTAATAGAATTGGAATCAGCTGGTCCTATTTTGTTTCAATTCAAGTGTTTCATTTCATCATCACGTAAACTCCACATATAATCACTTCGTTAATTGCATATTATATACCAGAATTGGATATTATTCCAATATCTCCACCTGTCAAGGACTTTATTAACGTTATGCTTCAAAAGGAATTGAAGACCATTCAATTTATATGATAGCAGCCTGAGCTCCCCAAGGTAATTGTATTTCAATCTGAGTTTTGGCCATGGTAAGCTGGCAACGGTTCTACAGTAAATGAATTCTTCTTCAAAGCAGCATGTATTTGATCAATTGAATTAATGTGGCACAACCTGCTAAATTTACATGTTAATATGGCAATTTTTCACTGGCCTTCCATTAGGTATCTTTGTCAATTTGAGCCGAACAAAAAAATATGCTTCTTTTATATTTTATTTTGGTTTAAAGATTTGGTTCAGATGATTGAATCAAATTGCGTCGCTTGAATGGAACCGGTTCCAATTAAAAAATAATAGGTAATATTTTGTAAATATCTTTCAATTTCAAAACTTATCAACATTTTACTGTACCCTATTTACCTTTTCCTTTTTGTTTTTTCTCATCTCATTTTCAACCTTTTAAGTATAATGCCTTTCTTTCACCTCCATCTCTCATTTTTTTAAGTAATATCTTTATTATCACCTAAGATGTAATATTACTGTGATATAATGTAATGTGGCTTTATTTTACATAATGTTCCTCGATTTAAACATCAATTTTTAATTTGAAACTCCACAAAAATATTGCTACTACCTTTTAAAATGAAGTATTTTTAAAAAGGGAACTAAACTAAATCAAATCAAACCACATTTGAAGTTACTCAATTTAGATCCTCAAATGGTTAAGAATGATTCAATTCATCAAGGGTCTGGATTGAACAACAAACACCCTTACTTTTGATGTGATTATTTATAGTACAAATTATCTCATTAAAGCCACTAATGTGACTAGCAACACGAATACAAGTGTCTAATTATAATTTAAGGGGTAAATTACATCAAAAGTTATCAATGTCTAGAGGTTAAGGTCATTTAAAGTATCAACATTTTGAGTTTTTTTTTTTTAAATCAATATGTGTAAGTTCGCTAAAGGTATCAATGTTTTAAGTTCATTTAAAGTAAATACGTTGTTGAAACTGTCAAATGTTACAAATCATGCAAAATATTTGATAAATTGACAGATAATCTCAAAAGATGAAAATTATTCTTTTAAACTTTGTCTTTGGTGCAAAAGACCTCACAAACATATCAAAGTGCAATTTAATACCCTTTAAATTTTGATCTAATATGTGTTTTTTTTAATTAGATTAACAAATTAAATCCTTTTAATGTTATGAATTTATCAAAGGTTAAGGGAGTTGTTTGCAATATTTAAAAGTTTAAGAGATACATGCACACCGAAGTCAAAGTTTCAGAGGATCTATGAAAAATAACATGATTCATGGATTTCTCTTCTTATCTCTTAAGTTGTTCTAAATTATCAAAACATATAAGGTTCAGTGTTTACCGTAAAAGTTATACAAAAGCAACATAGAAGTTTCCTTAGAGCCTTTTGATGTTGATTGAAGACGTAAGAATCCCTCTTCATATTTTTACTCATCTTTTGGATACTTCAATACTTTAAAAGCATTGTTTCAATGTAGTTTGCATAGACTTTGGTGAAAGCATGAGGCAGAGCACTAGTTTGTTATGTTCAAGAGAAAAGTGTTTTGCAGTCTATAAAACTCTTGTGAAGGCGTGAGACAGGCAATAACTTGATTGTAGCTTGTGGCTATAGTTGATTCTTACCTATGTAGATGTTCAAATCCTAATATGAAGTTAAAAGACGGTCAAATCATTATAATTCCTTTGCAGGATCTTTTCATCCCTACTATTTTATTGCATTGTTGTTTATTTCATATTTAATTGATAATGCTTTTGCTGAGTTCTTTAAGTGTTATGTTGGATGTATGACTCAAATTCTATCATAGCTGCTAACTCTAGGATCTAAACCGCCAGCCTTTGTACTATTCACTACCGACCTTGGTGCCAACCTTAAAAAATTCAATTCTATGGATGTTGAAGGTTGACTCAAAGCCATCGGCCTTTAGCCGGCATTGGTTTAAATTTGGTAACTTTACAGATGCCAACCTTTATGTCAACTCACATGACATTTATACATGTTTGTGTATTGTTCTTTATGATTTATGAGATTTGAGATCTATGAGATCACTTGTACACATCCTCTACTCCGTTTCTTCAACACTAGTGAATTCCTCTCTCCTCTACCCATGGTTTTTCTCGTAAGGTTTTCATGTAAATATTGTGTGTGCTTTACTTTATTGCTTTTGATTTTATTTTTTGCCATTGTTTGCTAGATCTGTTTATAACAAACTGGTATAAAAGCCAATGGTTTTGGTTTTGTTTTCTCTACAATAGCAACAACGAAATATGATATTGTAATATACAGAAAAATATTTTTATAATGAAGGGCAAAGGAATGTCATTTGTTAATTAAGGAGAAGGAAATTTTGGTCATTCCTAATAAATGTGATATATAATAATCATCTCTCACATTGATGATGGTCAACAAATCCTTAAAATAGTAAATCTTCAATAAATTATGATAAAGGGTAAAAGTAATCATATGTTGAAAAATAAGAGGGTTTTATGGTCTACCTTAGTATTAAGTTGGGGGTTTTGTCTATGATCTAGAGATGTTTGAAGAATAGCTTTTGATAAAGAAAAATTGGTCTCCAGGGCGTCGGCCTATATGTGAAAGTTGCCAGTGTAAAGCTCTCGGACTTTTTGTGAAGATTGGTGAAAGCTGGCATAAAAGCCGCCAGCGTAAGTACAAAGCTCGTCGGCATTCAAGGAAAGGCCGCTGGCGTAGGTGCTAGTTTTTCTGGCCGAAATGTTTATTATAAATAGAATTTTAGGATTCGCATTTCTCATAAGTTCTTTCTTTCATTTCGACCAAAGAGTGTCTGTTAGGGTTTTGGGAGTGCTTGAGGGGGGAAATCTGAAGGAAAACAAGATCTTTGATCTGTGTAAGTCGGTCTCATCAAGGTTCAAGCAGATTTATATGGAAGCAACATCTTTCTCATAGATTTTTGTGGAGTTCTTTGGAGAAACCTAGTTTTCCATTAGGATCTGTTCCTCGGGGAATCGATCAAGGAGTAAGATTTGAATCATGTAAGTTACATCTTCCTTATCGTAGAATTGAAATGAAAAAGATTATTTTTGACAAATCATGTCTGTTCTTATTAATTTCCCAAATCTAGGGTTTTGGAGGAAGTTGTTCTTTTTGGAGTTTTTGTGTAATGATAATTGAAGAAAACCTAGGTTTGGGTTTCAGAAAGAATTAAAGGTAAGTTCTTATCCTATAAATCAAAGATTCTATAAAAGTTCGACTTTATGGAGAAATTCGTCTGTTCTTATTAATTTCTCAAATCTAGGGTTTTGAACGAAGTTGTTCTTTTTGGAGTTTTTGTCTAATGATAATTGAAGAAAACCTAGGATTTGGGTTTTAGAAAGAATTAAAGATAAGTTCTTATCTTATAAATCAAAGATTCTATAAAAGTTCGATTTTATGGAGAAATTTGTCTGTTCTTGTTGATTTCCATATAAGGATTTTAGAGAAAGATGTGTTCTTTTGAGATTTTAAGAAGTTTGAAAGAAGAAGAAGAAGTTGCTGTTGCAGTTTCGATAAAAGGTTAGGGTTTTGGAGATTTTGATAAGTTAGGGTTGTATGGGTTGAGGATTTACATATTTATGTTTATTTGTATATCAGGAGATTTAGAGATTTTGTGTAGTTGTTCATAAGGGATTTATGGATTTGGAGAGATTATTCCTAGAATTAGAAAAGGTACGACCTTTCATTGTTTGCTGTATTTACTTACAGGTTTAATTTTCTGATTGTTATCTGTAGGAACAGATATATAAATGAACTTAATTCTATTTGGCTTAATTTGTTTTTCTGGATGTCTTTGGCTTTGACTAGTAAAGACCTGGCAGTCAGTGATACTGGTGACGCACCCTGATGATCCTTGTGTGTTGTTGTCTCTGGTGGAGTTGCATTTAGAGATGATTCCGGTAGATTTAGGTGATTTGGCAATATGCCCGAGGGTGTTTGGGGAGTACCCCTTCACCAATATATGTATATAATTACCTATTTTCAAAGAGTTGGTTGATTTTCTCATGGGGGTTGAGTTACTCCAAGTTCGGGACTAACGTACAATAGTTCTGAACTGTGTTGATTTGCTGGCTTAATAAAGATAATAATCTGGTTGTTTGCATTAGATTAAGTTGCATTTGATATATATGTTGCGTGTGCATATGCATTTGTTTGGTGGATTGGTGTATTAGGCGATTTCGCTCAGTCCTTTCATTTTTCAGGTACAGGTGATGAGGACATAGTATTTGATTTATCTGGTTATGATCTATACATAGATCATGGGGATGACGATGGCGGTCCAGATTACTCTGTTGAGGAATAGATTCAGATATAGATTTGTATGAGAAGAATTTTGAGATCATTTACAATATTTGGAACTATATTAAGAATTTATATGTTAAAAAGGATTTTTGAAATTTTATATATTTTGGATTTGTTGGCTTTGGTTTTGCTAACATTGTTTGGATCAATAAGATGTTTGAAAAGATTGTTATTTACAAGTTTTATAGGATTTGAGCTTTTCTGTTGTATCCTCTGAGAGAGTTATGGAGATTATATTTTATACGTTTTAAATTATGGTGTTAGAATGTTATAGCATTTGTGTGTCATATTTAAAAGAGGACACGTGGTGGTTTGTAATTGCCAACAGGTTAGGACGTTACAACTTATTTGGTATCATAGCAATAGGTTTTGATCTTGATAGATATAGGTTATGAACTCCTTAGGACGGTGAGCATTAATGAGTGGGGTAGCAATAATCGATGTTGTTCTTCTAGCTTAGTTTAGTTTTTACATAGTAAGTATATAAGAGTTTTGATCTTTAAGTTTGATTTAGCTTTATCTTTGTGGTATGTTGATCTATGTTCGAAGTCCACCTAGAAGGTGAATACGTTATGTTGGTTTCTCTATAGATGGTTAAGAGGAAGTTAATAGAGGACAATCATGTGTGAACCAGCCACCCCATAATTCTTCACCACATGAATTACCACCACTACTAGCCCCACCTGTACGTCAATAGGTGCCAGTGAATGTTGCACAACTCATGTAGGTGGCGAATACTCTTTTGGGAGTAGTTTCTCAACAGCAATGGAATATGAGACAGAAGCTCAAAGAAACAATGGGAATTGTGGATATGACCTAGGCGTACTGATGTCTTGAGTCTGAATAAGTTTGTGGATTTAGTCTATAAGTTTGAATCAATGCCTCGGAGGCCACTATGGATGGAAGAGGTTAAGGAGAATTTTGCTACCCGAGACATTCTTGAACAAAAGAAGATGGAGTATGTCTCCTATTTTTTTTATTAGGAGATCAAATAATTGGTAGATGAATATCAAGAAACATATGGTTAGAGTGATCACCTAGGATAATTCCATTAATAGAGATGGAATTTTAGAGATTTAGTTTTCAAATATAGTAAGAAGTGTAGTATACATGATATAAAGACAATGAAGGAAAAAGAAGTTGGTTTAGATTTTGAATAGAAAGTTTTGATTGGAGATAAAAGATGGTATTTGGAGTGGAATAGAATGATTTAGTGACATAATTAAGATGCATTAGAATTAGATATAGAATGGTAGTGTAAAATGTGATTGGTGGCTTAATGGATATAGATCTGTGGACAGTAAAATGAGAAGAATCATTATTGAAGAATAGATGAAAAGAATTTGAGAATGACAAATATAGATAAGAGAATCATTAAATCTTATGAAAGGTATGAAGATTCATGTGGAATAATAACTATAAGGAAATGATGTGAACTTAGTAAGCGGGTTTATTACAAGGTTAGAACATGAGATTCAGCATCAAGTGAATTTGATGGATGTGACCAACTACTTAGTTGTGGTCAATAAAGCAAAGACAGTTGAGTAAGGTTTGAATAAGATTAAAAGTAGTGAAATTCAGAAGAGTCAAGTTTATTTGGGAAAGAGACCACCCTCTAATATTCTTACCTAAGAGAGCACAAAGACGCCTATCACTCATCAAGTAGGATTGGCAATTCAAGATATTGAGGGGAAGTGTATCAAATACTCTGGAATTGAACATACTTGTTTTTCATGTGGCAAGGTTGGGTACAATCATAGATTTTGTACCAAGAGAGTTCTTCCATGAATGTTTTGTTTTAAGTGTGGACAATGAGGATACAATGCCATAGATTGTAATGAGTATGGTATGCCAATGGTTTCAAGAATTTAGATATGATAACCTCGGAGTCAAGGACAGAGGGCATTAGCTTAAGTTTATTCCATTCAGCATAGAGATATATCTAAGGTGAATACTGTTGTAGGTAAGATCTCTATATTCATGTATGGTGTTTAAGTAATCTTTGACATTAGTGTAAGATTTTATGAATTTTTGGATCATTGTATCTATATGTTCTGAGTGTGTTGAATGTATACTGGGATGATTTTGGGAATTGGAGTTTAATCCACTAGACGGAGATTAGTTTATGAATAAGCTTAAAGTGCATCGTTATATCTGTAAGGAAAGTAGAGAAGAATTAAATTGCTAAATTGAAAATTTGAGTAAGAATAGAGGAAATTCTCAGTTGTGGTTGAAAGTGTAATTAAGGGAAAAATCAATAAAAGTGAAGATAACCTATGTCAGTATGATGATGAAGAGTTAGACAATATGACCAATGAAATAAGATAAAAGTAAAAGATATTATTGAATTAAGATGACAATATTAAAGGTATTGAGCATGCAAAGACGTAAAAAGATGAATGACTAGAGTTGATTAGAAGGAACTAGTAGTGTAATTAAGAAGCAGGAAATCCTTATAGATGGTTAACAAATGGATTGTTAGCTTGACAAATATAGTATGTAGATAATTGACAAATGTCATGTTGAAGAATAGAGAAAAAGTATTAAGATAATCAATATAAATTATAGAATAGTCAAATTCTATGAAGATATGAATGAACAAGTGAAACAACAGTTGCAAGAAGGAAATACGATCTTAGTGAATTGTAAGATGTGGGACATCTATGAATGATGAACGGTGATGACATGTACACTAATCTATGATGATAAATTTTGGGATGATTCTTAAAGAAAATCTATATGAAGATATAAACTGTTATATAAAAAGCAATACAAGTTTTGGAAGACAATTGGAAAAGTAAGATGAATAAATAAAAGTTGTGGATTATCTATGGTGTTTAACAGGGGTGATAAAACTAACTAGCAGATACGTAGATGCTCTGAACATCTAAAATAACAAAGTAATATAAGGTTTGATCATTAGAGTTAGAGTTGAAAAATCTTAAATTTCGTGATTTGAGTTTTCTGATTGTTATTTGAAGGATTATAAGGTGACTATGCCCTAACGAAGTTTCGATGGAATTGGTCGTAATTAGAGGTAAAGTATAATGGTTTAATTGTGTTAATGAGTTGGATTGAGTTTTCTACAGTGCAATCTACAGTTGCTTCGGAGGATGTAATGATTGATTTATGAACTAAGATAAAAGTATATAATCAAAGAAGATCTTTTGTTGATAAGTAGATTTAATAGTTATATAAGGATACCAAATCCAAGTGAAGAACAATCACTTAATATTGGGCCAATAAATGGATTTATATGGTGAAACCCTAGAGACAAAGTGCATTAGCAATCTAAATATCAAAGAATTATTGGAACGTTAGGAGTAATGATGTCAAAGGAATAGTTAGAAGTCATCCGATGATTTTAAAGGTTTACTTAAGGACATAAGTATTAATATTAATCTTCATGTATATATTGATGGAAAATATAAGAAAATATATTGGAGATTGAGAAAACATATTGGAAGAAGTATGGTTAGTTAACGAGTATTTTGAGATTAGATGAATGGTATGCAAGTGATGTGAATTATTTTTTATATGGAACAATAATGATAAAAAATTAAGTTGAATCAATGGAAGTACAAGTAACACGGTGACATTTGTTGCTCTAGGTTAATGTAAGATTTGACCTTTGGAATTTAAAACTATAGTTAAGATTTTAAGCTTTCTCAACATCACTTGAGGAATTGGAATAAAGATTTAATACAATGAAGTCGAGGCAAGATTTATTGATGAATATTGTTAATAAGTTTAAGTTATAGTCAAAAGGTGTTGTGAAGTAACGGAGGAAGTGAATCCAAATTGAGTGGTGAAAGTTAAGAATTAAAGAGACATCGATGGAATTATATCATAGCTAGAAGATATAAGCATGGAGATGGGTTAATATGGTGCAAAGAATCGGAAATAAGAAAAAATTGAGTAACAGAGAATTGATGGTTGCATGGATAAAAAAGAGATAGTGATTCAGGTAACTTTTGAGAACAAAAGTTTCTTTTACGAGGGGAGAGATGTAATATACCGAAAAATATTTTTATAAAGAAGGGCAAAGGAATGTCATTTGTTAATTAAGGAGAAGGAAATTTTGGTCATTCCTAATAAATGTGATATATAATAATCATCTCTCACATTGATGATGGTCAACAAATCCTTAAAAATAGTAAATCTTCAATAAATTATGATAAAAGGGAAAAAGTTGTCATATGTTGAAAAATAAGAGGGTTTTATGGTCCACCTTAGTATTAAGTTGGGGGTTTTGTCTATGATCTAGAGATGTTTGAAGAATAGCTTTTGACAAAGAAAAATTGGTCTCTAGGCCGTCGGCCTATATGTGAAAGTTGTCAGTGTAAAGCTTTCGGACTTTTTGTGAAGATTGGTGATAGGCATAAATTATCATCATTTTAATTGACAAATTGGGTCTATTTTATAATATAATTGATGGATTCTTAATAGATAAGGTGCTTAATTGTTATACATATATATTTCAGGTCAATTTTGAACATAATTGTAATATAAGGAAGGAAAATGTGGAGAATCCAATCAATATTCAAACAAAGCAGCAAGGATGCATAGAAGGAGACTTGATGTACGGCCGTACAACTCTCAAAGTGAAGAAAATGCAAGCCAGTGGCTGGTACGGGGTCTTGTACGCCCGTGCACCAAGAAATTTCGGAGCAAATTCAAGTACGGCCGTACATGTGGTGATGAAGAAGTAATTGAAGGAGATCTATGTTGCACGCCCGTACAAGCTTGAAGATTGACTTCCAGTACTTAGCACTCCCTCTTGTACGACCGTACAAAATGCATATTTACAAAGAAAATATATTGTACGGTCGTGACTTTTAGAAATGGGTCATTATTATCTTCTTGAAACAGTATGACTGTTAGTTTGTTTTAGTAAAAGGTCGTGTTTTTAAACACGACCCCTATTGAATATAAAGAGGGTGATTCGTTCTAAAAGGGACATCATGATATATTTTAGAAAGAGAACTTAGAGGAGAGAGAGAGTCGGATTCCAAGAAGAACTTGAGAAAGTCATTGGATCCAGAATTCGTTTTGTACAACCACTTCATAGTCATTAAAAAGGGGTTTTACTTCTTCTCTTTCTTGTTCATTGAATCGATTATGTTTGTTATACGTTTGTGTTTATATGTCAGTATGAATGAGTAGTGATTAAGTTATTACGAAGTTGTATTAACAGGAAGCATATATATATCTGTTATAATCTGTTTAATTACGAATTTTTAGTGTTGGGTCTTCAAATAAGTTAGGAATTTGTAGTGCACGACATATTCCTACATCAGATCTCATTGGAAAAGGTTGAGAAACAATTCCCTTGAGTAGATCTAAGGCACTAGAACAAACTACTCTTGTTGATAGAGATGTTAATAAGAAGTTTGCTGCATGTTTTCAAAGAATTTGAGGATAATAAGAGCTTTAATGCAATTCTGAATTGGCTATTAACTTAGAAGAGATTCTAGTAGATACAATTAGGATTAGGATTGATCTATTATGAGAATAATGGTCATGAATTAAGAATTCTACAGATAAGTAATTTACGGATGAATTTAGTTAAATCCTGTTAATATGATGGAGTAATCTTTCTGTATATTGTGTTAATAATTTGTTAAAATTATGTTTTATATGTCATTGTGATAAAAATTGGTAGTTAATATAGTTAAAATTAGAATTATCTAATTAATTAATAATTAAACATACATTAAATTGATTGCTAGATAATGATTGATAGGGCGAGTAATAGTAATTGTCAGGATCCCAAGGAATACGACCCATAATTCATTCCTATACTACAATTGATAGGTACACTTGCCTATTGTTAATCTGATATTAGGAAAGAATTAGTGGAATTAATTGTTACACTCAGATGAACGCATCAAGTTTTTGGCGCCGTTGCCGGGGAATTTAAAATTGACAATATTAGGAAAACCCAATCGTTATTAATCTAGTTTCTTTTAATTCTGTTATATTATTATTCATTTCAACTTTATTGATCTTTGATTACAGGTGTATGACCCGCAGCAGAAAAATCAAGCTTTTTGATTTTGACCCAGAACCTGAGCGAACATTTCGTCAAGGATTAAGAAGAACCAGAGAGATTATCCAAAACTCTCCACTATAGTGCAAAGAGCAAGACCACTATCATTAAATATGAATAGAGATAATGAGAATCTAAACCCACGAGGGGTTGGTGAAGTTGAGAATCCTGGGGGTAATGTAAATCAAGCCGGTGGAAATATAAATGATCCCATTAGAGATGCTGGAAATGAAGTTCATAGACCTATGTGGGATATGTTTATGCCCACAATCGATGGAGTTGCTCCATCCATTCAGTATCCTCCAATTCATGCAAATAATTTTGAGTTGAAGCCTGCTTTGATTCAGATGGTACAAGTTAATCAATTTGGGGGAGGAGCTTCAGAAGACCCGCATGCTCATTTGAAGAATTTCTTGCAAATATGTGCTACTATAAAGGCCAATGGAACACCAAATGAATCAATACGCCTATTATTGTTTCCCTTTTCACTAAGGGACAAGGCGAGAAGTTGGTTGGAGTCATTGCCTCCTCATTCATTAACGAGTTGGAATCAAGTGGCTCAGAGGTTTTTAGAGAAATTTTTCCCACCTAATAAGACGATTCAATTAAGAAATGAGATATTTTCCTTCCGTCAGTATGAAGGAGAATCACTTTATGAGTCGTGGGAAAGGTTTAAAGAATTTCTTCGTCGGTGCCCTCACCATGGAATTTCATTGCACGATCTGGTCAGGATATTTTATACATCATTAGGAGACCAAAAGAAAACAATGATCGATTCAGTAGCTGGTGGGAGTTTGATGAAGAAAAGTGCTCCTGAGGCTTATGATTTAATCGAAGAATTGGCAAGGAATACATTCAGTTGGCATAGTGAACGGAACAATCTTCGACCCGTCGCTGCAATGTATGAGTCCGAGTCAGTTTCTCAACTAAAGGCACAAGTGGCATCACTTACATCTCAGATGAGTAAAATGAAAGCAAGCATGGAAGCTTTACCCAAAGTGATTCTTTTGTGAGTTCAATGGAAGATTTTCATGCTTCTGAAGAAGGTTCAAGTATTGAAGATCTGAACTTTATTAATAGAACAAATAGAGAAGCGGGAATTATAATCCTTATAGTAATACTTATAATCCCGGTTGGAGGAATCATCCTAACTTCTCATGGAGAGATCAGAATGCACAAAGGTCAAACTTTTCATCTGGATTTCAGAAGCCACAACCACAGCAATTACAAGCACCACAGCAACGTCTTGCGTTACCACCACCTGAAAAGAAGACTAATGTTGATGATGCTTTGACACAGTTTATTCAAGTTTCTGATGCACGCCATCGGAATCATGAGGCCTCTATTCATAACTTAGAACAACAGATTGGTCAACTGGCTAAATTAATGTCGGACAGAACTCCAGGATCATTGCCGGGTAACACTGAGCAAAATCCTAAGGAGCAAGTTAAGGTTGTGACACTTAGAAGTGGTAAGGAATTACAGGGTTCAGCAAGGAATCAAGAGAGTGAAAAGGAAGTTGGTATAGAAAGTGGGGAACAAGTGAATGAAAAGAAGAATTAATAGAGAGGAGTTTACCTACTGAAAAACCAAAGGAATTTCATCCAAAATTACCTTACCCATCTAGATTTAGGAAGGATAAGGATGATGAACAATACAAAAAGTTCTTGGAACTTTTTAAACAGTTGCACATTAACCTTCCACTAGTAGAAGCTTTAGGACAAATGCCTAAGTATGCTAAATTCCTCAAAGAACTCCTATCTAACAAAAGGAAGTTGGAAGAACTATCTACTGTCACCTTAGGTGGAGAGTGTTCTGCTGTTATTTTAAACAAATTACCTAGGAAACTAAAGGATCCGGGTAGTTTTACTATTCCTTGTTTGATAGGAAATTTACCGGTTGAAAGAGCATTAGCAGATCTTGGGGCTAGTATAAATCTCATGCCCTATAGCATGTTTAAAAGATTAAATCTAGGTGAACCCAAGAGTACCAGAATGAGTATACAACTTGCTGATAGATCTATGCGATTTCCTAAGGGAGTAGTGGAAGATGTTTTGGTTAAAATTCACGATTTTATTTTTCCTGCAGATTTTGTAGTTCTGGACATGGATGAAGATATAGAAGTCCCACTTATATTGGGGAGGCCATTCTTAGCAACAGCTGGTGCTGTTATCGACGTCAAAGATGGGAAATTAGTTCTTCGGGTTGGAAGCGAAGAGATGGTGATCCGAATGCCAGATGTTTTCAGAAAACTATGAATGGTGATGATACTTGCTTTGCAATTGATTCTTTTGAACTAACCGTTTCTGATTTTCTGCAAGATTCTTTGAGTACAGATTCCTTGGAGTTGTGTTTGTCAAAAGGAAGTGAAATTAATGCAATTGATGGAGTAGAAGAGATTATTGCTCAATTGGAACGCTGTGATGAACAAAAGAAGGAGTTTGGAGTTGAGGAAATCTACCGAGACCATATAGATAGGTTAAAACCTTCAGTAGAAGACCCCCCTGAATTGGAGTTAAAGCAACTACCTTCATATTTGGAGTATGCCTTTTTGGCAAATGACTCTAAGTTACCGGTGATTATATCTTCGGAACTTAATTCATGCCAAAAGGAGAAACTAATTTCTGTGCTCAAAGAGCACAAGAAGGCAATAGCATGGAAGATTTCTGATATAAAAGGAATCAGTCCCTCCTTTTGCACTCATAAGATCTCAATGGAAGAAGGATTTAAGTCAGTGGTGCAACCTCAAAGAAGGCTAAACCCAAATATGAAAGAAGTAGTTAAGAAAGAAGTGGTCAAATTATTGGATTCGGGACTTATATACCCAATTTCGGATAGCCCATGGGTAAGTCCGGTTCAAGTGGTCCCAAAGAAAGGAGGCATGACAGTTGTGCCCAATGAGAAAAATGAGCTTATTCCAATGCGTACCGTGACTGGATGGAGGGTATGTATTGATTATAGGAAGCTCAATGATGCTACTCGGAAGGACCATTTTCCATTACCCTTTATTGACCAAATGTTAGAAAGACTTGCAGGTCATGATTTTATTGTTTTTGGATGGAATGTCAGGATATTTTCAGATTCCTATTGCACCGGAAGATCAGGAAAAGACCACATTTACTTGCCCCTATGGTACATTTGCTTATCGTAGAATGCCATTCGGGTTATGTAATGCACCTGCGACCTTTCAAAGGTGTATGTTAGCAATATTTGGGGATTTAGTGGAGGATGTGATGGAGGTATTTATGGATGACTTTTCGGTATTTGGAGATTCATTCGAAAAATGTTTGCTGAATTTGAAGAGGGTTTTGATGAGATGTGAGGAAACCAACCTTGTGTAAATTGGGAAAAGTGCCATTTCATGGTACAACAAGGAATAGTGTTGGGTCACAAAGTGTCAAAGAAAGGGATAGAAGTGGATGTAGCAAAAGTGGAGGCAATTTCCAAATTGCCACCACCAAATTCTGTCAAGGCAATAAGAAGCTTTCTTGGTCATGCAGGTTTTTATAGAAGGTTTATTAAAGATTTTTCGAACATTGCAAGACCAATGACAAAGTTGTTAGAGAAAGATATTACATTTAATTTTGATGAGAAATGTATGGAAGCTTTTAATTTTCTGAAGGAGAAGTTGACTAGTGCCCCTATAATGGTAGCTCCAGATTGGAATTTACCATTTGAACTTATGTGTGATGCAAGTGATTCCGCAATAGGGGCTGTTTTAGGTCAAAGAAAGGAGAAGCACTTCCAGCCAATATACTATGCAAGTAAAACTCTTACTCTACACAAGAGAACTATACCACAACAGAAAAAAGCTTGCTATAGTATTTGCCTTTGACAAATTTAGATCATATCTTATCTTATCAAAAGTAGTGGTATATACTGACCACTCAGCTTTGAAATACCTTCTATCCAAACCGGATGCTAAACCAAGACTAATAAGATGGGTATTGTTGTTACAAGAGTTTGATTTAGAAATCCGTGATAAAAAAGGAGCAGAAAATTTAGCAGCGGATCATCTTTCTAGGTTAGATAACCCATATTTGGAAGATTTGAAGGAGGAAGAGATTAATGATAAATTTCCAGAAGAAAATCTTTTTACTGTACAAGATCAAGAAATTCCATGGTTTGCTGATATAGCGAACTATTTGGTTGGAAAAGTTCTTCCACAAGATTTGGATCACTACCAAAAGAAAAAGTTCTTTTCTGAGTTAAAATATTATTTTTGGGAAGATCCCTATCTCTTTAAGATATGTGCAGATCAAATTATTAGGCGTTGTGTCACATGAAGAAGGGCAACAAATTCTATACCATTGTCACAGTGGTCCCACTGGAGGCCATTATAGTGCTAATAGGACAGCACATAAAGTCTTAGAAGCAGGGTTTTATTGGCCTCATATTTTTAGAGATGCTAATTCTTTTGTGTTTTCATGTGATAGGTGTCAAAGGACTGGGAATATTTCAAGAAGAGATGAGATGCCCCAAAATTATATCTTAGAGTGTGAAGTCTTTGATGTTTGGGGGATCGACTTCATGGGACCATTTCCTAATTCCTATGGTAACAGGTATATCCTTGTTTCAGTAGATTATGTTTCTAAATGGGTTGAGGCTCAAGCTTTACCTACTAATGATGCTCGGGTAGTACTAAAATTTTTAAAGAAACTCTTTTCAAGGTTTGGAGCACCTAAAGCATTAATTAGTGACAGAGGAACTCATTTTTGCAATAGTCAGATTGAGAAAGTGTTGAAAAGATATGGAGTTCATCACAGGTTAGCCACCCCTTATCATCCTCAATCTAGTGGCCAGGTTGAAGTTTCCAATAGGGAATTGAAAAGAATATTAGAGAAGACAGTGGTTCATAATCGCAAGGATTGGGCTGAGAAGTTAGATGATGCTTGTGGGCATATCGAACAGCCTATAAGACACCTTAGGAACCACTCCCTATAGGTTAGTATATGGTAAAGCATGTCACTTACCTGTAGAAATTGAACATAAAGCCTATTGGGCAATTAGAACTGCGAATATGGACCTAGAGGCTGCTGGTAAGAATAGGAAATTCCAACTAAATGAACTAGAGGAGTGGAGATTGTTAGCCTATGAAAACAATAGATTAAATAAGGAAAGAATGAAGAAATTACATGATTCACATATTAAGTACCCTAAACAGTTTAAGGAAGGGGACTTGGTGCTATTGTACAATTCTAGATTAAGATTATTTCCAGGTAAGCTTAGATCTAGATGGTCTGGCCCTTTCACGGTGACAAGGATTTTCCATATGGAACAGTAGAAGTTACACACCCGAGAAAGGAACCTTTAAGGTCAACGGTCAAAGATTAAAAATTTATCATGAAAAAGTTGAAATGGATGAAGGCAGGGAGGAGTTAAGGCTTCTCCAAATAGAAAAGTGTTTGTGAAAGAATTTACAATTGTCAAGCTAGACAATAAACTAGCATGTATTGTTATTGTTATATAAATATTATACTAAGTTCTATATATCTTTATATGTTTGTTTAAAACTTTTCTATGTATTTATGTGTGTGTGACTTATATATATATATATATGTATGTTTATGAGTATATAGTATGCATGTGGAAAAATAATATATATATATAATAAAAAAAAAAAAAATTTGAAGAAGGGAAATCACGCTGCTATGTACGGGCGTACAATATTAGTTAGGGAAGGTTGAAGAGTAACAGAGGCCAGTACGCCCATATGTACGGGCGTGATTTTGCACAAGCTTATTTGAAATTGATACCCGAGGTCAGCACGCCCTTATGCACGGGCGTACATCATACAATAAAAAATAAGCTATTTCCAGAGTCTACTACGGGGTTATGTACGGGAGTACATAATGAAATGCGAAGGATTTGTTTTCATTTCCAAGCACTACGGCCTTGTGTACGGGCGTACACAATCAAACAAGGGACATTTCACCAGACCAGAAGCCAGTACGCCCTCTTGCACGGCCGTGCAACACTTTAGTAAGCTATGTTTGTTCAATTTGTACGGCCGTACTTCCAGGTTTGTATAGACATATATATAAATATCCCCTGTTTGATTTCATTTTAACACTCATTTCATTACTTCGTCTCTCCCCGACTCTCTCACTATAACTCGAATACTAAGGGATATAAGGAATTTTTATCAAAATCTTTACCTTACCACCACTACATTCGATCCAAGAAGAGGTATGAATTCTTCCTCCACTGATTTTTTTTAGTACTTGCCTCATTCTTTACATTCTACTTAAAATTAGGGTTAAGCCGTTTCATACATATTCATTGTTAGGATAATAATTTTCTTTTGTGATCATTATATGTTAATACAATTGGGTTGTATATTGCTTTTTGGTGTATTGAGATTTATCAACCCTACTTTCAACGACAAGATTCATATAAACCCTAACATTGTGACATTCATATCTAATATTAGGTAGTGATTACATTGATTCGAAATGTGAAAGTCTTAACCCATGAATAAGGTGTGTTGATTTGAATGAATCTTATTGTGTTTGGAATGTATTAGGGAGAGGTTACAATATTAGTTCATCATATCATTCCATCGAATTAAACATGCTCATAAAGTGTTTGATGAAATGCCAATGCTTAGAACAAGCCAATTTCCAGTCAATTGAGTTACATAGTTATACATTAGAACAAGCCAAGATATCCTACACTTAGGCTACACTTAGGCTACTATGGAATAATTTATGTGAGGATAACCACTCTAATGATAAGATGAATTATGTAGTGGTGCATATTAAGTCATATCTTCAGTTAGTCTCTAGAGTTATTATAGTATAAAAATTTTTTAAGGGTTATTAGAATATTTCTAAAATGAACTAATTGAAGAATTTCAATCTATTTCTTTCCAGGTATGGCTCCAAAGAAAAGCAACACGAGACCATCTCAAAAGAGTACTCAACAACCCAAGCGGCCTAGGATGAAATATGCAAAGAATGCCGGCCCATCTAGCGCTTCTGTTCCAGTCCCTCCAGGATTAAAAGTGGAACACCAGCCGGCTTACCAACAATTTCATCAGAAGAAGGTGATTAAACCCAATGGGATTTTAGACTGGGATGTACTGAAAGAATATGGGTTGGTGCCGGCAATGAGAAGACTGCTGCAAGACCCCGCTTGGTTAAGACTTTTTAGTCTTCAAGAAACGGCCTACAAGGTTACAACATTAGCTTTTCTTGCCTCCTTTTCTATAGAAAAGCGGAATATAGGTCGAATGTTGAAATTTAGAGTAAATTTTTATGCATTTGGAGCATATCACTCAATTTCAATGAGGAAATTCATAAAAGCTACGGGTCTTTACACAAAGGAAGAGATGAATGATCCAGAGTTTAATAAGTTGCCCATATTGATGCCTTCGGGAGTTACAATTGAGGAAGTTTGGCGGTCAATCTCAAGAGAAAAAGTTTTCAGACCAAGCCGAACCAAGGCATCCACTATGATTGGACAAGCCACCGGTGTTCCATTACATTTTGGCGAAGACACTAAACTCCAAAATGGACACTGCGGGTACGGTTACAAAGGAAGATATTTTACCTTTGACAAGTGCTATTCGGTCCTACAAGGTCAATGTTGGCGTGTTAGTAGCCTATGCAATCCAACGCCAAGCCGGGTCCAAGATGAATGGCATATATGTGGGGCAAATGATCACCCGTGTTTTGAAGAATTTGAAGCTTTGGCCCAAAAGTTCTTCACAAAAACCAAAAGACGGAGTGGCACAATCAAAAGGGATCACACATGCTCCATTTCAGCAATGGGGAACCGCTAAGGTTGATGATCCTTGTTTTGATGCTGAGGCACCCGGAGCTCAGCCACAGCTAGCATCCCACTCGAGTTTCTCAGTCGGCAATTTAGCACATTTGGAGGCGGATGTGGCGGTTATCAAGGCCGATGTAGCAGAGATTAAAAAGAACCAAAATATTATCATAAATCTGCTAACAAAATTGCTGAGCATGCAGGATTAGCCATCTCCTCTTGTTTTAGCGGGCCTCCAGACCTGAGCAACCGAGTGAGGACATCCCAAGCACTAGTGCACCACCGGTACCCCAAGAAGATCTTCCTTCAATCCCTGAGCAAGTGGATCCTCTAGCAGATTTAGATTAGAGGCTCTGAAAGTAGGAGAACTATGAAAGCTCTGAGGCAGAATCCTCTGGTGATGAGGAGATGGAGGAAGGAGGTGAAGAAGAAGAAGGTGAAACGGATGATGAAGAGGAGTCGGATGATGAAGAAGAAGAAGATGTCCAAATACATTTCTGATTTTTATTTTATTTTTCAGGACCTAAAGACTTATTTTATTCCTAGATTTTCCTTTTAATTTTATGCATTCATTTATGTTTAATGCTTTTGTTTGTTTTGCTTAGTGTCGTATTGATGGCACAGTCTTTCATTTTGATCATGGTTTTGGATGATGTACATGCTGGAATTCCATGAATGTAAAGACACTTTCGGAAACAAAATCGGCCTACAAAACTCAGGGGTTCACTTCTTATTTTTACTTTGTTTATCTTTCCTTTTAACCTAGTTGAGACATTGAGGACAATGTCTTTAATAAGTGTGGGAAAGGGAGCATGCAAGCATGCTAAATGAAGTGTTTGTCTTGAATGATGATAATGAATGCTTTTCTCACACTTAAGTAATGAAAGCTGTTTTGTTGTGGTGTTGATGATTTCATTTTAATAGTGCTGGAATAATGAAGATTTTAGAAGTTAAAGATGCAATTGTTTCTAAGGCTATAGTAGCAATGTGAAATCATTATGGGGCAGTCTTACTCATGCTTTAATTCAGAATTTTACATCTAAATAACATATGACTACAAGTATATTATCAATAATTATTACTACCACTAAGTAGCATGTAGAAAATTACTTTCATGAATTACCATTAGTGTACAGTTCAAATGATACTTTTCACTTGATGATTTCTCCAATTTTGTTAATTTTTCTCTCCTTTCATAAAAAAAAAAAAAAAAAAAAGAGAAAGATAGAAGTGATTGAGGTTCGATGGGGTCCCTTTAAAACCTAGTCACCTAAGGTCGTCCGGCCTGGATTGATTGACCAAGGATGTCACTTCATCGTTTAATAAATCTTATAACTCGGATAAGTAAGTCCGAGGGATGGCCTTTTTAAGGGAATAACATCTGTTAACTTGAGTGACGAGCTCGGGATTATCGACTGAAAGTCTGCTACATGGGTTATAGGATAAAAAAAAAAAAAAGTCATAAATTAAAGGAGAGAAAACTATATATAAAGGAGAGAAATTCAGGGGATTGGTTGATGTCTATGCTGTCACTAAGGAATTAAATTCAATGGTTGGTGGTAGTATCCACTTTGGAACTTAATGAAATAAGAGATGAAATATTCAAGTTAGTAATTGTGGTCATATGTTTATTTTTATGTTAAAAATCTAACTTAAATAATGAGAGTAAAGACTGACTTATTATGATTAGCTTTGAAACTCTAGCTTAAGGAATAAAATACTTAAGAACAGATAAAATAAAGTCCTTAATTCTCCAGCATTGGAACAATAACACCATGAGTGCTATATAATTTTCAATTGTTTTTATCAGCTTCTTGCTTGAGGGCAAGCAAGGCTTAAGTGTGGGGATATTTAATAGGCATAAATTATCATCATTTTAATTGACAAATTGGGTCTATTTTATAATATAATTGATGGATTCTTAATAGATAAGGTGCTTAATTGTTATACATATATATTTCATGTCAATTTTGAACATAATTGTAATATAAGGAAGGAAAATGTGGAGAATCCAATCAATATTCAAACAAAGCAGCAAGGATGCATAGAAGGAGACTTGATGTACGGCCGTACAACTCTCAAAGTGAAGAAAATGCAAGCCAGTGGATACGGGGTCTTGTACGCCCGTGCACCAAGAAATTTCGGAGCAAATTCGACATGTACGGCCGTACATGTGGTGATGAAGAAGTAATTGAAGGAGATCTATGTTGCACGCCCGTACAAGCTTGAAGATTGACTTCCAGTACTTAGCACTCCCTCTTGTACGACCGTACAAAATGCATATTTACAAAGAAAATGAGTATTGTACGGTCGTGACTTTTAGAAATGGGTCATTATTGTCTTCTTGAAACAGTATGACTGTTAGTTTGTTTTAGTAAAAGGTCGTGTTTTTAAACACGACCCCTATAGAATATAAAAAGGGTGATTCGTTCTAAAAAGGATCACATGATATATTTTAGAAAGAGAACTTAGAGGAGAGAGAGAGTCGGATTCCAAGAAGAACTTGAGAAAGTCATTGGATCCAGAATTCGTTTTGTACAACCACTTCATAGTCATTAAAAAGGGGTTTTACTTCTTCTCTTTTCTTAGTCATTGAATCTATTATGTTTGTTATACGTTTGTGTTTATATGTCAGTATGAATGAGTAGTGATTAAGTTATTACGAAGTTGTATTAACAGGAAGCATATATATATCTGTTATAAATCTGTTTAATTACAAATTTTTAGTGTTGGGTCTTCAAATAAGTTAGGAATTTGTAGTGCACGACATATTCCTGCATCAGATATCATTGGAAAAGGTTGAGAAACAATTCCTTGAGTAGATCTAAGGCACTAGAACAAACTACTCTTGTTGATAGAGATGTTAATAAGAAGTTTGCTGCATGTTTTCAAAGAATTTGAGGAAAATAAGAGCCTTAATGCAATTCTGAATTGGCTATTAACTTAGAAGAGATTCTAGTAGATACAATTAGGATTAGGATTGATCTATTATGAGAATAATGGTCATGAATTAAGAATTCTACAGATAAGTAATTTACGATGAATTTAGTTAAATCCTGTTAATATGATGGAGTAATCTTTCTGTATATTGTGTTAATTATTTGTTAAAATTATGTTTTATATGTCATTGTGATAAAAATTGGTAGTTAATATAGTTAAAATTAGAATTATCTAATTAATTAATAATTAAACATACATTAAATTGATTGCTAGATAATGATTGATAGGGCGAGTAATAGTAATTGTCAGGATCCCAAGGAATACGACCCATAATTCATTCCTATACTACAATTGATAGGTACACTTGCCTATTGTTAATCTGATGTTAGGAAAGAATTAGTGGAATTAATTGTTACACTCAGATGGAACGCATCAATTGGTGAAAGCCGGCAAAAGGTCGCCGGCGTAAGTACAAAGCTCGTCGATGTTGAAGGAAAGGCCGCCGGTGGAGGTGCTAGCTTTTCTGCCCGAAATGTATATTATAAATAGAATTTTAAGGTTCGTATTTCTCATAAGTTCTTCCTTTTTTTTACCAGAGAGTGTCTGTTAGGGTTTTGAGAGCACTTGAGAGGGAAATACGAAGGAAAACAAGATCTTTGATCCAGGTAAGTCGATCTAATCAAGATTCAGGCAGATTTATATGGAAACAACTTCTTTCTCATATATTTTTGTGGAGTTCTTTGGAGAAACCCTAGTTTTCAATTAGGATCTGTTCTTCAGGGATTCGATCAAGGAGTAAGATTTGAATAAAATCGTAGATTTGAAATGAAACAGATTATTTTTGACAAATCATGTCTGTTCTTATTAATTCCTCAAATCTAGGGTTTTGGAGAAATTTTTTTTTTTTTTGGAGTTTTTGTCTATTGATAATTGAAGAAAACCTAGGGTTTAGGTTTCAGAAAGAATTAAAGGTAAGTTCTTATCCTATAAATCAAAGATTCTATAAAAGTTCGATTTTATGGAGAAATTTGTCTGCTTTGCTGATTTCCATATTAGGATTTTGGAGAAAGATGTGTTATTTTGAGATTTTGAGAAGTTTGAAAGAAGAAGAAGAAGTTGCTGTTGCAGTTTCGATAAAAAGTTAGGGTTTTGGAGATTTTGATAAGTTAGGGTTGTATGGGTTGAGGATTTACATATTTATGTTTATTTGTATATCAGGAGATTTAGAGATTTTGTGTAGTTGTTCATAAGGGATTTATGGATTTGAAGAGATTATTCCTAGAATTAGAAAACGTACGACCTTTCATTGTTTGCTGTATTTACTTATAGGTTTGATTTTCTGATTGTTATCTGTAGGAACAGATATATAAATGAACTTAATTCTATTTGGCTTAATTTGTTTTTCTGGATATCTTTGGCTTTGACTAGTAAAGACCTGGCAGACAGTGATACTGGTGAGTCACCCTGATGATCCTTGTGTGTCGTTGTCCCTCGTGGAGTTGCATTTAGAGATGATTCTAGTAGATTTAGGTGATTTGGCAATATGCCTGAGGGTGTTTGGGGAGTACCCCTTCACCAATATATGTATATAATTACCTATTTTCAAAGAGTTGGTTGATTTTCTCATGGAGGTTGAGTTACTCCAAGTTCGGGACTAACGTACAATAGTTCTGAACTGTGTTGATTTGCTGGCTTAATAAAGATAATAATCTGGTTGTTTGCATTAGATTAAGTTGCATTTGATATATATGTTGAGTGTGCATATGCATTTGTTTTGTGGATTGATGTACTAGGCAATTTCACTTATTCCTTTCATTTCTCAGGTACAGGTGATGAGGACGTAGTATTTGATTTATCTGGTTATGATCTGTACATAGATCATGGGGATGACGGTAGCAGTCCAGATTACCCTGGTGAAGAATAGATTCAGATATAAATTTATATGAGATGAATTTTGAGATCATTTACAATATTTGGAACTATATTAAGAATTTATATGTTAAAAAGGATTTTTGAAATTTTATGTATTTTAGATTTGTTGGCTTTGGTTTTGCTAACATTGTTTGGATCAACAGGATGTTTGAAAAGATTGTTATTTACATGTTTTACAGGATTTGAACTTTCTGCTGTATCCTTGAGAGAGTTATGGAGATTATATTTTATATGTTTTAAATTGTGGTGTTAGAATGTTATAGCCTTATGTCCTACTTAAGAGAGGACACATGGCAGGTTGTAATTGCCAACAGGTTAGGGTGTTATAGATATCAATTGTTGGATCACGACATAAGATTTTCTCTATGGCAAGTCAAGATGCGAGCGGTTCTCACACATATCGATTTGGATGGTGCATTATTAGATTTTGATAAAATGCCTTCATCGTGGTCACTGCAAGAAAAGCAACATAAGGATCAGAAAGCCTTTTCTCAAATTCATCTTCATCTATCAAATCATATATTGCAGGATATGTTGAAGAAGAAGATAGCTACTGGGTTACGGCTGAAATTGGAGAAGTTGTGTATGATAAAGAGTTTGACCAACAAATTGCATTTGAAGTAGGTACTATATTCACATGGTTTGATTGAAGTTGGGTCTCTAGAAGATCACTTGACCATCTTTAAAGAAATTGTTTCTAATTTGGAAACTTTAGAGGTTAAGTATGATAAAGAAGATTTAGCATTAATTTTATTGTGTTTGCTACCTCCTTCTTATTCGAATTTTAGAGACACAATTCTGTATAGTCGTGATTCTCTTATCATGGAGGAAGTTTATGAAGCTTTGGCTTCCTTTGAAAAGACGAAACATTTGGTGATTAGACCAAAGCCTCTAGTAGAGGGGTTTGTTACTCTTCGTAAGAGTTAGGATTGCAATTCTGGTGGAAATTCAAGAGGAAGATCAAAATCATCAAATAGGGATAAAGTCTACAGGTTTTGCAACAAGAAAGGAAACATAAAATCTAAATGTTATAAGTTAAAGAACAAAAATAGGAGAGCTGCTGAAAATCAAAAGAGGAAATAACTAGAAAAATCTGCTGAAGCTAATGTAGTTAAAGACCACAGTAGTGGAGATCTTCTTGTTGCTTCTATGATGATCCTCAAACCAATGAAGAGTAGATTCTAGATTCTAGTTTTTCTTTTCACATGTGTCCCAATCAGGACTGGTTTTCAACATATGAAAATGTATCCAAGGTTGTAGTCCTAGTAGGTAATAATGCTTCTTACAGCATTACAAGTATTGGTACCATCAAATTCAAAATGTTTGATGGTATTGTCAAGACTCTTGACAATATGAGACATGTGCCTGACTTGAAGAGAAATTTAATTTCTTTGCATAATGTTGGTACAAAAGGGTATAAATACACTGGTGAAGGTGGACTTTTGAAGATTAGTAAAGGATCACTTGTGGTGATGAAGGGACAAAAAAAGAATGCTAACCTATATGTTTTGTAGGGTTCTATGATTGGAGGTGATGTAGCCATCACTTCTTCTTCTTTGTAAGATGAAGATACTAGATTAGAATTCTATTCTAATGATTTTAATGCTCTGTGAAAATCATAGGTATTATGAGACATCTAATAGCCCTTAGTATACCCCAACAAAACAAGGTAGCAGAAAGGATGAACAGTACCATTTTGAAGAAAGCCAGATGTATGCTTTCTAATGCTCTGTTATCGAAGTCTTTTTGGGCTGAAGCAGCTTCTATAGCATGTTATTTGAATAATAGGTCTCCATCAATAGCAACCGAGAAGAAGACTCCACTAGAGGTATGGTCTAGTACTCTTGCAAATTATTCAGAATTGAAGATATTTGGTTGCCCTGCATATGCTCATGTAGACAATGGGAAACTTGAGCCTAGATCTCTAAAATATATATTCCTTGGTTTTAAACCTCGTGTCAAGGGATATAAGTTGTGGTATTCCTAAATTGAAGAAAGTCATTGTTAGTAGAGATGTTATCTTTGATGAAGTAGCTATGTTACATGACTTGTCTTCTAACACATCATCTGAAAAAGCATAGAAGAAATAAAGCATGCAAGTGGAGTTTGAGATTAATTCAGGTTCCACATTAGAGTCTACTTCTCAGCCTAGATCACAGACACAGGGTAGTTCTATCTCTATACTACCACAGCAGTAATATTCCACCGCTAGAGACAAACCTATGAGAGAAGTTAGCTTTCCTCAAAGATATATAGAGGCTGATTTGGTAGCTTATGCTTTGAATGTTGTAGAGGACATTTATTCAAATTTGGAGCCATCTACTTACTCAGAGGTTGTTACTTCTAATGATTCTAACCAATAGATGATTGTTATGTAAGAGGAGATAGAATCCTTTCAGAAGAATTGTACATGGGATTTGGTGAAGCTTCCTAAAAAGAAGAAGACTGTTTGATATAAATGGGTATTCAAGAAGAAAGAACAAACACCAGGAGTTAAAGAACTCAGATACAAAGCAAGGCTTGTTGCAAAGGGCTACAGTTAGATACCAAGTATTGATTTTACCGATGTATTTTCTCCTATTGTAAAACACAGCTCGATTAGAGCATTACTAGGTATTGTAGCTTTGCAAGATCTTGAGTTAGAACAGTTAGATGTGAAGACGGCTTTCTTATATGGAGAGCTTGATGAAGATATCTACATGCAATAGCTAGAGGGCTTTATGGTCTTTGTCATGCCCTGAAGAATACTCTAGACGTAGCAATCTGCCGCATACAGTATTAAAACTTAAGAATGACTTCCTGAAGTCATGCAAAAGCTTCAACACCATATGTAAAGCATCTATCACAATAATAGGAGACTCCGGTGGGATGTATAGTTCGAGATAGTAAATATAGCATACAAGAAATTTAGATAATTATCTAACTTCAACATCAAGAATATGGTCTTTACATCATCTTAGGGGCATTCTCCCGATAAATCTCTAAAGAACAAAATATCAACTTAGTCTTTCAGATAAAGAAACAATACTAGAACCAAAGGATATTAAAGGAAATTTCTTTTAAGATCTTCAAAAGGATTTCCAAAAGCTTCCCATAACATAATTCTACTCGGTTATGTGAAGTCCTCGAGCAAAAGAGATATCAATCCTGTGTCAACAAAAGCTTATTGGGGTGTAAGCTTAACTAGCTTAGTAAGCATGTTCCTGGATTAATGTACTTGTATCATTGAATTCAAATAAGTTATTAAACAAGCATATGAATGCATCAAGCAAGTGAATAAGCAATACATATGATCCATCGAAAATCATATGTTTGAATGGATTTACCCCTCCATTCGGGGTTAGGTGTTTCGGGTTCTTTAAAACTCATTTTTGAAATCCAACTCATATAGTTTATTTCGAGCTCCTACTCGCCCATCATAAAATAGTTCTTTTAGGCTCCTATTTGCCCATCCTTAAATAGTTCTTTCGAGCTCCTATTGGCCCATCTTGCAAACTTATAGTTTCCCGCAAACCCCACTACTATACTCTTGTCCCATCGAGTATAGTAGCTAATGAAATGAGACTAACTACGTGATATATATGAATCAATTAATATAACTCGAAATATGTAATTAAGGTAATTTAAAAGCGATTATAGAATTTGCAGACACTCCATCATGATAATAATAAAATACAATTTAATTAACAACAATTCATGTCTCGGTATGATTAATGCTCTTTCAATCAATATTATCATGCATAATCCATTTTCATCTTTTCCAACTTTTAGTACTTCTAGCTATAGGCATAAATAAGTACGTAAAAGTAGGAGATAAACTCACTCGGACATCCTTGCTACAATTCTTTACTTATAATAGTCTTCTGAATACGGATCCTCCCAAGCTTCATTACCTAAACGAAAGAAATACCTGGAATAAATATTTTGTGAAAATTCTACTTGAACTCTCTAATCCTATTCTAGTATTTGCATCAAAATTCGGATATAAGGAAATTTTAACTTGAAATGGTCATAACTTGCTCATTTTAACTCAGAATTACGCATATTATATATCATTTTCTACCTACTAAAAAAGATCTATCTATTAATAAGGTTATTATTTGTCATAAAAAGTCATTTGGGTTACAAAACACCATGGTACAGAATATCCACGAAATTCCCAGCCCTTAAAAGATGATTTTCCAAACTTTTCTTTATCCAAAAATCCTTAAACAAATACATGGATATTTTTATAGTTGAAAAGTCTTTTGAACATATATATATATATATATATATATATACTCATATTGTATGCATGATTTTTATAATGGTGTCCCAACATTAATTTTTCACAAAACAATTTGTCTTTAAGAGTTTTAAAAAATGAAAATTTTGAAAATTTTTCCTTTCTAAGTTGCTAAAAGGAAAACTTAAAAACTCTTGGGTTGTTATAAGTGAGTGTTTTCTATTATAATTTCATTCCTTAACTTTTCAAAGATAAAATTAATTTCCAAAAATTTGGTCATTTAAGTTATTTACCAATTTTACTTCTAGTGATTGAAAAATAATATTTTTAAATTTTTTTCCTAATTTGTTGGTGTTGTCTAATATTTGGAGTTGTGTTAAATGTATGTTTTCCCTTTATTTTGATATTCTTCTACTTCTTTAGAAAAATAAGTTTACCCTTTTTAAATTTTTACTTTCTTGGCAAATTTTATTTCCTTAAGTTTGTTTCTAGAATAGTTAGTTGATTTTTATCTTGATTTGAAAAACTCGTTTTATTCCTAATATTTATCAAGTGGTGGCATAATTCTTTTAGATAAGTTCATAAAAAAGATTTCATAATAAATAATTATCCATATTAGAACTTAGCAAAAATTTCATTTTAACTTTAAAAAGATAATAATATTAAAAATTGAATCTTGTGAAAGCTTACTTGGTAAGTGATTTTCAAAGTCTATGATAAACCTATTTAAGTTTTATAAAAGATATAGTTGGGTTAAAATCTTAAGTGTAATGCTAAAAATTATATTTTTATGGAGTATTCAGTTCCGATTTATAAAAGAAATGAGTTCTTTTTATTATTTGAAGAAATCTTGATTACTAATACTATGATTTTCTTGTCTAAGCTTTTTAAAAAGAATTTATTAAAAAAAATACTTATATCTGTTATTAAAAAATCCTTTGTTAAGAAATTTAGCTTGCTTTTCTTTATTTAAGAAAGAACCCGTTTTTATTTTTATTAAGACAACAACCATCTAATCATGCATGAAAATAATTATGTAGCAATGAAAAAGTAAGAATAATACATAATAAGATAGAAAGAAATATAATAAGCATATAAACAAAACAATATGGTCAAATATTGGGAACCTTAGCTTCATCAAGGTATCTGGGTCAAGTATTGGGAGCCTTAGCTTTATCAAGGCTTCCCGAGACTAAGAATAGACTAGTCCCAAAAAAAAAAAAAAAGAAAAGAAAGAAAAGAAAAATCATAATAATAAGAGCAGTAATAATAAAGCATGTTAATGAGAGGGTAGAGAGCAATTTAGGCTCTAAGAAATATATAGATATACATATATTTAATAATATATAAATAAAGTCAGGTTAAGAGCATAATAACAACATAGTAATCATAATAACAATAATACAACAAAATAATATAATTGGTATTCTTCGCATGTGCAAGAACAAAACATGAACATGTTGTTGCTTCTACAACTCACATGAGTTTTTGAGAAACAATACTATGGTCATGCCAAGTTACATGACATGGGGAAAACAATGGTCGAAAGATTTTACATAAGTTGTGTTTATGTGTTGAAGGTGAATGTAAGAATATGTTGGTAGTATTATATGGTTGATGGTTTTTGTGTAGAAAAGAATGTTGGAAAGCATTGTTTAGAGAGGATTTGAGGAATGATTTTGGTAGAGTTTTGTTATATAAAAGTGAATGTATGAAAAAAGTGGAGGGATAGGAGATATTTATAGTTGAAGATGGAGGGAAATTGAGAGTAATAACATAAATTGAAAAAGAAATAAATATTAAAGAGAAGAGAGAGAGGGGTCGATGGTACACATGCATGGGGAAGGGAGAGAGTTGAGTTGATTGAATTTGTATTTTTGGAATGAAAAGTAATAATATGTAAGGTTTGATGTGAATAAATTTGTATTAGAAAAGTAATAGTGTAAGAATATGTATGTAGATTGTAAGAAATAGGTTGAAAGAAAAAGTAGAGAGAGTGAAATAGTAATGAATAGTAGACTAGACAAATAAAATAGGGTAGTAATAAAAATACGTGTAAACGAGCTATATCTGGTATTTTTAGTTACCGAAAAAATATGAAACTAATATTTTTGAAATCCTTGTATAATTACGAGTCTTTTAGTGTCTTCGGAATATTTTTACTATTTGGGGCACCGGGGGTACGTTTTTCGAGACTGATCTTGCTCGGGTTCAAAACAAATCGAATTTTGGCAAATCTGATCTTTTTAAGCTATCTTATATTATTCAGAACTATAATCCATCATTAGCTTATTTCTATTGTTCTCAAGTTTCGAGAGCGGGATTGCCGGAGTTGAAACTGCTAAATTGTCTTGATCTTAGTTGACTTTTGAAACTTCGGTTTGACTAGGGTTAGGGTTTATTCCAAATTTATCTTAGAAATTGAGGTGTTTACAGTCTTAGGAAAAGAGGACCATATTTGCATGTTAAAGAAGTCTCTTTATGGCCTAAAGCAGTTGCCAAAGCAATGGTACAAGAGATTTAACTCATTTATGACTTCTCATGATTTCAGGAGAAGTAATTTTGAGAGCTGTTTCTATTTCGAGAAATGTGATGATGGGTCTTTTGTGTATCTACTCTTATACGTTGATGACATATTGATAGCAGCTAGAGATAAAGGAGAGATTGAAAAGATTAAATTTCTATCGAGTAGAGAGTTTGAGATGAAAGACTTAGGAGCAGCAAAGAAGATAGTTGGAATGGAAATTATAAGAGATAGAAAAGCAGGTTTGTTGCAACTAAGTTAGAAGGGACATATTAAGAAAATCCTTTGCAAGTTTAACATGAAGAATGCTAAGCCTGTCAGTATTTTTTTGGCAGCTCAGATACTTAAAAGGTACTACTAATGTTTGCCTACAATTTGGTAGAACCAGAGATGGAATTATTAGATTTGTTTATTCTCATTTTGCAGGAGATTGAGATAAGAGGAGATCTCTCATAGGGTATATTTTTACTCTTGGTGGGTGTGTTATTAGTTAGAAAGTCACATTACAATCTACAATTGCTCTATCCACTACTAAGATAAATACATAGCTATTACAAAAGCTTTTAAAGAAGCTATTTGGCCAAAAGGGTTACTTAGTAAACTTAGTGATGATATGAAGACTACTACGGTTTATTGTGATAGTCAGAGTGCAATCTACCTCATTAAAGATCACATATATCATGAGAGGATGAAGCACATTGATGTCAAGTATCACTTAGTTTATGATGCAATTGCTAATGGTGATATTGTTGTGAGCAAGACCAGTATGATGATACCCCTGCTGATATAATGACAAAAAAACTTCTTATAGCCAAGTTTGAGCACTGTTTGGACTTGGTTAGTGTTTATTGTTGATTGTTTCCCATTTAGGGTTTGCGGAAGAGGAGGAGAATGTTTGTTGTTTATGTTGAAGATTAGAGTTTGCGTTGATTTTTCTCCTAAATTTGAGTCAAGATGGAGATTGTTGGATGTGCAACTCAAATTCTATCAAAGTTTCTAGCTTTGGGATCTACAGCACCGGCCTTTTGTACTGTTCATCACTGGCATTAGTGCCAGCCTTAAAAAATCTGATTCTATGGATGTTGAAGGCCGGCTCAAAGTTACCAACCTTCATTAGGTACACCATTGGCATTGGATACATAATCCATTAGCCTTTAACTGATGTTGGTTTAAATTTGGTGACTCTTCCAATGCCAACCTTTGTGTCGGCTTAAATGACATTTATACATGTTTGCATATTGTTTTTTAGGGTTTATGAGATTTGAGATCTGTGAGATTACTTGTACACATCCTCTATACTCTATTTCTTCATCACTAGTGAATCATTCTCTCCTCTACCCGTAGTTTTTCCCATAAGGATTTCCACATAAATCTTGTGTGTGCTTTACTTTATCGCTTTTGATTTTATTTTTTGCCATTGTTTATTAAATCCGCTTATAAAATGATCAAGTAGAGATAGTTTTTGAGAAAAACTTAAAATACTTAAATAGGACAAATATTCCTTTTATGTACACCCTGGAGTCCATTTGTTTTAGTATGAACCCTTTCCATGTACCATGAAGTCTAATTTTAAAAGTCTAGATCCTTGGAGGCTATTTTAAAAGTTTAATGCAAGTTCCTTGAGTCTGATTTCAATAATGCAGTATATGTAGGTACTTAGTGTTTGATGTTAAAAATGAGGTACAAGTTGCTATGGTTTGATTTTGAAAGTGTGAGTTTATTATGGTTCCAAGTATTTTTGCACACATAAAATTTTATTATACAAGTACAATAAAGGTATACAATAATATAAGCGCAATTAATAGGCATACAATAATAGATTGAATAGTCATTAACATCATTAAATTTAAACCTTGCATGCACATACAAGGAGCGACAAACACATACCTAGCATTCACTAAGCTCGAGTTCCATTAAATCTTAATTATAAAAATACATGTTGTGTAAGCCCCTGTTTTCTTAGCAAGCCAAACTTAGTTTCAGGGACCGGAATAGGAAACCAAAACCCAAAAAGAATACCTTAGGGCTAGTTGAAACCTAGGAACCCTAAGTCCAGCAATACCGAGAACAAAACCCCAGAATAATAAAAATGAGTTAGCTTTAAAATATAGTCCAAAATAATATACCGACACATAAAAAGATCAGATTTCAGAAGATTTCATATGTTTTAAACCTGATCGGGAACTATTTCCAAAAACCGATACTCGAGACTCGAAAATAGAAAAATATTCCATAAGACTCTTTAGAACCGAAATTTAATAAGGAATTCAAATATATAATTATAAGAATTTATTCGGTTTATAAAAATTGCAGTTATAGTCCTTTTTACCGTATTTTCATTACTACCGATAATTTAATTACCTAATCTACTTTTGATTTCTAATCATCACTATTCACCAAATACAACCAACCATACCCTAATCTTACATCCTCACATCATATTCCTTACAATTTACTTTTCCAATACAATTTTTATTATTTAAATTACTTAATCAAATTTGAATTTTACACAATACAATACAAAACATCTCTCTCTCTCTCTCCCAATTCTTCAAAACCGACGCCCCACTCCTGTACACACTCCCTCTCAACTTTGTTTTATTTTCTTTTAATAATACAAGCAAACCATAATCCATTTTTCTATAAATACCCCTTTATGCCATTCACTTTTCACTTTCTTTTCTTTTTCACTAAACAAACTTTTGCAATATTTTTTTTCTTTCCCTTCCTTGCCTTGTTGCCATAAGCCCCTCCTTACACGTACACACACACATATACTTTTTTTCCTTCAAGTTTTCTTGCTCCATACACTCATTAGGTAATAGATTTAAACCCTACCACAAATAAAACATGTAATGGTAAGATCATACATGTGTGATTCCATCAAAATCCCCATGAGCTTTATGCAAGGGATGTGGAAACACTTGAACATGATGTTCATGCCATCACAATGTTATGGATCTCTTGTTTTAAGTTATTATTATGCTATATTCTTGCTATATATATATATATATATATATATTCTTGTTGGTATTTGTTAATATAACTTGCTACTAACCTTATCATCATAAAGTTTTATCTTGCATTTCATACATCTAAGAACATCATCATACTAATCTAACCTTTGAGGCTAGTCTTTCTAGTCTCGGGAAGCCTTGAATGTGATCTAAGTATATAAATGACATGAAAATTTGTTTTATGTGAATAAATAACTTGTAGTATGATGGTAGTAATGAGGATGATGTTAAAAGCTAAAAATCTATTTTTGTTTCTATAAAAAATAATTTTTGAAATTCGGATTAAAAAGGACCCTTATTTTTAAAACCTATTTTTCAACTTCAAAATGAAGATTTTATATAAAATATAAAAGGCTTATGTAATAGGTATCATAAAGGAATGATTCTGATGAGTTAGATCTAGTTTTACCAAGAGATATTTTCAAAATAAGAAAAGATTACAAGAGTAAAGTTAGGACTTTGTTTCAACTCCAATAAGAACTTAAAATCCGTAATTAGGAAGGGTTCATATGTAAACACCTATTTTCCAACCCCAAAACAAGAGTTTTACTAAAAAAATGGAAGCATTAAGGAATAGGTTTAATTATGACCTAATTTTAGAAAGATCAAATGAGTTTTACCCAAGAAATAATCTCAAAAACAAATCACAGAATTCAGATTTAGAAATGACCCATATTTAAACCCATATTTTCAAATTCAAAAATGAGGATTTTAATGGAAAAATAAAAGCCTTAGGGAATAGATATAGTAAGTACTTAATTATGGCAAGAACAAATGAACTTAATCAAAGAATATTTCTAAAACAAAGGAAAAGTTTCAAAACATAAATCAAACACTATTTTCATCACCAATAATTCTTATAAAATTAGTAATTAGGCAATACCCCTATTTAAACATCTAATTTCCAACTCCAAATGAAGGAATTTTTCAAAATAATGAGGGTATTAGGCATATAGGTCATCAAGACTTTATTTTAGTAAAAATAAAAATGATTTTTCAAGAAATAAAACTAGTTTTTCTAAATCAAGTATTCTTGAAATTTTTGCAAAGTAAAAGTTTTCTAAATATTCTTTTTAACCAAATATCATCAAGAACATACATATAGATAGATCACAACATGTCATTCATGATAATAACTTGTTGATATTGTAAGCCTTTGGTTTTTAGAAGTAATCCTAAGCCTTAACCCTAAGCCGGGAAGTCAACCGGAAACCTTAAGTCAATGGATCTCAAGTTTAACCCTACAGTTTAGGTCCGAAAATTCCATGTTCGTAAATCGAGAAGTAAAAAATTTAGTAAAGTGTGTAGAATAGTCCGTAATAATGTTTTATTTCTTAAAAATATCATATTGGTTTATTTTCGGCTTATTTCGGACCCGATTGGATATTGTTTTTGGATAGCGTGACCGGACTCGGAAAATTAAAAATATATCTTTAATATTTTTAGACTTGTATTTTCATAAGGCTTTCAAAAATATCGAGTTCATAATTTTTCGGAATCTAAAAATATCAGTTATAGCTTATATAAGCATATTTTAACCGTACCGGTAACATATTTGTTGAAATACTAAAATAATTCAATTAATTATTTAATTTTAATTATGAAAATTCTTCCACTTATTTAAAAATATTTTTCTTAATTTTATTTTATATATTTTCCTAATAAAAAGTACTTTTTCAACCCATACTTCAAATACATTTCAATTGTCACTTCTACACATTATTCGAGCTTTCTTTCACTCATTCTACACTCCATTTTCAATGTATGGCAACTGACCATTCCTTTCAAAACAGCCACTTTTCCTTATTTTTTGTTTATTTATTTAATGAATTAAAGCCTCATTTAGTTGGCACATTAAGTACAAGTTACACTTTCAAAAAAATTAAGTTACAAATTGTCTACACTCTCTCTTTCCTCCTTACATTTCACGTGAACCCTCCCCATTTCTGCCATTGTTTATTTTTTTCCTTTTCTCATTTATTCACACTCATTTAATACATCATCTCTCTATTAAATGCATTTCATTTACACACTTTCTCTCTTTGCAAACCCTACCTCTTTTCCTCTCTTTATTCCTCTCTTTCCCTTGTTCTTGCACAAGAATAGAAGCTGCCCCCATTTCTGTTTATTGCTTCCACACTCCATTCTTGAAGATCTTTGAGTAAATCTTTCTTCTTAAGCTTCCACAGACATTATAGGTTGATTATATGGAGGTTTCATGCATCAAATGACTCTCCATAATGCCTAAAGGCTAGAGATGATGATGCCAAAACTTTGAAACACTCCTCTTGTTGATGATCTATAATAATATTGCTATATTTGTTGTCTTTAAGACTTTATTATCTTCATATTTTTATGATACTTGTAGATCTAATTTTTACGAAGCTTTGGTTATGTTTATGTTTAGATCTATAGATTTAGAGCTTATACCATGTATTTCTTTTGTATTCATGTTCATATTATGTGTAGATCTTAGATTTGAACTTGAATAAAAATAGTAAAATTCATATCTTGACAAAACCTATATTTAAAAACCCTCTTCCAAGTCCCAAAATGGGAGTTTTGGTTGAGAAAATGAAGATTTAATGAATGTATATCATCAATGTCACGCCCCGAAGGGTATCCTAAATGTGGCAGTCCGCCGTACACAATATTAAAGCTTAGGAATGACTGCCTCAGTCATGCGAAGGCTTCCATACTATGTACAAGGCGTCTAACACATAGAGGAGACACATTGGAGAGATATATTTTATATTGATACAACTTGAGTAACAACGTAAAGGAAATACAATTCACTATACTTCAAATACAATCCATCAAAAGATTCTACTACGTAAAACTATACAAGGCAAAATATAAAACCTAGCTAATAACTTCAAACATTCTTATTCCTTGTCGGAATCACGAAGTCATTCCTAGTTCCAACAATCTTAGTCCCAACTTAGCACTCTTGAGATAACCTGTTCATTTAAATATCTATTGGGGTATAAGCTACACTAGCTTAGTAAGTAAGAACTTCCAGGATTACATTTAAAACACATCATACAATCAAGTGATTAGTCAGACAAGTGATATGCATCAAACACGTGAATTCAACAAACATATGACCTGCCGGAAATCATATGTGGATGGACTTGCACCCTCCATTCCGGGTTAGCAGATTAACGAATCCTTCGGTACGACGCTGTTTAAGCTCACGGTCAACTGAACTATAAATTCGTTTTATGGATCACGATTAACCAACTCATATTCATTTTATGGATCACGATTAACCAACTCATATTCGTTTTATGGCTCACGAAAAACCAACAAATGCTAATGCTCCATCCCCATCATGTTATGAATGAGTTCGAGTTTATCTTCAATATCGAATAATCAATTATACCAGTTCTTTTAAGTGATCAAGCAATAATCGCAGAAAGTCAATTCTAATTCATATATACAAGCAATAGTTAATCACTCGGCTTCGATATTCTTATATTCCATTTCTCACATCAATAATAAGCATACATAGTTCCCATTCGTCCCCATCATGCATATCCATTTTATCTTTACCAAATTTATAGTGCAACTATTATTACAATCACATACAATAAATGAAATCGGAAGTAATACTCAGTCGGCCATTGGATCACCGGTCTCTTAGTACAAGTAATCCGATGGTAAGGATTCATTGATATTGGGGTCACCTAAAAAGGAAGAAATACCCTAACAAGTATTTCATCACTTAACTAATTCAAACTATCTTATACAAACTATCAAATTCGTAATTCTCGTCCTAAGCGGGAATTCTAACTTAAAACGGTCATAACTTGGTCATTTTAACTCGGAATCTCATAAATTATATATTGATTTCTATCTACTTCGAAAGATCTATCTAATTCTAATATTATATTTAATTTTTGAAAACTTTGAAGCTTCGAAAAGATCAAATCAGATCAGAAGAGTGGCAAGTTCCAATTCCGAAAAATAGTTTTGTAATTGTTTGTAATGTTCTACAAAAATCAATTATACATGCAATATGAATGATTTCCTATCATGAATGGCATGATATGGGCTTGATGTATGCATGCTTTTGACAATATTTACTAAAAGGAATTTTTAGAAACTTTTTATTTGTAAGACTCCATTGCTATTTACTTTTAAGAAAACTAGTTTCCTAACTTTGATCATTTCCATTTGTTTTGGATTCATTTCTTAAGAAAACATAGTTATCTTTGTTAAAATTGAGTCTTCATCATATCTATTACTTATGGCCTTCATTTCTACATAAAAATTTACATTTTACACTTTGTCAACATGTTTTCAAAGAGGAGTTACTCCAAAATTCGAATTTTGTAAAAATTGTTTTTATGGTGATTCCTTTAAGTAAAAATCATTTGACACTTAGAAAATTAAGGCTCAACCATGCCTAGTCACTAAGGACTTTATTTCTTTGATAGAACTTCTAATTTGAGTTTGAAAAATATGGGTTTTCATGCCATTACTCCACTATTACGAATTTCTTGAAATGACAACAACTCAAATTTTTCCTACTTCATTTCTACTCCTTGTTCTATATATTTTTCTTAGCAAATCCTATCTTAATTTATCAAAATCATTACTTGATGATACCTATGACCTAAACTCCTCATTTTTCATATAAAACACAAGTTTTGGAGTTGATAAATGAGTTTTTAAGGTATGGCTTTGAAATCATCCGAATTTACAAATTTTGGATAAACTCAACTTTCATACTTTATTTCTACAATGCATCATGCATATATGTATTACCTACAAGCTATTGTTATGAAGATCATGAGATGATCTACCTATATGTATACATATAATGTCAAGAATTCTTTTTGAAAACTTTTACTTTGCAAAACTTTGGATTATACTAGACTTAAGAAAAATAGTTTTTCTTCTTGTAAAATCATACTTTCTTTTATCAAAAATCAACCTTGATGATTTATATAATCATCACCTTCATTATTTCAATAAAAAGCTTCATTTTGGGGGTTAGAAAATAGGTGTTTACATAGGTGGTTTGCCTAAGTACGAATTTTACAAAATTTTGAAGAATGAAAACATTGTTTAACCTATTCTTGGAAACCATTTGTTATTCTAGAATTATATTTTGATAAACTTCTTTTTATCTTGTCAAAACTTGGTCTTTGTTATATATATTCCCTAGGACTTCCATTTTCTTATCGAAATTATCATTTTGGTATTTGGAAATAGGTGTTTAAATTGTGGTTATTTTCAAATGCGAATTTTGAAAAACTCATTTGAACTTGTTTTCTTTGTAAAACTCATTTAGTCTTTCAAAAACCATTTCCTAATCAAACCTGTCCCTTAAGGATTTCATTTCTTTAATAAAAGTCTTGTTTTGAAGTTGAAAAATGGGTTTTCAAAATTTGTCTTGGTTGGGATCCGAATTTACAAAATTTATTTTTGGATATATCTTTTGGTAAAATCTATCTAAACTCATGAAAATCCATTCCTTACATATCATATCTTAAGAGCCCTTCATATCTTGAATAAAAACTTTATTTTTGAGTTGGAAAACATGTTTTTAAAATATGCCTTGGCCAAAATCCGAAAATAAGATTTTTTATTTTGAAAATCACCTTTGATTCTTGTAAAAAGAAGTCTTGATGATATACATATATTAAGCCTTCATTATCTCAAGTAAAAACTTCATTTTGACATTTGGAAAGTGGTTTTTAAATAGGGGTCTTGCCAAAATACGAATTTCACAATTTTTGTTTAAGCTCAAAACCAATATCTACTCTTAATATGAACATAAATATAAAAGAAACCCATAGTAGTAAACTATAAACTCATAGATCTAAACTTTACTCATCAAAATCACTCATTTATGTTATCTATACCTTAAGCCCTTTATTTTAAATGAAAAATACACATTTTGAAGTTGAGAAATAACTTTTCTAAATATGGTTCCATTTTCATCCGAATTTTCAAAAATGATTTTTGTTGAAAATAAAATAGATCTTGAGTTTTCTAAAACATTCCTACTATCATCATGCCACTACAAGTTGTTCATGAACATAAAACAAAAGTCTAATGCATTTTATGAACTCAAAACACTAGATCTAGTTCACTATACTAGTTTTAGATGCATGAACACTAAGATGGTTATGTGAATGATGGATATATGCATAAATCATAAGAAATAACAAAAATACTAACTTTAATAACAAGATCTAAGGCATAAACAAAAATCAAAGCTACAAAAAATTAGATCTATAAAATATAACTACTTTAAACAAGAAAATAATAATGATACAAGAGATTAATCATAGAGAAAAGGAGTGTTTCATTTTTGGCATCATCATCTTAAGCTTTTAAGCTTATGGAAGGTCATTTGATGCATGAAACTCTCATTACACTTTACCTATATCACCTATGGAAGCTTTGAGAAGAAGATTTGCTTAAAAATCTTCAAGAAATATGGGTGGGAGCTAATAAAAGAATTGGGGACAGCTTGTGTTCTTGAAGAAACAAGAACAAAATGAAGAAGAAAAGAGAGGAAAAAGAGAGAGAAAGAGCTAAGGAATGAAAGAGGGTAAATGGAGTAAATGAAAGAGAGAGAGAAAATGAGTGTATTGATGAATGAAAGAAGAAAAAAATAAAACAAAGGCAGCCAAGAATAGGTGCTGCACGTGAATGGTGAGAGGAGAGAGAGAGGGAATCTGTTTAAATTTTGACTTGAAATTGAATTGTGTAATTAATGTGTAATGTAGCTTCTTTAAGAAGGAGTAGAATATATTTATTTTAGTCAAAATAGGAGTAATTAAAGGACAATAGCAGCCATAAAGAAGGAAAAATCTGCCATGAAGTGTGGGAGAAAGTGCAGAAAGAATGAAGTGAAAAGGAAGTGATATGCGAAAGGTGTACTTGAAAGTATGGGTTGTAAGAGTATTTTCTTAATAAAATAAAATAAAATAAAAATAGAAAATTTATTATAAATATTTGTAGCAGATTTTTTTCGTAATTAAAATAACATAATTAATTAATTTATTTTAGTGAATTATCAAATAAGTTACTAGTATGATCAAAATACGCGAATATGGGCTATAAATGATATTTTTATAACACGAAAAATTCTAAAAATTTATTTTATGAAAATAAAAATATTTTTAAAATATTTTTTAATTATTAAATTAATTTATTTTTTTTAGTATCGGGTCTTAAATAGAATTTGATCCCGTATAAGCCCGAAACGAACTAAATTTTAGAAAAACAAAATTTTCTATAATATATAAAATATTTATCTAAAAATATAAGGATTTATAAGAATAATAAAATTATGTAATGAAATAAAAGTGAATAGTACAAAAGACTAATTAATTACCGGTAGTAATAGAAATACGATAAAAAGGTTATAACTGTAACTTTTATAACCCGAAAAATTATATAACTGATATATGTAGAAATCTTATGAAATTACGAGTCTAACGGTACTAATAGTATATTTTTGATATCTCAAGCCCCGAGACACGCTTTTCAAAATCTGTATCCGAACGGGTTCGAAATAAGTCAAAAATTTACCAATCTGATATTTTTAAACAAAGTTATATTACTACGAGCTATTCTACATATTTAAACTACATCTCGGCCTCTAGGGTTAGGGGTGCTAGTTTGTCGGACTTAAACTATTGTATGTCACTTAGGGTTTCTGGGCGATTTTCCAATTTAGGTCTTTGCCAATTTGGAAACTGATATTTTATGTTTGTACAACATATTTAGTTTGAGAAAAATTATTTTAAATTTTATTTTTGTAAGTATTTAATATCTCTTAATGTTTTCGAAATTCTTGAATTGGGTTTCAGTTCCGAAAGTTAATCGTTAATTACTTTTTAATAATTTTTTTTTGGGCTTTATATTACCCGATTTTATAAGTCGAAGTTACATATGAAATTTGTCGTACGTAATGGTTTTGGAATTTAAGTATGATGAGTTCTTATTTTGTTTTTAAGAATTCTTATTTTCCTCAAGATTAAGAGATTTGTAGATTCGTTCATGATTTAGGACTAGTCGAAGTTCGGTTTTAATTTGGAGAGATTTTTAGGGTTTATTTTCGAAGTTCATCTTGGAATTATTTACTGAAATTTTTTTGGGCTTACAATCAAGACTTCTCTTTACAAGAATCAAAGGTGATTTTCAAAAGTTTTTTTCAAAATAAAAATATCATTTTCGGATTTTGGCCAAGACATGGTTTAAAAACATGTTTTGCAACTCACAAATGAAGATTTTATTTAAGAAATGGAAGGCTCTTAAGATAGGATATGTAAAGGATGATTTTTCATGAGTCTTGATAGATTTTATCAAAAGATATGTTCAAAAACAATTTTTGAAAATTCGGATCTAAGCCAAGACCCATTTCTAAAACCTATTATCTAACCCCAAAATGAAGGTTTAGACAAAAATATAAAGGGCTCTTGGTATTAATATTTTAAGGTTTGGATTTTCATAAGTTTAGATGAGTTTTCCTAAAAGATATTTCTAAAATAGAGAGTTTTGTGAAAGACAAGTCTAGGTCTTACTTTCATTCTAAAACTTAAGAAAGAAATTCGGATTTTGTAAGAGATGAATTTTGAAAACCTTATTTTAGACTTCAAAACAAGAGTTTTATGTGGAAAATGGAATGCTTTGATAATAGGTGACATAAGAAAATTATTTTCATTGAGCCATGTTAGTTTTAACAAAGGATTTTTCTCAAAACAAGAAAATGAGTTTCAACTCAAAATTTCGGTTTTTACAAAGGTAGATTCTTCGAATTTTCATTTGGATAATATCTTGATGATCATATAAGTATTTAATTCTTTATCTCTAGCTAGAAGTTCTCTTTACAAGTGTAGAACCAATATAAGATGATCTAAAAAGATTAAATGGAACAAAAGCAGCAATTTTCAATAATAACTCAAAACTGGAAAATTCGTAACCCTGCTGTATAGTGGTTTTGCGACCCTCAGACGACCTTGTATGTTTGATTTAACTTAGGAAATGGATAGATCTTTGGAAGTGTATAGTAATCGATATATAATATACGCAATTCCGAGTTAAATTGAGTTAGATATGACCATTTTAATTTAGGACTTCACCTTAGACGAGAATTGACGAACTTAGTAAATAGAATTGTTAAGTTTATTAGAATTTTATGAGAAATACTCATTGACGGTATTCCTTGTACTTAGGTGATTTGGAGGACGGATTTCCACTCCCCGAGGACTACTGCGACTAGTGGATTTCTCTCCATGGCCGAGTGAGTTCATTTCTTAAATAGTTGTGCTCATGCATGTGCTTGTAATCGTAGTGGCATTAGAATTAGGAAAAGATAAAACTATGATGAGTTATGATTTAATCTTGGTTGAATGAATAATAAGTACATCGAGACGAGACTTGTTGGATAATCATGGTATGAGCTAGCATAGATTTGGATTGTCTAAAATTCTATATGATCACATTTAACCTACATAAGTAACATGCCACGGTTATATGAATAAACTGTACATGCATATCACGTAGTGAGTCACATTGCATTAGCTAATATACCTTTGGTGGGATAAAAGTATATTAGCGGAAGGCGAGAGGGCCTATGTTAACATTAAGGATATGGGATCGCTTAAGTTAACGGATGTGTAGTAGGCACATAAACCTATTATCATAAAACAACAGAGGTTGTATAACTAAGAGAAAGAGATCGGGGTTATGGTTACATGATTTATGGACCTCCCCACTCATAATTGGAAATCATGGTTGCATGTCTTATGGACCATCCTAACCTCGAATGGAGGGCGTAAATCCATTCAACATAAGATTTCCGGATGGTCTTATGTATTGTATGCTCATGTGCTTGTGCATTCATATGGTTGCTAATAACTTGTCTGTTATATACTGTTGTTGAGTATTAAATATTTGGAAATGAATCTCACTAAGCCTGTTAACTTACACCCCGATAGTTTTGTTGTGGTGTTCATATTTTTTGTTGTTCCGAGAGAACACTTTTTACAGGATTATCTTTTGGATGAAGGAGCTTTTGAAGAAGTCGGGACCTAGTTAGAGGCATGGACTTCTAGGAAAATCTTTTTAACATAAACCCTAACGTTTGTAATATGGTTTTAGACCGGATAGACTTCTGTTATTATTTTGGCGGGGATATGCCCCCTTGACTTCTGTAAAGACTTAACTTATTTACCTTGTTGTGATTTCTATTCTTAATGCTATTGTATGCCTTCTTAAGACTATTCGATTCAAAGTGTGATCCTAAAAGTTGTGCAGGAACACCTTACACCCGGTATGTAAACTTATGGGATGACTAAGGTTGTCATACTTAAGTTTAAATATCGAGTGTGGAGGACTGTCACGTTTTGGATACCCTTTAGGGCATGACAGATATTGCATGTGCACTTAATATACATGGTAGGAACAATATAAGTTTTCACAAAACAATTTCGGAAACATGTTTTTAGCTACTGATCAAAACTGATCCGAGCTTTTCAAGACCCAAAAGTTTTCAAAACTTAGGAATAACATTAGAATTAAATAGATCTTTTGAAGTAGATAGAAATCGACTATTAATTTGTGAAATTCCGAGTTAAAATGACCAAGTTATGGCCTTTTAAGTTGGAATTTCCATTAGTTATGAAAATTACAAACTTAAATGTTTTTGTTTGATAAGTTGGAATTAGTTATGATTTGGAATACTCATTTAGGTATTTCTTTCATTTAGGTGATTTCGAATTGAAGGATTGCTTGCCTCCGGATTATTATGAATAGAGACCGGTGTCTATGACCGAGTGAGTCATACTTCTTATTTATGATTTCTTGATTGTGCTTGTACATTGTAGTGGCATTAGAGTGATAGGCAAAGATAAAAATGGAAATGCATGATGGGAAATTATGGGATTATGTATGCTTTCTTGATGTATTGAGAAAATGAGCTAAGCATATCGAAACCGGATGATTAATCGATGTATGTTCATATGCCATGATTATGATTGTTAGTGAATTGCTTGGTCACCTATAAAATTATATTAACAATTACTTGGATTAATAAACAATATAGACATAATAACTTCACATTAGGGATGGTGCATGTAATCATAGTTGGTTATCCGTGATCCATAAACAGTATGAATAAAATGGGTTGCCCGTGAGCCATAAAATGAAAGAGTAATTCAAAGTTAGTGCCACAAGATTCGTTAACCTGCTAACTCCAAATGGAGGGTGCAAATCCATTCAACATATGATTTTCAGTTGATCATGTCTTGTAGGCCCATTTGCTTGTTGCATTCATATGCATGACTAAAACAACTTGATTGTATGTATTGTTGGATACGTATGTTCTGGAAGTATGTACTCACTAAGCTAGCGTAGCTTATACCCTCATAGCTTCTTGTTGTTGTAGTTCCCTTATCTATGGTTGCAACCAAGGGATTTGACTACTCATGTAAAGCAAGAATAGGAGTTTCCCTTAGAAGTATATGTTAAGCTTTTGTGTAGACTTCCATAGGAAACCCTAAATATTCGAGTTGATGTTAAAACTACAATCCAGACTTAATATTCTTTAGCGGGGGAATGCCCCTTAGTTTTTTTAAATGATCCTAAATATTTATGGTTTGTATTTTGATGCTTATTATCTATCAAATTAAATTATCTCTCTCCAATTGCTTAAGTATTCTATTATCGTAAGGGGATGCCTTACATCTAATACTAGACTTTTTAATGACTGTGGTAATGATTCCTAAGTCTCGTATAGTATACAGTAGACTGTTATATTCAGGATACTCTTTGGGGTGTGATAGTTTAAGTTGGTGTTAGAGCAGTAAAATATAAAGCATGACAATAGGATTTAAAAGCTTAAGAATATAAGTAATCAAATCTTAGGGTAGGAAAGGAGTTGAAAGTCTAACTAACTAGAAATCTTTTCTTGGTATAGGTTTCCTTAGGAGAAATGAGGGGGCAACCAAGAACGTTTCTAAAAAGAAATGAAGAAACCTTTGTGAAATACAGATTAAGATTAAGAACCTTATGTGAGGACTTTACATTGGCAAGAAGACCCCAAACCTTGAAATAAATCATTTAAATAACACATATATATATACTTTTCAATATTTCTAAGAAAATAAATAACGAACTAATTTAGTATAAAATGTGATATTATAAGATATGAGAGCATATATAAGAAATTAGATAAGAAATAATATGAAAACAAAATGTATATGTAAACCCCCAAAGTTTTGTGATCGGTTTAGCTTCAACCCTAATTGGAAAGTCAACCGGAAACCCTAAAGTCAACAAAACCCTAGTTAGACGAAATGGTTTAAGTCCGGCAATCCCGTATAAGCAACTCTGAGAAAGTAAATAAAAGATTAGTATGTAGAATAGTTCATAATTATATAAGGAAGCTTAAAAAGATCATATTAGTAAAACTGCAAATCGTTTTGAACTCGAACGGATATAATTCTTGAAAAACATGTCTCGGGGCTCGGAATAGTAAAAATATTCTAGATATACCGTTAGACTCATAAAAATGTAAGGTTTTCAAAAATATCAGTTTTATAATTTTTCGGTGAGTAAAAATAACAGATATCTTAATTATACGCGTATTTTCTTATTACCGGTACGTTATTAGTCATATCTACTTTACATTACACTATTCATTACTATTCTACTCTATTCTTTTATCTCTACTTTTTCTAACACCTATACCCCTATTTACTTTACTTTTTACCTTTCCCATAACTTTATTTCATATCTACCTTACTTATTATTTTAGTTAATCAATAAAAATACAAAATAAAAACTTTCTCCTCTCTCACTCATGCTAAGGCCAGCGACAAACCCCCCCCCCCCCCCCCCAAATTTTTGTTTCAATTTTCATTTAAATTAAATCACACAAAAATTCACTCCTCATTTCCTATAAATACTCCCCCTCCTCTTTCACTTCTTTCACATAATTACTACTCATAAATTTACGACCAAAACTCTCCAAAAATTTCCTCTCAATACTCTCTCAAAATAATCTCAAACCACCTTCTACATACACAAAACTCATTCCCACATAATACTTTAAAAACCCTCTTTAGATAAACTTTTCTTTACAAGTTCTTTCTCCATGTCATGTAACTTTACATGACCATGGTGTGAGTTTCTAAAAACTAAATGTTATGGAAGCTATACTATGTTCATGTATTGTTCTTGTTCATGAATTTTTATTTATTTATTTATGTTGTTACTTTACTTTGTTCATATTATTATTGTCATTTTTAACTAAGTATTATTATGTATCTATATATATATACATATATATATATATTCTTTAGAGCATATAAGCTCACTTACAATTTATTTATTTTCATGCAAAGTAATTTATTTATTTCTTCCATTGTAATTTATTTATTTATTGTTGTTTTAAGCCTAGTCTCTAGTCTTAGACTTGTCCTCATCAAGTCAAAACAATTTTCTTTATTTTATTTTATTTCTTTTTTTTGGGACTAGTCTACTTCTTAGTCCCAGAGCCTTGAAGAAGCTAAGACTCACAATACTTTACTTTATTTATTATTTTATGTTATTTTTGCTTGTTATTATTTCTCATAATCATGCCCATTAATATTGTTGTCCAAATCTATAAAGCTCCAATAATACGTTGATAAAAAGGAGCTTTTATCACTTAAGAATGGATTTTTATGAAATATAAATTCTATGGTTTAACAAAATGTAAAGTTATTCTTTTCCAAGTTTTAAGAAGAACTCACTACAATTTAAAAATTACTTTTGTCTTGAAAAAGCTTTTTAAATCATTTTTATATTACTTTGTTTTCTTAAAAGAAGATGACTTTGGTACTAAAATATTTTCATAAAAACATAATATAAAGAAACCCCTTGAAACGAAAATGAGAGTTTTCAAAACCAAGATTTTTCAAATAAATAGTCAAAGAAAACAAATAGGAAAAGTAACACTAATGTTGAGAATTTAGAAAAGAAGAAATTTATTTTATCGAAAAGTGATTTAGGAAAAATAGTAAAATGAACATAAAAGTAATTCTTTGAAAAAAAAAAGAATCAAAATATTCATTTCAAGGATTTACAAAATAAAAAATTTTGTAAACCATAGTTTTCTACACTCTTGATTTATATTGTTTTACTCAAGAAATTTGGTTGGACAACAAACACTTGAGCATGGAAGAAATATGAGCTATATATCTATGAAAAAGGAATTTTTCAACTATATAGATAACTAAGTATTTATCAAAGCAATTTTTTTAAATGATTTAATGTTTGAAACAAATTGCTTTTGGGATGGGAAAATTCGTGGTGAATCTGATCACTACTATTTCGAAGCCTAAATGATCTGGCATGATGAAAATAGTTTTAGAAATGGATAGATCTTTTCGAGTAGGTAGAAATTGGCATATCATATGCGTAATTCCGAGTTAAAATGACCAAGTTATGGCCATTTTAAATTAGAATCATCATTTATACAAACTTTGACATTCTTATGAGATTGTTTTGTCAAAATTCAAGAAAGTCATCAAGAAATACTCATTTTGGGTATTTTGCTTGACTAGGTGATTCCGAGGAAGGATCCCCATACCTCGAGGATTATTTCGACTAAGTGGATTGTGTGAAGACTCATCCGTTTAGAGAAGTGTCAACATGGCATTGTGAGTTTATTTCCTTAAAGTACTTTACTTGATTGTGCTTGTAGTTTAGTCGCATTAGAATTAAGAAAAGAAAAATTGATATGTGTGCGAAAAATTTGTTGAAAGGATCCGAAGAATATCGAGACCAGAATTGATTAAATGTTTGTTTTAGTATAGCACTTGATATGTATAAAATTCTATGATCATCTTAAATTTGATAATAATGATGCTATGATATCATAAATAAATTGATTCATGCATACCACGAAGTGAATCACATTGCATTGGATTATTATCCTTGGGTGAGAAGGATGGTAACTCGGTCGGAAGCAACACTTGGCGGTTATGATCGAAAGCGATTGCTTGGCGACAAGGAATCAAATGCTTAGTGGAAAGTTTAGATGCATGGCTCAACTCAAGTAAACTTAATATGCTTGGCGGTATTGATTGAAAGCATAATTTAACAAAAACTACTCGTTTTGAGGTTACATATCACCAAACCCCGAATGGAGGGCGTAAATCCATTCAACATATAGTTTCCGGAAAACTATATGCCTTGTTTGTCCATGTGTATGTTGCATTTCATATGTCTACTTAAATAACTCGCTAAAATTTGATTACACAAGAAGTTTATTTATGGAAATAGTTCTCACTAAGCCTATTAGCTTATACTCCTATAGATATCTTTTGCAGTTCACCTATTTGTGGTTGAGGCCACGTAGACCCTGCATCCAAGTATTTTCCTTTTTGGTTAAGGAATTTCTAGATAAAGTTTAGTGTTGGATAAGATGTAGACTTCATAGAAATATTCTTGTAATAGATTATAGTTATTTGTGGTGGGATGCCCTAAGATTTAAGACTATTGTTATGAATAAATGAATTATGAATCCTCTTTTCTTAATTTGTTATTATATCTTCTTAAGCTTCATAATTCTATGTATGGTCCTCTAAATTTGTGAGAGCACGCCTTACACTTAATATCGAAGCTTCTGGGAATGACTAAGGTTGTCATACTTAAGCTTTAATATTGAGTATGCCAGACTGTTACGTTTAGGGTACCCCTTAGGGCGTGACAATATATGTATATATATATATATATATATATGACTCACGATTCCTTAAAAAAAAAAAAGAAGTAAACAAAAATTTTAGTTTATAAAAATATAATTAGATTATTGAAAATTACATGAAAAGAGTTGCCCAATGACTATTCATATGCTCAAAATAGAACTAAAATAAATATATTACGTCTATTTTAAGATTAAGTGGTTAAAATTAAGATTTAAGGTCATTTAGATCACTTTTTCTTGCAATACCATTTATGTGGGTCAAATTAATTAAATAGATAAGATTATAGTAAAGTAGTCTTTATGAACTTCAAATTGATTATTTAAGTGTCAAAATAGGATTAGAAATGAGGAAATAGTAATAAGTTTAATAAAATTCAAATTTAGGACACTTAGTTACAATTAAGAATACATATCCAATTATTTTATTATAATATGGTTATTATTACTTTCTTCTAGTAGAAACAGATCCATTTTCTAACTTATCGGAGGTTATTATGACGAATAGACTAAAGATGAACCAGTGAGTAATTCACATCTATTTCACTTGTATGTGTTTGTAGTATAATACACTAAAATAAAAGATAATAAAAAATTGAATTATGTATAAAGATATGGGATTATGTGTTGCTTGGTGATTGTATTAACTATTGGATTACTATAATAAAAGTGGAAATCCTTTTATTGTAATATCTGTTTGATAAATTGATAAGTATTTGTAATTGAAATGGTCATTTTAATAACCGGGTTAAAAATATCAAATTTTACAATGAATTATCATGCATTGCACGAATTGTATCAATTGCATTATTTTGAGGTTACCCTACTGCATGTTGAAATTTCGGACTTATGAATTCGGTTGGTACTTCTAGATGTAAATTTAAGCAATATTTTCATAGATATATTTGGTTCCATAGGAACTATTTGGCACCTAAAGAAACGTCGCATATGGGATCAATATGAAATAATTAACACTTAATGAAGTCCTAAGTTTTCTAAGGGTAAGTGGAGATAATTTGAATTATTTTTAAATGCATGCACATATTCTCTCCTTCCTTTATCCTTAGTCTCTCTTAGGCTCAGTCAACCAATGTTGGTTCCTAATAACCCCTGCAAGGGCGTAAATCATATTTGTTATATATGATTGAGTGTTGCATTACATATGCTTGTAAATCAAACTTACTTGTGATTTTGTGATGTGGAATAAAATATGGTTACTTCATTGGGTTGTGGTTTCACTCATACCCTCATAAACATTTCAGGTTTCAAGGTAATCTGTAGCTTGTGCCGAACCGAGCTTTTGTTAGGATACGGGTCTTAAAGGTGGGAGGAAAAGCTCAAAGCATAAAACTGAATTATTAGTTTAAATATCTTTTGTCATCTTTGTCATTATAATATTTGGTTTGTAATAAGTAGTAACTAATAGTGATACATAGTACTGCTTTATTTGCTATGTGACTTATATATATCCGTATTTCTTATCAAAGCAACATCGATCAATCCTGTTTTAATGTCATTTCCTTTGGAGTAAGTTAGGAGTTCAAGTGATTATCTTCTATATTGATATTCATCTTGTGGCTTATTAAAGACATCAATTAAGTTTTACAATAACTTGTTACTACTAATGTACCCCTCGAGGACACCAGACACGTACTTAAACCACAAAACCAATTAGAATAATACAGCTTTGTAAGAGGAGTGTGTTATTTATCTGATGATCACAAATGAATTACTTGAGAGGGATTTCCATGTTAAGATTAGAATTTTGCAGCTCAAGAGGGAAGTAAGTTCTTGTGAGTTTAATCAAAATCAAAACAAACAAAGCCGATTATAGCTACAATGTGACGAATGGAATTCTTAGCCACACCATTACATAATCCCACATTTATTATTGAAGGAGTTTCTAAAAGTAATTTTAGTGTTAGTATAAGTTTTATTATTAGTTTAGTTATTATTTGTAGTGATAAATTTAGAAGTAGTTTAATTAAATTAGAAACCTAAAAATCTCCATTTCAATTGCCTTGCTTAGAATAAAATTGCTACAGTCTAATAATTAGTTACAATCTTCTTGTGGATCACGACTTTGAATACTCTTGTTAGCCTACACTTACACGATTTGTATACTTGCCAATGACTTTTGTACTTAAATTAATTATTAAAAACATGCATTTATAGTTATCTTACAAACATAAAATTAGCGAGAGTAAAAACACTCTTCAAGCAAGTCTTCCATTTTTGTTATGTCAAATTCTAATCATGGCAGATGGACAAAATTGCTAATATGTAAGTAACTTAAGCCTTTAAACATATCATAATGTAATCTAGTTTTTTTTTTTTTTTTTTTTCCCAAAAAACTACACATATACACAACATTTCCTCTGTAATCTTTTTCCTATTCTTTAACATTCGGTTGGACTACACAATGATTACTACCCGTTCAATTTAAACATAATTAACTATTCGTCAAACTAATCTAATATTTATCTCAAGTATCATTAACAGAAGCTTGCGTAATATGAAGGCCGATCTTAACAATATTTTACAGATTTCGAGAGATCTTGTTCTTGATTGCAAGAAAGATCAAATTAAGGCATCATACACAGATATGCCTCTTTGGCTAGATGCTAATGTCTTGAAAGCACATGATGATTACACAGAATTCATAAAATTTCAGAAAGGCAGCTCCTACAGGGTGCCAAAAGAGTCAGATTATTGTGGCAATTAGGACAAGCCAAGTGCTCAAAATGAAAGTAAAGGAAATGCAACTCAGGTCCGCCATGACACACACTTCTAACAAAACATAAAAACTAAAAAGAACCAAGTTCAACTTATTAACTTCATATCGCAGGATCTAGGACACAACATAATAAATCGAACTCAACTCTCGTTTTCCTTATTTTCCCTTAAATCTCCATTAAACAAATGAAGATATAATTCAAGGCTTGTTGGCTGCCTGGGAACGTAAGAAGCTTAAGGTAGCATTGAAGTGATCAACCAGCTTTTCTCTTGGAGGAACACATTCCTTAAGCAGTCGAATTTGGTCAAAGTTTTGTGCCCATTTATAAAGAGAAGGAAATCTTTCGGCGTCTAGTATCTTGAATCCTCCTGTTTCTTCCAAGACTCCAAGCCAGACAGGAATCCAACCAATGATGAGATCCAAAAACCCGATATTCTCTCCGCCAAAGAATTTTTTTCCCTCCAAGTTATACTTAATTGGGAACCTCACATCTCACTGGCTAGTATCGATTCTTTGGATTGATGTTCGGTTATACTTAAGAGTAGTGAAATTTGGAAAAAAATTACATTAAGGCTCTGACTTCAATGCATGACAAATTTTATATCCAATTGTCATTAGGCACTTTGATCAGATAGTCTCACGACACAAATTTTATATCCAAGGATAAAACATCAAAATTGGTACCTGAATTTTTCACGATAATTTAATTTAGTGGCAAACTTTAAAGTAATCAACTAAATATCTAATCAAACTTTACTAACTTCTTAACAAAATTTGTTTTGTAAGCCTAGATCAAGCAACAATTCATTGGATTTTTACCGATACTCATAACACCATTCAATACTGATAAATCGTATCTTTTATATCCGTAAACGGTGTTAATGAGTTAGTAAAAATAACGACAAAAATTTTGATTGTGTATTAAATTAACTACTTCAAAATTCAAGTATCAATTTGATATATGTACCAAATTTAACATTTTCTCTAAATATAAAAGGATCAAGCTTAGCCAAGAAGAAAAGGGGAAAAGGAAAAGAAAAAACTGAAAGATATTCATTCAAAAAGCTAAAATTTTAATGTGCTGAACCTGATTTTATTTGTAAACCAGATTTGTCAATGTCTTCGTAAGAATAAATAGACGTACCTTCTCATCAGCAAACTTTGCCCAAAAACGAGCCTGTGCTCAAATCTTCTTGTAAACCGGATTGGAATTCAGAAGCAGTTCGCTCTTGTTCCTCAAATCTTCTTCTATGTACTCATACTCCACACCTTTTAGCTTCAAAGCCCATTCGGGTCTTATGCAAAACGGGCTCATTTTTGCTCCAATAATCTTAACTTTTCCCATGTGCTTCTGCTTGTTGAAAGTGAAACAAACCAATTGTGGTGTTTAATTTACCTCTTGTTTTGGTGTTTTGTTCCCCTGTTTATGTGTCTGGATGAAAACCAGGGAGAATAATATATAATAGCAGTGAAATTGGAATAAAATAATCAACATTGTTTACTAGATTATCGAATAAAATAAAAAATGTTTAACTAATGTGAATTGTCAACATAGACAACGTCAGTGCAAAGCAAAGCATTGGCACCATATGACGAACCTACTTCCCTGTACTAGTGAAAAGGATTAGTAAGCATAAACATTTCCTCACCCTTTACCTAACATCAAGGACTGAGACATAACTTTTTTTTTTTTTAATTTCCTTAATATAACAACTTTACTAGATAAAACAAAATCATACTCTCATCTAATGATCTTATAATCTAATAGAATTATCATTAATCTTTCAAATAAAATATATTAAATTCGAATTACTTTATCTTATTGTTATGATAATAAATAAATAAATAAAATCACGGTAGATTTCAAAGTAACCTCATCCTTTCAATTTAGATTACAAAGTTGATAAGTCCTTTATAAATTAATTAGAGAACAAGAACTTTATCACTGTGTTTGGTAAGGATGATGAAAATGGCAATAGCCAAATGAACTGATTGGAAAATTGATAGTTGGGTTCTCAAAATAAGAAACGGAAATTGATGGAAATTTGATGTCCATTTATTTCTCTTCATTCTTGGATGAAGAGTGATGGAAATGATGAGAAGACTATAAAAAATTACAGAGATGCACTTGTAAACAAAACTAAAATTAAAAATTATTAAATATTTTAATCTATTTACAATCATGTTTCATTTTGGTCCCTTTCATTTCCATCTTAACAATCTAAACAAAAAATAATAATAATTATCCTTATTTATTTTCATCTCATTTCCTTTCTTTTTTTTTTTCTAGCTAATTTTCCGTTTCTTTCTATCAATTTCTAATTTGTATAATATTCCCAAACAAAGTGTATGCCTTTACAACTGAACGAGTTAGCAAAGCGTCATTAATAGAATTAGAATCAGCTGGTCCTATTTTGTTTCAATTTAAGTGTTTCATTTCATCATCACGTAAACTCCACGTATAATCACTTCGTTAATTGCATATTATATACCAGAATTGGATATTATTCCAATATCTCCACCTGTCAAGGACTCTATTAACGTTATGCTTCAAAAGGAATTGAAGACCATTCAATTTATATGATAGCAGCCTGAGCTCCCCAAGGTAACTGTATTTCAATCTGAGTTTTGGGCATGGTAAGTTGGCAACGGTTCTACAATAAATGAATTCTTCTCCAAAGCAGCATGTATTTGATCAATTGAATTAATGTGGCACAACCTGCTAAATTTACATGTTCATATGGCAATTTTTCACTGGGCTTCCATTAGGTATCTTTGTCAATTCGAACCGAACAACAAAATATGCCTGTTTTATATTTTATTTTGGTTTAAAGATTTGGTTCAAATAATTCAATCAAATTACGTCGCTTGAATGGAACCGGTTCCAATTAAAAAATAATAGATAATATTTTGTAAATATTTTTCAATTTCAAAACTTATCAACATTTTACTATACCCTATTTACCTTTTCCTTTTTGTTTGTCTCTCATCTCACTTTCAACCTTTTAAGTATAGTGCCTTTCTTTCACCTCCATCTCTCATTTTTTTAAGTAATATCTTTATTATCACCTAAGATGTAATATTACTGTGATATAATGTAATGTGGCTTTATTTTACATAATGTTCCTTGATTTAAACATCAATTTTTAATTTGAAACACCACAAAAATATTGGTACTACCTATTAAAAAGAAGTATTTTTAAAAGAGGAACTAAACTAAATCAAATCAAACCACATTTGATATTACTCAATTTAGAACCTCAAATGGTTAAGAATGATTCAATTCATCAGGGGTCTGGATTGAACAACAAGCACCCTTACTTTTGATGTGATTATTTATAGAACAAATTATCTCATTAAAGCAACAAATGTGACCAGCAACACGGATACAAGTGTCTAATTATAATTCAAGTGGTAAATTATATCAAAAGTTATCAATGTCTAGAGGTTAAGGTCACTTAAAGTATCAACATTTTGAGTTTTTTTTTTTAATCAATTTGTGTAAGTTCACTAAAGGTATCAATGTTTTAAGTTCATTTAAAGTAAATACGTTGTTGAAACTTTCAAATGTTACAAATCATGCAAAATATTTGATAAATTGGTAGATAATCTCAAAAGATGAAAATTATTCTTTTAAACTTTGTCCTTGGTGCAAAAGACCTCACAAACATATCAAAGTGCAATTTAATATCCTTTAAATTTTGATCTAATATGTGTTTTTTTTTAATTAGATTAACAAATTAAATCCTTTTAATATTATAAATTTATCAAATGTTAAGGGAGTTGTTTGCAATATTTAAAAGTTTAAGAGATACATGCACACCGAAGCCAAAGTTTTAGAGGATCTATGAAAAATCACATGATTCATGGATTTCTCTTCTTATCTCTTAAGTTATTCTAACTTATCAAAACGTATAAGGTTTAGTGTCTACCTTAAAAGTTATACAAAAGCAACAAAGAAGTTTCCTTAGAACCTTCTAATGTTGATTGAAGATGTAAGAATCCCTCTTCATTTTTTTACTCATCTTTTGGATACTTCAATACTTTAAAAGTAGTGTTTCAGTGTAGTTTGCATAGACTTTGGTGAAAGCATGAAGCAAAGCACTAGTTTGTTATGTTCAAGAGAAAAGTGTTGTTACAGTTTATAAAACTCTTGTGAAGGCGTGAGACAAGCAATAACTTGATTGTAGCTTGTGGCTGTAGCTAATTCTTACATATGTAGATGTTCAAATCCTAATATGAAGTTAAAAGATGGTCAAACCATTATAATTCCTTTGCAGTATCTTTTCATCCCTACTCTTTTATTACATTGTTATTTATTTCATATTTAATTGATAGTGCTTTTGCCAAGTTCTTTAAGTGTTATGTTGGATGTATGACTCAAATTCTATCACAGCTGCTAACTGTAGGATCTACACTGCCAGCCTTTGTACTATTCACTACCAGCCTTGGTGCCAGCCTTAAAAAATTCGATTCTATAGATGTTGAAGGTCGACTCAAAGCCATCGGCCTTTGGTTGGCATTGGTTTAAATTTGGTGACTTTACGGATGCCAACCTTTATGTCAGCTCACATGATATTTATACATGTTTGTGTATTGTTTTTTAGGGTTTATGAGATTTGAGATCTATGGGATCACTTGTACACATCCTTTGTACTCCATTTCTTCAATACTAGTGAATTTCTCTCTTCTTTGCCTGTGGTTTTTCTCATAAGGTTTTCATGTAAATCTTGTGTGTGCTTTACTTTATTCCTTTTGATTTTATTTTTTGCCATTGTTTGCTAGATCTGTTTATAACAAACTGGTATGAAAGCTAATGGTTTTGGTTTTGTTTTCTCTACAATAGCAACAATGAAGTATAATATTGTAATATACAAAAAAATATTTTTATAAAGAAGGGCAAAGGAATGTTATTTGTTAATTAAGGAGAAGGAAATTTTAGTCATTCCTAATAAATGTGATAGATAATAATCATCTCTCACATTAATGATGGTTAACAAATCCTTAAAAATAGTTAATCTTCAATAAATTATGATAAAGGGAAAAAGTTATCATATGTTGAAAAATAAGAGAGCTTTATGGTCCACCTTAATATTAAGTTGGGGGTTTTGTCTATGATCTAGATATGTTTGAAGAATAGCTTTTTATAAAGAAAAATTGGTCTCCAGGGCGTCGGCCTATATGTGAAAGTTGCCAGTGTAAAGCTCTCGGACTTTTTGTGAAGATTGGTGAAAGCTGGCATAAAAGCCGCCAGCGTAAGTACAAAGCTCGTCGGCATTCAAGGAAAGGCCGCTGGCGTAGGTGCTAGTTTTTCTGGCCGAAATGTTTATTATAAATAGAATTTTAGGATTCGTATTTCTCATAAGTTCTTCCTTTCATTTCGACCAGAGAGTGTTTGTTCGGGTTTTAAGAGCGCTTGAGAGGGAAATCTGAAAGAAAACAAGATCTTTGATTCGAGTAAGTCGATCTAATCAAGGTTCATGTAAATTTATATGGAAAAAACATATTTCTCATAGATTTTTGTGGAGTTCTTTAGAGAAACACTAGTTTTCAATTAAGATATGTTCTTCAGGGAATCGATCAAGGAGTAAGATTTGAATCAAGTAAGTTACATCTTCTTTATCGTAGATTTGAAATGAAACAGATTATTTTCGACAAATCATGTATGTTCTTATTAATTTCTCAAATCTAGGGTTTTAGAGGAAGTTGTTCCTTTTGGAGTTTTTGTCTAATGATAATTAAAGAAAACATAGGGTTTGGGTTTCAGAAAGAATTAAAGGTAAGTTCTTATCCTATAAATCAAAGATTCTATAAAAGTTCTATTTTATGAAGAAATTTGTTTGTTCTTGTTCATTTCCATATCAGGATTTTGGAGAAAGATGTGTTCTTTTGAGATTTTCAGAAGTTTGAAAGAAGAAGAAGAAGTTGCTGTTGCAGTTTCCATAAAAGGTTAGGGTTTTGGAGATTTTGATAAGTTAGGGTTGTATGGGTTAAGGATTTACATAGTTATGTTTATTTATATATCAGGAGATTTGGAGATTTTGTGTAGTTGTTCATAAGGGATTTATGGATTTGGAGAGATTGTTCTTGGAATTGGAAAATGTACGACCTTTCCTTATTTGTCTTATTTGCTTGCAGGTTTAATTTTCTTATTATTATCTGTAGGAATAGATATATAAATGAACTTAATTCTATTTGGCTTAATTTGTTTTTCTAGATGTCTTTGGCTTTGATTAGTAAAGACCTGGTAGATAGTGATAATGGTGAGGCACCATGATGATCTTTGTGTATTGTTGTCCTTCGTGGAGTTGCACTTGGAGATGATTCCGGTAGATTTAGGTGATTTGGCAATATAGCCACGGGTGTTTGGGGAGTACCTATTCATCAATATATGTATATAATTATCTATTTTCAAAGAGTTGGTTGATTTTCTCATGGATTCTGAGTTACTCCTAGCTCGGGACTAATGTATAGTAGTTCTGAACTGTGTTGATTTATTGGCTTAATAACAATAATAATCTGGTTGTTTGCATCAAATTAAGTTGCATTTGATATATATGTTGCGTATGCATATGCATTTGTTTTGTATAATTGTGTACTGGGCGATTTCGCTCATTCCTTTCATTTTTCAGGTACAGATGATGAGAACGTAGTATTTGATTTATTTGGTTATGATCTGTACATAGATCATGGGGATGACGATGGCTGTCCAGATTGTCCTATTGAAGAGTAGATTCAGATATAGATTTATATGAGAAGAATTTTGAGATCATTTACAATATTTGGAACTATCTTAAGAATTTATATCTTAAAAAGGATGTTTGAAATTTTTTGTATTTTTGGATTTATTGGTTTTGGTTTTGCTAACATTATTTGGATCAACAAGATGTTTGAAAAGATTGTTATTTACAAGTTTTATAGGATTTGAACTTTCTGTTGTATCCTCTGAGAAATTTATGGAGATTATATTTTATATGTTTTAAATTGTGGTGTTAGAATGTTATAGCATTTGCGTTTCCTATTTAAAAGAGGACACGTAGCGGGTTGTAATTACCAACAGGTTAAGGTGTTACAGCTTATTTGGTATTAGAGCAATATGTTTTGATCTTGATAGATATTGGTTATGAACTCCTTAGGACGGTGAGCATTAATGAGTGGGGTAGCAATAATAGGTGTTGTTCTTCTAGCTTAGTTTAGTTTTTACCTAGTAAGTATATAAGAGTTTTGATCTTTAAGTTTGATTTAGCTTTATCTTTGTGGTGTGTCAATCTATGTTAGAAGGCCACCTAGAAGGTGAATACGTTATGTTGGTTCCTCCATAGATGGTTAAGAGGAAGTTAATAGAGGACAATCATGTGTGAACCAGCCACCTCAGAATTCGTTACCACATGAATTACCGCCACTACCAACCTTACCTGTAGGTCAATAGATGCTTGTGAATGCTGCACAGCTCATGTAGGCGGTGAATACTCTTTTAGGAGTAGTTTCCCAACAGCAATGGAATATGAGACAGAAAACTCAAAGAAACAATGGGAATGGTGGATATGGACCTAGGCATACTAATGTCTTGAGTTTGAATAAGTTTGTAGATTTAATCTATAAGTTTGAATCAATGCCTGGGAGGCCACTATGGATGGAAAAGGTTAAGGAGAATTTTGCTGCCCTAGATATTCTTGAAAATAAGAAGATGGAGTATGTCTCCTATTTTTCTTATTGGGAGATCAAATAATTGGTAGATGAATATCAAGAAACATATGGTTAAAGTGATCACCTGGGATAATTCCATTAATGGAGATGGAATTTTAGAGATTTAGTTTTCAAATATAGTAAGAAGTGTGGTATACATGATACAAAGACAATGAAGGAAAAAAAAGTTAGTTTAGATTTTGAATAGAAAGTTTTGATTGGAGATAAAAGATGGATATTTGGAGTGGAATGGAGGGATTTAGTGACATAATTAAGATGCATTAGAATTAGATATAGGATGGTAGTGTAAAATGTGATTGGTGGCTTAAAGGATATAAATCTGTGGACAGTAAAATGAGGAGAATCATTATTGAAGAATAGATAAAAGAATTTGAGAATGACTAATATAGATAAGAGAATCATTAAATCTTATGAAAGGTATGAAGATTCATGTGGAATAATAATTATAAGGAAATGATGTGAACTTGGTAAGCAGGTTTATTACAGGGTTAGAACATGAGATTCAACATCGAATGAATTTGATGGATATGACCAACTACTTAGTTGTGGTCAATAAAGCAAAGACAGTTGAGTAAGGTTTGAATAAGATTAAAAGTAGTGAAATTCAGAAGAGTCAGGTTTATTTGGGAAAGAGACCAGCCTCTAATATTTTTACCTAAGAGAACGCAAAGAGGCTTATCACTCATCAAGTAGGATCGACGATTCAAGATATTGAGGGGAAGTGTATCAAATACTCTGGACCACATGATATCAAGGATTGCAAGTGGCTTGAAAATACTTGTTTTTCATGTGGCAAGGTTGGGTACAACCATAGATTTTGTATTGGGAGAGTTTTTCCACAAATGTTTTGTTTCAAGTGTGGACAATGAGGATACAAGGCCATAGATTGTAATGAGTATGGTATGCCAATGGTTTCAGGAATTTAGATAGGACAACCTCAGAGTCAATGACAGAGGGCAATAGCTTAAGTTTATGCCCTTCAGCATAGAGATATATCTAAGGTGAATACTATTGTAGGTAAGATCTCTATACTCATGTATGGTGTTTGAGTAATCTTTGATATTGGTGTAAGATTTTATGAATTTTTGGATCATTGTATTTGTATGTTGTGAATGTGTTGAATGTATACTAGGATGATTTTGGGAATTGGAGTTTAATCCACTAGATAGAGATTAGTTTATGAATAAGCTTGAAGTGCATTGTTATATCTGTAAGGAAAGTAGAGAAGAATTAAATTGCTAAATTGAAAATTTGAGTAAGAATAGAGGAAATTCTCAATTGTGGTTGAAAGTGTAATTAAAGGGAAAATCAATAAAATTGAAGATAACCTATATCAGTATGATGATGAAGAGTTAGACAATATGACCAATGAAATAAGAGAAAAGTAAAGGACATTATTTAATTAAGATGACAATATTCAAGGTACTGAGCAGGCAAAGACATAAAAAGATGAATGACTAGAGTTGACTAGAAGGAACTAGTGGTGTAATTAAGAAGCAGGAAATCCTTATAGATGGTTAACAAATGGATTGTTAGCTTGACAAATATAATATGTAGATAATTGATAAAGGTCATGTTGAAGAATAGAGAAAAAGTATTAAGATAATCAATATAAGTTATAGAATAGTCAAATTCTATGAAGATATGAATGAACAGGTGAAACAGTAGTTGCAATAAGGAAATATCATCTTAGTGAATTGTAAGATGTGGGACATCTATGAATGATGAACGGTGATGACATGTACACTAATCTATGATGATAAATTTTGGGATGATTCTTAAAGAAAATATATGTAAAGATATAAATTGTTATATAAAAAGCAATACAAGTTTTGGAAGACATTTGGAAAAGTATGATGAATAAATAAAAGTTGTGGATTATGTATGGTGTATAGCAGGGGTAATAAAACTAACTAGCAGATACGTAGATACTATGATCATCTAAAATAACAAAGTAATATAAGGTTTGATCATTATAGTTAAAGTCGAAAAATCTTAAATTTCGTAATTTGAGTTTTTTGATTATTATTTGAAGGATTATAAGATGAATATGTCCTAACGAAGTTTCGATGGAAATGGTGGTAATTAGAGGTAAAGTATAATGGTTTAATTATGTTAATGAGTTGGATTGAGTTTTCTACAGTGCAATCTACAGTTGCTTTGGAGGATGTAATGATTGATTTATAAACAAAGATAAAAGTATATAATCAAAAAAGATCTTTTGTTGAGAAGTAAATTTAATAGTTATATAAGGATACCAAATCCAAGTGAAGAACAATCACTTAATATTGGGCCAATAAATGGATTTATATGGTGAAACCCTAGAGACAAAGTGCATTAGCAATCTAAATATCAAAGAATTATCGGAACATTAGGAGTAATGATGTCAAAGGAAGAGTTAGAAGTCATCCGATGATTTTAAAGGTTTACTTAAGGACATAAGTATTAATTTTAATCTTCATGTATATATTGATGGAAAATATAAGAAAATATATTGGAGATTGAGAAAACATATTGGAAGAAGTATGGTTAGTTAATGAGTATTTTGAGATTAGATGAATGGTATACAAGTGATATGAATTATTTTTTATATGGAACAATAAGGATAAAAAAACTAAGTTGAATCAATGGAAGTACAAGTAACACAGTGACATTTGGAGCTCTAGGCTAATGTAAGATTTTACCTTTGGAATTTAAAACTATAGTTAAGATTTTAAGCTTTCTTAACATCACTCGAGGAATTGGAATTAAGATTTAATACAATGAAGTCGAGGCAAGATTTCTTGATGAATATTGTTAATAAGTTTAAGTTATAATCAAAAGGTGTTGTGAAGTAATGGAGGAAGTGAATCCAAATTGAGCGGTGAAAGTTAAGAATTAAAGATACGCCGATGGAATTATATTCTAGCTAGAAGATATAAGCATGGAGATGGGTTAATATGGTGCAAAGAATCAGAAATAAGAAGAAAATGAGTAACAGAGAACTGATGGATGCATGGATAAAAAAAAGATAGTGATTCGGGTAACTTTCGAGGACGAAAGTTTCTTTTAGGAGGTGAGAGATTTAATATACAGAAAAATATTTTTATAAAGAATGGCAAATGAATGTCATTTGTTAATTAAGGAGAAGGAAATTTTGGTCATTCCTAATAAATGTGATATGTAATAATCATCTCTCACATTGATGATGGTTAACAAATCCATAAAAATAGTAAACTTCAATAAATTATAATAAGAGGGCAAAAGTTGTCATACGTTGAAAAATAAGAGGGTTTTATGGTCCACCTTAGTATTAAGTTGGGGGTTTCGTTTACGATCTAAAGATGCTTAAAGAATAGCTTTTGACAAATAAAAATTGGTCTCTAGGGCGTCGGCCTATATGTGAAATTCGCCGATGTAAAGTTCTTGGACTTTTTGTGAAGATTGGTGAAAGCCAGCATAAAGGCCTCCGGCGTAAGTACAAAGCCCGTCAGCGTTGAAGGAAAGGCCGCTGGCGTAGGAGCTAGTTTTTCTGGCTGAAATGTTTATTATAAATAGAATTTTAGGATTCATATTTCTCATAAGTTCTTCCTTTCATTTCGACCAGAGAGTGTTTGTTCGGGTTTTAAGAGCGCTTAAGAAGGAAATCTGAAAGAAAACAAGATCTTTGATTCGAGTAAGTCGATCTAATCAAAGTTCATGTAAATTTATATGGAAACAACATATTTCTCATAGATTTTTGTGGAGTTCTTTAGAGAAACACTAGTTTTCAATTAGGATCCGTTCTTCGGGGAATCGATCAAGGAGTAAGATTTGAATCAAGTAAGTTACATCTTCTTATCGTAGATTTGAATGAAACAGATTATTTCGAAATCATGTTGTTCTTATTAATTTCTCAAATCTAGGGTTTAGAGGAAGTTGTTCTTTTTGGAGTTTTTGTCTAATGATAATTAAAGAAAACATAGGGTTTGGGTTTCAGAAAGAATTAAAGATAAGTTCTTATCCTATAAATCAAAGATTCTATAAAAGTTCTATTTTATGAAGAAATTTGTTTGTTCTTGTTGATTTCCATATCGGGATTTTGGAGAAAGATGTGTTCTTTTGAGATTTTCAGAAGTTTGAAAGAAGAAGAAGAAGTTGCTGTTGCAGTTTCCATAAAAGGTTAGGGTTTTGGAGATTTTGATAAGTTAGGGTTGTATGGGTTGAGGATTTACATATTTATGTTTATTTATATATCAGAAGATTTGGAGATTTTGTGTAGTTGTTCATAAGGGATTTATGGATTTGGAGAGATTGTTCCTGGAATTGGAAAATATACGACCTTTCCTTATTTGTCTTATTTGTTTGCAGGTTTAATTTTCTTATTATTATCTGTAGGAACAGATATATAAATGAACTTAATTCTATTTGGCTTAATTTGTTTTTCTAGATTTCTTTGGCTATGATTAGTAAAGACCTGGTAGACAGTGATACTGGTGAGGCACCATAATGATCCTTGTGTATTGTTGTCCTTCGTGGAGTTGCACTTGGAGATGATTCCGGTAGATTTAGGTGATTTGGCAATATAGCCACGGGTGTTTGGGGAGTATCTATTCATCAATATATGTACATAATTATCTATTTTCAAAGAGTTGGTTGATTTTCTCATGGATTCTGAGTTACTCCTAGTTCGGGACTAATGTACAGTAGTTCTGAACTATGTTGATTTGTTGGCTTAATATAAATAATAATCTGGTTGTTTGCATCAAATTAAGTTGCATTTGATATATATGTTGCGTATGCATATGCATTTGTTTTGTATATTGGTGTACTGGGCGATTTTGCTCATTCCTTTCATTTTTCAGGTACAGATGATGAGAACGTAGTATTTGATTTATCTGGTTATGATCTGTACATAGATCATGGGGATGACGATGGTGGTCCAGATTATCCTATTGAAGAGTAGATTCAAATATAGATTTATATGAGAAGAATTTTGAGATCATTTACAATATTTTGAACTATCTTAAGAATTTATATCTTAAAAAGAATGTTTGAAATTTTATGTATTTTTGGATTTGTTGGCTTTGGTTTTGCTAACATTATTTGGATCAACAAGATGTTTGAAAAGATTGTTATTTACAAGTTTTACAGGATTTGAACTTTCTGTTGTATCCTCTGAGAAATTTATGGAGATTATATTTTATATGTTTTAAATTGTGGTGTTAGAATATTATGGCTTTTGCATGTCCTATTTAAGAGATGACATGTAGAGGGTTGTAATTGCCAACAGGTTAGAGCGTTACAGATATCCCATTGTTAGATCACAACACAAGATTTTCTCTATGGCAAGTCATGATGCGAGCGTTTCTCACACAGATCGATTTGGATGATGCATTATTAGATTTTGATAAAATGCCTTCGTTATGGTCATTGGAAGGAAAGCAACGTAAGGATCGAAAAGCCTTTTCTCAAATTCATCTTCATCTATCAAATCATATATTACATGATGTGTTGAAGAAGAAGACAGCTCATGGATTATGGCTAAAATTGGAGAAGTTGTGTATGATAAAGAGTTTGATCTGCGAATTGCATTTGAGGTAGGTACTATATTCACATGGTTTGATTGAAGCTGGGTCTCTAGAAGATCACTTGACTATCTTTAAAGAAATTGTTTCTGATTTGGAAACTTTAAAGGTTAAGTATGATAAGGAAAATTTAGCATTAATTTTATTGTTTTTGCTACCTCCTTCTTATTCGAATTTTAGAGATACAATTCTGTATAGTCGTGATTCTCTTATCATGGAGGAAGTTTATGAAGCTTTGGCTTCTTTTGAAAAGACGAAACATTTGGTGATTAGACCAAAGCCTCGAGTAGAGGGGTTTGTTACTCTTGGTACGAGTCAGGATTGCAATTCTAGTGGAAATTCAAGAGATAGATCAAAAATCATCAAACAGGGATAAAGTCCACAGGTATTTCAAGAAGAAAGGAAACATAAAATCTAAATGTTATAAGTTAGAGAACAAAAATAGGAGAGCTGCTAAAAATCAAAAGAGGAAATAACTAGAAAAATCTGCTAAAGCTAATGTAGTTAAAGACCACAGTGGAGGAGATCTTCTTGTTGCTTATAATGATGATCCTCAAACCAGTGAAGAGTGGATTCTAGATTCTATATTCTGGTTTTTCTTTTCACATGTGTCCCAATAGGGACTAGTTTTCAACATATGAAAATGTATACAAGGGTGTAGTCCTATTAGGTAATAACGCTTCTTACAACATTACAAGTATTGGTACCATCAAAATCAAAATATTTGATAGTATTGTCAAGACTCTTGGCAATATGAGACATGTGCCTGACTTGAAGAGAAATTTAATTTTTTTGCATACTCTTGGTACAAAAGGGTATAAATACACTGGTGAAGGTGGACTTTTGAAGATTAGTAAAGGATCACTTGTGGTGATGAAGGGACAAAAAAAGAATGCTAACCTATATGTTTTGTAGGGTTCTATGATTGTAGGTGATGCAGCCATCACTTCTTCTTCTTTGTAAGATGAAGATACTGGATTAGAATTTTGTTCTAATGATTTTAATGCTCTGTGAAAATCATAGGGTATTATGAGACATCTAACACCTCTTGGTACACCCTAACAAAACAGGGTAACAGAATGGATGAACAGAACCATTTTGAAGAAAGTCAAGTGTATGCTTTCTAATGCTCTGTTATCGAAGTCTTTGTGGGCTAAAGCAGCCTCTATAGCATGTTATTTGAATAATAGGTCTCCATCAATAGCAACCAAGAAGAAGACTCCACTAGAGGTATGGTCTAGTACTCTTGCAAATTATTCAGAATTGAAGATATTTGGTTGTCCTGCATATGCTCATGTAGACAATGGGAAACTTGAGCCTAGATCTCTAAAATATATATTCTTTGGTTTTAAACCTGGTGTCAAGGGATATAAGTTGTGGTATTCCTGAATTGAAGAAAGTCATTGTTAGTAGAGATGTTATCTTTGATGAAGTAGCTATGTTACATGACTTGTCTTCTAACACTTCATCTGATAAAGCACAGAAGAAATCAAGCATGCAACTGGAGTTTGAGATTAATTCAGGTTCTACATTAGAGTCTACTTCTCAGCCTAGATCACAGACACAGGGTAGTTCTATCTCTATACTACCACAGCAGCAATATTCTATTGCTAGAGACAAACTTATGAGAGAAGTTAGGTTTCCTCAGAAATATATAGAGGCTGATTTGGTAGCTTATGCTTTGAATGTCATAGAGGACATTTATTCAAATTTGGAGCCATCTACTTACTCAGAGGTTGTTACTTCTAATGATTCTAGCCAGTAGATGATTGTTATGCAAGAGGAGATGGAATCCTTTCAGAAGAACTGTACATGGGATTTGGTGAAGCTTCCTAAAAGGAAGAAGACTGTTTGATGTAAATGGGTATTCAAGAAGAAAGAAGGAACACCAGGAGTTAAAGAACTTAGATACAAAGTAAGACTTGTTGCAAAGGGCTACAGTCAGATACCAAGTATTGATTTTACCGATGTATTTTCTCCTATTGTAAAACACAGCTCAATTAAAGCATTACTAGGTATTATAGCTTTGCAAGATCTTAAGTTGGAACAGTTAGATGTGAAGACGGCTTTCTTATATGGAGAGCTTGATGAAGATATCTACATGCAATAACCAGAAGGCTTTATGGTCTTTGTCACGCCCTGAAGGATACTCTAACCGTAGTAATCCGCCACATACAGTATTAAAACTTAAGAATGACTTCCCAAAGTCATGCGAAAGCTTTAATACCATATGTAAGGCATCTATCACAATAATAGGAGACTCCGGTGGGATGTATAGCTCGAGATAGTAAATATAGCATACAAGAAATCTAGATAATTATCTAACTTCAACATTAAGAATGTGGTCTTTACATCATCGTAGGGGCATTCTCCCGATAAATCTCTAAAGAACAAAATATCAATTTAGTCTTTCAGATAAAGAAACAATACTAGAACCAAAGAATATTAAAGGAAATTTCTTCTAAGATCTTCAAAAGGATTTCTAAAAGCTTCCCATAACATAATTCTACTTGGTTATGTGAAGTCCTCGGGCAAAAGAGATATCAATCTTGTATCAACAATAGTCTATTGGGGTGTAAGTTTAACTAGCTTAGTGAGACTATTTCTGGATTAACGTACTTGTATCAATGAATTCAAACAAGTTATTAAACAAGCATATGAATGCATCAAGGAAGTAAATAAGTAATACATATGATCTATCGAAAATCATATGTTTGAATGGATTTACCCCTCCATTCGAGGTTAGGTGTTTCGGCCTCTTTAAAACTCATCTTTGAAATCCAAGTTATGTAGTTTATTTCGAGCTCCTACTCGGCCATCATAAAATAATTCTTTTGGGCTCCTATTTGCCGATCCTTAAATAGTTCTTTCGGGCTCCTATTCGCTCATCTTACAGACTTATAGGTTCCTCCAAACCCCACTATTATACTCTTGTCCCATCGAGTATAGTAGCTAATGAAATGAGACTAAATACATGATATACATGAATCAATTAATATAACTTGGAATATGTAATTAAGGTAATTTAAAGGCGATTATAGAATTTGCAGACACTCCATCATGATAATAATAAAACACAATTTAATTAATAACAATTCATGTCTTGGTATGATTAATGCTCTTTCAACCTATATTATCATGCATAATCCATTTTCATCTTTTCCTACTGCTAGTACTTCTAGCTATAAGCACAAATAAGTACGTAAAAGTATGAGATAAACCCACTCGGCCATCCTTGCTACAATTCTTTACTCGCAATAGTCTTCTAAATACGGATCCTCCAAAGCTCCGTTACCTAAACGAAAGAAATATCCGGAATAAGTATTTTGTGGAAATTCTACTTGAACTCTCTAATCCTATTTTAGTATTTGCGTCAAAATTTGGATAAAAGGAAATTCTAACTTGAAATAGTCATAACTTGGTCATTTGAACTCAGAATTACGCATATTATATATCATTTTCTAACTACTCGAAAAGATCTATCTATTTCTAAAGTTATTTTTGTCATAAAAAGTCATTTAGGTTACAAAACACCATGGTACAGAATAGCCACGAAATTCCCAGCCCTTAAAAGATGATTTTTCAAACTTTTCTTTATCCAAAAATCCTTAAACAAATACATGGATATTTTTATAGTTGAAAATCCTTTTCAACATATATATATATATATATATACTCATATTGTATGCATGATTTTTATAGTGTTGTCCCAACATTTTTCACAAAACAATTTATCTTTAAGAGTTTTAAAAGATGAAAACTTTTAAAATATTTCCTTTCTAAGTTGCTAAAAGGAAAACTTAAAAACTCTTGGGTTGTTATAAGTGAGTATTTTCCCATTATAATTTCATTCCTTAACTTTTCAAAGATAAAATTAATTTCCAAAAATTTGGTCCTTTAAGTTATTTACCAATTTTACTTCTAGTGATTGAAAAATAATATTTTCAAAATTTTTCTTAATTTGTTGGTGTTGTCTAATATTTGGAGTTGTGTTAAATGTATGTTTTCATTTTATTTTTATATTCTTCTACTTCTTTAGAAAAATAAGTTTACCCTTTTTAAATTTTCACTTTCTTGGCCAATTTTATTTCTCTAAGTTGGTTTCTAAAATAGTTAGTTGATTTTTACCTTGATTTGAAAAACTCATTTCATTCCTAATATTTATCAAGTGGCGGCATCATACTTTTAAATAAGTTCATAAAAAAAGCTTTCATAATAAAGAATTATCCATATTAGAATTTAGCAAAAATTTCATTTTAACTTTAAAAAGATAATAATATTAAAAATTGAGTCTTGTAAAAGCTTACTTGGTAAGTGATTTTCAAAGTCTATGATGAACCTATTTAAGTTTTATAAAAGATATAATTGGGTTAAAATCTTAAGTGTAATGCTATAAATTATATTTTTATGAAGTATTTAGTTCCGACTTATAAAAGAAATGAGTTCTTTTTATTATTTGAAGAAATCTTCATTACTAATACTTTAAAATTTATGATTTGCTTGTCTAAGCTTTTAAAAAGAATTTATTAAAAACAATACTTAGATCTCTTATTGAGAAATCATTTATTAAGAAATTTAGCTTGCTTTTCTTTATTTAAGAAAGAACCTGTTTTTATTTTTATTAACACAACAACCTTCTAATCATGCATGAAAATGTAAGAATAATACATAATAAGATAGAAAGAAATATAATAAGCATATAAACAAAACAATATGGTTAAGTATTGGGAACCTTAGCTTCATCAAGGTATCTCTGTCAAGTATTGGGAGACTTAGCTTCATCAAGGCTTCCCGAGACTAAGAATAGACTAATTCCAAAAAAAAGAAAAGAAAAGAAAAATCATAATAATAAGAGCAATAATAATAAAAGCATGTTAATGAGAGGTTAGTGAGCAATTTAGGCTCTAAGAAATATATAGATATATATATATATATTTAATAATATATAAATAAAGTTAGGTTAAGAGCATAATAACAACATAATATTCATAATAACAATAATATAACAAAATAATATAATTGGTATTCTTAGCATGTGCATGAACAAAACATGAACATGTTGTAGCTTCTACAACTCACATGAGTTTTTGAGAAACACTACTATGGTCATGCTAAGTTACATGACCTGGGAAAAACAATGGTTGAAATATTAATGGTTGTGCTATGGGTGTATTGGAGAGGCTTATATGCATGTAAAAAAGGGTTGGGTGTAAGTCATGTGGGCTTCCCCAGCGTTACCACTTCACAGTAGCATCGCCCTCATCTGTAAACCCCGGAGTTCCTACCGGGAGGACTCTCTCGCTCACAGCCTTTTGGGGACCACTGCTACACATGGCGTGAAGGATTGTCCCACATGGGTTTGGCTCAATCCTTTTTTACATGCATATAAGCCTCTCCAATACACCCATATATGGTTGTGCTATGGGTGTATTGGAGAGGCTTATATGCATGTAAAAAAGGGTTGAGCCAAACCCATGTGGGAATCCTTCACGCCATGTGTAGCAGTGGTCCCCAAAAGGCTGTGAGCGAGAGAGTCCTCCCGGTAGGAACTCCGGGGTTTACAGATGAGGGCGATGCTACTGTGAAGTGGTAACGCTGGGGAAGCCCACATGACTTACACCCAACCCTTTTTTACATGCATATAAGCCTCTCCAATACACCCATAGCACAACCATTACATTTATAGTTGAAGATGGAGGGAAATTGAGAATAACATAAATTGAAAAAGAAATATATATTAAAGAGAAGAGAGAGAGGGATCGATGGTACACATGCATGGGGACGGGAGAGAGTTGAGTTGATTGAATTTGTATTTTTGTAATGAAAAGTAATAATACGTAAGATTTGATGTGAATAAAGTTGTATTGAAAATGTAATAGTGTAAGAATATGTATGTAGATTGTAATAAATAGGTTACAAGAAAAAGTGGAGAGAGTGAAATAATAATGACTAGTAGACTAGACAAATAAAATACCGGTAATAATAAAAATACGTATAAACGAGCTATATCTGGTATTTTTAGTTACCGAAAAATTATGAAACGGATACTTTTGAAATCCTTGTATAATTACGAGTCTTTTAGTGTTATCGGAATATTTTTACTATTTCAAGCACTATAGTACATTTTTCGAGACTGATCCCATTCGGGTTCAAAACAAATCGAATTTTGGCAAATATGATCGTTTTAAGCTATCTTATATTATTCAAAACAACAATCCATTATTAGCTTATTTCTATTATTCTTAGGTTTCGAGATCAGGATTGCCGGAGTTGAAACTGCTAAATTGTCTTGATCTTAGTTGACTTTTGAAACTTCGGTTTGACTAGGGTTAGAGTTTATTCCAAATTTATCCTAGAAATTGAAGGGTTTACAGTCTTAGGAAAAGAGGACCATGTTTACATGTTAAAGAAGTTTCTTTATGGCCTAAAGCAGTTACCAAGGCAATGGTACAAGAGGTTTGACTCATTTATGACTTCTCATGATCTCAGGAGAAGTAATTTTGAGAGTTGTTTCTATTTTGAGAAATGTGATAATGGGTCTTTTGTGGATCTACTCTTATACGTTGATGACATGTTGATAGCAGCTAGAGATAAAGGAGAGATTGAAAAGATTAAATTCCTATTGAGTAGAGAGTTTGAGATGAAAGACTTCGGAGTAGCAAAGAAGATACTTGGAATGGAAATTATAAGAGATAGAAAAGCAGCTTTGTTGCAACTAAGTCAGAAGGGACATATTAAGAAAATCCTTTGCAAGTTTAACATGAAGAATGCTAAGCCTGTCAGAATTTCTTTGGCAGCTCAGATACTTAAGAGGTACTACTAATGTTTGCCTACAGTTTGGTAGAACCAGAGATGGAATTATTGGATTTGTTGATTCTCATTTTGCAGGAGATTGAGATAAGAGGAGATCTCTCATAGGGTATATTTTTACTCTTGATGGGTGTGTTATTAGTTAGAAAGTCATATTACAAGCTACAATTGCTCTATCTACTACTAAGCTGAATATATAGCTATTACAGAAGCTTTTAAAGAAGCTATTTGGCTAAAAGGATTACTTATTGAACTTAGTGATGATATGAAGACTACTACAGTTTATTATGACAATCAGAGTGCAATCTACCTCATTAAAGATCAGATGTATCATGAGAGGATGAAGTACATTGATGTCAAGTATCACTTAGTTTATCATGTAATTGCTAAAGGTGATATTGCTGTGAGTAAGACCAATGCTCATGATACCCCTGCTGATATAATGACGAAAAAACTTCTTGTAGCCAAGTTTGACCACTATTATAATATCTATCTCTTTTATATGAGTTTTTGTTAAAAGAAGGAATACAAGTTTTGTGAAAATTCGTGGTGAATCTGATCACCACTATTTCAGAGTTCAAACGAATTAGTTTGATGAAAATATCTTTTGAAATAGATAGATCTTTTCGAGTAGGTAGAAAACGATATATAATATGTGAAATTCCGAGTTAAAATGAGCAAGTTATGGCCATTTTAAGTTGGAATTTCCTCCAATCCGATTTTACCATGAATTCAAGATAGATTTAGAATTTTCATAGATAGAAATTCTATGAAAGACTCATTTTACGTATTTCATCTTGTTTAGGTGAAGAAAGAACCGATATCGCTTTTCTAAAAGACTACTTCGACTAGGAGCAATCATCATGGAGTGAGTAATCCCTTACTAGTTACATTTCCTTGTTTGTGCTTGTAAGTAGTAGTATTGGAAAATAAGGAAAAGATAAATGAACAAATATTTTTGTGTGATTTGGATTTATGATTGGTTGAATATAAGTTAAGAATATCGAAAGAGGAATTGATAAATAAATTATGATTCTTGCAATGATATGATGAATATTGATTTGATCACCTTTAACTTGAACTTGATAATAATGAAATAACCCTAATTTTAAAATGATTCATGCATATCATATTTGTGAATCATATTTATTTCACTACTATTCTTCGTGTGGGGAAACGAGGAGTTGAAGTGGTGGCTATTAGAAGCCGGAAAGTCTACAGGGCGAGTAGGAGCCAGTAAGTCTGCAAACAGTGATGGTCGCTTGGGTCTATAATCACCCAAACCCCGACATGGAGGGCGTAAAATCCATGCTACACATGATTTTCGGGTATATATATATTTTGTTTGCTCATGTGATTGGTGCATTCTCATATGATTGTTTAAACACTTGTTTGAATTATGAAAATGTTTTGTAGAAGGGAGTTATCTCACTAAGCTAGTTTTGCTTATGCCCTATAGCTTTTTGTTACAGTATGATTACCTATGGTTGGTACCAAGGAGCCCCGTTTGCCAGATATGAGCCAAAGCTACTGGGAGTTTTTGGGAGAAGTTATATTTATTTAGTTTTGAGCATGAAAAATCTCTATAGTAGGCTTATGTTATAGTTATATATATTTTGTTGATGGTTTAATTAAACAAGACTATTTAAGACGGGGGAATGCCCCCAAGAAGTTGTAAGAGATTATTATCCAAAGGAATATTCCATGTTTATTTATATAAGTTCTTGCATACTTTTATATCTACTTAAGTGTAATACCCCTATGAGTCTTCTACTATCTTGGAAGCACGCCTTGCATATGATATTGAAGCTCCTGCATGACTAAGGTTGTCATTCATTAGCTTTAATATTATATGCGGCGGATTGCCACGTTTAGGGTACCTTTCGGGGCGTGACATATTCTAACTTTACTACTATCTTAGATGACAAGAACAAAATTCAAATAGAAATAGACATAGCACTTTAAATATATGTCCTAGAAATTTTGAATATATGAGAACAAGTCAATACCATGAAATCAAATTGTTTGATTTCATATAGACTTATAAAAGTAATCATGAAAAGAACAAGGTAAAAAACCTTATCCATGCCTTATATGCTTGTTGAAATAGGAAAATAAGGCCATGATATTGATTTGTACACAAAAGATATATAGAATCTAGTACAAAGTCATTAAATAGTAATGATTGTCAAATTTAGATAAAGAGATGAAAGTCAAAACAAGGATATATATACATGTAAGTAGTGGTCAATAGAAGAAAATAAGTACCCATGTTGATTTTAATTCAAGTTCTATAATTATTACTTCATATTAAGTAGATAAAGATGATTAGAGGAATTAATTAGTTCGTTAGGAAAATAAATCATTTAAATAATACATATATATGTACGTTTCAATATTTCTAAGAAAATAAATAACAAACTAATTTAGTATAAAATGTGATATTATAAGATATGAGAACATATATAAGAAATTAGATAAGAAATAATATGAAAATAAAATGTATATGTAATGTAAACCCCTAAATTTTCAGAATCGGTTTAGCATAAAACCCTAAACCGGAAGTCAAACGGAACCCTAAAAGTCAACAAAACCCTAGTTTACCGTATCCATCTAAATCCGGCATTGCCGTTTTCTTTGACCCTGAGAAACGAAGTTGGGATAATTAGCTAGAATAGTTCGTAATAACCAAAGGTTTTATAAAAGTTTCAGTTTCGCGAAATTCGGGTGTCCTTCGAACCCGATCGGACACAGTTCTCGAAAAACGTGTCTGGAAGCTCGGAATAGTAAAAATATTCCGAATACACCGTTAGATTCGTAAAAATATAAGTTTTCCAAAAATATCAGTTTCGAAATTTTTCGGTAAGTAAAAATAACAGATATAGCTATTATACGCGTATTTTCTTACTACCGGTACTTTAATTGTCATATCTACTTTACATTACACTATTCATTACTATTCTACACTATTCTTTTATCTCTACTTTTTCTTACACCTATTCTTACACTCTACATAACCTATAAACTTAACTTTTTACCTTTCCCATAACTTTATATCACATCTACCTTACATATTACATCTTTTATTTAACAAAAAGTCAAAAAAATAAATCACACTCCCTCACTACACTCATGGCCGGCGCTACCCCCCCTCACATGCCCATCAATTTGTTTTAATTTTACTTTATTTTAATCACACAAAAATCACTCCTCAAATCCTATAAATACCCCCCTCCTCTTTCACTTCTTTCACACCACTTCTACACTAAAATTACTCTCTCAAAATCTCTCAAGAATTTCTCTCCAAGAAGTTCTTCAAGAAGTCCTCTTTAAGCTCATCTTCTTTAGGTAAAAGTTCCTCAAGAAGTCTCCATGTTCATCTACTTAGTATGAGCTTAGTGTGTGTTTTCTAAAACCATGAAGGTTAAGAAAGCAACAATAGGTTCATACTTTGTTTTTGTTCATAATCATTTTCTTTATGTTCATATTCATTTATGTTTCTCTTATGATCATTTATGTCTCTTTTATGTTCATAACTATCTACTATATCTACATAGCTACATATATTATTTAGAGCATATAAGCTCATGATCTTGCAATTTATTTACCTTTCATGCAATTTATTTACTTCAATGCAATTTATTTATTTCAAGTTGTTTTTAAGACTAGTCTCTAGTCTTAGACTTGTCCTCATCAAGTCAAAACAAGCTTTTCTTCTTTCATTTCATTTTATTATGGGACTAGTTTACTTCTTAGTCCCGGGAGCCTTGAAAAAGCTAAGACTCCAATACTTGACTTTATTATTATGCTTTATGTTATTTTGGTTATTATTATTCTCATAATCATGTTCATTTAGATTGTTGTCCATAATTTTATTTAAACAAAAAGAAGAATTTTGTCCTAGAAATAAGTTTATGTAAAGTATAAAATCTATAAAGCAACACAAATAAACTCATTCCTTTTAAAAAAAAAAAGAACTCACTATAATTTTATAAACTACTTTTACTTTAAGAAGCCACTTAGATCTTTATTATCCCACCTTGTTTTTCAAAAGAAAATATTTTGTTGACAAAAATGGTTCTTTTCATAAAGAAAGAAAATAAGATGGATGACTAAGGAAATTTTTAAGTAAAGACCTTGCAAACAAATAGGCAAAGAAAATTTATGGTTTGAAAATAATAAAGTTATTTCTTTTCAAGTTACAAGAAGAAGTTAATAAGATTATAGAAATTAGTTTTTCTACAAAAAGTCCTTAATTGTTCCACATTGTTTTTATGAAGAAAACAAATTTTCATGCATGGATGATTATTTTTGAAAATGAGAAAAAGAATGAGAAATATCAAGAAAGGAATTTTTGCAAAACAAGTAAACAAAGGAATTTACACAAGAAAAATGAAGAATAACATATTTCCTAAGAAAACTTCAAATATAGTATTAATGTAACTTAGAAAGTAGAAAATTTTATTTTCAAAAGTCACTTGGAAAGAGATAAATAAAACCAACATAAAACGTTTTAGAAAACAAAGAAAGCAAGGTATTCATTTCAAAGAAATTTACAAAAACAATTTCCGAAAAGCTTCAACCCGACATTGTTTTACCTAAGAAAAATAATTTGGACAACAAGACACTTGAGCATGCTTGAATATGAGTTATATAGTTATAAAAAGAGAATTTTTCAATATAGATAACTAAGTATTTATCAAACAAATTTTGATTTCTTGAACCAAAGTTGTTTTTACTTGAAAATCCGTGGCGAATTTTGTCACCACTGTTTCGGAGCCTATATGGGTTTGTTTGATGGAAATAATTTTGGAAATGGGTAGATCTTTTCGAGTAGGTAGAAATCGGTATATTATATGCGTGATTCCGAGTTAAAATGACCAAGTTATGACCATTTTAAGTTGGAACATTCTTCTATACAAACTTTAACGTTTTTTGACATAGTTTTGTCAAAATTCAAGAAAATCATCAAGAAAAACTCATTGTGGGTATTTTCTTTGGTTAGGTAACCCCGAGGAAGGATTCCTTTACCCCAAGAACTATTACGATTAAGTGGAGTGTGTGAACGACTCATCCGCTTAGAGGAATAGACGACAATGGCATCGTGAGTTTATTTCTATTAAATGATATACTTGTTGTGCTTGTAAACTAGTTGCACTAGAGTTAGGAAAAAATAAACCGATATGCATGTAAAATAATTCCTTGAAAGAATTCTAAGAATATCGAAGCCCGAATTGTTCTAAGTGATTGTTTTAGTTTAATATTGATTTGTGTGAAATTCCTTGATCGCCATAAAGTTGAAAATAATTATGTTATGACCTTATAAATCAATAATGAACTCATGCATATCACGAAGTGAGTCACATTGCATGGTTGGGTTACTATCCTTGGGTGAGAAGGATAGTAAGCTCATGTCGAAAGCAACACTTGGCGGGAGATCCGAAAGCGATTGCTTGGTGGCTTAATGGAATATGCTTGGCGGTTGATCCGAAAGCAAGGTCAAATCAAGTAGATTCGGAATACTTGGCGATGAGTGCTCGCAAGTTTAAAACTTTTAACGAATGCTTGGCGATGAGTGCTCGCAAGCTTAAAATTTTCTGTTATTAAAACTACTTGTTTTGAGGATAAGTATCACCAAACCCCGAATGGATGGCATAAATCCATTCAACATATAGTTCCCGAAAAGCTATATGCTTATTTGCCCACGTACTTGTGCATTACATTTGTTTGATTAAATCAACTTGTTTGAATCTTGTTACAAGAAGTTATTTATGGAAATAGTTCTCACTAAGCCTATTAGCTTATACCCCAATAGATATCTTTTGCAGTTCCCGTACTTATGGTTAAGGCCACATGGACCATGCGGGCAGGTAATCTCTCTTGAACATTAGAAATTTGGGTAAAATTTAGCCTAGTATTAGCATGCATATATTTATATAATAGATTAGTAATTTAGGGTGTTGTCCCTAAGTTTGTAAAGTCTTTAACATGAATGAATAATTATTGTGAATCCTCTTTTCTTAATATGTTTTTATATCTCCTTAAGCTTCATAATTCGTTATATGGTCCTCTAAAGTTGTGAATGTACGCCTTACACTTAATATAAAAGCTTTTGGGAATGGCTAAGGTTGTCATACTTAAGCTTTAGTATTGAGTGTGGCGGACTGTCACGTTTAGGGTACCCATTGGGGCGTGACATGTAAACCCCCAAAGTTTTGTGATCGGTTTAGCTTAAACCCTAATTGGAAAGTCAACTGGAAACCCTAAAGTCAACAAAACCCTAGTTAGACGAAATGGTTTAAGTCCGGCAATCCTATATAAGCAACCCTGAGAAAATAAGTAAGCGATTAGTATGTAGAATAGTTCGTAATTACATAAGGAAGCTTAAAAAGATCATATTAGTAAAACTGTGAATCGTTTTGAACCCGAACGGATATAGTTCTTGAAAAATGTGTCCCAAGGCTTAGAATAGTAAAAATATTCCTAATATACCGTTAAACTCATAAAAATGTAAGGTTTTCAAAAATATCAGTTTTATAATTTTTCGGTAAATAAAAATAACAGATATTGTAATTATACACATATTTTCTTACTAGCGGTACTTTATTAGTCATATCTACTTTACATTACACTATTCACTACTATTCTACACTATTCTACACTATTCTTTTATCTCTACTTTTTCTAACACCTATTCTTACACCTATACCTCTACTTTACTTTTTACCTTTCACATAACTGTATTTCACATCTACCTTCCTTATTACTTCATTTAATCAATAAAAATACAAAATAAAAACTTTCTCCTCTCTCACTCATGCTAAGGCCGACGCCCCCCCTTCTCTCTCTCCCTCATTTTTGTTTCAATTTTCCTTTATTTAAATCATAGAAAAATTCACTCGTCATTTCTTATAAATACTCCCCTCCTCTTTCACTTCTTTCACACAATTACTATCCACAAATTTACTATCAAAACTCTCCAAAAATTTCCTCTCAACACTCTCTCAAAATAATCTCAAACCACATTCTACATACACAAAACTCATTCCCACATAATACTTCAAAAACCCTCTTTAGGTAAACTTTTCCTTACAAGTTCTTTTTCCATGTCATGTAACTTTACATGACCATGGTGTGAGTTCTCAAAAAGTAAATATTATGGAAGCTACACTATGTTCATGTATTGTTCTTGTTCGTGAATCTTTATTTATTTATTTATGTTGTTACTTTACTTTGTTCATATTATTATTGTCATTTCTAACTAAGTATTATTATGTATTTATATATATATACATATATATATATATATTTTTTAGAGCATATAAGCTCACTTGCAATTTATTTTCACGCAAAATAATTTATTTATTTCTTCCATTGTAATTTATTTATTTCTTGTTGTTTTAAGACTAGTCTCTAGTTTTAGACTTGTCCTCATCAAGTCAAAACAATTTTTTTCTTTTATTTTATTTCTTTTTTTTGGGACTAGTCTACTTCTTAGTCCCAAGAGCATTGAAGAAGCTAAGACTCCCCATACTTGACTTTATTTATTATTTATGCTATTTTTGTTTGTTATTATTTCTCATAATCATGCCCATTAAGATTGTTGTCCAAACCTTTGAAGCTCCAATAATACTTTGATAAAAAGGAGATTTTATCACCTAAGAATGGTTTTATATGAAATATAAACTCTATGGTTTAACAAAAAGTAAAGTTATTCTTTTCCAAGTTTTAAGAAGAACTCACTACAATTTTAAAAATTACTTTTGTCTTGAAAAAGCTTTTTAAATCATTTTTATATTACTTTGTTTTCTTAAAAGAAGATGACTTTGGTAATAAAATATTTTCATAAAAACATAATATAAGAAAACGCCTTAAAACGAAAATGAGCGTTTTCAAAACCAAGATTTTTCAAATAAACAGTCAAAGAAAACAAATAAGAAAAGTAGCACTAATGTTGAGAATTTAGAAAATAAGAAATTTATTTTATCAAAAAGTCATTTAGGAAAAATAGGAAGATGAAAATAAAAGTAATTCTTTGAAAGCAAAAGAATCAAAATATTCATTTCAAGGATTTATAAAATGGAATCTTTATAAACTATAGTTTTCTACACTCTTAATTTATATTGTTTTACTCAAGAAATTTGGTTGGACAACAAACACTTGAGCATGGAAGAAATATGAGATATATATCTATGAAAAAGGAATTTTTCAACTATATAGATAACTAAGTATTTATCAACGCATTTTTTTTTTAAATGATTTAATGTTTGAAACAAATTGCTTTTTGGGATGGGAAACTTTGTGGTGAATCTAATCACCACTGGTTCGAAGCCTAAATGATCTAGTATGATGAAAATAGTTTTAGAAATGGATAGATCTTTTCGAGTAGGTAGAAATTGGTATATTATACGTGCAATTTCGAGTTAAAATGACCAAGTTATGGCCATTTTAAATTAGAATAATCCTTTATACGAACTTTGACGTTCTTATGACATTGTTTTTTCAAAATTCAAGAAATACTCATTTTGGGTATTTTCCTTAACTAGGTGATTCCGAGGAAGGATACCCATACCCCGAGGATTATTTCGACTAAGTAGATTGTGTGAACGACTCATCCATTTAGAGTGCTTCACTTGATTGTGCTTGTAGTTTAGTCGCATTAGAATTAAGAAAAGAAAAATTGATATGTATACAAAAAATTTGTTGAAAGGATCCTAAGAATATCGAGGCCGGAATTGATTAAATGTTCATTTTAGTATAGCACTTGATATATATGAAATTTTATGATCACCTTAAATTTGATAACAATGATGCTATGATATCATAAATAAATTGATTCATGCATACCACGAAATGAGTCATATTGCATTGGGTTATTATCCTTGGGTGAGAAGGATGGTAGCTCGGTCGAAAGCAACACTTGACGGTTATGATTGAAAGCGATTGCTTGGCGATAGGGAATCAAATGCTTGGCGGAAAGTTTGGATGCATGGCTCAACTCAAGTAGACTTAATATGCTTGGCGGTATTGATCGAAAGAATAATTTAACAAAAACTACTCGGTTTGAGATTACGTATCACCAAACCCCGAATGGAGAGCGTAAATCCATTCAACATATAATTCCTAGAAAACTATATGCCTTGTTTATCCTCGTGTATGTTGCATTTCATTTGTCTGCTTAAATAGCTTGTTTGAATTTCATTACACAAGAAGTTTATTTATGGAAATGGTTCTCACTAAGCCTATTAGCTTATACCCCTATAGATATCTTTTGCAGTTCACCTATTTGTGGTTGAGGCCATGTGGACCCTGCAACTAGGTATTTTTCTTTTTGATGTAGACTTCATAAAAATATTCTTGTAATAGATTATAGTAGTTTGTGGCTGGGGAATGCCCCTAAGATTTGTAAGACTATTGTTATGAATAAATAAATATTATAAATCCTCTTTTCTTAATTTGTTATTATATCTTCTTAAGCTTCATAATTCCATGTATAGTCCTCTAAATTTGTGAGAGCACACCTTACACTTAATATCGAAGCTTCTGGGAATGACTAAGATTGCCATACTTATGTTTTAACATTGAGTATGACGGACTGTTACGTTTAGGTTACACCATGGGGCGTGACAGTATATGTATATATATATGTATATATATATATATATATATATGACTTGCGATTCCTTAAAAAAAAGGAAGTAAACAAAAATTTTAGTTTATAAAATATAATTAGATTATTGAAAATTACATAAAAAAAGTTGCCCAATGACTATTCATATGCTCCAAATAGAACTAAAATAAATATATTACATCTATTTTAAAATTAAGTGGTTAAAATTAAGATTTAAGGTCATCTAGATCACTTTTTCTTGCAATACCATTTATGCGGGTCAAATTAATTAAATAGATAAGATTATAGTAAAGTAGTCTTTATGAACTTCAAATTGATTATTTAAGTGTCAAAATAGGATTAGAAATGAGGAAATAGTAATAAGTTTAATAAAATTCAAATTTAGGACACTTAGTTACAATTAAGAATACATATCCAATTATTTTATTATAATATGGTTATTATTACTTTATTCTAGTAGAAACAAATCCATTTTCTAACTTATCAGAGGATTATTATGATGGATAGACCAAAGATGAACCGGTGAGTAATTCACATCTATTTCACCTGTATGTGTTTGTAGTATAGTGCACTAAAATAAAAGATAATAAAAAATTGAATTATGTATGAAGATATGGGATTATGTGTTGCTTGGTGATTGTATTAACTATTAGATTACTATAACAAAAGTGGAAATCCTTTTATTGTAATATTTGTTTGATAAATTGATAAGTATTTGTAATTGAAATGGTCATTTTAATAACTAGGTTAAAAATATCAAATTTTACAATGAATTATCATGCATTGCACGAATTGTATCAATTGCATTATTTTAAGATTACCCTACTGCATGTTGACATTTCGGACTTATGAATTCGGTTGGTACTTCTAGATGTAAATTTAAGCTATGTTTTCATAGATATATTTGGTTCCATAGGAACTATTTGGCACCTGAAGAAATGTCACATATGGGATCAATATGAAATAATTAACACTTAATGAAGTCCTAAGTTTTCTAAGGTTAAGTGGAGATAATTTGAATTATTTTTAAATGCATGCACATATTCTCTCATTCCTTTGTCCTTAGTCTCTCTTAGGCTCAGTCAACCAATGTTGGTTCCTAATAACCCCGTGCAAGGGCGTAAATCATATTCATTATATATGATTGAGTGTTGCATTACATATACTTGTAAATCAAACTTGCTTGTGATTTTGTGATGTGGAATAAAATATGATTACTTCATTGGGTTGTGGTTTCACTCATACCTTCATAGACATTTCAAGTTTCAAGGTAATCCGTAACTTGTGCCGAACCGAGCTTTTGTTAGGATACGGGTCTTAAAGCTGGGAGGAAAAGCTCAAAGCATAAAACATAATTATTAGTTTAAATATCTTTTGTCATCTTTGTCATTATAATATTTGGTTTTTAATAAGTAGTAACTAATAGTGATACATAGTACTACTCTATTTGCTATGTGACTTATATATATCCGTATTTCTTATCAAAGTAACATCGATTGATCCTATTTTAATGTCATTTCCTTTGGAGTAATTTAGTAGTTCAAGTGATTATCTTCTATACTGATATTCATCTTGTGGCTTATTAAAGACATCAATTAAGATTTACAATAACCTGTTACTATTAATGTACTCCTTGAGGACACCAAACATGTACTTAAACCACAAAACCAATTAGAATAATACAGTTTTGTAAGAGGAGTGTGTTATTTATCTGATGATCACAAATGAATTACTTGAGAGAGATTTCCATGTTAAGGTTAGAATTTTGCAGCTCGAGAGGGAAGTAAGTTCTTGTGAGTTTAATCAAAATCAAAACAAATAAAGCCGATTATAGCTACAATGTGACGAATGGAAATCAAATCTTAGCCACACCATTACATAATCCCACATTCATTATTGAAGGAGTTTCTAAAAGTAATTTTAGTGTTAGTAGAAGTTTTATTGTTAGTTTAGTTATTATTTGTAGTGATAAATTTAGAATTAGTTTAATTAAATTAGAAACCTAAAAATCTCCATTTCAATTGCCTTGCTTAGAATAAAATTGCTACAATCTAATAATTAGTTACAATCTTCTTGTGGATCACGACTTTGAATACTCTTGTTAGCCTATACTTACACGATTTGTATACTTGCCAATGACTTTTGTACTTAAATTAATTTTTATTAAAAACATGCATTTATAGCTATCTTACAAACATAAAATTAGCGAGAGTAAAAACACTCTTCAAGCAAGTCTTCCATTTTTGTTACATCAAATTCTAATCATGGCAGATGGACAAAATTGCTAATATGTAAGTAACTTAAGCCTTTAAACATATCATAATGTAATCTAGTTTTTTTTTTTTTTTTTTTACACCAAAAAACTACACATATACACAACATTTCCTTTGTAATCTTTTTCCTATTCTTTAACATTCGGTTGGACTGCACAATGGTTACTACCCTTTCAATTTAAACATAATTAACTATTCGTCAAACTAATCTGATATTTATCTCAAGTATCATTAACAGAAGCTTGCGTAATATGAAGGCCGATCTTAACAATATTTTACAGATTTCGAGAGATCTTGTTCTTGATTGCAAGAAAGATCAAATTAAGGCATCATACACAGATATGCCTCTTTGGCTAGATGCTAGTGTCTTGAAAGCACATGATGATTACACAGAATTAATAAAATTTCAGAAAGGCAGCTCCTACCGGGTGCCAAAAGAGTCAGATTATTGTGGCAATTAGGACAAGCCAAGTGCTGAAAATGAAAGTAAAGGAAATGCAACTCAGGTCCGCCATGACACACACTTCTAACAAAACATAAAAACTAAAAAGAACCAAGTTCAACTTATTAATTTCATATCGCTATATTGTGATAAATCTAACTCAACTCTCGTCTTCCTTATTTTCCCTTAAATCTCCATTAAACAAATGAAGATATATAATTCAAGGCTTGTTGGCTGCCTGGGAACGTAAGATGCTTAAGGTAGCATTGAAGTGATTAACCAGCTTTTCTCTTGGAGGAACACATTCCTTAAGCAGTCGAATTTGGTCAAAGTTTTGTGCCCATTTATAAAGAGAAGGAAATCTTTCGGCATCAAGTATCTTGAATCCTCCTGTTTCTTCCAAGACTCCAAGCCAGACAGGAATCCAACCAATGATGAGATCCAAAAACCCGATATTCTCTCCGCCAAAGAATTTTTTCCCTCCAAGTTGCTTCTCAAGTAACGCGAAATCTTCTAATGCAGACTCCAGCGCTTTCTTCTTTTCTTCTCCTTCTGCCTTGAAAGTTCCCCATGCGCCGCCCATAAGACACTGCAATCATTTAATTGGGAACCTCACATCTCACTGGCTAGTATCGATTCTTTGGATTGATGTTCGGTTATACTTAAGAGTAGTGAAATTTGGATAAAAATTACATTAAGGCTCTGACTTCAATGCATGACAAAAATGTTAAATTTCAACAACCGCACACTCCTCAATTTTCATTAGGCATTTTGATCTGATAGTCTCAGGACACAAATTTTATATCCAAGCATAAAACATCAAAATTGGTACCTGAATTTTTCATGATAATGTAATTTAGTGCCAAACTTTAAAGTAGTCAACTAAATATCTAATCAAACTTTACTATTTTTATTAACTTCTTAACAAAATTTATCTTGTAAGCCTAGATCAAGCAACAATTTATTGGATTTTTACCGATACTCATAACACCATTCAATACTGATAAATCGTATCTTTCATGTCCGTAAACGGTGTTAATAAGTTAGTAAAAATAACAATAAAAATTTTGATTGTGTATTAAATTAACTACTTCAAAATTTAAGTATCAATTTGATATATGTACCAAATTTAACATTTTCTCAAAATATAAAAGGATCAAGCTTAGCCAAGAAGAAAAGGAGAAAAAGAAAAAAAAAACTGAAGAATATTCATTCAAAAAGCTAAAATTTTAATGTGCTGAACCTGATTTTACTTGTAAACCAGATTTGCCATTGTTTTCACAAAAATAAATAGACGTACCTTCTCATCAGCAAACTTTGCCCAAAAACGAGCCTGTGCTCTCTCACAAGGATCTTGGGGCAAAATAGGACAGTTCTTCCACTTTTCGTCAATATATTCAAGGATCACGGCTGACTCCGCAATCACAACCCCATCATCCAAAAGCACAGGAACCTTCTTGTAAGCCGGATTGGATTTCAGAAGCAGTTCGCTCTTGTTCCTCAAATCTTCTTCTATGTACTCATACTCCACACCTTTTAGCTTCAAAGCCCATTCGGGTCTTGTGCAAAACGGGCTCATTTTTGCTCCAATAATCTTAACTTTTCCCATGTGCTTCTGCTTGTTGAAAGTGAAACAAACCAATTGTGGTGTTTAATTTACCTCTTGTTTTGGTGTTTTGTTCTCCTGTTTATGTGTCTGGATGAAAACTAGGGAGAATAATATATAATAGCAGTCAAATTGGAATAAAATAATCAACATTGTTTACTAGATTATCGAATAAAATAAAAAAATGTTTAACTAATGTGAATTGTCAACATAGACAACGTCAGTGCAAAGCAAAGCATTGGCACCATATGACGACCCTACTTCCCGGTAATAAATAAATAAATAAAATAAAATAAAATCATAGCAGATTTCAAAGTAACCTTATCCCTTCAATTTAGATTACAAAGTTGATAAGGCCTTCATAAATTAATTAGAGAACAAGAACTTTATCACTGTGTTTGGTAAGGATGATGAAAATGGTAAAAGCCAAATGAATTCATTGGAAAATTGATAATTGGGTTCTCAAAATAAGAAACGGAAATTGATGGAAATTTGATGTCCATTTATTTCTCTTCATTCTTGGATGAAGAGGGATGGAAATGATGAGAAAACTATAAAAAATTACAGAGATGCACTTGTAAACAAAACTAAAATTAAAAATTATTAAATATTTTAATCTACTTACAATCATGTTTCATCTTGTTTCCTTTCATTTTCGTCTTAGCAATCTAAACAAAAAATAATAATAATTATCCTTATTTATTTTCATCTCATTTCCTATCTTTTTTTTTTTTCTAGCTAATTTTCCGTTTCTTTCTATCAATTTCTAATTTGTATCATATTCCCAAACAAAGTGTATGCCTTTACAACTGAACGAGTTAGCAAAGCGTCATTAATAGAATTGGAATCAGCTGGTCCTATTTTGTTTCAATTCAAGTGTTTCATTTCATCATCACGTAAACTCCACGTATAATCACTTCGTTAATTGCATATTATATACCAGAATTGGATATTATTCCAATATCTCCACCTGTCAAGGACTCTATTAACGTTATGCTTCAAAAGGAATTGAAGACCATTCAATTTATATGATAGCAGCCTGAGCTCCCCAAGGTAATTGTATTTCAATCTGAGTTTTGGGCATGGTAAGTTGGCAACGGTTCTACAGTAAATGAATTGCTCTCCAAAGCAGCATGTATTTGATCAATTGAATTAATGTGGCACAACCTGCTAAATTTATATGTTAATATGGTAATTTTTCACTGACCTTTCATTAGGTATCTTTGTCAATTTGAGCCTGTAGACACCCAATTTTTACTCAAGTTTAGGGCTCTAATTTATAATAAAAATTAGTGTTACATCAAGCTCATAAAATATATATATATATATAATAATAAAAAAATAAAATAATAAAAAAATAAAAATAAATAAATAAAAAGTAATAATAAAAAAAATAGAAAAGTAATTAAAAAGAAGAAAATATAGGTAAATAGGAAGTAAATAAGAATTTTTGAATAAAAATAATAAATAAATAAATAAATGAAATGAATAAAAATAATTAATTATTTGAGCTTGATATAATATATTAAACAAATTTTCAAAAATTATTTTGTGAATTTTGAATGAGCCTTAAAATCAAAATTTGTCAAACCCAAACAGGCACAGGCCAATGGCCTAATGGTTAAGACCACTAACCCAGACCCAAGCCCAAGCCATAGGTCATGGGTTCGAACCAGCTTGGATGTAAAATTTTGGACTTTTTTCCTCTTTGTTTTTTGCTCAAAATCAACCCAAACCGCTCACTTTGGATCACGATTTGAGTGTGTAATTATTGTTTTTTTTCCAAAATTGATTATGTGGATTGATAGTCGGCATGGGATAGATTGTAATTGCATTGAATGTTGGATAAAATCAAGTCTCGAAGAGTCTCAATTTGTCGGTTGAAATTTGGGAAAAAATTACGAAAGTTATGGAAGCTTAAAGGATCATCAATGGTGGCCGACCACATTCGATGAATTTGAGCAATTAATTTGATCCTATACAGAGGTAGGATCGACTATTCGAGTATTTATTCATCAATTTCGTCGGTTACAACGAATCGACTTCCAATTTTCAGTTTCAATTTTTTGCGAAAAGTTGCGATCTCATTAAATGCAAGTTGTAACTAAAATCAAACCATAGATCTATAAATAGGGGTGATCCATGAGCAAAAGACACAGATCAATTTCAAGAAAACACATCATAAAGATAGAATTCGAAAATTTTCGAATCTAGGGTTCTTAAGAGAAAAAATTCGAAATTCGAAGATCTTGGATCAATTTCGATACAATTTGAGTGTTTGAGGAGCTTTAGGAACTAGTTTCTAGTGATCAAGTGTGCTTAGCTTTGATCAATTTGTTCGAATCGAATTCTGCAAATTTTTTTGAAAATTTCCGATTAAAGCCGCCGTTAGCCACCACCGCGAACCGCCGTCCACAGTGGTTCTGGGCGTGAACCACCACCACCAACGGACGCGCCACCACCATAGAAGTCGGGCCGACAAGCTTATGGAGGGCAACAACCACCAGGGACGGCCGGCGAGCGCTCAAAAGGTTGCATCATCATCTTCCTCGCCCGACGGATATCCGAAGTCCGACCCGAAATGCGAATCCCAACCCAGCCGGTCGTCGGTCAACGGTCGTCGGTCATCGGTCAACGGTCAGCCCAGATCCAATGGTCCAGATTCAATCAAGCAAATCAATGGTCCAGATTCAATCAAGCAGATCAACAGTCCAAATTCAATCATCCAAATCAGACGGCCCATATTTGATCGAGCATATCAACGCTCCAAATTGAAAGTCAAGAGATCAGACGGTCCAGATCAAGCAAAGGCGATCAACGCTCCAGATCTGATCCGAGAGATCTAACGGCCCAGGTCAATCCGCATTATTATTATATATTATATAATTAATTTCGGAAAATTGGAAAAAATAGTAAAAAATTCATAAAAAATTCATAAAAATCCAGAAAAATCAAAATAATTATTTTCATATAAATTTACTTGTTTTAGTAATTTTTGATATTTTGAATATTTTTTAATATGTATTTATACATAAATTGCTTTTAGAAATATGTATTTGATGAAAAAAAATTTTAATGTATTGTATTTGTAATATAATTATTTTGAACATGTTGTGAATTTATGTGATGATAAATAAAAATGACAAAAATGGGTTTTCCAAAACTAAAATTGTTTTTGAATAAAAAATGATTGAATTTTTTTTGAAATAAAAAAAAATGAATTGTTTTCAAAAATACTTTAATGAATGATGAATGAGATGAATGAAAATGAATGAATTATTGTTAAATATAATTTTTGAGAATCATGAAAATAATAAAGTTTTTCACCAAATTATCTTCATAAATTTGCTATGATGATATTAATCAATTTTTTCATCAAATTAATCTCATAAATTTGCTAATGAAGATAATCAATCAAGTTTTTCGCCAATTATATTCATAAATTTGCTATGAAGATAATCAATCAAGTTTTTCACCAAATTATCTTCATAAATTTGCTATGAAGACAATTTATAAAGCTTAATCAAATTAATTTTCATAAATTGTCTATGAAAATAATTCAAATTTTCATCAAATTATCTTCATAAATTTGCTATGAAGATAATCATTAAGTTGTTCAATTATCTTCATAAATTTACTATGAAGATATAATCAAAAGTTTCATTATCTTCATAAATTTGCTATGAAGATAATCATATAAGTTGTTCAAAATTATTTTCATAAATTTGCTATGAAGATAATCATTAAGTGTTCAAATTATTTTCATAAATTTGCTATGAAAATAATCATAAAGTTTTCAATTAAATTATTTCATAAATTTACTATGGAAATAATAATTAAAGTTTTCATCAAAATATTTCATAAATTGCTATGAAAATATTCATTCAAGTTTAATCAAATTGATTTTCATGTAGCATTAAATTAGCCATGAATTATCATGAAATGATTTTAGAAAAAGATTTTGGACATAGAAAAAATGTTTTAATAAAATAAAAAATCAATTGATTAGATCATAGGATCATCAAAAATGATTTTCATAAAAATTCAAAATTTAATGAATTTAAAGTGAAAAGATTCAAAATTAAAATTGATCAACAAACTAAGGTTCTTTTCAAAAGAACTACGTTTTGTCTGATCTTGATTAGCGAGTACGTAGGCACCTATGGGCGACAAAAAAATGGAAAAAATGTTTTTGTTTTAATATTGTGAATAATTCTTTGTAAATATAAAGTTTTTTTGAAAAAAAAGAAAATATATTTGTTGATATTCATGTTCTAAAAAAAATGAATAAAAAATAAAAATGAAGAAAAGCACATAAAAAATAAAATGAATGATTTGACTTGTAAATATTTGTGTTATAATGATTCACTTGAATTTTTGAGCATGAAAATGATAAATTATAAATTTGAAATTCCAAAAGTGGTAACCATTTGGTTTTAATAGGTTAGCCCCCGAATCCATGATATCTGGTTTTTTAAAAGTTTGATTTTTCAAATCAAATTTTCGCAGATTAGTAGCTAAGTTAGGATCAACCGACCAATTGATCCTAGCTTTTATTTTTTCCCGATTCATATCGGGTGGCGACTCTAAATCATTTTCAAAAATTAAAATTTCTCTTAACCCCTAGTCGAGGATTCATGTTAAATGGGTTCGGGTTTAATGTGAATCGGGTTAGGAGAAATGAACCAGATAGTGGAAAAATCCAGGCTCGACAGAGCCGAACAACAAAATATGCTTCTTTTATATTTTATTTTGGTTTAAAGATTTGGTTCATATGATTGAATCAAATTGTGTCGCTTGAATGGAACCAGTTCCAATTAAAAAATAATAGGTAATATTTTGTAAATATTTTTCAATTTCGAAACTTATCAACATTTTACTATAACCCTTTACTTTTTCCTTTTTGTTTTCTCTCATCTCACTTTCAACCTTTAAGTATAGTGCCTTTCTTTCACCTCCATCTCTCATTTTTTTAATTAATATCTTATTATCACCTAAGAATGTAATAACTGGATATAATGTAATGTGGCTTTATTTACATAATGTTCCTTGATTTAAACATCAATTTTTAATTTGAAACTCCACAAAAATATTGGTACTACCTATTAAAATGAAGTATTTTTAAAAGGGAACTAAACTAAATCAAATCAAACCACATTTGAAGTTACTCAATTTAGAACCTCAAATGGTTAAGAATGATTCAATTCATCAGGGGTCTGGATTGAACAACAAACACTCTTACTTTTGATGTGATTATTTATAGTACAAATTATCTCATTAAAGCAACTAATGTGACCAGCAACATGAATACAAGTGTTTAATTATAATTTAAGGGGTAAATTACATCAAAAGTTATCAATGTCTAGAGGTTAAGTTCATTTAAAGTATCAACATTTTGATTTTTTTTTTTTTTAATCAATATGTGTAAGTTTGCTAAAGGTATCAATGTTTTAAGTTCATTTAAAGTAAATACGTTGTTGAAACTTTCAAATGTTACAAATCATGCAAAATATTTGATAAATTGGCAGATAATCTCAAAAGATGAAAATTATTCTTTTAAACTTTGTCTTTGGTGCAAAAAACCTCACAAACATATCAAAGTGCAATTTAATGCCCTTTAAATTTTGATCTAATATTTTTTTTTTAATTAGATTAACAAATTAAATCCTTTTAATGTTATAAATTTATCAAAGGTTAAGGGAGTTGTTTCAATATTAAAAGTTAAGAGATACATGCACACCGAAGTCAAAGTTTCAGAGGATCTATGAAAAATCTTATGATTCATGGATTTATCTTCTTATCTCTTAAGTTGTTCTAAATTATCAAAACGTATAAGGTTCAGTGTTTATCTTAAAAGTTATACAAAAGCAACATAGAAGTTTCCTTATAGCCTTCTGATGTTGATTGAAGACGTAAGAATCCCTCTTCATTTTTTTACTCATCTTTTGGATACTTTAATACTTTAAAAGCATTGTTTCAGTGTAGTTTGCATAGACTTTGGTGAAAGCATGAGGTAGAACACTAGTTTGTTATGTTCAAGAGAAAAGTGTTTTCGCAGTCTATAAAACTCTTGTGAAGGCATGAGACAAGCAATAACTTGATTGTAGCTTGTGGCTATAGCTGATTCTTACCTATGTAGATGTTCAAATCCTATTATGAAGTTAAAAGACGGTCAAACCATTATAATTCCTTTGTAGGATCTTTTCATCCCTACTCTTTTATTACATTGTTGTTTATTTCATATCTAATTGATAATGCTTTTGCCAAGTTCTTTAAGTGTTATGTTGGATGTATGACTCAAATTCTATCACAACTGCTAACTCTAGGATCTACACTGCCAGCCTTTGTACTATTCATTACCGACCTTGGTGCCAGCCTTAATAAATTCGATTCTATGGATGTTGAAGGTTGACTCAAAGCCATCGGCCTTTAGCCGACATTGGTTTAAATTTGGTGACTTTATGGATGCCAACCTTTATGTCAACTCACATGACATTTATACATGTTTGTGATTGTTTTTTAGGATTTATGAAATTTGAGATCTATGAGATCACTTGTACACATCGTCTATACTCCGTTTCTTCAACACTAGTGAATTCCTCTCTTCTCTACCCGTGGTTTTCTCATAAGGTTTTTATGTAAATATTGTGTGTGTTTTACTTTATTGCTTTTGATTTTATTTTTTGCCATTGTTTGCTAGATCTATTTATAACAAACTGGTATAAAAGCCAATGGTTTTGGTTTTGTTTTCTCTACAATAGCAACAACGAAGTATGATATTGTAATGTACAGAAAAACGTTTTTTCCCATGTGCTTCTGCTTGTTGAAAGTGAAACAAACCAATTGTGGTGTTTAATTTACCTCTTGTTTTGGTGTTTTGTTATCCTGTTTATGTGTCTGGTTGAAAACTAGGGAGAATAATATATAATAGCAGTCAAATTGGAATAAAATAATCAACATTGTTTACTAGATTATCGAATAAATAAAAAATGTTTAACTAATGTTTGTCATAGACAACGTCAGTGCAAAGCAAAGCATTGGCACCATATGACGACCCTACTTCCCTGTACTAGTGAAAAGGATTAGTATGCATAAACATTTCCTCACCCTTTACCTAACATCAAGGACAGAGACATAACTTTTTATTCCTCTTTTTTTAATTTCCTCAATATAACAACTTTACTAGATAAAACAAAGTCATACTCTGATCTAATGATCTTATAATATAATAATATTATCATTAATCTTTCAAGTATTAAATTTGAATTACTTTATCTTATTGTTATGGTAATAAATAAATAAAAATAAAATCATGGTAGATTTCAAAGTAACCTTATCCCTTCAATTTAGATTACAAAGTTGATAAGGCCTTTATAAATTAATTAGAGAACAAGAACTTTATCACCGTGTTTGGTAAGGATGATGAAAATGGTAAAAGCCAAATGAATTCATTGGAAAATTGATAGTTGGGTTCTCAAAATAAGAAACGGAAATTGATGGAAATTTGATGTCCATTTATTTCTCTTCATTCTTGGATGAAGAGTGATGGAAATGATGAGAAAACTATAAAAAATTACAGAGATGCACTTGTAAACAAAACTAAAATTAAAAATTATTAAATATTTTAATCTACTTACAATCATGTTTCATCTTGTTTCCTTTCATTTTCGTCTTAGCAATCTAAAAAAAAAATAATAATTATTATCCTTATTTATTTTCATCTCATTTCCTTTCTTTTTTTTTTTTTCAAGCTAATTTTCCGTTTCTTTCTATCAATTTCTAATTTGTATCATATTCCCAAACAAAGTGTATGCCTTTACAACTGAACGAGTTAACAAAGCGTCATTAATAGAATTGGAATCAGCTGGTCCTATTTTGTTTCAATTCAAGTGTTTCATTTCATCATCACGTAAACTCCACGTATAATCACTTCGTTAATTGCATATTATATACCAGAATTGGATATTATTCCAATATCTCCACCTGTCAAGGACTCTATTAACGTTATGCTTCAAAAGGAATTGAAGACCATTCAATTTATACGATAGCAGCCTGAGCTCCCCAAGGTAATCGTATTTCAATCTGAGTTTTGGGCATGGTAAGTTGGCAACGGTTCTACAGTAAATGAATTGCTCTCCAAAGCAGCATGTATTTGATCGATTGAATTAATGTGGCACAACCTGCTAAATTTATATGTTAATATGGCAATTTTTCACTGGCCTTCCATTAGGTATCTTTGTCAATTCGAACCGAACAACAAAATATGCCTATTTTATATTTTATTTTGGTTTAAAGATTTGGTTCAAATAATTCAATCAAATTACGTCGCTTGAATGGAACCGGTTCCAATTAAAAAATAATAGATAATATTTTGTAAATATTTTTCAATTTCAAAACTTATCAACATTTTACTATACCCTATTTACCTTTTCCTTTTTTGTTTTCTCTCATCTCACTTTCAACCTTCTAAGTATAGTGCCTTTCTTTCACCTCCATCTCTCATTTTTTGAAGTAATATCTTTATTATCACCTAAGATGTAATATTATTGTGATATAATGTAATGTGGCTTTATTTTGCATAATGTTCCTTGATTTAAACATCAATTTTTAATTTGAAACTCCACAAAAATATTGGTTCTACCTATTAAAATGAAGTATTTTTAAAAAGGGAACTAAACTAAATCAAATCAAACCACATTTGAAGTTACTCAATTTAGAACCTCAAATGGTTAAGAATGATTCAATTCATCAGGGGTCTGGATTGAACAACAAACACCCTTACTTTTGATGTGATTATTTATAGTACAAATTATCTCATTAAAGCAACTAATGTGATCAGCAACATGAATACAAGTGTCTAATTATAATTTAAGGGGTAAATTACATCAAAAGTTATCAATATCAAGAGGTTAAGGTCATTTAAAGTATCAACATTTTGATTTTTTTTAATCAATATGTGTTAGTTCGCGCTAAAGGTATCAATGTTTTAAGTTCATTTAAAGTAAATATGTTGTTGAAACTTTCAGATGTTACAAACCATTCAAAATATTTGATAAATTGGCAGATAATCTCAAAAGATGAAAATTATTCTTTTAAACTTTGTCTTTGGTGCAAAAGACCTCACAAACATATCAAAGTGCAATTTAATACCCTTTAAATTTTGATCTAATATGTGTTTTTTTTAATTACATTAACAAATTAAATCCTTTTAATGTTATAAATTTATCAAAGGTTAAGGGAGTTATTTGCAATATTTAAAAGTTTAAGAGATACATGTGTAGGGATTCCAAGGGTTTAAAATTTTTTATAAAGATCAAATCTTTTTGCAGCGGAATCAAAAGAAAACCCTAACCCAGTATCCATGTGTATCGATTAGATCATAACAAGATAAAGATTTCAGATCCATACCTTTTTGGTACTTTTTCAAATCTGGAAATTCGGATCTGAGATGTTGCAAACGCAAACACCCCCTACGGTATCCACACGAATGAATGCTCCTTAAAGATCCTCTGTGTGCTAGCACAATCTAGAACACCTTCTAGATTCGAACGGGATTAAACTTTTTAATCACAACTCTCGTGTTATTTGCTTTAGGGTTTACAGTGTTTCACTGCAGTCTAATGTGACAGCATGTGTTGTCTAACCCTAAAGACAAACCCTTATGTTCTATTTATAATGTCATTCAATAATGACATTTTTACCCCTTAATCTAATTAGGGATAAATAATTATATTATAATTTATTAAATAAATTATAAGATAATTAACGAACATAAGAATCCCTAATCTAATTAGGGAACATAAAACTATTTGGCCTAGGGCATAATTACCAACAATCTCCCACTTGCATTAGGCCAAATTATAATTGTTTATTATTCCCGTTGGACTTATTTAAATTCAGTCCACGATCCTTTTAGTTCATTCTTGTGTGTGACCCTGTAGGTTCACTTAATGTTGGCAGTAGATCTAAAACACACTTTAGATCTACAAGACATAATTGGTCTCTAGCAAGACATTATGTCTACCCAAATTAAGTGAAGATCGGTGATCCGACTCTACCTATTAACAGTCAGTTATTTAATCCTTTTGTTACACGATATCTTATAATTAAACATAAGGTGTGGATCAATACACACTTATATCGTTTAATCACATATTTCTTGATTCCAGAGTATGACTGACTTAAACAAATGATATTGATAACTCCTTATCAATTCATTCGAGCATGGCCATGCATTTCTCAGTCTTACCCATCAAGAGGCCCAAAAGATATCTCTCTCAAATTAATGAGAGGAACAAATCCCATCTTAATCACTCAACTTCCTCTACATGATTCATATTATGCCGAATCCCAACCTTTATAATTATCCGGTTAAAGATAATGTTTGATTGAGTCAAAACACAATATTTCTCATGTTGGAATCTATGATGATTTCAGGTCTAAGGACTAAAATAACACTGCAAATGAGAAATACTTATCGCATTGATCCATATAGTATTCTCATATTTGGTCAATCCAATACAATGTACTCTTACATGTATTCATGTGCTGAATTGACATCTCATATCCATAATCAGTAAAACATGATCATCATCCAGCCAACATACTAGTCTTAATTCATTATTATTTCATATAATGAACGACTAGGGATAATTTAGAATAAAGTTATTTCTCACCTTATGGTTTTACTATTAAAGTGACATACTTTAATGACATAAGGAATAACCAATTTATTCAAGGAATAATACTTTATCAAAACAAAAAGCCAATAACAACTTTGATAAAGAAAATGACAAATATACTATAATGATAATAAACATTCAAATGACATAGAATCCATATGGCTTAGGGCACATCACTAGCAATCTCCCACTTGCACTAGGCTTGGTTAGATACAGGTCTAACACCTAATGCTCTAGTATGACCATCATACTTTGACTGTGGAAATGGCTTAGTCAATGGATCTGCTACATAGTCATCTGTATGTACTTTGCATATCTTAACATCTCTTCTATCGATGATCACTCGAATGAGATGATAACATCTGAGTATCTTTTTGGATCACTGATGTGATCTTGGTTTCTTAGCTGCATCCGATGCTGCTATATACTCTGCCTCTATGGTAGAATCCACAACAGTGTACTGTTTGGAACTCTTCCAGCTTATAGTATCTCCATTTAAACAAAATACATAACCTGTTTGCGATCAGAAATCATCAAAATTGGACTGGAAACTGATATTTATGTAACCATTTACCACAAGATCAGTTTCCTATCCCATTTGTCAAAACGACATCCTTAGTCCTTCTCAAGTACTTTAGACTGTTTTTGACTACTATCCAGTGACTCTCACATGGATCTGACTGATACCAACTAGTGATGCATAAACGACATCTGGTCGAGCGCATAACATGGCATACATGATGAAACCAATAGCAGAAGCATATGGAATCCTACTCATGTGTTCACGCTCCTCCTTCTAAGCAGGACATTGAGTCTTACTCAATTTAATTCCATGTGACATTGGGAGAAATCCTCTTTTAGATTTTTCCATACTAAATCCTTTTAGTACTTTGTCAATGTATGCACTCTAACTTAGGCTAATGCTCCTTCTAGATCTATCTCAATAGATCTTAATGCCTAGAATATAGGCAGCTTCACCTAAGTCCTTCATTGAGAAACAATTTCCTAATCATGTCTTGACATTTTGTAATGTAGGAATATCGTTTCCAATGAACTATATGTCGTTTACATAAAACACTAAGAAAACTATTGCGCTCCCACTAACTTTCTTGTAAACACAAGATTCATATTCATTCTTGATGAAATCAAACTGTTTGATTGCATCATCAAGACGAAGATTCCAACTCCGAGATGCTTGCTTCAATCCATAAATGGATCTTTGAAGCTTGCAAACCCTATGTGAATTCCCTAGATTATCAAAACCCTCCGGTTGTGTCATGTACACATCCTCAATGATGTTTCCATTCAAGAAGGCTGTTTTGACATCCATTTGCCATATCTCGTAGTCATAATACGTAGCTATAACAAGAAGAATTCTCACAAACTAAAGCATGACTACAAGTGAAAAGGTTTCATCATAGTCTATACTATGAGTTTGCTTAAAACCTTTTGCAACTAGTCGTGCTTAGTAGGTATGCACTTTGCTATCCATGTCAGTTTTGTTCTTAAAAACCCATCTACACCCAATAGTCTTAACACCATCAGGTGGATCAATCAAAGTCTAAACTTGATTATCGTACATGGATTGCATTTCTAATTTCATGGTTGATAACCATTTCTCAGAGTCAGGGCCCTCCATCGCTTCCTGGTAAGATGTGGGCTCATCTTGATCTATGAGTATAACATCACAATTGTCAGTGTTGAGAAATCCATATTTCTCAAGCTCATGATAAATCCTACCAGACCTACCCGGCCTTTAGCTAGTGGTTCAGGCTCAGCAACTACTTGCAAGTCTGATTGAACATCCATCATGGGTGTATGTTAGTTTGTGGTTCTCGAACTTCTTCGAGTTATATTTTACTCCCACTGGTTTCTTTAGAGACAAATTCTCTTTCTAGAAAGTAACCATTACGAGCAACAAACACTTTGTTCTCAAATCGGTTTTAGAAGTAATATCCTTTTTTGTTTCTTTTGGATATCCCACAAACAACCATATATTAGATTTGGGTGCGAGCTTGTCAGACACTTGACGTTTGACATATGCATCACAGCCCAATATCTTTAAAAAGACAAACTGGGACGTTTCCCATTCCATAACTCATATGGTGTCATTTCAACCGATTTTGATGGAACCTCGTTCAATATAGACGCAACAGTTTCTAGGGCATACCCCAAAAAGAATATTGGAAGATCTGTCTGACTTATCATTGATCGAACCATATCTAATAAGGTTCAATTTCTCCATTTAGAAACACCAGTCCATTATGGTATTCTTGGAGGAGTTAATTGTGAGATTATCTCATAATCCCTAAGATAGTCAGAAAAATCTTGGATTAAATAACCTCTTCTAGCAGGTGAACTCAATGGTCTGCATACATCTGTATGTATGAGACTCAACAAGTCAGTAGCTCTCTCACTTTGTCCAGTAAAAGGAGTTTTTGTCATCTTACCCATTAAAAAGATTCTCATGATTCATATGATTCAAAATCAAATGAATCTAAAAACTCATCTTGATGAAGTTTTGATATGTGTTTCTTTTTAATGTGTCCTAAATGACAATTCCAGAAGTAAGTCGGATTTGAATCTTTTGGTATTTATATTATAAATGGACTTATTATCAGATTCATCAAAGTTTAGAACATGGAGACCATTCATTAAATGACTAAATCATAAAAGATGTCTCCATAATGGATGCAGATTGTATTATTCTCAATAACAAATCTAAAACCATCAATGTCCAAACATGAAACTGAAATAACATTGCTACTCATAGCAGGCACATAGTAACAGTTACTTAAAATAAGTCCAGAAGGCAAAGCTAATTCAAAATTTCCTACAGCTAATACAACAACTTTTGCTCCATTAGCCACACGTAGGTCCACTTCGCCTTTTGCCAATTTTCTACTTTGCTTAAGACCCTACACATTTACACAAATGTGAGAGCTATATCTGGTATCTAATACCCTTGATATATAAGTAGATAAATTGACATGTATAACATAAATACTTAAAGAAATAGTCTCACTATCCTTTTTCCTTTTCAGATCTTCCAAAGATAGTTTGCAATTCCTCTTCCAATGACCTGGTTCATTGCAGAAGAAGCAAACCCCTTCCTTTGGTGGTTTAACCTTAGGCTGGGTTTTGAGCCCTTTAGCTTTGGTCCGACCTTTCAGCTTTGCCCTTACCCCTACCATTGGCTTTTCTCTTCTTGCCCTATCCCTTTTGAACCAACACAATTCAATACTTGTGTGATCACAAATCTCTCATGCCTTGCCTATTGTTGGAGCATTTCCTAAAGGTGTATGATCATATCATATGCCTCCATGCCTTCCATTTGCTTCCGAAGCTCAGGATTCATAGTGGCAAGCATGATGCAAGTGACATCCAAGAGTCTACAACTCTTAGAGCATCAGCAACAAGTTCATTAGGGATTGGTTCATTTAATTTCCTTTCATCCTTAAGAACAATTCTTAAGTTACGGTACCAATCAAGGAAATTTGTGGTATTCAGATTATCTTTTCAAGAATCGATCGCAAGGTTATGTTGTTTGTTGTCATGATCTACATACAGAGGCATGCAAAGTTAATTATCTTTATATAAGTCATTTTACATACTTCTACTATTTTATCAAATTAATAACCCTTCAATATTAATTTGGAAAACAAATTTTCTTAGTAGAATAAGATCCATATTTCACCAAATATTGAGTCAGCTTTGGCATGACGCTCAAAATTTAGTTATTTAGGTAGGAAACCCTTTTCCAATTACATCACATGTAACTCTTGTTATGGGATTGACATCACATGTCCCGGCCAAATAACCCATTTAATGCCATAGGCCCAAAACCGTTTTGATGGCCTATTTAAGTCTAACCATTACGACATGCAAATAACACTATTATTCACTCCTGTCTGATTAGGATGGTCTTTTGTACCCTGCTTTGGCAGAACCTACAATTGGACAATCTAAGTCTTGACAGGTGTCGAAACATGGAAGGCATTTTATGACTTAGTATTTTGTAAAGGTTTATTTTATCTATATGTTAAAACCTTATCATATTAGATGGATACTAAGCATGTAAATGTGCAAACATGGTATCACATACATTCACATATATCATCAATATGGTATAACATGCTTATAAAGAAAAAGAGAAAGTGTCATAGTATGGCCCTTAATCTATGTTAATCTTCATAAGCCAATATGAAGATCAACGGTCCAAACCTAAGGTGAGAATCCATAAACATGGATTTAAAATGATAGAACTCATATCTTCATCATGGTGCTTTGACTTCTCCATCATCATGGTTCGAAAAATCTTCATTACATCTTCATGTCTTCATTACAAGATAAGAAGATACAACAAAACCTACTACTACTAGTAGAATATAAATTACAACAAAACAAAACGACATGCAGGCCGTATTTATAAAATTACAACCCAAGATGTAAAAGAAAGCAACCTGCCAATCACATAGGTCTTAGGGCCATACTATGCACCATGCATTCAACACAACATATATGAAAATTATACATATGGCTTAAAACAATTCAAAACCACTCACATATGTTGACTATCATAATAGTCGAAAAATTGCAGGGGTCAAGGGGCAACGCCCCTTGCAGGGGTCAAGGGGGCAGCGTCCCCTGCGGGGTTTCAGGGGCAGCGCCCCGGAAAGCTAAACGAAAAAGTAAATCTGGGTAAGGGAAATCCTTTTGAAAAATTGAAACTCCTTTTTAAAACCCTTTAAAATTGTTTCCAAAATTTTCATGAAAATCCTTTCTTAAAACTAAAAAATTGTTCAACAATTAAACAATTTGTTTTTAAAACAACCCAGATCTGTTCAACAATTGAACCATAATATATGTAAAAGACCAAAAAAAAAAAAAAACAGATCTAATTCGCAATTCAGAACTGTTCAGGATTTATAAATTAAGTGAATAGCATATCCTATTTTCACAAAATAGATTTTTATTCACAGAAGCTTACAAATAGAACAGGTGCGAACAGACCTTAAATTTACCGCAATTGAATTTCAAATGCAAATAGTATCCATTTTAGCATTTCAAGCTATACATCCAATTCATTTAACTTGTGCTTCGGATTTTTTTTTTTCTTATTAAATATAAACGGACACGGATCTAATTTGCAAATCTGACATGCAAACAAAAATAATCCATGAAAATGCGCAAAGAGTATCCAATACTCGTCCGCAATATCAGAGGATAAATCGACACACAGATTCGGATTAATCCACAAAAACAAATTGGACGAACGCAAAAATTCAGTTGCCCTATTCGTGAAGTACTGTTCGATATTAAGCTTTTATGAATAAAAACAATCCAGTTCAGAACAACATGTTACACATCAAATCTGATTCTGATTCCGAGTCAAATTAAACACAGCATATAGATCCGAATCAAAAGCTATTTTTCGAAATTACAAATCTTATATTTGTATTAATTTAGTTCTTCGTGAAATCAAATTGATAAAAAAAAACGAATATCAAAATTCGAATATCATGGCATCACATGCAAATCATAAACCAGATTTCAATCTAATCAAGAACACAAGTGGCTCTGATACCACCGTAGGGATTCCAAGGGTTTAAAATTTTTTATAAAGATCAAATCTTTTTGCAGCGGAATCAAAAGAAAACCCTAACCCAGTATCCATGTGTATCGATTAGATCAGAACAAGATAAAGATTTCAGATCCATACCTTTTTGGTACTTTTTCAAATCTGGAAATTCGGATCTGAGATGTTGCAAACGCAAACACCCTCTACGGTATCCACACGAATGAATGCTCCTTAAAGATCCTCTGTGTGCTAGCACAATCTAGAACACCTTCTAGATTCGAACGGGATTAAACTTTTTAATCACGACTCTCGTGTTATTTGCTTTAGGGTTTACAGTGTTTCACTGCAGTCTAATGTGACATCATGTGTCTTCTAACCCTAAAGACAAACCCTTATGTTCTATTTATAATGCCATTCAATAATGACATTTTTACCCCTTAATCTAATTAGGGATAAATAATTATATTATAATTTATTAAATAATTATAAGATAATTAACGAACATAAGAATCCCTAATCTAATTAGGGAACATAAAACTATTTGGCCTAGGGCATAATTACCAACAACATGCACACCGAAGTCAAAGTTTAAGAGGATCTATGAAAAATCACATGATTCATGGATTTCTCTTCTTATCTCTTAAGTTGTTCTAAATTATCAAAACGTATAAGGTTTAGTGTTTACCTTAAAATTTATACAAAAGCAACATAGAAGTTTCCTTAGAGCCTTCTGATGTTGATTGAAGACGTAAGAAAAACTCTTCATTTTTTTACTCATCTTTTGGATACTTTAATACTTTAAAAGCATTGTTTCAGTGTAGTTTGCATAGACTTTGGTGAAAGCATGAGGCAGAGCACTAGTTTGTTATTTTCAAGAGAAAAGTGTTGTCGCAGTCTATAAAAATCTTGTGAAGGCATGAGACAAGTAATAACTTGATTGTAGCTTGTGGCTATAGCTGATTCTTACCTATGTAAATGTTCAAATCCTAATATGAAGTTAAAAGATGGTCAAACCATTATAATTCCTTTGCAGGATCTTTTCAATCCTACTCTTTTATTACATTGTTGTTTATTTCATATTTAATTGATAGTGCTTTTGCCAAGTTCTTTAAGTGTTATGTTGGATGTATGACTCAAATTCTATCACAGCTGCTAACTCTAGGATCTACACTACCAGCCTTTGTACTATTCACTACTGACCTTGGTGCCAGCCTTAAAAAATTCGATACTATGGATGTTGAAGGTCGACTCAAAGCCATTGGCCTTTAGCCGGCATTGATTTAAATTTGGTGACTTTACGAATGCCAACCTTTATGTCAGCTCACATGACATTTATACATGTTTGTGTATTGTTTTTTAGGATTTATGAGATTTGAGATCTATGAGATCACTTGTTCACATCCTCTGTACTCCGTTTCTTCAACACTAGTGAATTCCTCTCTCCTCTACCCGTGGTTTTTCTCGTAAGGTTTTCATGTAAATCTTGTGTGTGCCTTACTTTATTGGTTTTGATTTTATTTTTTGCCATTGTTTGCTAGATCTATTTATAACAAATTGGTATAAAAGCCATTGGTTTTGGTTTTGTTTTCTCTACAATAGCAACAGCGAAGTATGATATTGTAATATACAGAAAAATATTTTTGTAAAGAAGGGAAAAAGAATGTCATTTGTTAATTAAGGAGAAGGAAATTTTGGTCATTCCTAATAAATGTGATATATAATAATCATCTCTCACATTGATGATGGTCAACAAATCCTTAAAAATAGTAAATCTTCAATAAATTATGATAAAAGGTAAAAGTAATCATATGTTGAAAAATAAGAGGGTTTTATGGTCCACCTTAGTATTAAGTTAGGGGTTTTGTCTATGATCTAGAGATGTTTGAAGAATAGCTTTTGATAAAGAAAAATTGGTCTCTAGACCGTCGGCCTGTATGTGAAAATTGCCGACATAAAGCTCTCGGACTTTTTGCGAAGATTGGTGAAAGCTGGCATAAAGGCCGTTGGCGTAAGTACAAAGCCCGTTGGCGTTGAAGGAAAGGCCACCGGCATAGGTGCTAGCTTTTCTGCCCAAAATGTTTATTATAAATAGAATTTTAGGATTCATTTTTCTCATAAGTTCTTCCTTTCATTTCGACCAGAGAGTGTCTATTAGCGTTTTGAGAGCACTTGAGGGGGCAAATCTGAAGGAAAACAAGATCTTTGATCCTTGTAAGTTGGTCTCATCAAGGTTCATGCAGATTTATATGGAAACAACATCTTTCTCATAGATTTTTGTGGAGTTCTTTCGGGAAACCCTAGTTTTCAATTAGGATTTGTTCTTCGGGGAATCGATCAAGGAGTAAGATTTGAATCAAGTAAGTTACATATTCCTTATCGTAGATTTGAAATGAAAAAGATTATTTTCGACAAATCATGTCTGTTCTTATTAATTTCTTAAATCTAGGGTTTTGGAGGAAGTTGTTCTTTTTGGAGTTTTTGTCTAATGATAATTGAAGAAAGCCTAGGGTTTGGGTTTCAAAAAGAATTAAAGGTAAGTTCTTGTCCTATAAATTAAAGATTCTATAAAAGTTCAATTTTATGGATAAATTTATCTGTTCTTATTAATTTCTCAAATCTAGGGTTTTGGAGGAAGTTGTTCTTTTTGTAGTTTTTGTCTAATGATAATTGAAGAAAACCTAGGATTTGGGTTTTAGAAAGAATTAAAGGTAAGTTCTTATCTTATAAATCAAAGATTCTATAAAAGTTCGATTTTTTGGAGAAATCTGTCTAGTCTTGTTGATTTCTGCATTAGGATTTTGGAGAAAGATGTGTTCTTTTGAGATTTTAAGAAGTTTGAAAGAAGAAGAAGAAGTTGCTGTTGCAGTTTCCATAAAAGGTTAGGGTTTTGGAGATTTTGATAAGTTAGGATTGTATGGGTTGAGGATTTACATATTTATGTTTATTTGTATATCAGGAGATTTGGAGATTTTGTGTAGTTGTTCATAAGGGATTTATGGATTTGGAGAGATTGTTCCTAGAATTAGAAAAGGTACGACCTTTCATTGTTTGCTGTATTTGCTTACAGGTTTAATTTTCTGATTGTTATCTATAGGAACAGATATATAAATGAACTTAATTCTATTTGGCTTAATTTATTTTTCTGGATGTCTTTGGCTTTGACTAGTAAAAACCTAGCAGACAGTGATACTGGTGAGGCACCCTGATGATCATTGTGTGTCGTTGTCCCTTGTGGAGTTGCACTTAGAGATGATTCCGATAGATTTAGGTGATTTGGCAATATGGCCGAGGGTGTTTCGGGAGTACCCATTCACTAATATATGTATATAATTACCTATTTTCAAAGAGTTAGTTGATTTTCTCATGGAATCTAAGTTACTCCAAGTTCGGACTAATGTATAGTAGTTCTGAACTGTGTTGATTTGCTTGCTTAATAAAGATAATAATATGATTTTTTGCATTAGATTAAGTTGCATTTGATATATATGTTGCGTGTGCATATGCATTTGTTTTGTGGATTGGTGTACTGGGCGATTTCACTCAGTCCTTTCATTTTTCAGGTACAGGTGATAAGGACGTAGTATTTGATCTATCTAGTTATGATCTGTACATAGATCATGGGGTTGATAATGGCGGTCCAGATTACTCTATTGAGGAATAGATTCAGATATAGATTTATATGAGAAGAATTTTGAGATCATTTACAATATTTGGAACTATATTAAGAATTTATATGTTAAAAAGGATTTTTGAAATTTTATGTATTTTGGATTTGTTGACTTTGGTTTTGCTAACATTGTTTGGATCAACAGGATGTTTAAAAAGATTGTTATTTACAAGTTTTACAGGATTTGAACTTTCTATTGTATCCTTTGAGAGAGTTATGGAGATTATATTTTATACGATTTAAATTATGGTGTTAGAATGTTATAGCATTTGTGTGTCCTATTTAAAAGAGGACATGTGGTGGGTTATAATTGCTAATAGGTTTGGGCGTGACAGCTTATTTAGTATCAAAGCAATATGTTTTGATCTTGATAGATATAGGTTATGAACTCCTTAGGACGGTGAGCATTAATGAGTGGGGTAGCAATAATCGGTGTTGTTCTTTTAGCTTAGTTTAGTTTTTACCTAGTAAGTATATAAGAGTTTTGATCTTTAAGTTTCATTTAGCTTTATCTTTGTGGTGTGTTGATCTATGTTAGAAGGCCACCTAGAAGGTGAATACGTGATGTTGGTTCCTCCACAGATAGTTAAGAGGAAGTTAATAAAGGACAATCATGTGTGAACCAGTCACCCCATAATTCATTACTACCTAAATTACTGCCACTACCAGCCCCAGCTGTAGGTCAATAGGTGCCAGTGAATGTTGCACATCTCATGTAGGTGGTGAATACTCTTTTGGGAGTAGTTTCCCAACAGCAATGGAATATGAGACAGGAGCCTCAAAGAAACAATGGGAATGGTCGATATGACCTAGGCATACTGATGTCTTGAGTTTGAATAAGTTTGTGGATTTAGTCTATAAGTTTGAATCAATGCCTGGGAGGCTACTATGGATGGAAGAGGTTAAGGAGAATTTTGCTGCCCTAGATATTCTTGAACATAAGAAGATGGAGTATGTCTCCTATTTTTTTTATTGGGAGATCAAATAATTGATAGATGAATATCAAGAAACATATGGTTAGAGTGAACACCTAGGATAATTCCATTAATGGATATGGAATTTTAGAGATTTAGTTTTCAAATATAATAAGAAGTGTGGTATACATGATACAAAGACAATGAATGAAAAAGAAGTTGGTTTAGATTTTGAATAGAAAGTTTTGATTGGAGATAAAAGATGGATATTTGGAGGGGAATAGAATGATTTAGTGACATAATTAAGATGCATTAGAATTAGATATAGGATGGTAGTGTAAAATGTGATTGGTGGGTTAACGGATATAAATCTATGGATAGTAAAATGAGAAGAATCATTATTGAAGAATAGATGAAAAGAATTTGAGAATGACTAATATAGATAAGAAAATCATTAAATCTTTTGAAAGGTATGAACATTCATGTGGAATAATAATTATAAGGAAATGATGTGAACTTGGTAAGCAGGTTTATTGCAAGGTTAGAACATGAGATTCAGCATCAAGTGAATTTGATGGATGTGACCAACTAGTTATTTGTGGTCAATAAAGCAAAGACAATTGAGCAAGGTTTGAATAAGATTAAAAGTTGTGAAATTCAGACGAGTCAAGTTTATTTGGGAAAGAGACTAGCCTCTAATATTCTTACCTAAGAGAGCGCAAAGAGGCCTATCACTTATCAAGTAGGATTGGCAATTCAAGATATTGAGGGGAAATGTATCAAATACTCTGGACCACATGCTATCAAGGATTCGTAAGTGGCTTGAAAATACTTCTTTTTCTTGTGGCAAGGTTAGGTACAACTATAGATTTTGTACCGGGAGAGTTCTTCCACGAATGTCTTGTTTAAGTGTAGACAATGAAGATACAAGGCCATAGATTGTAATGAGTATGGTATGCCAGTGGTTTCAGGAATTTAGATAGGACAACCTCGAAGTCAAGGACAAAGGGCATTAGCTTTAAGTTTATTCCCTTTAGCATAGAGATATATCTAAGGTGAATACTGTTGTAGGTAAGATCTCTATACTCGTGTATGGTGTTTAAGTAATCTTTGATATTGGTGTAAGATTTTATGAATTTTTGGATCATTGTATCTGTATGTTGTGAGTGTGTTGAATGTATACTGGGATGATTTTGGGAATTTGAGTTTAATCCACTAGACAGAGATTAGTTTATGAATAAGCTTAAAGTGCATCGTTATATCTGTAAGGAAAGTAGAGAAGAATTAAATTGCTAAATTGAAAATTTGAGTAAGAATAGAGGAAATTCTCAGTTGTGGTTGAAAGTGTAATTAAAGGGAAAAATCAATAAAAGTGAAGATAACTTATATCAGTATGATGATGAAGAGTTAGACAATATGACCAATTAAATAAGAGAAAAGTAAAGGATATTATTGAATTAAGATGACAATATTAAAGGTACTGAGCATGCAAAGATGTAAAAAGATGAATGACTAGAGTTTATTAGAAGGAACTAGTGGTGTAATTAAGAAGCAGGAAATCCTTATAGATGGTTAACAAATGGATTGTTGGCTTGACAAATATAGTATGTAAATAATTGACAAATGTCATGTTGAAGAATAGAGGAAAAGTATTAAGATAATCAATATAAATTATAGAATAGTCAAATTCTATGAAGATATGAATGAACAAGTGAAACAGCAGTTGCAAGAAGGAAATATGGTCTCAGTGAATTGTAAGATATGGGACATCTATGAATGATGAACGGTAATCACATGTACACTAATCTATGATGATAAATTTTGGGATGATTCTTAAAGAAAATTTATATGAAGATATAAACTGTTATATAAAAAGCAATACAAGTTTTGGAAGACAATTGGAAAAGTACGATGAATAAATAAAAGTTATGGATTATCTATGGTGTTTAACAGGGGTGATAAAACTAATTAGCAGATACATAGATGCTATGATCATCTAAAATAACAAAGTAATATAAGGTTTGATCATTAGAGTTAGAGTTGAAAAATCTTAAATTTCGTGATTTGAGTTTTCTGATTGTTATTTGAAGAATTATAAGGTGACTATGTCCTAACGAAGTTTCGATGGAAATGGTGGTAATTAGAGGTAAAGTATAATGGTTTAATTGTGTTAATGAGTTGGATTGAGTTTTCTATAGTGCAATCTACAGTTGCTTTAGAGGATGTAATGATTGATTTATGAACTAAGATAAAAGTATATAATCAAAGAAGATCTTTTGTTGAGAAGTAGATTTAATAGTTATATAAGGATACCGAATCCAAGTGAAGAACAATCACTTAATATCAGGCCAATAAATGGATTTATATGGTGAAACCCTAGAGACAAAGTGCATTAGCAATCTAAATATCAAAGAATTATCAGAACGTTAGGAGTACTGATGTCAAAGGAAGAGTTAGAAGTCATCCATTAATTTTAAAGGTTTACTTAAGGACATAAGTATTAATATTAATCTTCATGTATATATTGATGGAAAATATAAGAAAATATATTGGAGATTGAGAAAACATATTGGAAGAAGTATGGTTAGTTAATGAGTATTTTGAGATTAGATGAATGGTATGCAAGTGATGTGAATTATTTTTTATATGGAACAATAACGATAAAAAAATTAAGTTGAATCAATGGAAGTACAAGTAACACAGTGACATTTATTGCTCTAGGTTAATGTAAGATTTGACCTTTGGAATTTAAAACTATAGTTAAGATTTTAAGCTTTCTCAACATCGCTTGAGGAATTGGAATGAAGATTTAATACAATGAAGTCGAGGCAAGATTTCTTGATGAATATTGTTAATAAGTTTAAGCTATAGTCAAAAGGTGTTGTGAAGTAACGAAGGAAGTGAATCCAAATTGAGTGGTAAAAGTTAAGAATTAAAGAGACGTCGATGGAATTATATTATAGCTAGAAGATATAAGCATGGAGATGGGTCAATATGGTGCAAAGAATCAGAAATAAGAAGAAAATGAGTAACAGAGAACTGATGGTTGCATGGATAAAAAGGAGATAGTGATTCAGGTAACTTTCGAGGACAAAAGTTTCTTTTAGGAGGGGAGAGATGTAATATACAGAAAAATATTTTTATAAAGAAGGGCAAAGGAATGTCATTTGTTAATTAATGAGAAGGAAATTTTGGTCATTCCTAATAAATGTGATATATAATAATCACCTCTCACATTGATGATGGTTAACAAATCCTTAAAAATAGTAAATCTTTAATAAATTATGATAAAAGAGAAAAAGTTGTCATATGTTGAAAAATAAGAGGGTTTTATAGTCCACCTTAGTATTAAGTTGGGAGTTTTGTCTATGATCTAGAGCTGTTTGAAGAATAGCTTTTGAGAAAGAAAAATTGATCTCTAGGCCATTGGCCTATATGTGAAAGTTTTCAGTGTAAAGCTTTCGGACTTTTTGCGAAGATTAGTGAAAGCCGGCAAAAGGCCGTTGGCATAAGTACAAAAAGTCCGTCGGCATTGAAGGAAAGGCTGCCGACGGAGGTGCTAGCTATTCTGCTCGAAATGTTTATTATAAATAAAATTTTAAGGTTCGTATTTCTCATAAGTTCTTCCTTTCTTTTCAACCAGAGAGTGTCTGATAGGGTTTTGAGAGCGCTTGAGAGGGAAATTTGAAGGAAAACAAGATCTTTGATCCAGGTAAGTCGATCTAATCAAGATTCATGCAGATTTATATGGAAACAACATCTTTCTCATAGATTTTTGTGGAGTTCTTTGGAGAAACCCTAATTTTCAATTAGGATCTGTTCTTCGGGGATTCGATCAAAGAGTAAGATTTGAATCAAATCATAGATTTGAAATGAAACAGATTATTTTCGATAAATCATGTCTGTTCTTATTAATTTCTCAAATCTAGGGTTTTGGAGTTTTTGTCTAATGATAATTGAAGAAAACCTAGGGTTTGGGTTTTGGAAAGAATTAAAGGTAAGTTCTTATCCTATAAATCAAACATTCTATAAAAGTTCGATTTTATGGAGAAATTTGTCTTTTCTTGCCGATTTCCATATTAGGATTTTGGAGAAAGATGTGTTCTTTTGAGATTTTGAGAAGTTTGAAAGAAGAAGAAGAAGTTGTTGTTGCAGTTTCCATAAAAAGGTTAGGGTTTTGGAGATTTTGATAAGTTAGGGTTGTATGAGTTGAGGATTTACATATTTATGTTTATTTGTAAATTAGGAGATTTGGAGATTTTGTGTAGTTGTTCATAAGGGATTTATGGATTTGGAGAGATTGTTCCTAGAATTGGAAAAGACATGACATTTCCTTGTTTGTTATATTTGCTTGCAGGTTTAATTTTCTGATTGTTATCTGGAGGAACAGATATATAAATGAACTTAATTTTATTTGGCTTAATTTGTTTTTCTGGATGTCTTTGGCTTTGACTAGTAATAACCTGGAAGACAGTGATACTGGTGAGGCACCTTGATGATCCTTGTGTGTCATTGTCCCTCATGGAGTTGCACTTGGAGATGATTCTAGTAGATGTAGGTGATTTGGTAGTATGGCCGCAGGTGTTTGGGTAGTACCCATTCACCAATATATGTATATAATTAGCTGTCATGCCCCAGAGGATACCCTAAATACGACAGTCCGCTACACTCGATATTTAAACTCATGTAAGGCAACCTTAGCCTTCTCATGAGTTTGAACATCATGTGTAAGGCTCACTTTCAACATACAGGGACCATACTTTACTTCGTAGTAGTTTAAGGAGACATACATAGCAACAAGAATGTAAATCATAACCGTTTTCTTTAGATCTATACTATTACATGAAGTGAGGGCCATACCCCCGTCAACAACGTAAGAGTTCTTAGGCTCACAAAATCCATTATATTATCCTTCAAATACCAACTTAGGAAACACGATTAGAAGTCCGTGTCTACTTTTAGGTCCCGGCCTCATCGAAATCTCCTTAATGTCTAAGAGTTGTACCTGATGTCTGCGGGTCCTCGGAGATAGCCATAAGTATTCATACTGCAATAGGAAACTATTGGGGTATAAGCTATACTAGCTTAGTGAGTGAAAACTTCCATATCCATTCAAGCAAGTGATTTTTCAATCAAGTGAAATGCATCAAACACGTGAATTTAACAAACATATGACCAACCGGAAATCATATGTGGATGGACTTGCGCCCTCCATCCCAGGTTAGCGGATTAATGAATCCTACGGTACGACGTCGTTTAAGCTTACGGTCAATTGAACAATAATTCGTTTTATGGATCACGATTAACCAACATATTCATTTTATGGATTACGATTAACCAACATATTCATTTTATGGATCATGATTAACCAACATATTCGTTTTATGGATCATGAAAAACCAACAAATGCTAATGCTCTATTTCCATCGTGATATGAATGAGCTCAAATTTATATTGAATGTCTAATAATTGATTAATCCAATTCTTTTAGGTGGCCAAGCAATATTAGCAGACAAGCAATGCTAGCTCCTCTATATACAAGCAATGAATTATCACCCAACTTCGATATTCTTTAAATTCAACTTCACATATCAACAGCAGACATTTATAATTCCCAACAAACCCCATCATGCATAATCATTCTTTTTATCTTTACTTAGCAACTAGTGCAACTATCATTACAATCACAAGCAATAATTGAAATCAGAAGTTATACTCACTCAGCCATTGTATGTCGGTCTCTTAGTAATAGTAGTTGAGTGGTAGGATATCGTCATTTTCGGGATCACCTACCAAATAAGAATAACCTAATGAGAATCTCATCACTTAACTAATTCAATCTATTCATCTAAACTAAACAAATTCGTGATTCTCGCTATTTGCAGAAGTTCCAACTTAAAATGGCCACAACTTGGTCATTTTAACTCGGAATTTCGCAAATTTTATATCGATTTCTATCTACTTCGAAAGATCTATCTATCTCTATTATTAATTCCAAGTTTTGAAAACGTTTAGGTCACCGAACAGAGGGATTAGATCTGGTCTGTAACCTTTTTCATTTCCGAAAAATTGTTTTGCACTTGATCAAGATGTTTCTAGTTGATGATTCATATGTATATAAAATATGAATGACTTCCTAACATGAATGACATGTGATAAGTCCAATATATGCATGATCTTGATGATTTTTTATAATGAAAATTTTAAGAACTCCTAATTCTTACAAAACTCTAATAATTTCTTCTTGAAAACCTAATTGTCTAAATTTTGTATCTCATTAGTAATTTGGGATTTCATTCTTAGAATTTTCTTATTATCTAAATAAAAATGAGTTTTCATCATCTATACTATCCAAGACCTTCATTTCCACATAAAAATTTACATTTTTCACCTTGCAAGTATATTTTTAAATAAGCTTTTCACAAAAATCCCAATTTTGGAAAAATTCATTTCTTGCATGTTTCCTTTGAGAAAACTTGTTTAATGCATCAAAATTTAAAGCTTTACTATATCTATTACCTAAGGACTTCATTTAACACATAAAACGTGCAATTTGAGCTTGAATACTAGGTGATTACATATGCATCATCTCAAATTACGAATTTGACAACTTGAACACTAACTCAAAAATTTCCATCTTAATTTCACTACTTATTTTACACATTACTCATGCCTAAACTTACTGCAACTTGCAAAAATCATTACTTAGTGATATCTATTACCTATACTCTTCATTTTTCATGTAAAATATGAGTTTCAAAGTGATTTCAAGGGTTTTTAAAATAAGTCTTGAAGTTCATCCGAATTTTCCATTAATCATTTCTAATAAAAACCTTTTCCCTTCAAGTTCCTTGTCTTATATTCATAAGGATCTACCATCTAACACATTTATATATGCAAGACTAAGCTTTTATGATCATTAATGCATGAAAACACAAAATACTCACATGAAAATGAATATCAAGAAAAACATGAGTGTCTAAACACTAGATCTACAACTTATAGTGTATGAAAATGAGTATAAAGACATGAACATAAATTTTTCATACAAGATCTCTACTTTTATATTCATGAACATAATGATACTTTAATAAAAATTCATTAAACACAAGATCTACTTCTTGTGATGGCTTGATATTCTTGTATTAGCGTTTTCTTATCCCTAGCATCTGCTCATTGGGATTTAAAGTGGAAAACACACAAGAATAGTCTTGCCATTACAAGATTATGTAGTAATAAAGCTTAAAATCATCATCTAAAGAGAGATTTGGAGACAAAATGAAGAAGATTGAAGCTTTGTGTGTGTGTGTTAGTGGTGGAGGGGGTCATGGCTAAGAAGAGAAATGGAGGAGTTTGTATTTTTGAAGTGAAAAATGAATGAAAAGAGAGAGAAAGCATAAAAGATATTATATAGTAAGTATGGTAGGGTTTGTTTTAATATATAAAAAGGAAATAAAATAAAACAATTTGGGCAATTGGGCGGGGGCGGGGGGGGGGGGGGGGGGGGGGGGGGGGGGGTGGGTGCACCGGTTTGGATGGAGAGGAGAGAGAGAGAGTTGAAATTGTTTTAAATTTGTAATTGTGTAATAAAATGTAATAAAGTAATAATTTAATAAGAAACAAAAATCTCTTGGAAAAGAAAATATCATGAGTAGTTGTAAGGATGTAAGAATAGGATATGGGTAGTGTGTAGTGTAGGTTGTACTTGTGAATAATGGCAAATAGTAGACAAGATATTTACTTTACCGGTAGTAAAGAAAATACGGGAAAAAGGCTATAACTGTAATTTTTATAGCACGGAAAATTATAAAACTTATATTTTTGAAATCCTTATAAAATTTCGGTTCTAACGAATATTCCAGAATATTTTTCTAAGTTTCTAGTTTCGGGGCTCGCTTTTCCGTAATGGAGCTCGGGAAAGCCCGGAATAGAAATTTTTCTGAAATTAAAACTTTCTAAAGTTTGAAATATACTTTAAAAAATAATTCATATTAATTTATTCTATAAAACTTCTTTTGTTATGAAACCGAAGAAAAACCGGATCTAGGGTTTCTAAGCTTTTCTCGTTAAGCTTGAACTTAACTGATTTAGGGTTTCGTTCTTCGGTTTTCGAAGTTTATTCGATTACTAGGAAAATCGGGGTATACATTATAAGAATAATAAAATTGTGTAATGAATAACAGTAAATAGTACCAAAAGACTAGTAATTACTGGTAGTAATGAAATACAATAAACTCGTAAGGTCAAGTAATTTAGTTATCGAAAAATTATAAAATTGACTGTAGACACCCAAATTTTGCCCAATTAATTAAGGCTTAAAATTTAATTAAATTCATTTTCCAAAAGCCTTAAGTATTGATGAAATTGGCTATATGATCAAGGCACAGGCCAAATGCCTTTGGTTAAACACATTGACCCAAACACACATTCAAGCTCAAGGACACAGTTCAACCCTAGCAAAGGCAAATTTTTGCCTTTTTATCAATTTTGTCTTTTCATTTTCCTCAAATGTGACTTTTTCTTTACTTTGCATCAGTTTTTAACTGACAAAACAACATTGATTATCAAAATTGATGATGGAATTGCAAAGTGGTTATAGAATGTGAAAGATTATGCAAAAACAACCCAAAAGTTACAAAATTCAATGTATAAAGCATTCAATTGCATTCAATTGAGGAGTTACAAAATTGATTGGATGAATCTGACATGGAATATGAAAACAATCATCAATTCATCAGTTTCAAACAATTTAATCATGGATTTTCTAATTAAATTCGTGGAAAAATCAAAGGGCAAAAATCCATTCATTTTCGAAACTGTTCGAAACTGAAAATTGAGCTTGCAACCTATAAATAGGAGGTCCTAGGACAAAAGGCACAAGTCAATTTCAACAAAACACAATCAGAATGAGTGAATTCGAAAGATTTCGAAAATTAGGTTCTTAAAGAAAAATTCGAAATTTTGAGAATTTCGAATTGTTTTTTGATTCAATTGGAGTGTTTAAGGAGCTTTAGGAACAAGTTTAAAGTGATCGAGTGTGCTTTAATTTGATCAATTTGTTCAAAATCATCTCTGCAAATTTTTTTATTTTTTTCGGATTTGAACCGCCGGCGACCACCACTTCGAACCGCCGTCCACGGTGGTTCTGGGCGAGAACCAACCACCTCCAGAGGACGCGCCACCACCATTGGAGTCGGCCGACAAGCTTCCAGCCACCGAGGACCACCGGAGCCGCCGGAATCCGCCCCGAAAAGTCGCGTCGTCGTCTTCTTCACCCGCCGGAGCTCCGAGATCCGACCCGAAGATCCGAATCCAACCCGGTCGGTCATCGGTCAACGGTCGTCGGTCATCGGTCAACGGTCAACTCTGATCAGACGGTCCAGATTCATCAAGCAGATCAGACGGCCCAGATTCATCAAGCAGATCAGCGGCCAGATTCATCAAGCAGATCAGACGGCCAGATTCATCAAGCGATCAGACGGCTCCAGATTTCATCAAGCGATCAGACGGCCCAGATTTCATCAAGCGATCAGACGGCCCAGATTTCATCAAGCGATCAGACGGCCAGATCGAGTCAACAAGATCAGACGATCCAGATCGGTCAGCGAGATCGACGCTCCAGATCTCGTCCGCTTCATCCGACGGTCCAGGTTAATCCGCATTATTTTATTAATAGTTTATTATATAATTAATTTCAGAAAATAATAAAAAATAGCAAAAAAGTAAAAAATTTATAAAAATTCATAAAAAATTCAGAAAAATTCAGAAAAATACAGAAAAATCCAGAAAAATCAAAATATTTATTTTTTATATAAATTTATTTTTTTTGATATTTTTATTTTTTGAATATTTTTAATGTGTATTTATACACAAATTGCTTTAGAAATGCATATTTAATGCATGAAAAATATTTTTAATATATTTTAAATTATTCTGGATATATTGTGAAATTATGTGATGATTTTTTTAAAAAAAAATAAAAATAAAAAAAAATAAATATAAAAATAATAAAAATGACAAAATTGGATTTTCCAAAACAAAATTTTTTAGAAAAAAAAAAATAATAAAAAATGATTTTTGGACTTAGAAAAATTATTTTCATAAAAAAAAAAACAATTGATTAGATCATAGGATCATCAAAAAATTTTTTATAAAAACTTGAAAATTTAATGAACTTAAATGAAAAGAGTTCAAAAAATAAAATTGATCAACAAATTAAATTTTTTTTTAAAAGAACTACGTTTTGTCTGATCTCGATTAGCGAGTACGTAGGCACCTGCGGGGCGACATAAAAAAATAAAAAAATGTTTTTTTTTGTAATATAATTTTTTTTTAAAAAAAAAAGAAAATTTTGTTGATATTCATGTTCTAAAAAAAATAATAAAAATAAAAATGAAGAAAAACATAAAAAATAAAATGAATGATTTGACTTGTAAATATTTGTTGTAATAATTATTAATTTTTTTTTTGAGCATGAAAAGGATAGATTATAAATTTAAAATTCCAAAAGTGGTAACCATTTGGTTTTAATAGGTTAGCCCCCGAATCCATGATATCTGGTTTTAAAAGTTGATTTTTTAAATCAAATTTTCGCAGACTAGTAGCTAAGTTAGGATCAACCGACCCATTGATCCTAGCTTTTTATTTTTTCCCGATTTATATCGGGTGGCGACTCTAAATTTTTTTAAAATTTCTTTTAACCCCTAGTCGAGGATTCATGTTAAATGGGTTCGGGTTTAATGTGAATCGGGTTAGGAGAAATGAACCAGATAAGATAGTGGAAAAAATCCAGGCTCGACAGCTTGGCGACTCCACTGGGGACTAAATTTTTTTTTAAAAAAAGAGGGCTAGCCACTTAGGAATTTTAAATTTTAAATTTATCCTTGCTCAATTTTTGTGAATATATGATTCTTTGTATATTATCTTGAATATTGTTTTGTAAATATATACTAACCTTGCAAATATGAAAAAATAGAAAACAAAAGTTTGATTTCTTTGTTTGCATTTGCATTTGCATTAGCATAATGTGTGCTAGATACGGTCGTACCAGGGCCGTCTTAAGAGCCTAAGCGAGGAGGACGAAGTAAGGTCCGGGGGCTGTGGCTTTCCACCCTCTAGATCAAGAAATGTCCTCCCACTCCGGTTTAGTATACTAAATCGGGGAACCTATAGAACCCTACCAAATCATGCATTCATTAGCATGGGATTTGACCAACTTTTTCTAAAAAAAATGAAGTTGAAAAATAAATGTACATATGTAAATACTAAAAAAAATACTTAAAGAAAATTCTAAAAAAAAATAAAAGCTGTCAAAAAATTAAAAAATTTGTAAATATTAGCTTATACCTTTTAAAAATTTTCAGAAAATGATGTCTTCAACCGACAGTAGCGATAGCTTATGGGCTCGCCTTATTAGAGAAAATCGAGTGGAACCTTTCAAGGATCCAATGCTCCTACTGGACCGATGGTTTGTCAGTTTTACTCCAGTCCAAAGTCATTCATTGAAGATAGGTTAGGCCCAATCCTCAGCCTACCAAAGATCCATGTTCCATTCACCATGTTCCGGGCCCTCACTCATCTATGGGAACCTGAAGAAGCTGTCTTCCGTTTGGTCAGCATGTACTTAGCCCAACCATTGAGGAATATACTAGGCTACTCCAAGCACCTCCTACCTCTGAAGGAATCTATATTCCAAATTTCAAGCATAGCCCGGTCCGTGTTATATCAGAATTTTTGGGGATCAAGAGGGGACCAATATTGAAGCCATCAAGATTGTAATGAATATTGCATCCGCTAACCACACTGATGGACTGGTTTGGAACTCCTGAATACTTTAAAAGCAACCGATCCACTTTCAGTATACCACTTGAAGTTTGGGAAGAAAACCGGGTTAATGCCTTCATAGTAGCTGCTTTTGCAACTATTCTCTTCCCTAATGGCAATTTGTTCATCCACTTCCGGTCATAGAGCTGGTTTCTCAATATTTAGCTGGCAAATCCTATGTTCCTGCTCTTCTAGCCGAACAAGTCCGTAGTCTGAATCACATCAAGTCTAAAGGACAAGGCAAGTTCAAAGCAAGCATGCACTTACTAATGGTTTGGTTTGCTAGCCACATTAAGCACTACGGAAAAGACTTGGCTAATGGATCCCTCATCAGCCTGAAATATGATCTCATCCAATCCTTTGCTGAAAGGGTCCACATGGAAGATGATCATCCTTATGGGATATAATTGCCATTCTTGAAGACATGCCACCTGAAGACATGATGTGGCAAGCTCGCTGGTTCAAAAGCCCTGCAGCCATCCTAAGTTGCAAGGAATACATGGCAGTACCCCTAATTGGACTCACCGGCTGTACTGGTTATTACCCCTCAAGTGTTATCAGACAGTATGGTATGCTGCAAGATATTACTGTCAAGCCTAATTTGGAGCAAGTCACTCTAGATTATGGATCCAACCAAGATACTACACACGCTAAAGAATTCAAGCTAAATCAAATCCGAGCTATATGGGAAAATAGAGAGGTGAAGCCGGTTTTTGAAGTCGAGCCAGAAAATAAGGAAACAAAGATATAGAGCAACCAGGTGGTATGTGGCTAGCCAAATGAAGAAGAATAAGGATATTCGATATGAAGCTCCCGATGTCCTTCAACCAGCACCATCGGAACCTGACCCTGAAACAATTGCTTACATGGAAGCTGTTTCGGCTCGCCTGGAAGTATGTCACCGAGATTTCCAAGAAAGAGAGAGGGAAATGGTGGATCGCCTGCAAAGTGCTGGAAGCAGAATTTCATTCTTAGAGGCTGAGTTGAAGGCAGCTCAAAAGAAAATTCTAGCCCTGGAAGACAAGATTGTTTGCCCCCTAAGACAAGAAGACTGGTTTAGTTGGTTTAGGTTTAGTCCTTAGGAATCAAGGTTCTTTGAAACCATTAGAAAGTAGTTTTATTCAGTCACTAGGAAATAAGGTTTCTAAACCATTAGAATTTTTGTTATGTTAAACATTATCTTTTAATACAAATTTTTTAAAAAAAAATCATTGGTCAATATCCCCATTTGCATCTGTGTGATAGCATATCTGCATTCTTGCATATGTATATTAATTCATTTATTCTAAAAAAAAATAATAATAAATGATAAATGTCCAGGTCTAGCAAATTCGAGTTTAGTAAAACTTGAAAGATAGCGTCCAAGCCGGTTAGGAGCCCTATTGTTACCAGATCCCGAGCTAAGATGTCTAACACCGGGAGCAACCCCACAGACCAGACCAATGAACAAAGACTCAACACCGTGGAACAAACCCTCCTTGGAATTGCTGAACAGATGCAGGCTTTAACACAGAGTCTTGCCAACTCAAGACCCCACAACTCTGAAGAATCTCAAGGCACAGAAAGGAAAAGAAATTGAGGACAGCTTATTCAGCAAGAGGAGTCACAAATGAGTTTAATGCGGCTGAGTTGAAGAAAGAACTGGAAGCTCAGGCTAAAGAAATGGAAGAAAACTGTTGAGAAAATGAAGACGTTCGATGGTTTTGATCAAACCGCGATCCTGAATTTGCCTCAATATGAGGAAGGTGCCTTCCCTGAGAAATTTAAGGCACCGGAATTTGAAAAATATGACGGGACAGGTTGCCCTAATATGCATACCAGATTGTATGTACGACGAATGGGGCAATATGCAAAGTTTGACAAGCTGATGGTGCAAACCTTCCAGGACAGTCTTACTGGTGCTGCTTTGGCCTGGTACGCCCAATTAGACCATCAAGAAATTGATACTTGGGACAAGTTGGCTAGGGCATTTTTTAATCAGTATAAGTTTAACATTGAGATGGCGCCCTCGGTATGGGATTTAAGCAATCTGAAGAAGAAGAAAGAAGAGACTTTCAAGGAGTATGCTCAGCGCTGGAGAGCATTGGCTGCAAGGATCACCACCCCGATGCCTGAAAGAGACCTCACTTTCACTTTTATCAACACGCTAGAGGAACCTTTCTTTTCCCATCTGATTGGGCATGCATCAGCAAGTTTCTCAGAAGTGGTGATAGCTGGGTGCAGGATTGAGAATGCAATTTCGCAGGAAAATTGCAACAAGAAAAGAAATATACTGCACCGAGAAATGTCCCATACAAAGGGAAAGATTCAACCGTCAGCATGGTCAATACTTCAGATGCAACTGGCCCTACTAAGTCTTTCGTGTTGTCAACAAATCAGAATCAAAATCAGAATAAGGATCAGACTCAACAAAGTGCAGTCCCAAATCAACAATCAAGGTTCAGCAGGCGGAACTTCACTCGAATTCCGGTTCCCCTTAGCCAAGTATTAGCTAAATTAAGGGCCGATAATCTGATCAATCTTGAAGTTCCTAGGGAAGACTTAAAGCCTAGATATTACAATCCTGAGCTGAAGTGTGAATATCACATGGGGCAAATCGGGCATTCAACAGACAGATGCTGGAGGCTTAGGCATAAAATCCAAGATCTTATTGATGCAAAAGTCATCCAGTTGGATTTCGTTGAGACTCCAAACGTCTCTACTAACCCACTGCCAAACCATGGACCAGTCATCAATATGATCACCGCTGAAGTGCCGGATCAAGAAATCAATCTGGATGAGTTGCCAATCACCATAGAACAAGTAGCATGGAACCTTCGCCAGAAGGGTCATTTGCTCAATATGAATTTAAGAGACCGCACCAAAACCAGGCCTGCTATTTACAAGCTACTACAAGAGGAACTATTAAAAAAGAAGAGATTCTGGAAATGTTGATCCCGAAACCAAGGAGATCGAGCACACAGGCTGAGTTATGGGAAAGGTATCAGGCTGGAGATCCAACCATTGGAACCCTGGGAAATGATGGAAAATACCAGTATTTAATGATTACTGGTTTGAGCCCCGTGTCTATGCTGACGCTCCTCCAACTGGATGGGGTCCAGAATTTGAAGAGGAAGATAAGAAAGCAAAAGAAGACGAGTTTGTGTATGATCGAAGGTGGACCTAGATCCATCAAAATCGAAATAGGCAAAGGTAGTGAAGATGGATCAACTTCATCAAAGCCTAGAACTATACCTTTCACATACCCCTTGCTGTGAATGAGTATAAAGCCGCTCCATTTGATTATAAGGCGGTAAATCATGCTTCAATGGCCATGGTTGGTGGCCTTACTCGCTCAGGAAGAGTTTATGAGTCGACCGGAAAATGCAACTGTGAATATGCCACAGCAGCAAAATGAAGAAGGAAAGAAAGATGAAGAGAAGTCAGCATTGGCAAAACTGATGAAAGCAAGTGAATACAAGGTTGTCGAGCAGTTGGCCAAAATACCTGCCCAAATATCGCTCATGAGTCTGCTGATTAGCTCTAATGTACACCGTGAGGCTCTTTTCAAAGCCTTAGAAGAAGTGAAAGTTCCAGAAGGTGTATCAGAAGAAGCCTTGGGGCATATCATCAACTCAATCTTTGCAAATGAGCAAATCATTTTCTCATCTGAAGAACTGGGAGAGGAAGGATCAACATAACAAGGCCCTCTTCATCGTAGTCAAAAGCTGTGGAAAGATCGTCTCTCGAGTATTAGTTGACAATGGATCCTCTTTGAATGTGTGCCCCTTAGCCACTTTGAGCTTATTGGAAATTGAACCGTCAGACATCAAACCAAGCTCTATTGTGGTTCGTGCTTTTGATGGGTCAAAAAGAGATATAATAGGTGAAGTGGAGTTAGAAGTCATCATCGGGCCTCAAACTTTCATTATTCCTTTCCAAGTGATTGATATCCCCAGAACATTCAATCTGCTGTTGGGAAGACCATGGATCCATGCTGCCAGCAATACCATCAAGCCTGCACCAGAAAGTTAAGTTCATAGCCAATGGTCAACTCATCACTGTTATGGGAGAACAGGATTATGCCATTTACAAGGAGACAGCTGTTCCCTACATTGGAAAAGAAGGAGAAGAAGACTTCGGGCTTCAAATGTTTGATGAAGTCTGTATGATGAATGATGAGAAAGAAACTCAGGTGGGAACCTTTGGACTGGGTTATTCCCCCACTTGTGCTGAAGTGGCAGAAATGAAAAACCAAATGAGAAGAAGGAAGCTCGACAAGAAGTATGATCCAATCATCAAAATTCCTCACATCAGCCATTCCTTTCCAAAGCCACATCATATCCAGCAGCCAGATGATATCAAAGAAGATGCTTCATCCAAAGAAATGATCTTGAGAAATTGGTTCTCTGTGCCTTGCGCTAGTATTAAGTCTTTTAAGTAAGAATTATCTAAGACTAGATTTGTGTTTCGTGTTTTTCAGTATTATGTGATGCTCAAATAAGTGTACTTAAACACCGTCCCAGTTTAATAAAATTTATTTCCATTTGTACATATTCTCATACATTCCTCATTCATATTCAACCAGATTCGACAATTGTGATGAAGTTCAGGGATATCTCGCGCGTATAATTAATGAAAATATCAATATCACCTCTAACTCTACTGGGTTAGATGTTGAAGATGATATTGATTATCAATTTAGAACACAAGAAATTTGGCAAAATTTTGAACAAGGAAATTGAAATTCCCGAAACCATTGAAGTGATTAATTTGGGAACAAGTGAAAACCCTAGGAATCTGAGGATAGGGGGAAAATTGCCTGAGAGCACGGCACAAGATTTAACCAAGTTACTAGCCGAATACTTGGATGTTTTTGCATGGTCGTATAGCGATATGCCTGGTTTAGACCCATCCATTGTGGTTCACAAATTGCCAACAAAGGAGGATTTTAAACCTATAAAGCAAAAATTAAGGCGATTTAGGCCGGATTTACTCCTCCAAATCAAGGATGAAGTAAAAAAGTTGCTTGAAGTAGGATTCATTGAGGTTTCTGATTATTCGGATTGGGTATCAAATATAGTGCCAGTACTTAAGAAAAACGGGAAAGTAGAATCTGTGTGGATTTCAGAGATCTAAACAAAGCAACCCCGAAAGATAATTTCCCGTTGCCTCACATCGATGTTTTAGTAGACAATACCGCTGGAAATCATCTATTTTCATTCATGGATGGATTTTCAGGGTATAATCAGATATTAATGGCCGAAGAAGATAAGGTCAAAACCACATTTGTTACAGCCTGGGGAACTTTTTGTTACAAGGTCATGCCTTTCGGTCTCAAGAATGCCGGGGCAACTTATCAACGAGCAATGCTTGCTATACTTCATGATATGATGCACAAAGAGGTGGAAGTATATGTAGATGATATGATCGCCAAGACAAAGGAAGGAGATGATCATGTAGTGGTGTTAAGGAAGCTTTTTGAAAGATTAAGGAAGTTCCAGTTGAAATTGAATCCAGAAAAATGCACTTTCGGAGTGACATCTGGAAAATTATTAGGATTCATGGTTAGCCAAAAGGGGATAGAAATCGATCCTGATAAAGTCAAGGCGATTCAGGATTTGCCTCCACCAAAAACATTAAAGGAAATCAGAGGCCTCTTGGGAAGGTTGAATTACATTGCTCGATTCATATCACAGCTGACTGATAAGTGCCAACCGCTGTTTAAACTGCTAAGAAGAATGCCCTAATTGAATGGAATGACGAATGTGAAAAAGCCTTTAATCGGATAAAGCAGTATCTGACAATCCACCAGTACTGGTTACTCCAAAACCGGGAAACCATTGTTCTTGTACTTGACAATTCTTCCTGAATCTATGGGTTGTGTGCTGGGCAAAAAGATGAGGAAGGAAAAGAAAGAGCTGTTTACTACTTAAGCAAGAAATTCTCAATGGAGAACAAAAGTATTCAGAGATAGAAAAACCTGCTGTGCATTAGTATGGGTTATGCACAGGCTTAGGCAGTATACGCTCTTCTACTCGATCGAGTTGATTACGAAGCATGATCCATTGCGATACTTGGCACGCAAACCGGCTTTAGTAGGTCGAATCTCGAAATGGCAGATGCTACTTTCTGAATTTGATATCATTTATTGAATCAAAGTTCAGTCAAAGGACAAGTTTTAGCTGATCAACTCGCAGAAAGCCCGGATGATGACGAAGAATTAAAGGAACAAGATCAGTTTCCAGATGAAGGCATCAGAATAACAGAAACAGAAGCCGAAAGCAACAATTGGAAGTTGTATTTCGATGGAGCAGCCAACGTATACGGGTGTGGAATAGGGGCAGTCCTTATCTCACCAAAGAAGAACAGTTCCCGGCATCAGCCAGATTAATGTTTCCTTACACAAATAATGTAGCGGAATACGAGGCATGCATCATGGGATTAGAAATGGCAATTCAAATGAATATAGGAGCTCGAAGTGTTTGGAGATTCATCACTTATCATTTTCCAAACTCGAGGCGAGTTCAAAACTAAGGATCCCAAGTTGATTCCTTATCATAATCACTTGGCTGAGTTAGCAGGAAGGTTCAAAGAAATTTCCTTCACTTATGTGCCGAGAACTCAGAATCAATTTGCTGATGCATTGGCTACTCTGGCCTCTTTGATCCAATTCACTGAAGGAGTAAGAATACAACCTTTGCAAGTCCGAATAAGAAGTGAACCCGCATTCTGTGCTATGATTGGATCAAATGAACCATGGTTTCAAGATATCAGAATGTTCTTGCAAACAGGTAGTTATCCTGAGTATGCTACAAAGAAGGATCAGAAATCATTGAGACGTCTGGCAAGTCATTTCTTGTTAAGCGGAGATACCTTATACAGAAGGTCATTCGATACAAGCTTGTTGAGATGTGTAGATCAAAAGAAGCTAAAAAATTAATGGAAGAAGTTCATGAGGGAGTATGTGGACCTCATATGAATGGATATATGCTAGCTAAAAAGATTATGAGGCTAGGATATTTCTGGTTAACCATGGAATCAGACTGTATCAAATATGTGAGATCTTGTCATTTATGTCAAATTTACGCAAACAAGATAAATGCTCCTCCAAAGGAATTACAGTCAATGTCAACACCATTGCCGTTCTCAATATGGGGAATAGATGTAATTGGGCCAATATCGCCAAAAGCTTCAAATGGTCATCGATTCATACTAGTTGCAATCGATTACTTCACCAAGTGGGTTGAAGCAGCTTCATACGCCAGTGTGACAAAAGCCGTTGTGGTTCGATTCATCAAAAGAGATATCATTGCTCGATATGGAACTCCAGAAAGTATCATTACCGATAATGGTACAAACCTGAACAACAATGCAATGACTGATCTATGTCAGCAGTTCAAGATTAAACACCGGAATTCCACTCCATATCGCCCACAGATGAATGGAGCAGTAGAAGCCGCCAACAAAAACATCAAGAGAATCATTGAGAAGATGACGATTGCATACAAAGATTGGCATGAAATGCTCCCATTAGCATTAATGGCGTATCGGACCTCTATAAGAGTGTCAACTGGGGCAACGCCCTATTCCCTGGTATATGGAACTGAAGCTGTTTTACCAGTAGAAGTTGAAATTCCTTCGCTCCGAGTATTGGCTGAAACAGGGCTCGAAGAAGCTGAATGGGTTAGACAAAGAGTTGAACAGTTAAATCTTTTAGATGAAAAAAGATTGACTGCCATGTGTCATGGGCAATAATATCAACAAAGGATGGCTAGAGCATTTAATAAGAAAGTTAAGCCAAGAAATTTCCAAGAAGGTGATTTGGTTCTGAGAAAAATGCTGCCAAATGTGCAAGATTCCAGAGGAAAGTTCACACCAAATTATGAAGGACCATATATAGTGAAGAAGGTCTTATCGAGAGGAGCATTAATCCTTTCCCAAATGGATGGACCCAATTTAAAGGATCATGTGAACTCAGATGCTGTAAAGTTGTATTATCCTTGATCAATAAAATTTGTCATTTCAAGTGATCAATTGATTTTATTTTGATTAATTATAAGCAAAGTTGATATTCCTGAAATTCTCTGAAGTCGAATCAAAGCCTGAAATTCTTTGAAGTCAAATCAAAGCCTAATCCACAAAATTCTTCTGAATAAATTTACAACCAAACACCATTTGAATCATCAGACAAAGAAATTTGAGCATCTTATAATACTGAATGAATGCGTTTATACAGTTTGGTCTGTTGATTGTTCTTATTTTTAAAAGAAAATATTACTGCAAGAAATAACTAATTTTGATAGAAAATTGAAGCATGTTCGATTGAAAAAAAAAAAAAGAGAAAAAGAAGAAAAAAAGGGAAAAGAAAGAAAGAAAAAGAAAAAGAAACCCCCAGTGGATTGAAAAATCACAAATGCCCCTCAGTCTAGACAGATAGTCTAGTACTACCCAGACTCAAAATCCATCCTTTCGAGATGGTGACAAAATTCAGAAACCCATTAATTGAAGATGGTGATCAAGGCAAAATTCAGAAATTCATTCGCTCCAGATGATGATCAAGACAGAGTTCAAAAATTCTTTCACTAGAAGAATATGATCAAGACAGAAGTTAGAAATCCATCCATTCCAGATGGAAACCAAAGCCCATTGGTCCGGCAAATGACCAAACCAAAGCCCATTGGTCCGGCAAATGACCAAAGCCCATTGGTCCGGCAAATGACCAAACCAAAGCCCATTGGTCCGGCAAATGACCAAACCAAAGCCCATTGGTCCGGCAAATGACCAAAGCCCATTGGTCCGGCAAATGACCAAACCAAAGCCCATTGGTCCGGCAAATGACCAAAGCCCATTGGTTCGGCAAATAACCAAACCAAAGCCCATTGGTCCGGCAAATAACCAAACCAAAGCCCATAGGTCCGGCAAATGACCTAACCGAATCTCAAAGTCTAAAGGAGAAGCTAAGCAAAAATTGGTTATCTTTTTGTCTTTGTGGCAAAAGTTTTGTTCAAACTTTACCACAAAGAGGGGCAGCTATAGACACCCAATTTTTGCCCAATTAATTAAGGCTTAAAATTTAATTAAATTCATTTTTCCAAAAGCCTTAAGTATTGATGAAATTGGCTATGTGATCAAGGCACAGGCCAAATGGCCTGTTAGTTAAACACATTGACCCAAACACACATTCAAGCTCAAGGACACAAGTTCAAACCCTAGCAAAGGCAAATTTTTGCCTTTTATCAATTTTGTCTTTTCATTTTCCTCAAATGTGACTTTTGCTTTACTTTGCATCATTTTTTAACTGACAAAACAACATTGATTATCAAAATTGATGATGGAATTGCAAAGTGGTTATAGAATGTGAAAGATTAATGCAAAAACAACCCAAAAGTTACAAAATTCAATGTATAAAGCATTCAATTGCATTCAATTGAGGAGTTACAAAATTGATTGGATGAATCTGACATGGAATATGAAAACAATCATCAATTCATCAGTTTCAAACAATTTAATCATGGATTTTCTAATTAAATTCGTGGAAAAATCAAAGGGCAAAAATCCATTCATTTTCGAAACTGTTCGAAACTGAAAATTGAGCTTGCAACCTATAAATAGGAGGTCCTAGGAACAAAAGGCACAAGTCAATTTCAACAAAACACAATCAGAATGAGTGAATTCGAAGATTTCGAAAATTAGGGTTCTTAAAGAGAAAATTCGAAATTTGAGAATTTCGAATTGTTTTTGATTCAATTGGAGTGTTTAAGGAGCTTTAGGAACAAGTTTAAAGTGATCGAGTGTGCTTTAATTTGATCAATTTGTTCAAAATCATCTCTGCAAATTTTTTTATTTTTTTCGGATTTGAACCGCCGGCGACCACCACTTCGAACCGCCATCCACGGTGGTTCTGGGCGTGAACCACCACCTCCAGAGGACGCCACCACCATTGGAGTCGGGCCGACAAGCTTCCAGCCACCGAGGACCACCGGAGCCGCCGGAATCCGCCTCGAAAAGTCGCGTCGTCGTCTTCTTCACCCGCCGGAGCTCCGAGATCCGACCCGAAGATCCGAATCCAACCCGGTCGGTCATCGGTCAACGGTCAACTCTGATCAGACGGTCCAGATTCAATCAAGCAGATCAGACGGCCCAGATTCAATCAAGCAGATCAGCGGCTCAGATTTGATCAAGCAGATCAGACGGCCCATATTCAATCAAGCGATCAGACGGCCCAGGTTTCATCAAGCGATCAGACGGCCCAGATTTCATCAAGCGATCAGATGACCCAGATCGAGTCAACAAGATCAGACGATCCAGATCGGTCAGCGAGATCGACGCTCCAGATCTTGTCCGCTTCATCCGACGGTCCAGGTTAATCCGCATTATTTTATTAATAGTTTATTATATAATTAATTTCAAAAAATAATAAAAAATAATAAAAAATAGCAAAAAATAGTAAAAAATTTATAAAAAATCATAAAAAATTCAGAAAAATTCAGAAAAATACAGAAAAATCCAGAAAAATCAAAATATTTATTTTTTATATAAATTTATTTTTTTGATATTTTTGAATATTTTTAATAAGTATTTATACACAAATCGCCTTAGAAATGCATATTTAATGCATGAAAAATATTTTTAATATATTGTAAATTATTCTGGATATATTGTGAATATGTGATGATTTTTTTTTTAAAAAATAAAAAAATAAAAAAACAATAATAATGATAAAAATAAATAAAAATGACAAAATTGGATTTTCCAAAATCAAAATTTTTTAGAAAAAAATAAAATAAAAGAAAAATGATTTTCGGACTTAGAAAAATGTTTTTTCAAAAAAAAAAAAAAACAATTGATTAGATTATAGGATCATCAAAAATGGTTTCATAAAAATTCAAAATTTAATGAATTTAAAGTGAAAAGAGTTCAAAAATATAAAATTGATCAACAAATTAAGTTCTTTTTTAAAAGAACTACGTTTTGTCTGATCTCGATTAGCGAGTACGTAGGCACCTGCGGGGCGACATAAAAAATAAAAAAAAGTTTTGTTTTTTTTGTAAATATAAGTTTTTTTTAAAAAAAAAAAAGAAACATGTTTGTTGATATTCATGTTCTAAAAAAATAATAAAAAGTAAAAATGAAGAAAAACATGTAAAAAAATAAAATGAATGATTTGACTTGTAAATATTTCTGTTGTAATATATTATTAGAGTTTTTTTTTTTTTTTGAGCATATAAAGGATAGATTATAAATTTAAAATTCCAAAAGTGGTAACCAATTTGGTTTTAATAGGTTAGCCCCCGAATCCATGATATCTGGTTTTAAAAGTTGATTTTTTAAATCAAATTTTCGCAGACTAGTAGCTAAGTTAGGATCAACCGACCCATTGATCCTAGCTTTTTATTTTTTTCCCGATTTATATCGGGTGGCGACTCTAAAATTTTTTTTAAATTTTCTTTTATCCCCTAGTCGAGGATTCATGTTAAATGGGTTCGGGTTTAATGTGAATCGGGTTAGGAGAAATGAACTAGATAAGATGAGTGGAAAAATCCAGGCTCGACATTGACATTTTAGAAATCCTTATAAAAATATGAGTCTAACGGTATTAATAACATATATTTAATATTCCAAATCTTGGGGCATGCTTTTTCGAAGCCTGTACCCAACTAGGTCCGAAATAGATCGAAAATTCGTTAATCTCATCTTTTAGAACATCCTAGAATTAATATGAACCAACTACACCTTTTTCTCTTATTCCGACTCCCTGGTTTAGGAATACGGAATTGCCGGATCTAGGCTACGGGGTTTCTTAGGAGTTTTGTGGACTTAGGTTTTCCGGTTGATACATTTGCCAATTTGGAAACTGATATTTTATGTTTATACAATTTTATTTGATTTGAGAATATTTATTTTAAATTTTATCTTCGTAGGTATTTAATATCTCTTAATGTTCTCAAAATTTTGAAATTTGGTTTTATACCTGAAGGTCTATCGTTACTCGCTGTTTAATAATTTGTTTTTAGGTATTATACTTCCTGCTTTCGCAAGTCAGGGTTAAGCATAGAATTTGTCATACGTGGTGGTTTTGGATTTGGAAACTATTAAGTTCTTAGGTTACTTCTAAGAATTTTCTCTTTGTCCAAGATTAAGAAAATTTCTGGATTTGTTCAAGACTTCAAGCTAGTTGAAGCTCAGTTTTAATTGGGAGTCATTTTCAAAGATTATTTTAAAGGTGCTCATTTTGGAATTACTTACTGAAATTTTCTGGGGCTTACATTAGCTATTTTCAAAGAGTTGGTTGATTTTCTCATGCAATCTGAGTTATTCCAAGCTCGGGACTAATGTACAGTAGTTTTGAACTGTGTTGATTTGCTAGCTTAATAAAGATAATAATCTGGTTGTTTGCGTTAGATTAAGTTGCATTTGATATATATGTTGCGTGTACATATGCATTTGTTTTGTGGATTGATGTACTGGGCGATTTCACTCATTCTCTTCATTTTTCAGGTACAGGTGATGAGGACGTAGTATTTGATTTATCTAGTTATGATCTGTACATAGATCATGAGGATGACGATAGTAGTCCAGATTACCCTGTTGAGGAATAGATTCATATATAAATTTATATGAGAAGAATTTTGAGATCATTTACAATATTTGAAACTATATTAAGAATTTATATATTAAAAAGGATTTTTGAAATTTTATGTATTTTGGATTTGTTGGCTTTGGTTTTGCTAACATTATTTGGATCAATAGGATGTTTGAAAAGATTGTTATTTACATGTTTTACAGGATTTGAACTTTCTGTTGTATTCTTGAGAGAGTTATAGAGATTATATTTTATATGTTTTAAATTGTTGTTTTATAATGTTATAGCCTTTTGCGTGTCCTATTTAAGAGAGGACACGTGGCGGGTTGTAATTGCCAACAGGTTAAGGCATTACAGATATCCCATTATTGGATCACAACACAAGATTTTCTCTATGGCAAGTCAAGATGCGAGCGGTTCTCACACATATCGATTTGGATGATGCATTATTAGATTTTGATAAAATGCCTTCGTCGTAGTCATTGGAAGAAAAGCAAAATAAGGATCGAAAATCCTTTTCTCAAATTCATCTTCATCTATCAAATCATATATTGCAAGATGTGTTGAAGAAGAAGACAACTGCTGGGTTATGGCTGAAATTGGAGAAGTTCTGTATGATAAAGAGTTTGACCAACGAATTGCATTTGAAGTAGGTACTATATTCACATGGTTTGATTGAAGTTGGGTCTCTAGAAGATCACTTGACTATCTTTAAAGAAATTATTTCTGATTTGGAAACTTTAGAGGTTAAGTATGATAAGGAAGATTTAACATTAATTTTATTGTGTTTACTACCTCATTCTTTTTCGAATTTTAGAGACATAATTCTGTATAGTCATGATTCTCTTATCATGGAGGAATTTTATGAAGCTTTGGCTTCTTTTGAAAAGACGAAACATTTGGTGATTAGACCAAAGCCTTAAGTAGAGGGGTTTGTTGCTCTTGGTAAGAGTTAGGATTGCAATTCTGCTGGAAATTCAAGAGGAAGATAAAAATCATCAAATAGGGATAAAGTCTACAGGTTTTGCAAGAAGAAAGGAAACATAAAATCTAAATGTTATAAGTTAGAGAACAAAAATAGGAGAGCTGCTGAAAATCAAAAGAGGAAATAACTAGAAAAATCTGCTGAAGTTAATGTAGTTAAAGACCACAGTGGTGGAGATCTTCTTGTTGCTTCTAATGATGATCATCAAACCAGTGAAGAGTGGATTCTAGATTCTAGATTCTAGATTCTAGTTTTTCTTTTCACATGTATCCCAATCGGGACTGGTTTTCAACATATGAAAATGTATCCAAGGGTGTAGTCCTACTAGGTAATAATGCTTCTTACAGCATTACAAGTATTGGTACCATCAAAATCAAAATGTTTGATGGTATTGTCAGACTCTTGGCAATATGAGACATGTGCCTGACTTGAAGAGAAATTCAATTCCTTTGCGTACTGTTGGTACAAAAGGGTATAAATACACTGGTGAAGGTGGACTTTTGAAGATTAGTAAAGGATCACTTGTGGTGATGAAGGGACAAAAGAAGAATGCTAACCTATATGTTTTGTAGGGTTCTATGATTGCAGGTGATGCAGCCATCACTTCTTATTCTTTGTAAGATGAAGATACTAGATTAGAATTCTGTTTTAATGATTTTAATGCTCTATGAAAATCATAGGGTATTATGAGACATCTAACAGCTCTTGGTACACCCCAACAAAATAAGGTAGCAGAATGGATGAACAGAACCATTTTGAAGAATGTCAAGTGTATGCTTTCTAATGCTCTGTTATCGAAGTCTTTCTGGGCTGAAGCAGCTTCTATAGCATGTTATTTGAATAATAGGTCTCCATCAACAGCAACTGAGAAGAAGACTCCACTAGAGGTATGGTTTAGTACTCTTGCAAATTATTCAGAATTGAAGATATTTGGTTGTCCTGCATATGCTCATGTAGACAATGGGAAAGTTGAGCCTAGATCTCTAAAATATATATTCCTTGGTTTTAAACCTAGTGTCAAGGGATATAAGTTATGGTATTCCTAAATTGAAGAAAGTCATTGTTAGTAGAGATGTTATCTTTGATGAAGTAGCTATGTTACATGACTTGTCTTCTAACACATCATCTGATAAAGCATAGAAGAAATCAAGTATGCAAGCGGAGTTTGAGATTAATTTAGGTTCCACATTAGAGTTTACTTCTCAGCCTAGATCACAGACACAGGGTAGTTCTATCTCTATACTACCACCGCAGCAATATTCCATTGCTAGAGACAAAGCTATGAGAGAAGTTAGGTTTCCTCAAAAATATATAGAGGTTGATTTGGTAGCTTATGCTTTGAGTGTTGTAGAGGACATTTATTCAAATTTAGAGCCATCTACTTACTCAAAGGTTGTTACTTCTAATGATTCTAGCCAGTAGATGATTGTTATGCAAGAGGAGATGGAATCCTTTCAGAAGAATTGTACATGGGATTTGGTGAAGCTTCCTAAAAAGAAGAAGACTGTTTGATGTAAATGGGTATTCAAGAAGAAAGAAGGAACTCCAAGAGTTAAAGAACTCAGATACAAAGCAAGACTTGTTGCAAAGGGCTACAGTCAAATACCAAGTATTGATTTTACCGATGTATTTTCTCCTATTGTAAAACACAGCTCAATTAGAGCATTACTAGGTATTGTAGCTTTGCAAGATCTTGAGTTGGAACAGTTAGATGTGAAGACGGCTTTCTTATATGGAGAGCTTGATGAAGATATCTACATGCAATAGCTAGAGGGCTTTATGGTCTTTGTCACGCCCTGAAGGATACTCTAGACGTGGCAGTCTACCACATACAGTATTAAAACTTAAGAATGACTTCCTGAAGTCATGCGAAAGCTTCAACACTATATGTAAGACATCTATCACCATAATAGGAGACTCCGGTGGAATGTATAGTTCGAAATAGTAAATATAGCATACAAGAAATCTAGATAATTATCTAACTTCAACATCAAGAATATGGTCTTTACATCATCTTAGAGGCATTCTCCCGATAAATCTCTAAAGAAAAAAATATCAACTTAGTCTTTCAGATAAAGAAACAATGCTAGAACCAAAGGATATTAAAGGAAATTTCTTTTAAGATCTTGAAAACGATTTCCAAAAGCTTCCCATAACATAATTATACTCGGTTACGTGAAGTCCTCGAGCAAAAGAGATATCAATCCCATGTCAATAAAAGTCTATTGGGGTGTAAGCTTGACTAGCTTAGTGAGAATATTCCTGGATTAACGTACTTGTATCAATGAATTCAAACAACTTATTAAACAAGCATATGATTGCATCAAGCAAGTGAATAAGCAATACATATGATCCATCAAAAATCATATGTTTGAATGGATTTACCCCTCCATTCGGGGTTAGGTGTTTCGAGTTCTTTAAAACTCATTTTTGAAATCCAACTTATATAGTTTATTTCGAGCTCCTACTTGCCCATCATAAAATAGTTCTTTCGAGCTCCTATTTGCCCATCCTTAAATAGTTCTTTTGGGCTCCTATTCGCCCATCTTGCAGACTTATAAGTTCCCGCAAACCCCACTACTATACCCTTGTCCCATCAAGTATAGTAGCTAATGAAATGAGACTAACTACGTGATATACATGAATCAATTAATATAACTCGAAATATGTAATTAAGGTAATTTAAAGGCGATTATAGAATTTGCAGACACTCCATCATGATAATAATAAAACACAATTTAATTAACAACAATTCCTGTCTCGGTATGATTAATGCTCTTTCAACCAATATTATCATGCATAATCCATTTTCATCTTTTCCAACTTTTAGTACTTCTAGCTATAGGCACAAATAAGTGCGTAAAAGTAGGAGATAAACTCACTCGGACATCTTTACTATAATTCTTTACTTGTAATAGTCTTCTAAATACGGATCCTCCCAAGCTTCGTTACCTAAATGAAAGAAATATCCGAAATAAGTATTTTCTAGAAATTCTACTTGAACTCTCTAATCCTATTCTAGTATTTGCATCAAAATTTGGATATAAGGAAATTCTAACTTGAAATGGTCATAACTTGCTCATTTTAACTCATAATTACGCATATTATATATCATTCTCTACCTATTCAAAAAGACCTATCTATTAATAAGGTTATTTTTGTCATAAAAAGTCATCTGGGTTACAAAACACCATGGTACAGAATATCCACGAAATTCTCAGCCCCTTAAAAGATGATTTTCCAAACTTTTCTTTATCCAAAAACCCTTAAACAAATATATGGATATTTTTGTAGTTGAAAAGTCTTTTGAACATATATATATATATATATATATATATACTCATATTGTATGCATGATTTTTATAGTGTTGTCCCAACATTAATTTTTCACAAAACAATTTGTTTTTAAGAGTTTTAAAAGATGAAAATTTTGAAAATTTTTCCTTCCCAAGTTGCTAAAAGGAAAACTTAAAAACTCTTAGGTTGTTATAAGTGAGTATTTTCCTATTATAATTCCATTCCTTAACTTTTCAAAGATAAAATTAATTTCCAAAAATTTGGACATTTAAGTTATTTACCGATTTTACTTCTAGTGATTGAAAAATAATATTTTCAAATTTTTTCTTAATTTGTTGGTGTTATCTAATATTTGGGTCATGTTAAATGTATGTTTTCCTTTTATTTTTATATTCTTCTACTTCTTTAGAAAAATAAGTTTACCCTTTTTAAATTTTCACTTTCTTAGCAAATTTTATTTCCCTAAGTTTGTTTCTAAAATAGTTAGTTGATTTTTACCTTGATTTGAAAAACTCGTTTTATTCCGAATATTTATCAAGTGGTGGCATAATCCTTTTAGATAAGTTCATCAAAAAAGCTTTCATAATAAATAATTATCCATATTAGAACTTAGTAAAAATTTCATTTTAACTTTAAAAAGATAATAATATTAAAAATTGAGTCTCGTAAAAGCTTACTTGGTAAGTGATTTTCAAATTCTATGATGAACCTATTTAAGTTTTATAAAAGTTATAGTTTGGTTAAAATCTTAAGTGTAATGCTAAAAATTATATTTTTATGGAGCATTCAGTTCCGATTTATAAAAGAAATGAGTTCTTTTTTTATTTGAAGAAATCTTCATTACTAATACTTTAAAATTTATTATTTGCTTGTCTAAGCTTTTAAAAAGAATTTATTAAAAACACTACCTAGATCTCTTATTAAAAAAATCCTTTATTAAGAAATTTAGCTTGCTTTTCTTTATTTAAGAAAGAACCCATTTTTATTTTTATTAAGACAACAACCTTCTAATCATGCATGAAAATGATTATGTAGCAATGAAAAAGTAAGAATAATACATAATAAGATAGAAAGAAATATAATAAGCATATAAACAAAACAATATGGTCAAGTATTGGGAATCTTAGCTTCATCAAGGTATCTCGGTCAAGTATTGAGAGTCTTAGCTTCATCAAGGCTTCCCAAGACTAAGAATAAACTAGTCCCAGAAAAAAAAAATCATAATAATAAGAGCAATAATAATAAAGCATGTTAATGAGAGGTTAGTGAGCAATTTAGGCTCTAAGAAATATGTAGATATACATATATTTAATAATGTATAAATAAAGTTAGGTTAAGAGCATAATAACAACATAATAATCATAATAACAATAATATAACAAAATAATATAATTGGTATTCTTGGCATGTGCAAGAACAAAATATGAACATGTTGTTGCTTCTACAACTCACATGAGTTTTTGAGAAACAATACTATGGTCATACTAAGTTACATGACATGGGGAAAACAATGGTCGAAAGATTTTATGTAAGTTTTGTTTATGTGTTGAAGGTGAATGTAAAAATATGTTGGTAGTATTATATGATTGATGGTTTTTGTGTAGAAAAGAATGTTGGAAAGAATTATTTAGAGAGGATTTGAGGAAAGATTTTGGTAGAGTTTTGTTATGTAAAAGTGAATGTGTGAAAAAAGTGGAGGGAGAGGAGATATTCATAGTTGAAGATGGAGGGAAATTGAGAGTAATAACATAAATTGAAAAAGAAATAAATATTAAAGAGAAGAGAGAGAGGGGTCGATGGTACACATGCATGGGGAAGGGAGAGAGTTGAGTTGATTGAATTTGTATTTTTGTAATGAAAAGTAATAATATGTAAGGTTTGATGTGAATAAATTTGTATTAGAAATGTAAAAGTGTAAGAATATGTATGTAGATTGTAAGAAATAGGTTGCAAGAAAAAGTAGAGAGATTGAAATAGTAATAAATAGTAGATTAAACAAATAAAATACGGGTAGTAATAAAAATACGCGTAAACGAGATATATCTGGTATTTTTAGTTACTAAACAATTATGAAACTGATGTTTTTGAAATCGTTGTATAATTACGAGTCTTTTAGTTTTATCGGAATATTTTTACTATTTAGGGCACCGGAGTTGAAACTGCTAAATTGCATTGATCTTAGTTGACTTTTGAAACTTCGGTTTAACTAGAGTCAGGGTTTATTCCAAATTTATCTTAGAAATTGAGGTGTTTATAGTCTTAGGAAAAGAGGATCATATTTGCATGTTAAAGAAGTCTCTTTATGGCCTAAAGCAGTTGCCAAGGCAATGGTACAAGAGGTTTGACTCATTTATGACTTCTCATGATTTTAGGAGAAGTAATTTTGAGAGCTGTTTCTATTTCGAGAAATTTGATGATGGATCTTTTGTGTATCTACTCTTATACGTTGATGACATATTGATAGCAGCTAGAGATAAAGGAGAGATTGAAAAGATTAAATTTCTATTGAGTAGAGAGTTTGAGATGAAAGACTTGGGGGCAACAAAGAAGATACTTGGAATGGAAATTATAAGAGATAGAAAAGCAGGTTTGTTGCAACAAAGTCAGAAGGGACATATTGAGAAAATCCTTTGCAAGTTTAACATGAAGAATGCTAAGCCTGTTAGTGTTTCTTTGGCAGCTCAGATACTTAAAAAGTACTACTAATGTTTGCCTACAATTTGGTAGAACCAGAGATGGAATTATTGGATTTGTTGATTCTCATTTTGCAGGAGATTGAGATAAGAGGAGATCTCTCATAGGGTATATTTTTACTCTTAGTAGGTGTGTTATTAGTTAGAAAGTCACATTGCAAGCTACAATTGCTCTATCCACTACTAAGCTGAATATATAGCTATTACAGAAGCTTTTAAAGAAGCTATTTGGCTGAAAGGATTACTTAGTGAACTTAGTGATGATATGAAGACTGCTACAGTTTATTGTGATAGTCAGAGTGCAATCTACCTCAAGTATCACTTGGTTTATGATGTAATTGCTCATGGTGATATTGCTGTGAGCAAGACCAGTACTGATGATACCCCTACTGATATAATGACAAAAAAACTTTTTATATCCAAGTTTGAGCATTGTTTGGACTTGGTTAGTGTTTATTGTTGATTGTTTCCCATTTGGGTTTTGTGGAAGAGGAGGAGAATGTTTTGTTGTTTATGTTGAAGATTAGAGTTTGCGTTGATTTTTCTCCCAAATTCGAGTCAAGATGGAGATTATTGGATGTGCAACTCAAATTCTATCAAAGTTGCCAGCTCTGGGATCTACACCACCGGCCTTTTGTACTGTTCATCGCTGACATTGGTGCCAGCCTTAAAAAATCCGATTCTATGGATGTTGAAGGCCGGCTCAAAGTTACCAACCTTCATTAGGTACACCGTAGGCATTGGATACATAATCCATTAGCCTTTAGTCGATGTTGGTTTAAATTTGGTGACTTTTCTAATGCCAACCTTTGTGTCGACTCACATGATATTTATACATGTTTGCATATTGTTTTTTAGGTTTTATGAGATTTGAGATCTATGAGATCACTTGTACACGTCCTTTATACTCTATTTCTTCAACATTAGTGAATTATTCTCTCCTCTACCCGTGGTTTTTCCCATAAGGATTTCCACATAAATCTTGTGTGTGCTTACTTTATCGCTTTTGATTTTATTTTTTGCCATTTTTTATTAAATCCACTTATAACATGATCAAGTAGAGATAGTTTTTGAGAAAGACTTAAAATACTTAAATAGGACAAATATTCCTTTTATGCACACCCTAGAGTCCATTTGTTTTAGTATGAATCCTTTCCATGTACAATGAAGTCTAATTTTAAAAGTGTAGATCCTTGAAGGCCATTTTAAAAGTTTAATGCAAGTTCCTAGAGTCTGATTTCAATAGTGCAGCATGTGTAGGTACTTAGTGTTTGACGTTAAAAATGAGGTACAAGTTGCTATGGTTTGATTTTGAAAGTGTGAGTTTACTATGGTTCCGAATATTTTTGCACACATAAAATTTTATTATACAAGTACAAAAAAGGCATACAATAATATAAGCAAAATTAATAGGCATACAATAATAGATTGAATAGTCATTAACATCATTAAATTTAAACCTCGCATGCACATACAAGGAGCGACAAATACATAACTAGCATTCACTAAACCCGAGTTCCATTAAATCTTAATTATAAAAATACATGTTGTTGTAAGCCCCTATTTTCTTAGCAAACCAAACTTAGTTTCAGGGACCGAAATTGGAAACCAAAACCCAAAAACAATACCTTTGGGCTAGTTGAAGCCTAGGAACCCTAAGTCCAGCAATACCGAGAACAAAGCCCCAGAATAATAAAAATGAGTTAGTTTTAGAATATAGTCCTAAATAATATACCAAAACATAAAAAGATCAGATTTCGGAAGATTTCATATGTTTTGAACCTGATCGGGATCTGTTTTCCAAGACCGATACCCGAGACTCGAAAATAAAAAAATATTCCATAGGACTCTTTAGAATCGAAATTTAATAAGGAATTCAAATATATAATTATAAGAATTTATTCGGTTTACAAAAATTACAGTTATAGTCCTTTTTATCGTATTTTTATTACTACCGATAATTTAATTATCTAATCTACTTTTGATTTCTAATCATCACTATTCACTAAATATAACCAACCATACCCTAATCTTACATCCTCACATCATATTCTTTACAATTTACTTTTCTAATACAATTTTTATTACTTAAATTACTTAATCTAATTTGAAACTTACACAATACAACACAAAACATCTCTCTCTCTCCCCCCCAATTCTTCAAAACCAGTGCCCCACTCCCATACACACTCCCTCTCAATTTTGTTTTATTGTCTTTTAATAATTAAAGCAAACCTTAATCCATTTTTCTATAAATACCCCTTTATGCCAGTCACTTTTCACTTTCTTGTCTTTTTCACTAAACAAACTTTTGCAATATTTTTTTCCTTTCCCTTCCTTCCCTTGTTGGCATAAGCACCCAGCAACCCACCCCCCCCCTCTCACACGCACACACACACACACACACATTTTTTTTCCTTCAAGTTTTCTTGCTCGAATTACACTCATTAGGTAATAGATTTAAACCTTACCATAAATAAAACATGTAATGGCAAGATCATACATGTATGATTCCATCAAAATCCCCATGAGCTTTATGCAAGGGATGTGCAAACACTTGAACATGATGTCCATGCCATCACAATGTTATGGATCTCTTGTTTTAAGTTATTATTATGCTATATTCTTGCTATAAATATATATATATATATATATTCTTGTTGGTATTTGTTAATATAACTTGCTACTAACCTTATCATCATAATGTTTTATCTTGCATTTCATACATCTAACAACATCATCATACTAATCTAACCTTTGAGGCTAGTCTTTCTAGTCTTGGGAAGCCTTGAATGTGATCTAAGGCTTCCAAGCTTGCGTTAGCATCCAAAATATAAATGTCATCACATTCTATTTTATTTTAAGTATATAAATGACATGAAAATTTGTTTTATGTGAATAAATGACTTGTAGTGCGATGGTAGTAATGAGGATGATGCCAAAAGCTAAAAATCTATTTTTGTTTCTATAAAAAATAATTTTTGAAATTCGGATTAAAAAGGACCCCTATTTTGAAAACCTATTTCCCAACTTCAAAATGAAGGTTTTATATAAAATATAAAAGCTTTATGTAATAGGTATCATAAAGGAATGATTTTGATGAGTTAGATCCAGTTTTATCAAGAGATATTTTCAAAATAAGAAAAGATTACAAGAGTAAAATTAGGACTTTGTTTCAACTCCAATAAGAATTTAAAATTCGTAATTAGGAAGGGTGGATATGTAAACACCTATTTTTCAACCCCAAAACAAGAGTTTTACTAAAGAAATGGAAGCCTTAAGGAATAGGTTTGATTATGACCTAATTTTAGAAAGATCAAATGAGTTTTACCTAAGAAATAATCTCAAAAACAAATCACAGAATTCGGATTTAGAAATGACCCATATTTAAACCCATATTTTCAAATTCCAAAATGAGGATTTTAATGGAAAAATAAAAGCCTTAGGGAATAGATATAGTAAGTACTTAATTATGGTAAGAACAAATGAACTTAATCAAAGAATATTTCTAAAACAAAGGAAAAGTTTCAAAATATAAATCAAACACTATTTTCATCCCCAATAATTCTTGTAAAATTAGTAATTAGGTAAGACCCCTATTTAAACATCTAATTTCCAACTCTACATGAAGGAATTTCTCAAAATAATGAGGGAATTAGGCATATAGGTCATCAAGGCTTTATTTTAGTAAAAATAAAGATGATTTTTCAAGAAACAAAACTAGTTTTTCTAAATCAAGTATCCTTGAAATTTTTGCAAAGTAAAAGTTTTCTAAATATTCTTCTTAACCAAATATCATCAAGAACATACATATAGATAGATCATCACATGTCATTCATGATAATAACTTGTTGATATTGCATGTGCACTTAATATACATGGTAGGAACAATATAAGTTTTCACAAAACAATTTCGGAAACATGTTTTTACCTACTAATCAGAACTGATCCGAGCTTTTCAAGACCTAAAAGTTTTCAAAATTTAGGAATAACATTAGAATTAGATAGATCTTTTGAAGTAGATAGAAATTGACTACTAATTTGTGAAATTCCGAGTTAAAATGATTAAGTTATGGCCTTTTAAGTTGGAATATTCATTAGTTACGAAAATTACAAACTTAAATGCTTTTGTTTGATAAGTTGGAATTAGTTATGGTTTGGAATACTCATTTAGGTATTTCTTTCGTTTAGGTGATTTTGAATCGAAGGATTGCTTGCCCCCGAATTATTACGAATAGAGACCGGTGTCTATGGCCAAGTGAGTTATACTTCTTATTTATGATTTCTTAATTGTGCTTGTAAATTGTAGTAGCATAAGAGTGATATGCAAAGAAAAAAATGGAAATGCATGATAGGAAATTATGGGATTTATCGAGCCTGGATTTTTCCACTTATCTTATCTGGTTCATTTCTTCTAACCCGATTCACATTAAACCCGAACCCATTTAACATGAATCATCGACTAGGGGTTAAAAGAAATTTTTGAAAACTTTTTAGAGTCACCACCCGATATAAATCGGGAAAAAAATAAAAGCTAGGATCAATGGGTCGGTTGATCCTAACTTAGCTACTAGTCTGCGAAAATTTGATTTAAAAAACTAAACTTTTAAAACCAGATATCATGGATTCGGGGGCTAACATATTAAAACCAAATCGGTTACCACTTTTGGAATTTTAAACTTATGATCTATCATTTTCATGCTAAAAAAAAAATCAAATATTTACAAGTCAAATCATTTGTTTTTATTTTTTATGTGCTTTTCTTCATTTATATTTTTATTATTTTTTAGAACATAAAAATCAACAAAATATCTTATATTTACAAAATATTTTTTTACTAAAAAGAACAAAACATTTTTTTTTTTAAAATGTCGCCCCGCAGGTGCCTACGTACTCGCTAACCGAAATCAGACAAAACGTAGTTCTTTAAAAAGAACCTTAATTTGTTGATCAATGTTAATTTTTTGAACTCTTTTCAGTTTAAATTCATTAAATTTTCAAGTTTTTATAAAAAATCATTTTTTGATGATCCTATGATCTAATCAATTGATTTTTTATTTTATGAACACATATTTTTCTAAGTCTGAAAATCATTTTTTTTTTAGAAATTTTGTTCTTTGGAAAATCCAATTTTATTATTTTTATTTATTTTTTATTTTTTTTATTATTTTATTTATTTTTTTTAAAAAGAAATCATCACATAAATTCACAATATATTCAGAATAATTTACAATATATTAAAATTATTTTTCATGCATTAAATATGCATTTCTAAGGCAATTTATGTATAAATACATATTAAAAATATTCAAAAATATTCAAAAATATCAAAAAAAATAAATTCATGTGAAAAATAAATCTTTTGATTTTTCTGGATTTTTCTGAATTTTTCTGAAATTTTTTATGAATTTTTATGAATTTTTTACTATTTTTATTATTTTCTGAAATTAATTATATAATAAAAATATAATAAAATAATATGGATTAACCTGGACCGTCGGATGAAGCGGACGAGATCTGGAGCGTCGATCGTGCTGACCGATCTGGATCGTCTGATCGAATTGACCAAATCTGGGGCGTTGATCAAGATGATTAAATCTGGGCCGTCTGATCTGCTTGATGAAATCTGGGCCGCTGATCTGCTTGATCAAATCTGGATCGTCTGATCTGCTTGATGAAATCTGGGCCGCTGATCTGCTTGATCAAATCTGAACCGTCTGATCTGCTTGATGAAATCTGGGCCGTTGATCTGCTTGATCAAATCTGGACAGTTTGATCAGAGTTGACCGTTGACCGATGACCGACGATTGTTGACCGATGACCGACCGGGTTGGATTCGGATCTTCGGGTCGGATCTCGGAGCTCCAGCGGGTGAAGAAGACGATGACGCGACTTTTCAGGGCGGATTCCGGCGGCTCCGGTGATCCTCGGTGGCTGGAAGTTTGTCGACCCGACTCCTATGGTGGTTGCGCGTCCTCCGAAGGTGGTGGTTCACGCCCAGAACGGCGGCAAGGGGCGGTTCCGGCGGTAGTTGTATGGCGGCGCAAATCCGAAAATTAAAAAAAAATTTGCAGAGGTTAATTCGATCAATTTGATCAAATCCAAACACACTAAAACATCAAAATTAGGTTTCTAACATTCCTAACACACTCAATTTTGATCAAATTCGATTCAATCACTTCGAATTTGAAAAATTCAAATTTTTCTTCCTAAATTCGAGAATCTCGAATTGATATGGTTATGTATGTGTTTTCTTCAAATTGACTTGTGCCTTTTGCTCCTAGGACCCTCTATTTATAGGTTGCAAGCTCAATTTTACGTTTCAAATAGTTTCGAAAATGAATCATTTTTTGCCTCTTTGTTTTTCCACGAATTTAATTCGAAAATCCATGATTAAATTGTTTGAAACTGATGAATTGATGATTGTTTTCATATTCCATGTCAGATTCATCCAATGTATGTAGATTAATTGTCCAATCTTTCCAATTCTTGTAACACCTCATTCATGTGCAATTGAATGCTCACAAATTGCATTTTTTTCCAATTTTTTTTATACGAATTTTGTGACTTTTGGGTTGTTTTTGCACTAATCTTTCATGTTCTATAACCATTTTGCAATTCCATCATCAATTTTGACAATCAATGTTGTTTTGTCAGTTAAAAACCGATACAAAGTAAGGCAAAAAGTCACATTTGAGGAAGATGCAAAGGCAAAAATAATGAGATGATAAAAAGACAAAATTTTGCCTTTGCTAGGGTTTGAACTTGTGTCATTGAGCTTGGATGTGTGTTTGGATCAATGCATTTAACCAACAGGCCATTTGGCCTGTGCCTTGATCACTTAGCCAACTTCATCAATACTTAATTAAGGCTTTTTGGAAAAATGAGTTTAATTAAATTTTAAGCCTTAATTAATTGGGCAAAAATTGGGTGTCTACAGCTGCCCCTCTTTGTGGTAAAGTTTGAACAAAACTTTTGCCACAAAGACAAAAAGATAACCAATTTTTGCTTAGCTTCTCCTTCCAAATTTTATTTAAGGAGATTTTTATCTTGTGCTAAACTATCTGTCGAGTTTAGACTTTGAGATTTTGCTAGGTCAACTGTCGGATCTAGACTTCAATTTGGTCATTTGCCGGACCTATGGGCTTTGGTTAGATCATTTGCCGGACCTATGGGCTTTGGTTAGGTCATTTGCCAGACCTATGGGCTTTGGTTAGGTCATTTGCCGAACCTATGGGCTTTGGTTTGGTCATTTGCCGGACCTATGGGCTTTGGTTAGGTCATTTGCCGGACCTATGGGCTTTGGTTAGGTCATTTGCCGGACCAATGGGCTTTGGTTTGGTCATTTGCCGGACCAATGGGCTTTGGTTTGGTCATTTGCCGGACCTATGGGCTTTGGTTATGGTCACCATCTGGAATGGAAGGATTTCTGACTTCTGTCTTGATCACCATCTTGGATAGATTTCTGAATTTTGTCTTGATCACCATCTTGGATGGATTTCTGAATTCTGTCTTGATCACCATCTTTAGTAGATGAGTTTCTGAATTTTGTCTTGATCACTATCTTGAGTGGATGGATTTCTGAATTTTGTCTTCATCTTGAAAGTATGGATTTTGTGTTTGGTCAGTACTAGACTATCTGTTGAGTCTAGACTGAGGGGTACTGGTGAATTTTTAGTCCACTTGGGGACTTGGTTTTTTTTTCTAATCCACTTGGGGACTTGGTTTTTTCTGATCCACTTGGGGAACTGGTTTTTTTTTTCTGATCCACTTAGGGACTTGGTTTTTTTTTCTGATCCACTTAGGGACTTGGTTTCTTCTGATCCACTTAGGGACTTGGTTTTTCTTTTTTGGAAAACTCGAATAGGCTTCAGACTTTTTTCTTTTTTTGGGAGACATGGATGGGCTTCAAGCATTTTTTTTTTTTTTGAAAACTTGCTTTGAAAACTTGGATGGGCTTCAAGTTTTTCTTTTTTTTGGAAAACTTGGTTTGAAAACTTGGATGGGCTTCAAGTTTTTCTTTTTTTTGGAAAACTTGGTTTAAACGTACCCTATGAACTGGCGTTTGGTTTTAACATTAGTGCGCTTCTTGAGCTGACACTCGACTTGTTAAGGTGCTCCTTGAGCTGGCCTAAAACTTATAACTTGACAAGGCAGCACAACACTTCCTTGAGTTGCGATTCTCAATTTGAGGAATAGATGAAGCTCCTTTGAGTATACGATCCTAAAGATTAAAAAGAAAAATATAGGACAACGCTCCCTTGAGCAGACTATTGATGCTGAAGAAATAGGATGATGCTCCTTTGGGCATACAATCCTAAAGATTGAAAGGTAGGATGACGCTCCTTTGAGTAGGTGACCCTTAAACAGACAGGATGACGCTTTTTTGAGCAATCGATCCTAAACTTAAACAAATAGGATGACGCTCCTTTGAGCAGGTGATCCTAAAACTTAAACACAAACTTGAAAATCCAGTTTTGAAAACCGTAGCCTGAAATTTTTTTTTTGGCTAATTTTTTAATGTGGGAAATTCTTCCCCTTTTTTTATTGAAAATTTTTAAGAAAACCTTTGAGAATTTTTTTTTTAAAAACCAAAACTTATGCCCCTTTTTTTTTTTTTTTTTTATTTTTTGCAAAGTTTTTTTTTATTCTTTTATTTTAAAAATTTAAACCAAAGGCAATTTTTTTTTACTTTTAATGAAGAAAACTTATTTTCTTTTTTTTTATTTTTTTATTACTTTTCAGATATTTGGAAAAAAACTTTTTTTATTTTTATTATTTTTTTGGAAGAAATTCCTTCTTTTCTTGGACCTTTTAAAGGTAAAAAGTTTCCTTTTTTTCTTTTTGAATTCCAACTTTTTTTTTTTGAAAGTTACCAACAGGTAAAAATAATCATAAATAGGGTTTGCCCCATTGATCACTCATTTTTTTTTTCAGCCTAAGGCTTCACTATTAACCACCTAAGGTCTTTTATTGAAAAATTTTAATCATTGGGGGCAAAGTTTTTCTTTTAGGACATTAATTTGAAAATTGGGGCATTGTTTCCAACTTTGGGGCAATTAATTCCTAACCCTGAGGCAGACTTCTTTCAAATTGGGGCAAATGATTTCATGCCCCTGGGATGATTCTTACACCAAGGTTGGTTATCTTATTTTAAGTTACCTAATCAAAGAGGACTTCCTTACACTCTCTTAGGCTTATTTTCACACATTTGACTCGGATTCCAAAAATTATGGTCCGGCTTGCAAGTGACACACTTTGGTCAATCTATTAGGTCTTTTTTGGACTGTAATGTGGGCTTTTGGTTGTTGGCTTTAATCAAAAAGAGATATTTCATAAAGGCTTTTTTTTTATTTTATTTTTAACACATCCCGGGTTTACAAGTCAAGAACCCTTAAGGAAAACTTGAATATGCACTTATTCCTAGTTTCAAGAGCATTAATAAATCAACTCCTTTGATCCAAAGAGTTTCTAAAGGGTGGAATTGTGGATAGGCCCATAATATAGATTTTGGACCTTGTGTTTTGATGGGCTTTGAACTTTGAGCATGTGCCCCCAGTGTTTGGGTATGATCACCTTGTGTGATTGTCTTCCATCAGGGTGGAATTGTGGTGGGTCCATGATATAAATTTTGGACCTTGTGTTTTGATGGGCTTGAACTTTAGCATATGCCCCCAGTGTTTGGGTATGATCACCTTGTGTGATTGTCTTCCATCAGGGTGGAATTGTGGGTGGGTCCATGATATAAATTTTGGACCTTGTGTTTTGATGGGCCTTGAGCTTTAAGCATATGCTTCTAATTTCTTGGTTTAATCACCTTGCTTGGCTATTCTTCATTTTTTTTTTTTTTGGCACTTTATTCATGCATCCCTTTTTTCTTCTTCTTTTGCAAGGTGATTTGTATTTTTTCCATTGGATGGCTTATAGCTCAAAGTATATGGATTGTGTATGGTTTGGGATAGAAACTCTTCTTCCTTTCAAAGGAAATGATTTATTTATGTCAATTGACTACTCTTGAATTGATGCAACTAGGGCAAGTGCATATAAGTTAATCCTTTTTCTCCTTGATAATGACCCTGACCTCCAAATTGCCCCGTTGTGGGGTACCCTAATGTAGGGTGGTTCTTGACAGGGCTTAATTTTAAAAAATTCTTCCTTAATAGGACTTTGAAATGTTAACAAAGGATAATGTGTTTAGGACTTTGAAATGAATGCCTAATGTCACTTTGACCTATGTATCAAATTCAAACTAGACCTCCTTTAAGGAATGAGTCCATTTTATCTCTCACAATTCACTCCACTCTTAGTGTGTAGGGTTAGTGTTTGGGATTAAGTTTGCCTCTTTTCATCTAGGCAATTATTTAGTGAGATATTTTTTGGCTTTTCAATCATCCATTTTTATTGCCTCAGGATATTATAACTAAATGCCCCATTTGGGTTTATCTTTATCAAATGCCCTAATTGGAATGAAAGTCTTTTGGTTGCCCCTAGTTTTGATTTCATTTGCCTTTAGCTTAAAATGAATGATCATTGGGTAACAATTTTGAAACATTCTTTTTCTGTTGGCAATTTTCCTTCTTTTCTAATTTTTTTATTTTTATTTTTTGAAAATAACCTTTATTCTCTTTCTCATTTGTTGGAAAACAATTTTCATTTTTTTTTCTTAAAAAAAATTGTTGGAGAACAAGTTTGAAAAACTTTTATTCTCTTTTTTTTTGTTAGACAACAACTTTTTGTTCTCACTTTTTATTTTAAAAAATCTTCAAAAAAAAAAAGTTGTTGATGGATATTTACAAAAAAGAATGTTTGAAAATGATTATTTATCCTAAAGTGGAAAAAGGATATTTACAAAAATAATTCATTTTTTTCTTTTTTCTTTAAGGCAAAAATTATTTTACAAGAATAGTGGAACAAAAAAGACCCCCCTTTTTCTTTTAGAAGGAAATTCAAATGGGGGTTGATTTTTACAGGGATGATTATCCTGAAGACAAGGAGAGGAATACATATGACAAAGGTAATTTTGATTGGAGAGGACCTATAACTATAGGTGGACAAAATTTACTCTATGAGTATTTACAAGTCTACTGTACACATTTTTTATTTTATTTTATTTTTTTCTTAAAAAAGATGCAAAGATGCAAGATGCAACATATGACAATTGGGGATAATGACCTTGAAAATTTGATGAAAAAATTTTGCTGGAGTTGATGAAAAATTATTTTTTTTTAAAACCTTTTTTTTTTAAAATAACTCCATTTTTTAAAAAAAATTTTGGTCACTATCCATATAAATGGAGATAAGGACCCTGAAAGTTTTGGTGAAAAAGTTTTGTTGGAATTGATGAAAAATCATTTTTTTGAAAATCTTCTTTTTTTTTTTGAAAAATAACAAAATTAATTAAGACTCCATTTGAGAAAAAAAAATTAGTCACTATCCATGCCAATGGGGATAATGACAAAAAAAACTTTACTTGAAGTGGTATTAAATTTTTTTTTTAAAAATAAAGGTTTAAAAACCATCTCAATCTAAAATTTTATTTACTAAAAAAATGTTTGATTTTTGAAAACTTCCTTTTTTAGGAAAGAAACAACTCCACATTTTTAAAAAAAATTTGGTGGACTTTTTTGAAATTTTTTTTTTTTGAAAAAAATTTTTTGGAAGAAAATACAACTCCATTTTTTTGAAAAGTTTGGTCAAAATCCCATGTTGAAATGCATGATTTGGTAGGTTCTATAGGTCCCCGATTTAGTGGTACTAAACCGGAGTGGGAGGACATTTCTTGATCTAGAGGGTGGAAAGCCACAGCCCCCGGACCTTACTTCGTCCTCCTCGCTTAGGCTCTTAAGACGGCCTGGTCGACCGTATCTAGCACACATTTATGCTAATGCAAATGCAAATGCAAATAAATAAATAAACAAACAAGCTTTTGCCTTTCTATTTTACATACTGCAAGGTTAGTATATATTTACAAACAATTATTCAATATAATATACAAAGAACATATATATTCACAAAAATTGAGCAAGGATAAATTTAAAATTTAAATTCCTAAGTGGCTAGCCCTCTCTTTTTTTAAAAAAAATTTAGTCCCCAGTGGAGTCGCCAAGCTGTCGAGCCTGGATTTTTTCACTATCTTATCTGGTTCATTTCTCCTAACCCGATTCACATTAAACCCGAACCCATTTAACATGAATCCTCGACTAGGGGTTGAAAGAAATTTTTGAAAACTTTTTAGAGTCGCCACCCGATATAAATCGGGAAAAAAATAAAAGCTAGGATCAATGGGTCGGTTGATCCCAACTTAGCTACTAGTCTGCGAAAATTTGATTTAAAAAACCAAACTTTTAAAACCAGATATCATGGATTCGGGGGCTAACCTATTGAAACCAAATCGGTTACCACTTTTGGAATTTTAAACTTATGATCTATCCTTTTCATGCTAAAAAAAAATCAAATATTTACAAGTCAAATCATTTATTTTTATTTTTTATGTGCTTTTCTTCATTTTTATTTTTATTATTTTTTAGAACATAAACATCAACAAAATATCTTATATTTACAAAATATTTTTTTACTAAAAAGAACAAAACATTTTTTTTTTTAAAATGTCGCCCCGCAGGTGCCTACGTACTCGCTAACCGAGATCAGACAAAACGTAGTTCTTTAAAAAGAACCTTAATTTGTTGATCAATTTTAATTTTTTGAACTCTTTTCATTTTAAGTTCATTAAATTTTCAAGTTTTTATAAAAAATTATTTTTTGATGATCCTATGATCTAATCAATTGATTTTTTATTTTATGAAAACATATTTTTCTAAGTCTGAAAATCATTTTTTTTTTAGAAATTTTGTTCTTTGGAAAATCCAATTTTATTATTTTTATTATTTTTATTATTTTATTTATTTATTTTTTTAAAAAATCATCACATAAATTCACAATATATCCAGAATAATTTACAATATATTAAAATTATTTTTCATGCATTAAATATGCATTTCTAAGGCAATTTATGTATAAATACATATTAAAAATATTCAAAAATATCAAAAAAAAATAAATTCATGTGAAAAATAAATATTTTGATTTTTCTGGATTTTTTTGAATTTTTCTGAATTTTTTTATGAATTTTTATGAATTTTTTACTATTTTTATTATTTTCTGAAATTAATTATATAATAAAAATATAATAAAATAATACGGATTAACCTGGACCGTCGGATGAAGCGGACGAGATCTGGAGCGTCGATCGTGCTGACCGATTTGGATCGTCTGATCGAATTGACCAAATCTAGGGCGTTGATCAAGATGATTAAATCTGGGCCGTCTGATCTGCTTGATGAAATCTGGGCCGCTGATCTGCTTGATCAAATCTGGACCGTCTGATCTGCTTGATGAAATCTGGGCCGCTGATCTGCTTGATCAAATCTGGACCGTCTGATCTGCTTGATGAAATCTGGGCCGTTGATCTGCTTGATCAAATCTGGATCGTCTGATCTGCTTGATGAAATCTGGGCCGTTGATCTGCTTGATCAAATCTGGATCGTCTGATCTGCTTGATGAAATCTAGACCGTCTGATCAGAGTTGACCGTTGACCGATGACCGACGATCGTTGACCGATGACCGACCGGGTTGGATTCGGATCTTCAGGTCGGATCTCGGAGCTCCAGCGGGTGAAGAAGACGATGACGTGACTTTTCAGGGTGGATTCCGGCGGCTCCGGTGGTCCTCGGTGGCTGGAAGTTTGTCGACCCGACTCCTATGGTGGTTGCGCGTCCTCCGAAGATGGTGGTTCACGCCCAGAACGGCGGCAAGGGGCGGTTCCGGCGGTGGTTGTATGGTGGCGCAAATCCGAAAATTAAAAAAAAATTTGTAGAGGTTAATTCGATCAATTTGATCAAATCCAAACACACTAAAACATCAAAATTAGGTTTCTAACATTCCTAACACACTCAATTTTGATCAAATTCGATTCAATCACTTCGAATTTGAAAAATTCGAATTTTTCTTCCTAAATTCGAGAATCTCGAATTGATATGGTTATGTATGTGTTTTCTTCAAATTGACTTGTGCCTTTTGCTCCTAGGACCCTCTATTTATAGGTTGCAAGCTCAATTTTACGTTTCAAATAGTTTCGAAAATGAATCATTTTTTGCCTCTTTGTTTTTCCACGAATTTAATTCGAAAATCCATGATTAAATTGTTTGAAACTGATAAATTGATGATTGTTTTCATATTCCATGTCAGATTCATCCAATGTATGTAGATTAATTGTCCAATCTTTCCAATTCTTGTAACTCCTCATTCATGTGCAATTGAATGCTCACAAATTGCATTTTTTTCCAATTTTTTTTATACGAATTTTGTGACTTTTGGGTTGTTTTTGCACTAATCTTTCATGTTCTATAACCATTTTGCAATTCCATCATCAATTTTGACAATCAATGTTGTTTTGTCAGTTAAAAACCGATGCAAAGTAAGGCAAAAAGTCACATTTGAGGAAGATGCAAAGGCAAAAATAATGAGATGATAAAAAGACAAAATTTTGCCTTTGCTAGGGTTTGAACTTGTGTCATTGAGCTTGGATGTGTGTTTGGATCAATGCATTTAACCAACAGGCCATTTGGCCTGTGCCTTGATCACTTAGCCAACTTCATCAATACTTAATTAAGGCTTTTTGGAAAAATGAGTTTAATTAAATTTTAAGCCTTAATTAATTAGGCAAAAATTGGGTGTCTACAGGATTATGTATGCTTTCTTGATGTATTGAGAAAATGAGCTAAGCATATCGAAACCGGGTGATTAATCGATGTATGTTCATATGCCATGATTATGATTGTCAGTAAATTGCTTGGTCACTTATAAAATTATATTAATGATTACTTGGATTAATAAACAATATAGACATAATCACTTCACATTGGGGATGGTGCATGTAATCATGGTTGGCTATCCGTGATTCATAAACGGTATGAATAAAATGGGTTGCCCATGAGCCATATAACGGTACAGTTAATGGGTTGCCCGTCAGCCATAAAACGGAATAGTAATTCAAAGTTAGTGTTGCAGGATTTGTTAACCTACTAACTCCAAATGGAAGGCGCAGATCCATTCAACATATGATTTTCAGTTGATCATATGTCTTGTAGGCCCATTTGCTTGTTTTTCTTGTTGCATTCATATGGATGACTAAAACAACTTGATTGTATGTATTGTTGGATACGTATGTTCTGGAAGTATGTACTCACTAAACTAGCGTAGCTTATACCCCCATAGCTTCTTTTTGTTGTAGTTCCCTTATCTATGGTTGCGACCAAGGGATTTGACTACTTGGGTAAAGCAAGAATAGGAGTTTCCCTTAGAAGTTTATGTTAAGCTTTTGTATAAACTTTCATAGGAAACCCTAAATATTCGAGTTGATGTTAAAACTATTATCCATACTTAATATTCTTTTACGGGGGAATACCCCTTAGTTTTTTTAAATGATCCAAAATATTTGTGGTTGGTATTTTGATGCTTATTGTCTATCAAATTAAATTATCTATCTCCAATTGCTTAAGTATTCTATTGTCGTAAGGGAATGCCTTGCATCTAATACTAGACTTCTGAATGACTGTAGTAATGATTCCTAAGTCTCGTATAGTATACAGTAGACTGTTATGTTTAGGATACTCTTTGGGGCGTGATAATTTAAGTTGGTGTCAGAGCAGCAAAATATAAAGCATGACAATAGGATTTAAAACCTTAAGAAAATAAGTAATCAAATCTTAGGGTAGGAAAGGAGTTAAAAGTCTAACCAACTAGAAATCTTTTCTTGGTATAGGTTTCCTTAGGAGAAATGAGGGGGAAACCAAGAACGTTTCTAAAAAGAAATGAAGAAACCTTTGTGAAGTATAGATTAAGATTAAGAACCTTATGTAAGGACTTTACATTAGCAAGAAGACCCCGAACCTTGAAAGTAATGTATGTGATTTAAAAGAAGGGACTTAGATATACTAGATGAGAGACGATAGTTGATCAAGTAAGATATGACCCACTAAGGAGAAGGAAGTGGACGATGTTGGAGACAATATATACAGTGGAGAGAATTATGGTTGATTATGGAAATGAGCCTATGTTAAGAGAGGCTACCTTTGTCCTGAAGAATGAAGGAAATCCCATCAATCTCGACTTTTGAGTATGGAATAATTTAAGACCACTATATGTGTATGCTCATGATGACTTGTTGAATCATAAAGATTGGCTCGATGCATATGCATGGAATCATTTTATTGGCATGGGGTGTATTTGGATATTTTACCATCACCCGTAGAAATTCAGGCACCATACCCAAGTGATATAGGCATGCAAATAGAAAATGAGCCGATGGAAGAAGATGGCAATGGGGGCGAAAGTGAAGAAGAGGTGGAAGAAGACTTGGAGAAGGACCCAAATTGGATGGACAAAGAGGGAAATAGAACACCACAACCTATTAGGATTGAGGAGGATCCCAATTAGGAACCAAACCCATGTAATATGGATTTTGACCAAGATCTTCAGATTTCGGATAGCGGTAGAGTGGAAACTGAGAATGAGTTGGATTCTAGCATATGGAAGGATATCCATGAACACAGTAAACACCCTAGAGTTACAAGTGGAGTAACCATCAATCCTATGGTGATCGAAACTTCTAAAGAAATAATGTTGACGTAAGCTAGAGCAACTATTGAAAGAATTTGGAATGAAGCAGGAAGGGAAGTAATGAGAGAAGAAAATAGGGAAGTTGAGGATAGGACAGGAGATGAAGAAGAGGAAGAATTTGATCAAGAAGAATTGACATGGCCACCTAGGAGGAGGAGGTTAACTGTGAGGGAATACTTGAGCTAATTTGTTCGAAGAGATGATGGGAGCTCTTCTAGTAGAGACCGTCCTTCGACCTCGACCCTAGGAGACTCCTAGAAAGGGAAAAGAAAGAGATGGTGAGCATAATCCAAAACAGTCCAACTAAAATATTGTAACAAGCAATGAGGAATGCCAAGTTGCTTCCATGTTTCTTTAGGTGGCTCTACTATAGTTGTCTTTTGTTTCTTGTTTCTTGTTTCTTGTTTCTTGTTTCTTGTTTCTTGTTTCTTGTTTTCCCTTTTCGGTTTAGTAAGAAGATGTATTTTGGGGTAGGTCTAAGTTAGTCGAGTGGCATGGATTTCATCTTTTGAAGGCATAATGTGAATGTAAGATTCGACCAAATGTAAGACCTTTGCAATATCTAATGGAATCTTATATGTACTTGTTTTAAAGAAAAATCTTACATTTTCTTGACAAAAGATATGAACAAAGAAATTAGGAATGCAACTAAGTGTGAAAGTATGTGCACCCTATCCTTAAAGAGCCGTAAACAATAACAAGACGCATGAACATCATTACATCCATTGCATCCTTATCATTAATTTCTTTTTCACTTGATTTCATAATTTGAGTTATGACTTGAACTCTACAAAGTGGACTTGTGAGTCAAAATTTCATGGCTTAGGTTTCATGATTTGAATTTTATAATGATTCGTTGAAGTTTCATTTGATTATTTAATTTTAGTAATTTCCAAACTAACCCTTTAAGGCATAACTTAAAGAAAACCTTAAAACTTACATAGTAATGTATAAACAGACGACCCTAGAGAAACCACAATCGAGAATAGGAAGCTCCTCCAGTATAAGCAAATGACGATAATCAACCTACTATACCCCAGCAAAATCAAAAAGGGATAGCACCACAGTACCCATAAATGGATATGATGAATGCAGTTGGACAACTAGCCTACCTTCTAAACACTTTCATCCAAAACCAAAATCCAACCTAAGGCTAAAGTGTGCAAAATTCCGCCCCACCACCACCCATGGATCATCGTAAAATAACGGCTAAAGCTCCAGCACCACCTGAAGAGCATTCACATAATGCGCCTTTACCACCACCACCACCTTACTGAAGACCTCATCGAAGCTCTTTACTAGATTTCATAAAGAGTAATCAATTTTCGACGGAGCCTTTGGTAAGTCGGATGAAGCTGAGAACTGGTTGGCTCAGATCGAGCGATCTTTCACAGCCTATGAGGTTTCACCATACCTTCAGCTAGACTATGGGACTTATATGCTTAGATACAATGCTAGAGTTTGGTGGGAAACGAAAAGAAGGAGCTTAGTGCCACCAGTCACATGAGAATCCTTTTGTCGAGAATTTTTGGAGAATTATTTCCCTTCTAGCTTAAGGGTAAGATACAACATAGATTTTCTACATGTGAAACAAAGAGGAAGGACAGTGGAACAATATGAGAGTGAGTACACTCATTTGCTACAGTATGCACACGAATCCTTTAGAGACAGCAAAAAGCTGAAAAGACAAGTATTCTTAGGACGTCTTGATGAATACCTGAGGATTAAGCAGGAAGAACTTGGAGTGAAAACTTATCCAGAATTAGTGAAAAAGGCTCGAGTAATAGAATGAGCGAGGAAAAGGAAATACCAGATGCCAGAAAAGAAAGTCTTCGGGAAGAGGCCGTTTGATGCTATGAGTTTAGGATTCAAGGGAAAAAGATATCGGCCTTATTATGGTTTTAGAGAGAGAGGAAGTGGGAAGCCTAGCCAGGCAAAAGTAAATGTTACTTATTGGAAGTGTAAAGAGGCACACTATCCCAGACAATGCCCATAGCTGAAAAACAAGTGCTACTTTTGCGGCGAATCTAGTCACATTGCCCATGCCTACCTGAAAAAGATGGTTGTCACCTACTTTACATGTAAAGAGAAGGGACACCTTGCAACGGAATGCCCATAAAGGAAGAGCGTGGTAGTTCGACCTTATGGAACACCTAGCAGTGGGAGCACAGCAAAGACTAGGAGTAGGAGTGGAAGTCGCGCAGCATTAGCTATGCACGAAATGAGACTTTACAACTTCGATGGACAGTGGATGGTGGAAGAACAGGATGATGAGGAGATGGAGCTAGCGGCCATGAACCATGGAGGAGAGGACGATGTCGGTTTGGTCATAGGATAGCCATAAAACCCTCTTTTTTCCTTTTAATTACCAGTTTTCATAAAACATAAAGCTATTAAAGAAAAGTTAAAACTCTAAAACACATGATAGATAAGTGGTAAGGACGACATAAGTATAAATAGTAATTAGCATTTATTAAACACAAGACACATACGGGTGAATAGAAGTAAGGCTTATGTGTTGTTCGATACTGGAGCAACATACTCGTTTGTCACCACTAGTCTAGCTAGACAACTCGGTTTACCAATAGTCACAACCACCTCTAGCCTATGAATCAAGACACCCACAAGAAGTATCTTATCGACTCGAAAGATGTTGAAAGATTGTCCATTGGAAATTCAATGACACCCCTCTAGAAGTGATTTAATAGTGCTGGAAATGAGTAAGTACGAGGTCATACTCGGCATGAGTTAGTTGACCATGGTTAAAGCTATTGTAGATTTTTGAAAGAAAATAATAAGATTTAATGATTAATACCGAAAAGAAGTGGAGTTCATTGGAGAAACCACAATCCCTAGAGGGAATGGGTTGACCTCTTTCGAGTTAATGATGGAGGAGGAAGAAATAATGCCTATTGAGGGTATCTTTGATGAGGAGGAACCACAAGAGGTAAGAAATATACCGGTTGTGGCAGAATATCTTGATGTATTTCTAGATGTGCTGCCTAGGCTACCCCCAAAAAGGGAAATTGATTTTGAAATCGTTTTGGCTTCGAATACAGAACCAATATCAAAGGCACCTTACCAGATGGCACTAGTTGAACTGAAGGAGTTGAAAACTAAGTTACAAGAACTATTGGATAAGAAGTTCATAAGGCCTAGTGTGTGTCCCTAGGGCACACTTGTTCTGTTTGTAAAGAAGAAAAATGGATCCATTAAGCTGTTTATCGATTATCGTAACCTCAATAAGGTTACAATTAAGAATCAATACCCTTTGCTTAGGATTGACGATCTTTTTGACCAACAACTAGGAGCAAGCATGTTTTCACGCATTGACTTACGATTCGGATATCACCAATTAAGGATAAAACCCAAATATATGCCAAAGACAACTTTTCGCACAGGTTATGGACCCTATGAATTTCTAGTGATGCCATTTGGTTTAACCAATGCATTAGCTACATTCATGGATCTCATGAATAGAGTTTACAAACCACTCTTGGACAAATGTGTGATAATCTTCATTGATGACATTATGATCTACTCAAAGAGTGAGAAACAACATGAGGAGCATCTTAGGATGGCATTACAGACTTTGAGAGAAAATAAGCTATATGCCAAGTTGCATAAGTGTGACTTTTGGCTAGATCGGATATCCTTTTTAGGACATGTTGTGACAGAAGAAGGCATATCAATTGAGCCTGAAAAGATTAAGGCTATAAAAGATTGGAAACAGCTATAAACGGTAACCAAAGTAAGAAGCTTTTTAGGACTGGCAGGCTATTATCACAAGTTTGTAAAGGATTTCTCAAAAATATCCAAGCCCTTAACCCAATTAACACAGAAGAATGAGAAGTTTATTTGGATAGATAAACGGGAGCAAAGTTTCTAAGAGCTAAAACAACGATCGGTATCGACACCAATTTTAGTTTTGCTAGACTCGGAGAAACCTTATACTATGTATAGTGATGCTTTCAGGAATGGTCTTGGACGTATATTAATGCAAGAAGGAAAAGTTATTGCTTATGCTTCCCGACAGCTGAGATCACATGAGTAGAACTACCCTACGCATAATCTGGAATTGGATGTAGTTGTCTTTACTTTGAAGCTTTGGAGACACTATCCATATGGACAAATGTGTGAAATATATACAGATCATAAAAGCCTTAAGTATCTGTTTACACAGAAGGAACTAAATATGACGCAAAGGAGATGGCTGGAGTTAATTAAGGACTATGATCTAAGAATTAATTATTGTCCGGGAAAGGTAAATGCGGTTGCGGATGCTCTAAGTAGGAAAAATTATGGGGAAGTAGCTGCATTAATCATAAGTCAAAAGGAACTAATAAGATATTTCGAGAAATTAAAGATTGAATTTACAGGACAAAGTGTGGAACTCGAGATAGGCAACTTGGTGTTGGAACAGACCTTGGTTGAGAGAATCAAAGAGGCTTAAAGATATGATGAAGTAATACAAAAACTTAAGGAGGACGTCCAAGAAGGAAAATACTCTGATTTTGTTATGGATGAGCAAGATGTGGCTATGATGAAGGGACGACTATGCGTACCAAACGAGGAGAAGCTAAGAAAGGAAATTATGAGTGAAGCCCATAACTCCGCCTATACTGTATATGATAAGTCAATTTTAGTCTATATTTTTCATAGGATTTTGAGTTCAATTTACTAAGAATTCCTAATAAAATCCTGCCAAAATCATGCTTTTAATAAATAATATTGTTTTAAAACTCTTATATCAATAAAGGAGTAAAAAAGTGTTTTAATGCAGATTTGGAGCAAAAATAACAATTAAAGTTAAAAATGCAAAATTCGAGCCCTAAAAAGACATAGTCGACGCTAAATAGAGAAAGAAGACATCAAAAATTGGTCTATTGAGCCTTGAAGGCGAGCCCTCGACATGACCCTCGACTTTAGTCGAAGCGATCAAGCATCATTCTGAAGAAAATACATTGTCGATCCTCAAAGTCGAGCTTAAAAACTCGACCCTTTGACAATTGTGTTGCCAGACCAATTCTTGAACAAGATTTCTTCGAGCCTCAATAATTTGACCCTCGACCCTCTTAATTTTACCCTCGATAAAGCAATCGATAAAAACGCATAGTTTGCTTAAGAATTTCCTAAAGTTGATCCTGATCTTACTGAATACAAGCTTCAACCAATAAAGCACGCGACCCTCAACAAGTGTTTTCACAGATCATATGTGTGCATGAAAAGTTACCAAATTCTATTAAAAATGATCTGGGAATTTGCCACATGTCAAATAAAGATGGCCATGCTTTCTGTACCTAGTAGTCTATAAATAAACGTGCAAGCGTATATTGTAAAGTATGTACTAATAGTGTAAATCAGTATTAACGTAGAGTAGATTTCTGAAGGATTTTTGGGTAAAAGAATTTCCATTTCTTTTTACTTGAAAATATCTTTTATTTTTTCTAATTTGTGCTTATTTTGATAAATCCATGGAGAAAAAAGCTCCTACAGCTTACGGATTATGAATCCAATTCCTGATTTAGTCTAATTTCTAATACGCTTTCAAGTAAATTTGATTGGATGTTTATAATAGTAACTTGAAATTAACTTGTGGTTTTAAAGGAATGGTGCATTCTTTTAGATCCACAATTGATTTCAATTGAATAGATCGAGAGATAATTCAATTGAATAGATCTATGGTTGCTAATGGAGTCGATCCTGACTACCTCTTGCTACGGAATGGGTGAAGACTTCCTGTCACTTGTTTCAAAAGTTCGTTGAGTTGTATTTTTAAAACAATGGATTCCTATTCTTTTTTTGGGTCTAATTAAAACTTCAGATTACTAGTTTTAGCTTGATCTAGAACTATTGACTTCGAGAGAAGCTTTAGTTTAAATTAGAGAATCCAATGGTATAAACACACCATTCCAACAGCTTTTTAAGAAGTTATTGTCCTTAAGAAATCATTCTGATAAGGAATTTGTGAAGTAACCCTAAGCTATCTTTTTCATAGAAGTTACAGTCTTATTTCTTATGTTGCCCAATAAATACTTGTGAATATTTCTAACTTAGTTTAGTTTATTTTCCTTTATGATCTTTTAAAATCTTTTTTGGCTAGACAATTAATGGCATTAAGAGTATACTAGATGCCAATCATTTTTTTGGGACCAACCTAAATCATTTACTATGCTATATTTGATAGGTACGCTTGCCCTATGAGACAGTAGTTGTTGATTAGAAAATATTTATAAATTTGAAAAACTCTGTCAATGATCAGTAGAATTTGAGCTTTGAATTTCACGAATCATATTTTAAACAACACACAATACACTAACCAAGTTTTATGGCACCATTTCCAAGGAATGGTGTTGGATTCAATTTTGAAGCCTAACAGGGCAATAGTAGAAACTAATTTTCATTTGTTGTTCTAGCCACCTTTTGCATGTTCATATTTTTGTTAGACTAGCCATCTGTCTTCTATAGTGTTTCTGCTTTGCAATTAGGTATTTTATTTAGAATGGAGCAACACATGCCACTTCTGATTCAACAATTGGAGGATGCTTTGAGTTAACAACAAGAAGGGTTCTTCCCCCATCAACAATATGGTAACCAATATCTTCCAGAGACATGCCATCAACATTTTGTCAACAATTACTCGGAAATGTGTTGGAATTCCCCACAAAAGTGGAGCCTTATCCTCAGTACAAAAATATGCAACCCAGGAACTTCATTTCTCATTCTAGCTTTAAGGAAACCCTCGTTTCTTTCATTAAAGAAACCGATCATCAATTTCAACAGACTGAGTTAGCACTCAAAAGCCACTTAAGGTCTATTACAAGGCTGGAAACTGAAGTGAATAATGTTATGATCATGCTTAGAGAGAGGATCATGAAGGGGGTTCATGCTGTTTCCTTTAGAAGTGGTAAACAGTTAAAGGAAACAAGAGAAGGAAAGAGAGCTGAAAAAGAAAAAGAAAAAGAATCAAGAAAAGAAAATTAAGAGGAAAGAGAAGAAGAAAAAAGAATTGAAAAAGATCTGAAAAAGATCAAGAAAAAGAAAAAAGTGAAGAAATTAAAATAGATACAAAAGAAAAAGAAGAAAAAGAAATTGAGCAGCAAAGGGGTGTATCTCCTATTGAACCATACAGACCTCCTTTACCTTATCCTACAAGGGCAAAAAGGAGACGAGATGAGGAACAATTTAAAAATGTTTTAGAATTGTTCAAACAGCTACATATAAACCTACCTTTGGTTGATGTACTTTCGCAAATGCCAAAGTATAAAAATTTTTTGAAAGAAGTGCTCTCCAATAAGAAAAGATTGGAAGAGGTGTCCTTAGTAACTCTTGGGAGAGTGTAAGCCCTGAAAAATTTCAGTAAATAATTCCAAGATGAACTCCGAAAATAAACCCTAAAAATCACTCTAAATTAAAACTGAATTTCGACAAGTCCTAAATCACGAACGAATTTAGAAACTTCTTAATCTTGAGAAAACGAAAATCTTTAAACAATAAAATAAGAACTCAGTGGTCTTCAAATTCAAAACCACGACGTACAAAAAATTCTATATTTAACTCCGACTTATAAAAACGAGTAAAATAAAGCTAAAAAACAAATTATTAAAAAGCAAATAACGATTGACTTTCAAAAATATAACTCAATTCAAGAATTTCGAAAACATTAAGAGATATTAAATACTTACAAAAATTAAATTTAAAATAAATTTCTCAAATTAAATATGTTGTATAAACATAAATATCAGTTTCCAAATTGACAAAGGTCTAAACCGGAAAATCACCTGGAAACCCTAACCGGAATACAATAGTGTAAGTCCGGCAATCTAGCGCCCCTAACCCTAGAGACCGAGATGTAGTTTAAATATGTAGAATAGCTCGTAGTAATATAAGTTCGTTTATAATTATCAGATTAGTAAATCTTTGACCTATTTCGAACCCGATAGGATACAGACTTCGAAAAGCGTGTCCCGGGGCTCGAGATTTCAAAAATATACCATTAGTACCGTTAGACTAGTAATTCCACAAGATTTCTAAATATAGCAGTTATATAATTTTTCGGGTTATAAAAGTTATAATTATAACCTTTTTATCGTATTTTCATTTCTACGCGTAATTGATTAGTCTTTTGCACTATTCATTTTATTTCATTACGAAATTTTATTATTTTTATAATGTATACCCTGGGTTTCCTAGTAATCGAGTAAACTTCGGAAACCAGAAAATGAAACCCTAAACCGGTTTAGTTCAAGCTTTGTCAGAAAGACTTAGAAACCTTGCATCCGGCTTTTCTTCGGTTTCATATCAAAAGAAATTTTATAAAATAATTTAATATGGAATATTGTTTCAAAGTATTGTAAACCCCGGTTTTTCAAGTAACCAAGATAACTCAAGAACCGAAAACCAAAACCCTAAACCGGAATAGCTTAAGACTAGAGTGAGAATTAGGAACCCTAATTCCGGCTTTTCCTCGGTTTCCAATTAAGAAACTTCTATAAGAAAATTTAACTTTGAATATAGTTCTTGATTATATTTCAAACTAAGAAAAGATCAGATTTTGAGAAAATTTCAATTCCGGGTCATCCCGAGACCCATTATAGAAAAACGTGCCCCAGAACTAGAATTTAAAAAATTTACTTGTGAATACTCATTTGAACCGAAATAAAATAAGGATTTCAAAAATAAAAATTTCGTAATTTTTCAATTTATGAAAAATACAGTTATAGCCTTCTTATTCGTATTTTTCTTACTACCGGTAATTAAATTGTCTTGACTACTATTCTCTACTATTCACAAGTACAACCTATGACTACCTATTTGTACACCCTATATTTGCAACCCTTACCATTACTCAATCAATATCTTTTCTAAAGACTTTTTGTCTCTTAAAAATCAATACAATTTATGACAAATTGTACACAACTCAAATCAAGACAAATCAATCAAAGAAAATCAAATCTTCTCCTCCTCCTCATGCATTGGCCGGCGTGAAACCCCCTCCAACAAGCTCAATTTTGAAACTTTTTTTTATTTACTTTAGTCTCATTTAACCTAATTCCATTTAATATATAAGCTACTTTTTCTTTCTCTCACTTCATTCTTTCATTTTCAAACTTTCCAAAAAGGTAAAACACTCTCTTTTTCTCTCCTCTCCACTCCCTCTTCGCCGTGAGCCTCTAGTGCTCACACACACACACATAACTTTCTTTTTCTTCTTTTGTCTTCTATTTTTATCATAAGGTAAATGAATCTTACTTCATATATCCTTAGATCCTTGTAATGGTAAGGATATTCTTGGATATTTCCAACTAAATGTCCCCATGAGCTTTTGCTAGGGACAAGGAAATATCAAAACAAGAATACCAAACCATCACAAAGTAGATCTAACATTTAAAGGAGCTTTCATGCCAAAAGCTTTATGTTTATCCATCAAAAAGTGTTTTGAACCAAAGATCTTTTATAAAAATATAGTTTTTATTTTTCCAAAACCTATTTAAGCACTTGATATAGTAGATCTATCATTTTACTACTCATATTCATGTAGGCATTTAAGATCTCATCATTATTTTGAGTTTATGTGCATTAATGGTCTTTTATGCTTTTGTCCTTAGTAAATAACCTTCCTAGTATATAGATCTATAAGTAGATGAGTTAATAAAACCAAAAAGGAAAACACTTTTCAAGAAATGAGTTAGTGTATATTCGGATGACTTGAAAAACCTAGGTTAAAAACACTTTTACCAACTTCTAAACATATATTTTACAAGAAAAATGAAGCCTATAGGTGATAGATAATGTTTGGTAATATTTTTCATGAGTCTAAATGAGTTTTTACCAAAGAAAATGTTGGAAACAAGAGATGAAGTCCAATAGAAGTTTTGAGCTAAAAGTCTTGTAGGCAAAATTCGTAATAATGGATAGGTGATTAGAAAACACTAGTTTTCCAACTTCAAAAATGGGATTTTCTTAAATAAATGAAGTCCTTAGGGTATAGGTAAAATAAATACTTAAAGTTTTAAGTATAAAATACATTTTTCTTAAAGGAATCAACTTGAAAATGAAAATTTCTAAATTCGGATTTTTGGAACCACCCTAGTAAAAGACCCACTTAAAAGTTTATAAATGAAGCTTTTATTAAAGAAATAAAGGCCTTAGGATATAACTAATATAAGGGTCAAAATTTCTTTAAACAAAGTGGAGTTTTCTTAAAGAAAATCCTTGTAATAAGTAAGTGGGACCAAGTGTAGTAAACTTACTTGTTAAACAATAGCATGAAATGGTTTTCTACGAAAAAGTTTATTTAAATTCTTTAAGTCTAAAAATTTATAAGACCTTAGACACTTAAGGGTTCATATCATGACATTCATGATAGGAAAATTCATTACCATGTCATTTAGTTTCATTTTGCACTTAGGAATCTCAAGTGCATTAATAAAAACCGCATTTTCGGAATCAATATATCCGCTGTACAGATCTGATCCCTCATTTCTGAAGCTTAGATATTTTCAAAACTTAATTTAAAATTCATATTTAGGAAGCTCTTCCGAAGTATATGGAAATCGATATAAAATTTGCGAAATTCCGACTTAAAACGACCAAGTTATTGTCATTTTAAATCGGGACTTCGAAAATGACGCGAATTTCGATTTCACTAAGTTTTCTTAGAGTTTTAGTATCCTTAGATGGTATTAGGGTATTTCTTATGTGGATAGGTGAACCCGAGGACGTTGAATATTTACCTCCGGATTATTATTACTAGAAGGCCGGCGAACCTATGGCGGAGTGAGGTTTCTCCTTGTTTTGTTACCTTGATTGTGCTTGTAGTTAGTTGCATTAGATTATAGGAACAAGATAAAAAATCGATATGAATGGGAATGGGATATATGATGAGGCTGTGATGAATGTATGCCAAAGAATACTAAAGCATATCGAAACCACGATTTGATTGGATAATTGCACTGTTCATATTATTTCTGTTATGTGTATGATATTAGCTGGTCACTCTAAAGTATGTATAAATATTTTGACCTAAGCAAAAAGTAAATTGATCATGCATCGCATCGGACATATTGCATTTAGTAGCATGCTACTCCTACGCAGGTCGATCGGTATGGTTCGAGGACTCGTTTGGATAATGAGACCCGGGATCAGAGCTCATTCATAGGAAACTAAGGCGCATCAGGGATGCATTCCATGTGTGAGCCTAGCCGAGGCGAGTGCTATGAGCCGAGGGCTTGGGGACTAGCAGCAGTCGTGTAGACTTCAATACCATCCCTAACCCAAGATACGGAGGGCGTAAATCCGTTCTGTGTAGGTTCCGGATACCCATACATAATTGCTTGCTCAAGTGTTTGTTCACGCATAGCATATGATTGATTAATGCTTGCTTGTTTTGGTACAGAACTAAGGGAATTCTCACTAAGCTAGTGTAGCTTATACCCCAATAGTTGTTTATATGAACAGGTTATCTCAAGAATGCAAAGTGGGAACCGAAATGGTTGAAGTCGAGAATGGTTTCAGGATTCCGGCAAGAAATGAGAATGTTGAAGTTATCAGCTAGATTTATGATTTGTCTTGTAATAGTTTATGTAGGGAAGTCTGTGGATGAATGTAATTGAAGTTGAATGATTTGTATTTTGAAGTATAGTGGTTTGTATCGAAAGTATAGTGGATTTTATTTCCTTTACATCGTTACTCAATTGTATCAACATAAAATGTATCATTCCGATGTGTCTCCTTTATGTGTTAGACGCCTTGTACATAGTATGGAAGCCTTTGCGTGACTGAGGTGGTCATTCTTAGGCTTTAATATTGTGTACGGCGGACTGCCACGTTTAGGGTACCCTTCGGGGAGTGATAGAGAGATTGTTCTGCAGTTTTGTTGAACAAACTTCCTGAAAAAATGAAAGATCTAGGGAGTTTCCTTATACCATGTTTGATAGGTAATCTCCCTATGGAAACGACATTAGCTGATCTTGGGGCAAGCATTAACCTCATGCTCTATACCATGTTCAAGAAACTAGGGATAGGGGAACCAAAACCAAAAAGAATGAGCTTACAATTGGCTGACAGATCCACTCGATACCCCATAGGAATAGTTGAGGATGTTCTTATTAAAGTCCAGAACCTCATCTTCCCTGTTGATTTCGTGATTCTTGATATGGACGAAAAGATTGATGTCCATTTGATTTTGGGGAGACCATTCCTAGCAACTGTAGGAGCAGTTATTGACGTTAAAAATGGGAAGTTGGCGCTAAGAATGGGGATGATGAAATGATCATAAAATTATCATGAAGTACGAAGTAGGGGATAATAAATGATGATGATTGTTCAACATTAGAGTTTATGGATGATGAGATTCTTGAATCAATTCAAAATTTGATTGAGAAGCTTTATTTTGAGGAAGAAAATATAGATGATGATGATCTTATGAAGGAAGCCTTGAAAAGTGGAGTTGGAGGAGCAAATGAAGAAAAAGGGATGGGATAAGACGAGAATAGGATAATGCTAAGCAGCTAAAACCCTCCATTGAAGAGCCACTAGAATCGGAGTTGAAAGAGTTACTTAATCATTTGGAATATGCTTTCTTGGAAGAAGGTTGTAAATTACCTGTAATTATATCTTCAAAACTCGATAAGCAGCAGAAGAAAAAGCTTTTAGATATTCTGAGGAAGCATAAGAAAGCTACAGCATGGAAAATTGCGACCATCGAGGTATAAGTCCTACTTTTTGCACACACAAAACTCTCATGGAAGACACTTTTAAACCCGTGGTTCAACCATAGAGACATTTGAACCCAAATATGGAGGAAGTGGTGAAGAAGGAACTACTAAAGCTCTTAGATACAGGGATTATTTACCCCATTTTTTACAGTGCTTGGGTAAGCCCCACACAAGTGGTACCAAAGAAAGGGGGAATAACAGTGGTTCCCAATAATCGAAATGAATTAATACCAACTCAAACTGTCACTAGTTAGCAGGTTTGTATAGATTATAGAAAGTTTAATGATGCCCCAGGAAAGACCATTTCCCCTGCCTTTTATCGATCAGATGTTAGAAAGATTAGCAGGGCATGAGTACTACTATTTCCTTGATGGGATGTCTAGATATTTCCAGATATCTATAGCTCCCGAAGACCAAGAGAAAACAACGTTTTCATGCACTTATGGAACATTCGCATATAGGAGAATGCCTTTTGGGCTACGCAATGCTGCAGCAACATTCCAAAGGTACATGTTATCTATTTTTGAACAATATGTGGAGGACATAATGGAAGTCTTCATGGATGATTTCTTTGTGTTCGGAAAATCATTTGACGATTGTCTTAAAAATTTAAACAAGGTCCTCCAAAGATGTGAGGATACAAATCTGGTGTTGAGCTAGGAAAAGTGTCATTTTATGGTACAAGAAGGAATTATCCTAGGACACAAAATTTCGAGAAAGGGTATCGAGGTGGATACAGCAAAGTCGACACTATTGCAAAATTACCACCACCCACAACAATCAAAGGTATTAGAAGTTTCCTTGGTCACGCTGGCCTTTATAGAAGATTCATTCGGGATTTTTCAAAAACATCCAGACCTTTGACCAAGCTTCTCGAGAAATATTCCCCATTCATTTTTTATGAAGAATGTAACACAACATTCGAGCTGCTTAAGCAGGAGCTCATGCAAGCACTATAATGGTAGCTCCAAATTGGAGTTTGCCTTTCGAACTTATGTGTGACGCTAGTGACTTAGCAGTAGTTGTTGTTCTGAGGCAGAAAAGAAACAAGCATTTCCAACCAATCCATTATGCCAACAGGACCTTAACTGCCACTCAACAAATTATACAACCACGGAGAAGGGGCTGCTCGCAGTCGTCTTTGTATTCGAAAAATTTAGATCTTATCTAATTCTTTCAAAAGTCACTATTTTCACTTACCACTCTGCTTTAAAATATTTGTAGGAAAAACTTGATGTAAAGCCTAGATTGATTAGGTGGATTTTATTATTTCAAGAGTTTGATACGAAAATAAAAGATAAAAAGGGTACGAGAATTTAGCTGCAGATCATTTATCACATCTTGATAATCCATTTGAAAATGAATCTAAGATTAATATGAAATATTTCCAGATGAAAAATTATGTTCTGTGTGCACCATAGACAATTTCAAGCCTTGGTTTGCAGATATAGCCAATTACTTGGTTGACAAAGAAATCCCCACAGAGCTTAATTATAATCAAAAGAAAAAATTCTTTTCAGATTTGAAATATTATTTCTGGGATGATCCTTTCCTTTTTCGAATTTACTCTAACCAAGTAATTCAGCGATGCGTTTCTCATGAAAAAGGCCAAAAAATCTTAACTCATTGTCATAGTGGACCGACTAGGGGTCACTATGGTGCAAACAAAACAACACATAAGGTTTTGGAAGCTAGATTTTCTTGGCCATCAATTTTTAAGGATGCAAAGGCTTTGATTTCAACCTGTGACAGTTGTCAAAAGATAGGAAATATCTCAAAGAGGGATGAAATGCTCCAAAAATTTATTTTAGAATGTTTGGGGCATAGACTCTATGGGATCTTTTTCCACATCTTTTGGCAACAAATATATCCTGGTCGCTGTTAACTATGTTTAAAAATGGGTGGAAGCTCAGGTTTGCTCCACTAATGATGCCAGGATAGTCACAAATTTTTTAAAGAAGCTGTTTTCAAGATTTGGATGTCCTCGTGCTTTAATTAGTGATAGGGGTTGTAAACCTCGATTTTCCTAGTAATCAAGTAAACTTCGGAAATCGGAAACCAAAATCCTAAACTGGATTAGTATAAACCTTGTGAGAGAAACCTAGGAACCCTGGATCCGGCTTTCCTTCGGTTTCAAATTAAAAGAACCTTTATAAAATAATTTAATGTGGAATATTGTTTTAAAGTATATTTCAAACCATAAAAAGTTCTGATTTCGAAAAATTTTCTATTATGGGCTTTCCCGAGATCCATTACGGAAAAGTGAGCCCTGGATTAGAAATTCAAAAAAATATTTTAGAATACTCTTTAAAACCGAAATTTAATAAAGATTTCAAAAATATAAATTTTATAATTTTTCGGGTTATAAAAATTACATATATAGCCTTTTTCTCGTATTTTCTTTACTACTGATAAAGTAATTGTCTTGTCTACTATTTATTACTATTCACAAGTATAACTTACTACACACACAAGCCATACCCTAGTCTTACATCCTTACAAGCACTCAATTACTTTTTTTTCCAATGAAAATTTGTCTCTTAACAAATTATTACATTTAATACTTTTTATTATATAAATTACAAAATAAAACAATTTCAACTCTCCCTCTCTCCTCTCTACACTCAAACCGGTGCACACACCCCCACACCCCCCTCCTCCCCTTATTTACCCTCAATTTGTTTTATTTTCTTCTTTTTATAATACAAACAAACCTTAATTTGACTTACTATAAATAATCTTTTACTTTTCTCTCTCCTTCATTTACTTCATTTGTCTTCAAAAATTTTCATAACTCTCTCTCTTTTTCCCTTGTTGCCGTAAGCCCTCCCACATACCCTACACACACACACACACAAGCTCATTTCTTCTTCATTTTCCATTTGATTCAGGCCCTAGGAGATGAATCCTAACCCTTTTCTACCATTAAATCTTGTAATAGCAAGATTATTCATGAGTATTTTCACTTTAAGTCTCCATGAGTACTTGCTAGGAATAAGAAAATACTAATACATGAATATCAAGCCATCACAAGAGTGGATCTTGTGTTTAAATGTGTTTTCATCAAATGATCTTCATGTTCATGCATCTAATAGTAGAATAAAGTAGAGATCTTGCATAAAAATCCATGTTCATGCTTTCAAACTTCATTTCATGCATCATAAGTAGTAGATCTAGCATTTAGATACTCACATTGTACTTGACATTCATGGTCTCATGAATATTTTGTGTTTTCATGCATTAATGATCGTAAAGACTTTGTCTTGTGTATATAAATATTGTAGTTAGTAAATCTTTAAGTAGATAAGATAAGAAACTTGAAAAAGAAAAACTTTTTGTTGAAATGTTCACATGAAAAATTCGTATGAATTCAAAACCATGTTTTAAAAACCTTTTATCAACTTTAAAACTTGTATTTTATATGAAAAATGAAGGGTATAGGTAATAGGTATCATTAAGTGATGATTTTGATAAGTTGGAATGAGATTTGATAAGAGGAATATGCAAAACAAAGAGTAGAAACAATATAGGAAATTTTGAGTTACTACTCAATTTAGGAAATTCGTAATTTTGGAATATTGCCATAAAAACACCTATTTTCCAAGTTCAAAATGAAAGTTTTATTTAATAAATGAAGTCCTTAAGGGATAGGTATAGTAAAGATTTAAATTTTAATGCATTAAACAAATTTTTCTTAAAGGAATCATTCAAAAACTGAATTTCCAAAAATTCGGATTTTGGAATAAACCCTATTTGAAAACATGTTTACAAAGTATAAAATAGGAATTTTTATGTAGAAATGAAGGTCTTAAGTAATAGATATAATGAAGACTCAATTCTAACAAAGATAACTAGAAATTCCTAAGAATTAATCCCAAAACACAAGTGAGTTATCAAAGTTACCTAGTTTTCTTAAAAGTAGTTATTCTTGAAGTCTTGCAAAATAAAGATTTTAAAATTTTCTTTTAAGTAAGCATCATCAAGATCATGCATAAATTAAACTCATAAAATGCCATTCATGATAGGAAATCATTAATATTGCATGTATAATTGACTTATAAAGTAGAAACATTTCAAACATTTACAAAACTATTTTCGAAATTGGAAAATCGTTACTGATCAGAACTGATCCTACTGTTTCGTGACTCAAACATGTTCAAAACTTGAAAATAATATTAGAATTAGATAGATCTTTCGAAGTAGATAGAAATCGATATATAATTTGTGAAATTCCGAGTTAAAATGACCAAGTTATGGCCATTTTAAGTCGGAACTTCCGTAAATGACGAGAATTACGAATTTGCTAAGTTTTAATATATAGTTTGGATTAGTTAAGTGATGAAATACTTATTAGGGTATTTCTTCTTTTTAGGTGACCCCGGATTCGATGATTCTCTACCACCGGACTATTATTACTAAGAGACCGATGATCCATGGCCAAGTGAGCACCACTTCCGATTTCAATTATTGTATATAGTTGTAATGATAGTTGCACTAGATACTTGGCAAAGATAAAATGGATATGCATGATGGGAATGAATGGGAATTATTTATGGCTGTTGTTGATATGAGAAATTGAATATAAGAATATCGAAGCCGGGTGATTAATGATTGCTTATATAGATAAATTAGGATTGACTGTCTGTGATTATTGATTGATCACTTAAAGAATTAGTATAATTGAATATTCGGAATTGAAATAAATATGGACTCATTCATATCATAATGGGGATGGAGCATTAGCATTGGTTGGTTTTCCGTGATCCTAAACGGTGTAAACGTTGGTTAATCATGATCCATAAACGAATTAATGAGTTGGTTAATCATGATCCATAAATGAATTTATAAGTTGGTTGACCGTGATCCTAAACGGCATACTAAGTAGTACCGCAGGATTCGTTAATCTGCTAACCCAGGATAGAGGGTGCAAGTCCATCCACATATGATTTCCGGCTGGTCATATGTTTGATGATTTCATATGTTTGATGCATATCACTTGTCTGATTAATCACTTGTTTGATTGATATGTTATAATTGTGATCTTGGAAGTTCTTACATACTAAGCTAGTGTAACTTATGTCCTTACAGTTTTTATTTATTGTAGCACGAATTCATATGACTTAGACCGAGACAAGCTACAGCTTAGGTACAGGAGCTAGGCTTTTCCTCTAGAAGTTGTATTCAAATTTGTTTAGATTTCCGTAGGAAACCAAGAGACTTTGGATGATTGTAATAGATCTCTAATTAATATTCTTTTGCGGGTGAATGCCCCTTAGACTTTGTAACTAATTACATATGTGTTTTGATTTATATTCTATTGCTAGTGAATGCTAAATTAAACTCCTTAACTCCATTGGGTCGAGTATTCTATTATCGTAAAGGGATGCCTTACAGCTACACAAGACTCCCGAAAGACTTGAACAGTGATTCGTAAATCTTGTATGGCATGTGGCAGACTGTTACGTTTAGGGTATCTCTTGGGGCATGATAGGGGTACCCATTTTTGCAATGACCAAATGGAGAAAGTTTTAAAAAGATATAGAGTACATCACAAGGTATCCACCCCGTATCACCCCTAAACTAGTGGACAAGCTGAGGTCTCTAAGAGAGAACTCAAGTGAATTTTGGAAAAAACCGTGGCATCTAATAGGAAAGACTGGGCTAAAAATTTAGATGATGCGCGTTAGGCATATAGAACAGCTTTCAAAACTCCTTTGGGCACAACCCCATATAGGATAGTCTATAGAAAAGCATGTCATTTACCTGTTGAGTTGGAACATAAAGCATACTGGACTAGTTGTTAAATCTTGATCTTACAAATACTGGAAAGAAAATATTTTTACAAGTAAATGAATTGGATGAGCTACGATTGGAGGCCTATGAGAACAACAAGATATATAAGGAGAAAGTCAAAAAGTGGCATGATTCAAAAATCAGGTTTCCACATGAATTCCAAAAAGGAGAGAAAGTGCTACTGTTTAACTCTAGATTAAAACTTTTTCCAGGAAAACTCAAACCTAGGTGGTTATGGCCTTTTCAAGTGCACAAAGTGTTTCCTCATGGAGCTGTTGAGATCAAAGGAAAAGATGGAGAAACTTTCAAGGTAAATGGATAAAGATTAAAGTTGTATAAAGCACCATCTCACAAATCCACAATGATTGAAGAAATAAACCTGATGCACCCTCTTGATAGATGAAGGTTTGAAAAAAAAATTACTGTTTCTTTATGCTTTAATTTTTGTCCCTAACTCTATCGAGGCCCTGATTGAGCCTCGATAATAACATGTATTTCTATCAAGATCTTTGTGAATTATAGACTTGACAGGTCTCGACAAACCAAGTTGACCCTTGAGCTTATACAAGAGAGAAGTTTTCTTAACTTCTTAAGTTCTTTTTAATTGTGCTTTGATAAAATTGAAATCCCTATCTATATATATAATTGATAAACATTGGGGACAATGTTTAACCTAAGTGTGGGGAGGGTTAAACAAGATAAAATGATCTAATAACTTAATAAATTGCATGAATAGAGTATGCACTGATATAGATCAAGTTTCTCACACAAATTCATAAGAACTCAATGAAATGGTTAAAATTTGACAATTTATTTTTTTTTTTTTTTTTTGTAAAAGTCACTCAGTTCAATGAATTATGAAATATTCTTGAAGCTGAACAATTTTTACTTTGTTTAAATCAACTGATAGTATCCATGTGAAGTAGTTTTACTCATTATTTATATTAGAATTTTAAAGCTGGAATTAGCTTAAGGTCCTTAGCAAGGCTACTCAATCTTCTTATAAAAGCTTAAATGATTAGTATGTTTCCCAAATTAGCCATTTTGATAGCCATTTTAATTTATGGTGAATGATCAAATGACAATCATAACTTGATGATTTTTCCTTGTGCATATTAACAAAAAACAAAACAACAAAATTAAAAATAAAACTTGTGCTTAAAATTGGAATGGGCTTGGGTTGGTCCCTCAGAGGAGCAACTTCTTGCCCTTCTTTCAATTTCAAAAAAAAAAAAAAAAGCGAAAAGATACGGGCAACACCCCGTCTAGAGGTAAAGAAAAGATGCAGGCAACACTCTGTCCCTCTGAAGCTATAAATAATGAATAAAATTAAGGAATAATAAGCACAAATAAGGAAAAAGATTCAGGGGATGATCTGATGAACATGCATTCACTGTAAATTACTCTTCTTAGAGAAATGATTAATAGATTATATACTTCTATATATAAGGGGATAAAAGATGATTGAGTTTCTTCTTACTATTGATCTTTTGAATAATTTTTGCTTAAATTCTTTGTTAACTAATGAGAGTAAAAACTGATTTACTTAGATAAGCCAATTGATTTTTGCAAAAATAAACTTATTTCAATTAGTAAAGACAATTAATCTTTCATAATACTAAGATGATTTGTGCTTGAAATATTCACGTCAAATGAACCATTCATGATTTGTTTTCTTAAATAAAGCCTTCTAATCTTTGATTTATTTTATTTGTCTTAGGACAAGCAAAGGCTTAAGTGTGGGGGAATTTGATAAGTCACTTTTACTCTATATTTTTCGTAGGATTTTGACCTTAATTTGCTAAGAATTCCTAATAAAATCTTGCCAAAATCATGCTTTTAATAAATAATGTTGTTTTAAAACTCTTAGTATCAATAAAGGAGTAAAAAATGTTTTACTGCAGATTTGAAGCAAAAATAACAATTAAAGTTAAAAATACAAAAGTCGAGCCCTAAAAAGACATAGTCGAGGCCAAATAGAGAAAGAAGACATAAAAAATTGGTCTATTGAGCCTTGAATGCGGGCCCTCGACATGACCCTCGACTTCAGTCGAAGCGATCAAGCATCATTCTGAAAAAATACTTTGTCGAGCCTCAAAGTCGAGCTTAAAAACTAGACCATCGACAATTGTGTTGTCAGACCAATTCTTGAACAAGATTTCCTCAAGCCTCAACAATTTGACCCTCGACCCTCTCAATTTTACCCTCGATAAAGCAATCGATAAAAATGCGCAGTTTGCTTAAGAATTTCCTAAAGTTGATCCTAATCTTACTTAATACAAGCCTCGACCAATAAAGCACGCGACCCTCGACGAGTGTTTTCACAGATCATATGCGTGCATGAAAAGTTACCAAATTCTATTTAAAAGGATCTGCGAATTTGCCACGTGTCAAATAAAGATGGCCATGCTTTCTGTACCTAGTAGTCTATAAATAAACGTGCAAGCATGCATTGTAAAGTATGTACTAACAGTGTCAATTAATATTAATGTAGAGTAGAGTTTTGAAGGATTTTTTGGTAAAAGAATTTCTATTTCTTTTTATTTAAAAATATCTTCTATTTTCTAGGTAAAATCAATTTAACTCAATGTTTGTAATTTTCATGAATTTCTGAGCAATTAATTGATTCATCTTTTGAGTTTGTTTTATTTCTTCTAATTTATGCTTATTTTGATAAATGCATGGAGAAAAAAACTCCTACAGCTTAGGGATTATGAATCAACTTCCTGATTTAGTCTGATTTCAAATGCACTTTCAAGTAAATTTGATTAGATGTTTATAATTAGTAACTTGATATTAACTTATGGTTTTTAATGGAATGGTGCATTCTTTTAGATCCACGATTGATTTCAATAAAATAGATCAAAAAATCATTCAATTGGATAGATTTGTGGTTGCTAATGGAGTCGATCCTGACTACCTCTTGCCGAAGAATGGGTGAAAACTTCATGTCACTTGTTTTAAAAGTTCATTGAGTTATCTTTTTAAAACAATGGATTCCTATTCTTTATGTGGGTCTAATTAAAACATCAGATTACTGGTTTTAGTTAGATCTAGAACTACTAACTTCGAGAGAAGTTTTAGTTTAAATTAGAAAATCCGATGGTATAAACACACCATTCCAATGGCTTTTTAAGAAGTTATTGTCCTTAAAAAATCATTCTGATAAGGAATTGGTGAAGTAACCCTGAGCTATCTTTTTCATAAAAGTTACATGCTTATTTCTTATTTTGCCTACTAAACACTCGTGAATATTTCTAACTTAGTTTAGTTTATTTTTCTTTATGATCTTCTAAAATCTTTCTTTGGCTAGACAATTAATAGGATTGAAAGTATACTAGATGCCAATCATTCCCTTGAGACCAACGTAAATAATTTACTATGCTACATTTGATGGGTGCGTTTGCCCTATGGGACTATAGTTGTTGATTTAGAAAATATTTATAAATTTGAAAAACTTGATCAACGATCAATGGAATTTGAGCTTTGAATTTCACAAATCATATTTTAAAAAACACATAAACAACACACATACACACTAACCAGTGTACCCCGGAGGTACCAAAATGTATCAGGATTTGAAAAGTCATTATTGGTGGAATGGTATGAAGAGGGTTATAGCCGACTATGTAATGAAATGTACAGTTTGCCAATAAGTAAAGGTAGAACATCAAAGGCCAGGGGGATTGTTGAAGCCCTTACCCATCCCTGAATGGAAATGGGATCAGACATCCATAGATTTTGTGTGCGGTTTTCCAAAAACTCCAATGGGTTGTGATGCGGTATAGATGATTGTGGATCGGCTGACAAAGTCAGCACACTTTTTACCAATCAATATGACCTACTCTACGAACAAATTAGCCACGATCTATACCCGAGAAATAGTACGACTACATGGCATACTTGTGAAAATAATTTCAAATCGAGACCCGAGGTTTATATCTAATTTCTGGACAAGTCTACAAAAGAGTTTGGGTACAAAGCTACATTTTAGCACCGCATATCACCTTCAAATAGATGGACAGTCTGAGTCGATAATTCAAACCCTAGAAGATATGATGAGAGCATGTGTCATGGAATTCAAGGGAAGTTGGGATAATCACATACCACTAATCAAGTTTGCTTATAATAACAGCTACCACTTAACCATTCAGATGCCACCTTACGAGGCATTATATGGATGGCGTTGTAGGTCACCTCTATTTTACGATGACGTACAGAAGCTTGCCATTGGGCTAGACTTGGTACAAGATGCAGCCGATAAAGTGAGAATCATACAATAAATTATGAAGGAAGCTTAAGACCGGCAAAAGAGCTAGGTAAATCTAAAGAGACAAGTTCTCAAATTCCGAATGGCTGATCATGTGTACTTAAAGATGAATCTGATTAAGAGTATACGAAGAGTACATACACAAGAGAAGTTGAGCCCAAGATACATTGGACCCTTTGAGATAATAGAAAGAGTTGGAGATCTAGCATATCGATTGGCCTTGCCGTTTAATCTATTTGAAGTGCATAATGTGTTCCATGTCTCGATACTAAGGAAATATGTACTTGACTCAGAAAGAATTATGGAATTGGAACCCATTCAGTTTAAAAGAGAACCTCACCTACGAAGAACATCTGGTGCAAATCTTGGACAAGAAAATGCAAAAGCTGCAGAATAAGGAAATATGGTATGTGAAAGTGTTATAGAGAAATCACGCATTTGAGGAAGCAACCTGGGAAGCCGAGAAAGAAATTCAAAGGAAATACCCCGAGTTGTTTCAGGAAATGGGTATGTAAGTTTCAGTTTTGAGGACAAAACACTGTTTAAGGTGGGTAGATTGTAAGCCCCTATTTTCTTAGCAAACCAAACTCGATTTCTGGGACCGGAATCGAAAATCGAAATCTGAAAAGAATACCTTAGGGCGAGCTGGAACCTAGGAACTCTAAGTCCTACATTACGGAGCATAAAACCCCAGAATAATAAAAATGAGTTAACTTTATAATATAGTCCTAAATAATATACCAAAACATATAAAAAAAAAAAAGCAGATTTCGGAAGAATTCATTTGTTTTGAACCCAATTGGGATCTGTTTTCGAAGATCAGTCCTCGGGACTCGAAAATAGAAAAATATTCCATATGACTCTTTAGAACCAAAATTTAATAAGGAATTCAAAAATATAATTACAAGAATTTTATGGTTTATAAAAATTACAGTTGGTCCTTTTTATCGTATTTTCATTACTACCGGTAATTTAATTATCTAATCTACTTTTTATTTCTAATCATCAATATTCACCAAGTACAACAAACCATACCCTATTCTTACATCCTTACATCATATTCCTTACAATTTACTTTTCTAATACAATTTTTATTACTTAAATTACTTAATTTAATTTGAAACTTACATAACACAACACAAAACATCTCTCTCTCTCTCTCCCAATCCTTGACAATCGACCCCACCCTCCCTCCCCCCCTACACACTCCCTCTCAATTTTGTTTTATTTTCTTTTATTAATTAAGGCAAACCTTAATCCATTTTTCTATAAATACTTCCTTATGCCTTTTACTTTTCACTTTCATTTCTTTTCACTAAACAAACTTTTGCAAGATTTTTTTTCTTTCCCTTCCTCTCCCTTGTTGGCATGAGCCTCCACTTACATACACACTTTTTTTTTCTTCAAGTTTTCTTGCTCCACACCTTCAATAGATAATAGATCTAAACCATACCACAAACAAAACATGTAATAACAAGATCATACATGTGTGATTCCATCAAAATTCCCATGAGTTTTATGCAAGGGGTGTGGAAACACTTGAATATGATGTTCATGCCCTCACAATGTTATGGATTTTTTGTTTTAAGTTACTATTATGCTATATTCTTGCTATATATATATATATATATATATTCTTGTTGATATTTGTTAATATATCTTGCTACTAACCTTATCATCATAATGTTTTATCTTGCATTTCATACATCTAACAACATCATCATACTAATCTAAACTTTGAGAGTAGTCTTTCTAGTCTCGGGAAGCCTTAAATGTGATCTAAGGCTTCCAAGCTTGCATTTGCATCCATAATATAAATGACATCATATTCTATTTTGTTTTAAGTATATAAATGACATGAAAATTTGTTTTATGTGAATAAATGACTTGTAGTATGATGGTAGTAATGAGGATGATGCCAAAAGCTAAAAAACTATTTTTATTTCTATAAAAAATAATTTTTGAAATTCGAATTAAAAAGGACCCCTATTTTGAAAACCTATTTCCAACTTCAAAATGAAGATTTTATATATAATATGAAAGCCTTATGGAATATGTATCATAAAGGAATGATTTTGATGAGTTAGATCTAGTTTTACCATGAGGTATTTTCAAAATAAGAAAAGATTATAAGAGTAAAGTTAGGACTTTGTTTCAACTCCAATAAGAACTTAAAATTCGTAATTAGGAAGAGTTGATATGTAAATACCTATTTTCCAACCCCAAAACAAGAGTTTTACTAATGAAATGGAAGCCTTAAGGAATATGTATCATAAAGGAATGATTTTGATGAGTTAGATCTAGTTTTACCATGAGATATTTCAAAATAAGAAAAGACTACAAGAGTAAAATTAGGACTTTGTGTCAACTTCAATAAGAACTTAAAATTCATAATTAGGAAGAGTTGATATGTAAACACCTATTTTCCAACCCCAAAACAAGAGTTTTACTAAAGAAATGGAAGCCTTAAGGAATAGGTATCATAAAGGAATGATTTCGATGAGTTAGATCTAGTTTTACCATGAGATATTTTCAAAATAAGAAAAGATTACAAGAGTAAAATTAGGACTTTGTTTCAACTCCAATAAGAACTTAAAAATTCGTAATTAGGAAGAGTTGATATGTAAACACCTATTTTCCAACCCAAAACAAGAGTTTTACTAAATAAATGGAAGCGTTAAGGAATATGTTTGATTATGACCTAATTTTAGAAAGATCAAATGAGTTTTAACCAAGAAATAATCTCAAAAAACAAATAAAAAATTTCGGATTTAGGAATGACCCATATTTAAGCCCATATTTTCAAATTCCAAAATGATGATTTTAATGGAAAAATGGAAGCCTTAGGGAATAGATATAGTAAGGACTTAATTATGGCAAGAACAAATGAACTTAATCGAAGAATATTTCTAAAACAAAGGAAAAGTTTCAAAACATAAATCAAACACTTTTCATCCTAATAATTCTTGTAAATTTTGTAATTAGGCAAGACCTCTATTCAAACAAAGAAACAAAACTAGTTTTTCTAAATCAAGTACTCTTGAAATTTTTGCAAAGTAAAAGTTTTCAAAATATTCTTTCTAACCAAATATCATCAAGAACATACATATAGATAGCTCATAACATGTCATTCATGATAATAACTTGTTGATATTGCATGTACACTTAATATACATGGTAGGAACAATATAAGTTTTGATAAAAAAATTTCAGCAACATGTTTTTAGCTTTTGATAAGAACTGATCCGAGCTTTTCAAGATCCAAAAGTTTTCAAAACTTAGGGATAACATTAGAGTTAGATAGATCTTTTGAAGTAGATAGAAATCGCTAATAATTTGCAAAATTTCAAGTTAAAATGACCAAGTTGTGGCCGTTTTAAGTTGGAATTTCCATTAGTTATAAAAATTACGAACTTAAAAGTTTTTGTTTGATAAGCTGGAATTAGTTATGGTTTGGAATACTCATTTAGGTATTTCTTTTGTTTAGGTGATTTCGAATCGGAGGATTCCTTAACCTCGGATTATTACGAATAGATACTGGTGTCTATGGCCAAGTGAGCCATACTTCTTATTTATGATTTCTTGATTATGCTTGTAAATTGTAGTGGCATTAGAGTGATAGGCAAAGATAAAAATGGAAATGCATGATGAGAAATTATGGGATTATGTATGCTTTCTTGATGTATTGAGAAAATAAGCTAAGTATATCGAAACCAAGTGATTAATCGATGTATGTTCATATGCTATGATTATGATTGTTTGAGAATTGCTTGGTCACCTATAAAATTATATTAATGATTACTTGGATTAATAAACAATATGGACATAATCACTTCACGTTGGGGATGGTGCATTTAATCATGGTTGGTTATCCGTGATCCATAAAACAATACAGTTAATGGGTCACCAGTAAGCCATAAAATGGTATAGTTAATGGGTCGCCCGTGAGCCATAAAACGGAACAACAATTCAAAGTTAGTACAACAAGATTCGTTAATCTGCTAACCCGAATGGAGGGTGCAAATCCATCAACATATGATTTTCTGTTGATCATATGTCTTGTATGCACATTTGCTTGTTGCATTCATATGGATGACTAAAACAACTTGATTGTATGTATTGTTGGATACATATGTTCTGGAAGTATGTACTCACTAAACTAGCGTAGTTTATACCCCCACAGCTTCCTTTTGTTGCAGTTTCCCTACCTGTGGTTGCAACCAAGGGATTTGACTACTCAGGTAAAGCAAGAATAGGAGTTTCCCTTAGAAGTTTATGTTAAGTTTTTGTATAGACTTCCATAGGAAACCCTGAATATTCGAGTTGATGTTAAAAACTATTATCCAAACTTAATATTCTTTTGCGGGAGAATGCCCCTTAGTTTTTGTAAATTATCCCGAATATCTGTTGTTTGTATTTTGATACTTATTATCTATCAAATTAAATTATCTATCTCCAATTGCTTAAGTATTCTATTGTCGTAATGGGATGCCTTGCATCTAATACTAGACTTTTGAATGACTGTGGTGGCGATTCTTAAGTCTCGTATAGTCTGTGGTGAACTATTACGTTTAGGATACCATTTGGGGCGTAACAATTATAGTCCTATTACAAAAAAAAAAAAAAAAAATCCTATATTATTTTGATTCTCTTATTTTACTTTTTTTTAATATAAAGAAACCAACTTAAGACAAAGTAGTTCATTAAATAGTACATGATCAACCTATTGTTGAATAGTCAGAGGGGGTCAACTGGCTTAGTTAATTAATCTCCAAGTTGTCAAAAACTTTAGCATGTTGATCAAGCTTTAGCTTAAGCTCAACCTTACCTAACCCTAGCATGTTATGTTAGCAATTCTTGCATCAAAACATAAAGTTCTAATTCAACAATCACTTCCTATGCTATGTCCATGTTCAATCTTAAAATCACTTGTTTTCCTTAACTTCTTAAAATTTAATTAAATTTTGTATTGAGATTTACCTATTCGATCAAGATCTATGTATAAAAAGCTTAGCTTTTAAGAAGCAATCTATTATAGATCATAACTTAATCAATTTTATGGATTTATGATGAAAAGGTGCTTTGTGGTTTGAATACAAGTCTACGTATTTCATCTTATTCTTATCTTTTTCAAGTAGATATTTGTCAAAACATAAATATAGATGAAAATAGACATTTTCACTTCTAAATAAGCCAAACATATCATATACGGATAAGATACAAATAAGACACGGATGCAGATTATCTACATATAAGATACACATAAAAATTAGATAATCCAAATAGACCCTATACCTAGGTTAATTTCCAATCGATTTTATTTCTTTAGTAAGATCTACATTTTATGTCTTTTGTGCTAAATCTTTCAAATAAGGATTTCCTACATCATAATTCTATCTAAATTATTATGGTATATGAATAGTCTCTTACCGTAATACTCCTCCAAAAATTCTATTTGATGCCTAAAAATATCTTTCAATACACAATTATAGGCGTAAAGTTTTTGGACCAAATAATTAAAACACAGCTAAAGATTACGATAACTTTACTTACCTTCATAAGATCCGATAAGTGTGCAAAGACCCATATTTAGGAGTAGTATTATGTGCTTCTTTTAGTTATTTTGATATACGTCCTCATGAAATTGATATGTATTTAAAGTAAAAAGAAAGGAATTAGATAAATTTCGAGCAATTTAATTGAAGATTTATTCAATTTTGTAGAAATATGAGATTAACATGATGGTAACGTAATCATGTTAAAGGTCATGTTGGTCGTGATCTATGTATATTGTGAAGAACATGGTGTCATGTTATGCGATTATGTTTAGAACCCAACATAGGGGACATAATACTACAGTGCTACGTGTCATGTACTCTCAAGAATTTGCTCAAATTTTAACATGATGGTGTGCTATTAATTGAGTTAGAAGGTCACTTAAGGTTAAAAAGCTATATAAGGCATGTTAAGATCAAAAGTTACATGCTTATCAACATGCTCATCTTAGATGTTGTGTTTAACTAATGATGAATTTGGAAATCAGTTGCTAAGAGTAACACAAGGGATAACATACCTGTTATTCAAGGTTGTGTTGAGAATATTTACATTCTTGATTTATAATTAAGATATCTGAAGCAAAACATCCATAAACATGGCAATGTCAGATGCCATGTAGACTTATAACAAAAAAAAAAAATACTATTGCTGCACTATCGAATTCCCAATAGAGTTTGGAAGTAGGATCTCCATGGACCAACAAATACAGAAACTCGATAACGGTGCATCATGAGGTAGTCCGACATGGCCACTCCGATGCTTAAGCTAACTATGGGTTATTGTGAGTGCTTAAAGGAGAGAATAATCAGAATAACACTAGTATGTCTAAAAATGTCCCCATACCTTTTCTATGAAGACCTTTTATATGAAGTGGTCGTAATAGAACCTTCGAGGCCACAATATATCTTGGCTCCATGTCTCCAATTCCTAACTAGTTGTACCCATGTAGTGCGAACATGTAAGGCATAGACTACAAACATGTCAGGTGTGAAGCATGAAGGTGATAAGTATGGAGGGCAGTTGGACTTGTACAAATTCCCTAAGGAAATACGGGTGTGGAAAAGGTTACCATAGGCTCCCATTGATCAGGGTCATAGCTAATTAAACTTCATTGCCATGGGGCTCCATTCGAGGAGTTGTGATGGAGTTTAGAGACCATGGCTTTTATATGAGGTCAAGGGTGCGTTTGGGCTTACTACCTATAGGGGCTGGGCTTTCAAGAGTTCTTAGTGGGCTTGAGAGCCTACTAGCTTAAGGTCACAACCTAATAGACTATAGCAAAAAAATCTCCTATCAATAACTGTAAATACTCTTCAGCTTTCAATGAGAAGGCTAATTGCAAGAGGAAGAATGCAAAGCAAGTCAAGATTACTAAGTCTCCATAAAAGATTGCAAGAATTTCCATCAAAAGGGTTTCATATGCTTAATTAAATGTTTCTTGAGTTAAACTATGCTTTTCTTGTTAGGTTTTGTAGAGTAATAATTGATATGTACTTAGATTTTGATGAATCCTAGGATTGCTATGTAATTGAGATTGTTCTAAATGGATTATTAGTTTCTTGAATTCAACTATGCCTTCTTGATTATTTCTCAGATTAATATTGCATGCATATTATTTCAATATTAGATTCCATACTTATTGATTGAAATTACCTAGGCAGCTAGTTCTACATGATTGGAGAGACTAGAGATAGGGCAATCTATATCTTTTGGATTATGGTTAACTTAATAGTAGAGCTTATAGAACTTGATGCAATTCTATGAGTTTTAATTAATAATAAATTCTGGTTAATTAACCAAGAATTAGAAATTGATATTGAAATTATTAACATGGAAACTTAAGAAGATTGCTTACCTATAGCATGGACTTAATGTATGCAAATGAGCTAAGTTTTAAATTAGGTTTCATAAACATGTGAACTCTAATCCACATAATACAACTTGTTGAACGCGGAATATAGGCCACAACCTACTTGGTCTACTATCGCCACATAAAGGCTTAGGATATCACCAGTCCTACTAGCCTAAGAAGGGCCCACGCCATATGACACCTCGGGTTCCAACATAGTGAGGAAACTTGAGGTGCTCCTAATGCCATTAACTAGATAGATTGGCAAACGACCTTTCCATGCGTTCAACCTCGACCTCGAGGATAACTTTTTAGGCTTACTAGCAAGCTACCTCTATAAGATCGAGCTTGCTAAAAAACAATCTCCACGAACTCATCCAAGCCTAGTGGCCATGAAATAACCGTGTCCTACCTTAAGACCCAGGGGAAAAGGGGAGCATCATCAACTTGGCAACACTTCTCGTTGTGATCACTCCTTTACCTTAAGCCTAAGTAGGAATTCACCCCGAGTGCTAGATCAGCTACCAGATGGAGATTTTCCTTAACAAAAAAGATTCGGTAGATCTCATTCTAGTATGGCCATAAACTATAAATAACTCCTCCCTCTAGGGAGATGAGAGAGATTTTTACTCAAGTGAATACTTTTTTTATTAACCTTTGGAGAAGGACTCACTGATTGATTTAGGTATTAGAGTAGTCGTGTCGAGCAACTCCTCAGCATACCTCTAATCACTTTTTTATGTTTGCAACGAGCTAAACTCAATTGGTAGAACCAGCTGGTGTAACACAACTAATAAGGATCATGAAATAAATTGATTAGTGTTACTTGAGATACTATCCTAATTTGAGTTTTTAAACTCTTAATAGTTTAATAATGGTTTAGCTTCAAAAAATGAGAAAGGATTCGAGACTTACAAACTATGTATGCATTATATGTGTATTGTTGTGAGTTTTATAAGATTTTAAGAATGGAAATTAATATAAGTGTAAGGGTTGGTAATTAGAGTAGTTAGACTTCAAGCTATTCAATGCTTTTGGAGTCTCCATTTGAAGTAATGTTGAAACAAGTGAAATAGTGCACATTCAAGTAAAGTAAGCTAACACGCTTATTAATTATGAGATTTTGTAATTATTGAAGTAAGTTTGATAATTGTTATATTAATTGGTATGTAGAATTGGTTTTCAAGAATTTTAGCTGTTGGAAAAATTTTTAAATGATGGATATGATGGGTAAGTTTCATTCACGGTACCTGAACTTTTTCATTGGTAATAGACTTGTATTTAAAGAAAATTTTGTAATAAGAAAGTACCTGAACTTTTTAAAAGTTTCATTGAAAGTACTTTAGGATGGATATTGTTCATTTTTCCATTCATTTGCTAAAGTGGCAAAAAAAAAAACAATTAAAAAATAATTTTTCATTCACATCGGCAATTTTTTTTCTTTTTTTTTCAATTTTCCCCTCTCTCTTCTCTCTATCACTCCCTTTCTCCTCCTCGCTTATTCTTCTTCTTCTTCTTCTAACTAATCTTAACCCCTGTATATAAAAAAAAAAAAAAAATCATAGACACCATCACCATCATCTTCTCCTTCTTCTTCTTAGCTTCTTCCACTTGCACTTTCAATTAACAAATTCTTATTAAGAATCTACACAAGAAAAAAGCATCATCAGCATCTTCTTCCCATGACTCATCTTTAACCTCAATCTCTTCTCTTTCTAAAAACCATCATCCCATAAACCCAATGCAACACAACCACTAAGATTGTCAACTTCCACCACCTGACCCATTCTTAAACTCATACTGCGCAATACAAAACCCATATCCCATAGCCTTCTTCTTCAACCTGAACCAAATGGTAATGTGCATATGTGGGTTGGAAATTCATGGATTGAAAATTCAAAAGTCGTTGGATACTCTTTATGGAATAAAAATTCGAATAATTCATGGAATGAAAATTCAAAAAATTCAAAAGCCTACTGTGGAATTCATGCAATAAAAATTCTTACTTTTCATCGAAGAGTAAGAAATCCAAGGAATGAAAATATGAAAAATTCCAAGTTCCAACTTGTTAAAAGCAATCAAAGTTCTTGTGAAATTCATGGAGCACTTAAGGTATAGGTTTGTGAGTTAAAGCAGCAAAAAATTGAATCAACTGTTGGAAGCTTTGAATCGAATCCAAGAATGTAAGGATAATTTGATATTAATGTTAGATTAGTTTTTTTTTATTTTAGGAAGAAAAAGAAGAAAAATAGGCGCGAAGGAAAGAGAGAGAGAGAGAGAGAGGGGTGAAGTGAAAATCAAAATAAAAAAATAACAAATTTTCCTACATGGATGAAAAATTATTTTTAATCATTTTTTATTGCCACGTCAACAAATTGACAGAAAATAGACAATTTCTATCCAAAGATACTTTAAGTGAAATTTTTAAAAAGTTTAGGTATTTTCTTATAACGAAAGATATAATTCTATTACAAATGAAAAAGTTCAGGTACCATAGATGAAACTTACTCTGAATATGACATTTTGGTTGAAATATGTATGAATCTTGGAGGGTATGTCGATATATATGGGATTGAGTATTAAATTGGATGTGGTTTGGAAGTTGAAAATTTATTGAAAGTCGTGCAAACATGTACATGAGCATGGCATGATTTATTGGAAGGGGAAATTGATGCTTAAATCTAAAATTCTTGGTTAATAGCAAAATTTACAGTGTTCGAGTGATGAATTGTAAGAATATTAATCGATAGAGTTAACATAAAATGCAAATGGATATGTGGAAACAAAATTCTTAATAAAACGAGCTGAATCAGAGATTTTAATTGAAAATCATGATTTAAATAAAATAATCAAAGGGTCATATTGATGGTAATTTAGGCAAATTAGAATATATGTAAGTGTTTGGCAATAGTCTGTTAAGTGCAAGATTGAGAAATTGTCAAATTGACATATGAATGATCAAAATGGTGGATTTGAGATGTTTTAATGGAATAAATTATTCATGGCATGTTTTAGATCATTTAAAATGGTAATTGATTTAACAATGATTCATGTCAAAAAGAAACTAATATAAATATATGATTAGATTTGTGGATTTTAATTTCTAATATGGAATTGGCATAATTAGAAGAATTAAGAATCTAAATGGATATTAAATGTTTAATTGCAAAAATTAGTTGTTTATGGGCAACTAGACATATGGGAGACTTAAGAAGTGTATTTAAGAATTATATGTGTGAATATGACTTATCAAGTGATAAATTGTTACATGAGCATGTAATTCAAGAATTGACATATGAGCATGAATTGTGAATTAGTAGACCCAAATTGTTAGATGAATATGGAATGTGGAGTTTAGTTTATATGTTGACAAATTAGAATATCATATAATATTAATTTCATGATGTGTGTAGATTATGTGTTTATGCATGAATTATCAAGTTCTCTTATATATAGGCCCCTCTATGCATATATATTGCATGTTATGCAAATGGCAATGTGTAACATGTTTATTGAATATAGGAATAGTTAATAACTTTGTTATATGTGGATAAATTATACATTTGAGAGTTTAAATATGCTTAATAAAGTTCTTGACTCTTTAGCCCCTTGGTAATGCTCAAAATTTCCCAAAACTCTATTTCTCATCGAAATATGAGTCTAATTAAAGACACCTTGAAAATATATGCCAACATAACCACTAACACCACCATGTTGCTAGTTATGTTGTTTAGCACAACCTCCAAAATGGTCATCTTAATGCCCATGTTAAACCTCTTATCAAAACACTACACCAGCACAATCTCTCGACATGACCATGTTGAGCCCGAGTTAAGAACATTACCTTTAAACAGGGCCATGTTGCACATGTGTTTAGTATAACTTTAGAAAATTCCAAAAATTATACATCAAATAACGAGTCTTTCACACTTATTGATCTAATAATTGAAATCAAATACTAAGGACTATAAGTGATCAATGGATTATGACAATCTATTCTTAAAAAGCAATGAATTGAAACCTACAAAAATATATACCCCATTAAAGAGTAGTCAAGTTAAATCCTGAAATTCTAAATTATATAATTAATTAGACAACTTGGCTAAATAAATACTAATAATATAGAAACCTAGCAAATATTGCTTATCCATAATTTGGACTTAATGTGCATAAACAAGTTAAGTCCTAAACTAGTTCCCGTTAACATGTGGATCCTAACCTAAATAATTTGAATGATGAAAACAAGAAACAGATTAATTAATTTCACTTAAGACATTATTGTAATGCAAGTCTTTGACAAAGGCATTAACTTTAATGTTAATAGATCACAAACCAAGGTGAGGTTATGTAACTACTTAACATATTGAGATGAAGTTGTAAGCAAATTTACTTATTTAATGATGAGCTTGTATGTGAATTGGTACACTAATGACCATCGGATATTACTTTGAGGATGATTTGAATTTTGGTTTTAGTATCAATTATATATTGTAGGTGAAGAAATTTGTATAATATAATTAAATAGGCTAAACTCAAAAAGAAACTAAATTATGCTTAAGGTTAATCGTTTAATAGCGATATGATAAGAATCATGGGTCACTTGGACCAACAACCAAAACTAAAGCTAAGGGCTTGATAAATTTAGTTTAAAGAATCTTTGTAAATGATTCGAATGATGATGAATTGGGCTTTCTTAGAGAATATACGATGCATTTTGGAGCAAGATCTGATTTGATGTGCTTAAGTATTAAAAATTCATTGTTAGAAGAGATCACACCCACCATCATGCCCATGATCCAAACTATGATGGAGAAGATGTCGTGATCAAGTCCATGATTGAATTTAAATTTAGACGTTGTGAACCAATGGAGATCACGACTGCTATTGCACCTATGATCTAGGCTATGATCAAGAATACGGTCATAATGAAGTGTGTGAGCACATCATCAACATATGAATCAAGGACTCGAAGAGATAACAAGCGTGCTTACGCCTATGATGTTGACTGTTATTACCGATGTAACATTCGTAATGGCTCAAAGCTTGTAGAAGATATTTGATCCAAGAAGATCATGGCCCATGTCAAGGCTGTGATTAACAAGGGGATCACCTGTCCTGTTTTATACGTTTTTAAAACACTTGTTTCCTATTTTATTTGTTTGTCTTTTATTTTTCCATGTTTACCTTTGTCTAACTTATAGAAGTATATAAGGGTCCTTAGGGTTATATTATTAGAAGTTTTTAATTTTTGTTTTGTCATTGATTGAGATTAATTGGCTTGTTGCCTTTTTTGGAATTGTTTCCAAAACCTTTTCTCAGTAATGTTGTGTTTTTCTTCAAGATTGTTCTTTTATTGTTTCTTTTGATCATGTGTCATATCAATCGAGTAAAATAACTAGCTCGATTATTTTCTTGGTATGTCATATCCAATGATAGATTGTCCATATCTTTTATTTTCCTATTTTTATATAAATCAAAAACCCAAAAACATATATTAAATCTTGATTATTCCGTTATGTAATTCTGACACGGATCCCATCCGTATCACAATAAGATCCAAATAATGAGACCTAAATTAAGATGATTTTGAGAGTTTCAAATTGGTAAGCTTTGAATATTATGGACATTCTAAACCTTTCTTACCAAGCTTCTTTAGTCCATCAGGTTACTAAAACTAATTAATCTTCTCCATTAATAGTTTATGTGATCTAACAATAATTATTTCTTATGACACATTATAACTACATATGTATACCACTTACGAGGAAGAGTTGTTTGTAACGAAACCATTTTATTTCATAATTTTTCACTCAAACAAGACTTGTAAAAAAGGCTTATTCCTCGATTTCTATCCCCCTCCATATCGTCTTATTTCATTTTCTTTTAAATTATTCTATTAAAAAACCAACCATTTTCCTATTCACGTGAAGTCTGTAGACATATAATGATATGTCATATGAATAGAGCTGTACAAATGGGCCAACCCAACTTGCCCTACCCTACTTTAGCCTGTAGGTTATGCAAGTTGGATGACATTTTAAATCGGGCCAAAGATTTTGGTCTATTGCGCCTTACACGGGTTGGTAGGTTGTGCAAGTCAACTCACAACCCGCTAAGATTTTTTCTTTTTTTTTTCTTTTACGAATTTTAATATTAATTGTAATTATGCTAAATATAAATGTTATTTTCAATTAAAATTTCAAAAACTTATTTACATATAAAATAAAAAATGGATAAAGATTAAAAGATGTATATAAGACTATGATAGAAAAATTCTAATTTAATATAGGTATTTCTCTTTCTTATTCTTTTAAAGGATAATGTTACAAATACTACCTAAACTTTAGCAAAATATACAATATGAACTTAAAAATTGATCAATTTAGTACTTGAATTTTGAAATTGATCAATTTAGTACCTAAAAGAACTTGATGGAAGATTGTTCGTGTGCATGAAAAGTTCTTTTAGGAACTAAATTGATCAATTTCAAAATTCAGGTACTAAATTGATCAATTTCAAAGTTCATATGCCATTTATAACATTAAATCTTCTTTTAATTTGGTTAATTTTTTTTATGCATGCTTACATATAGTTACTTACTGTTAAGGATAATTTCGATAATTGGGCTCTTTGCTTAATTTCATGCCATGGACTGGTCTTCTAAGCTAATGACAGAGCTTAGAAGATGAAAAGACCCGACCCCCTAAATCCCGAGATTTTGAGTACCGAGTCTCCAACCACATATAACGTTTTCACATTATATATAAAGTTATCCTAAAACTAACAATTTATGAAAATTGTTTGATCAAAATTTACTAAAACTTTATAAAGAACTTTTTAATAAAACAAGATTGCTAACAAAAGCAATCTATATATACATTTACATCATATATACATTGTTTAGTGTCAATACAAGACACTACAAAATTACAAGTTTTCTTAAAGCAAAAAGAATCCTAGGGGATTTTAAGGTCTTTACAAAAATAGGCTTATCTATCAAGCCTTCTATACATAACTTTTCCTTTAGCAAAAATTCTTCCAAAAGTACAGGGTGTTCGATTCCTATTTGTCCCACTCATCCATGAATCTCTCGAAATCAGACCCGTAGCCCAAATCATCATAAAACTCGTCTCCATTTCCTGCAAAGCAGCAAAAGTGAGCCAAAGGCCCAGTACACGATAACAAATGAAAGAACAAGTCACCAAGCCAATGTAAATCCAATGAAATGCATTAGCAAACAAGTGGTTATCTTTATTAAATTTTCTTTCGCAAATCAACAGGAGGGTATTCAAACCTCGGATCACGCTTTGGGAATTTAGCGATCCTAGGTAACAGCAGCTACTCAGGGGGTTGATATAAGCAGTCCGAATACTTATATCTCCTATATCTATTTCATGAAGATAATAGCTTCATTTAGGGTTCAAAAGCCGTTGCCCGACTCTACTTAAACTCAGTCTATAACATGAGCCTAGTTCACAAGTTCCCATAAACTTTGAACTAAACCATGGTATTTCCCCCTAAGTTTAAGCAAATGTTACTCGGATACTATTCCCCCTATCAGCTACCCACTTAACCAAAAAGAATCGCTATTGCATCATAGCGTACCATTGCATCATGGTAAAGTCATTGCATCATGAATTGGTTAAGCGCCTAACTAACATGTCATTGCATCATGACAGGTTTGCTGCTCCTCGGACCAGATTAAACAGTGTAATAGACATCCAAATCATTCAAATATTAAGCCGAATCAATTTAAGTCAATTTAGGAATGCCTATTGCTAGCAAACATCAAACAAGTTATTGCGTACCTGAACCCGATAGTACAATACTATGATCTCTCGGTGAAGAACTAACCGAAGAACCCTTAACTGAAATAGGAATATCAAAATAATCAATAAATAAATATAGATTCCTCATTCACATATATATACATATATATATCTATATATCACAATCCTAGATCAATTGTACAAGGAAATTCATTAAACTTTGCATAGAGTCTAAATATCAAATTCATGCGTAAAACATGTTTATTTAACTCATATATACAATAGGAATTCATATATGAAGAAAAGATTGAAAATTGAAGAAGTTTGGATTTGAAAAACTCAGGGGATACGCTGCCATCCAACGCTTGCAAAATTTGATCGAACGCCGACAGCGTAGGGAGTTTACGTGGCGGCGTTTCACTCCGGCATTTAAAAATCTGGTTCTGTTCCACTTCAACACCGCCTCATACGCCGGCGGCTTAAACTCTCTAATTGCCAGCGTATGTTTTGAAGAACCAACGCTGGCAAAATTTATTGTAAAAGCCGACGCTGCCTCTACGCCGGCGGCATTGAATTTCCAGATGCCAGCGTACGTTCAAAACAGACCTATTCAACAGAACACAAATCCCCTGTTTTTCCACTTCGAAATTTCTACCCTATAACAATTTTAAATCTTCTTCAACTTCATTTTTAAGTTCATATACCCACTCCTATCTACACCACTCAATCCTAGCAACTCAAAACATGAAATCAACACATTTGATCACTTCAAATTCCACTTCCATTCATTCTCAACTTAACTACTCAAACTATCTTTATTTCCTCCCAACACTTCATATCACTACCACAATACATAAACAATACTCACACACTCATAAAACACATTCCTAGCTAATCTCAATGCATGAACAAGCAATTTAGATAGAATTTAAACTCATTTCATCCAAGATTTCACATAACCACTACAAGAAATAAAAATAAAACAAAAGTCATACTTAAATCAACTCACATGTATATGCCTTGTCTTGGGAAGAACTTTGATTTTCAAAGCTTGATATTGTTCTTGAATTAGAGTTAGAATTTGGAATGAAGGAAGAAGAGAAAAGAAAGAAAGAAAAAGGAAAATTCGTATAAAGGAGAGGGCTGCCCTAAAAGTAGTCCAATTAAGCAAATTTAAGTCTTATACTTATCTACAAATTGACTTTTAAGGCTTATATAAATTTAGTTTGCATTTGGGGTGTATTTGAGCTTCATTTGGGATTCATTTAGTCATAAATGCTAGCTTAACTAAGGGAAATTTCTATCAACTAATCTTAAACAAAACCAAGGTTGATTTTATTGATCTAAACTTAAATTAACATCTTAATGTATAAAAGACACAATTATTAGTTATGCTACACACACATTAATATATATAAAACAAGAATATTAATTTCACTACATAAACAAAATAACATATTTAGACTATTACTAAATACAACCATCATAATCATCATGCTCATTTAATTCAACACTTAAGATAAATAAACATATGCATGGAAATTAAATAGAATTCAAATTTGGATCCTTCCAGAAGACCTAGCCTAATAGGGGGTATCGCAGGCAAGTTCAGCTTGTTAGACTCGGAATAAAGATCGTTAGATTGATTTATTTTGCTCTTGACCTTATTCAATTTTCTTATGCGCAAAGAGTAGACTCTAAAAATAACTTCCTGGGTTAATTTGGGTTTTGTTTCATTAAAATAGGGTTTATGTAGTTTAAGATAAGCCTTCAATCTTTTTAAATTAAGAATTGGTTATTTAAATGAATAATGGGCTCCTTTTATATTATAAAAGGCCTCGAGCCCATTATAAACCCAACTCATTACTTAAAAAAAAAAAATAGAGGCTTTAGTAGTAGCCATCAGATCATTAGGATATGATCTAATAGTCATCAGCGACACTTGATTTCAACCGTTCATTCAAGTGCTATTCAATGGCTAGCATCAATCTCCACTTTCTATAAATAAGAGGTTCCTCATCTAATTTTCGATCATGATTATGTTTATTACTAAAATTGAGAGCAATATGGAAACTTTATCGAGATATCTCTAACAAAAATCAAAGTAACTACTTTGCAAAGAACTAGTCAAGAACAAATTGAATCCATTCGATTTAATCTTCTATGACATCCGCATGCTTAAGAAACAAAGTTTTCCTATTCCTCCTCCTACACCTCTTTCTACAGCGTATCATCGATTCAAGACTCCTTTTAAGTCGACCGGCATACCTATTGCATGTGACTAGCTAGCTACAACAACCTTACCATACACTTATTATTACTAGCTTTTTGTTTTTCTAACTTTTATGAGTTTTCTTATATTGAAGGAAAAAGAATAATGCCAGTTCGTGAGTTATGCAGGGCAGGGTAAAATGGTCTACATAATAAGTAGGTTAAAATATCTAGCCCAACACTTTTTTGTGCTAGTTAAACAGTTAGTCCGCGCAACTAGCAAAGTTTGCACATCTCTATGTATGGACGGCTTAAATTGAAGATAATAACTAGTGATCGTTACACTAAAATAAGATATGTGCTGATAAGTCTGTTATACTCTATTTCATGCATAGGAATTTAGGCTTGATTTGATTCATTTTTAGATAAATTCCTATGAATTGTGTGCTTTTATTGTTTAAATATTATTTTTCAGCTCTTAGAATAAGAAAAGAAGAAACAAAGTATTTAAGATCAGATTTGGAGCAAAACAACATGAATAAATGAAGATAGAACCTATTGCGGCTGTTAGAGACCCCTGTTAAGGGCAAAAAGACAAGAAAAAACAAGAAAAAAGTACCAATTACGCCCAAAACCGCACCCTCGATCTGACCTACAGTTTACATTGAAGACTTCTACGCTTAAGATGCAAAGTACAAGATCAATTTCACCTTAAAAGTCGAGCCCATGATTACACCCGCACTTGAAGCAGAGCCTAAAATAATGATTTTCACAAAGAAATCACAGCTTAGATCGCGGTCAAACTCTGAGACCACGACCAAACCCACGAAAAGTGACTCTGTCCAAGTTGTAGTGTAGACGTTACCCTAATTTGGAGCATGTGAGAAGAAGGAAAAGTTTGTTAAAAAGAATTTGTCATGTCAACAAATATAACCTTTATGATCTCTATGCATATAACCCATAAATAAACATGCATATATGTCCAATAAGGAGTGTATTATATGTAACAAGTTACTAACTTTTTAGAAAAGAGAATTTTTAGTGAAAGAATTGTTTCTTGTTGCTAAAGATTTCAAGTTTTCTGGGTAATGTCATTTTAAACTCGATGTTTGTTTTTGCAAAACCCATTTGTGCTTAATCTATAATATTTACTCGTATTTTCATATTATTTCTCTTGAATCTGCACTTCATGTTTGCATCTATAGAGAAATAACCATCTTAAATTAGAGTTTGTTAATCTAAAACTTGATCTATGTGACTTCAAGATACGTTTTAATAGGATATTGACGGAGTACTTGTATTTAGTAGCTTGAGCTTATTTTCATGGTTCCAACTGTATGGTGCATTTGTTAGATCCATATTTGATTTCAACTGAATAGATCGATAGATCATTCATTTAAATAGATCTAAGTTGCAAATAAAGTTACTCATAATAACCTTGACAAAGGGATGGTGAAACTTTCTATCACTTGTTTTTAAATTTATGAAATGGGTTTTTAAACAAAGGATTGTTAAATTTTATACGGATCTAGATTACTGATAGCTTGAGAAGAGAGTCTGGTGGTCTGATCTAGATTTAAAGTGTCAACCTTAAGAAAAGTTTTAGCTTACCTTTATAAGTTTAATAGTACAAGTATACCTAGCAAAAAACTATCTGACTTTGTTAAAAAATCACATGATAAGGAATTAGTAAAGCAAATCGTAAATCCTTTCTTGCATTTACAAGCTTTTATTTTTAATTTTACCTTGTAAACATGTATACATTATTAGTCTTAACCCTAGCTTAGCTTTACCTTTTGCTATGTTGTGTTGAATTTTTGTTTGCTTTGATAATAAGTAAAAAGTAAGTACGATAATGTTAACGATTCCCAAAAAATATTACCTAAATACTTTATATGCTACTTCGGTAGTTGCGATTGCCTGATGTTGGTGATTACAACCGAAGTTGAACAAAACTCATTAGTATTTCATCTATATAAATTTTTTTAAACTTCAACTTCGTTTTTTGTAAAAGGACTAGCACCATGTGCATGTGTTATGTATTGGTTGTTCATATACTAGTGTTTGTATTTGTCATATCAGGAGTTAACTCACCCATTAGGGACTTTTTTTTTCCTTTTTTCATTCCTTATAGGAACAAGAGAAGTACACATATGATGATAATAGTCTTAAAATATGGGATCAAGTATATTGCTTGTACATAAGATGAAGGATTTTGGCTAGGTTAAAACAATTTAGGTATATGTTTTAAAATTTGAAGGGCTTGTTTAGATTGTAGGATTTTTATTTATATTATATCTATATCGGATTAATATCGAATCGGTTTGGTCAATTTATGAGTTAAATTGTCAATTTTTCTTTGGTATCATATCTATATCGGTTCAATAGCTGTTCGATTTAAAACGGTATCAAAACGATACCAAAACAACGATACAAACAAGCCTACTTCTTTTGTTTTAGTCTGAAGTTGTAAACAAAAACTATTAATTAAAGTATTAGAATTATTAGTGTAAGTTGTTTCATAAGTATGTACTAGTGTCACGCCCCGTAGGGTATCCTAAACGTAACAGCCCGCCACATACTAAGTAAGACTCTCGAGTTCCCTACCCGGGGCCTTCGGAAGTCTTAAGTAGATGTAAAGCGTTCCTTTACGACAATAGAATACTTCAACAAATGGAGTTAAACAGTTTAATGAGGCATGCATTAGCCATAGATAATAAATCAAAACGCATAATGTTTAAGTTTACAAAATCTAAGGGGCATTCCCCCGCAAAAGAATAACAGTCTATTACAGTCATCCAGAGTCCTTAGTTTCCAATGGAAGTCTATACAAAAAGAGATGAATCAAACTTCTATAGGAAACTCCTATCTCCGGTACCTGCGCTGTGGCTTGTCTTGGCCTAAGCCATATAAACTCATGCTGCAAAAGATAGAAACTATAGGGGCGTAAGCTAACTAGCTTAGTGAGTAATACTTCCATAACACAATTAAATACAATCATTCAAGCAAGTGATTATTCAAGCAAGTGTATGCACCATACAAATGTGATCAACAAACATATGACCAACCGGAAATCATATGTGGATGGACTTGCGCCCTCCATCCCGGGTTAGCAGATTAACGAATCCTGCGGTACGACGCCGTTTAAGCTCACGGTCAACTGATTAAAAGCTCGTTTTATGGATCACGATTAACCTCACATTCGTTTTATGGATCACGATTAACCTCACATTCGTTTTATGGGTCACGAAAAACCAACCAATGCAAATGCTCCAACCCCATTGTGACATGAACTCAATTTATAGTCGGAGTCGAATAGTTATTAATTCAATTCTTTTAAGTGACCAACAAGTATTCGCAGACATTCATCATAAGATTCTAGTAAAACAGTCAATATCTTAACACCCGGTTTCGATATACCTTAAGCTCCATTTCACATATCAACAATCAACAACATAAATAATTCCCACATACCCCATCATGCTTGTACAATTCCTTTTATCTTTGCCTACATCACTAGTGCCACTACATTACATTCACAAGCATTAATTGAGAGTGGAAGTAAACTCACTCGGCCATGGGACACCAAACTTCTTAATAATAATAATCGGGAGGTAGAGTGTCGTCCTGCTCGGAATCACCTACCAAACAAGAATAATCCCTATGAGATTCTCACTATGTAATTAAATCAAACTATACATCTAGACTAGTTGAATTCGGATTTCTCGCTATATTTGGAAGTTCCGACTTAAAACGGCCATAACTTGGTCATTTTAACTCGGAATTTCGCAAACTTTATATCGATCTTCATCTACTTCGAAAGATCTATCTAATTCAAGTATTAAATCCAAGTTTTGAAAATAATAGGGTCACGGAACAGTGGGATCAGTTCTGTCCCGCAATTGACCCAATCTCGAAAATTTGCTTTGTCTTTGATAAAAAGTATTCCTAAATGATGATTCATGCATGAATGATATGGGAATGAACTACTAATGTGTATGCCATGTAATGACTCAACTTGTGCATGGTCATGATGATTTTTGTAGTAATAAACTTTTAGGAACTCCTAAGTGTTGGGGAAAGTTTCATAAAGGCTAATTCTAAGAAGTTATTTTCCCACATTATACTCCTTAGGGTTTCTTTGGTTTTTAATCTTGTAATCTACTTATTATTTAATAAAAATAGGTTCTCAAAGTCTATAATAGTCATGGCCTCCATTCATGCACAAAAATTCACATTTTTCATTTGGTAAACATGTTTTCAAATAAGCTATTTAAAAATCCGAATTTTCCAAATTTTCTTTTCTTACATTTTTCTTAAGGGAAATCTAGTCTAATGCATTAAAAATTGGGCTTCAATGTATACATTATCTAAGGACTTCATTTAGCTTATAAAACATCATTTTAGACTTAAATACTAAGTGTTTATTTAGGCATTACACAAAGTTACGAATTTGACTACACAATTAAAGTCACACTTTTCATTCTAACTTCACCTCTTGTTTTTCTTATTTTTATTATGCCTAACTCATCTAAACTCATGAAAATAATTCCTTCAACATGTCTATTACACATACCCTTCATTTTTCTTATGAAATATAAGTTTAAAATTGATTTTGGAGGTCTTTAGGGTAGGGTTTCCATTTCATCCGAATTTTCAACTTTCCATATCTAACAAAGTCCTTCCTTTTTCAATGTTCTTGCCATCTATATGTGGAGATATACTATCTAACATCTCTATACATGAACAAGACTCATTTTATGATCAACAAGCACATAAACAAAAATGAACCTATGATCATGCATGTACATAAAGTGGTGAATGTCTAAACCTTAGATCTACTACATATGATGTATATAACATGGATCTCATGGCATGAACAACAATATAAATACAAGATCACTACTTTATGCATGAACATGAAATCTTAACAAAACACATCTAAACACTAGATCCATGTCTTGTGATGGCTTGACATCTTGTTCATGCATTTCCATGTCCCTAGCATGAGCATCATGGGTTTTATGAGGAAATACACAAGATATGGTCTTGCCATGACAAGAATAGGAAGAAACAAGGCCTACATACACATACCAATGGAGTCTTGAAGTGAAATGGAGAAGAAACAAAGTTGGAAATGTGAGGAAGGGGAGGGGGCAAGCTCACGGCATCAAGAGGGAAAAAGGGAGAGTTTTTCTCTTTTCAAAAGTTAAAATGGAGAGAAAATGAGAAGAGAGAGAGTATATTATGTATATATAGAAGTAGATTAGGGTTTAGCTTTACAAAATGGGATAAAAATAATTAAATGAGGGAAAAAAAACAAGGGGGGGCGCCGGCCATCAAGTAGGTGTGTGTGTGTGTTTTAAAAATTTGATATTTGTAATTTAGTAAATGAATTTGTAATAAATGTAATAATTATTTAAGAGACAAATTTTCTTGGAAAAGAAAATTGAAATGAGTAGTTGTAAGGATGTAAGAATAGGGTATGGGTAGTGTGTAGTGTAGGTTGTACTTGTGAATAGTAGACAAGACATCTACTTTACCGGTTGTTCCGAAAACACGGGAAAAGCTATAACTGTAATTTTTATAGCTCGGAAAATTATGAAATTGATATTTTTGGAATCCTTATAAAATTACGGTTCTAATGAATATTCCAGAATATTTTTCTGAATCCGTGGCCCGGGGCACGCTTTTCCGTAATTGGGCTCGGGAAGGCCCGGAATTGAAAAATTCCCGAATTTAAAACTTTCAAAGGTTTGAAATGTACTTTGGAACAACAATTCAAATTCATTTACTCCATAATATTTATTTTACTATGAAACCGAAGGAAAGCCGGATTTAGGGTTCCTAGGCTCCATTTACTAGACCCAATATGATCTGGTTAGGGTTTCGTTTCCAACTCTTGGGGTTTCCTAGCTACTGAGAATTACCGGGGTTTACAGCTAGCTCCTAATATTTCTTGATTTTGAAGTGTTAGTTTAAGTGGTATTAAAGTATAAGGTTATCATCTAACCAAACTGAAAAAAAAAATGATATGAAAGATGGGGAGATGCTGGTGTGGATAAATATAAGCTATATTTTATGTGAGCGATGTGGGATTTATTTTGGTATTTTAAAATGAGAAGGTTTCTTTAAAAATTAAAAAATTTAAAATTTCACCAATAAATATGATATGACATGTTGTGTTGGGACTCTAGATCAATTTACTGGGCAGAACTTTTTTTTTTTTTTTTTCCGGGGAAAAAGGTTAGAAATGAAAAGCCGAAAATATGAATTTCCAATATATAGACAAAAATAATATCAACAACCAGAAAAAGGGGGGAAAAAAAACTTTGTTAACGTGCATGCAACAGCTCGATGAATGATGTAGCAAAGCAATTACACCTAATCGGCTGATCGCCACCCTCTACGCTATAGTTCCCAAATAAATAGAAATTTGATCTAATTATGGCAGCCATAATGTTGGTCCCACCTACCTACCTTAAAAAAAAAAAAAAAAATACCTTTATCTTTTCAATTTAAACCATGGTAAAAGCAACTTCTTTATGAACTAATTAACGAGGGAACATGATCAGTCACCGGTAAAAGCATAACATTGCCATATTTTCAGTCAATGCTGTTGTCCGACATATCTCAGTGGAATAACATTTCATGCATGACATGATATGACGTTATAGTGGGGTCCGCATATCGATGACATGAAATTCATTGGCCTTCATCATTTATTGTAAGTCGTAACAGGAGGGCAATTTTCGCTTTGTAAAGGCACGTGGACACTTTTCTTTTCATCCGACCCCTTCATCTAACGAAAATAATGCCACGGTTATTTCTTGGGTGGATAGCATGGTTGATACTCATTTTTACCATTTATGTAATTAATTACTTTTTTATTTTCAAAGCTTCCTAAAATGTAAAACAGCAATTTATTTTTGAATTTTACTAATTTTTATAATTAATTATCTATTTTTTTTTTAAATTTTACAATAAGCTATCTAAACTTTACTTCTTACAATTAACTACCCTATTTAGACGCTATAAGTGAATTCAATAAGCTTATAGACAGCAAATTCGTACTTTTAAACTTTAGATAGTTAATTACATATATTAAAAAGTTCATGTATTAAAATCTGACATTTACACTTCTTTTCATAAAGAAAGAAGAGTATAACATGCCCCCAATATTCCTTAATTTCTTATAAGATAATGTAAAAGCTTTTTACCTTGCTATCCAATTTAAAATTTTTGGATTAATTTCATGAATGACACTTGAATTTTGGTAAATTATGTAATTAAATATTTAAACTTTGAAATTGAACAATTTAGTATATAATAGAACTTTGTGCAATCACTAATATTACATCCGCTGAATTGACTAATGCTGTCATCTGACATAGCATTTTTAACCAAAATGATAGAGGTACTATTAATATGTATGAAAATTTTTTTTTAGGTATTTAATTAACCAATTTCAAAGCTTAGGTACCCAATTGCATATTTTGTCAATATTCAAGTATCATTCGCAACATTCATCCCTAAAATTTTTAACCTTTCAGATGCCTTGAATATGTTTGGTTCACGTTAATTCTTTTAATTTTTCTTATGTTATATGTTGTTTGTATATAATATATATCTAATCTTTATGAATTTAAAGTCAAGTGTAATGATGCAATCGAGTCGAATCAAATCGACATATACATATATGGAAGACAAACTCAATGAAAAAAACTCGAATTCAAACTCAAACTAAATTCAACAAAGCTATAAAATTTGTGCTTCAACCTGATTTGATAATATATTTGGCAATGTCAAATTCAACTCATTTAGTATAAAGTGACTTGATTTCTCATAAAGTTTTCTTCTCAATCAACTTTAATATCATGTTGATTTGAGTGTAAGCTCAAATTGCAATACTTGATTTCTTCATTTGTTGTATTTGGAATCACAAATAAATAAAAAGTATTTTTTTTATTAATGACAGTTGGTCCTAAATGAGTAGCCATGGGAGTCCTAGTGTGGCTGATCATCCTCTCGGACCAGCTACTGATCATCACCTTGGTAAGCTATTGCCTCACCAACTAGTTAATCAGATGCAAGCCCTTCCTCGAGTGGATTCATCCTTTTGCTCTTTAGCCTACCGGGGGGGGGGGGGGGGGGGGGGGGGGGGGCGGGGTGGTTAGGTGATATTGGTTACAAACTAAATTAAAAACTTTTTTAGATAAAAAATATTGGCAACCCTAATTGGTTAACCAATATTATGTGGCTTACGTATTCACTTATAGACATAATTTGAACATGACAAATAAACAATAAATGCATGAAAATAAAGAGAGCAAGGTGAGAAGAGACTACACAAGTATTTGTAAAGGATCTATCTTGTGCATCAATCCTCTCTTTTAGCTCTATGTCGGGGACTCAGTATTCCATACCGGTATGTTCCATGTTATCCAATAAAATATTAGAGTACAAATAGTTTGTCAATAAAAATAGATGAAATTCTCTTTGCTTAGTCTATCTAGCTCATCAAGCTAATTACTGATCTACAAAGCTATTTGTCACTCTCTTTTAAAATCAATCTCTCAAAAATACAAATCAAACCGAGAAAATAGAAGAGTATAAAAGTTCCTCTCAAATAATTTCACTCAAAGCTACAAAGGAAAATTTATATGAAAACTTGTAACTTCTAGTAAGATGTTTTAAGTTATCCTCTAAGTAATGCTCCGAAGTATGTAAAAAAAAAAATATATATATATATATATATATGAACGAGTTTTTGAACATTAAAAGTATTTTGGCTTTTCTCACGTTTTCTTGTTATCTCTGATGTGGTCACATCAATATCCTTTTATATGATACTTTTCCAACATTCAAATCCCTCAAAGTAATTTAAAGTTTGAATCTTTATTATCATTGGAGATGAATAAGCTTAAAAGGTGTCATGCCCCGAAATTTGGTTCAAGGCGTGCCGGCCACCACGTATAACACTTACGCATTATACGTTAAGGCTGACCTAATCTACAGTTTATCGTGATCATTGCTAAACAAATTTTAGATTTTGAAATCATTGAATTAGTTTATGAAAACAATTGAAAATTTTTGCAGAAGAAAATAAATTTTTCAAAACACTTTCCGATTAAGTTACTTCAGAGAGTAAATCAATGTGTACATAAGATCCATATCATCAAATATTTCAAACAGAGAGTATCAAGTAACTCAATTACAAACCATGGGCTCGCAGATAAGCCCTCATCGAAACATAAGTTTGATAGTGGAATTTATAAAATAGAAATAAGATAATAATCTAGCGGGTCCTAATCACTCAATTCATCAAGAAACTCCTCGAAATCCATACTGTACCCCATATAATCATAGGTATCATCATCATCATTATCGTAATCATCAGCACCTGAAAAAGAGAGGAACAAGCTGAAGCCCAGTACAACAGCAACACAAGCACACACGAGATGGGCATACATACTTATTCTAAATGCAGTACAACAACCAATAGTTTATATCTTTAAATTAAAGTGCGACAAACAATAGTGGAGCACTCACACTCTAGCAACACGCTAGGAACCTGGGGGTCCTGAGTAGCAGCAACTGCTCAGGAGGTTGATATAGGCAGCCCAAATACCTATATCTCATAAGTAATAGCCTCGTATGGGGATCACAGCCGTTACACATCTCTACCCATCACGGTCCATAATATAGTTTAGCTCAACGAGTCCCTGTCACACCCCGATGGGTACCCTAAATGTGGCAATCCGCCGTACACAATACTAAAGCCTAGGAATGACTACCTCGGTTGCGCAAATGTTCCATATTATGTACAAGGCGTACATCACAACCAAGGAAACGCATCGGAGTAGCACAATTTATATTGATAATAAATAAGTAACAATGTAAAGAGAATACTTATCATAAATCATAAACATATCAAGTTACAATTCTTAGTGGTATATCCCTCTATTGACTTCAAATTAATATACCTCTTATAATTAACATAACACTAATCATATAGGTCATTACAAAACCTTACAAAATTACTTCATCTTATGATTCCATTTTCTTCATAGAAGCTTAACATCTCTCCATAACATCTTTAACGTCATGATCCTCAATTTAAACCACGGGTATACCTATTTCAACAAAATCTATAAGGGTATAAGCTACAACTAACTTAATGAGATATTCATTTTCATTCGCACCATATTTCCAAACAAGTTCATTTAGACTTTCACACATATGCTATGCATACAATGCAAAAATCACGTGATTATGCAAATATATATAGTTATCCGGAAACTATATATAGAACGGATTTACCCCTCTATATCGAAGGTTAGGGAATCGGGGTTGAAGATCCTCGATCTTCTACTGCTAATCCATAGGTCTTCACCCACAGCGTTTGATTGGCTCAGCTCCGAACCTAGAGTTGCATTCCCCAGGCAATTTGGATCCTCTAGGAAGGAACATGGCGCGTGTCACCGCACGATCATAGCTAATCCAACTCTATGCGTAAGAGTAGCAGCCTTTCGAAAGAGATGTGACTCGATGGAGGCTATGCGTGAGTGTTTTATTTTTCTTAAGCCAAATCTTATTAAGGTTTATTAGGGGGCGATCAATCAATTTAGCAATTAATAAGCAGTCATACAAGTAAGTAAACATAATTATTTAAACGAGCAGTTTGAAGTTGCGATATTCTTAATTCTTATTTCACGCATAAACATAGAATCACATATATACTCATAATCCCGAATTCCCCAAATATATATCCATTTTTATCTTTTCTCAGTATACTAATGCTACTACTTTACAAGCACAAGCAAAGTAATGAAATTAAGAGGAATAACTTACTCGTCCATTTCGTGATCTTCTTAATCATAGTAATTCTCAGGAAGGGTAATCTCGTATCTTTCGTCACCTAGACAAAAGAAATACCCAGGATAAGTATTTCATAGAAGTTCTTCTTGAACTTTTTAATTCTATTTCACTATGTCCGTCAAATTCTTATAGAATGAAATTCCAATTTAAAATGGCCATAACTTGCTCATTTATTTTAACTCGGAATTTCGCATAAAATATGCCGTTTTCTACCTATTCAAAAAGATCTATCCATTTATAAGGTTATCTTTGTCATATAAGGTCATTTGGGTTCCGAAAACATTGGGTACAGATTTAAAACGAATATTTCTGGATTTTTGCAAAACCATTTTCTAACTCAATCTTCATTTTAAAAAAATCCTTTTATAGCAATATATATATAAATATATATTTGATAAATACTTTGAGTATATAGGTAAGCTCACTTTATATGCAAAAGTTCTAATGGTAGTGTCTAAAAAAAAACAATTCATTTTGAGTTGTTAAAACTTTAACTTTGATAATTTCTTTTCAAGTATTTGAAGAAACTATATATTTTCCTAGGTTGTTATAAATGAGTATATTCTTATTTTATTTTCTTCACTCTTTTTCCAAAAACAAGTAAATTTTCTTTTGACCTTAGTCTTTCATAAGTTTTACTTCTAGTGATAAAAGATCAAATTTATCAAAAATGTATTAAGTTGTTGAAAACCTTTTTGTATTTATAATGGTTTTAGAAAATGAGTCTTGTCTTCTTATATTTATTATTTTAAAATATAAGTTTTTGTTTTCTAAAACTTGTTCTTTTATATCCTTTGAAAAGAATTTTCTTTATTGATACAACCCTTTGTTTTTAATTTTATCTTGTTTATTTTATTTGAAAACAAGTTCTTTCTTTAGAAATTTGAAAATCATTATTTTTCCTAAGTGGGTTTATAACTTTATGGGTTGAATTCCTCTTAACTTTGAAAACTAATTTGTTTCTTAGCTTTGTTATGGAGTGAAAATGAGTTTAAATCCTAAGCTTTTTGTAAAAACTTTGAATATTAACAAATTATTTTACTAAAACTTAGATTACCATAATATATAAAGAAAATATTTATTCCTTATGTTTCTTTGGTAAAGTTATCTTTGTTATTTGAGAAAAACTTGAGAAAACTTGTATTACTTTATTTTTATGTTGTTGATAGTAACTTCATATAATAGAAAATTTGGTTTTAAATTCCTTTAGTAAAGTAAAATTCTAATTTCAAATTAGTTGAGACAATATCATTATGTAGATGCAAGTATTATGAGCATGTAAAATAATAAGAACATATGAAAATACTAGAAACAAATAATAAGCAAGAAAATAAAATATCAAGTATTGGAAACCTTAGCTTCATCAAGGTATCTCGGTCAAGTATTGGGAGCCTTAGCTTCATCAAGGCATCCCGGGACTAAGAATGGACTAGTCCCAAAAGACTAAAGAAAATAAATAAAATGTTATTTTGACTTGATATGGACAAGTCTAAGACTTAGAAAGATTAGTCTTAAGAAATAGCATGAAATAAATAAATTGCAAAGCATGAAATTAAATAAATAACAAGTGAGCTTATATGCTCTAAAGATTATATATATATATATATATATAAATATATTCGTTATATATGGATAAGGAATTAACATTATAACAACAATAAAATCCACATAACATAATAAAATAGGAAGTTTATGTACAAGAATAAAACATGAACATGTTGTTGTTTTTACTACTCATATGAGTTTCAAAATAACACCATAATCATGTTAAGTTACATGACATGAGAAAATAAATGGTTGGAAGAAATCTTTACCTAAAGTGTTTATGTGGTTTGAAGATGGTAGTGAATTATAGTTATGTGTTTATGTGGTTTATTGAGAAATGGTAGTTGTAGAGAGAAATTTTGTGAATATTTGGTGAAAAAGAATTTTGGTAGAGGAAAATTTGTGGAGAGAGTTTGTGTAGTGAATTTGAGAGAGTTTTTGCAGTAGAATGAATTGTGTGAAAGAATTAAGGAAGAAGGGGGTATTTATAGAATTTTTGAGTAGAAATTTAGATGTAATAAAATAATTAAAAAAGAAAATAAATGAGAGGGAAGAGGGAATGAGTGGCGTCGGCCATGGTGAGGAAAGAGAGAGAGTGAGTTGGTTTTTGTTTGTATTTTGTAAGAAAATAATTAATGTGTAAGATATGATTTGATATAAGATGTATTGGAAATATAAAAAATAAGAAAATAGGTATGTAGGTAGTAAGAAATAGGTATAAGAAAAAGTAGAGATAGTGAAATAGTAATGAATAGTAGGAATAGTACTATGAATAGTAGACTAGACATATAAAATATCGGTAGTATACGCGAAATCGAGTTATATTTGTTATTTTTAGCTACCGAAAAATTCTAAAATTGATATTTTTGAAAACCTTATTTAATTACGAGTCTTTTGGTGTTAATGAAATATTTTTAGTGTTCCGAGCTCCGGGGCATGCTTTATGAGAACTGATCCCGTTTGAGTCCGAGGGACACTCGAAATTCGCGAATATGATATTTTTATGTTACCCTATATTATTACGAACTATTTTAAGCCATCAACTTAATTTCGTTTTCTAGGGTTTCAGAATGTGGGATTGCCGGATCTTAAATACTAGGGTTTGCTATGAGCTTTGTTGACTTTTAGGGTTCTTGTTTGACTTTCAGTTTTGTTGAGTTATTCGTAAGATCATATAATTTTGGAGTTTTGTTCGTTTCATATTTTTAGCTTGATATATATGGTTTATCTTATTTTATTTGTGATTATTTAATAGTTTTTAGATCTCGGGATCGTTTAACCGAGTCTAGGGTTATAAGTTGACTCAGTTTGACTTTTGGTGAAAATTGAAGTTTCTTATTCTAAAATTTACCGAAGAATTTAAGATCTTATCAATTCGTTGTCGAGCGTTATTTAGATATGTCGTTTACATTTTAGGAATCGGGTAGATCCTTTGATTGGCGTACAGATGTTGATTCAATCGATAGTTAGATTTTATATTTTGTTTCAAGGGTTCTTGTTTTCTCAAGACTAAAAAAAAAAAAAAAAATTGTGTCTGACTTGATTTAGAATTTGGTTTTAACTTGAGTTGATTTTTGAGGTTTAAATTTTAATATTAAACTTATAGGATTATTTTCTATGAATTATGAAAATTTTCGGGGGTTTACAGTCCCATAAACGTGAACCACACTACATTACTTCTCTCCGATTCAGGAAGACGTTATCCTGCTACCGTTTCCCCCATCAGCTACCCACCGTACCACCATGCCCATGGTGGCCTAAGCGCCTAACTACCGTACTGGCACTGCCCAGCAAGGTTGCCACCCTTCGGGCCAGGTCTCAAAAATGGCCACGCACAAGCAACAAGAAATTATTAAAGTCGTCTTTAAGTATTAGTTCATTTAAAATGCCTACCCTAGCACACAACACACAAGTCACTGCGTACCTGGTATAAAATCTGTGCTCTGAACAATCAGAAGATAGACCAGAAGATAAAGTAGAATGCAGACTCTTAACCAATATCTGCTTCAAAGATTAATTCATATAAGCATTTGAATCAATTATCAACTTATATCAAACTCGTATTAACTACTTAGTTTTCTAGCAAATATACATTTGAAACAACATACTCCTCTTATTATTCGTGGTCTATCATATTTTAGAAATTACGTACTCCTTATCATTTAAGGTTTAACCTAACATATTAATCAAAGCCAATTTCTAGTTAATATGATCATATAGGTATTCATCAATTAATAGCTAAGTATAAATTATTCGTTTTTGAAGAATTTACTAAGCTAATATTAGTTAATAAATCTATATTAATTTTATCTAATCAAGTTGAATGTAATTAACTAGTTAAGTTTACTAAATGATAATTAGGTCATTTAAAATGATAAATTCTATAATATGTCCTATAATCAATCTATTAAACTTTTATTAAGTGAAACAATTTATCAAAATATAATTATTCTATTTATGTCATTTATAATTTATTTTTACATCTAAATGGACTAAGGAATCTAAACTAGTTTCCTATTATGTTTGTATTATCTTGTGATGTTATATTTATACTTACTTTATTAAATAAATTCATAAAATAAAAATCATTAATTATTTATCTTAAAATTCATAATTTAACATGAAAACACATTATTTACATTTATTTCATATTCATTTGATTAGAATTAATTTACCTTAAATTCCATCATTTCATTTCCTATAGAAAACTAATGTACACCCTAATTTTAATAAATCGGTTTATTATCTTAAACATGGGTTCTTAAGCTCAATTTTTTATGTAAACTTCCTAACACATATATTTATATGTTTATAAGGTCAATTAGCCTAAATTAATTAGTTAATTATGGTTTTAATTTTAATTGATTCAAAACTATCCAGAGTAGGGCACAAGCAGCGACGACTGATCGATTCGATCGATTTCGACCATTAAGCCGACCTATTCTTGTTTGGTTCTTTACACTAAATTAAATTAGACTTCTTTAGCTTTCAAAACGTTAAAGTTTTACCCAAAAAGAAGAAGAAAAAGTTACCGGTTCGGCCATATAAATTCGCGCCATCGCTGCTGGTCGAAATATTGTTTTGCCCTGTTGTGCTATTTTGTAATTTAATTTTTAAAAATAGTAAATTTATTTCAAAAATCACAAAAATTTACAGTTTGCATATATACATGTTAAACTATCACTTTTATAAATTTCATCCAAAAATAAATTCATTTAGTATTTTATTTAAATTTGATAATCCAAGTTGTTCATATTTAATATATATGCATATAAATTGATCTTTAAGCATATTAAATTCATCTAAAACATGTTTATTCTATATTTTATTATCTAGTATATACTTTGATTTATATTCTACAACTTGAATCATAAATCACAACTCAAATCATCATCAATAATACAAATTTTCCCAAAATTCCAACATATCAACACAAACATATATGCTTATATATTTCAATAGAATTTATTTTTACTATATTCATATATTTATTTGATAACTTCATTTTAATAAAACATATCAATTCAACATATAATATCATATAATAATTTCAAATACTCAATTTTCTAACATACACACATATACATGTGCATATTCGGTTTTCAAGTTTGTATATACTTATATTATTTAATACTTGAATCTAAGTTTATTATTAGTGATTTACATGAATCTAAATGTCATCAACATAATAAAATAAATTAATTATAATTACTTACTTGGTTTAGCAAAATCAACCAAATAGTTGCCTCTATTACTACTTCTACAATTCAAAAGTTGATGAAGCTTCTTCAAGCTTATTTTCCTTAACTTCAACCTTGTTTTTAGTTTTTAATTTTTAATTTCAACTCTTTCGTGCTTGGCTGATGGAAGAGTTTTTGTGTATTTTTGGGGAGATTTTTTATAGTGTTTTGAGAGAGAATATGAGAGAGATGGGATACTAAAAATAAGGCATGAATTAGGGTTTTCTAAACCCTATATTTATATTGTTTGATGGTTTCTAATTATCTCTAGAGTTAAGGACATTTTGGTACTTTGGCTTGATTAAGTGAGGGCATTTTGGTCTTTTTATATGCATTAGAATTCTCTAGAGTTAAGAGATATTTTCTTGTGTAGATATTTAAGGGGTATTTTAGTCTTTTCCTAGGGTTAGGAATCTTCAAGAGTTGGTTAAGGTTATTTTGGTCATTTTACATGTTGGATTTTTCTAGACATTAGGTTTTTATTGGATGTGTGTGTGTGCATGATAATTTCATGTTCTCATGGCTTAATGGACTTAATCTCTTAAGCTTATGGGCTTTGTTTTGTTGCTAATGGGTATAGGGTTTTAGATGAGAATTAGGGTTTTAGGTCATGGGCTTTTAGATATATAGAATGGAAATTAGGAAAGAAGAAAGATAATTAGTTAATTGGATTTAGAAATTAGGTTTAGGAATTTTAATTGAAGAAAATTGATATCATATTTGAATTTAAAATTTTAGGGCTTTAGGAATTTGATATTTAAAAGGGATTATTTAGTTTTAAATTTCGAAGATTTATGGTGTTAGAATTTTGCCTCAAATAGCTAAACTGATGATTTAGGATTTACGCGATTGGACTTGACAAATGGAATTTAATTTAATAATTAGAAGGTATTAAATAAGTTCGAATTTGTTGAAATAGGTGATTGAAGTAGTTTAATGGATTAAATCGAGTATTTTAAGGTATTGAAATCTCTATTTTCAATTAGATTCATTTTCTAATTTAATTAGGTTAAACTATCTAATAATATCCTACAGTTTACAAACCTCCACTAACTAAATCATTTAAAATCAATTTATAAACTAAATTTAAGTTAAGGTTCAAAATCACTTGTATTTTTATACTAATCGTTTAATAATATCTAATTAATTCAAATAAGATTTTAGGGTATTTCAAAAGGTATGCTCCATTAATTTCTTTGATATTTTGTTGATTTTCCTCTAATATATGTTGAACTTTCCGGGCTAATATATGCTTTGAAAGTTGTAATTTGAATCTTCAAATTCAACAACCTTGATAATTTGAAGCTTTCACAAAATTTGGAGAAGATATTTCTCTTGTAACTTAATTAATATTTAAAATTCGTCCAAATTCTAATTGCAAGTTTTTCTCAACATATCTTCACATATGTCTCCATCATATCTTCATAATCATTATCCTAAAGGATATGCCAATAACATCCTCTTGGTTTGACTTTAAATCATCAAAATGTCTTCGACAAATTTGAATTATCTTATCCAATATTCAAATCCATAATTCCTAAAATGTATCTCTAATATTTCATGTAAAACTTGAAGCTTTATCACCGGTAAAAATATTAACAGTTATATTATCCAAATATAATTGAATATAAATTTGTGTCTTAACTAGTAAAATCCTAAACATTCTTGTTATTCGATTCGATGAACTCTATAATTTTAATCCAAAAAAGGAATCATTTGAAGGCGTTTGTCTGTTGATGAGTTGCTTCATGAGACTTGTGGTTCTGACGTTAATGAAATAATGTCTTTGATGCTTGTTAACTTCTTTAACTCCCATCCTAATATTTACTACAATTGTGCCAAATTAATGATGAACCCTTGCTATATCCGAATATGTCTGACCAATAATAGATTTGGACTTGAAATGATGCTAGCCATGATTAAGTGACCAAGTCCTTGAATTAAATTCTTAATGCCGCAACCATGATAATAATATTCCAAAGGCATGAGCTACTGGTTGCTTTGTAAACTGCCCCATGAATAATAATCCAAATCTTTTAATGATATTTAAATAACATTATATATCCTTCTTTCAATTAAACTTGGCTTATAGAATAAATCAATACGCTTTATCCCACTTCAACAAAATTTAATCCCAATGGATATAAACCAATTTTAGTAGAACGCATCGAATATATTATCTAAATATATACAACATGTAGAGCTGGACCTTCAAATTAATCATTTGTCCAACTCAACTCTCAAATAATTGTCCAAATTTGTATATATCCTAAGCATCATCAGAATGAATAAATTTACAATATAAAATCCTTTTCCACAAAAGCCTATTCTTTTTTTTTTCCTGGCCATATAAACATTATATGAAACTGTAATTAATCTGTACACTTGCGAAAATATATTAGTAAACACTTAAAATGTTTTGTTATCATCAAAACCAAATTAGGAGATCTAACAAGGACATTTACCTAAAAAATGAAAATGATGTAAATGATTTATAGATAATTAATAAGAATAATTTTTCTTATTAATTAATAAGAATGATTAGAAAAATAAAACATTAGATAATACTCAAAATTCAAAACCTCTAATAACATAGAGAAACTAGAAGATATAGTCTATTACATGTTATAATAGATTGAAATCACAGTACTCTAAAGTTCTTATTATCATAGAGACCGTAGTGGAATTTCATTAAACTCAATAAGTACTGCAATTTGGATAAGTTATATCAGTGATATCGTCAATAGATCACATATGTCGATATCTCTTTCTTATTCTTTAATACTATGAAATAAGATGGCAAGATGCTTCTAACCAGTTAAAAAGAAAAACCTAGGAAAAAAAAAAGAAAGAACAAATAGTATATGATAAAATAAAATTCGAAAATTGTTCTATAGAAACAAAACGTATCAAGGTTCAGAAGGAAACATTGAGAATAGCAGCATTTCAAACCTCAATTCTACCTCTAAAAAAATAAAATAAATATAACAATAGTAATAAGGGTACAAATTGATTAATCGTCAATGGAAACAAATGTAGAGCTTATTTGGAAGATTTGGATCATTATTCATGAAACCAATGAGATATTTGATAAAAGTATTGGTTATCTATTTATTAGGCAAATTGCACTGAAAAGTCGTGATGTTTAAGGGTAAATTCATTTTAGGTTATAACATTTTGATTGATTCATTTGGGGTTACAATGTTTGGTGAAATTAGTTAATTAAGATCACCATTGACACGGGTCAATGGAAGAAAATTTAAATTAAAAATCAAAAGATTCGTCACATTATGACACATGTCAATGATAACGCCAATTGAACTTATCCTTAAACATCGTAACCTTTTGGTATAATTTACTCTCTATTTATTACAATAATACCTTGATTATTTGGACTTTACTAATAATTTTAGTCATCATTTCCACTGAACATCCTTACATTACAATTTTCATTACTAATAATTATTGGACATTATCTCTCCCCCTCATATGAAAGTGTAATTTAAAGATGAATAAATTATAATGAAGGATAAATGTATCATTTATTAAAAAATAATAGGGTTTTATGGTCAACCCTAGTATATATATACATATATATGTATATATATTTTATCATATGGCAGACATGTTATGGAAGACAAAGAGACGTAGCTCAAAGCTGCTGGGCTTGAATGGGTATGTCGTCAACCTTTACCCCGTATGCCGCCAATGTTGAGCTAGCCTACATAGCCACCGAATCATCCCTTATGTTTTAGGCTGCCAGCTTCTGTACCTAAGCCGCTAGCCTTCTTCCTTAGGCCGCCAGCTTTCCTACACAAAAATTAAAAGTGTTTTCAAGTTTTCTTTATAATCTAGCCTTCCTTCTTCTCCAAAATCATTCCTGAGCCATAGAAATCTCTCAAAATCTTTTTGCCTGTGATCATAGCATCAAGGGAGATTAAAAATCAAGATTAAGATGAGTTGATCCTCTTGAATTCTTTAGAGATTTAAAGGAAATGATCTTGTCTTAAAGTTTTCTTTTGGTTTCGAAAGGAGAATTGGAGAAAAACCCTAAGTCTTGCTTATGATTCCTGTTTTGTAATCAAGGAGGATCAAGATTCAAAGTTTTAGGTAAGTATTAATCTTTTCTATCCTTATGGTGATATAAAAGTGATCTTGCTAAATTTTCTTGAATTATATTAAAGGAAGTCATAGTTTGGAGGAGTTTTTAGAGAAACCCTATTCATTTAGAGATACTGTTGTTTTACAATTAGAAGAAGAAAGGTGCGTATGGATTTAAGATTTGTAATTCTTTTGAGTTTAGGGTTTAGATTAGAATATGATTATCAAAATTTTGGTGAAAACATATATTGAATGAATATCTGATGATTCAAATGTTTTTGGTGAAATTAGGGTTACTATTCCTAAACCTATTATTGGGACGACCTTATCTTGTTTACTGCTTGTGATTGTTGGTTTAGAATCTATAAATGAATTTGATAGTATATGGCTTTTTAAAATTGATTTGCTACTTTTCTTTAGTTGGATCTAGTATATCAGAAGGACTATTGCTACTAGGACGGCACCCTGATGATCAGTGTATGATGTTGTCTCGAGTGGAGTTGTGCAGAAAGATGCTTTCGGTAGTCTATAAGTGATGCAAGTATGGTACCCAAGGTGTATGGGAGTTTCCAACACCAATATATGTATATATTACTAATTTACATATTAGTTGATTTTATGGAGTCATGAGTCACTCTGGGTTTAAGACTATTTGCAAATAGTTTTAAACTGTGTTGTTTATTGGCTAATCAAAGATAATAATCTATGTTTGCTGCATTAGTTATTAAATTGTATGTGAAATTGTACAATATTTGTTCATGTGCATGTGTTTATGGTATGGCGTATTAGGCCTTTGTGCTCATTCATTTCTGTTTTTCCAGAACAGTTAATGGTCTATTAGTTTTTAATCTGCCAAACTATGATATCTATGTAGACTATGGGGGAAACGAAAGTTAACCTAACTTTCCTACTGATGTTTAAATATTTTGGTTTGGAGATATACAAAGTTGAATATCTTAAGAAGTTTTATATGTTTTTGTAAATCTAAAGTTTAATGAGTCTTTTTACAATATTATAGTTTTGATTTAAGTTAGCTTTGTTTTATGATTTGTTTTTAAACAGATACCCTGATATATGAGATATTAAAGTTATATGGTTTATATTTGTGGATTAGCGAAACAATAATCTTAGTGTGTCCTTATCTAGTGATGACATATAGCGGGTTGTAATACCTTTAGATTAAAATGTTATAGAAAGGTAACCATAAAATTATCTTTTAATGTTTGTTTTAAATAAAATATCTTTATTGTATATTTTTTTCTTTTGTTTCAAATTACTTATGCATAATTTTACTCGTGTATATAATCTGTATCAATAATTGTTTTGTGATATAAATTTATTATATTGTTAATTTTAGTTTTTATACATGTATAAGAGGGTATGCCTTTATCAAATATCCCATTGGTTTCCTTGTATTGATTAACACTATCATTTAGGATTAATTTCTCTCACGGTACTTAAACTTTTTCAATTTAACAAAATTATATCTAAATAAATTTTTTTTACAAGAAAATACCTAAATTTTTTAAACCATTCACTGATGATACCTTTAAATGGATTTCGTTTATATTTCTATCCAATTGCTGACATGGCAAGCAAATCTAATTAAAATATTATTTTTTCATCCACGTTGGCGTTGTCATATATTTTTTTAATGTCTTTCTCTCTCTTTTCCTTTTCTTTCTAAATCTAACCCCATTTAAAAAAAGAAATAAAACCCTAAAATTAATTAAATTTGGGTTAATGTCGAATTTCGTACCTTAACTTTGCCCAAAAATTCAATTAGGTACCTGAACCTTTGAAAGTTCAATTTCAGTACCTAAGGGAACTTTTAGTGGTTATTTTTAGTACACCGGTTAACGATGTTAATAACGTTGTTGATGTGGATGTACGAACCAATCACTATGTGATACATGTCATCTAACATGTCATCTTACCTTTTTTAATATTTTTCCTTCTGGCAAAGTCTTATTTTCTATTTATAATTTTCATTATAATTTTTTTAAAAAGATTTTAAAACTCCTTTGAACCCAATAGTGACTTTATCAAACCAAGCCCATGGCCCACGACATTCCTTCCTAAGCCCATTATACAACATGTTAACCCTCACAAGTTGGCTTTGTATGATAATTTCAATTATGTTCAGTCAAATGGCTTCTTATAAAGAAGACAAGTTACAAAAATTTTAGCAATGTGGGATAGCTTTGAAAATGCATCTTACCTTTACATGATGCGGCAAAGGCCAGGCGAACCCGTGAGAGACTATTTAGCAGGATTCAACAAAACATGCCTAGAGACCCCAAACCTTAACCAAGGTGTGACTTTGGAAGCCATCAAACAAGTCAAACAACCCATTCTTCGACTCCCTCTCCAAATGCCAACTTACCACACTTGAGCAAGTAAGGGAAAAAGCACATAAATACATCCAACAAGAAGACACAAGAAATGTTAGAAGGGAGGCTAAAAATCAGTTGAGCTAGGCTCGAGCCTACAATAATCTACCTCAAGAAAAGAATCGACCAAGAGATCACCACAACGCCAACTGAGTCAACAAATACTGAGATCTTAAAGATGGAGACAAAGAGAACTCTTTCCAACATATGATAAGTACACCCCCCTCAAACTACCACTACACGATGTATTCCTCAAGATAAGAAGTGGGGTCTCCTACTGCCACTAACCCCAATGAGGCCAAGCCCGAAAGGATTCGAAGGAATACTGTAAGTATGACCGCAAACACGGGCATGATACAAGCAATTGTTGGTAGCTCAAAAGTGCCATAAAAGATGCCATACAGTACGATTAGCTGAAGTCGTACATAGGTTACAACCTAAAGCTAGAACCTCCAAAACAAAAAAGAAAGGTCGATGGACCTAAGAAGATGACAATCGCCTAAAATCATCTTGATTACCCCTGTCCTTGCTGATTATACCACAACAAAATTAATATCATCCAAGGTGGGCCCTTTACCTCGAAGAGAGCAGGATTGCGGCTTGGCTTAACTACATCTTGACTAATAATGAACGTAGAGCCCAAAGCTGAAAATTAATTCCATAGTTTCATTTTCCGACATAGATTATGAAGGGATACAGACCCCTCATCAAGATGCTTTAGTTATCCCTACTCGTATATTAGGGTAGAACGTTAAAAGGTATTGATTGATATAGGAAGCAGTACCGACCTCCTCTTCAACAAGGCATACGAGGAAATGAAGCACGAATTAAAACCAAAGCTAAGGCCATACGATCACGAGCTATACAGTTTTGACAATCGTTCTATCAGACTTTAGGGTATCATCACTTTGCCTCTCGAGTTCAAAGAAGAGCCATGCAGTGTAGAGCACCAAATAGATTTCCTCGTGGTCGAATGTTGGTCCTCCTACAATGCTATATTAGGAAGAGGAAGTCAATTGGTGTTCACCATGATCGTCTCCCAGCCTTACCTCAAGGCTAAGTTCCCTACCCTAGTAGTGATATACGTATGCTGGGGAGACCAGGAACAATCTCGACAACTATATATCGAGCCTTGAAAGGAGATCTTGTATACACCATTGACACGAAACCAGGGTATAACCTAGAACATCGGGGCGAACCAGCCAAGCTTGAGGAAGAAATCACCCTCATCGATAGCCCCAACCATACGATCAAAGTGGGAAGAGCCCTCCCTCTCGACATCAAAGAAGACCTGATCGCATTTTTGTGGGCAAATAAAGATGTCTTTGCTTAGTCACCAGCGAACATGACAAGCATAAGCTCGAGTGTACCACACATCAGCTAAATATTAACAAGACTAGAAGCTAATATACTAGCAAATTTGGCACTTCGCCCCAGAAAGGCAAGTCGCTACTGAAAAGGAAGTCCATAAATTACTCCAAGTGAGGTCATTAAGGAAGAGAAATACCCCACTTAGCTAGCTAATGTAGTATTGGTTAAGAAGTCCAATGGCAAATGGTAATGCATGTAGATTATACGGACCTCAACAAAGCATGCCCAAAGGATTGCTTCTCTCTACCACGAATTAATTAGCTCGTCAACAACACCTTGAGACACGAGTTGCTAAGCTTCATGGATACCTTCTCTAGTTGCAACCAGATAAAAATGAAGGACATAGATGAGATCTATACTTCTTTGTTACATCATTTGGCACGTTTTGCTACAAAATGATGCCATTCGTGTTAAAGAATATTGGTGCCACATTTTAGAGGTTGGTCACCAAGGTGTTCAAACCCCAAATAGGTTGGAACATGGAAGTTTATGTCGACGATATGATCATGAAAAGTAGACAAGCCAAGGATCATCTAAGCGTCTTCCAGCAAACCTTTAACTAACTTCGCATTTACAATCCGAAACTAAACCGATAAGAGTACATTTAGAGCCTCGACCGAAAAGTTTCTAGTTTATGTCATATCTGAAAGAGGAATTGAAGACAACCCCAACAAGATCAAAGCAATCTTGATAATGAACCGGCCCAAATCAATAAAAGAAGTGCAATAGCTTGCGGGTAGGATAACCGCTTTGAGTAGATTTCTTCTTAGAAGTGCGGATCGATGCTCGAAAATTTTCAAAATCCTTAAAAAAACTAGATAATTTAGAGTAAACAGAAAATCCCAACAAGCCTTTGATGAGCTAAAACAATACCTTACCATACTGCCAACACTCAAAACCCCGATTGCATGTAAGACTTTATACCTTTATCCCGCAATAAGTGACCAAGCTTTGTCATCTATGTTGACACAAGCTGAAGGAAAGCAACACCAGCCAGTATACTACATTAATCATATCTTCCAAGGTCCAGAATAGAGGAACACAAAAGTAGATAAGTTTGCCTTGGCAATTTGTGATATCTGCACACTACATGCGCACGTAATTTCAAGCACATCAAGTTATCGTTCTCACTAAGCACACCAGGTTATCATCCTCACTTATGTGCCAATAAGGTCAATCTTCTAAAAACGAGATGTCTCTAAAAGAACGATGAAGTATGCAATTGAGCTCAATGCTTACAGAGTGTTGTACCAACCTCAAGATGCCATCAAAGCACAAGTTTTGGCAGAGTTCATAGCCGATTACATTGGTTCCCCTAACCATAGAGCAAGGAAAAACCTATGTAGACCCTTCACATTGACGTTTCCTCTACATAACGGGGAAGCAGAGTAGTTTTAGTCCTAAAAGGACCCCATGGAGTCAAGATCAGTTATGCATTAAGATTTGGATGCCCTGCGAGCAATAATGAAGTGGAATATGAGGCTTTGTTAGCTAAACTCAAGCTTGCTATGAATGTTAGGGTAGAAATAGGGGACCTCAAGATCTTCTCTGACTCCTAGCTCGTGGTTCAACAAGTCAAAGATCCGTATGAAGTAAAAGAATGAAGAAATGGCTGGATACTTAGAGACAATTCAATCTCTCACAAGAAAGTTACGCTTGTGGGACATAATCAAAATACCAAGGACTGACAATGTTGAAGCTGATAGACTTTCAAAATTTTCCTCCGTGATAACCTCCGTCCTAAGAAACATTGAAGAGCGAATATACATTGAGTTCCTACCAAAAAGTCTATAGTGGCAAGAGCCCACAAGGTATTGGACCTGCAGAGAGAAGCCCCACTTTTGAGCTAGATGACATTGATACAAAAGTACCTTAGAGATGGCACTCTTCCTTCAGATAGAGAAGAAGCTAAAAAGTTGATGTGCATAGCAACCAACTATACCCTTATCAATGGATCATGTATAAAAGGGGTTTCAGCTTTCCCTTTCTCTAATGTTTACAACCACAAGATGGACAGCGAGTTCTGGAAGACACCATGCCAATGAATGTAGCAATCGCATCAAAGCATAGTCACCACACACTCGAATTGTGTGAGCCAGCTGTTTCTTGCCAATAATGAGGACCGATGCAAAAGAATTCGTGCAATGATGTCAACGCTACCAAAAGACCGCCCCCATCAACCACACCTCAAGTGCTTATCTACTATGCCTCACCAGCTCGTGGCCATTCACCAAGTGGGGACTGGATATACTCGAACATTTTCCTCCATCCACATGTCAATGTAAGTTCATAATAGTGGATGCAATTATTTTATAAAAAGGGTAGAGGTCGAGACAATAGCAAAAGTTATAGACATAGATGTTCAACACTTCATCTACACCAACATCATCATCAGGTTTAGGGTTCCACCCTCCATAATAATGGACAACGAAAGGCAGTTCAATTCCAAAAGAATCAAAGATTTTTGCACCACATACAACATTACCCTGCGCTACACCTTTGTTGCAGACCCCTAGGCTAACAGCCAGGTCGAAACCATCAATAAAACCATCATGCAGAGTCTCAAGGCCATATTAGACTAATAAAGTGGAAAATAGGCTAATGAGCTGCCGAGTACTTTATAGGGATATCACACCACTCGACATAACCCTACCGACAAAACCCCTTTCCGCCTTACCTTTGGCTCTACAGCTGTTCTACCTATCGAATTAAAACAACAAAACATCTGAGTACAATCTTATGATAAGTTGGTCAACAAGGTCAACCTCTAAGCCAAACTCGACGTCATAGAAGACACTCAAGATACAGCAAGAAAGAGAATTGCCGCCTACCAACAGAGAGAAGCTCGATATTACGACATGAAGGTCAAACACAAAGCCTTTCTCCCATGAGATCTCATCTACAGAAAGTTGGAAGCAATAGGGTTAGAAGAAGCCCGCAAAAAGTTCGCCCTGCATTCGAAAATTCGAGTAAGGGTAAAAGAAATCTTAGGAAATGGAGCCTATAAACTCAAAACACTAAATGGTAAGCTCATTCCCAAGACTTAGAATGCCAACAAGCTGAGAAAGTTCTTTGAATAGCTAGAGGCTAACTTATATGTAAAGTGTAAAAAGAAAACAATTGCAAATGAAATTAAGATTTTGCATTAAGAGCATACCACATTGATTGATAGAAATCCAATAGATATTCAGAAGGGGGCTCAAAAGTTTAAAACAACCTCACCCCCTTTGTATCGAAAGAGTTCAAGTAACTCCCTCTTAAGGATAACTCGTCTCGTGAGCTTGAGTAGCTCCCTCTTAAGGGTAATTCTCCACATGAGCTCGAGTAACTTCCTCTTAAGGGTAGCTCCCTTCACAAGTTTGGACAAATACCTATACAAATGAGAAACCAAAAAAGGAAGATAGAAATAAAAATATAACCAACCACACAAGAAATTGAGGTCGCAAACAAGTCGCCATTGAATTCATTAATTTGGAAAAAAAGTATTACAGTAGTCTTGATTAGCATCTCATCCACGATAGTTTTTAAATAGCATCTCAACTAATACAAGAGGCATTTACATAAACACGAGATTCTTTGGGCTGAACATAACTTCGACTTGGAAGAAGCTAATGAAGATTTGAACCTCAAATTAAAAGAGTTCTCCAAAACCTACCCGATCACAACTCAAAAATGTGTGTTTGGGCTGAACACGACTTCATTTCCTCGATCACCAACCTGAGGTTGTTTATCAACCTTTTAGAATGGCAATGAATCTCAGCTGGAAAGAAGCTCAGTACGACCATGAGAACAGGGATGGAAGTCCATTCTCCCATTAAGCTCGCAGCCAATGAGCTATCAAGAGACTAGGCTCAAAGAGGAGATCATCACCCCTCGCCTCCAACCTTCATTTGCCATAAAGAATGGCACAATAGAGTGGTTGGAAATGAGGAGAAAGAGTCAAATGGCCCCTCAACGATGACCTCGTCCTAGGTCACCTATTGAGGATGGCTCCCTATTTAGGAAAAATACACTACTATAGTCATCACAACCTCCCCACCAGGTAATAACCATTGGAAATTTGGTCCCAAAAACTACATAAGAGAAACATAGCCCCAAACCGAACAGCCAACATAGAGGGGGGAAGTCGACTCCGAGCAATATGCCCGACGTACTACATGACCTTGATGACTAGTCCACATAAATAGGGACCACAAGGCTTCCAACCCATCTAAAAAGAGACAGTAAAACTCCTACAGTACAAAAAAGTATGAAATCCCCAAGGGCTCAACCTTTCAAGCCATTGAAGCTCAATGGAAATAACACTCATAATTCCTCAAACCTTCTCAAAGTGTATGGTGAATGAAAAGCTTACATTGCTAAAAAAAGAAAACAAAGATAAATCTATGAAGAGATAACTCATAAGACAATGATATGTATAGGCCAGGAAAACTCTAACAGACCTGACATTCAATGCCATCAAATCTTGAGAATTTTAAGAGTGGCTCACCCCAATGCTTCGATCACGTATAGGGAATCAGAAAGGAAAGATTCCTAATACATGCAACCTCCCTAGCAGAACAACATCATCCCCCTTGAAAAATCGTACCTAAAAATCTATTACTAGCCCTGAAACAAAGCAACAAAATCGAAGCAAAGAAACCTAATGAAAAAAAGGTTGACATGACTGACCTTAGATGATACAAATACAATAGTATGGTAAAATTAAAATTACCAAGAAAAAAAAATAGTTATCAAGAAAAAGAAACAAATGATGCATTAACCAGAGAAAGGTACATCAGCTTACATTAAAATGGTTTCTAAATGAGTCAAAAGCATAGCTCGTAAAAAAAAATAGAGAGCAAAGATAAATCCCCAAGGTCCAAGATCAATCGACACTGGCACCAAAAATTTCATCACTTGTAACGGATTGAGGAATAGCGGTACCAACCTCGACCTGTCTCTCAACAGGACCTCCACCTTAAGGGTCGACAATGACATCAAAAGCCACTGACATCAAGGTCTCCTAGTCAATCCCTACGCTATGACCATGAAGGCACCCACACCTTCACCCTCTTAACTCCCAGGATTAACAGCACCTCGAGCACCATCTCCTCCACCTATTACAATGACTTCGACATCACCACCTCGCTCAACTTAATCCTCATTATCATCCTCTTCACTAGAAACTTCTTCAAGAACTTCCCCCAAACGATCTGCCAAAAAATTGACATTCAAATCAAGATATCTCTCTAGAATGTCATTCCTTATCAATTTTGCAGTATCTTTCATGAGCTTCAATTGGGTCTCCTTCAACTCTTTACTCTTAAAAAGATCACTCTGTTTCTTGGTCGCCTTAGGAATAAGTCGACCACTCTGTAAATTTGTGACGTGACCCTATAGTAGCAGCGAAAAATCAAATCAAACTCAAAGGATAAGCAATAATAGTGAATGATGTAATAGAAAAATCAAATGAGTTTACCATTAATTTCTCGCAGTCTAGGTTGGATTAGCGCAAGCTCTCCATCAATTTGCTGTTCTCTAAAGTAACGATTCCCTTTTCTGCCTTACCATTCCCAGTTGGATGTCACTTAATAGACGAGAAAATTTATCATGTTCCTTTGTCACACCTCTTCACTTCTCCTTGAATTTGCCTACTGCTACCTCTACGAGAGATTGCTTCCTCCTCACTTCGACTACCTCAGCTCGACTATGCATGATCTTGTCTTCCATCTCCCTATATAGCCTTTTGTGATCGGTGATTAGAGCAACCAGCTGGCTCTTCAATCGTACTTCATTCTACTTTACCTTAGCATGCTCCTTTTCAAAGCTTGCCCTTTGAGCCTCGAGCTCCACTCGCCTGAATTGAACCAATGACACCTAAAACATATAAAAAACAAAAAAAGAAAACACAAGAGGTGTGAAAGAGAACCTTTAAAAGTCGAAACGCCTCATTAGTCGTCACCAATGCCTAAAAGTAGAATAATGAAGTGTTTTTAATAAGTAAGAAATAGTTGAAACTACCAACGAACTCTACAAGCACAGCAATACCCTTTTCTCATAGGTCTCATGCACAAAGAAATCCATGGCTACATCTATCAAGGACAATCCTTCATAAAGGGCCCTCAACCTCTTCTTGTCGCTGAGGTGACCAATCTCCTCAAAAGACGACTAATCCACAATAACGTTGCTCCATTTTAGGACTTTCCCTTCAATAAAATCGACTTAGCTACCGACAACACCTCTCCTGGGTTAACTTCTATTATCCTTAAGCACAGGTTAGCTACCCAAGCTGCTATTACTGCTCTCAATGACCTCTTAGACTACGCAACACAACATGAGCTCGAGCTAACTTGAGGAAAAGGTAAGCCAAACCGTGCTCCTTATAAGATGGAGCCAAACACAGCGAGCTCACCAAAATAACATCACCTTCACCACCACCAACCTCGATGGCAACATGTCCAATCTTAATAGCACCGCCTTCGATATCACCTGTAATACCTCCAATCTCAGCAGCAGCATTCCCAACTTTGACACCGATACCCACTTCACTTTACCCATCCAAATCAATCACTGGCAAATTGACCTTCATAGTCTGATCCTCAACCTCAATAGGTTGCTCCTCATCTATTACCTTCTTCTTTGTCAAAGGACTTTTATGCTTCTTTAATGAACCTATAAGAACATCAGCTACATTCACTATAACCATCTTGGGCTCTATAAAAAAATGTTAGAATTACAATAAAAACACCTGCCTGACCAAGCTCAATTATCTCGAACCCCTCAACCCTTCAATATGCCTTCTCTACAAAGCTCGACTCAATAAGTGATTAAGGGGGGGAAGAGAGAGAGGTCAATCATATGAAAAACCAAGGTCCACCTCCATTGGTAATCGGCCTGCCACTTAAAAAATTCTTCACCATGAGTGTAGCATCATAAAGCTGCCCACCTCATGCTCTCAGAGCACCCTCCAACTCCATTAGCCTACCAGTGTCACGTGCTATCAACATCAAGGGTTTCATATGACGGATGGGCTTACACCACTCAACCTAAAATTCGAAACCCTATCGTACACTTTCCTACAGCCTGACTATCCAATACTCGCTCTTCCGATCAAACTCATTTGAGCTGGTGAGCCCAATAAGAAGCTAGTGACACTTAAGCTACTTGGCGAAACAGCACTATACCTCCTTTGATTTTTTATAAAGAAGAAATTATTGGAACAAGACCAGGGTAGGTCACACCACGACATTAAGATAGATGGCCTCAAAGGCCACCAGTATCAGCCAGTTATTGGGCAACGGTAGAGCTGAGCACAACTGATGGTAAAAAAAAATCCTTCTGAAATAGGAGAAAAAGGCATCATTAGCCTAAATTTGAATGCCTTCTTATACATGGCAAACTGTCAACCACCAAGGAGGCATACACGATTTGACTTTCTAGGCATTGCAATCTCCCATTCTTGTGGAGCACCTCGAATCTCCCCTTTGAATATAGCCTCAAGCTCCTCCCTGGATAACTTATAGTGGATCCTATTGGGATGATCACCTCAAGTCACCTCTAAATATAAAAGGACGATAGCCCCTTTCTCGAGGCTGTCAAAAGGATAACTATCCACTGGATGCTGATAAAACTCACTCGCCAACTCAACATAAGAATGCATGCCCAAAGCACCCTAACTCCTCACCATTAACATCAAGACTTCACCAGACCTGTCCTCACAACCGCTAATAAAAGCACAGCCTTCACTCTCTAATCTGCGCCTATAACTTAATTCTGAAACCCCTGACCTCGACATCGTATATCCCTCATCTCTTATCACTTCGTCAATGTAAGCCCATGTTTTCTTAGCAATCTAAACTCGGTTTTGAAGATTGGAACCGGGACTCGAAACCCAAAAAGAATACCCTAGAACTAATTGAACCTGAAAACCCTAAGTCCGGCAATCCCGAGAATGAGACCTTAGAATAATAAAAATGAGTTAACTTTAGAATACAACCCTAAATAATTTATCAAAACATAAAAAGATCATATTTCAGATAAATTCATTCGTTTCAAACCTGATCGGGATTTGTTTTTGAAAACTGGTTCCTAGAACTTGGAAATAGAAAAATATTATATAGGACTCTTTAGAACCAAAATTTAATAAGGAATTCAAAAATATAATTATAAGAATTTTTTGGTTTATAAAAAAAATTTATAGTTATAGCTTTTTATCGTATTTTCATTACTACTGGTAATTTAATTGTCTAATCTACTTTTTTATTTTTATCACACTATTCACCAAGTGTAACCACCCATACCCTATTCTTACATCCTTACAACATATTTTTACAAACTCACATCATTTTCTTACAAATTTACTTTTCCAATACAACTTTTACTACTTAAATTACTTATTAAATTTGAATTTTATTACACAAAATAAATCAACACAACTCCCTCTCTCTCCTCTCTCTAAATCTGGCGCCCCCCCTCCCGGTCCTCTCTCATTTGTTTGATTTTTCTTCATTTTATTAATCACACAAAAACCCGAATCTATTTCATATATAAACTCTCTTTTACCTTTCACTTTTTCACTTTCTCTCTTTTTACAAAAAGATCAAACTTTGGAAAAGTTTTCTCTCCCTCTCTCCCTCTCTTGTGTTGTCGTGAGCCCCCCTCCCTACACACACACACACACACTTCTTTTTCTTCAAGTTTTTCTTACTCCACACATCTAATAGGTAATAGATCTGCACCTTACCACAATAAAACATGTAATAGCAAGATCATACATGTGTAGTTTCACTAAAATCCCCATGAGCTTTATACTAGGGATGTGGAAACACTTAAGCATGAGATCCTTACCATCACAATGTTGTGGATCTTGATATTTAAGTTTTCTTACTATTGTTTTGCAATATTATTGCTAAATGTTGTTCTTATGGATATTTTGTACATATACTCTTTCATTAAACTCATCTACATATTGTTTATATTGCATTTGCGTCCATGACATGAGTAATATAGTAGATCTATTTGTTTAGAGTACATAAATGCCATAGATATTTGTCTTATATACATAAAAGATTTGCAATATGATAGTCTTAATGAAGGTTTTGCCAAAGCTCAAGATCTATTTTGTTTCTATCAAAAAACATTATTTTTGAAATTCGGATCTTGAGAAATAACCATTTAGAAAACCTATTTTCCAACTCCAAAACGAAGATCTTGCATATAAAATGAAGGGCTTAGGGGACAAGTATCATAAAGGAATGATTTTTATAAGTTGAGCTTAGTTTTACTAAATGAATTTTTCAAAACAAGAAAAGGATTATAAAAGTTAAGTTAGAGCTATGTCTCAACACCAACAAAAACTTAAAATTCATTATAAGGAATAGTTAATATGTAAACACCTATTTTCTAACCCAAAAACAAGAGTTTTATTAAAGAAATGGAAGCCTTAAGGAGCAAGTTTGGTTAGGATTTAATTTTAGAAAGATTAAATGAGTTTTACACAAGGAATAATCTCAAACACAAGTTTCAAAATTTGGATCTAGAAATGACCCCCTATGAAACACTTATTTCTAAATGCCGGAATAAGGATTTTAATAGAAAAATAGGATCCTTAGGAAATAGATGTAATAAAAACTTGATTTTGATAAGAGTAAATGGATTTTATCAAAGTATAATCCTAAAACAAAGGAAATGTTTTAAAACATAGATCAAACAATATTTTCATTTCCTCAAAATTTTGTAAAATTCGCAACTAGGCAAAACCCTTATTTAAACATCTATTTTTCCACTCCTAAATGAAGAATTTTATTAGGATAATGAAGGTATTAGGTATATAGGTAATCAAGACCTTATCTTAGTAAAAATATGGATGATTTTCAAAGAAATAAAGCTAGTTTTTCTCAACCAAGTGTTCTTGAAGTTGTTGCAAAGTAAAAGTTTTCCAAAAATTCTTTTTAACCAAAAATCATTAAGGATATTCATATAGATAGCTCATATCATGTCATTCATGATAATAACTTATAGATATCGCATGCACATATAATATACTTAGTAGAAACAATGCAAATTTCACAAAACAATTTCGGAAATGTGATTTTTAGCTACTGATCAGATCTGATCCGAGTTTTTCAAGACCTAAAAGTTTTCAAAACTTAGGAATAACATCATAAATAGACAGATCTTTCAGAGTAGATAGAAATCGATAGCTTATTTGCAAAATTCCGAGTTAAAATGACTAAGTTATTACTATTTTAAGTTGGGATTTCCATCTACCACGAAAATTACGAACTTAAAAGTTTTTATTTAATAAGATGGAATTAGTTATGGTTTGAAATACTCATTTGGGTATTTCTTTCGTTTAAGTGACCTTGAATCGAAGAATTCTTGTCTCCGGATTGCTGCTACTACTAGAGACCGATGTCCATGGCTGAGTGAGTTCACTTTCTTTAAATTACATGTTTATGGTTATGCTTGTAATGATAGTGGCATTAGAATTAGGATAAGATAAAATTGGAATGTGCATGTGAGTTCTACTTGATTGAATTGATGATAAGAATATCAAAATGGGAATTGTTATAAATATGTGTATATTTAGTATAGAATTGAAGTGTTTGAAATCTCTATAATCGCCTATAGTTTACTTAAATAATATGCCATAACTATATAACTAAATTATCCATGCATAACATATGTTGAGTCACAGTACATTTGTTATTATACCTTTGTGGGAAAAAGGCATAATAGCTAGGCAACGAGTGGGCCTAAAAACTTGGTTATTGGCGCGGGGTCGCCTGAATTAAATAGAAGTGGAGTAGACACTTGAATCAACTACATAATTAATGAGTTAGTGGGCACCTAAAATAACCACTAAATAAATGAGAAAAATTGAAATCTATGGTCGTATGGGCCTGAAACACCTTACCCCAAATGGAGGATGTAAATCCATTCAATATAGGACTCTCAGAAAGTCTTATATATTGTATGTTCACATGCTTGTGTATTCCATATGATTGTTTAATATAACTTGTTTGCTTCACTGTTGGACTGAGTATTAAATTTTGGAAGTGAAACTCACTAAGCTAGCATAGCTTATACCCCCATAACTTCTTTTTTATGTAGTTACCATATATATGGATGCGTCTCCAAACTTGGCCAAATCAGGTAATGTGAAGTTAGGAGTTTTTCCTTAGAAGTTATAATTAGCTTGGTATAGACTTTCATAGGAAACCTTAAACGCTCGGGTTGTTATTAAAAACTAATATCTAGACTTTTTGTTTAGCGAGGGGAAGCCCCTTAGAATTCTATAAATGATCCTGAGATACCTGTAGTTTATGTTTTTATACTTATTCTATCAAGTTGAACAATCTATCTCCAACTGCATAAGTATTCTATTGTCGTAAGGGAATGTTTTGCATCTAATACAAGACTTTTGGAATGAATGTGGTAGTGATTCTTAAGTCTCGTTTAGCATGCAGCGGACTATTACGTTTAGGGTACACTTTAGGGCATGACAGTCGATGAGTCGCTGTATCCTGCTGTCTGAATCATGTGAAAATGATTGAGTATTAGAAGTACCTGTGTTTGACATTGCCGAAAAATTTGAAGGATGCCGGGAAGCTAAGCATAATGGAAATGTTTGGTAACTTTCTTAACGAAATATGGAAAAATGTTGTGAAGAAATCCTTGTGAAAGACTGGTATTTATAAAAGAGCGGAGGAAGCGTAGAGGACCAGACCCCTTGAGACCTATGAGCAGGCTTCATAGTCTTAACATCATAACCAATAATCATAGCTATCAGGCCCAAAAGTAATTATTGCTAGGACCTTTCAAATCCATAGGCTCTTTGGAAAAATCGTGCCTCCTCGAATACACCAAAGCATATTGAGTACGACACCCAACACGAAATTCAACAGTCCTCACCGCAAAATATCTACAAATGGGGGATGCAACTCAAAAGAAAAATGAAGCTCGCCAGAGATGACCACCTCGAGCCAACAACCTTGTGGATTGTATACTTTCTTTGCTCTCACAAAGAGAATAGGGGGGCAAATGTTGACATTAGAATATAGTCCTTGGTCCACTCGATCTCTTGAGCTCCAAAACTCTTATAACCCCGGCAGGCCCAAGAAGCCAACTACTCATGATATCCCAACCTCAAGACCTCCAAGGAGGTTAAAGAGAACAACACCTCTACTATGTACTATGACTCAAGGTCTCCTCTCAAGTTTTCACCTTGGAAAAACTAATCAAACTAACAAGCTTGATTAGTTCGCTAGTTCAACCTCGAGCCCTCACCCTCTTTAGCCACAGTAAGCATCCTTGTCATATCTCGTGATCGAGGAGACATCAACAGCTCAGCCACACTCCAGTAAACCACAACTCTTCAGATTGAGTACCCTTGCCACATCAAGTACTAGACTTTATAAAACCCATCCTGGTATGACCTTGAAACCCTATAAATACCCCCATTGCCTCCCTAGTAGGGCGGACAGATAGAGAAAAAGAAAACAAGTAGAGGAAAATAGCAGTCATATATTCCTTTTATATAAACCCTACCTATACTCATAGACTGACTTAGGCATCAAAGTAACCGCACCGGGTAACACCCGACGCCCCCCTCTAACCTATCTTTTGTGCTCGCAAGAGCTATCTCTACTAGCTTAGATTAAGCTCATGCAACAAAGTTAGAAGAAGAAGAAGAAGAAGAAGGGAAGAGAAAGAGTGAAAATAATAAAATATATTTAAAAAAGCTAACATGGATTAAAAAAATGATATTTTAATCGAGTTCACTTACCACGTTAGCAGTTTGATGGAAAAATGGATGAAATCCATCCAAATTTACCATGAGAAAAATATTTTAAAAATTTATGTATTTTCTGTCACACCCTCCCAAGGAATCTTAGTTGTAACAATACATCATGTAACCAACTGAGGCCTCCAGAAAGCTACATAAGTTGTATAACTAATATAACCCATATCGAGTAAATATAAAAAACAGGATCGAAGGTTATTTAGAAGAAGAAAGATATTACACATATACAAGCCAGATAAGAAAATAACTTTACAAAATTTGATAAAATGCACATAAAAGTATTACAACTTTACCCTCAAGGGCTTTCCTTAAGTATAACTAACAATGAAAAACAAAAGTCAAAACTCTCAAGACTTATACTATTACATCAATAATTCTAAGTTTCTATTACGTAATCAAGGTCTTCCTTCAAATTATAAATGCATAGCTTCACTTTCTATACTACTCATATACTTGGTCTGAGTCTAGGTCTTCTTGCTTAAAGTCCTATAAACAAAAGTCTAAAGGAGTGTGAGCATTAAAAAGCTCAGTAACTAACAGAATCTTAACACAGTTCATGAATGTCAAACAATGGTTGCTTAATAATTAGATGCAATGTATCAATCAAACATAAGTAACAAACATGATTTAGATAACCTGAATCCAAACCTATAGGGATTTACACCCTCCGTAGGGGTTGAATGATTAGTTAAGTAATTCATGCCCATGAGAATCCAAAAACTAAACAAGGGGAATTTTTTTTCTAAACTCTATTACTAATTGTAAATAGATATAACATATACTCTCTATTGCATTTAGAATTTGGAAATTCCCACTAAGTATTAATACTCTAAAGCCAACTCCAACACAAGCGACCTCCTTTGAACCCGCTTAGTTCCTGTGAAGTTGACAATCCTATGGTAACCTTAACTAGAGTTACTAGACTTATCAAGCATTACCACCAAATCGAAATATTAATTCGCGAAATGAACACCATGCTAATACAATTATGATGTCATGTCATGTATGTCAGTTTAAGTTTAATGTCCAATAAGTTTTATTCCATATTACTTGGTGATCATTTCAATTTTAGACACTCATCAATCTAAACTACACAATCATTATTATCCAATGAGTTACCACTTTGAATACAAGACTTCATCACTCATTCATATAACATAGAACATGCAAAGTCCCTAATCCCCAATCATTTAGACAGTGGCAATTACATTTAAAATAATGTTCAGCTACTTTACAATCATAAACAAAGTGAGAAGGTCCAATTACTCATCTGTGCATAATGACTAATAATCGTAGTAATTGGCCAGAAAGTCTAAATCGTGAATGGTAGATCTTATAAAATATCAAACAAAAATTACTAAGCATGTGACTGTTTAGGACTTTTATTATCACTTAAATACTCTAAACATATGCTATTGTAATCTTAGATATCAATCTTTAAGAAATTATAAAGTACTAAGCTCAACTATCTTCACTTAACTAGAAAAACAGGTATCTAACTTGTTTTGGATATGTTATAGTCTGAAACAATTAAATTTTAAGCCTTGATACTTTTAGAATCTCTCAAAACTTAAAACATAAAATTATAGAGCTCTCTCTAAGTTTTTCGTAGCCTCTTGAATCACCTAAATTTGATTTTAAATGAAAAAGTTATGGTCAAATCATGAAATAGGGGAGGCTGTACGGCCGTGCTGATCCAAAAAACATCCACAATCAAGTTTTTTCTCTGCAACACTCAACACGCGCTATTGTATGCCCATGCACATGCCCATACAGACTCAAAAAAAGTGCTTGGAAGGGAAATTCTGTCCTCAACACCTTCGGTACGATCTCGTGCATGCTCGTGGACATCCTCCCTAGCACCCAAAGTTTTCAACTTCAAAAATTTTACTTTCTAAACACATGTTTTGATCTTTAACTTCATCAAATTCACTCCATCACTCACATGTATACTCCAAACATCCTTCCAACAACTTCACATGTGCTTTACACCAAGACCTAAACCCCACTTCAACCATACAGAGCATCGATTCATTCAACCAGCAAAAACCCAATAACTCCCTGAGTTAAGACTCAAACTACCAAATTTAACACTTCATTCATTCAATTTCGACATCACCAACAACAACAAACCTAACATTAACTAGAATGAACTCTATATTACACTACTAAATTAAAAAAAAAATAACAAAGCAAAGGCATATATTACTTACCTAAATGACTCTTTACTTGTTGATTTGTACTTGAAATGGAATTTTGAGGAGTTTTAGAAGAGAAATTGATGAGCGAAATATGGAAAGGGGAAAAGGAAAAATGCGCCTACTACAAGAAGGAAAAGCGAGAGATTTTGTCTAAAGTAATGATGCTTATCTTAGTTTAGCTAAAGTATGGGTTTTGACTTTTGAGGCATTAGCAAAAGAGATTGTGTGTGTGCATGTGTATGATATTTGTCATGCCCCAAAAGGTACCTTAAACACGATAATCCGCCACACTTATTATTAAAGTTTAAGTATGACAACCTTAGTCATCCCAAAAGCTTCGATATCAGGTATAAGGCATACCTTCACAATCATAGAGGACCAAACTTTGAAACAAGTCGATCAAGAAGATATTTATAATAGCAGTTAAAAATGGAAATCATAACAATTATACCTTAAATATAAAATATAGGGAGTCTTATGAATATCAAAGGGGCATTTTCCTATCAAAATATATTAATTCCATCATAGTCTAACTTTTAAAATAAAAACATCAGACTTTTACTTAGAAATCTAAGTCTACTTCTAGTCCTTAACTTCTTTCTAAAAGCTCTTGAGTCCAAAAGATGGTACTTGGGAAAAATAGCCTCTCGGCATCAGCCATAAGTAAAGGTGCTGCAAAAGGAATCTAAGAGGGGGTAAGCTTACTTGCTTAGTGAGAAATATTTTCACAATAAAGTACTTGTACAACCAATAATCAAACATGAGAGTACAATACATATGATTTTTCGAGAATCATATGTTGAATAGATTTACTGTAAGCACCTAGATTTTTTGGTAATTTAAGTAAACCCTAGAATCGAAAGTCAAACCGGACCCCTAAAGTTAACATAGTTCTATGTTTAGTCCAGTGAATCTAGATCCAGCAATCCTGTGTCCTTAAACCCTAAACAACAAAATTAAGATAATTGTGGAAAATGATTCGTAATAATATATAAAAGCTTAAAAATATCATATTTGCAAATTTCTTATGTCTTTCGGATCCAAACGGATCAATTTTCAAAAACCGTGCCACGGTGCACTGGATAGTGAAAATATTCTGACAATACCATTAGACTCGTAAAAATATAAGGTTTTTAAAAATATCAGTTTTAGAATTTTTTGGTAACTAAAAATATCAGATATGTGCCGTTTACGTGTATTTTCTTTACTACTAGTATTTTAATTATCTAGTTTACTATTCATAGTACTATTTCTACTATTCATTACTATTTTTCTATCTTTACTTTTTCTTATGCTCTATTCTTACACACTCCATATTTATACTTTACAATTTACCTTCCCCATACAACTTTAATCACATCACATTTTATACATTACTTCTTTTTAGTACAAAACAACAAAATATATAATTTCCTTCCCCCTTTACAAGCCAAAACCGGCGGCCCACACCCCATGCATCATCCCATTTATTTTTTTTCATTTTATTTAATTACATCTAATTTCCACTCTATAACTCTATAAATATCCCCTTCTGCCTTCATTCTTTCACACAACTTATTTCCTGCTAAAACTCTACTAAAATTACTCCACAAATACTCTCTCTCAAATTCTCTCCCAAGTTTTCTCTTCTCTCCATAAAACCATTTCCTACATAATACTACACCCCATTCTTTTCCTCTTCAACAAACACATAACCTTAGGTAAATTTCTTACACATACTCATCATGTTCATACAACTTAGCATGAGCTTAGTGTATGTTTCTTATACTCATGAGAGTTAAAGAAGCAACAATATGTCCATGTCTTCCATTATGTTATTATTATATTGTTGTTATTATTGTTATTATTATTTGTTATAATCTAACTTCTATATAGTATTATGTATATTATGTATATATATTTCTTTAGAGCATATAAGCTCACTTGTTATTTATTTATTTATTTATATGCTTTGCAATTTATTTATTTATTTATTTATTTCATGCTATTATTAAGACTAGTCTTTCTAGTCTTAGATTTATCCTTATCAAGTCAAAACAATTTTCTTTCTTTTCTTTTCTTTTCCTTTTGGGTATGGTCTATTCTTAGTCCTGGGATACCTTGATGAAGCTAAGGTTCCCAATATTTAACTTTATTATTATGCTGTTATTTATTATCATACATATCTTATCTTATTATGTGATATTGTTATATTTCTCATAGCTACATAATCTTATTCATGCATGAACATGTTGATATTGTCTCAACCATAATAAAAAGGAGTTTTCTTAAGTAATAAAAATAAAAACTCTCTTTAAAAATAATTTTGGTCACATAAGAAATGATTTTTCCATGAAAACTTAAAGTTTTATCTTAACAAATATTTTCTAAAGTTGGACAAGTTTAGCATAAGTTTTAGTAATAACACTATATGGGATTTTATCAAGGAACACATAAAATAAAGTTATCACAAACTCTCTTTTCAAACCAAGGAAATAAGAAAGTTTTTTTAAACTTAATTCTCTGTTTAACAAAAGTTTTCTTAAACTCATATGTAAAGCTTTCATCAACATATTAAGGTTTAAATAAGTTTTACAAAATCATCTAAGAATAAATCTTTTTAAAAGATAAATCTTACTTAAGAACTAAAATTAGAAGAACCCTATTATTTTTAAAATGGAACAAACTTCAGGAAAAGAAAAACTAAGAACAAGTGAACTTTGAGAAAGTTTGTCACTATCAAGAAAACATTTAGAAACTACATTTTTTAACTCCTAAAAATGAAGTTGTAGAAATAAAATTATTTTGGAAAATAGAAATTGTTTTCAAAAGATAGATAAAGTTCAAAAGAAGGAAATATTTACTTATAATAAATCCAAGAACTTACCTAACAAAGCTAAAATAAAAATTTCCAAAACATTACTTTTCCAACTTTTAAAGCACCTTATTTTATAAAAATCATTGTTGGGACAACTTTACTAAATTCGTGTTTATGATATGAGTCAATATATGTGTTCAAATAATTTTCCAACTATTGTAATATCTATATTTTGGTACAAAGATTTTTGGATGGAGAAAAGTTTGAAAACTTGAGTTTTGAAATCTTGAATTTTCATAACAATTTTGTACGTCACTATTCTGAGACCTAAATGACTTCTTTTGATAAAAACAACCTTAGAAATGGATAGATCTTTTCGAGTAGGTAGAAATCGTTATAGAATATGTGAAATTCCGAGTTAAAATAAACAAGTTATGACCATTTTAAGTTGGGATTTCTATTCATGCAAATTTTGACGAATTCAATAAGATAGAATTAGAGATTTTGAGTAGATCTTGGGTAAAATACTCACTTCGGGTATTTCTTTTGTTTGGGTATCGAAGACCAAGATCTTCTCTTCCCCGAGGATTACTTCGACTCATAGAAGATCACTATGGACGAGTGAGTTTCCTTTACGTTTATTTATTCACGCATGTACTTGTAGAATATAGCACTAAATGTTAGAAAAAAATAAAATTGATATGCATGTGGGTTACCATGGGAATTATGTATGTGAATTGTTATGTGCAATCAATGAAAGATAAGTATATCGGAACCCGATCTATAATTGATATAATTGTTTCTATGTATGTATTGCTATGTGTACAATTATTGTTTGATCGGTTTAAATAAATTAATGTCGGATTTGATTCCCCATAAATAAATTGCTCATGCATATCAGTTAGAATATCATTTCGTATTTTAGTACTACTCCTCAGCATTGGACTGGAAAGGTAAGCTGCCTAGCTAAATCTTGAGGATTTAGGATGTTCGGGGAATACAGCATCAAGTTATAGTCGAGCCGGATCGATCACTTAAGGTAAGGAAAGCCCGAGGACTAGTAGTACGGTTCATTGGAACCCCAAGACGCGCGCAAACTTTTAAGGAGGTCGTTTGGAGCTCAGTTCAAATCATTCCCTAATCACCGATGGAGGGGTAAATCCATCACACATACGAAACCGAATAGTCGTATGTACTGTTTGATCATATGGTTGTTGCATTTCATATGCTTGTTTAATGAACTTGGACGAATGCTTGTTATGAGTACTTTTGCGTAAGGAATATCTCACTAAGCTAGTTATGCTTATACCCCTATAGACTTTTGATATTGTAGGATCGTTATTTTGCACCCGAGACCATCTTGATCATCCAAGTAGATTCTTTATTTTGGGAAGCTTTTCGAGGAACTCTGTTTTGAAGTCTTAGAGTAGATTTCTTCTAAAATCTTCTAGCTTTATTAATCTTCATATTAAAACTATGTTCCTATAGAAATTATCAGGGGAATGCCCCTTAGAAGTTGTAAGACTTTATATTTCAATGAAATATATTAAGTGTTATTTTGCATATTCCGCTACCAATATCTTAAAATGCATTACTCTACTGGTCTCCCTTTGATGTGAATGTATGCCTTGCACTGATATAGAAGCTTTCGAGTGACTAAAGTAGTCATTCTTAAGTTTTAATATTGTGTACGGCGGCTGTTACGTTTAGGGTACCCGATAGGGCGTGACATTTACGCCCTCCATTTAGGGTTAGATGTTCTAGGCCATGTAGACCGTTATTCACAAATAAGATTTTTGTAGTTTATTAAAGCCACTACTAGCCACTAAAATGTAGTTAATTTAGGTGACTACTCGCCATTAAATTAATTTGGGTGACCATTCGTCGTTATATAGAGTTTCAAGCTCTATAAACCTCACTACTATGTCCTTATCCCATCAAGTGTATAGTAATGAATGCAATATGATTCATTACGTGTAATGCAAGAATCCATTTAGTTTATTACTCAAAGTATGGCATTAGACAATTTAAAGGTGATCATACAATTAGCAGACATATCAATGTTATACTAACTCAATCATTTGATTATAATCAATTCTTGCCTCGATATTCTTATCATAAATTCAACCATGTATATAAAGCGCACGCACTTTATCGTTTTATCTTTTCCTAATTCTAATGTCACTATTCTATAAGTAAAAACATAAGTACAAAACGTAAGAAATAAATGTTGAACTTTATATTCACAAATGATTTCGATAAGAATAATTATCACATAATTAATTATTTAAATATCCTTAATTGTTTAAATACTTAAAATTTATACATATATATGTACTTTGTATTTGTTCTGCTGTTGTTTAAGTTTTAGCAAAACAAAAAGTTGAAAAAAAGTAAAGACAAAGCTATCAAGCCTAGTAGAAGAAAGGAGGAGGCACTATTCATCATATAAAGACAAAAGACTAAGTTTTGGGCAAAACTTATAAAGTCAAGTGTTGAAATTTTGGGCAAAACTATAAAGTCAAGAGTTGGAGTTTTTGGCAAAATCGTAAAGTCAACAACTGGAGTTTTTGGCACAATTTATAAAGTTAAGGGCTGAAGTTTAGGCCTTGACCTCAGACCTCGACTTCAGAAAGTTGTGTAAGCCTCAAAAAATTTTAGTAAATAATTCCAAAATAAACATCGAAAATAAACTCTAAAAATGACTCCAAATTAAAACCGAACTTCGACTAGTCCTAAATCACGAACGAATCTAGAAATTTCTTAATCTTGAGAAAATGAGAATCCTTAAAAATAAAATAAGAACTCAATGGTCTTTAAATCCAAGACCACTACATATGTCAAATTCTATACTTAATGCTGACTTGTAAAATCGGGTAATATAGAACCCAAAAACAAATTATTAAAAAGTAAATAACGATAAACCTTTGGAAATAAAACTCAATTCAAGAATTCCAAAAACGTTAAGAGATATTAAATACTTATAAAAAAATAAAATTTAAAAAAAATTTCTCAAACTAAACGTGTTGCATAAACATAAACTCTCAGTTTCCAAATTGGCAAATATCTAAATCGGAAAATCACCCGGGAACCCTAAGTGCAATATAGTAGTTTAAGTCCGGCAATCTCGTACTCTTAGCCCTAAAGGCCGAGGTGTGGTTTAAGTGTGTAGAGTAGCTCGTAACAATATAAGGTCGCTTAAAAATATCATATTGGTAAATTTTTTACTTATTTCGAACCCGTTCGGATACAGACTTTGAAAAACGTGTCCTGGGCTAGAGATATAAAAAATATACCATTAATACCTTTAGACTCGTATTTTCATAAAGATTTCAAAAATATCAGTTTTATAATTTTTTTCGATAACTAGAAGTATCTGATTTTGCGACTATATTCGTATTTCTTTATTACCGTAATTAACTAGTCTTTTGCACTATTCATTACACAATTTTACTATTCTCGTAAACCCTTGTATTTTTAGAAAAATATTATATATATCATAGAAAATTCAGTTTTTCTTAAATTTAGTTTGTTTCGGGTTTTTACGGGATCAGTTTCTATTTAAAACCTGATACTAAAAATAAAACAAATTAATTTAATATTTGAAAAATATTGTTATTTTCATAAAATAACTTTTTAGAATATTTCGGGTTATAAAAAATATCAATTTTAACTCATATTCGCGTATTTTGATCATACCGGTAACTTATTTGATAATTCACTAAAATAAATAAATAAATTATCTCATTTTAATTATAAAATTCCGCTACAAAAATTTGGAATGCATTTTCTATATTTTTTATTTTTATTTTATTTATAAAGAAAGCACTCTTAAAAACCCATACCTATAGTACACCTCTCACACGTCACTTCTTTTTCACTTCAATCTTTCTACACTTTATGTATCACTTCATGGCAGATTTTTGACCTCTTTTGGCTGCTTTTTGTCCTTTGCAACACTCCAAAATTTGATTAAAATAAACCTATTTCAATCCTTCTTTAAGTAGCAACACATACTCTTAGTTACACATTACAATTTCAAGTCAAAAACTAACTAAACTCCTCCTTCTCTCCTCCCAAAATCACGCCAGCCCTAGTGGATGTCTTGGCTGCCATTTCTTTTTTTTTTTTTTTTAATCTCATTTAAGTGTCTTTAAACTTATTCTATCTTTCTATGTATGCATTCTCTCATTCACACATTAACCCTTTATTATTCTTGCAATTTTTTTTCTCTATTTTCCTCTCTTTCTCTCTTCATTTGTTCTTGTTCTTGCAAGAATACTTGCTGCCTCTATTCAATAAATGAGCTCCCACTTATATTTCTTGAAGATCCTTTAGTAAAACTCTTATTCCAAGCTTCCATAGATGATGTAGGTTGAGTATAGTGAGAGTTTCATACATCAAAGGACCTTCCATAAGCTTAAAAGCTAAGGATGATGATGCCAAAATGAAACACTCATCTTATCCATGATTATTCTCTTGTAATATTATTATTTTCTTGCTAAAAGTGGTTATATTTTGTAGATCTAACTTTTATGTAACTTTGATCATGTTTATATTTAGATCTATGAATTTATAATTTATTACCATGGATTTCTCTTATATTTATGTTCATAGTAAGTATAGATCTTGGTTTTGAACTCAAACAAAAATGGTGAAATTCGTATTTAGGCAAGACCCATATTTAAAAACCACTTTTCAAGTGTCAAAATGTAAGTTTTACTTCAAATAATAAAGGCTTAATGGGTATATATCATCAAGACTTCGTTTTATATGGTTCAAAGGTGATTTTCAAAGATTATTTTTCAAAACAAAATTCTATTTTCGGATCTAGACAAAGGCATAACTTAAAAATATGTTTTCCAACTCAAAAATGAAGTTTTCATTCAAGATATGGAAGACTCTTTATTTAAGAAATGGAAGGCTCTTAAGATAGGATATGTAAGGGATGAATTTTCATAAGTTTAGATGGATTTTATCAAAAGATTTATCCAAAAATAAATTTTGTAAATTCGGATATCAACCAAGACCAATTTTGGAAACGCATTTTTCAACAGTAAAATGAAGCATTTGTTTAAAAAATGAAAGGCTTACGGAATAGGTATCAATAGGACATGTTTTTTATAAGTAAATGGTAGATCTACTAATAGAGATTCTCAAAATAGAAAGAGATTACAAAGTATAAAATTTGATTTTTATCCTAACCTTATGAAGTTCGGATGGTTTCAAGACCATGTACTAAAAACCCTTTTATCAACTCTAAAACTTATGTTTTATGTGAAAAATGAAGAATATAGGTCATAGATATCATCAAGTAATGATTTTTATAAGTTGAGATGAGGTTTGCTAAGAAAAATATGTAAAACAAGGAGTAGAAATAAAGTAGGAAAATTTGAGTTGCTTGTCATTTTAAGAAATTCGTAATAATGGAGTAATGGCATGAAAACACTCACTTTCCAAACTTAAAATAGAATTTTTATTAAAGAAATGAAGTCCTTAGTAGCTAGGTATGGTTGAGCCTTAAGTTTTTAAGTATCTAATGAATTTACTTAAAGGAATCACCACAAGAATAACTTTTACAAAAATTCAGATTTTGGGATGAACCATATTTAAAAACATGTTTACAAAGTGTAAAATGAAAATTTTTGTCGAAGAATAAAGGCCTTAAGGAATATACATAATGAAAACTTAATTTTAACAATAATAAATAAATTTTATCAAGGAATTTTTCTAAAAACAAGTGGGAATTGTCAAGAATACAAAACTAGCCTTTCTAAATTGATTTTCATAAAGTCTTACAAGGAAAAAGTTTTCTAAAAATTTCTTTTATTAAATATCTTCAAGAACATGTACATATATATCTCATGACATATCATTTATGATAGTAACTTGTTCATATTGCATGTATACTTGCTTTGGATAGTAGAAACTTCATGAACTTTCACATAATCAATTTTCTAGATTGGATTTCTCTACTGATCTGAACTGATCAGATCATTTCGAAGCTTAAAAGTTTTAAAAACTTAAATATGATATTAGAATTAGATAGATCTTTCGAAGTAGATAGAAATCGGTATATAATTAGCTAAATTCCGATTTAAAATGACCAAATTATGGCCGTTTTAAGTTGGAATTCCCGCTTAGGACGAGAATTACGAAATTGATAGTTTGTATTAGATAGAATGGATTAGTTTTGAGTTGAAATACTCATTTGGGTATTTTTTTTACCCTAGGTGACTTTGCTTTCGAGGATTCGTTGCCACCCGACTATTACGATTAAAAGATCGGAGTCCAATGGACATGTAAGTTTTTCTCTTATTTTGTTTCTTTATTTGTGCTTGTAGCTAGTTGCATTAGAATTATAAGAACAAGATAAAAACCGATATGAATGGGGATGGGATAAATGATGAGACTTTGATGTATGTATGCCAAAGAATACTAAAGCATATCGAAACCATGATTCGATTGGATGACTGCACTATTCATATCGTTTTTGTTTATGTGTATGATATTAGTTGGTCACTCTAAAGAATGTATGAATAATTTGACCTAAGAAAAAATAAATTGGTCATGCATCGCATTAGTCAAGTTGCATTTGGTAGCGTGCTACTCCTAGGCAAGAAGATCAGTATAGTCCGAGGTTACATTTGGAGAATTAGACCCGGTATTAGAGTTCATTCATAGGGAACTAAAGTGCACCAAGGATGCATCCCATGTATTAGTCGAGCCGAGTTGATTGGTATAAGCTGGGGGGCTTAGGGACTAGGAGCAGGTCAAGTAGACATTCAATACCATCCCTAACCCTAGATACGGAGGGCGTAAATTTGTTCTGTGCATGGGTTCTGGTTACCCATACATAATTGTTTGCTCATGTTTTTGTTTGCTCATGTATTTGTTCATGCATAGCATATGGATGATTTATAACTTGCTTGTTATGGTTCGAAATTAAGGGGACTCTCACTAAGCTAGTGTAGCTTATACCCCAATAGACGTTTAAATGAACAGGTTAACTCAAGAATGCTATCCGGCGACCGAGATGTCTGGAGCCGAGTACAACTTTGGGGTTCCAGCAGAAAGAAAGAATACTTGAAAATATTAGCTACGTCTTCTGAATTACTTTGTAATAGTTTTATGTAGTGAAATCTTTTGATGAATTGTAATTGAAGTATAGTGAATTGTTTTTCTTTTACATTGTTACTCAAGTTGTATCAATATGAAATGTATTACTCCAATGTGTCTCATTCATGTGCTAGACACCTTGTACATAGTATGGAAGTCTTTGTATGACTGAGGCAGTCATTCCTAGGCTTTAAGATTGTGTACAATAGACTGCCACGTTTAGGGTACCCTTCGGGGCGTGATAGTTTACCCTTGACTTTAGAAAGAAAAGAGCTGTTGGAATGCATTTAATACATACGTCAGACACATTTAATGCTCTTTCACTTCTTTTGAACATTTACACGTTATTAAACGTTAAGTATATTAAACACAAGTATAGGTTGTCAGAAATTTTTTGATAACGGGCAAATTTCTTATCAAGAGCTATAAATAGAATTTTTCTCTTCTCTTTGAAAGTGAAAAAAAAAATATACTAGAATTTTTTGAACGCACAATAAAAACAAAAACAAAGTTCTGTAATATTTTTTTTTCACTTGTTTTTTTGTTCTCGTTCTCGTTAATTTGAAAACTTTTTTTAGGAGAACAATTAGTGCTCTGTTTCGAAATTTGTTGATACACTCTAAACAAAAGTTTTTAGCACTGTTTAAGATTTACAAAAGTTGATTATCTGCTCGTTTAAGGAGCTCAGTTTGTAAAAGGAATTTGTAAAATTCCTAAAGTATCTTCTGTTGTAAATCTGCTCAAGTAGGAGCGTTTCTTTGTAAAGGAAATTTGTATATTTCCTTAAGAGCTTTTCAGTTTGTAAATCTACTCATATAGGAGCTATTTGTAAAAAGTCCTCAAAAGACGCATTTGTAAAAGAAGTTCTCGTAGAGGCAAAGTCAAAAGTCCTCAGTGGAGGCAAAGCGAAGTCCCTAGTGGGAGGCATTTAAAGTCTGATATGAAGTTACCAGCATCGTCTATATTGCGATTAAGCGGGAAGTCCTTCGTCGAAGGTAGAGAGAAGTCCTTAGTATGAGGCATTTGAAGTTTGGTCTGGAGTTACCAGCATCATCTTGATTGCGATTAGGCGGGAAGTCATTCGTGGAAGGCAAAGAGAAGTCTAGTTGTGTGTTACCAGCACAATACTTGATTTATCAAGTGAAAGTCCTTTGTGAAATGTAATTGTAAAAGTTATATTGTGATAGGCTTTGTTGTAATTCCTCGTCTAAGAGATATATTGATTTTGGAATAATCAATATAGTGGTAAAAGTCCTCTTTGAGGCATTTGCACCATGGAGAGTAGGCAGTGGGCCGAACTCCACGTTAAATCCTTGTGTTGCTTCTCTTTCTCTCTCTCTGTGCTTCTTTATCTCTGCTTATCTATTAATCAGTTTTGATTAGTTTATTCCGCTGCATTTGTTTGTTTACGTTAACTCTTATCTTATCTTAGTTAATTAATCTAGTTTGATAAAATTGAAAAATTTGTAATACTTAATTCACCCCTCCTCTTAAGTATTCCTTGTGTATTATTATTTCTAATAATTAGTATCAAAGCCTGGTCTCTTGTGGTTGATTGCTTAAATGCAAAAGAGAAAAGATCATGGCTTCTAATACACTAGGATTCTTGGAGGATCAGGCTATAAATAGGCCACCGCTTCTTAGTGGGGGTAATTACCCTTATTGGAAGTGTAGAATGAATATATTTTTGAAAGCTCAACATAGATTAATATGGAGAGTAGTTGAAAAAGGACCTTTTACAATTGAAAATAAAAATGAAGATCAATATTCAGAAGATGATTGGAAAAAACTGGATTATAATGAAGCTGCCATGAATATTCTTCATTGTGGATTGAATGAAAGTGATTTCAATAGAGTTTGTACTTGTAAATCTGCTAAAGAAATCTGGGATGAACTTGAAGTAACTTATGAAGGAACTTCAAGGATCAAAGACACTAAAATAAGCTTGTTGGTTGGTCAATTTGAAAGTTTTAAGATGCTGCCTGGTGAAACAATTGATCAAATGAATGATAGATTCATTAATATCATTAATCCTTTGAGTGTTTTGGGCAAGAGCTTTACTAATGTTGAAATAAATTCAAAATTGCTCAGATCATTGCCAAGGAATGGAAGCAAAGGACAGCAATAGAGGAAGCCAGGGATCTTAGCACACTGACAAAAGAAGAGCTTCTTGGTGCACTCAAGACTCATGAGCTCATCAAGAATCAAAGTGAAGAATCCCAAAAGAAGGCTATTGCTCTGAAGGCAACCAATGATGATTCTGATAAGGAGAGATAAACGAGGATGTTGTGTTTTTGCAAAGAATTTCAACAAATTTATGAAGGCTGGCTCCTCAAAGTTTAGAAAGGAAAGGAAGGATGTTGTGTATAAGTGCCGAAACCAGGACACATTCAACCAAACTGCCCTCTCCTCAAGAAAGCACAAAAAAGATCCAAGAGGGAAGCACTTATTGCTACTTGGAGTGATGAAGAGTCATCAGATTCTGATGAAGAAGAGTTATGCTTCATGGCAATTCATGATGAGGTAAGCAATTCTTCAACTTCCTACTCTAATGATGAATTGCTTGACATGTATAAAAAGTTTGTAAAAAGCTTAAAAAATCTAAGAAGATAATAAACAACTTAAAAATCTGATGCAAAATGCTTTAGTTAAATTAGAAGAGTTTCAAGATGAAATTAATGAGCTTAAAACTGAAAATGAGAAAAAGATGAAATAATAACAGCTCTAGGTTCTGAAAGAGATAGCTTGCACGAAAATCTTGGGAGTATGAATCTGAAAATTAATGAAATTAGAAATAAAAATAGGAAATTAAAAACAGAAAATAAAATTCTGATTGAACAGAATGATAAATTAAAAATTAAAAATGATCTTTTATATTTAGAAATTAAAACTATAAAAGATGATAATAAACCTGCATCTACTAGCAACAACATCAATAACAATGAACTTTTGAAAGAGCTAGATGAGCTAATAATAGAAAATATAAATCTACAATCTAGTTTAGATGATTCGAAAGCTGTCATAGCTAAATTCACACAAGAAGAGAAAAATTCGAATACTCTCCTTGGTGAAAAAATATCTGATCATAATAAATATCGAATTGGCTATGATAGGCACAAGAATTATAAGTCTCATAAGACTAGGTTTGCAAAAGCCACTTATGGCACTTGTAATTATTGTGGCAAGTCTGTCCATGTTGCACACCAGTATGCAATAAGGAAGGCTTTGCTCTCGGGTCATAAAAGCAAGTATGTTTAGGTAGCTAAGTAAGAAGTTTTATCTATTTCTAACCCAAGAGGACCCAAACAGAAATGGGTACCAAAGAAGTAATAACTTACTTTTCAGGGATCCTCAAGTGGCAGCAACAAATCATACTTGCACGGCGGATGCTCTAGGCATATAACCAAAGTTGCTTCCAAATTTTCAAAGCTCAACTTGACAGTTCAAGGGAGTGTTACCTTTGGTGATGATAGAAAATCAATTATTTTGGGTAAAAGTAATATTATCGTTAATAAAGATCTTGTTATTAATAATGTGTTGTTGGTAAATAATCTAAAACATAATTTGCTTAGTGTAAGTCAACTTTGTGATAATGGTTTTAAAGTAACATTTTATGCCAAAAGCTGTATTATAGAAAGAATTGATAATAACCAAGTATACTTTGAAGGACATAGACATAAAAATATTTACAAGATTAATTTAGATGATTTTAAATCATCAAGTTAAACATGTCTATATTCTCAAAATGGCAATAGTTGGTTATGGCATAGAAAATTGGAACGTGCTAATAAGAAATTAATTTCAAAACTTGCAAAGAAAAATCTTGTCAAAGGTTTACCAAGTTTAAATTTTCAAAATGACAAGATTTGTCAAGCATGTCAACAAGGAAAGCAAAATAAAACTTCTTTTAAGGCTAAGGATATAGTTTCCTCTTCTAGGCCATTGCAACTGTTACATACGGATCTTTTTAGTCCTACTCAATCTTTAAGTCTAGGAGGGAAAAGATACACTTTGGTTATTGTTGATGACTTCTCTAGATTTTCATGGACTTTCTTTCTTGCCTCTAAAGACAAAACCAATGATGTCTTTTTTAGATTTTGCAAGAAAGTCTAAAATGAAAAAGGTCTTAATATAGCTTCAATAAGAAGTGATCATGAGGGAGAGTTTAAAAATCTTGAAATGAATAATTTTTGTGAAAAATATGATATTGAACACACTTTGTCAACACCTAGAACCCCACAACAGAATGGTGTAGCCAAAAGAAAGAATAGAACTTTAATAGAAATGGCTAGAACCATGATGTGTGAAATAATTTGCCAAAATATTTTTGGGCAGAAGCTGTCAATACCGCTTGTTATATTTCAAATAGAATTTTTATTAGACAAATCATAAAGAAAACCCCCTATGAGATATGGAAAGAAAAAAGACCAAACATTTCTTATTTTCATCCATTTAGCACAAAGTATTATATCTTAATAAATGGAAAAGAATATGTAGGAAAATTTTATGCTAAATCTAATATAGAAATCTGTCTAGGATATTCATTATCTAGTAAAACATATAGGGTATATAATAAAAGAACTTCTGTTGTAGAAGAATCTATACATGTTGTTTTTTATGATTGTTTGGCTCCTATAAATGTTAATAATGATGTTGATGATGTTTGTGATAGAATAAATGATCTTTCATGTTCTGATATTGAAAATTCTAGTATTGTTTCTGCTGTTGAAAAATCTACTGCTGTTGATGATGTGCATGAGCATGTTAGTAATCTACCTAGGGAATGGAAATATGCTAGTTCACATCCAAAAGACTTAATAATAGGTGAATCTTCAAATAGGGTACAAACTAGATCATCTCTTAGAAACACAACCAATCTAGTTTTTCTATCAAAACTGAACCTAAAACCTTGGAAGAAGCTTTAGAAGATGAGTTTTGGATTCAAGCCATGCAAGAAGAACTAAACCAATTCACTAGAAGTGAGGTTTGGAATCTTGTTGCAAGGCCTAAAATAAAACTGTCATAGGAACAAAATGGGTTTTTAGAAATAAAATGGATGAATCTGGAATAGTAACTAGGAACAAAGCTAGGTTAGTTGCTAAAGGCTATACACAAGAAGAGGGGATAGATTTTGATGAGACTTTTGCCCCGGTTGCAAGACTAGAATCTATAAGAATGCTTTTGGCATATGCTGCTCACAAAGATTTTATCCTTTATCAAATGGATGTCAAAAGTGCTTTTCTAAATGGTTTCATAAAAGAAGAGGTCTATGTCGAGCAACCACCGGGTTTTGAAAATAATGAATTTCCAATCATGTTTTTAAATTGAACAAAGCTTTTATGGTCTCAAGCAAGCTCCTAGAGCTTGGTATGAAAGACTTAGTAGCTTTTTGATAAATAATGGATTTTCAAGAGGAAAAATTGATACAACTCTCATCAAAATCACAATTCTGATACATTAATCGTACAGATTTATGTAGATGACATTGTGTTTGGTGCTACTAATTCTTCACTTATAAAAGTTTTTGTTGAGTCCATACAAAATGAATATGAAATGAGTATGATGAGAGAACTCACTCATTTTCTTACACTACAAATTAAGCAATCAAGATCTGAAACTTTTTTAATCAATCTAGATATACTAAAGATTTATTAAAAAGGTTTAAAACAGATAGTTATAAGTCTAGACCTACACCCATGAGCACTAATGTAAAACTAGACAAAGATGAAAAAGGTAAAAATGTTTGTGAAAAGATGTATAGATGCATGATAGGTAGTTTGTTATATTTAATAGCTTCTAAACCTGATATCATGTTTTCTGTATGTGTATATGCACGATTTCAATTTTGCCCAAAAGAATCTCACTTGGGTGCAGTCAAACGTATCTTTAAGTAACTTGTGGGCAATATTGAAATTGGCTTGTGGTATCCCAAACATACTTCTTTTGAACTTGTTGGGTACTCTGATGCTGACTTTGCTAGTAGCAAATTAGATTGGAAAAGTACAAGTGCCAAATGCCATTTTCTTGGTAATTCTTTAATATCTTGGAACTCAAAGAAGCAAAATTCTATTGCATTATTAACTACTGAAGCTGAATATATAGTTGCTAGCAGTTGTTGTGCACAAATTTTATAGATGAAACAAACTTTATTAAACTTTGGTTTAAAATTTGAAAGTGTACCAATTCGGTGTGATAATACAAGTGCTATAAATTTGACTAAAAATCCCATTCAATACTCAAGAACCAAGCATATCGAGATTAGGCATCATTTCATTCGTGATCATGTTCTAAACAAGGACATTTACTTAGAATTTATTGATACAAACCATCAGCTTGCTAATATTTTTACTAAATCCATGAGTGAAGAACAATTTTGCACTTTAAGAGGAGACTTGGACATGTTAAAGGTTAATGAGTGCTAAAATATTTTTGAACCAGGAACTTTCTTGAAAATCTGATTTTAAGTCTCTTAGCTGATAAATATTGCAGACTTTAGACTAAAGTCTGCACTTGCATGCATGCTTGTGTTTGTGCTTATATGCCAAGCTTTGTCTTCTGTAATTTTTTGTTGTTATGAATTTGTTTATATCCTTCTGTGCTTTGTTTTAAAAAATAAAACAAAGGTTGTTCGAACTCGGAGGAGACATTTTTTTACGAAAATTTCACTTTCTCTATCTTGGTTTTTCATTAAAAAAAAAAAAGAGAAGCAAAGCTTATTTTAAAAAGGGGGAGAATTTTTTTTTTTTAAGTGCTTTTGGATAGGGAGAGAAAATTTATTTTGTTTTTAGTTAACTTTTTTTTTTAACAAAGTCTATGTTCTTATTTTCTTTATTTTTTCTTTTTAATGAGAAAGGGAGAGCAGTATTTGCATAATTAAGAATTATTTTAAAATTGATTGTGCATATTTATTCTCATAAAAAAGGGGAGATTGTTGAACTTTATGTTCACAAATGATTTTGATGAGAATAATTATTACATAATTAATTATTTAAATATCCTTAATTATTTAAATACCTAAAATTTATATATATGTGCTTTGTATTTGTTCAGCTGTTGTTTAAGTTTTAGCAAAACAAAAAAGTTGAAGAAAAGTCAAGACAAAGCTATCAAGCACAGTAGAAAAAAGGTGGAGGCACTATTCATCAAATAAAGAGAAAAGACTAAGTTTTGGGCAAAACTTGTAAAGCCAACTGTTGAAGTTTTGGGCAAAACTATAAAGTCAAGAGCTAGAGTTTTGGGCAAAATCGTAAAGTCAAGAGCTAGAGTTTTAGGCAAAATCGTAAAGTCAAGGGCTAAAGTTTTAGGCAAAATTTATAAATTCAAGGGCTGAAGTTTAGGCCTCAACCTCTAACCTTGACTTTAGAAAGTTTGCCCTTTGGCAAAATTTATAAAGTCAAGTGCTCAAGTTTAGGCCTCGATCTTAGACCTTCATTTCAGAAAGTTTGCCCTTGACTTTAGAAGGAAAAGAGCTATTGGAATGCATTTAATGCATGTATCAGGCACATTTAATGCTCTTTCACTTCTTTTGAACTTTTACACGTTACTAAAACGTTAAATATATTAAACACAAGTATGGGTTGTCATAAACTTTTTAATAACGGGCAAATTTCTTATCAAGAACTATAAAAAGAATTTTTCTCTTCTCTTTAAAAGTAAACAAAAAAATATACTAGAATTTTTTGAACTTACAGTAAAAACGAAAACAACGTTCTGAATTTTTTTTTTTAATTGTGTTTTTGTTCTCGTTCTCGTTCTCGTTCTCGTTAATTTGAAAACTTTTTTTAAGAGAAAAATTAGTGCTCTATTTCGAAATTTGTTGATGCACTCTAAACAAAAGTTTTTTAGCACTGTTTAAGATTTACGAAAGTTGATTATCTGCTCATTTAAGGAGCTCGGTTTGTAAAAGGAATTTATAAAATTCCTAAAGTATTTTCTGTTGCAAATCTGCTCAAGTAGGAGTGTTTCTTTGTAAAGGAAATTTGTATATTTCCTTAAGAGCTTTTCAGTTTGTAAATCTGCTCATATAGGAGCTGTTTGTAAAAAGTCCTCAAATGAGGTATTTGTAAAAGAAGTTCTCATAGAGGCAAAGTTAAAAGTCCTCAGTAGAGGCAAAGAGAAGTCCTCAGTGGAAGGCATTTGAAGTCTGGTTTGGAGTTACCAGCATCGTCCTAATTGCGATTAGGTGGGAAGTCCTTCGTGGAAGGCAAAGAGAAGTTCTCAGTAGGAGGCATTTGAAGTCTGGTCTGGAGTTACCAGCATCGTTCTGATTGTGATTAGGCAGGAAGTCCTTCGTGGAAGGCAAAAAGAAGTCTGGTCGTGTGTTACCAGCATAACACTTGATTTATCAAGTGAAAGTCCTTTATGAAAGGCAATTGTAAAAGTTCTATTATGATAGGCTTTGTTGTAATTCCTCGTCTAAGAGGTGTATTGATTTTGGAATAATCAATATAGTGGTAAAAGTCTTCTATGAGGCATTTGCACCGTGGAGAGTAGGCAGTGGACCGAACTCCACGTTTAATCCTTGTGTTGCTTCTCTTTCTCTCTCTCTTTGTGCTTCTTTATCTCTGCTTATTTGTTAATCGATTTTAATTAGTTTATTCTGCTGCTTTTGTTTGTTTAAGTTAACTTTTGTCTTATCTTAGTTAATTAATCTAGTTTGAAAAAACCAAAAGATTTGTAATACTTAATTCATACCCCCCTCCCTCTCTGTAAGCCCCGGAAAATTTCAATAAATAATTTCAAAATGAACTTCGAAAATAAACCTTAAAAATCACTCCAAATTAAAGCCGAACTTCGATTAGTCCTAAATCACGAACGAATCCGAAAATTTCTTAATATTGGTAAATTTTTGACCTATTTTGAACCCATTGGGATATAGACTTCGAAAAGCGTGTCCCGGGGCTTGAGATATAAAAAATATACCATTAATACCGTTAGACTCGTATTTTCATAAGGATTTCTAAAATATCAGTTTTATAATTTTTTGATAAATACAAATATATGATTTTTCGATTTCCATTGCATTTTATTACTACCGGTAATTAACTAGTCTTTTGCACTATTCACCACTATTCATTACATAATTTTATTATTCTTGTAAACCCTTATATTTTTTTGATAAATATTTTATATATTATAGAAAATTCTGTTTTTCCAAACTTTAGTTCGTTTCAGGTTTTTAAGGGATCAGTTTCTGTTTAAGATCCGATATTAAAAATAAAATAAATTAATTTAATAATTGAAAAATATTAGAAAAATATTTTTATTTTCATAAAATAATTTTTTAGAATTTTTTGAGTTATAAAAATATCATTTATAGCTCATATTCGCGTATTTTGATAATACCGGTAACATATTTGTTGAAATACTAAAATAATTCAAATAATTATTTAATTTTATTTATGAAAATTCTGCCACTCATTTAAAGATATTTTTCTTAATTTTATTTTATATATTTTCTTAATAAAAAGTACTTTTTCAACCCATACTTCAAGTACACTTCAATTGTCACTCTACACATTAATCAAGTTTTCTTTCACTCATTTTACACTCCACTTCCTCATAAATGGCAGCTAACCACACTCATAAAAATAGCCATTTTTCTTTTATTTATTAATTTATTTAATGATTTAAAGTCTCTTTTAGTTAGCAAATGAAGGGACACAAGTTACGCTTTCAAAATTTAAGTTACAAGACAACTAAACCCCTCTCTTTTCCTCACTAGAATTCATGCCAGCCACCCGCGCGCCCCTTCCCCCCCCCCCCTCCGCAAATTTTCAGCCTTTGGTTTTATTTTTTTTTCTTTCAATTAATTAACACACATTAATACACTCCTCTCTCTCCATTTAATGCCTCTCATTTATACTCTTTCCTTCTTTGAAACCCTACATCATGTACTCTCTCTTTCTCCTCTCTTTATTTCTTTCTTAGCTTTGTTCTTGCAAAGGAAACAAGCTACCCCCATCTAAAAAAATCACTTCCACACTCCATTCTTGAAGATTCCCTAAGTATACCTTCTTCTTAAGCTTCCATAGATGGTATAGGTAAAGTATAGTGAGAGTTTCATGCATCAAATGACCATCGATAAGCTTAAAAAGCTAAGGATGATGATGCCAAAATGAAACACTCCTCTTCTCCATGATTATTCTCTTGTATCATTATTATTTTCTTGCTAAAAGTAGTTATATTTTATAGATCTAACTTTGTTTGTAGCTTTGATTTTATTTATGTTTTAGATCTTGTTATATGAGTCATTATTTTGTTATTGCTAATGATTTATGCATATATTCACCATTCACATAACTATCTTAGTGTTCATGCATTTATAACTAGTATAGTAAACTAGATGTAGTTGTTTTTGGTTTATAAATGCATTAGACTTCTGATTTATTTTCTTAAATAACTTGTTATAGCTTGATGATAGTAGAAAAGTTTTAGAAAGCTCAAGATCTATTTTAGCTTCAACAAAAATTATTTTTGAAAATTCGGATAAAAAGATAACCATATTTAGAAAAGCTACTTTTCAACTTCAAAATGTGTATTTTTCATTTAAAATGAAGGGCTTAAGGAATAGATATCATAAATGAATGATTTTGAGAAGTAAAGTTTAGATCTATGAGTTTATAGTTTACTACCATACATTTCTTTTATATTCATGTTCTTGTTATGTGTAGATCTTGGCTTTGAACTTAAATAAAAATAGTGAAATTCATATCTTGGCAAAAACTTATATTTAAAAACCACTTTCTAAGTCTCAAAATGGAAGTTTTAGTTGAGAAAATGAAGGTTTAATGGATGTATATCATCAAGACTTCTTTTTACAAGAAACAAAGGTGATTTTCAAAAGTTATTTTCAAAATAAAAATCTCATTTTCGGATTTAGGCCAAGGCATAGTTTAAAAACATGTTTTCCAACTCAAAAATGAAGTTTTTATTTAAGAAATGAAAGGCTCTTAAGATAGGATATGTAAAGGATGATTTTTCCTAAGCTTAGATGGATTTCATCAAAAGATATGTCAAAAATTAAATTTGGTAAATTCGGATCTCAACAAAGACTAATTTTGAAAACCCATTTTTCAACACCAAAATAAAAGTTTTGTTTAAAAAATGGAAGGCTTATGGAATAGGTATCAATAGGAGATGTTTTTGATAAGTAAATGATAAATCTACTAGTAGACATTCTCAAAAATAGGAAGAGATTACAAAATATAAAATTTGAGTTTTATCCAAATTTTGTAAATTCGCATGGTTCCAAAACCATGCCTTAAAAACCCTTTTATCAACTTCAAAATTTGTGTTTTATATGAAAAATGAAGAGTTTAGGTCATAGGTATCATCAAGTAATGATTTTTTATAAATTAAGATGGGATTTGCTAAGAAAAATATGTAGAACAAGAAGTAGAAATGAAGTAGGAAAAATTTGAGTTACTAGTCAACTTAGGAGATATGTAATTTTGGAGTGAGGTCATGAAAACACTTACTTTCTAAACTCAAAATAGAAGTTTTATCATAGAAGTTTTATCACCACAAAAACAATTTTTACAAAATTTGGATTTTGGGATGAACCAATTTTAAAAACATGTTTACAAGTGTAAAATGAGAGTATTTATTAAAAAACAAAGGCCTTAGGGAATATACATAATGAAGGCTTAATTTTAACAAGAACAAATAGATCTTTTTATGAAGGAATTTTTCTAAAAACAAGTAGGGATTGTCAAGAATACAAAATTAGCCTTTCTAAGTTAATTTTTCATAAAGTCTTACAAAGAAAAAGTTTTCTAAAAATTTCTTTTATTCAATATCATCAAGAACATGTATATATATATCTCATGACATATCATTTATGTTAGTAACTTGTTCATATTGCATGTATACTTGCTTTGGATAATAGAAACCTTACAAACATTCACAAAACTACTTTTCGGAATTGAATTTCGCTACTGATTAGAACTGATCAGACCTTTTCGAAGCTTCAAAGTTTTCAAAACTTAAATATGATATTAGAATTAGATAGATCTTTCGAAGTAGATAGAAATTGATATATAATTTGCTAAATTCCAAGTTAAAACAACCAAGTTATGGCCGTTTTAAATTGGAATTCTCGCTTAGGACTAGAATTACGAATTTGATAGTTTGTATGAGATAGAGTGGATTAGTTCGAGTTGAAATACTTATTAGGGTATTTCTTCCTTTTTAGGTGACCCCAAAATCGACGATTCCATACCGCCGGATTACTTTTACTAAGAGACGATGATCCAATGGTCGAGTGAGTTTTCCTCTTATTTTGTTACCTTGATTATGCTTGTAGTGAGTTGCATTAGAACTAGGAAAAGATAAAATTGTGATGAGTTGTGATATAATCTTGGTTGAATGAATGATAAGTATATCGAGGCGAGACTTGTTGTAAGATCATTGTATGAGTTAGCATAGACTTGAATTGTTTGAAATTCTCTATGATCGCTCTTAACCTCATAATTAAGATGCCACGATTATATGAATAAATTGTACATGCATATCACGTTTTGAGTCACATTGCATTAGCTAATATACCTTTGGTGGGACAAAAATATATTAGCGGAAGGCGAGAGGGCCTTGTTAACATTAAGGATGCGAGATCACTTAAGTTAATGGATGTGGAGTAGGCACATAAAACTACTACAATAAAACAGCAGAGGTTGTATAACTAAGAGAAAGAGATCAGGATTATGGTTGGATGACTTATGGACCATCCCACTCAAAATTGGAAAATTATGGTTACATGTCTTATGGACCATCCTAACCCCAAATGGAGGGCGTAGATCCATTCACAATTGGCTACCAGAAGTCATATGCTTGTCTGCTCAATGTTTGTTCATGCATAGCATATGGATGAATTATAACTTGCTTGTTATGGTACGAAATTAAGGGAACTCTTACTAAGCTAGTGTAGCTTATACCCCAATAGATGTTTGAATAAACAGGTTGATGGGAGAATGCTACTTGGGGACCGAGATGGTTGGAGCCGAATATAACTTCAGGATTTCGGCAGAAAGTAAGGTTTTGTAAAATGTTTTGTAATAGTTTTATGTAGTGAAATCTTATGATGAATTGAAATTGAAGTACAGTGATTTGTATTTGAAGTATAGTGAATTGTATTTCCTTTATATTGTTACTCAAGTTGTATCAATATAAAATGTATCACTCCGATGTGTCTCCTCCATGTGTTAGACGCCTTGTACATAGTATGGAAGCCTTCGCGTGACTGAAGCGGTCATTCCTAGACTTTAATATTGTGTACTGCGGACTGCTACGTTTAGGGTACCTTCGAGGCGTGACACCCCCCACCACCCCCACCCCCCCCTCCCCCCCCCCCCCCTCCTTAAGTATTACTTGTGTATTATTATTTCTAACAATAAACTCACTAGGCTATTGTAGTAATCCACTAGTCGAAATAGCCGTCCAGATAGGAAAAGTCACCTTCCACGTTACCTAAACAAGAAAAATACCCAAAATAAGTATTTTATGAAAGTTCTACTTAAACTTGCCAACTCTATTTTACTAAGTTCGTTAAAATTAGAATGAAGTGAAATTCCAACTTATAATGGCTATAACTTGCCAATCTTAACTCGAAATTTTGCATATTATATGTCATTTTTTGCCCACTCGAAAAGATCTATCTATTTCTAAGGTTATTTTTATCATAAAAGCTCATTTTGGATGCAAAAAAGCATGGTGCAGAACCGAACAAAATTCCTAGCCCTTAAAACATAACTTTGCTAAACTTTATATTACCCAAAAATCCCATAGCAATCATATATATATATATATATATATATATAAATCCTTTTTGTGCACATATAAACTCACATTACATGCATGATTCAAATGTTGTTGTTGTCCAAACTATGATTTTTCATAAAACAATCTCTTTTAGGAATTTGAAGATTAGAATTTACTATTTTCCTTTGTAAGTTATTGAAATGAAAACTAAGATTTTTAGTTTATTTTGATTGAGTACCTTTTATATCATAACTACCCTTTTCTACTTCTTAGTTTTTATAAAAATAAACTTTTATATTTTAAAAAACTTGTTTCTTTGGCTTATTTAACATTATTATTTTTCTAAGTGTTTTCTTGACTAGTAAATTGATTTTCATCACGACTTAGAAATTTGTCTAGTTCTTAGTGTTTATTAGAGTTTTGGTATGGTTATTTTAAATAAGTTCTTAAGAAAAACTTTTTTAACAAAGGATTGTCAACCTTAAGATTTAACAATAAATTTATTTTTAGTGTTCTCAAAAAGAGAATAAAGGAACTACTTACTATGCCTTGGAAAAATTTTACATAATATTATCACTTAAAAATCCTAGGTTGAACTTATTTAAATTCTTAAAAGGAAACATTTCCTAAGTGCCAACATTGCTTTTGTAAAGAATTTAGTCTTTAATTTTAACAAAAGAAAGGAACTTCTTTTATTTAGACAATAACATTATCGTTTTGCATAAATATGAGTATATGACTATATTACATAACAATAGAATAATAAATTATGTGAAAATATAAAAGATGTAGCAATTCAAATAAGCAAAAGAGCATATCAATAGAGTCGAATATAGGAAGTCTTAGCTTGTATCAAGGCTTTCCGACTAGAGATAGACCAGTCCCATAAAAGAAAAGAAAGGAATATGTTTTGACTTGATAAGGACAAGTTTAACACTAGAAAAACTAATCTTAATAAAATTGCAACAAAGAAAAAAATAAATTGCATGAGCATAAATAAAAGTTATGTTAGTGAACTTATGTGCTCTAAGAATATATATACATAAATACACTTTCTAATATATAAAAGTTAGAATAGGAGCAATAAATAAAATATAACAATATAACAACAACAATAATAATTTTTTAACATTGTTAAAAAATACATGAATATATTGTTGCTTCCATAATACCTATGGTTTTAGGAAATATACACTGTGGTCATGTTGTATTAACATAAACATGAAGAAGATATCAAGATTTTTACCTAAGGTAAAGAAGTAGATGTTAGAAGAAAAGATGGTTGATGTTATATGAAAATAGTAATGGTATGGAAAAGAAGAAAGAGTTGGGAAGAAATTTTAGAGCGAAATTTTGTGGAAAGAATTTAAGAGAGTTTTGTTATGGTAAAGAAGTGTGTAAAAAAAATAGAAGAAGAGGGGGTATTTATTGATAAATATGAAGAGAAATTTAGTGTAAATAAAATAATTGAAAAAAAAATAGATGGAGAGAGGGGATGAGGCGCCAGCCATCAGGTTGTAGAAGGGGAGAAATTGATTAAATTTGTATTTTTATAATGAAAAGTAATAATATTTAAGATATGATGTGAATAAAGTTTTATGGAAAATGTAAATTGTAAGAAATAAGTATGATAGAGTGTAAGAATAGGTTGTAAGAAAAAGCAGAGATAGAGGAATAGTAGTGAATAGAGTAGAATAGTAACATAAATAATAGACAAGACAAATTAATACCAGTAGTAAAAAAAAATACACGTAAATAAGCTATATCTGATATTTTTAGATACAAAAAAACTCTAAAACTGATTTTTTTGAATCCTTATATTATTACGAGTTTATTGGTGTCATCGGACTATTTTTACCATTTCGCGTGTCTAGACCCTAGTTTTGAAAACTAATCTCGTTCGGATCCAAAATAAATTAAATTTTGATGAATATGATATTTTTTAGCTTCACTATATTATTATGGACTATAATGTACAATTATCTTAATTTTATTGTTCAGGAGTTAAGAGAACAGAATTGTCGAATCTAGATTCAATAGGGTTTGTTATAGATTTGTTGACTTTAGGGTTTCCGGTTGACTTCCGGCTCTAAGGTTTAAGCATAAAACGTAACACAAAATCTAGGTGTTTACAATATTAGGGTGGGTGCATGGTCTTTGGGCTTAGGTTTTCTATACATGAATTGGGCTTATTTGTAATGCATAAATTGACTTTTCCAATTGTCATGCACCAAAATTTAATAAATTGAAATTTTTTAGAAAGTTTGATCAAATTAGTTTGTAAATTTTATTTAAATAGAATTTCTCCCATAAAAATCTATATTGAAAATTTCTTACAATTTAGAAATTAATTTTTATAAATCTAATTTTCTAAAGGGGTTTAAAAGTAAAATAATTTGAGAAACAACTTAAAATGAGTTACTTGAAATTTTAATCCTCTAATGACTTAGTTAATGAGAAATTTGCAATTAATTAAATTATTAAGAAACTTTAAGAAGAATTAAATGAAATTTTGAATCCTTATACTTATTTGTCCTATTCCCAACATATTATTACACTTAAATCTAATAATCAAAACATTCATTTAAAAGTATATACTAGAAATTCATTGATTTCAAATCTATTCCTTAAATTTAAACATGGAAAAACTTAGGGGTTATATTTTCTTGTAAGAAAATTTTGTTTAGGTATAATTCCGTTAAATTAAAAAAATTTAAGTACAGTTAAAGAAATTAACTCTAGATATTTATCAAAAACAAAAATTTTTTGTGCAAATTATAAATTCTTAAAAAAACAGAGACAAAAATTTATTCATTCTTACGATTGGTTGTATTATGGTTGCGGATGATATTGTTATTGTGTGTTAAATAGCACAATAAAGCAATCATTAAAGAAAGGCACCTTTTCATATATTTATATCAGAGGAAACTATCTGATCAATGATTTGACCACTAAAATAAATATAATAATTAGTGTATTAAATATTTTAATGGTGTAATTATGATTAGATATAAATCTGAATTGTTAAATGACTAACGACACCTTGGTGTTAATTAAATATTTTCCTAGCACACCTAACTATTCTAGTGACAAAACCTAATTTGTTTGTTTGCTTAATTTCCTTACCCTTTTTAACTCCTTTATTTATCTAATGGCCTTTTTTTTTCCTCTCTCTCTTTTTTTTTTTTTTTTTTTTTTTTTTGCTATTACTATGGGGGAGGAAGGATTCAAACCTAATACTTATCACTTGAGAGTACAAGGGTAATACTACTAAATTATAAGTCCATTGGCGTTTATCTAAGGACATTGAATAGTTGATTTAAGATGAAAATTACTCATGTAGGGTTCTGTTTTAACCTTTTTATGAGATCAACCCATTAACAAGAATAATTTAGTTTAACTTAAGCAAACATTGAACAAAAAGACATAATAAATAATTCATGCAATAACAAGTTGAACTAACAAAGAACAATTTACATTTTTCTTCGAACTTTAAGGTAATCTCCATGCATGTTGTTTAGGAAACGTAAACCTATGTAGCCAAGTCTTTCACTATCTATATGTTATATATTATTTATTGTTTTTGGTGGACTGAAAGTTCGTAATCAATTATTATAAGGCAAAACAATGAGAGTAAAATAAATTATTTTGGACAAATTATTCATTTTTCAAACATATTCTTGACGCTTAAAAAATTATCTTAATAGATGTAAAAATTTTGATGAAAGAGATTAGATAATGAGGTGTATTATATTTAGACTTTAAATGAGTTGTTTTAAGTAAAACATGTTATGTGAGTGAAAAAGATCAAGACACATATTGCAATAGATTCAAATAAGCCTGCAGTTTTTTAGGTGCATTTTGTGTCATGGCAAATAAGTCTGAACGCCTTTGAAAAGATCTAAACACATTTGCCCTAGGAGTGCTGTCGATGTGAAGAGATCCCAGTGCAATTAGAAAAGCTCAAACATGTTGGAGAGAAAAAATAGCCATTACAAATGTTATTGCAGGGGTATTTTGGCCAAGATATTGCAAACATCCAAAAATTGTTCGAAGCCTATGATATGAGTTGTTTGGCAAATTTTTGAAGACTTAATACAGCCAATTACTTGCTATGAACAAAGTATAATAGCTTATCGATCATATTTATCTCTTGATCTTTATTTTGCAAATTTTACGTGAGAAAAATTTTTAGTGTCATCGAGAGTGTATTTGCTATTTCTAAAGTACTATTCTTGTAATATTTATCTAAGTTTGTAAAACTTGTGTAGTTTATTATGAGTATTCAACTTGCTAAAATTGACACTTAATTCAGCCTCTGCTTTTCTTTCCTCCCTCTAAGTATTATTTTAGAATAAATTGTTTTTAAATTAGTATTAAAGCTAAGCTTGCCCTATTGCTTAATCCTCTTTTTAAAAAAAAAAAAAGATGAAGACAAAAGATGCACTAAGTTTTTAGAAAGTCAAACAATTAATAGATCACCTCTCTTAACTAACCTTATTGGAAATACAAGATGAGAATATTCTTAAAAGCTTAAAATAGAATCTTATAAAAAGTTATTGAATATTGTAGGTGCCAATTAAAAAACAAGAGGGGAGAGATGTATTGTTTGTTATTGAAAACTTTTGGCAAACTTTAGATTTTATGCATGAAATTTTAATTAAACAGATGCTGTGAAATGAATAATAAATTTAAAGTAAGGAAAAGTAAATAAGGCCCTAGACTTATAGACGTTCCTCCTTGTAAGTTTATTCTTTCTTCTAGTTTCGTTTCACTATTGAGGATCTGGTGTTTCACACCGGTTATTCCAGCAATCCAATGATAAAGGAGAGATTATAAACACCAATGCTACGTAACTTCTCGTTGATGATACTTCAGACGTATATTCAAAAATATCTTCAAAACTGATAGAAACATTATCTTCTTGATTTCGAATGCTTGTAACTTAAAATATCCCACAATATCTTATTACAGTTTTCTTAGTTTTATCTTGATCAATTGAAATAGATATCTTGTTCTTTCCTTGAGTATGAGCTACCATTGCTTCATTTAAATTTTCAAATTTAAATTATTCTAATAAGTATCTGAAAGAAGTTATCCGAGTGATATATTGCTCCACAAACCTTAGAAAAAAGAAGTTGTAGTGGTGGTCAGTAGTAGCCGGGAAGTCTACATGAGTAAGTAGGAGCTGGTAAGTCAGCACAATTATGATGGTTGAATGGGCTGGTAACCACCCAACCCCTAATAAGGAGGGCGCAAATCCATGCTACATATGGTTTCCGGTTAATCGTGTGTATTTTGATTGCTCATATGATTGTTCCACACACATATGCTTGTCTAAATTACTTGTATGATTTTATGGAAACATTTTGAAGAAGGGAGTTATCTCACTAAGCTACTTTTGCTTATACCCCCATAGCCTTTTGTTGCAGTTTGATTACTTGTGGTTGGCACCAAGGAGCCCTATTTATCAAGTACGAGCCAAAGTTACTAGAAGCTTTTGGAAGAAGTTTGCATATTTTAGTTTTTGGTGTAGATTTCTAAGAAAAATCTCTATAGTAGGCTTTTGTTACATCTATATATGTTATTTAGTTGGCTTAGAATAGTAAGACTTTAAGAGCGGGAGAATGCCCCTAAGAGTTGTAAGAATTTAAACTTAATGATTATTACATGTTATCTTTATAAATTCTTGCATGCTTTTATTATCTGCTTAAATGTAATACCCTTTTGAGTCTCCTAATATCTTAGAAGCACGCCTTGCACATAATATCGAAGCTCTTGCATGACTAAGGTTGTCATTCATTAGCTTTAATATTATGTGCGGTGGACTGCCACGTTCAAGGTACCCTCCAAGGCATAACACTCATTGCGGTGCTTCCTCCCAAGGAGTTGTAATCACTAAAGTATTCATCTTCCTCACTAGTCACCACAGCAATCTCTTGCAACCATCTTTCTGCCTTAATCCAATCGTTGATGCAAGTAACTATCTCAACCATTATCAGAGTCATACGTGTCTTATGGTAATATAATATATTACCTACGCAACTAAATGCCTACTTTACCATAACCGTTGAAGCTGAAGCCATAAGCACCTATCTAGCAATGCAAGATAGAATGAGGAATGTTCTTTGGTGACATTTCCACCACTCCAAAATGTTAAGGTCCTTATTATCATCGAACTCAAATTATATGTTAAGGTATCTGTTAATTTTGGTGCATTTGATACTATTGGTTCGACCTTATTCTTCTTTTATTCTTTTAATTGTGTTGGTATGCACAAATCTCCTTAAGCAACGTTATATACGATCGATGTTTTAGATGAGGGTAGTGATGGACTAACCGATCTCTAACCTCTATACATATTATTGAATTATTTATATAATTGAATTAAAATAGATTTTGGCTCATGTACAATAGTTATATAATTAATAAAATACATATCCACATCATCAGATAAAGTATCAATATGTTTGTAATACTCTTCAAGGAGTCCACCAAGACCTTCAAACTTGCGACATAGTTCTAATACCCATTCAATATTATATGTAATTGGGATGTAGCGATAGTAAGAAAGCCACTTGTGTATTATGCCCTGGATCCTCAACTACAACACCACATCATACTGGAATTTGGCTGAAGTGCCTGCAATATTAAGTGCTTATAACAAAAAAAGGTGAACAATCGGTGATACACTCAAGAAAGCAAATTAGTACATGTAAGTCAATCGTTATGATGCAATGGCATGTTTGGCATGTTCATAGGAGCAAATTCGCACAACAAATTTTTATAGTCAATCATACTCATAAGAAGTTGATAAATTGAGTTTCATCAATGCACCACATCTTTTTAAAATTTTCTAGGCTTCATTCCTTATTGAAGACAAAATTTTTTTATTTAATTATGGATGATTAGTTATTTAATCAACGGTTAATTGGATAGGTGAATATCTTATTTTTAGCATGTCCATTCCACTTTTAACATATAAGTTAAGAATGTGACATGCACACCTAATATGAAAAAAAGTACCACTCAATGTGGGTTGGCAAAGGTTTTGAAGGTCATCTGCACTCACAGTATTTGCCAATGCATTATCAAAACTGATTAAAAATATTTTTTTTGTTAAGAAATAGTCGGCAAGAATCTGGGTTATTATAGAATATATGTTTTGTGCGGCATGTGTGCCATCCTTTTTTCTTAATGCAATTAGACGTTTGTTCAGTATTAATTGGTCATTTTTTTAGTGACAAGTGATACCCATATATGAATTCTCACTCCACCTCTTACTCCAAATGTTCAAACAAATGGAAACACATGTGTTAAGGTTGCTGAAAATATCCCTCAGTTCTAGCTTAATGTCCTTGTAAAGTTATATAATGTGGCAATACATCGTCATTGCACCATATGGTTGTGCTTACGAATTTAATGTGTCTTCATGGCAATACCTCAAGTTTGGATGTTGACCAGACCCTATACCAAGGCATATACCTCTGATCATTTTCACAAGGGCATCTTCGTACTTCTAGACACTAAATTGAAATAACCTTGTATCTTTCTTGGTGCTACTACTACTCTTCGACACATGTTGCTAACCTAATTCAATCTTGAACTGGTCAGGATGTTTGCTTCATAGGTGTTTGGTGAAGCTATCGTATCCCTCCCCTATATTTCACACATAACTTGATGTGCAATAGTTGCAATAGCCTTCAATTTTACCATCAGGACTTTCGACTTTTTTGAAATACACCACAAAAATAGATGATTAAGAGGAGGTGGTGGCTTACCTGAATTTGGTGCAGGAACTAGTTCATCTTTCTCCCTGCCACTAGCCTCTAAGTCCTCTTCAACTGCCCCTTGATTGGGTTATCTATATTATCCGGCTCTTGTGTCTTGTCTTCACCAATGAGATGATAAATTGGATTTCTCTACTTAAAGCTGGGTGGGATAGCAGGATATCTAACATGTTGCACTTCATATGTAGTGGGATTGTCATCGAAATTGGAGAACTTGAGATCTTCATTCGTCACATGTGTCTCCATTCAGATTTCCATGACGAGGCTAGGGCATTGCCTTTGCCACTAATGTCATATCTCACCTTGCAAAAAATACAACTCTTAAAGCACAAGAAAAACATGAAACACAACCTACAACAAAATTTTTGCAATTAGTTTAAATGAGTGGCATAGGTTATATAATAAGAGTGGCCTAAAACGTATAAGAAGCACAATTAGTTTGTGATTGAATGTAATATAATTTTGTTGATTATCTGATTATAAGTGTGAAAAGGTTTTTTTAGACGTTTGCATATATGAAAATATGTTGAGATTTCACATGTATTTATTTACGGATGTGTTTGAGTGAAATTGATGAAACGCGGAAGATGAATGTTAAAATTTTAAAATGTTGGTCTTGTGTTTGCTAGAACGTTAACTGGCAATTCAAAATAGATTGACAAAGGCTGGGAATATTCTCAATGTCTATTAGCAAATGTGAGTTGGTAAAATGCATCCGTAAATCCTGCTGAAATCATCATGTACATTGCTCATCTACCATTTGAAAATAAAGACTGATAAAGATGAGGATAGTTGTAGATTGATTAAATTTGCATGTTATAATCTAAATTTACACTCCTTGTGCACATTACAAATTTCAATTGTTTGACAATCATACAACACTTCTACGAAAATATAGTCGTTCGACATTCACTTTCCTATGGCCTAGCACCTGTAGTTATAGTCATTACCAAGGCTAGGATTGGGATCATAAGCTTGTATTTATAGGTCTTTTTTTTTTTTTTTTTTTTTTTTAGCTTTACTTTACCATGAATGTGGAAACAAAATTATATGCATGTTTGTATTACAATCACAAAATGCTTGAGCAATTTTTTTTTTTTTTTGAGCAGACCCTTTTAGACTTGCTGGTTCGAACGAGTTCATAGGATGGATTCGAGTAGGACACACCAACCTAGCGGTCTTCATGGCTGTTCTAAACCGACCAGAAGAGATGCCTAATATGTAAGGAAATGTATATTAAAAATATTTTTTTTTGTTTTATGATATTGAAATATTAATATGTTGTTTAAGCCTTAAATAATAGTGACCCTATAACTATATAAGAAAATGTACATTAAAAGTTATTTTTACATAACTAATCTGTAGACATATGCAGTCATGGGCACGATTCCGAAACTAAATCGAACTAAGACCAAAACTATCGATTCCAGGTCTTGAAGTTGAGAAACCAGAATCGTATCCTACAGTTTTGGTCTTGTTCCATGAGATCGTCAGCTCTCGATTCTGGCTTTGGAACCACAGAACCACTTTTTTTAAAATAAAAAAATAAATGAATTTTATTTTTTAATAAAATAAATTTTAAACTCAAAATAATTATGGGATTAAAGTATTAAATTACTTAACTAATTTTTTTAATTTTGTTTAGAATACATATTTATTTGTATACAAACATATCCGATATCAATTGTAGTTAGTAATATGATATGAAATTACGAAATACTCTAGAAAGTAAAAAGAAAATTACAATAAAAAAAACTCTCACATTATTAAGGAAATAAATTTTTCTTTTAGGAGAAGCTTATTTAAACTATATTTACTTGTATTGTTGATAATATCATATTAAATATTGTGAATAAGTAATAAATTTAATTATTTATAGGAAATAATTGAAATATTAATAAATATATATTTAATATTATTTATTTTATAATAGAACCCAGGCCAACAAACTATCGAAAAATCATGAAACTGGTGATTTTATAGTCGATTATGGAACTGGCCAATCAATTTGGTTTAGATTCTAAAACTGTCGGTAATGATTCCATTTTGGTTCTATTAAAAAAATAAAAATAGACAAAGGTTAAAAAAAAAAAAAGAAAAGAAAAGGAGAGAGAAAGAGAAAAAAGCTAGGTTGTATGGGAAGACTCTGGGTAACTCGCTATAATTACCTTTTGACAGAGTTGAAAGAAAACCAAAAAAGAATAAATCTTCACTCTCCATATATGGCCGACCAACCATATTATCTTCATTAATTTTTTATAATCCCAAAAGCACTATAAATGGTCCTCCATCGGCCTCATCTCCTCCACCACCACACATATTCATCATGTTTTAGACCGGTTGGTGCTTTTTAGGTTAGATGAAAGGGTCATCCTCTGGTTGCTCTCTTGGTTCGCAGTTTCCTTGTTCTAGATGTTGCTTGCCTTAGTTTGAACAGCCAATAAGTTTTTTTTATTTAGTGTTTCTAACCCTTTTTCCCCTTTTTCCTTTTAAATGTTTGTTAACTAATTTTCGACAAATGGAAAGTCTACTCTTCACTTTTCTCATATGAAATTTCTAAGGATGAACGGTCATAGCACGTATCACGCGACATGGTTCCTTCTAGGGTTTTGATTTAGAGTTTTTTCGAATATTTTTTTGGAGAGCTCCCTTCAATTCCAAAAGTAGGTCCTGGCATGGTGAATCGAGCTGCTGGCCTATGGATCCCACAGATCTATCATAATCTTTTACAATTTTTATTTATGGATAGTTTTTGTGGGTTGCATATGACAGGAGCTTCATTACCTTTGCTAGATCCTTGTTTGGATTGAAGGGAGCTCTAACACCATTTTTCTCTCTTCTTTCCATCTCTTTTCCATTTTTCTTTAGATACTTTTATTTATTTTTATGCTTAATTAGTGATTATTTCTAGTTCTTCCACACGGAGATCTGGGCCTTTATTTCTATATAATCATAGTACTGTTATATAATATATTGTGCAATATTTTTTTTCTGGTAAGTTTTGTTGGGTATATTGTTTTTTTATTTCCTTTAACAGGTAACAGATCTTGGTCAGGAAACGTATAGAGGTGGTCAAGATTACTGAATGAGGTACGAGTACGATACTTGTCAGTTATTTTTACAAGAACAAGATCTAGATCTACTCAACGTATCTGTTTCTAGATTTTGTAGATCTGTTGAGGGGACTTTGTACTTGTATTTCTTCGGGATATTATGAGATAGTGAGAGAGATTAAAACCAAGCCCCCCAAAATGTCGGATTAGGACTGATCCTGAGTTATAGGACGTCTTGAGTAATCCTTAAAAACAAACATTATCATGTTCCGGTTCTTGTTCTATATGCTATTTTTAGTATATATTACTAACTGTATGCATCTCTTTGAATGTAAATGACTTAAAATTATTATTTCACAACTCAGTAAATCCAATCCCAACAATAAAATGAAAAGGATAAGAAATTGCATTTGTATATATATATATATTTAAATGAACATAATGTAGGAAAAGATTAAGAAGTCTTGTTTTAAATTATTCATCCTAGGAGTGGAATCTAGACTTCTCCTCTTTACTACGAAATATAGAGATCTGATTTACAAATAATTCTTTGATATTCATTTTTTTTGAGCCCGCTATAATCCAATTTTGGTGGTTACTTATCTACTGAATTACAATTTACAACCCTGTGTTTTCAGTGAGTGAAACATTAAAGTTCTAAAGCCAGGAAACTGAGTGTATTGATGCTATCAAAGCAATGATGAATATACAAATATCCAAATAATGTTATATACACAAACAACACCCGATTACATTTCCAATTACAGATCCTCAACCAATTTACTTAGATATATATACCCATAACCTGTGATATGCCAAACATTGTCCCACTTTTTTGGTCCAGGCAAATTATTGGATTTTAAAAGCCCAATGTCAAGATCCAGGGCACTTGTTAGTACATTTTAGACTGTGCGGTGCTTGCTTAGTGTTGCCATGGTAGTAATCATCAATCTAGTGGCGAGAGACTACTAAGAAAGAGACGAGAAGTGAGAAAGCAGGCATTACCATTCATGGCATCTTGTAGTCTGTGGAAGTCGAAAATGAATAGGTGTGATTCTCATTGAGCAAATGAAGGGTTTGTTTATTTGTTTGCAAATTACAGTTAAAGACTTTTTTTTTTGACAAATTGTTTATCAAGAAATATATATGAATAAAAAATAATTGGTGGTTTTCATTAAAATATCAAATAAATTAAATATAGAGAAAATATAGATGCAAATTAAATATATTTAGATATATTGTTTCGATATGGATACAGATATAGATTCAGATCATCCAAACAAATCTGAAATACATTATCATCACTTTCTCTCTTTCTTGTTTTATTATTTCTTTTCATATCCTATCTAGTTCGTATAAAATAAGCTAGGGTTTACTTGGCAATGTCAGATGGGCTTGCGGATGAACTTGTTGGAAAATGGTGTCGACTATTGTTTATGTATTTCTTTGGTCGTTGAGCCTAATCAACTCGACCCACGGCACTTTCTAATTTCCTATTCTGGTGTTTATCTAATTCACAATGGAAGATGCAACTAGATAAATGACTTAACGTAACCTAATTCCATAGACTATTTCATCTCTGTTCGTGTGAGTATGCAAAAAAAAAAAAAAAAAAGAAGAAAAAAAAAAAAAGAAAAAATGAAGGTATTAATGTCAGAAAAGAGAAAATTAAATTAGGGGCGAGGGTGACAAAACCTGGGGACGGCCTTATTCCTTAACAGCTTAGGGTACCTACTTTATTTGTAATCATCTATGTTATTAATTTTAGTTTGCAGCCTTTTCATTTTTCTTTCTCGTTTCTACCCAAGAAAGGTATTTGTACATCCAATTTCTCACAAAATGTTGGGTATATTGTTTTCATGCCAATTATACCTTTATTAAACTTACTCGAGGATCTCATCTCATGTTTGGGAAAAAAAAAAGTATATTGTAATGTCAATACATGCTTTGATAAATTTTTTGTCGTGGTTTTGACTTTGGAATATTAATAGCGTGTTCCTTTTTAACATTTTTTTTACTTCTCCTTTTCAGTTTTCTTAGTTTTCAGAATGTGTTTCACTGATGGTGATAAAATGTATTTATTTCATGGTATCTTACAAAATTGTGACAGATTTCGTAATATAGTAATTTTTATTAATGGTGTGGTTGCAGTTGGGCATGAATTTGAGCCATTGACTATGGATGTTTCGGGGTAAAAAAAAAAAAAGCCTATAAAAAAGGGACAAACTATCTGGATTATCTCTTGAAATTTTCCGGACTGTGCTCAGACTTCAAGTTCTTAAAATTGAATAAGTTCCTTCTGATACTATAATTTACTTGACCGTTCACATTAAAAAAAAATACGTGATCAAATAAAGCAAAAATAAAAATGTGAATAAAAGAGGAAGAATGAAACCAAGCCAACTAGTATAATATTGTCATAACCCCAACGTTACATGCCATCCTGAATATGATATATGAACCAGTTCTTTGATCTAGTGCAAGACTCATTGTGCAGTCTTTCTAATTTGTTGGTTTGCACTAAACCAAACCCAATGGTGGGGACTAAATGGTGAAGGCGTAGCTCTACTGAAATGGAATGAACCGCGATAGCCGAAGGTTGGAAAAGGCAATCCTCATTGCGGTTATTGCCCCAGCGAAGGAACTTTTCTTGAGTCCTTGCATTAAAGATGGTCCTTAAGTATTTTGGGGTCAAAAGTGACATTTAAAAACAAAAAACCATTATATATAATTCATTATATTATGAGTCTTATAAATATAACATTTGTTAGATATTGAGAAAAGCGAAACAATTATTTAAGGTCTTTCCTGTAATAGTCCAAATGGTAGGGGTTTTCGTATAGGCAATCGGTTAAGTACTTCTACTGTATATGCAACTAAGAGAATTCTTTAGGGATGCTATTACTAAGCTCTTGGTCATTTCTTAGTCGGTGTTCAAGTTAAATCTTTCGTTGGTAGGCTATTGGGCTATTAAAACCTTGAATTGAAGTTATTGAATTTGCAAAAGAGAAGGATTGGAGCATAAGTAATTAATGTTTAAAAGAATTTTTTTTTTTTTTTTTTTTGCTTTTTTGTTCAAAAACCAATAATTGAGTAGAGAATATTGACTTTAACTAGAGTTAATTTAAAGAATGCTAAAGTTTAATCAAGTAGGATTTGGCAATGTTATTGAAATTGACCTTAAAAGCTAGTCAATTCATACTAGTGGGCTCTTTTTTGGTTGAACACACTAGACCTAGATAACCCAAATAGGTCAGCCAAACTGGGATGCAAGATTATTTAAAAAAGAAAAAAAGAAAAAATCCAACAATATCCAAGAAATGGATTTGGCAACTATCAAAAGCAAAACGATTATCAAGATTAATAGTGAGAATTCATTGTGCATGCAGGGAAGAGTAGATTGTTTAATGGAATCCAATCTAGTCAGTTTAGTGGTCTTCATTTCCACTGGGGTTTTCACATCCACTTCAATGCAAAAGAGTATGTCTTTACTATTTATTCGGGCCGTGTTTAGGTCATAAGTTGGTATTGAAGTGTCTTCTTCAAGAAAAGGTGTCACGTCTCGAAGGGTATCCTAAACATGGCAGTCCATTGTAGACAATATTAAAGTCTAGGAATGATCGCCTTAGTCACACGAAAGCTTTCATACTATGTACAAGGCGTCTAACACATGGAGAAGACACATCGGAGTGATATATTTTATATTAATACAACTTGAGTAACAATATAAAGAAAATACAATTCACTATACTTTAATTACAAATCATTATACTTCAATTTCAATTCATCAAAAGATTTCACTACACAAAACTATTACAAAGCAATTCACAAAACCTAGCTAATATCTTCAAGCATTCTTATTTCCTGCTGGAATCCCGAAGTCATATTCGGCTCCAACCATCTCGATCCCCAATTAGCATTCTTGAGATAACCTGTTCATTCAAACATCTATTAGGGTATAAGCTACACTAGCTTAGTGAGAATTCCCTCAATTCCGTACTATAACAAGCAAGTTAAAAATCATCCATATACTATGCATGAACAAACACATGAGCAGACAATTATGTACAGGTATCCGGAATCCATACATAGAACGAATTTACGTCCTCTATATCTTAGGTTAGAGATGGTATTGAAAGTTTACACGACCGCTGCTAGTTCCCGAGCCTCCCGGCTCATAGCATTCGATTCGGCTAGGCTCACATATGGAATGCATCCCCGGTGAGCCTTAATTCCTTATGAATGAGCTCTGATACCTGGTCTCATTATCCAAAACAAGTCCTCGGACCATACCAATCGACCTGCGTAGAAGTAGTACGCTACCAAATGCAACATGTCCGATGCGATGCATGATCAGTTTAATTTTTGCTTAGGCCAAATTATTCATACATTCTTTAGAGTGACCAACCAATATCATACACATAAACAGAAATAATATGAACAGTGCAGTTATTCAATCGAATCATGGATTCGATATGCTTTAGTATTCTTTGGCATACATACATCAAAATCTCATCATCTATCCCATCCCCATTCATGTCGGTTTTTATCTTGTTCTATAATTCTAATGCAACTAGCTACAAGTACAAACAAGGTAACAAAATAAGAAGAAAACTCACTCAGCCATTGGATCACCGGTCTCTTAGTAAAAGTAATCCGATGGTAGGGAATCGTCAATTTCGGGGTCACCTAAAAAGGAAGAAATACCCTAATAAGTATTTCATCACTTAACTAATCCAAACTATCTTATACAAACCATTAAATTCGTAATTCTCGTCCTAAGCTGGAATTCCAACTTAAAACGGTCATAACTTTGTCGTTTTAACTCGAAATTTAGCAAATTATATATCGATTTCTATCTATTTCGAAAGATCTATTTAATTCTAATATCATATTTAAGTTTTGAAAACTTTGAAGCTTCGAAAAGGTCTGATCAGTTCTTATCAGTAGTGAAATTCAATTCCGAAAATAAGTTTTGTGAATGTTTGTAAGGTTTCTACTATCCAAAGCAAGTATACATGCAATATGAACAAGTTACTAACATAAATGATATGTCATGAGATATATATATATATATATAATATACACATGGTCTTGATGATATTAAATAAAAGAAATTTTTAAAAAACTTTTTCTTTGTAAGACTTTACAAAAAATTAACGTAGAAAGGCTAATCTTGTATTCTTGACAATCCCTACTTGTGTTTAGAAAAATTCCTTAATAAAATCTATTTATTCTTGTTAAAATTAAGCCTTCATTATGTATATTCCCTAAGGCCTTTATTTTTCAATAAAAACTCCCATTTTGCACTTTGCAAACATGTTTTTAAAATTGGTTCATCCCAAAATCCGAATTTTGTAAAAATTGTTTTTGTGGTGATTCCTTTAAGTAAAAATCATTTGATACTTAGAAAATTAAGGCTCAACCATACCTAGCGACTAAGGACTTCATTTCTTTAATAAAACTTCTAATTTGAGTTTGAAAAATATGGATTTTTATACAATTACTCTATTATTACGAATGTCTTAAAATGACAATAACTCAAATTTTCCTATTTTATTTCTACTCCTTGTTCTACATGTTTTTCTTAGCAAATCTCATCTTAATTTATAAAAATCATTACTTGATGATATCTATGACCTTAACTCTTCATTTTTCATATAAAACACAAGTTTTGAAGTTGATAAAAGGGTTTTTAAGTTATGGTTTTGGAACCATCCGAATTTACAAAATTTGGATAAAACTCAAATTTCATATTTTGTAATCTCTTCCTATTTTTGAGAATCTCTACTAGTAGATTTTCTATTTACTTATAAAAAACATCTCCTATTGATACCTATTCCATAAGCCTTTCATTTTCTACACAAATCTTTCATTTTGGTGTTGAAAAATAGGTTTTCAAAGTTGGTCTTGGTTGAGATCCGAATTTACCAAATTTATTTTTGGATATATCTTTTGATAAAATCCATCTAAACTTAGGAAAAATCATCATTTACATATCCTATCTTAAGAGCTTTCCATTTCTTAAATAAAAACTTTATTTTTGAGTTGGAAAACATGTTTTTAAACTATGTCTTGGCCTAAATCCGAAAATGAGATTTTTATTTTGAAAATCACCTTTGATTCTTGTAAAAAGAAGTATTGATTATATACATCTACTAAACCTTCATTTTCTCAACTAAAACTTCCATTTTGAGACTTGGAAAGTGGTTTTTAAATATAGTTTTTGCCAAGATACGAATTTCACCATTTTTATTCAAGTTCAAAACCAAGATCTACACATAACAAAAACATGAATATAAAAGAAATGCATGGTAGTAAACTATAAACTCATAGATCTAAACATAAACATAATCAAAGCTACATAAAAAAGCTAGATCTACAAAATATAACTACTTTTAGCAAGAAAATAATAATAATAATAATAATACAAGAGAGTACTCATGGATAAGAGGAGTGTTTCATTTTGGCATCGTCATCCTTAGCTTTTAAGCTCATGGAAAGTCATTTGATGCATGAAACTCTCACTATACTTTACCTAGATCATCTATGGAAGCTTTGGACAAGAGTTTTATCAAATGATCTTGAAGAAATATGTGTGGGAGCTCAAAGAAGGAATAGGGGCAGCAAGGCTTTCTTGTGAAAACAAGAGAAAATGAAGAAAGAAAGAGAGGAAAAAGAGAGGAAAAGTGTAAGGAATGGTAAAGAGATAAAGGTGTAAATGAAAGAGAGAGATAGAATGAGTTAAAGACTCATTAAATGAAGTGAAAAGAAAAAAAGAAAGGGGCAGCCACTAATTCCTATAGCTGGCGTGAATATAGAGAGGAGAGAAAGAGGGAAATTAGTTAGCTTTTGACTTAAAAATGTAATGGGTAATTAATGTATAAGTGTAGCTTCTTAAAGGAGTAAAATAGGTTTATTTAATCAAATTGGGAGCATTTCAAGGGACAAAAGGCAACAATAAGAAGTCAAAATCTACCATGAAGTGATAGAATGAAGTGTAGAAAGATTGAAGTGAAAAAGAAATGATGTGTGAAATGTGTATTTGAAGGTATAAATTGTAAGAGTGCTTTCTTAGTAAAATAAAATAAAAATAAGAAAAATATAGAAAATGTATTCCAAATATTTGTAGCAGATTTTTCATAATTAAAATAAGATAATTAATTAATTTATTTTCGTGAATTATCAAATAAGTTACTGGTATGATCAAAATATGCGAATATGGGTTATAAATGATATTTTCATAACCCGAAAAATTCTAAAAAAATATTTTATGAAAATAAAAATATTTTTCAATTATTAAATTAATTTATTTTATTTTTAGTATCGGGTCTTAAACAGAAATTGATCTCGTAAAAACCCGAAACGAACTAAATTTTGGAAAAACGAAATTTTCTAGGATATATAAAATATTTATCTAATAATATAAGGGTTTATAAGAATAATAAAATCATATAATGAGTAGTAGTGAATAGTGCAAAAGACTAATTAATTACCGATAGTAATGAAATATGAATAAAATCGCAAAATCAGATAATTTTAGTTATCGAAAAATTACAAAACTGATATTTTAGAAATCCTTATGAAAATACGAGTCTAACGGTATTAATGGTATATTTTTTATATCTCGAGCTCCGGGACACGCTTTTCAAAGTCTGTATCCGAACGAGTTCGAAATAAGTCAAAAATTTACCAATCTGATATTTTTAAGCGACCTTATATTACTACGAGCTATTTTACATACTTAAATCACACCTCTGCCGCTAGGGCTAAGAGCGAGAGATTGCCGGACTTAAACTACTGTATTTCACTTAGGATTCCCGGGTGATTTTCCAATTTAGATCTTTGCCAATTTGGAAACTGATGTTTTATGTTTATACAACATATTTAATTTGAGAAATTTATTTTAAATTTTAATATTTATAAGTATTTAATATCTCTCAACGTTTTCGAAATTCTTGAATTGAGTTTTATTTCCAAAGGTTTATCGTTATTTACTTTTTAATAATTTGTTTTTGGATTCTATATTACCCGATTTTACAATTCAAAGTTAAGTATGGAATTTGTCGTACGTAGTGGTTTTGAATTTGAAGACCGCTGAGTTCTTATTTTATTTTTAAGGAATCTTATTTTCTTAAGATTAAGAAATTTCTGGATTTGTTCGTGATTTAGGACTAGTCAAAGTTCGGTTTTAATTTGGAGTCATTTTTAGAGTTCATTTTAGAATTATTTACTGGAATTTTTCGAGACTTACAAAAGGAGTTTGTTTTTAACTAGGTTTTGAATCCACATCAATGCAAAAGAGTATGTCTTCGTTGTTTATTTGGTCAAGTTTAGGTCATAAGTTGGTCTTGAAGTGTCCTTAGGATCCTTTTTCTTCCACCCCCCCCCCCCCCCCCCCGCCCCTTTTTTTTTTTTTGTTTTAAATGAGAACTTTGGTACATATCCGACTGCAAACACTTGAGATAAAGTTAGACAAAGGTAATGGATATAATTCCATGACAAGGTAAGGTAAAAAACTTAAAAGCCATTGTCCATTCCTCATTTTCACTTTAAGTCCGAATTAGGAAGTTATGACAAGTACACGATAAAGTGTAGATAGCGTTCGTAAACTCTAATGTCAATGTAAATATGTTTATAAATTCGTATATATTGAAAAAAATTAATGTTAATAAGTTAGTAATATAAAGATATCTACATTTTAGTTCTTCTTTTTAAACAACATAATTAGATCAAGATGTTTTCTAATTTTTTATATATTGAAAGTAATTTTTTAAATTTTAATAAGTTAGTAATATGAAGATACCTGCATTTTATTTTATTTTTCTTTTTAAGCAACATAATTAGACTAAAATTTAGGTGAATCATTTTCCACTTTTAAAGGTTATTTATTAATTCATTAATAATTAAGAAATTATTTGCAATATTAACAATTAAAAATTGCATTATTAATATGGTTAAGACACCTATAAACCAAATTATATATATATGATGATATTGATGTATATTTCATTTATTTTTTTCATAATTAGGATATAGCTTAAATTTTCATTTTTTTGTAACCTTAGTTCAACTCCTCGACTTGTAACTCTCTCACATGTCCGGGTCAATCCTAGTTCAAGTATGACAACATTAGTGTTTAGGGAGAAATTTTTTTTTTCACTCTCTTCTTTTTAAGCCAAAATAAACTTTATTTATTAAACAAGCTAGATGGATAGGAGCACCAACTTACAAGCAAAAGACAATCTAATAAGCATAGTTGTTAAACTCATGATTTTACTATTCACTCAAAAGTATAAATTGGTGGAAATGTACAATTAAATTTTACTTCAAGTGTGCACCTAGATGATTTTGGATTTTGCTTTAATTAAGAAAGAAACTTATAAATTTACTAACTTGTAGAATCATATGGTTAATTTGTGATTTTGACAACCGTACTAATAGGGATGGGGATTTGTCAACTCGATAATTATAGCTCATCCCAAATTTTCCTTAAGAAGCAACCCATAAAATATAATTCTGGAGTATTGTATTGAATAAATTTACAATCTAATATCAAATATGATTTTAGAGACATGAAAAAATGAAATGAATAGTTGTATGGATAATTGATGATTATATGGCGAATAAATGTTACATAAAGATACAGTTGGTGAAAAAGCACTTGTGTGTGTGAAATTTTTATGTTTATGGTGATAGATTACTAGTTGGCTATGAAATCATAATTTTGGAGAGCATGTTGGAAATTTTGACAAATAAATGTTGTTAATGATAAACTATGTGTAGAGTGCATGTTTGGGCTTAAATTATGAAGTATCCTTGTATATGAGTTTTCTATGACAACAATGATGATGTAGCTACGATATTTAATTTGGAACATGTTTTTCAGGTATGAGATTAGTTGATAACTTATCCATATTGATGAAATTCATATTTAAATGATAGTATGTTCTTACACATATTTACTCATTCTACCCTCTTTAGTATCTATTTATGGTTAGGCTTATTACTAAGGGTTATGAGAGAAATTGGGAAAGAATACTCACAATAACCATAATATTGATAATAGAATTATAAAATGAATTATAATCTACTAATTAAGATGAGGACCTAATGGTAATAAGGATAGGAGACAAAACAATTTAGGATATAAGTATAAACCCTTAGATTTTACGATAACCTTATAAGCAAACCTTAAAGTTGGAATCAAAACCCTAAAGTTAAACAAAGTCAACTCTAAATCCTAGAAACACTAAACTTGGTCGAATGTGATTCTAGAGCCTTAAAATATCTAAGGATTATACCCTAAAATGGTAGGAGTTTCCAAAACCCCAATCTTTCTTAACTTTTTCTACAACGATTTTCATATCCGGTCACCAACACATACGATCAAGGCAAAATAATCCAATAAATAATTAATATTGAAATAATATTAAGCTATCTTTATAATTTCGGATAAAATTTTATTGACTCATAAAAACGTCGGTTAGCATTTATACGTGTATTTTATCTTCTACCAGTAAACAATTTTTCTTTTTTACTATTCAATTAATATTCACATCAATCACTTTTTCTTACATACTTACACACCTATTCTTACATAAACCGTATATATATATATAATATATATCACATCTACCTTACTTTTCTTCATATCTCCCTTTTCTTCATATCTCCCTCTCTCTCTCTTTGTCTTTCCCACTCCCTCTCTCTCTCTTTGTCTTTCCCACCCCCTCTCTCCCCATCTTTTCATACTTTTTTTTCATACCCATTAGTCCTGTCATTTTTCACACCTTACAACTACACTCTCTTACTTAAACTCTCTCATTATTTTCTCTATAAATTTTCTCTCTACTCCCCTTTTTACTCTTGAAGAGCTGACACTACCCTCGTATTTCCATATACACACACAACCTTGCTTCATTTTATTTGGGTAATACCTCTATACACTTGTTCTATATTATGATCACGTAGTTATTCATGCAAGATCCTAAGGAAATTACTCCCCATGATGTTTAACAACTAGAGATAGAAATACATGAATATCATACATGACCCAAGCTGTGTCATTCTTATGTTCATTTATATTTATGTTAACTAATCTAACTTATATATAAGTACTTATATAAGTATATGTATATATTCTTTAGAGTCTATTCGTCGCTAATCTAACTTTCTATTTATGTTCTTTCGTTTCAAATAATTTATTTTTACATTTAGAATTGTCCATTTCAAGTTTAAGTTAGAAGCATACTAGAACATTTCAAGTCCTTGACAAAAATCTAAGAATCCTACTTATTTTTATTTCATCTTATTTCGTTTTTATTTATTTTATACAGTGACTAGATTATTTTAAATTCAGGAGAGTCTTGATTACAAGCTAAGATTCCCATGTTTATTCTTGTTATCTTTATGTTCTTATTATTAACTTTGCCAAGTTTTCATTTTAAGTACATTGTTGCGATATTTATGAGTTTAGTTTTATGTTCATGTACATAGAATGTTCATAGTGTGTTGTTATTTTCATAAACCTCATATGTTAACAATTCTTTATTATGCAAAATATTTTCTAAAATATATTTTCAATACATAGAAAAAACCTTTGTAAAAAGAAAAATTTAAAAACGAAACCAAAATCTTATTTTCCTATAAATGTCGAGACATAAGAATGAATCTTGGAGTTTTTACAAACTGAAATTCTTTTCTTGAAAACACATAAAAATCAATGTTTTGACAAGTAAGCTTCCAAATAGAAATTAAACTAAAATTTACAAAGAATAAAATAAAGTATAACAATTTTATTTCAAACTTGAATTTTTCATTATAAGTCCTAAGAAGTAAATTTCACTTCAAAGTCTTCAAGGCTATTTTTCATGAGCCTAAGTTTTTCTTAATGTTGGTCCCGAAAAGATAACCAAGAGGGGGGGTGAATTGGTTTTTCACAAAAATAAATTCTTTTCGAAATTTTCAATTCACTTCCTTTTGATTACTTTATTAAACTTAGAATTAATTAAACTTGCTGTTTAGAAACTAATCACAGCTGATAATCACACTTGTATATCTATTTTAATTCAAAACAGATCAAATTTAATTTTATGCGGAATACAGACAACTCTCTGAAGTACTCTCTGAAACAGATTCTGAAACGTGACAGTTTATCAAATACTTCAATATAAATTGCACGAAAATAAAAAGAGTAGGGTAGAGAAAAATGCAAATCGATTTATAGAGGTTCCGCCTCGAGCGTCAATCCTCTCTTCCAGCTCCAATGCCGGGGTCCCGGTATTCCTCACCGGTTGTGTTCTCATCCATCAATCAAATCAATGAAGTTACAAGAAGTATTTGCCAAACTTTTGGCTACAATTCACTTAGCTTGATTCTCACAAACAATCAATCAACTAAGCCTACTTGTAACTCTCAACTCACACTAAATGTGTAATAACAAATCAGAGGAATAAAAATTGAATTTCCTCAACTATTTGCTCAATGAACAGTAACAATAAAAATATGACAGTTTTCGAATGGGATCTTGAACTTTCTGAGATCTGATGTTCACGTTGTTCTTTTTCACGTGAGATTTTTCTCCTGTTTTCTCTCTCTTGGATGAATGCTAGTTTTATCTTCATAACACCAACGGTTAGTAAAAGAAATGGATAAGCTTGTTCCTATTTTCTTGTGCATGATATCAGCTGGAGTTTATCGGCAATATCTAACAAGATATCATCTTATCTCTTTCTTCAAAATCTGTAAATTTTGAATAACTTGAGATCTTGTTGTTGTAATCTCGAAATTCTTGCTCCAATGGATAAGTTTAAATCTCCAACAACTTGTATAATTATCTTGAACTTGAAATTCGAATTTGAAATCACCGTTGTTGACTTGTTCCTTCGTCTGGTACTGTTCATGCAACAAAAATATCATATTTTCCATAAATTTCGACTTCCTTATATGGATAAATAATCATCAGACAAGTTCCTTGCATATTTGGATCATGTTTTCCATATTTCCAACTAAAATTTGAATAATCTGTTGAAGATGCATCATTGCAAGTCACGTTCTTTTTCTTGCTGTCAAAACATAATTTTCTCAAAAAAAATGAACTTTAATTCGACGAAATTCGAATCCCCATGGATATTGAACCAACTTTGTAGAACACATTGAGTATATTACCCAAATATACTCAATCTTTGGAGCTGGGTCTTCAACATATTAAATCTAAAAAGAAAATTCGAATCTGGAGCTGAAACTCGTCATTTTTTTTTGTTGCAGTTCACCTTCTGATGTACCTTCTGATGAACCTTCTGACGAACCTTCTGATAGTTTAAAAAGCCAGCGGCGAACCTTCTGATTAACCTTCTGACAGCTCATTTGTTCTTGAAATCTTCTCCAAACACCTTCTAAAGTATTCTTTGCATGGAGTCTCTTTTGAAATCATTCTCTTAAGTTATTGTAAACCACTTTGATTATATCTCTTAAGTTATTGTAAACCACTTTGATTATATTAAACCTTTCACACTTAATAAATATGTTAGTAATTATTTACTCATTTTTTGTTATCATCAAAATCATCATTTGAGATAAACCAACACTTAACATTGTTGCAAAGGCTATTTAGTGAAAATTCTATTTGTGAGCAACATCACTAGAATCATGTATGTGCTATGAGCTCTTGTGTTTAACTGTGGAAATAATACATATATATAACACACACACTTTCCCAAGAGAGTCTATAAAAGATGAAACTTGCAAAAGTGTCAAAAATGAACTTGAATGCAAGTTTAGGCGTAGTTTGACCCTAGGGATTTTGAGACCTAAATGATCTTAAATATCTAAAATAACCTTAGAAATGGATAGAACATCTGAAGTAGATAGAAATCGATTACTTACATGCAAAAATTGAAGTTAAAATGAGAAAGTTATTACCGTTTTAAGGTTTAAACTTAATAACTGGGAAAATTACCGCGAATGGAGCTGATAGAGTTAGAAAATTGAGTAAGACTAATATGAAATACTCATTCTACGTATTTCTTCTGTCTAGATAACGAGGACTTCAAAGCCCCTTTCCTAGAGGACTATTTTGATTAAGAAGACTTCCAATGGATGAGTAAGTTTATCTCTTTACTTTACATATCTTGGTTGTGCTTGTACAATAAAGCACTAGAATATAGGGAAAAGATAAGAATAGGATCGCATGTAGGATCACCATGGGATTATGATTGTGCTTCATTGCACTTGATAAAAAAAATATAAGTATATCAAAACTTGAATTGTTGATTAATGCATTGTATTTACATTACCATGTTATTGTGTATGTGATTATCTTGATGATCACCCTTAAAATAGAAAGTAACTTGACTGGAAACAAACCAATAAATTTGCTTATGCATAGTGTAAAGTCAAGTTACATTATTTTCACTGCTATTTCTACGTGTGGGATCGGATGGGCAAGGTGCCCTACTCCATCATGAGGAACTAGTTCGTTCGGGAAATACGATCTCATGGAGGAGCCATGCCGGATCGATCTCTTTAGATAAGAAGCCCAAGATCTAGTAGTGGTGGTTGGTCGGAACCTAAAGTCTATTAAAATTGATGGCCGCATAGGCTTGGGGTTAGTAGGAACCTAAAGTTTACTAAAAGTGATGGTCATGTGGGCTTTTTATGTTTAAGGCATTCCCTAACCCATGATATGGATCATTCTACATATGGTTTGCGGTTGATCATATGTATTTATTAATCATATAGATGTTACATGGAATATGTTTTGGCTAACAAACTTGGTTGATAATATTTATGTTTATGGGTATGTTATTGCAAGAGTTTACTCGCTAAGTAACCTATGCTTATACCCTTATAGATATCTTTTAATGCAAGCGTATCTTCATTTTTATCTTGAGGGACTTTCCTCAGGTAAAGACTACTAGGATTGGGGGAGTTTCTGTAGGAAGCTTATAAGAAGATTGTGGGAATAGATTTCCATAGGAATCCCCTTACATAGTTCTTTAGTTCTTTTAAAATAGAAATATATACCTTTGGAAAGACTTGATGATTTGATGGGGTATGTCCCCTTGAGTTGTAAGACTTTGATCATTTGAAGCTATATATTTATGTTTAGAAATTCTTGTATGTTATTTATTACCATCTTCTTAAATTGCATAAATCCATCGGCATATTCTATTATTGTAAAAGTATACCTTGTGCATAATATCAAAGCTTTTTCATGACCGAGGTAGTCATTTCTAATCTTTAATATTACGTGTGGTTGACTGTTATTTTAAGGTACCCTTTGAGGTGTGATAATAAGGACTTTGATATATGATTAGTGATTCTAGGCTACTAGCTCATAACTAATTAAGAGTTAGCCACTCACAAAATGGATCACTAATGAGTTGGTGCATCTAAATCCTTAAACTAACTCAAACTTAAATAAATCAGGCAACTTGACTATATAAAATTAATCACATAGAAAATCTAGGAAATATCGATCATCCATAACCGGACTCAACATATAGAAATGAGTTACATCCTCAACTAAAACCAATAAACATGTGGACCATAACCCAAGTAATGCAAGGAATGAAACTTTGAACTCATGAGCACTTATTACCAATTAAGCTTTGGAAAAGGAGAAAGGGGTTTTGTGACTATTATCATGTATGCAATAAATGTGTGTTGTATGTTAATGGAGAATATGGATCTTGGCCACTAACATGCAATAATTGAATGGAACAACATTAATAGTAAAGGTTATTGATTTAGTGGGAGTTTTTAAAACTATGCCCCTAAATAACACAATAAAATGAACTTTTCATGTTTAATTGTAGATCTATGGCTTCAAACAAAACCTCTACCTTATCATTGCTATCTGTCCTCGAGAAAGACAAGTTGAATGAAACCAATTTCCTCAACTAGTTCAGAAACTTGAGAATTATTCTCAAGCAAGAATTGATTAATCGATTCCTGAGGAGCCTCCAACCATTGCTTCAAGAGCTAAAAAAAATGCTCATAAAAAGCATACTAATGACTCTCTTAATGTAAGATGCTTAATGCTTGCTACCATGAGCCCAAAATTTTAGAAGGATCTAAAGCACATGGGGGCTTATGAGATGGCTATCTATCTCGAGGAAATAATTTAGTAACAAGCTAGGTAAAGTTGTGAGACCACCAAAGCCTTGCATTCTTACAAGATAGCTGAAGAAGGATCATGAGTGCCCATGTTTTGAAAATGAAGGGCTACCTTAATCACCTTGAGATGCTTGGATTTCCTACAAGGCAAGAATTGGCAACATATTTGATCTTAAATTCATTATCATATAGTTATTACCAGCCTGTCATGAACTATGATATTAATAATATGGAGAAATCAATTTCTGAACTACATGCGTGCTTAAAATTGCTGAGCAAAACATCAAAAGGAAGCCCATCAAAGTTTTGATGGTTTTGGAAAGGGAAAGGGATGAAGAAAAAGGGTAAGGAAATGCAAAGGGAATGAAGAGTTCAAATCCTAAGCCCAAACTTAAACCAAAATCGAAGGTAAAGCCTCCTAAGGAAGGAGTCTATTTCTTCTGCAATGAGCTTGGTCATTGGAAGAGGAATTGTAAACTTTATTTGGAAGATCTAAAAAAGAAGAAGATAACTAGACTATTGCTTTAGGTATTTAAGCTATAGAAATCAATCTATTTAGATCTACTTCATGGGTATTATATATCAAATGTGAACCTCACATTTATATAAATGTGCAGGGTCTCAATAGGAGTAGAGAACTAAAAAGGGGTGAAGTTGACTTATTAGTAGGCAATGGAGCTAAAGTTGCTGCTTTAGCTCTAGGGACTTATGGGCTTCTTTTACCCAGTAGGCTTTTGTTAGTTTCGAACAATTGCTTTTATGTTCCTGTTTTGAGTATGAACATTATTTCAATTTCATGTTTAGATGATGATGGTTTTTCATTTAATATTAAGAATATTAAATGCTTCATTTATTATAAAAATGTGTTTTATGGAAATGCTAATTTGCATTATGGTCTTTGTGTTATAAACCTTAAACTCAATAGTGGACCATCTGTAACATAACTACTAAGAAATTTAAATCAAATGATTTAAACACGACCTGCCTGTGACATTGTCACCTTAGCTATATAAACGAGAGATGCATATTAAAGTTCCATAAAGAGATGGACTTTTAGACTCATTTGATTTTGAATTATTTGATGTTTGCAAGTCTTGTTTATTGTGCAAGATAACTAAAAGGGTCCCTTTTACTGGACATAGTTAAAGGGCAACTGAGTTATTGGGCCTAATACATACTAATGTGTGGGGTTATCGGTACTTCATCACATTTACTAATGATTTCAATAGATACAGGTATGTCTATTTGATGAGGCATAAATCTAAATCATTTGAAATGTTCAAACTTTTCAAACTGAAGTATAGAATCAACATGGTAAAACAATCAAGGCACTTCGATCAAATCGAGGTGGTGAATATCCAAGCCAAGAGTTTAATGATCATCTTTGTAATTGTGGCATTATTTCATATTAACTCTACCTGGAACGCCATAATGGAATGGTTTATCTGAGAGGAATAGAACCTTATCAGATATGGTTCGATCTATGATGATTCAAATAGATCTTCCTTCATCCTTTTTGGGCTATGCCCTAGAAATAACTGCGCTTACATTAAACTGTGTCCCTTCTAAAGTGGTTGAAAAGATTTCATATGAGATATGGACTAGGAAAAGACCTAGTTTATCTTTTCTCAAGATTTGGGTTTGTAAAGCTTATATAAGACGTCAAGTCTCAGACAAATTGGGACCCAAATCTGACAAATGCCCTTTTATGGGATATCTAAACGAAACCAAAGGATACTATTTCTATAATCCTTCTAAGAACAAAGTGTTTGTTGCTCGGAATGGCATCTTTTTAAAGAAGGAGTTTATTTTTGAAAGGACCAGCGAGAGCAAAGTACATCTCGAAGAAGTATGAGATCTACAAAATAGCATTAAACTACTAGTGGAAACTTAATAAGACCCACAGATATATGTTGAGCCTCCATAAGTAATACAAGGCTCGCATAGGTCTGGTAGGGTACAACATAAACCCGAGAGATATAGATTTCTCATAACAAATAATTGTGATGTGTTGTTTATGGATCAAAATAAGCCAACTACTTATTAAGAGGCTATGTTGGGTCCAGATTCTGAGAAATGGCTAGAAGCCATGAAACCTAGAATGCAATCCATGTATGACAATCAAGTATGGACTTTGATTGATCCACCTGAAGGTACTAAGACCATTGAGTGCAAATAGGTTTTCAAGAAGAAAACTGATATGGATGGCAATGTGCATACCTTTAAAGCATGACTATTGGCGAAGGGTTAGTAAACTCATGGTATAGACTATGATGAAACCTTTTCACCAATCGATATGCTCAAATCTATCATGATTCTTATTATTATTGCTACATATTATGTAAGGACCCGGACTCCCCCTATATATAAAATAGGTGAATTCGAGCCCCAACCACATATAACCTGTAGTATTATATGTAAGGTTGTCCTTAAAGAAGTGTTTGAATAATTGTTTGTCTAAATCCTCAATAAGAACAAACTTGAATACTGTTGATTTTCAAAACTTTTAAGAAAAACACAACATCATCATCATCATCACATATCATAAGAGATATAACTTAAAACATACATAGCTAAATATATATATATATATATATATTTATTACAAATAAAGGCTAATAACAAGTCTTATTCAAAAGACATAAAAGATAAACCAAGCTATAACATCTATTACATATCTTCCTAAAAGAGTCTATCTTATTCTATTATAAAGAAGAAATCCATAAAGTCCTTGGTCAACTTAATCTTCCAAACCATCTTCAAAATCAGTTCCGTAACCAATGCTAGCATAAAACTCATCATCTTCGGCTCCTGAAAGAGATAAAATAATGAGCCAAAGGCCCAGTACACAAGTAACAAAAACAAATGCAAGTGATACACACAAACTTAAACTATATGCATATGCAACAATCAATAGGTTATTAAATAATCTTAAATTAATCAAGCAACACTGGAATATTCAAACTCTGGCAATAGGGATATATATATATATTTTTTTTTTTTTTTTTTGGGGGGGAGGGGGGAGACCTGAGTAACGACCTTGATGCTTAGGGGGTTTATATAAGTTGTTCGGGGACTTATATCTCCTGGATGATATATTTGAAAACGAAAAACAGTCTCATCTAAGGTTCTCAGTCATTTCTCATCTTTACTTATCTCAGTCCATAACATCAACTAATTCAAGTTCCAAAAACATCAAATTAAATCATGTTACTTCATCCTAAGCTTAAGCAAACGTTATACCAATACCAAAAACTCCATTAACTACCCGCCGTACCACTTATAAAAGTCATTGCATCATGACAAAGGTGGCCTAAGCGCCTAAAACTACTGTGTCATTGCATCATGATAAGGTGGCGCTCCCCGAACCAGATTCAACAGCATAATAGAAAACAAATTTAAATAGAATTTAAGTTTTCATAATTTAGAGTAAATTTAATCATGCCTATCCTAGGTAAAAAAAAGCATATTACTGCGTACCTGAATCAAATTGAGAAATAATAGGGGTAGCCAAGCGAGGATCTATCACTGTTCCAAGAAAATCATCTCAAATCAACATTCTAATTCTAATTCATACATAAACATAATTAAATCTAAGCAAAACACTCAAAGAAATTCAAATAAATTCAACACAAAGTCATAACATAGTATTTATACATCATACATGCTCAACAAGTACTCAAAAAATCATATATCAAGCTTTGGAAAATATTTCAAGAAGCTTTTGGAAAAAGAAAACAATAGGGGATATGCCACCCAGTAAGTCGACAGCCTAAGCTTCAATGCTGGCGGCCTATCGTCCTACGCCGGCAGCGTAAGTACCAGCGTAGTCTAGAACTCAAATTTGTAAAAATGCCATGAGGTACATGGGAAGGTTATAAGACTTGTGAACCCATGTACGCTGCCAACATTAACGTGTACGCTAGCTGCATAAGTATCGGCGTACACTGCAGTACGCAATTTCGAAAAAAATCTGCAAAATCCCTATTTTTATTTTACAAAGCTTGTTTAGTCCAAAATGTTTTAGCTTCTTCAAACACATTTCAAACTTCCTAAAACTTATTATATGATCTCAACACTCCCAAACATGCACTAACTCCACTTCAACACCATCAAACACTAATCTACACACATTAAATACAATCCATACCCCAACTTCATTTAACCTACACACTTCACAACACCACCATCTCACACTTCAATCATCCAAACACTTCAAGTTACATGTTTAGCATATACTACAAGTTCTTTTATCATCAATAAACTACTTAAACTACCATCAACACATAAAACTCATCCAACCACATATTTAACATTAGAACCTCATTCACATAAGAAAGCCTACTAACAAACGTACATATAACAAACAACACACATACCATAAGAGGCTTTAAGCTTTGAAGAAAAATACTTTAACCACTTGTCTCACTTGGGCTTATGATCTTCACCTTGTATAGGGCTTGGAGTGTAGGGTTTTGAAAGAAACAAGAGGAGAAACTTATAAAGAATGTGGTGAAATTGGTGTGAAAACAAGAGCAGTTGTATTTCTTGTGCTATATGTAGATGACATGTTACTCATTGGAAATGACATTCCTACCTTGTAGAATGTCAAGTCTTGGTTAAGGAAGTGTTTCTTAATGAAAGACTTAGGCGAAATTGCCTATATCCTTAGCATTAAGATCTATAGGGATGGATCTAAAAAGCTTATTGACTTAAGTCATAGTGCGTACGTGAACAAAGTTCTGAATAGGTTTAGTATGCAGGATTCGAGAAGAGGATTCTTGCCAATATCATGTGGTATAAATCTCAGCAAGACTTAATGTCCTATGATAAAAAGATGAGCAATATCGCATGAGCAAGATTCCTTATGCTTCGGCTATTGGATTAATCATGCATGCCATGTTATGCACTCGACCTAATGTATCATATGCATTAATCATAACCAATTAGATCTTGGTGAACCTCATTGGACAACAATCAATAATACCCTTAAGTACTTAAGAAGAACTAAATATGTATTCTTAGTATATGGAGGTTTGGAAGACAAGCTAGTTGTAAATGGTTACATGGATGCAAACTTTCAATCTAACCAGGATGATTTTAGATCGCAATCAGATTATGTAATTTGTTTGAATGGAGTTGTACTAAGCTGGAAAAGTTCAAAGTAAAGCACCGAAGCATATTTTACAATATAAGTTAGAACCTGAGTAAATAGTAGCATCAGATCCAATTAAGGAGACAATTTGGATCAAGAAGTTCATCACTAAGCCAAGTGTGGTTCTTAGCATTACAAATTATGTAAATCTTTATTATGACAATAATGGTGCTATTGCATAGGCTAAGAAGTCTAGATCACATCAGTGATCTAAACACACACTTTGATGCTATCATCTTATTCAAGAAATCATTGAGAGAGGAGATGTAAAGATATGCAAAGTATCAACTAGTGACAATGTTGCTGATCCAATTATCAAAGCTCTCGCCCAAGCAAACCATGATCATTATATTAAGTTAGTAGGTATTAGATACATGCATGATTGGGACTAGTGCAAGTGGGAGATTCATAGTGATTATGCCCTAGGCTAATCATTAGATATTGTCATTCTTACTTTTAATCAAGATGCATTTATTAGTATATTATTTACATATTTACTTTATAATAAAGTCCTTGAATAATCATGTAATTATTCTAAATGTACTCAAATGCTCATTATCGTGAGAACAATAATGAATTAAATCTAGTATGAGGTTTGATTGATAATCATGAAATGTTTATTTGTATGGAGATACAAATCAAGCTCATAGGTACATACTAGAGAACCAAATAACAAACCGATCCACTATGAGATCACTCCATGGATTAATGTCATAAGTGATTCTTATAACAATGATGTTATTGTATCCTTAGACCCGAAACCACCATGGATTCTACATGAATATTATGATTTAACTCAATCAAGTGTTATTTTTAACCAAATAATTATAAAGGTTGAGATTAAGCATGGTGTGGATCATGTAGAGGGAGATGATTGATTAAGATAGGATTTATCCCTCTCATTATGAGAGAGAGATATCTGAGCCCATCGATAAGTGAGATTGAGAAATGCATGGCCATGCTTAAATGAATTGATAGTATAATCACTGTCATTTGTTTTATCAGTCCACTTGAAGATCGAGAAATGATGAGGTTAAATAATATAAGGGTGATACTATTTATGCCTATGTTTAATCTAAATATTATGTGACAAAAGGATTATGACAGAAGTTATGGATCAGGTAAAGTCGAATCGCTGATCTTCACGTAATTTGGGTAGGTATAATATCTTGCTAGATGCCAATTATGTCTTGTATGCTAGAAAAGTGTTTTGGGTCTACTCCCAATATTAAGTAAACCTACAAGGTCGTGCATAAAGAATGAACCAAATTGATCACTGTTTAAATTAAAATAAGGTTAGCAAGAATTTCCTAATTATTTATTAATCTTAAATAGTTAAGAATAATAATAATCTTCTTTATTTGGAAGAGAAACTTCTCAAAGACGTAGCTTCTTTTAAAAGTTGTTTCAAAAGAAGCCACTTCTATAATCACCCAAATTTATACAACTTAAAAATAAATAATCATTAAGTAAATAATGTAAAATTTTTGAAGAAGTTTCAAGAAAAGTCACAAAATACTCCTAATTTTTTTCGAGATCTAAGGATATTAAAATATGAATAATTTAATTATCATTTACAAATTCGAATTATTATATTTCTAGATGAAATTCTTCCATAACTTCTTAATAAAATTCTACGAATATAAAAAAAAAAAGATAAAATTAGAAATATATAAATAAATGAACGGAATATGATTTAACTAGATGATAGTAATAATCAAACTTATAAAATAAAACATTCATGATAATAAAGAAATAAATGATAAGTGAACAAATAATTATAAAAGAATGGTATTAAATCTAAATAACTTAAATATTAAGATGTTTTTGGGTAAAAAAAAAATATTAAGATGTTTTATAAAAACAAAAATCACAAGAAACACCAAATCAATATAATAAGAAAGAATAAAACAATATAATCATATTATGCATGTAATAAACGAATCTGAAATATGAAAATAATTGCAAAATGATATCAAGTTTCAGTACACTTTAAATAACGGAAAACAACAAGAAATATCAAACAGACTTGATAATAAATATATAAATATAATGTATAAACTCAATAAATAATAGGTTATCAAATAATTCAAAATTACAATGGAAGTGAACATCATATCAAAATTTAATCTAAACCAATTGAAATAACACAATCAAAATATGAGGGAAAGAATAAAATCTTAAAATGATTAAAAGATTTTGAATTATAAAATCTAAAGTTAATATAATGTCGACTATCAATGGATGATTAATCTTAAATTTTGTTTACAATGTAATTTAATAATTAATCTTAGATAGTTTAATTAAAATAAGAAATTTGATTTATAGGTTATAAATGGATAGATTAACATAATCAAATTAGTAGATAGACTTAATTGAAATTGAGATTTCAAATACTCTTTTCCAATATTTTATCTACTTCAATTATTAATTTCATGAACCAAATTCCTTAAATCTTTCTAATTATCAAATTTAAACTCTATTTCCTTTAATTTATCTATTTACATTAATTATTCTTCCAACAAATCAAATTTTATTATCTTTTGTAAATTTCAGACTAAACTTCTTTTAATTTAATTTCAATGTTAAGTAAATTTGTAAACCTTAAACTTTAGTCTATTTCATAATTAAATTATCTAATCCTTTTCAACCATCAATTTAAACTCCTTTTCTTTTAATTTATAAATGACCCAATTTTCTTGTGTTCAATTACTTAGATTTATAAAATACTCAAATATAGGTGAATTTTGAGTTTATATACTTATTTAAAAATATCAATTTCTAAACCAGAACTTAAACTAATTATCAAGTTTTTACAAAATTAAATTCTAAACTAGATGTTCAATTCGAGTTATCGATTTTACCTTTATATATTCTAGAATTTCTTCTAAATTGTTTTTAATACTTAAGTTAATGACTTGAAAAGTTTAGAACAAAACCCTACCAATTAATATTCTTAAAATCTCTTTATATATAATCTTTTCCTTCTTTTTCCCTTCAAAATCTACCCCTTCCTTTTCCTTTCTTCTCCCATATGTTTTCTTCTTTCTTTTCCTTTCTTCATCTTCTTCCTCTCTTCTTTCTCTTAAATCATCAACTCTAAAATCTCAACTTTCAACAAGATCATAAGGAGAAATAAGAGATGAAACCAAGAAGAAAGATGAGAAGTATGCATGAAAGAAGCTAAAGTAGTAGTGGAAGTGAAAAACAGGCTAGTTAGATTCACCAAATATGTAAGTATGTTTGTTTTCTTATTTTGATTGTTAATAAATGCATATAAATAATGAGTTATTGTTAGTTATAAGTAAAATGTGAGATGAAACTTGTAAACATGTGGTATATAACTTTGTACCTTAAGACCTAAGTATATTATGTTCATAAATAGACTAGATAATTAATGAGATGGTTTGAAGAAATAAGATGTAGTATTGAGAATAGAGATATTGTGGGTTATGGCGCTGAGTTTTTAAGGTGTTTTTGTTAGAAATAATACACAAGGAATACTTAGGAGAGGAGGTGAATTAAGTATTACAATTTTTTTTTGTTTTATCAAACCAAATTAATTAACTAAGATAAGACAAGAGTTAACTTAAACAAACAGATGCAACGGAATAAACTAATTAAAACTAATTAATAAATAAGCAGAGATAAAGAAGCATAGAGAGAGAAAAAGAGAAGCAACATAAGGATTTAACGTGGAGTTCGGCCCACTGCTTACTCTCCACGGTACAAATGCCTCAAAGAGGACTTTTACCATTATATTGATTATTCCAAAATCAATACGCCTCTTGGACGAGGAATTACAATAAAGCCTATCACAATAGGACTTTTACAATTGCTTTTCACAAAGGACTTGCACTTGATAAATCAAGTGTTGTGCTAGTAACACACGACCAGACTTCTCTTTGTCTTCCACGAAGGACTTTCCGCCTAATCGTAATTAGAGCGATGCTGGTAACTCCAGACCAGACTTTAAATGCCTCCCATTGAGGACTTCTCTTTGCCTTCCATGAAAGACTTCACTTTGCCTCTACGAAGACTTTTCTCAATGCCTCACACGAGGACTTCTTTTACAAATACCTCGCTTGAGGACTTTTTAAAAACAACTCAAATATGAGCAGATTTACAGACTGAATAGTTCTTAAGAAAATATACAAATTTCCTTTTACAAAGAAACACTCCTACTTGAGCAAATTTACAATAAAAAATACTTTAGGAATTTTATAAATTCTTTTTACAAACTGAGCTTCTTAAACGAGCAGATAATCAACTTTTGTAAATCTTAAACAGTGCTAAAAAACTCTTGTTCAGAGTGTATCAACAAATTTCGAAACAGAACACTAATTGTTCTCCTAATTTTTTTTTTCAAATTAACGAGAATGAGAACCAAAACAAAAACACAAGTAAAAAAAACTTTACAGAACGTTGTTTTCGTTTTTACTACGTGTTTAAAAATCTAATAATTTTATTCTTCTTTCAAAGAGAAGAAAAAAATTCTATTTATAACTCTTGATAAAAATTTGTCCATTATCAAAAAGTTTTTGACAACCTATACTTGTGTTTAATATACTTAACGTTTTAATAACATGTAAAAGTCAAAAGCAATGAAAGAGCGTTAAATGTATCTGACACATGTATTAAATGTATTCCAACAGCTCTTTTCTTTCTAAAGTCGAGGGCAAACTTTCTGAAGTCTAGGTCTGAAGTCGAGGCCTAAGCTTCAGCCACTGACTATAAACTTTGCCCAAGGGCAAACTTTTTGAAGTCGAGGTCTGAGGTCGATGCCTAAACTTCAGCCCTTGACTTTATAAATTTAGCACAAAACTCTAGCTCTTGACTTTACGATTTTGCCCAAAACTCTAACTCTTGACTTTACGATTTTGTCAAAAACTTCAGCTCTTGACTTTACGATTTTGCTCAAAATTTCAACACTTGACTTTACAGGTTTTGCCCAAAACTTAGTATTTTGTTTTTATCTGATGAATAGTGTCTCCACCTTTCTTCTACTGAGCTCGATAGCTTTGTTGATTCTCTATTAACTAAAGTTTTGATGATAACAAAATAATCAAGAAACTTTTGATGTTATTTAGTGTGCATAATATATATATATATATTATATATATTATGTTAGACAAAACCTATAGAGCCTTTCACAAAACTTTAGAGAAACATGATGAGTTCAAGATGAATGAGTAAATGATGTTGTATATCGATGATTTGCATGCTTTACTTATCATAAAGAAAGAATATATAAGAACTGAGAGAAGCAACAACATTATCAAAGAGTTTTTCAAGGAATAGAGCGTATACAAAATGTTCTCCAGAAGGTTAAGTTAAGGATGAAATATTTTTCCAGAAAACTAGAACTTTTTCCAGAACCTTCACTGGAACTTTTGAAGAACAAGTATTTTCAACCAAAAGCTATTGTTTATCTTCTCAAACAAGAAGATCTACTTTTTCAGAAAAATATAAAGATTTTTTTAAGACCTAGCTCCAAGATAATAAGTATATTTGGGTAATATACTTATTTGATTCCACTAAAGTCGGAATTATATCCTAGGGGATATAAACATTTTTTAGATTCTCTCTCATCAACGAAAATATTTCTTCAAGATAAAGTCATATATTACAAGATTCATCTCAAGATATAGTAAGTATTTGAATTGATATATTTCAAGATAAGAACGAGAATTTTTATTATCTATTTTCATGGATTTGGCTGATAAGTACAAATCAAGATAAAAGGTTATCTTGAAAATGAAGATCACAATGAAGACCAGAATATCGGAAGAGGATTTATATCTAAATCTATCTCCAGTAGAACAACGTTATGGAGGAATTTCAAAATAGATACAACCAGATTTTGATAAATTACGAGAATCGAGCAGACCTTATCTTCATTTCAACGTTTCAAGTTATTCAAATTTAAATCAAGAAGAATTACAAAAGATAAAAGGAACATCTTCAGTTCATTAAGGCAAGCGGCTGTATTTCAAATTCAAAATAAGGATCAGAGACAATAGATATTTATCCGAGATATTTGGGATATGAATCTATCCTCCAAATAAGTACTTGAACATTAGAAGAAGATGAAGGATATATGCGTTACAAGATAGAGAGAGAAGAACAGAATTTTTTACTATTCACACAAGAAAACAAAAAGCTTTCCTTTACAAAAGATATAGAATCAAACACAGAACAAAATCTACAAGTTTCACTTCATCAAGATTTTTCATAATTTCTCTACATTTGCAATAGCAAGCTGATATTTTAGCATACATTCTTCAGCTGTTGATTTAAAGATCTTATTTTGTAAAGAAGGAACGTGTTGTTGCCTTCTTAGTTGATAGTTTAGTTACAAGTTTAGACTCTGTAGATCGATTGTAGCTAGAAGATAGCTGTGAAAATTGAGAGAGAGGATTACACAAGCTCGTAATTTAAACTTATTGGATATAGTGTAACAAAACCCGTAGGATAACGGGGTCCTCGGCCCGGAGCTAGAAGAGTGGACTGATGCACAAGGCGGAACCACTATAAATAGCTGCCTGATCTTCTTTTTCCCTCATTTTTTATTTTTTAGCAATTTTTTTATCGTTAATTCGTTTAATTGATATATTGTTCTTGTGTTTAAAACTTAAAGGGAATTTTTAAAAGAATTTTTTTTTAAATAATCAATTCAACCCCCTTTTTTTATTATTATTTGGGACCAACAAGCTTTGTCTTAACTTTTCTTCAACTTTTTGTTATGTTAAAACTTAAACAATAGCAGAACAAATACAAAGCATATATATATAAATTTTAAGTATTTAAATAATTAAGGATATTTAAATAATTAATTGTGTAATAATTATTCTCATCAAAATCATTCGTGAACATAAAGTTCAACATTGTTAAGGTATTGTGGGTGAAGTTTTGTGAATGAAACATGTAGAAAAATGGCTAAAAGGAGTAAAGAAAAATAGGGGAAGTCGTCTCGATTAGTAGTACCTTTCGCTACAAGGCGTAGCAAGGGGCATGGTAGCCCCTGGATCCCTTGATCTAGGCTGGTACACCCTCTACCGTGGGGTGGCATGAGACGTGGTGATGGGCTTAGTGGCCACCACCGCTCTTGACACACCCCATATGAACTTAGGACCTCTTTTTTCTTCTTTTCTTGTCTTTTTTTGCTTAATTTGATCTTAACTTCCTCATCCGAACTTGGATTGACTTGATTCAAAATGCTTTGGAAAACTTCAAAAGAACTCTATAATTTTCTTATCTTAAGTTTTGGGAAATTCTAAAAGCATTAAAGTATAAGATATAATTGTTTCAAATGACAATATATTAGCATAAACAAAGATAAAACAAACAAGTCCAAACGTGATCAAATTTACTGAATGTTTCTTTCTATAGTTATGTATACGTAGTTGAATATAACATTTCATATTTCTTGAAAATCATTTGACTAAAGAGTGTACAAAATAAGTTTAGAACTCTTAGATGTAAAATAAACTTAGTTAATCAACTTAAGTCTAACTTAATTCAATGAATCTAAATGAACTAGACTCGTTAAGAATCTTATGGTTATGTGATAATGGCTTAGCAAGATAATTGAATAGGGCTTAGTAGCTAGATTTGATGTTCAATTCTAATCATTTTGGCTAAGAATAAGTCAATATAGACTTAAATTGATATAGACTTTAGGTATAAAAGGAATTAGTAATATATCTAAGCACAACTTGTTCAAAAGAACTTTCACTAACTAAAATGGATTATAATGAGTTTGAATACTAAATTACAATAAATAATAGATTACATGAATGCTATTTTGTTTTATAAGGGGAGCATCTTAACCTTTGGTTTTCCCATGTGCTTACTATAGCTTAGCTTGGATGACATGTAGATAACATCAACCTTATCACCTTGTTTGTGAGCGTAATATAGTTGCATTAATAATAAATAAACATAATTGAATATATGTGGGGATTGGGCAATCGTCTACTGTTTGTTGAATGTATTGTTTGATAAAACATTAAAATAAAAGTGATCACATATTGCTAGAAATGATTGAACTGTTGTTGATGATGAGTGTTTGCTATATTGATTGACTATCTTAATAAATGGACTTAATACTATTTGACTATTTAATTAAATAATCATTCATCACACGACAACATACTTGCATTGGTATGGTATTCACGTCACATGCTAGCATCTCGATTATGTGGTAGTCATAAGCTATGTTAGTAGATCTGTTTCTCTAATTGGATAAAATAGGGTTGTTCGTATCCCATGAAGTAGAAGGGCACCAAAAGATGTCACTTGTGTAGGTATTGGCCTAGGAGATGCTAGTACTTAGGAAGTTTCTGAGGTTCTAAGGTAAAGTAGTGGATATGTTATCAATATGTATATATGAGAACAAATGAGTTTCAAAAAGAGCTCCTCCCTACTTAGTTAGTTCTAAGGATGTTGGTCCCGAAAAGATAACCAAGACGGGGGAAGGGGGGGGGGGTGAATTGGTTATTAATTTTACTTTACAAAATTTAAAAGAACTTTCACACCACTTGGTTATTTAACTAAAATGGCTTTAAAACTTTCTTAAAACAATAATCTTAACAAATAAAAGCTTTAAGCAAAAATTCGGACCAAAAGTGATTCAAGACTTTCTCACTTAGAAACCTTCTACTTAACTTTCTGAGTAAGAAAAATATGAATGATTTACTATCTGATTAACCTTCTGAGCATATATCACACATATACAACATCAATAATAAATCATGAAATTAAAGACAGATAAGGAGAAGAAAGTGCAAATCGATATACAGAGGTTCCGCCTCGAGTGTCAATCCTCTCTTCCAGCTCCAAGCCAGGGTCCCGATACTCTTCACCGGTTGTGTTCCACTATCCAATCAAATCAATAAAAGTTACAAGAAGTTCTTGCCAATCCTTTGGCTACAATTCACTTAGCTTGATTCTCTCAATCAATCAATCAACTAAGCTTACTAGTAACTCTCAACTCACACTAAAAATGTAAGAACAAATCAAGAAAAAAAAATTAAATTTCCTCAAAACTATTTGCTCAATGAACAATAACAATAGAATATGATAGTTTCTCTCGTAAGAAAGCTTTGATCACTGTAGCAATCTGAGTGTCACTTTTGTTGTTGATATGTTATTCTGTCTTGCTCTTTTTCTTTTTATTCCCATTACTCTAACGGTTAGAAGAACAAAAGGATGAACTTGTTTCATATTTTCGTGCGTGTAATCCTCGAAATATCAGCTCACGCTTATCCTACTGTTGACTTACTTTAATTTTTGAATTCTTGAGATAATTTTCGAAATCCCAGCTTCAAAAGATAAATCAAATAACCAACAACTTGTATGTTTATCTTATACTAAAAAATCGGACTTGGATTTATCCTTCGATGCACAATTTCATCATTTGGTACTGTTCATGCTTTCTCAAGCTTCCACGTTCTTCGTATGATTAAAAAATTTTTGGACACTTTTCATAAAAATTTGAATTGTATTTTGTAAATACTTCATATTATGCACACTAACTTTCTCCTCAAATGTAATTTGTTTGTATAATTTTGAATTTCACTTCTAGGCCTATGAACTTCAAAACAATCATTTATTTGAATTTTAATCCCTGTGGATTTTGAACCAACTTTGTGGAACACATTGAGCATAATACCCAATTTATACTCAACATTGGAGCTAGGTCTTCATAAATTAAATATGAATTGGAAAACACGTGATTCTCATAGAGTTTATAAACCTTCTAACATTCTCTCTGATGAATAAAAATATCCTGCAATTCTCATTGGAACCTTCTGAGTAACCTTCTAATGAGTAAATATTGTTTAAAGAAAAACTTCCAACCTTATGATATACTTTATGATATAGTTTTATTTTAATAATATCTAATGCTGCACATTAAACAAAATATGTAAAAAATCATTTAACTCTTTTTGTTATCATCTTTTTAGAGAAATCAACAAAGGAGAAGTTTGAGGTTATGTTGATGATAAATATGTATATAACAATGAGTTGAGAAGATTCTCTCTTCCTTAGTTCTTGATTTTTCCGGGCGTGAATGACTTGAGTTGGTCCTTCAAGCCCCAAGAGAGGGCATAAATTTCTATTGGATTAGATTTCGGTCATTCAAATTGTATATATCATATGATTGAGTGATGAATTGCATATGTTTGTAATAACACTTATTTGACATTTGCATGATGTGTGGTTTGGTTATGCTATTCATTGAGATGTGGATTAGCTCACACCCCTATACTTCTTGTGCAGGAATAGCTAAAGCATTGGAAATGGGCCAAGTTGTATGGAGAAGATCCCTTGAAGATAGAAGAAAAGTTGAAATAAGAATCAGATAGATTGTTTTTTTATGAGATTTTGTTTTATGTAACATAAGTTTAGATTATGGATTGGATTTGTTATATAAGAGTTTAAAAATTTTGTAAAATGTAGATGATCTATTTTATTTTACTATTTGGTGGGGGATATCGATTCTCTATAATTTTAGTGGACTGTAGGAAGTCCGATTTCCTTTATTTAGCACAAATGTAATCATATATTAGAAGTTTGCAAAGTAATTATTCATGTAGAGTCTTATAAACTCCGACATGCAAGATGGTTCTCATATTGCAGGTACACACGTGATATGATAACTTTAAGTTAATTCTTTTAGGCCCCTTTTAAAGTCGTGACAACTTATCTAACATGTAGTTACCAAACGCAAGTAACCTCTTGAAGAAGCCACATACTTACTATATATAGGTGATCTCTCATGAAGTTGATACACTAGCTTTTCATGATATCCAAAATTGGAGAGAACACAAGAGATCGTGCGAGGAAATTCTTGTGATAATCTATAACAATTCTAGAGAGTGCTAGCACACCAATACCCATTTTTAGCGTGTTCTTTTTTGTAGATATTAGTAGATTGCATTCGTGATTTCACAACACTAGTAGATACACCTCACTAGTGTTTTGAAAAGTATCTAAGGTAAAATCTTCACTCATCTTAAGATTTGATTGATATATATTTCCATTGCATACCGCAATTTGGGTCCTTAAATTATCCAACAGTTCCAACCATGTTACCATGAAAAAGTACTTACAACACTTATCTTCAATATTCTTTAAAATTCTACAATGAATTCACTTTTATCCTTCAATAATTTGCAAATTCTCTTCTTTTGCATCTTCACTTGGAGTATATAACTTGATTAAATCTCCAATAATATTTAGAATCTTCCAAATCAAGTATCTTCAATTCTTCAATTTTTTTTTCCTCCTAAATCCTTGAATTAAAAATATCAAGCAATATTCGTTTAAAATACATATTAATAATGCAAAAAATTGCTTATAAAATAGATATAAAAATGGTTCGTCATTAAGGTTAGCCTAGGGTAGCACAATTAACACACTTTAAAATGGAGGACAGCCAAGGTATATGACTAAAAGTGGTCAATCATTCCTTACCCTTCGAGCTACCTCTTTGTATACTACCTTAGTTAATCTTTTAAGCCTTAAGTCAAAAGATTTGTTTCTTATATAGTTCTTTTTAACTCTTTTAGGTATTGAATATTCATTTATGATCTATTTGAATTGTCTAATTTTCATTTATATCTTATCTATATCTATATCTGACATATTTGATCTGTTTATGGTGAAAATGTGTATTTTTCATTTGTATCTATTTCTTGAAAAATAGTCTATTTGAAAGCAACAAAAATAAGATACTAAAATGACCAGAGTAAAACGAACCAAACAAACCCTTAATTGTAAAATCAACCCTTATATACAATAATGTACATCTAAAATACAATCAAGCATATGTATCAATATTTGGTTATATGTTTGAGCAATAAAAATTTGAGAAGCATAAGTATATGATTACCTTACAAGCTATGTGGAAAATTGATTTAATACCTAAGTTAAAACTTGAGAAGTGTTTTACAACAGATATTTATCTAATTTGCAAATCTAATGCCTGAATGAGTCAATGTAACAAACAAAACAAGATACAAGCAAAGTACAATATATAAAGAGATAAGAAACAGAAAAAATAATATCAAATCTTAACACAAAGTTTGATTCACCCTCTAGTCTCTACGATCTCTTGATTGCTTTTTAATGGAGGACTTCATAAACACTTAGTCACAATTAAATGCTCCCAAAGAGCTACACTACATCAACACATCCACACAGACAACACATGAGTTGTGTCTTTTCATTCAACACTAACACCCACAAAACAACTCATATATTTCACAAAATTACGCATAAAAACACTCAACAAATATGTGAGTTGTGCTTTTCAATGATTTTCCAACCAAACACTTAATGCCACTACACACTCTCTTTTCAATGAAATATTACTTTAAATACAAAGACATAATTTAGAGGGTGGGACATTACAGATCAAGCACACATAACTCCATAAAATTTGCCCTCCAATCCTTATTAACAAGGTCGTCAATATTTGTAGCTGATGCCCATTTTATTCCCTTTTGGCCATTGCATTAAAAGCTCCAATGACTTGTTTTTCGTTAGCTACTACCCTAATGCCATCCATTACTATCCGAATACTATTTAAGAAGTCATGTTGTCTTTACTTGATATCTCCGATGTCTGCACCTTACCTGCACTAAGTCCATCTGCCATTAGAATGTCGCACCCTAGCGTTTGAAGCTAGCTCAAATGCACATGATCAAAAGCTCTTAGGTCATGTGAATTTGCCTTACTGTTCGATGCTTACCCTCGATGTCCGCATGATAGCTGCAATTTCATGAGCAATCATTTTGAGCATGTTAGCATCCAGTTATGATGCTTTAGCATTTGAATGCCAATTGCAAGTCTTATAAAAACACAAGCAAATGCAAATACAAACACATACTTTGCAAACAAAAGTCTGATTCATCACAAACATATGTTACCGAACTTAACTACATTATTTAAGTAATTATGCAATGTAAATCCTCGCAAATATATGACTTGAACCCTTTGATTCAACATTCTGTTGTATGTACTTTGCTTGATTAGCAATTAAATGAATCTAATTATGCCAAAACTCCCAACCTGGTTGTTTTTTGCCAATGTCAAGAGATCCATGAATATTGGTGATTGGATATGGAACTAATAGACTAAAGGTTATAACATCTCAAGTGGAGTTGTAATCGAGGGTGATGTGATAATTTAGGCCTTGATGTCACTACATGCACACATTCCAAATTTAATGGGTATTTGATAAATATGTCATCATCATACAGGTCAGTGTATTGAAAGGAAGCTATAGACGAGTTTATAGGTATTATGAAAATGGATTAAAGTACTAGTGGCTAATCCTAAGATGGCATCACGATAGAAATACTAGATTATGGATCATAGGCATTAGAGAGTACCTATTGCCAATATATGCATATATATGTATTGTTGTGTGATGTATAGTGGTGAGACACTCTAAACCTTAGAATGCCAACTTTATGCTATGGGCCACTTAATTAAAAACAATAACCATTTGTATGATACATTAGTAGTAAGTTATTGAAATTCAATTGCATGGCACTTGGATATAGTTATGCTAACTATACACTAGCTTTTGACTTACCATTTTTAGGCTTTATCTTTTAAGGAGCAAGTAATATGGATGGATTAGATCTTTATAATGATTTTGGCTATGACATGCATTAAATGAGTGAGGATCATATTAGTACTTTTAAGAACTATGAGGATTAGTTAATGATAGTTATAATATTAATAATTGTAAGGATTTAACTAGTGATATTTGATGGACTTAGTTCATTTATGTTGGTTTGTGAAACTCATCGACAGGTTTGTGTTTTTATTTTAGTTTCTACAACAAATATGTTTGTAATATGCGGCTTAAAGTCGGACTTTTCATGAGCCACTTAGTTGTGTATTACTTTATGGCATTTACACTATGTGAGCTTTGGCATGTCCTCAAGCCTTTTACATATATATGTCACTATATGAGTATATGATGGAGTTGTCACTCCAAGTTATCAGATGTAACAATTTTAAGTGGTATTAAAGTATAGGACTTAGATTTATAGAAACATTATGAGCACAACATGCATGAACGGTGCAAGAGTGGATAGAGTATATGTCACGCCTCGAGGGTATCCTAGTAGTAGTAAACAAGCTACATTTGAATACTATCACTAGTCACTAAATTACCTTTAGAGAGTGACATATTTTCAAACATGTTCTTTTAGTTGCTTTGATAAGAAATGACAAATATATATAAGTCATAGATTAGTAAATAACAATAATCTCAGTATTTAAATATAGCATCACAACCTGTACTGTCTTTCTAAAAGTCTCTAAACACATAACTGATAATTTAAATACTAGACAAAAGCAAATAACTTATCCCATAATTTTCCATGAACTTTTAGTCTTGAAGCTCTTACTGGAGCTAAACTCCTAGAAGTGACCAGCCATGGCCTAAGTATAAATCTGAAAGGATTGTTGGAGCATGAGCGAAATCACGGGCTTAGTGAATAACCGGAACTTACCACGTATCAAACAAGTTTATTAACAATCATATGATATGCATCAATCAATCATATGCACAAATACAAGCTTGGATAACTCGGAATCCAAAGCAGGACGAAGATTTACGATCTCTCATCGGGGTTGAAGAAATATAATATTATGACCTACCTACCCAGGAGAGACTAAGCAGACAGGAAAGCAACAATATTCACTTTGATTATCACTTTGAATTTATCATGTCTTCAACACTCATTTCCTATTTTCACTTTAGAAACTCCACTAAGTGTTAGTCATTTCAAGCAATACCATAAGCAGCGTCCTTCATTTACCATTTAGTTCCTATGGTATCAACATAACAAAGGTAATCTTGTGAATAACTAATAGCTTATTTGCCTAGATAAACCAAGCATTACCAGAGATCCGAAACACTAACACGTAGTAGGCTACCACTTACTCAAATGCTGCTTATGCAAATCATGCAATGCAAGTTCATTTCATTTATGGTACTAGTAGTTTTAATCAAGTTTAAGACGATCAATCATTACACAGACAAGCAACATGTTATACAAGCAATATAATCATACAGAATTTTGTTATTATTATCATTAGAGTAACTTGGAAATCAATATTTCATACAACAAACAATCCCTATAAACCCACACAGCAAATTTAGGTTATTATCTTTCATTAAAGGTCAACTAAGCTAAAAGCACACATAATGTAAGAAGACTGAGTTACTCACTTGCTCATACTGACTAGTTGTAGTAATCAACGGGAAAATTATAAACCTTTAGATTTTACGACGATTCTTAAGTTTAAACCCTAGAACAAGAAGTCAACCGGAAACCCTAGTCAACAAAAACCTATGCTAAAACCCTAGAGTTTAGATCCATAAATCCTACGCTCTTAAACCTTAGACAACATAATTGAGTTAATGATTTATAATAGTTCGTAATAATATAGGGAAACTTAAAAATATCAGCTTCGCCAATTTCTAATATCTTTTGGATCCGAGCGAGATCAGTTTTCGAAAACCATGCTCGGGAACACCGGATGCTAAAAATATTTCATTAATGCCGTTAGACTCATAATAATATAAGAAATCCAAAAATATCAATTTCGTAATTTTTTGGTAACTAAAAATTACATATATCGTAATTATATGCGTATTTTCTTTACTACTGATAACTTATTAGTCTTGTTTATTATTTATTGTATTTTTTTACTATTCATTACTATTCACCTATCTTTACTTTTTCTTACTACCTATACACCTATTTTCTTACGTTTTACCTTTTTAATACATCTTACATCAAATCATATCTTACATATTAATTATTTTTTTACAAAAATACAAATTTATCCCTCTATCTCTCTCCCCATTTCTCCTAGAACATGTGCCACTACCCTCCCCCTCTCCCTCAATTTATTTTCTTTTCAATTTATTTTATTACACTTATTTTCCCTCCATCTTCAACTATAAATTCCCTTTTTCTCTCCACTTCTTTCATTCATTCATTTACCATACCAAAACTCTCTCAAATTCACTCCCCAAAATTCTCTCTCAAAAATCTCTCTTTTCTTTTCCTTTGTTGCCCATTTTTCCTACACACATACACTATCTAAACTTTTATCATACTACCACTTCCATATTTTCTCCTTAGGTAAATTTCTTACCTATATCTTTCTACCATGTCATGTAACTTAACATGACCATGGTGTATATTTATTAAATATTCAAGTATTATAAAAGCAACACTATGTTCATATTTTGTTCTTGTTCATGAATAAATTTCATATTATGTTGTTTCATTTATGTACATGTTATTATTATTGTCCTAACCTAACTCTATTATCATATTATCTATATTTATGTGTCTATAAGTATTTCTTAGAGCATATAAGCTCACTAACTCACTAACAAGCTTATTACTATTATTGCTCTTATTACAACTTTTCTTTCTCTTTCTCTTTTTTTATTTATCTTTTCGGGACTAATCTATTCTTAGTTCCGGGATGCCTTAATAAATTTAAGACTCCTAATACTTGATCGGGATATCTTGATGAAGCTATGTTTCTCAATACTTGACCATATTATTATCTTGCTTATTATTATCTTGCCTCTTATCTTTTCTTATATTTCCATCTTTTCATACGACATACTCATGTATGTGCATAACCATAATGATATTGTCTCAACTAAAATTAAGAGAAAATTTTCTTTAAAATGAAACCAAACTTTCTTAATATATGTTCTCGTCACAAAAGCAAGATTTTGTTATTAAACACGTAGAAAAGTTATTTTTCCAACTTCTTTTCAACTCATCAAGACTTTTCTTATATGACCATAAAGATGATTTTCTCGAAAAAGTTAGCTAACGAAACAAACATTTTCTCTCCTTGTGATAGGTCACCTAAAGCTTGTTAAAACTTGGTAATAATAATTCTTTGATAAGTAAACTTTTCTCCAAAAAGCTTACTCGTAAGATTTTCACCAACTCCATAATAAAAAGCTTAAGAGTAGAACCTTTTCAACTTCATAATAAAAACGAAGGAGTAAACTAGTTTTTGAAGTTAAGATAAAATCAACTCACTAAATTATAAACTCACTTAGAAAACTAAAAGTTGCCAAGATTTTAAATGATATACCCATTTTCAAAGAAATAAAAAGAATATAAACTTGATAAATTTCAAAGACAAAAGATATTATCAACAATTTAAGAAAATAATGAAACGTGATTTTCTTTTCGAGTGAAATTAGTAAGAGATTTAAAAGACCAAGTTTTATTTTTTTAAGAAGAGTTAAGAAATGAAAATATAAAAGGAAAAGATTTTTTTATCAAAACCATTTTCTTTTAAAAGGAGACATATATATATATATATAATATATATATAACTCAAATTACTATAGGATACCAACCACTTGATAACGATTTTTGGAAAATTCATTTCTTATCACTAGAAGTAGAATTTTGTAGAAAATCAAAGTTAAGAAAAACTAACTTATGTTAGGAAAGAATTTGGGAAAACAAAATAAGAATATATCCATTCATAATGACCCAGAAGTTTATAAAGTTCTTTCAAAAGATTTAGAAAAGAAATTGTTAAAATTCAAGACTTCAACATCATAAGAAAAATTGTTTTACAACAAATAATCGTTGAAATAACACCATTAAATTTTGCATACAATATAAGCTTATATATATATATATATATGTATTCAAAGGGTTTTCAACCATATGAGTATCTATATTTTTGCTAAAGGGTTTTTGGAATCATGAAAAGTTTGAAAATGATGTTTTAAGGGCTAGGAATTTCGTGGAGATTCTGTACCGGCCTTTTTTCGAGACCCAAAAGACTTTTATGACAAAAACAACCTTAGAAATAGATAAATCTTTTCGAGTATGTAGAAAACGGTATATAATATGCGAAATTCCTAGTTAAAATGAGCAAGTTATGAGCATTTTAAGTTGAAATTTCTCTCTATGCGAATTTTGACGAACTTAGTGAAGTAGAATTACAAGTTTAAGTAGAACTTCCAAGAAATACTCATTTTGGGTATTTCTCTTGTTTAGGTGGCTTGGAGACCAAGTTCCCGTGTCCCAAGGATTTCTTTGACTATAAGTATCCGCACAATGGCCGAATGAGTTTATTTCTTATATATTTGCACTTATGATTTTGCTTGTAAAATTAGTGGCATTAGAATTAGGAAAAGATAAAATGAAAAAAATGCACGTGCTTTATATACTTGGTTGAAATTACGAATTAAGTATATTGAGGCAGGAAGTGTTTATAATGGATTTTTAATCTAATATAAGAATGATTGTCTGCAAATTCTAACCCGTAAAATATTTAATTATGCAATGAGTATTTAATTAAATTGATTCATGCATGTCATCGAGTGAGTTTATTGCATTTATTACTATACATTTGGCGAGACAAAGACTTAGTAAGGAGATTCATAGAGTTTGCAAATTCTATAAAGCGACGAGGAATCGTCTGAATCCACTGGCGGTGAGAAAACACCTGACTAAAACATAATTGGTAGCTATGTAGCGACTTGGAAATAAACTATTAATAAGTTGAATTATATTTTTGAAAGCAAGGAAGTTGTTAAAACAAGAAATATCATGGAATTATGTTGTATGATAACGGCCTATACGGTCTAGAACCCTTAACCCTAAATGGAGGGCTAAACCCATTCAATATATGATTCTCAGAAAATCATATGTATTGTTTTCCCACGTGCTTGTGCATCTCATATGGTTGCTTAAACAAAGTTATTTTGATTATTGGATGCCGAGTGTTTAATTGTGGAAATAAATCTCACTAAGCATGTAGCTTATACCATTTTAGATATCTTTTGCAGTTCTTACACCTTTGGTTGGAACCAAGAGGTTATTTTACCCAAATAATGCTTTCGAGTCAAGATATTTTGGATAGAAATGCAAGATAGAATTTGATGTGGAATTCCAAGAGAAGTTTCAAAAGTGTAAACTATATTAAGATAGACTTCATTAGACTTAGCTATCTTTGAGAGGGGAGTATTCCTTAATGTTGTAAAGACTCTTTATAAGTTTTATGAACCTTGGTTATATTGTTATGATTTATTTTCTTAATTGCTATTATGCATAACTGCTTAAACGGCATGATCCAAAGTTTGGTTCGTTACGATCGTGAAAGTACGCCTTACACTCGATATCAAGCCTTTTGGGATGACTAAGGTTGTCATATTTAATTAAGTTATCCTTTGGGGCATGAAAAAAATCCTCACAAGTATCAAGATCACCTATTGAGATGAATAATATATTCATCAATATCACACAAACTATATAATTAAATTCGTATGAATGTCTAAGTGTTCTATATTGATATTGTGTTTTCTTTCTATTACTATATTAGTCATTTAATCATCCTATGATAATCAATTATTATTTAATGTTTATTTTTATTTTGCTTGTTTTGATCTTGTTTGATATTTATATATATATTTATCGGGTATTCGAAAAATTGATATTTAGTAAGTTTATATTTTTATAGTTATTACTATTGCTATTTTTATATTATTGCTTATTTGACCCATTATAGTAACTCGTGTTTATTTACTACTGTTTAGTGTCGTCGTGTTTCTTTTTATATACTTCATATAATTTTCTTGTTATGTATATGTATCACATTATTAAAAAATTTAGCTTATTTAAATTTCCATTCTTATGTATAAAATAAGTAGCTTACAATTATTATACTTTATTTTCATTTATAAAGTATACTAATATTAACAATAATGATAATAATATTAGTAATAATAATGATAATTATAAAGTAATTTGTTAGTAATACTAATATTATTTTTCATAATAACTATATTAAAATAGTAATAATCTTAATGATAACAATAATAAGAATACATATAATATTAATAATAATAATAATAATAATACTAGTAATAATTATAATAGTGGTAATATCATTAATAGTAATATTCATTATAATATTATTGATTATAAAGATAATGGTAATCATTAGTGATAATAACAATAATAATAATTGATATTAATAATAATAATTATCATAATAATAGTATCATTAACAATATTACTAATACTAACATTGGTAATGATAATAATAATATTAATAATAAGGATAATAATAATAATAACAACATTAATAATAATTTCATTAATAATAATAATATCACTAATAGCAAAAATAATAATATCATTATTGATAATAATAATAGTGGTAATAATAATAATATTAATGTTGATATCATTAACAATAATAACACTAACAATAATAATAATAATAATTTTGAAACTAAATCAGATTTTTATAATTTAAATTAATTAATTAATTTTTTTATTTGTGGTCGAGAGGAACACGGCCTGATACACGGCCATGTACTAGCCGTGTTCTTCTGGAAATAGGCAACTCGTGGAAATTGTTGCCAAGAGGTACACGGGGGAGATCCATTGCCTTGTTCACCCCGTGCTCATCTGGACATCCGACCTTCTCCGTGCTTTGATCTAATTTCTTGCAATTTTCCACGTCCAAGTTGTTTTTAAAGTGTTCATACATGTTATATATACACATATATCATCTCATAACACTCCAACATGTCCATGATCCTTGTTTTACGAATTCAAATAGTGTAACTAGGGTTTTAAGAACATACCTTAATTTAAATGATTTGAACTTCGTTTTTGAGTTGTTTTTGAACCTAGGATCAACAAATCTTTGTTTAAGCTAGTGTTCCAACATAGTACTAACTAGAAAAACGAAATTACTTACCTTGTTCTTCCCTTCTAAGCTTGAAGTTAAGCTTTAATGGTATTGCTTTGTGTTTGAGTGTTTGATTTGTTTAGATGGTCTGAGTTAGGACAATTCAAAGTTGTTGTTGTTGTTGTTGTTATAGTTGTTGTTATATGGAGTTTAAGTGATTGTCTTATTGTCATTAAATAGCTTGTTTCCTTCTTCTTTAAGTGTATAAATAGAACAAAAAAATGGAGGCGACACTTCAGTTGAGGGAGAAAATTTTGCTCCACCGAAATTTCATGATATAACTTGATCATTCTCTTCATCAAATGAGTTGTGTATGTGGCAAACTTAGATTGGTTATTGAGTTGATTTTTGTTGACTTTTGGTAGACAATTTGGTAAACTATCCATGAATTTTGACTCCCACACTTCAACGCAATCCAAGCCTTCCATTTTAGTGCAATTTGCACTGATTTTTGCATGCATATATATTATAATATTAGTTAGTTAATAATTATCTAGATTTTATGGTAGTTTATTAAGTTAAACGGGTACAAATATAACAATTATTCAAGATTTTTATCTCAAAAAATTTACAGCCTTCTACAAATTTTCTAGATTGTTATTAAGTTCAACTTTAGGTTTAAAGTTTACGCGATTAATTATTTTTTGGTTTTAGTTCACCCGATTAGGATTTTCTAAGCTTAATAGGTCAATTTTCGTTTTAGGCTCCAATAGCTTAAGAATACTCTAATTAAAACAATAGTGTGATCCAAATATTTATTTGGAGTTTGGATTATTAGTTATGCATCCGTTTATGTTTTTATTGTATATTTATAACCCTAACAGTTTATCCTTAGGTTATCGTTTCCTAACTATAAGCGTAATTGGTTGTTTACTCTCTATTGTACTTAATATCTTAGCTAAGATAGTCTTATATCTTGAGTTTTCTATACCCACTATGAAATCTTATTAGTAGTATTTAATACTATCTAGGAAACCTTGTTTTAGGGTTTAAAACTATATATATACTTATTACTACTCATAGTTCTATTCTAGAGTCTTTGTTGAGTTCAATAGTAACCATCTACTTTCTATATTTATATTTTTATCTATTTTTACTAGTATGAAAAATTCTTAGGATTTACAGTATAGGCTAAGTTTGACCTTGAGGCATGATTTTGTCATTATGAGAATTATGTATCATTATCTTGCTGATGCCAATCTTTTACTTTTAGAGTTCCATTATACTTATTTAAACTTATATACATGTTTATCCTAGATATTATTATTGGTTTTTCTATAAAATGGCCATGTAAAGGCAAAACCTTACTTGTCTACTAATTAGTAAGACATTACACCAAATAGCTAGCCAACTTAAGAATCCTATCCTGCTCCACCTACCAAAGGAGACCAACTGGTTAGTAGATCTAATGTATACCTTAGTTAGGATTATATAGTAGTAATAGTAGCTGATGGTTCAAACTAGAAAAACGCAAAAAAAAAAAAAAAAAACAATTAGAAATAATCAAGGGGAAGGTCGAGGGCTTGACTTAGACCAACTAGCTGGTAAAGACTTGGATTGGCTCGCCGATATGGTTAAAAAATAGTCGTTGCAAACATTCTGATCTGATTGTTGGTGATTGTTTTGATAGGCAATAACTAACTTACTTAGAAAGCTTATAAATAGAACTGTTTGTGGTGTTTTTATGCAATAAAGTAGAGCTTAATAGTATGATATTATGTGAAAATACTCTCTCAATTTATATTTGTATTTGTTGAGTGAATAGTATCGTAGTGAGATTAGTGAGCTAATATTGGAAGATATTATTCACATGCTTTGTTTGAGTGTTTTAGTGAAGTCCTCATGTGTTGAGGTATTTGAGTGAAGCCCTACATCTGTGTAGGTGTTTGTAAAGTCCTCTTTGTAAGACAAATGTGAAGCCATTGGTTTTGAGGCATTGTTTGTTGAATGAAATGTGTGAAGTCCTTCTTGAGTGGGGCAATTATGAACCGTGGAGACCGGGGGGTGGGTCGATTAAGGAACATGAGACCCATTGGACTTTTTAGTGGGCATATTTAGACAAAAGACTCCTCAAGCTTGGCTAAATCCAACCAAGGCGTAAGTTGGCCCAATAGCTGTATCATCGACTCTCTTAGGCACACTTAATTATCCTTGACTCTTTTAGTTGGATGCATCACTCTTGGTCAATCCAAACATGCTCAGTTAGACTTTGTCACTCGGTCGACTCCCTCTACTTGTACTACATCACCTAAATCTCCTACATTCTTATAACATGGCTTAGTGGCCTCTCGACCACTAAGCATGTGATCTTCATGATCTCTAGTATCTCATGAATGAGTAATTGTCGTTCAAGATGATTTATAAATACCCCTCCAAATATCTTGTAATAATAAGATTGGTAAACTTTACACATCATTGTACTATTTTACTTATTTCTTTACATACTTTGTTGACTTGATAATCGGAATGGCCATATCAAATAATTGCAATATGCTTACTAACCCATTATTATTTTGCAGTCCCATTAATTTAGAAGTCTACATCTAAGATATTCTACATACAAGTTAAGGTACCAACATTTTGATGCCATTTGTAAGTAATGAGCTAGGATAGAGGTAAAAGGCCAATTGTTTAGTTAATGTCCGTAAAGTAGATGACTTTATCCTTTAAAGTAAGGTAACTTAACCTAATGGGGATAAATGATGCATTAATTGCCTGTTTACTTTGCTGAATAAATAAAGTTATAATGGAACCATTATAATTGAGGAATGAAAAAATTGGGACATTAGCTAAGATTGTAAACATAGTGATGCTACCAATGTTATGCTATTTTTGCAAATAAAGAAGTCATAAGATGTTAAGTGCAAAGAGATAAGGAATAGGATGCCTCTCCTCATTCAAAATGGGTCTTACACCAAGATTTTAGTTCGCAGACCTCATACTAGAGGACAATCCATGACTTTTGAAAATATCAAATTGATCAAGAACAGTTTAAGAATGGTTAAAAACATAAAAATTGATCTATTGTTATACATGTGTGCCTAAGATACAAGTTCCTTTTATTTCTCCTGTTATACCTCTTCCTATAAACATTCTTCTACATATTATTATAAAACTTTTGCAAGATCCACCAACATATCTATTGTATGTGATCAATTAACCGTAATAACTTTTCATACAAGTTTCATGTATAAATGTAGATGAAAATAAGTTGATTTGTTATCCTCTATTATGGATTTTTTGGCACTTTTCACTAAATATTAATGCAAAAATCATATACGTACTTTAAGAATAAAAACCACATTTTATACAAGTTTCATGTATAAATGTAGATGAAAATGAGTTGCTTTGTTATCCTCTATTATGGAGTTTTAGGCACTTTTCACTAAATATTAATGCAAAAATCATACATGTGTATAAAATGTGTTTTTTATGCTTAAAGCATGTGAATACATGATAAATGGAATTGTTGCTTCAATGTTAGAGGCTTTGTGCATATTAAATATAATATAAAACGATGTCATTCAGCCATTTTTTTCGCGGAGGGGGGGGAGAGACCTGGATTGAGAAGGGCTTGTAAGTAGATATCAGTACGAGACAGTTTCGAACCGTGAACTGCCCCAAACCGTCCCCGGTGGTTTCGTACCCAGGAATCGTTCCGACGGGTCCTAGCGGTTCGTCCACGCGGAACTGACGATTCCGATCCACTACATATAGAAATTAAAAAAAAAAAAAAACCGGTTCACGGAATGAATTGAGGGAGAGGACTGAGGCGCATGTGGGAAGAGGGGGAGGGGGGGTTCGCTCGGCCTCTGTATTGAAAAGGATTAAAAAAAAAAACACCTGGTTCGCGGTTCGCGAGGAACCGGAACCGAAACTGCCAGAATTAGCGGTTCCGTGGAACCGTGAATCGCCCTGGCTCCGGCGGTTTCGGTTCCGGTTCCACGAACCGGAGGTTTCAGTTCCAGTCAGGATCCGATCCGAACCATGCCGATGTCTACTGTAAGCCATAAATTTAGAGAAGAAGGAAAAATGAAAAAGCAAAACTAGAGGGGCCAATATATAATTCTTCAATTTTCCAGCACCACAAATGCATCTAGTCTATTCCTCGCCCAAAAAAACCCTAGACACCCCGTATATAATCCTCGCAATCTAACTTTTATTACCTTCCAACCTCCTGTGGCTCTCACCTCCGTCGTCTTCGAGCTCTGAAAAACCACTCCTCCCCCCAAAATCAAACTGCGGTCCTAGCAACAGCCCTTATCAAACCATGGCGGAGGGACTTGTCCTCAAGGGCACTATGCGAGCCCACACCGACATGGTCACCGCTATCGCTACACCGATCGACAACTCTGACATGATTGTCACTTCTTCTCGCGACAAGTCCATCATTCTCTGGCATTTGACTAAGGAAGAAAAGGTGTTCGGCGTTCCTCGCAGAAGGTTGACCGGTCATTCTCATTTTGTCCAGGATGTGGTGCTTTCTTCCGACGGTCAGTTTGCTCTCTCCGGCTCTTGGGACGGTGAGCTCCGCTTGTGGGAACTTTCCACAGGCATCTCTGCTCGTAGGTATGTGCTCCACATTTCTCGTGTTCACGTCTTTCGATAATTGTGCTGCTGTTGATCAAATAATCGGCGATAAACGTGTAAGATTGTTGGATTATAATGTCTGGATTTTACATGGTGGCAAATGATTGGTACGATGTACGAAGAATCCTAGTGAGACGGTTTAAATTATGATAAGAAGTATCTAAGAAGAATTATTGGGTAGTAGATAGGGTAAAATAGTTTATAATTGACTTGTGTGTCCTTGTTCAAATTTAAACAGATGGTGGTGTTGGTTCTTACCAAGTTGAATTTTTATTGAACAATTCAATATTGGTTTGCTTAGTCATACACAATTATCTTCATGGGCATTACTCCAATAATCATGTTGTTGATTGTTGGTTTTATCTGTGGTTACTTGATAGCATTAGTTGGTACTTTTCAATGTGATTACTTCCACTGTAATGGGGTAGTGATGATAGATCAGTATTGGATGTTGATCCTTGCAACTTTGAACCATGACGTATAGGTTTGTTGGCCACACAAAGGATGTGCTCTCAGTTGCATTCTCCATTGACAATCGTCAGATTGTGTCTGCTTCTCGCGATCGCACCATCAAGCTATGGAACACTTTAGGAGAGTGCAAGTACACCATTCAGGACAGTGATGCCCATTCTGATTGGGTCAGCTGTGTGAGATTCAGTCCTAACACTATGCAGCCCACAATCGTGTCAGCTTCTTGGGACCGTACCGTGAAAGTGTGGAACTTGACGAACTGCAAGCTGAGGAATACCCTCACTGGGCACACTGGTTATGTAAATACCGTGGCTGTGTCTCCTGATGGTTCCCTCTGTTCTAGTGGAGGCAAAGATGGAGTTATATTGTTGTGGGACCTTGCGGAAGGGAAGAAGCTGTACTCATTGGATGCTGGTTCAATTATTCATGCATTGTGCTTCAGTCCTAACAGGTATTGGCTCTGTGCTGCTACAGAAAATAGCATTAAGATCTGGGATCTAGAAAGCAAGAGCATTGTAGAGGACTTGAAAGTTGATTTGAAGAACGAAGCAGATAAAACTGATGGAACCACAACTGCAACCTCAAACAGGAAGGTAAATTGTTGTTACCAATGCATTTTTTATTGTTTCCCTTTCCTTCTGTGATTTTCTTCGTCTTCTTTTCTTCGTATATGTTGTGGGATATATTAGGTTATTTTTCTGCTTTATTTCCTTTTAGCTATTGCTTATTATTTGCTGCTGCAAGGACAGCTTGCTTGAGTAAGGTAATGTAGAGAGCATATGTTGGTCTTGTGTTCACTGAGAAGCCATTATTTTTTGCTGATGTTTGACATTTACATGCATTGCGAAAGCTCGTCAGTTCTCTCATTTCCTCCATTCACTCCTCAAGCCCACCACTCCCAACATGGACACACACACACGCGCGCGCGCACGCACACACACGCACGCACGCACGCACGCGCGCACGCGCACACGACACCCACATGCGCACGCGCAGGAAAAAAAAAAAAAAAAAGAAAAATGTTGCCCTGGTTTGCATATGAGTGGCTTTCAGTTCATTTTTGTGGTTGTCTGTGTTGTCTTTTTTCTGATTTCAAAAATGGTATGGCTACTTGTTCTAGCTCAGGTGTGTGGATTTATGTTTTGAGTGTATGTATGGAGTGCTTAACTTTAATATTTTTGTATGCTTGAATATGGTGAACTGGATTATTCCTCATTGATTCCATGACTGTTTTGTTTGATTGCTTGGCATCATGCAGGTCATCTATTGCACAAGCTTGAACTGGAGTGTTGATGGCAGCACCTTGTTCAGTGGATACAACGATGGTGTTATCAGAGTCTGGGGTATTGGACGTTACTAGGAATTTGGGTAAAATATCCAGTCGGAGTCTATTTTATTGATAGAATGCCTTGTTTTGTTTAGCATTTTGAGAAGACCTATTTTGTTTTTCCATTTTGCCTTTAGCTTGTTGGATATAATTAGGCTTTGTGGCCACCATGTTTTGATTTTATTAGAAGGTTGAGGTTCCTTTTCTTCTTCTGCTTCTTGTTTTTATTCATGGGCTATTTATCTGAATTCTTTCTGACTCTTCCAACTTTCGCTTTAATGCTTGTGAGATCTCCTATCTCTCTCTCTCTCTCTCAATCTTTATTAAAGTTGTAGAGATTATAATTGATTGCTCAATCAGTGGGAATAAAAGTGCTATTACTGACTTTGTTGCAAATTGACCTCTTATGCAAGAGTGAGGACTTGCAATTATTTAAGAACTGATGCATCTATTGAATCATCCAGCGCAAAGCTTTATCCGAATCAGTAGGTAGTTTGTTTAATTTTCGGCATATGCTATTCACTTGTTTTATCTGCTTATCACCGCCGGGGGTCACGTCAGCCGGCTCCAAATGTCGGGACTTGGCTCATGATAATTGGCGGTCTTCATCTTCAACATGGATATCTAGATTATTCACGTTTCCTGCAATTTAGGATTGCATAGGAACTGAGGGTGTTGAAAGCCCAGTTTAAACCATGTCCCATATATTATGTTCTCCCGTTAGCATAGGACAGACACGATCCGGAACTAGTGATTTATGGGCCATTGTGTTCTTTGAAGTAGGAATGACAATAGATGAAACTTGAAAACTAGTTGCTTTTTCCGTACCGTCTCGTGAAGTCCCTCCTTTCCATTTCACATAAAAAGTCTCCCCATTCCCAACACTCCGCAGTTCAAAAGGTTATGAGTCCGTCCTGTTGCATGTGAACGATGATTGGTCCGTTAGTCTTTGACGCAAGAAAGATTCAGGGAAAACGTGATATTTTGGATTCATTCTTAGTATCGAAGTGAGGTGGGTAGTTAGAAAAATAAGTAAAATTTAAGTAGGTAATGACAATTCAGCGAAGTTCAGGTAGTTAAATATGGTGGGCAAAATTTAGTTGGACACTTAAACTTTATGCAAGTAGTTAATTACACAAATTAGTAAAGCTTGAGTACTAGATGTTGTATTTACTCAAAGATTTAAATGGTATTAATATGTCAATGCAAATTAATGGGCAAAAGGGGCAAATATAAATATCGATGTAAATTAATCATTAATTATTGGTACGTTATCATAGAATTTCAAATATGAATAGATTTTTCAAGAACTACCTACTTCTCCTATTATTTGTTAAAAATATATTAGTATTTATTTAACACTTATTTGAACGAATTGGGTGTTAGAATTCATAAATCGCTTGTTCTATGGCTTTATTGAAGAATCTTTACATAGAGAATCTAGTAATGGTTTTTTATGCTATGTTTGGGGAGAAAAAATTATTTGGGAAAGGAAATAAGAGAGTGCCTGAAAAACTATGGAGAGTTAAAAAAATGAAGTGAGCCGAAAATTCTCTTTAAAAATTTGTTAACTTATCATAATTAGGTAGTGCTGTGTAAATACTATGCATTGGTGGGTTCTTGAAAAATAACATAGTAATGGTATTATTATTATTATTAAAAAGTTGGGTTCGTGGATTAAAATTCTTCCAAGTTTCATTCCTTCCTAATCTCCTAGCTTCCAAGCAAATCATCCTCTCTCCCACGCACTGTTTTTCACCCTTGCAAGGAATGTAATACAGCACCATTTCTCCATCAACAATCCCCTCTATTTCATTTGTGATTTTCATCTATATATAATTATTCCAGGCTTATTTACCCAAAAAAAAAGGTTATTCCAGGCTCTGTGTTTACAAGCAAGTAGGCAGCATAACCGCCGAACATTTTTATAACACGTAATGATGGTACCAAATAAGAATAAAACTTAAAAAAAAAAAAAAGAAAAGAAAAGAATAAAACTAATGCTAACAATTCTCCTGAGACACAGCAACCAATGATATCAAGAAAAGACATGGCATAATCAATGCTGAATAAAGATAAATTTAAAATAATATCACTTTTGAAATTGTTTGAAATATAACGAATAAGGCTGTAATGGAACAATATATATAAGAAAAAAAAATAAAATGAATGATTGATTATGATTTTAACTTCTAAAATACTTTTAAATTTAAGAAATGGAGCGAAGCCCAACATTCTGATCTCATTTCTGGAACTATTCAAGCATTCCAATACAAAATTCATCCGATCATAGTTGGTTTTGGCTACATTTCTGTTAGGTGAGCTTTTCTATTGCTTGACATTTCTCCCTCATATTGTAAAAAAATTAAAACAATTCCTTGATTGTATGACGCAGCCATAGAATAAGATACATATCTTCGTAAATCTAGATAAGGAAACGACCCTTAAGTTCAGTCTCATTTTAGTATCTGCTATAGAAAAGAGGGTGTTGTGTGCATAAATTAAAAAAAGAAAAAAAGCAAAAAGAACCCACTTCTTTTATTTTTACAAACAATAAATCGACCTGTCCTCTATGACTCCATTTATGTGTTGGAGAGGGAGTGAAAATTAAAGAGAGCAAGATGGTGATGGTGGATATTACAGTTAATGGACATTTGCTATTTCGATAGCTTTTTAACTAATCACTATAAGAAACCGACAAGACACGTAATGTATAGTTATATAATTTTGTCCAAATTGTCTATGCGATCTATTGTAATAGGTAGAGACAATATTAAAACTGAAAATTTGAGGTAACAAGTAAAGGCAAATGATCACCAAGGAAGTGAATATTTTCATGAGGCATTGAGCAAATCAAGGTGAGGTATGGGAAAAAGATGAAAAAAATAATTAAATAAAACGTTAGAGATTAGCTAAAAACTATCTAAGTTGTCTTTCTAGTCCAAACTTATATCTACCTTGCTCCTTTGTTGGTAGAACAAAATTTTGAACATGCTTAATTAACTAAAAAAAAGTTATTTATAACGTGTCACATGCACTAAAAAAATTTCTTACTCTTTACTAATTAGTAGACAGGAACAGTAAGGGTTGACGTTAAATAATGTTTAAAATTTCTTCATTTAATAGAAAATCCAACGACTCAACCAAATTAAATTACCAAGTAATGGAGGGGGAGGGGGTGGGAGGGGGAGGGGGACTGGGGAGGGGTATGGGATTATATGAAATTTGAAATCAATAATTATTGGAAAATAAAGAAAGATAATCAAAGAAACTTGATAAATTTCATGTGTATATTATTATATATTTTTTGAACTAAAATGCGAAATTATCTTCTCCTTTTATGTTATTATTAATTATACAAAATAAATTGGCTTGCTAACCAATTTCTCAAGTTACAATAATGAAATAAAACTCTTCATGAGCATCCAACCATAAAACAATTTAGAGCAATCTCTTTAATATTTGATTTCAGGGCAATACTAAACACAAGAATCTAGATTATTCTAGGCAAAAATTTATGGATGGAATGATGTACCGTAAAGCATTTCTGCTCACAATATCTTGGATAACGTTCTCCAAATAACTTAGAAATTTGGAATTACGGTTAAAAACGATAATTTAAGGAATTCCATGAAGGTGAAATAATTTCTTGGAAGAATAATTTAGCATTATGAACAACATCATCTAGTGGTGTTGTGCGGCACAAAATCTGACATTTTTATGAAAAAATCAATGAACTATATCCATAGTAGCTTCTTTCACTTCTTATTTTTAGGTAATCCAACATAAAGTCATCTAATGTCAATTTATGGTTGGTGGGAAATCAACAATGGCATGTGCAACCTACTAAGTTTACCTTCAACTTCCTTGCATAGCCTGTGACTTTTTTATTGTTGGTGTATAGTTCATAGATACTGCTACTAAAGTTAATGCAGTTTGTTTTCTGTTCATATTTATAGGTTAACAAAGTTTGTTTTGCTTTTTGGTTTCTTTGTTTGTACAACGTAAGTATCAATAGGAAGTACCATTTTGTAAATAGTAACACACTTTACTTTTCCTTTCAAATAGAAATCTTTTCCGTTTTCTCTCTAAAGTTCATTCATGATCAAACCGTCATCTTCAACTGATGTCTTTTGTGACTAAAAAATCTTCATGTTTTTAGAGCAGGTTCACATTTCGTTGAATCTGTAAGTTGTTTTCTTACTACAGTCATGTCGATTAGCAATAATAATGATAGTAATCAAATTGATTCAAGTCTGTTTGATCCTTACTATCTTTCTGGATCCGATAACCCTAGCATGTGTTTAGGAAACATTCTTTCTAAATGGATCGAATTTTCTAGTGTGGAATCGATTGATTAAGATGGCTCTTAGTGCTAAATCAAAGCTAGGGTTTATTAATGGCTCAATACGTAAACCTGGTGATAATGCTGTTGAATTAGAGAAATGAACAAGGTGTGATTTGATGGTACATGTGGGTAATCAACTCGATGGTACCAGATATGTCTTGGAAATTCTGCTTTTGAATTATGGAGTGAGATATTAGAGCAATACGGTCAATCTAATGGACCGCTTATGTACCAACTGCAACAAGAAATTTGCAGTCTTAAACAAGGGAATTTGTCTGTTGGTGCCTATTACAATAGATTGAAGAAGGTCTGGGATGAATTGAATGCAGTGAATGCTTATATGTCATGTGTTTGCGGAAGAATTGAATATTGCACTTGTCGGATGCTTAAGCGTGTTGCAAATTTTGAATCTCAATCTAGGTTAATGCAATTTCTAATGGGATTAGATGATGCTTATGAGTATGTGAGGGAGGAACCAAATCTTTTTGATGGAACCACTTCCTACAATAAATCGAGCTTTCTATCTTGTACAACAAATAGAAAAACAGAGGGAAGTGACTCTAACTTCTAAATCAGATGGGAGTGTTTTTACTATTGCTAAGGAAGAAAATGCTAGGTTTGTGATGGATAAACGAAAATTCAAGGGAAAGCTTGTTTGTAAACACTGTGGTGCAAATGGACATGCAATGGATATTTGTTTCCAACTTATCGGGTAACCTGAGTGGTACAAAGTGAAACATAATGTTAGAGGATTAAGACGTGTGCCGACAGCTGCTAATGTTGAGAAAACTGGAGTGGAGACTCCTTTTGATATGTGAGGATAAAGATCATATATCAGCGGTTTCAAGTAACAATAAGCTGATGCAATCCTTTTATCAAGAAATGATGAGGATGTTTAAACTACATACAGAAAATGGCGGTTCAAGTAGCATTGTTTCTGTGAATGCAGTTCAATATGCAGGTACAAAACTCTCTTCTTCTCCTTTTATATTAACAACTATGAATTTACAATTAGGTTCTTGGATAGTAGACACAGGGGTAACGGACCATATGACCCTACATTTGCATCTATTAACATCCATCACCACTTTAGCCAAACTTTTGTAGGTTCGTTTACCTAACAATTCCACCAAAACAGTCACTATCATCGGTAAAGTCATGATGAACCCCAACTTAGTCTTGCATAATGTTATGTATGCTAAATATTTTGCTCACAGTTTAATATTAGTGAGTAAAGCTTTGTTACATAACAATTGTTCATGACCTTAAACAGTAAAACTTGCATGTTTCAGGACTAGAGAACTAAGACCATTGTTGTAGCAACTAGGGAGTCTAATGGATTGTATGTCTTTACTCTTTCTTCTATTATTAGTAATTCTTTGTCAAATAGTACAACATCTTCTTTTTCTTTGAATAAATCATATATGACTCGATTGATTCACGAAAGAATGGGTCATTCATTTGTTTCAAAGTTGTTACATTTGCCAAATTGCAATTCTTTAGATCTGTCAGGTTACTTTTTGATACATATTGTCAAATGAAATTACATCGCTTACCTTTTAATAAAAGTTCTTCCGGGTCACCTTATGCTTTTCATTTATTGCATATTGATTTGTGGGGGCCTTTCAAAATTACTTCTATAACTGGTGGAAATTATTTTCTTACCATAATAGATGATTTTAATAGATGCATTTTGACTTATATTTCGAATAATAAGTTTCAAGTTTCTTCTACTTTGGATAAATTTTTCCGTTATATAACTTATCATTTTGATAAAACTCTTAAATTTTTTAGGACTGATAATGGTTCTGAGTTTTTGTCTTGTACCACTCAATCTTTATTTACTGCTCTAGGAATAATACACCAATGCTCTGTTATTTACACATCTCAAGAAAATGGGAGGGTTGAGCGAAAACATAGACACTTGTTATACACAAGTCGAGCTTTATGCTTACATGCAAACTTACTTAAAAATCTTTAAAGCGAGTGTATTTTGACAGCAAATTATGTCATAAACCAAATGCTTATGGCTCTTGATTGGAAATCACCTTATGGGTTACTTTTCGACTAAGTTCCAGATCATACACACTTGAGAGTTATAGGTTGTCTCTGTTATTGTGTGGTTCCTTCCATAAAGCGTGATAAATCTGATCCTAAAGGAGCTAGGTGTATTTTCTTAGGATATGAACAAGGACAAAAGGGTTGCACACTTCTTGATTTATCAACTCACAAAGTAATCACAAGTCGTGATGCTCAATTTTATGAACATGATTTTCCTTTCCGAGATAATTCTTCTCCTAATTTAAGTGCATCTTGTCTTGTTCCAATTAGTTATGATACATCCGAATTTGATGTCTCTCCTTCACAATATGGTCATCATGAGTTTGAGTCCTCTGTTGATACTCACATTGATTATAACATTCCATCTTTTGATCCTTCTTATACATCTAAATCTTCCCCATCAAACATTGATACCATGGCACCTTCTCGTCATTTTATTAAACAAAGAAATTTACCAACATGGTTGAAGGATTTTGTACATCATGTTCATCATACTTCATCTCCTGCTGCACTTACCATTTTTTCACACAAACTTACATCTTCATATCCACTTTTCCCACTAGATTCTTTCATTCATTATCCTCATGACTATATGGTTTTCTTAGCCAATGCATTTACTGTTTTTGAACCTAAGAGTTATTCACAAGCTGTTCAATATAAATAGTGGGTTGATGCTATGAATCAAGAACTTGATGCACTCGAGAGCAAAGATACTTAGGAGTTGACTACTTTACCTATGGGAAAAAAGGCTATCGGGTGTAAGTGGGTACATAAAACCAAGTTTAAATCAGATGGCACGGTTGATTGCTTTAAGGCTAGGCTGGTAGCAAAAGGGTACCTTCTAATAGAAGAAGAAGATTATCACAATACATTTTCTGCTGTAGAAAAATTGGGAACTATTCATATTGTGTTAGCCTTAGTTAGTGCGCAAAATTGGCCTCTGCATCAAGTTGACATTAATAAAGCTTTTCTTTATGGCTATTTGCACAAAGAGATTTATATGCGACCACCTCAAGGATATTCTAAAGTCTCTATAGATCAAGTTTGTAAGCTTAAAAGATCTTTATATGGCTTTAAACAAGCATCGAGGCAATTGAATTATGGATTAACTCAATTTCTTTTAGGAAAGGGATTTCTTCAATAAAAAAAACGATTATTCTCTTTTCACTAAAAAAGATGAGTTTAGTTTTCATGCTGCACTTCTTTATGTGAATGATTTGTTGCTGATGGGTACAAATGTAGATGCTATTATGGCTTTGAAACATGATTTACATGTAGCATTTACTATAATAGATCTAAGAGATGCGAAATTTTTTCTTGGACTTGACCTGTTTCGTGATTCAGCTAATCTTCATGTTCATTAGCGAAAATGTATTTGGCTATATTGCATTCTACTGGTCTTACAGGTTGCAAACTAGCTTGTACTCCTCTTCCTTCACATGTTAGACTTTATCATATTTTTAGTAAGCTATAGACTGAATCTTCATTCTTTCATACTACTGTTGGCCGACTATTGTATTTGACCTTATCTAGACCAGACATAGCATTTTTAGTGAATCGTGTGAGTCAATTTGTATCTGCTCCAAGAACCACACATCTTGATGCATCGTTTCATCTCCTATGCTATTTGAAGCATTCTATCAACTTAGGTTTGTTTTTCCTAGCAAACAATCCTCTTCATTTGGTTGCATATGTAGATGCCGATTGGGCATCATGTCTTGTTGATAGGCAGTCTGTATTAGGTTTTCGTATTACGCTCGGTTCAACCATTGTCTCTTGGAAATCAAAGAAACAATCAACAGTTTCTACCTCCTCTACAGAAGCTGAATATAGGAGTTTGGCTACAGCAACCAAAGAATTGTTATAGATTTCTTATGTGCTTAAAGACTTAATGGTTGATGTTAGTCTTCTTATTCCTTTATTTTTTGATAATAAATCTATAATTCAGATTGCTAACAATCCATGTCAACACGGGAGAACCAAACATATAGAAATTAACATTCATTTACACGTCATCACATTTCTTAAGGATTCATTTCTTTGTAGCATGTTAGTTCTTAGTCTTAGCTTGTAGATATATTTACAAAGCTTCTTACTAAGCAAGCTATGGTATCTTCATGTTCCAAGTTGGGTCTTCTTCTAGTCCCAACTCGAAGGGGGAATGTTGGTGTATAGTTAATAGATACTGTTACCGGAGTTAATGGAGTTTGTTTTCTATTTGTATTTGTAGGTTAACAGAGTTTGTTTTAGGTTAACAAAGCTTATTTTGCTTTTCGATTTCTCTGTTTATACAATTGTAGTATAAATAGGGAGTACTATTTTATAAACAGTAACACACTTTACTTTTCCTTTCAAATAGAAATCTTTTCCGTTTTCTCTATAAAGTTCATTCACAATCAAAGCTTTGTCTTCAATTGATGTCTTTTGTGATTACAAAATCTTCATTTATCCTTTTTTTCACATCTTGCATTGTTTACAATGTGTGGTCTTAGAGATCTTGGTTTCTCCTAGTAAGATAATCTACCTTTACTTGGTTCTCTAAGTGCAGTTCCTCTAATGATGCTAAAATGAATAAATGATTTATCATGTTTGAAAAATTAACAATTTACCCTATAAAATCTATCTTGAGCTCCCATCTCACAAGCATCAAACGGACTAGAAACATCTGAGTCATTCCTTGGAATATCCTAAAAATTATTTTATAAGAAAGGCAAAGTATATTGTCAAAATCTATTACATCTCCACCTTCCTTTAAAAAAAAGGTTAATTTTTAAGAAACGCTACCCAAGTTCCTCTATTTAAAAATCCACACATACTTTTTTTTATTCTCTTCTAGTAGGGATTTTAGAGATATTAAAGGGAATACTTTGAAACTCCCGAAGAATAATCAACAAGTGGAAAGGTAAGATATGTAAGAAACTCTTATTCATTATTATCAATAAACTATGAGGTGTTTTTAATTAAAAGTATCCTTTGATAGGAAATCAAAGAATTTAAATAAGATGAAAAGATTAATCAGGGTAACATCATGTTATAAAGTTTTCAATAGTATAATCAAATAGGTTCCTTATGATATAATTATGGAATTGTAGGAGATTTGGGTTAGTAGTTTTGAAGTTATGTTTGATAGATGATCAGGACAATAAATTGACTCTTAGATTAAGGTAAAAAACTTAATAACCAATCTTCTTAAATCATAATGATAAATTTGTTCATGTAATTGAAGAAACTAGTATTGAACAAACAATCAATTTATAAATAAACATGATTTTGGAAGAGATCAAACTAGTTTAAAAAATTGAAAACTTAAAAGAAGGCACATAAAAAAACTTTTTAACACCTTGAAATTACAATTTAGAGGAGACAAGTGGAGAAGTTGGTCAAATCGGACCAGAAGATTGGCTAGCCAATTGCCATTAGTTGACCGTTGTTGGCTGACTACCTTTCATTAATTACCACTCACGGTTCTTGCTTTGATGGATAAAAATCGAGCAAGATTATCCATGCGCATGGATATTTAAATCCAGATCCTAAAATGATGAAAATACTTAAATTAAACCAAATTTCAAGAAAAGAAATAATCATTAGGTGATGTAATTTTTCCAAGGTAAGCTTTAATATTGGTATAATTATTCTTGTGACAAGAGTGTGTGATTTAGCCTTCTTCTGATAGTAGGTTTGTGGTTGTTGCTGCTTTTCAAGTTTAGTCTATAATGAACTAAATAGATATCTGGTATTTTAATCTACGACCATATTGAGTGTTTGTATTATATTATGTGATATTGAGTTTATATTATCTGTGTTTTGAGAACCATTGGAACTATTAAAGGTCTATTTTTGAGAATGATGCTTAATTGCACTACTTTTATTAAAATGGAGCTAAAAACCCTGCACCATCTTTTTAAAATTGGTTTCTTAGAATTTATTCATACTTTATAAAATCTTTTCAATGTGTAGTTAGATTCATATTTGCGAAACAGTTAAGGTGCATGAATGTAGGTATTATTATTTATATGGTTCGATAATGGAGATTTTGTCGAAGGTTTACTTCGTGTATCTATAGAGACTTTACACCTGTGTACTTATAGACGATTATCACCCATTGATGTTTGGGTTTCGACTGGTTTTTGGTTATGATAATGGTTTTGGAAAACAAATTTTAGGGCCCAACTTTAATGCATTCCAATAGATTTCATTTCTAATATTGGTTATGAAAGTAATTTGATTATTATGTTGTTTAAATATGAATTATAAATTAGATATGTGTTTGATGATTAATGAAGTTGTATGTTGCATTAGATATTTTAAGTTGCATGTGGTCTAACATTGTATATACCAATATGTGGTGGTTTATCCTAAGTGTTTCTGCTTAGTCCTTATTTCTCAGGTATTGTTGATAAAGATGGTAATCATTATGATTTCATGAGACAAGATATATTTATTTGTTAGGGTACACAATACCTATGTGGAAGTAGAGAATTCAGTTGACGACTTACAATGAAGGTCCATTTTATCAATTTTGTAACTGAGGATTTGCGAATTTTGTTAATGAACAAGATTCGAGTTTTTTTTAGGAGTGATGTAACTATTATTGAAGATTTAGTTATTATGCAAATATTTTGGAGTTTTACTTGTGATTTTAGGATGATATGCATGTTTTATTAGCTTTGTGCACATGTGTTTTGACATATGCGTATGATGGGAATTGTGATGCCTAGGTTTCATGGCTTTAGATTCCTATATTTTTTTTCTAACTACTCAAATCATAATATCTTAATTTACATTATAGCAATGATAACTCTTAGAAATCATATCCACAACTACATTAACACTATCGCTTTTGTGTTAATGATTCAAAGAATAATATCAAAAAGTTCTGTGGCATGCCTCATACTCAATCTTTCTTACCATTTAATTTTTTCCAAGGTTTGGGGTCATTACACTCTATAACAATTTTTGGGAAAAAAATAGTGTTGGTATGTCTCTAAGTGATGTGAATCTTGGGTCTAAATACTAGCCAAAGAGCTAAGGATTAAGTCAAGACAAGCTAAGCACAAACCAAGTTCAAGAAGAAAAGTCTAAAGCTATTTAAAGGAGCAAAAAGAGTGTAATATTGCAAAATTTTTTAGGCATTATAATGCCATATGGAGGTGTTGGGCTAATGCAAGCAAAGCTACTTAAGACATAAAGTCTAACGATAATACTATAAAGAACAAAAGGGTGCAAAACTGCAATTCTTTATTAAGGCATTTTAATGCCATAAAAAGGTGTTTGACTAATGCAAATAGAGCTATTAATCATGAAATCCTCAATCATGCCATCTAAACAACAAGTATAAACCATCTAAATGATGCAAGCAAGCATTATCGTTGTATACCTATTAGGTGCCATTCGATTGGTCAAGGGAACTTATTCGAATAGCATGATAAATCTTGAGTTGTTTAGTTGAGTTTCATTTATTTTTCCAAATTAAAATTATTTTCCTAATGTACTAATATGCCCCTAGTACATGCATGGCTACATTTAAGTGTTATATTCCTTTGTTTTATAGCGAATGAAGTTTGAAATTAACTATAGAGTTTGTAAGACATGCTTTAAGAAATATAGATATTAAGAAATTATCTTTCATTCTCTTTATTCATTGAGGTCTTATCCATTTTATACTAGATTGTGGTACATCAACCATAAATTCCTTAAATGATAGTGGATTTTATTATCACCTATAATTATTTTATTGTAATGGTTCTGCATAATATCAATCGTTGGTTTAAATTACAAACCTACTTCATCTTAAGATTAATATGTAAAGTTTAATCTTGATTTGTTATATATATATATATATATATATATATATATATATACACCAAATTACACAAAAGAAGCTAAAACTATAATTTTTATCTTAATTATTTGTAGATTTGAAACCTAATCTTGTTAATAGTATGCATACTTTTTATAATTTATACCTTTATTCCATGTTATAGGTTTTAGGCACATCATAACTCATAGTGAAGTTCTTGGTACAATGTATTAATTAGTAAATTTCACATATCATTATTCTTTTTAACATTTTAAAGATAGAGATTGGAGACTTAGGGTATTTAGTTAGCATGGTGTGCCTATGTGTGTTGTTGTGAGAGTGAATTGATTTGCTATTTGCTAGTAATTTTAGTTAGAAAAAAATATACGAATTGAGATTATCAATAATTCTAGAGGTCTTTATGTTGGTAGTGATGGAAGAAGGTGATTTAATGTTGAAATAGAGTTATAAAGGAATATAACGTGAGCTTTAAGTTAGTAAATGTACTTTGTATTAAGTATTAGAAGTTATGAGTTTTGGTTACCGCACAAGATGTTAGTACCAGGTACGTGAATACTGTATTTATAGCTTGTATGTGTATAGAATAGCACACTACATTGAATTCATTATTTTAGCTAATTAATATGTCAACTTGCACGCTTGTGCTGTGGTTAGCGATTGGAAAGCACCCTGTAATGTTAATAAGACAATATGAAGATCCTTATACAATGTTGTTCCTTCGTAGAATTATATTTGGAAATGATTTTAGTAAGTTAAGTGACCCGTGAGATCTTGAATGTTCGAGAGTACCCAATATCATACACACATATGTATATTATATATAACTATGCTTTGTGATACTAAGCTATCCCTGTATTACTTGTAACATCTAAAAGTGAAGATAATAGATAATTGATTATTGCATTTAGTTGTAAGAATGACTGTAAACTATGTTGACTACGGAGAAGGTGATAGTTAACTATGAGGATGGTATAGTGTGAACTTTTACTTAGAAATTCGTATTCATTATTAGTAAGTAGTTTGGAGATGTATGAAGTCCTTGCCTTTTACATTCAATTTGTATCTCTTAGGCATAGGCCCTTAGTGTGATGGTTATCTATGCGTGCTTACACTTTAGTGGACTTGATGAGTCACTTGCAAAATGTTGCTATCTTTGTAGTTTGGAGTTGGGAATCCACATATCTTGTGTAGTTTTATATATACATATATAATAGATGTGTGTTTGAGTTGTACTTGATGCAATGATTAGCAAATTGAAGCCTTCAGGTGTCAATATGGACATGTGACGTACCATAAATGTCTCCAATTTTAGGAAACATTTGTGCTTCCATTGACAAAACTGTTTAGTCAATTATCTTATTGTTAAAATATTTATATGTATAGTATTTGATATATCAAGTATTTCATTGGTGTGATCTCAATTGAGTAAAAATCAAAGTCACTAAATAGCTTTTGGCACTGGTCTCATTGAAAAACATAATAGGACCATAAGGTTCCTCTAATTTTGAGGAGTTACACTTTTATCATCTTTTATTTACATAATATCATTAGTTTTGTTTTCACCGTGTTATTTATATTTTTATCCATATTTTTATTTTATCCGATATCTTTATTTAGCTCATTTTATTGGGTCTTTTATACTAATGCATTTTTTATATTATATATGAAAGGAAAAAAAAATACAATTTTACCCTTAACGTTTGACTAGTTTCTATTTGGGACCTTGAATTTTTTTTTTCAAATTTTATGTAATATCTCTCAATTATAAGGTGGTAGAACTCTAATTATTGAGACACTTTTTGGTGTAATGGTTTGTAGTTTTAAGAGCTTTAAAGTTAAGTGTATTTAGTAGATAACACTCCTATGATGGGTGATCTTTGGGAAGAAATAGCTTCAAGGATAAAATTATGCTGCATTTCACCAAAACAGACAATACCTTAATGAATGGAGTTTTAGGTTGTTACATTCTATTTGAGTTCTTGAGGTTTGGTAATTGCTCATGTAGTGCTTGATTCATCTATAAAATTAATATAAAAATAATATAGTTAAATGTAACTAAATTAATTCAAATATTGATAAAAAAGTTATAATTCAACCAGATCATGTTCTCAAAAATTTCAAAATTTAGGGTTATTGTTATTATTTTTTTATTACTAAAGCTGGACGCTCTCTATTCTCTTTTCCGTCACATGTTTTGTGCCTTTTTTTTTTTTTTTTTTATTATTAAGACTTTGGTCTTGAGTCTTCGTCAAGTCTTATTTGGATCCATGAATTTAAGATTTCATTGTTTTATTTATTTATTTATTTTTTCTTTGAATCGAGCCTTTACCCTGCCGAGTCGTTAAGTTTAGAATTTACTCGGTTTTCCTATATTCTTAGCCATTCTTTATTTTTAATTTTTTTTAATTTTTTATTTTTACTAATTTGCCTTCTATGTTGTTCTTTTTTCTACATCTGTTTGATTCATTTCATGAATAAATATATATCTATATATATATATATATATATATCTTCTACTTTTAAAATTTTTTTAGACATTTTCAATTTTTTAAATACTTTATTAATTTGTTATATTTAATTATGTTATTTATTTATTTAAAATATTTAAACAAATCCCGTGCTGCCATATAACAGATATGAATGAAAAATTACTGGTATTTAAAAAAAAAAAATCCTAATCTATAATCTTTCTAAACCTTCCTATTTTTCCCGCTCTATTCCTTTTCTCCATGAAGAAGCTGTGCGATCCATATTGCAACAAACACGATAATTTATGAGCGAACAGGATATGGGGGAATTCACTGCCATTCCTGTCCACGATAATATATTAAATAAGCTCATCAAAATTCTCAACCTAATTGATCTAATTTGAAGTTGGCACTTGGCATATGCTTCAAGCTTTGGTCATGACTAATTTCTCTTTCTTTATACAAATAGAAGTTTGCTATTCCAAAGTCTAGTGGTTCCCGCAAATGCATTGAAATAACATACAGTAGAAATTTAGAATAAATCTAAAATATAATTCCATATTAATTATGTCAAATTATCAAGAATAAACTTAATAACGAAAACATTCTTAAATCTATTAGAATGACATGGTTGAGACTTTGAGGTAAACTTGATTTTTGACCTTTGAAGAGATACCTTAGGTTGTTTTCTCTTTTTGATGATGAGATGTCAAAAAAGAAGACCCTAATACTCCCTCGGGAATCATAACCCCATATATATATGTGTGTGTGTGTGTGTGAGCTAACCAAGGGTTAGCTTTCATTATTTCTAATTTGACCCATCACAAATTAAAATTAATACTTTGGTTTCTAAATTGTGCTTGAGAGATAGTTGTCCTTACACTGATAAGGGGGATATGGATTCTCGAGAAGAGAGGAGCCATAGTGTTCCACCCCTGACCACCTGAATCCCATGAGTGAATAGAAAGTTGGATCTACATTGGATCTCACCCGAATCGCCCCATCTATCCTCTAAGGAGGGTTTGGTTTCAAACTCGGTTCAAATAGGAGAAGTACACTATATTAATGTACCTTAGGTGATCCACACATCTCAAGATCAAGCGTTGATGAGCACAATGAACTATCTATGTGGCTAAGGCCCCCCACAGCCCAGGCACAATGACGAAATTATCAAGGGCACACTCTACCACTGAGCTAATAGCCCATCATGTGGGCCTCCTATAGGAGCCTGCTATGTCAAAAGCGAGAGAAACCCCATCCCCTTGTTCCTTTTTTCGCCCCCATGTCACGCGCACGAAGGCCATGGGAACATCAAAAAGGGGATCCTATGAACTTATTCGACCTAGGATAATAAGCTCATGAGCTTGATAAGTCCATACTTTATTCAGATGCATTAAAATACATGATATTATTATATCTTAATAGGACTTGACTTAATGATAGCTTATAATACACAATATTTAAGCCCACATGGTTAATTTTATTAACCAAGTACATACTTCTATAGAAGGACACCCTATGGCATTATTTGATTCGAGAGTAGGAAAAATCTAATGTAGCATTTGGTTTCCATTAAAACGTAGAATAAGAAGAATAATGCAACACAAATATAAGGAGGATTGTATGAGCTTTTTAAACCATATTCAATATTCTACTAAATACTGTGTAAGTTTTTTTCTTTTCTTTTTTCCCTTTAAAGTGTTACGTTATTTGTCATGTGCAAATATTATAGTTAGTATCAGTGATAATAATTTAATTAGCAATAGCTTCATGATGATGTTGATAGAAAATTATTGCTACTGGTGTATTGGTTGCGATGGTGGTGTGGTAGTGGTGAGTGATGATGATGATGATGATGATGATGGTGGCAGTAATAGAAAAAGTATTAGTGCATGGTGATAATGATAGTTGTAAAATTAGAATGGCAAAAATATGAATAATGATTGTATTAGTTTAAATTTTATTTTCATCTTATTCTAGTATATTCATATCATTACATGTAATGGGCAAAAATTTTGTTTTTATCCAGCAGAGTTTTCCCTCAACAAGTTATGCAATTAATACTACCTCAATGTGTATATATATTTAAACCAAAATATTAATTTAAGCACTAAGGCCCAAATCTTAGAGTCACGTTTATAGAAGGCACGTACTATATGGTACGGAGTCGCATTCACAATGGGGATAATTCTATCAATATAGACGTCAATTTATTTATTTTTTTTTTATTTTTTTGCCAAATATGGATGCCGATTAATGATATATTTGTCTTTTTTCTGATAAAGAATTAATAAACCAATTCGAGCACGACGAGAGCATCAGGTATGATGTGGAAAGAAAACATCCACCAAACTTGGGGTCTGGTATCAGCCTTTCACTAATTATTATATTATATTCCAATAATTAATACGTAACAGCGACGAGATAGATTTTCTAAATATAAAATCTCCATTTTCGTCTTCAATAAGGGAAGTGATCTGCGATCAACTAACTCATTTAATGCAGTTTAAAATGACCCATTTCGTTTTAAATGAGCATGCAGACGCAGATAGCAGTTGCCCGTTGCTCTCTTCATGGAAGTCAACGGCTACTGTTTGCAACCGCCACTGAAGAGAAAACCCAGGCCCATGAGGGCAAAGAGACCAGATTAATTTGGCATGCGTCTTCCTCAACTTAGCATGCGGCATGAACAACCTAGTCCTTAAGGTCAGAACTTAGAAGCATCGCGACCTCACCGATCGATTTTAGGTCTTGAAATGTCTTAATAAACTATTATATGGCTATATACTAGATAATTAAGTTATAGTTAGTATACGAATAAAAATATTTCTTGAAAAAAGCAAAACCATGAGCTCATAAGAACATTTAATTTCTGATAGCCAATTGCTATGCGTGTTTGTTTATCGCTCAAAATTACATTTTTAACTTCTCAGTTTTAACTCCTTTTTACCATTAATTCGTATATTCATGTAGTCTAATTAAAATTATGCTTAGGTAATTTATGATCCATGCAAATTCATTATGATTCCAATAATACTGACTAGCATGTGCTCTTTGCTTAAATATTAACACCTTCTATATATCCAAATTGTTATAAAGATTACTAATAACCCATTGATTTAGCTAAAATATAGCTATTATATGTGTAGATGCAAGCTTGGGTCCTTACTGATAGTAGTCACGCACGTGTCATGTGGATCTCGCGCCTGACACGTGACTTTGAAATGCTGTTGAGAAAATGATACTTGATGACGGGATGGCTTGGAGAGAATGACAGGAGAGGAGGAACAAACCATCTCAATATCTCAAATGCATAAGTAATAAGTAAGGGAGCTTGAGTAGACCTCGCATGTCAACCTTACAGTTCTTGAGCAGTTAGAAGTATAAATCACTTGAGTTGTCTTGTTTGATCTTTCTGAACAAAGCATCCTTTACAATTTGTTATTTGTCTCTTTTCTCTCCACAAAGTTTGAAATGAGAAGGAGTGACTAAGTATTTATAGACACTTGACATGGATGACGATCGTTAAATCATCTCAGTGATTGACGGATAACATAGAATAAGCTCAATTCATGGTTATCCTAAATGAGCTTTTCATGGGCCAAGGCCAATAATCATCTCTTGTGTGCATAAGCCTGAGAAAGGTTGGATGCAGCAAACCAATCTAACGATTCCTATTCCAAGCCCAGTAAGTCAAATCTCCCAAGTCATCCCAGTAGTTGACCTGAACTTATTAGGCCCTGTCACTCAGCCCATGAATCAAGCCTAAATCAATATAGATAATAATATTTATATTTATATTTTTAAAGCCCCATTACAATATGCTATTTATGTAATATCAACATTTGAAAAGTAAATCCATGAAAAAAACTACAAAACTCTAAAAATTACATATTCGTGTTGTAAAGCCATTTTGCTAAGGAGGTCTATGGTCAACAATTCTAAAAACTAACAAATTTACCCCTGATTTGCAATTAATTATTCAAATGTATAGTAAATTCGAGAGAAAATTTCGAAAATACCTCTTGCATTCATCAGAAGTTCGAAATATTGTATATTATATATTAATCTTTTTTCAGTTGCAACCAAGTACCAACACCAATGTCTCATGATTAACTCCTTTTGGAGCATACCTCTATTTACCCCTTGAATGAAAGGTGACCTTCAATCTACTATATCCCTGTTTCTATTTTTCTATAATTCCAATTTTTCTATATTCTATTTTACTAAAATTTTCCTAAATATTACTTGATCCTGATTGTGTTTGATCTTGATGCCCTTTTAGTTTACCAGAATTTGGATAAGAGCATGCAAATTTTGGAAAAAATTGAAGACAATGTTAGACAATGAACTAGATGTGCGTTTCTTGTCTCCCAAATGTAATTCGCATGAATCCAGTTGTTGATTCAGGTTTTTTCTCCTGTTGCCAACCAGCCTATAATACATGTTTGATGGAGAACTCTTTGCTTAATCATCCAATTATATATTTTACAACCGTAATATTTACACGTTATTTTATTATATTTTAAAAGTATGGTTCCATTTATAAATATTAATATTATAGGTTAGCAAGCCTATTTTAGCGGGTCACGTTAAATGCCAGTACTCATAATTTTTTTTTATTTTTATTTTTGGCCAATTAGCATTTACAACAGCTTTTGAAGAGGAGGGAATGAACCCGTGTCAATTGTGTTGGTTGGCTGATGATTTATTCCAATATATAGCTATTCATAATACTAATTAATACTTATAATCAAATTAAATCGTTTATGTTAATTCATTTCACAAAACAAACTTTATGGGCGACATCGACTAATTTTTATGGCCATGTTGTAAATTTTGAATAAAATTGGTAAACTTTTATCCAAACCCTATCATAGTTGCCTAATACTCTTAATTAGACTTACTTAAGGACTCAAGGTATCACATAAGTTGAGATCAAAATTATTGATTATAGCCCAAAAATATAATTATATTTATATTGTCTATATAGATGGCGACTGGACTTGCTGCTTGGGTTCCCCGGTTATGATTTTATCCCAAGGGGGGAGATAAGCGGTAAATGTAAATATTGTTGCTAAATTATTAATTTTTTTTAAGAAGTTCTAATAGATTAGGGATATAAATATTTATCTACGTATTATATTGCCATGTAGTAGAATTACGTTTTAATTTATAAAAATGAATTAATTAAAATATAAGTGATATTTTCATAGAAAATATTAATTGTAATACAACCATTAAATATAATTATTTTATTTTCAACATTGAATATAATTAAGCAATCCACATAATAACATTAATGTCAATTTACATAAAATCTAAGCATACAAAAACAATATTGGAAAATTAGTTGCAAAAATATAAAGTCCAACAATATGAAAACAAGGAAAAAAAAAAAGTATTTCGAGTCCAATGCAATAAAAGGAAACATCCTCAATCAAATAAAGCGGGCATTCTAACTCTGTTCTTGTGAAGCGGTCGCAAAGTGGATAGATAGTAATTGTTGATGATAACATGGTAGAGTAATAGAAAGGTTATTGCTGTAGACTGGGAAGGTGGTGGACAATGCAGGACGAAGCATTGGATAAGATATGGGGTAATTGGTGCTAAGATGGCTAGTTTACCATGGGAGCTATACATAGCGTAATAAAAGCTTAAGGTTAATAAGTGAGGGGGTTGCTGGTGGCTGCTGCTGTTGGGACAAGCCACTTAGTGATCTGGGAAGGTTGGCATGCATAAGGAGCGACAGGAACCGACCATGGATGGTATGGGTATGGATTAGAGTAGTTTTTATCACTATATATTATCGATTGTGGAGGATCGATAGTAGCTTCGGTTTTTGGTGATTTTGGTATAGATTTTGAAAAAAAAAAAAATCCGCAAATAAGTTAATATTAAAATATATTACGGAAGTAGGCTACCAAAAGTGCTGTCACGAACAACGCCTTTGAATTTGTACTTAAGATGCTATTACAAATAGCGCCTTCAATAGAAAAATGAAAAATTTTTAATTTGTACTAAAGACGCTGTTTGCAAATTTAAAAAAAAAAATCATTTTTTTCTTTCTAACTCGTTTTTTGTCTTCCATCTATTATTATAAGCAATAGCGATTTTTGCCCCATTAGGTATCCAACCAAGTCGTTTCCCGCAAAGCCTTTGGTTCAGAGGTAGCATGCAATGTACATGAATCTCGTTCTCATAACTTAAGCCTCTTATGGTGAGATAAAGAGACTATAAACTCACACAAGGTAATAAAATATTTTCCATCAACCCACCAAGAAATTGAACCTTTAAATATGTCACTGGAAAAGAACACAGGTTCATTTGAAACTCAAGTGTAGAAAATCTACAAAACTAATGATGGGCTATATTCCAATCATATATGAAAAAAAAAAAAAAAAAAAAGAAGAAGAGAGAGTGTGAGATCCCAATCATGAATCATCACAAAAAGCTATTCGAAACTAGAGATGATGGTAAGCAATTCTCGAAAGGAATATAAGAATAATTTTTAGAAAAAATTATACTAAATGTGTTGTTACGAACATCACCTTCAAAAAAAAAAATTTTAGCTTTGGCTTATTTTCGGGTTTTTTTTCAAAATTCCTACCAAAATCACTAAAAAAAAAAGAAAAACCGAGTAGCTTCTACTGCATTGTATCCATCGTGGAGGATAGACCCATAAGTAGGGCGGGTCATGGATAGTATGTCACGGCAGGATTGTTTATGTATGTACATAAACTCATTTTAACTTCTAATACAAATTATCAATTTTCTTATCGTCAAATGGGTACTTGGAGGTGGAGTATTCTATTGCTATTATTGCTGTTTTTCAGACTCCCTCTTGTGGTATGACTGCTTATGTGGTGAAATCGATCCTCCTTGATCCCTAACATCGAGAATAGGCCGATCTAAGTCCTGACACTCTAGAGTCACCGTATCTTGTGCTCCTCTTCGCTTTTACTATGCTTAAGTGTCCTTTTCGAGCTACCTCTACACCATCATAGCCAATAAAGCATAGCTCTCTTTATAATTAATTAAATTAAGAAAGTTTAAAAGGAAAAAAATTGAGGAACTCAAAGATTTAAATGCTAAATTATGCGTGCTTACTAAGTTACTAACCTCCGACGATATCCACTCATATGTTAAACTCTTACCCTTCGTTTCTTAGGCATAAAGTGTAAGAGTTGATATTTGACATTTTGTACAAGAAAAGAAATAAATGCAACATTGATTACACATGCTACGTATAAAAGTAAATAAAAAGGAAAAAAAAAACACTACCTTAGTAACCTTGTGATACAAGTAAGATTACTCCACTATATGGGTGGACTTTTGCTTTTTCATGCTCACAGTGTTGATTGTGGACCAATGATGTCCTAAAAAACATTAAGTTGTTGTGTTTATTGTATTTAATGAATATTGTAATGTATTGATAAGATTTAGGAAATCCTTACAAAGGCTTTTTTTTTTTTTTTCAAGTTTCCAAAGTTACGCAACTCTACCCAAATGTACTGTTTTCTTAAACCTTGGCGGTAGCTAACTCTTAACAATCTTTCTTCCTTTTGCAATGTTATAATGTTTACAAGACTATACACATCACTATTAGAACTTGCGCAACCAAATCTAAGGCCTGTTTATTTTAAGAAAATATTTGTTGATGAAAATAGTTTTCCTCTTGAAAAAGTTACTAGAAAAATAATATATTTTCAAATGTTGGACTAATTTTATGAAATACTTTTCTTTTATTTACAATTTCAAGATAACTCATATATTTTAAGGATAAAAAATGAAAAAATTACATACATTATAATAAGAAATAAATCTACTTAAAAGAAAAATATTTTAAAAATTAATAATAAATATTTTTGGATAGAATTGGTAGATGGACTGGTAAATCGATTGAAAAATAACTTATTCATTTATATTCCGTAAATTTTTTTTTTTCCAAAAGATAAACTATAAAAAGTCTATGTTTTCTAAAACAAGGAAAATATTTTTGTCAATTGTCCTATTTTTTCTTAAACAAACAAAAAAAATGAAAAGACATTTTCTTAGAAATCTTCGTTAAAACAAACTGGGCTTAAAATACCTACCACTTTCTCTTGTTTCGTCATTTTGGATCATCATAATTTTCTTGCAATAAGAGGAAAGACAAAACTAGCTAATCAAATAAAATGTTGTAATGGTTGAATGCGCAATAATAGTTCATAAAACATCATTATAACTCCCCTAATGATGTTATAATAGCATTTCCCTAAAGCCTTCCATACCAACTCGATAGATCCAGGCACAAATATTTCATTTTGGTATGATGCCAAGGACAAATATCCAATCTCATCATCCCAAGAAACTATTTCGTAACCACTTATGATTGTTCAAGATCTAACAACTCTAGCCTTAAACATGTCCTACAATAAACCTCCTCAACATATGCAATCCTTTACAACTCCTTTAGTGTGTGAGGGTAATGTCATGCTAGTCTCCTCCAAAGCGACATACTCTTGTAATGTCTCGGTTTCTATTGTCACAACTTCAACCTCATCCACCGATCCCTCATCATCACTGCCTTCCCCTTCATCCTTGTCATGAATCATAGGGCCACGGTAGTATGTCGGGTGCTGGCAGTAGCTTTTGTCCTAATCTAGTTGCATGGAGAGATCAAAAGTTAAAGGGATGAACAGGGGACTACAAAGAAAATTAAATAAAATATATGTATATTTAGACAACGAGAATTTATTAGTATACTTATATAACAACTATCCTTTTAATTTTTCATTTCATCCCATTGGAATCAGTATAAGTTTGTCTACATGTTCTACACCATAAGAATTTTCCTTTTAATTGGGTAATCATGCTAAGTTTCTAAGTTTACGAAGATGTGATCAATTAAGATTGTCTGAAGTGTACGTACGTCTCACAGGTTGAAGTGGCCATCTCTTATGGAATGGCCGATGCTGTTATCATCATTGTCATCCTCAGTTTCAAATAAAGCCAGCAGGTGGAAAGATGGTGGTGGTAGACCTTTTACAAAGCTCTTCAATCACGAGAATGCTTCTTCAGATGCTTTAAGCATAAAACTAGCTGTTCATGCTAAACAATAAAGGGGTCATTGTCGTATTACATATGACATGTGATAATTGACATCATGTCATTGTCTTTGCTTTCTAATTTATTGTTTCGCGTGTCAAATCATTTGCACTTTCACAAGAACACACGGTGACCCCCGAAACAATTCAATTGTATTGCCAGACAATGAGTCATAAAAGATGATGGGGGACTTGTTTTGGTATGCTAAAACATATTACTATACTAAATTTTAAACATTTCTTCCCTAGGATTTGCACTTATCGAAGAACACATGGTGACCCTCAAAATAATTCATTTGTGTTATGTAGACAATGAGACATTGAAGCTGATAGGGGGGTTGTTGTGTTCTGCTCCACCGAAACTTACATATCAGTATAATGATTTTTTAGTATCTCATCCCTAGATTTGGTGATAAACCTTACTCCATTAACAGTGCATTCACTAATGCACATACTTATACATGTAATAGGAACATGACAAAAGTAAGGATATGATTCTTCACTTTGTTTCTAAACCATTTAGCAAAATATATGGTTGTAATAGATATAAATTCTTTTAGGATCAGCTTGAATTAGATGGATAGACAATAGATGGGTAACGGCCGAAGAATAAAAATGACAATTTTTAATGATTTTATCAATCAATTCTAAAGGATTAGATTTATAAACTGAACCTATACTCCCGAGGGCCCTTTTCTTTTAGTCCTTATAGTATATATAAGGGTTAATTACAAAAACATGACTTGTGTTTTGATCAATTTAAAACGCATAGCTCGTGTTAAATTTTCTACAAATAGGTAACCGAAGTTTTATACAAAAGTATCATTATAATTAATTACTATTAGAGTGATATGTGTTGGAGTCTTATTGGTCTAAAAAAAAAATAATTAAAATATTAAAAATTATTTTTTTAAATGAGAAAATTGAAAAAAAAATGTAAAATTAATTTTTACGACCAATAAAACATTGACGTGTATTATTCTAAACTTATTAAATAATATTGATACTTTTGTATGAAACTTGGATCTCTTATTTATCAAAACAAATAACACAGGATATATGTTTGCAAATTATTAAAACACAGTAATATTTTATAATTAGCCCTATATATAAAACTGTTTTTTATTATTTTTTTAAAGGACTTTCATGAACTTCATTATATTTACTTTTTCTCTTTTCATTTTCTAATGTTAGATTGTGATCTATCAATGAAGATGGGTGACCCATCATTGTTATCATGTCGCAAGACTTACTTATAGTAATGTTTTTGATTCGATAAACTAAAATTGCCTTGGTTGGTCTAGTCACCTTAAAGCATAGGCCGTTTATCAGTGTTAAAGGGATTGCTTTATTTATTCATTTATTTTTTAAATTTATAAATCCACCTCCTAAACTTTATTCTTTGTGCATATTCACCACACAACCTTTTAAAGTAAGCTTTTTGACCTCTTAAATTACAAAAAAATTAACATAATTAAGGACAATTAAAATTTCCATGAATCTGAGGGGTAAATATAGATGAAAGTTTATGGAGTGAATCCATACATAGGTGAAAATTCAATGAGGTATTTTGCAACTTCCTCCATTTTGTTTAATTGAAAAATGTTAATGTCCTTAATAATACTAATCTTTGAAAGTTTGTGGGGTCAAAAATCTTATTTTGCAAGTTCAAGGGTGAATTCACACGTGATAAAAGTTTATGGGGTACATTTGCAATTTTCCTCTTTTTTTAAGCAATTTTATTTTGTATTAAATCTTTATAATAGAGATGTGCAAAAAAATTGACCGAACCATAAACCAAACTGTACTGAAATTTTATTTATTTTTTCAAAACAGTTCTTTTAAGTGAAAAAGTAAATGGTTTACGATGCGATTTGGACCCCATATCAAACTGATGGTTTGAACCAAACTGACTCGTTTTACATATTTAAAAAAAAATCATATTCTTTCTTTTAATTATTTGTTAACTTTTCTATTTAGATATATATTCTTCATAAGAATGGAATTAGATTGGTCAGTTGATATTCCAATAGTAATAGTGTGTAAGATAATCTTAGGTTTTAGTCTCTAATGTGTTCTAAGCATTCTCTCTCTCTATTATAGGTAGCTGTCCAATAAATAATCTATTATATTTAATACTCTTATTATCATTTTGATGTCATACATAAACAGGATATATATGACTTTTTACTTCTTACATGATTGTAAAATATCACCATCCATACTGTCCCACATTCTTAAAACTTGATTTTTGTCATGATTTTAAACCTATTACATAAGGAATTTATTTATTTAATCGTTTATGAAATTTATGTATCTGCAAATTAATTATAACATCAGCCTGTATTTCCTTAGGCCTCTCAGGCTGCTGCTTCTTCCTCCTTTCTTTTTCTTTCTTTTTTTTAATATTTTTTTCCTCCTTTCCTAATGTAATTTTCCTTAAAACTCTAATAAAAAGAGGGGAAAAAAAAGAATAATCTAGTTCACAGTACAGCAGACTCAACGAGAATACCACAATCAAGAATTAACCACCGGATTGAACATAAAAGACAAGGACACTTGTTCCTTTTGGTGTTGTTTTCCCAAGAGGAGACTTACGTGACAGTCCACCTCACCACCTATCAGCTTCGTTCGGGCAAGTAATTTCCTTCAATTAATGTGGTGATAAAAGCATGTATGCTTGGACTAATCACCACGCACCCTATAAATCCATTCCCCCTTTCATTCTCATTTTGCTCAGAATCAGTCTCCATTAGATAAAACTCTCTAAGCAAAACATGGGGTTCTTCTCGTTTTTCTCTTCATTTATTCATCCTCAGCTTCAGCATATAGTTGCCAAAATGACCTACTTTGATGCACTCATCTTTTATGTAAGTGTTATATTATTATTATTATTTTTTTTTTATGTAAGCAAAACATGTGATGAGTAGTGTCGTATCTTTGAGTAGCCATGCATGTTGCAGAAATATGAAGAATTTCCTAATCCATTCATTCCAGGTAATACATTTTGTGGACAAGTTAGGGGTGTGGCACAGACTGCCTGTCTTGTTGGGACTAGCATACATGGGGATGAGAAGACATCTGCACCAACGTTACAATCTCTTGCATGTTGGGAACTTTAACGTTGGCAAGGAATACGACACTGAGAAATTCGCCTATCGAACCGCAGATGGAAGCTGCAACCATCCAAAGGATGATCTGGTTGGTAGCCGTGGAACTTTTTTCGGAAGGAACATGCCGCCTTGCACATCCAATTATGGGGTAATGTTCTAATGTTTTTCCCCCCAACATTTACTTACCAAATTTAGCTTTAACCAAGCAGGATTTCGGTGCAAGTTCCTTTTCTAGCAAAACATGGTCTACTTATATTAGCCCAAACGATTGTCATGCTGTAGATGAAAGTTGGATCTATCCTCAGATCCAATACTTTCAAGCTTCAACCCCATCAAATCTTTGATTTGTTGAAAACAGATTTGGTATTGGTTAGCTGCTAATATTCAATATGACTGGTGGTGTTATTTATCTTCAAATCAAATCTGTTTTAATTCATTTCTTTTAAAGGAAGATTTTTTCATAAAACACCACAAGAAAATTAGGTTTTAAAAGTATAAATTTTTTTTTTAAAAGTAAATTTTCATCATCGCTAATTTTACTTATAGATAAATAATTTATTTTATCAATTTTCCGTCTAGAATTTCAATTTTCTTATAGTGAAAATATCATCTCCATTAATGATAACTTTTATCTTTTATGATGTCTAGACGTTAGGATTCACAAATCTAGTTGATTGTAATCCTTTACTCGAAAAGTGGTGGGGTGGGGAGAGGCTATGATTGATATTATTGTGGAAAAAGAGCCCCCACAAGCCATGTGATAGAAAGTTGTTGAGCCCAATGACATGGATCTGCTGTGGCTGATGTGTTATGCCTGCCTAACCTAACAGTCAGTTGTCCTTGCATCGTAGGACATCTCACTGAATGAAGAAATATGGAGGACAGATGTAAAATTAGCTTTAAAAGAGGCTTTGAGCATGACACTAAATGTGATTTTCAGCATCAAAAGAGCTCCAGTCCTGTCCTTAACTTATCACGGATGGACTCAATATGCACGTGTGGCTTTTTATTTATTTATTTATTATACTTTAAATAATAAAGAAAATATATTCATTAAAGTAAAGTAACAAGTCAGTAATCACCCATTACATGCAAGGTAGTAGAAATAATGGGAGCTTTATGCTCCCTGAGTCCATTATCTATATATAAATCATGAAATAGTTTTTTTATAACCACAAAAGAAAAGAGAAAATAAAATCAAATAAAATAAAGTTTTTTCGTAGATCAGCTACTTCATTTGAGTCCAAAATCACAACATCCTGCTGCACAGCCTCAAATGAGTGAAGCTTTACCCTACTCGCAGTAATAACATGGGAAAACGTATTGATGTTATAATAATTTTTTTTCCTTTTTCTTTTTATCTATCAATCCTACCACTAGCAATATCCATTTATTGACAATACTGCAAACCCCAAAACAGACCCCATAACTGTCACAGTACTAAATCTCTCTACATTAGTTTGCCATGATTGATGATTGGTTGTACTTGCTAGAGAGAACCCGACAATCATTTTATTAAGAAGTATTAACCTAAATTTTTTATAAAAGAGATAAACTGTTATTTTTATAGGATAAAGACTTGTATGTTAACCCTATTGTAAAATTATTAATGGCCATGTAGCTTATTAGTATTACCATTGTAGACTAAGAAGAACGAACCGGATTGAAATCCCCTCTCCTTGATTGTAGTAAAACAAAATGAAAACCAACTGCAAAATTATTCCACACCACACATATAGGTAGAGTTAACTGCCTATACATAAGTGCAGCCTTCAACACAAGACACTGGACAAACTTTTAAACGCAATATTCACGACTACATGAATCATACACCAGACCACCTAAATCACACACCAGACAACCTAATGCACACAAATGTACAGAATAAATGTTTGTTGTTCAAAATTGGTGTCTCGATCGTGTCTTCACCAATTATAATATAATATTCAAACAAATTATATAACTTGATACTAATATTGCTCATTAAAATTATCAGATGTTTAATTACGATTAGCTAGAATAGTGTTAAGACAGCAAAATAGATCCGCAAATTTTAATCTCAAAGATACATAATCACAGCATCAGCAAACTTACTTACAACAATATAATCATCTAACTGAATCATTCAACAACACACTCGCTATCGACTACCACACCAAGGCATCTTCTTACGCGTGTAAACACGCTTAAAAGGAGCAAGCCCGATTTGCGATCGCGAGTGACAGTACTCTCCCCCAAAACCCGCGTGACCTCACGTGCAAAGGAGGAATAGCATTGGCGCATCATATCAGCGTCTTCCCATGAAGCTTCTGCGGAAGAGTAGCCGTCCAGACTAGCTTTAGCCAATGGAAGCCCTGCCAGATGTCTAGTATGGTTGGCTCTGTGTTTGTTTTTCCTTCATGGTGCACCAATGCTCGTATGTTCGATTGAGCATCCAAATTAACTCGGCGCCGATGCAACATCAAGCCCTCCTTAAGCGCCCACTCGGGCGATAATCCCCTTTGATGCCTGAAAATCCACGTAGAGCAGTAACTGTCAGAGGCTTCTGTCTGTTGGATCAGCCTTTACTCCTTCCTCTGACATAATATGGCCTAGGTAGGAAACTTCCTGTCATGCAAATGCACACTTCGACCTCTTTAGAAAGAGCTCGTGGGTTTGTAGTAACGACAAGTCCTTGTGCAGGTGTTGTAAATGTTCCATCCATGTTCTACTGTAAATTTTAATGTTGTCGAAGATAACTAACGTAAACTTCCTCAAGACTCCCTTATTCACTTCATCCGTTAATGCTGGGAAGGTGGAGGGGGCCTTCGTAAGCCCAAAGGGCATTGCAACAAACTCAAAGTGGCAGTAATGCGGTACGAAAGGCTGTCTTTTCTATGTCTAGTTTGGAAACATACCTGGCCCCCTGTAATTCTACACGAAGACACCACAATTTAAGGGCCTCTGGACCAACAGCACTGGTGAAAATACAGAGATTGACTGGGTCAGTTTGTTCCCTTTGATAACATATCCTCACATTGGGGAAATTGGACACTTGATTCCATCCTTCTGCAAGTAAGGGTATTTGTACAGGTAGGAGACGTCTCTGGTACCAAATGAATTCTATGGTCACAGGATCGTGGTGGTGGAATCCCTTCAAATGGTTGAATTAGATCATCATACTTCCTCATGAGTAACTGGAGATCTCTTTGCCGTTCTACCTCCGCAATGGCCAACGCAACTGCTGAATCGTGTATAGGCTCTTCCACCCCCCATCTGTACCACTTCATCCCCATCCAAAATAAACCGTCAGTACTATTTCAATATGTGGAAGTGAATCAGTTCCATGGAACAATAACTTACTGAAAAAAGGTCATCTGGGCATAAAATCCTGGCAACATGTCTAGTTTGACAGATCATTGTATCAGGAATTCCTCTTCATGCTTTCATGCAGATTCCTTTTATACTCCTCTGTAGGGCCATCTTTTTCGTCTTAATATGTGAGGCTCACGTGAATTCTATCTTGTTGTGCCATCTAACGTCAAAAGGATAACTGTGATCGGACGACTAAAAGGATTGCAAACATCTTCCAAGGGTGTAGAAGATACAATCGCAAACAATTTGTGTAATTTTGGTTATGGGACTATAATTGATATTTTCTGAGGACTCTGGTCAATCAGTTGATGTTTTCTCAAAAATCTGATTTCAGTTCATCAATTATTATGCAAATTTAGCCAGAATATGCTAGTTCACTTCATATTTGATTTGCAGTTGTTGGATCCTCACCCATCCATAGTAGCTTCGAAACTTCTGACTCGGAAAAAGTTTATAGACTGTGGGAAGCAATTCAATATGATAGCATGCTCGTGGGTACAATTCATGATTCATGACTGGGTTGATCACATGGAGGACACTGAACAGGTAAGGACTTTTGGATGATTATTATTCTATGCAATGAAAGTGTTATTATCCAAGAGGCTACATGTAATTGTGTTCTTGGTTGTTAATGTTAATTGTTACTTGTTAGTTGGGTCAGATACAAGTAATTAAGTAGTCTGAATGGAATCAAAATTTTTGTCTGTACAGCTAGTATATATTGTGAGGAAAGATTGCACTTTTGAGGCATTATGCCATTAGTCAAAGCCAACAACTCTCTCTTGTTCTCTCATTAACTCTCATTTGAAGGAGTTGAAATTTAACATGAATGATGAACAATAATTTCTCGAATCTCATTTTACATTTGAATTTCCATCTCTATCAAGTCACACTCTGATCCTCATACTCCAACATAATTGAGCTCTTTACAATTCAAGTTTCTAGCGTGGCGGAAGTTTGCATTCCTTTAAGAACTACCCAAAGTTTGCAGGTCCAATCCATTTGGATGGCTTTTTCATAGTACATCAATTTTTTTCCCCCCTCTTTTTGGATATCCATGAAGTGTTCAATGAACAAGGTTTGTGAATTCTTTCATATTGTTTTGATTGTTGTGCATGGGGAAGATACATTGGATTGAAGAAGGATGGCAACTCATCATTTTTCTATTCCATTCTTATGTCTGGTGGCCTGCATGCATCTATATGATGATTAATAAGTTCAATAGTACAACCGGCGAATCTAAAAACTTAAATTCGTAATATTATGTTGGTTTTATACTTATAGTTTAACAATCTTCTCATGTGAGGACTAAAGGGCCAACTCATTGGAATTGTTAGTATTTCAGAGACAAATGATGTTGTGGGGATTAGAACTCATAACCACTGCTGAAATATCAGGATAGCCAGGTTTAAATTTAATACTGAGACTGGCTCTACAATTCATTAATTCTTTCAACAGGTTGAGATCACAGCACCAAGTGAAGTTGGAGAAGGGTGTCCACTGAAGTTATTTAGATTTTACAAGACCAAGAAAGTTCCCTGTGGCTCATCCCACATGAAGACTGGCTCTCTAAACATAAGGACCCCATGGTGGTAAGTGAGAGGGACATTTGTCATTATCAAACTGAATATATAAGTTCCAACTTTGCATATAAAACCTCATTTCTCTTAAAAGGATGTTAGAAGAGTGCTTGTAGCATGAGCATTGGGTCTCCAGTGGTCTATTTCCAATAATATACTTGTTAGTCAGTGTACTTAAATGTGGAGAAGATGGTTGGGGAAAATATAATGTGTATTAGAATAATTCAGTATATTAGTATAAGGTATTTTCATATTTTTAATTAAGTCATCTACTTGATGAGTTTTTGCCATGAAATAAAAAATCCCAATAGACAAGCAAGGATAGTATTGAGTAATAAATATTATAGTTCACACAATATTTATATGTTCAAAAGCTGGTTGCTGACCTCAACAATATGCATACTTACTGGAATCATTTAATTTCCAAGAGCATTAAAACCCTACACATTTTCTGCCTCCAATCAATAAACAAACATAAATCAGCATAGTATATATAATTCCTGCTATAGTATCCATTAAACTTCAAGAACAGAATGCTTCGAATGTCCAAGTCTGTTTTGTTGAACTTCATCAAACTTATCCTATAAATTCTTCTTCAAACATGGAGTCAGGAGAATACTTGCGCTAATCAGGTCCTCTAACCTCAATTGATAGGGATGGCAGTGTGATATATGGAAATGACCATGATGGCTTGCATAGAGTAAGGACCTATAAAGATGGGAAGCTAAAAATATCAGTTGCCAGACTTCTTGAGCATGACAAAAAAGGCATTCCTATCTCAGGAGATGTCAGGAATAGCTGGGCAGGTTTTTCAGTCTTACAAGCCTTATTTGTCAAAGAGCATAATGCTGTTTGTGAGATGCTAAAAGTAAGACTTTTTTGTAATTTTCATCTCTTTCAAATACAAAACTGTTTAATACTGGAAGCTACTGAATCAAAACTACAGTGTCCCCCTGTGAATGAAGCATTCATATGAATAAATATCTTATCTTGAATTCATTCTATAAGAGCAAACAGAATATGCTTTTGCACAGAAAATTACGGTAACCATTGATTGGCAATACTAAGGCTACTTTCTTCATTTAATGCAGGAACATTATCCAGATTTTGATGATGAAAAGCTCTATCATCATGCAAGACTGGTGACTTCGGCTGTCATTGCTAAAATCCACACAATTGACTGGACTGTGGAACTTCTAAAGACCGATACCCTATTGGCAGGCATGAGGATAAACTGGTAATGGAAATAAAAACAATATTTTAAACCAAAAGTACAATCTATTGAGAACAAATTATGGTGAAAGAATAGTACCCTTCGGATTGTCCCTTATAGTTAAAAGTTATGTGTAAAAGTTTTATTTCACTAAGAAAAAGATTAATTGTCATTTTGCTCTCTCCAAGACTTGATAAGTAATACTGCTGCAGGTATGGATTTTTGGGAAAGAAATTCAAGGATCAGTTCGGTCACATATTAGGACCAATTCTAAGTGGATTAGTAGGTTTCAGAAGGCCACGGGATCATGGAGTTCCCTTCTCACTCACTGAAGAATTCGTCAGTGTATATAGAATGCACTCACTACTTCCAGACACATTTATCATCAGGGACATCAGAGCTCCAATTCCAGAAGATAAATCACTTCCTATTGCAGACGAGTATTTTCTTTAACCTCCTAACTTCTTATAACATTTAGTGTTTTCATCAGTTAGGATTTCGATGCACTGAATTTTTCTTTCCTGAAGAAGTAGAATCAATTTCACCATGAACCTAAGTATATAACATTGACATTTTAACTAGAGTGCCTATGGAAGAAATGATTGGAAAAGAAGGTCAGACACGGCTCTCAAGGATAGGAATGGAGCAAATGCTGGTATCAATGGGTCATCAAAAATGTGGAGCTCTTACACTGTGGAATTACCCCTCATGGATGAGGAACCTTGTTCCCCAAGATGTTAACGGTGAAGATAGGGAGGATGTTGTTGATATGGCTGCTATGGAAAGTAATTTTCTATTCCACTTCTTCAATGATTTCAAGTCATTTCAAATTGGAGTGATCAATTTCTATTTTTCCAAACTGCTAATGAAATTATTATGATTTTGCAACAGTTTATAGAGACAGGGAAAGGGGGATAGCTCGGTATAATGAATTCAGGAGGAACTTGCTAATGATTCCAATTAGGAGGTGGGAGGATTTGACTGACGACGAGGAGGTTATTGCAGCATTGCAAGAAGTTTATGGAGATGATGTAGAGAAACTTGATCTTCAAGTTGGTATGCATGCTGAAAAGAAGATAAAGGGATTTGCCATCAGTGAAACCGCTTTCTTTATATTCCTTCTAATTGCATCCAGGTATAAGAAACATGTTTTTTCAGTTAACTTAGTAGTGAAACTGCTTTCATGATTGCTTCCTTCCTACATTTGGCTGCTTAAGATGATCATTCGCCACGCCTACTGATCATATATTCTCAGGAGACTGGAGGCCGACCGGTTTTTCACTACCAATTTCAACTCACAAACTTATACAGAAAAAGGACTTGAATGGGTTAATAAAACGGAGACATTCAAGGATGTTCTTGATCGGCATTTTCCTGATATGACAAGGAAATGGATGAGATGTTCAAGTGCATTCTCTGTTTGGGATTCGCCGCCAATGCCAACAACATACATACCCCTATATCTGCGGTTGTCAAATTAGCAGCTTGCATCTATTTTTTTGCAGCATTTCCACACCGATCAATAAAGACAGGGTTTGATCTTCAGATGTTTAAAGCCAGTTAATACATGACTTCCACTATGTACAGATAATATGTTTCAGATGTCTCGTACTTGCTTGTTCCCGTCCATATTATCTCCAATTATATGTAGCCATATATGAAGAATATTTAGTGCCATGCCCCTTTTTGCTTTCTTTGCTCATAAATGGAATTGGAAGGTGGATGAACATATTATTTGAGGAATGGGAGAACTTTATCATACGGAAAATGCCATGCAGTAGGAATATTGAGTGGTGCCAAAGGGACATAAGCATTATGAGATTTTGAATCAATTTAACAAGGCAAGTGCATTCTTATTTTGATGAAGGCAATGATAGGTCTTATCTGATTTTTAATTTTGGAATTCTTAAAATCTGATCTATGTAAAGCTGATTACCTATGTTTAATTGTTCCCATCGCCAAGACTGTCCTATTAATCTAATTGTTAAAATAAATATAGTAAATGGAATATTAACTATTTTAATGATTTGATTACGGTTGGGTATGGTATGAGCTGTTGAATGATGAGGAGACAGGTTCTATCAAAATTAATGGCTGGATCATTGACCCTTATTTTGTTTCCTTAGGTCCTTTTAATTGAGATTTTTATGCTAAGCATTTAATGAAAAAAATTAGGTTATTGAATAAGTACCAGTCTTAATTAAGAACAAGTACTTAGTTATCATATTCATTATACTATTTATTACTTATTTGATGAGATTATTTAACTATTTTATATGGTAACCGTCATCATTAAAAATTCAATAATAATAAATTAGAGAGCTTCTTAACGAGATATTCTTCAATTGCCATTTGTTACTTTGAAAATTTTATTGAGCTCTTAGGATAAATATGATCATTAGGATTATAAGTAAGCCACGGAAATAAGTCATATTGCTTTTACAAAAGTAAGGTGCCTTTATGCATGGAAAGGATCCTCTACGTGTCAATATCCTCAATTTAGAACCATATTTTTTTGCCCCCTTTTTTCCAGAGAAAATATATACACATATTATATACGATATGATGAAAAGAAAAAAAAAAAAAAACCTGTATGTATGGTCATAAAAGATAAAATCAAAGTACTTTATAATCAATACTAACCAAAAAAAAAAAAAATCTAAAACATCCAGACTTTTGAAAAAAAAAAACAAAAATAAAATAATACCGTAGTTAGAATCATGACTTCAAGTTAGATTTCATTGCCCGGACATGAATGACCAAACCTCTCCCAAATCCATTCACTAATTGTATTTACAATTCTGCCCAAATACAAACTTATATCCTTAGTCCACAATTTCATTCCAAAAACAAACTCCATTGTACACATATTCCTCACTCCACAATCACCAAATTTCACAACATTGAATCCTAATCCCTCAATTCACAGACCCAAAAAAAAAAAAAGCTTGACAAATGAATAATAAGCATAATATGATCAAATTTAGTTTAGATAATTAAGTTCTTTACAAAGAATTACATAAAATAAAACATATAAACTAGTAAGTAGAACTATCGGTGTCGCCAACTCTAGCTCCTATCCTATCTTTGTGGCTATGGATCTAGGTATTGTGCCAATTGACTATGTAATTATGTAGCTACGCTCCACCTCGATCCTTATTGGAGGGACAGTAGTATGGACTCCAATGCAAGGGGATTGGAGTCAATTCAACCTATGTAAGACCCTCGCCCATATAGTAGGTAAGAATAGCTGTACGTCTTCCTCCCTAAGGATTTGGTAGAGTCTACAGCAGTGCCTAAGAGCTCTCTCCTGACCCTTTCCCTATGCATGACGGTAGCCCCTCTAAGCCTAAAGGGGCGGTTGAGAATCCCACAATTTTAGGAAGATATCTTATACTTCATCTTTCTTTAATTCTTTAGGTTTCTATCTGGCATAATCTTCATGCAACATGCTCCTAAGCAATGTAGGTAGACCTTAACCAACCAAACCGATTTTGGATTAACCACATCAAACCAGCCATGATAGTGGCTGGCCATGTATTTAGTTTGGATTAACAGTGACCCGGGGGGTTGGACTGTGACCCAGTTGACTCAGCCGAGTTAAAGGGGTCAAAGTGCACTTATAAAAACATTTACTAGAATTTTGTGTTAAATTTTTCCTTCACTTTATTTCCCACATCATCATTGCCTCATTTTTTTTTCTTAATGGCCTTAGATCATCAAAATAAGATATAATGTTTTGCACCTACATGGAGAACAACAAAACAAAGGGAAAGTCACAATCACTATACTAATATGAAAGTTTCTTCTTTTTGAATGAGATTAAGACCACTTATGGTTTCATGATTCATTTTTTTACATCATCCCATTGTTTGGGTATTTCCAATGTTTGACTCTACTAATGATATCCTTTCATGCTATAAGTTAACAAGGATATTGGTTATTTAAAAAAAAAAAAAATATTGAGTACAAAGAAATTAGTACAACATAAACATGCATACTTGAGTTGATTATTAAAATAATTACTTTTTCTTAAAAACATAGTAATTATAACTTGAAAATTGTATATCCATAAATATATCCATATTGTATTATAAATTTATAAAATATAATTATTATATTATTCTTTTCTCACTTTTCAAGCATGTGTCTTGTACTAACGTAATAATTAATTGATAGATTTGATCTAAATATGAATTTAGGTTGAATGATGTCATATACGTTGTCTTTCATAATTAAAATGTGTTTTATAGTTTTACATTTTATTGACATCGGTTCAACTCTTAGTTGAACCTAATTTGACACTGACCCCTTAGTATGTCTAGGGTCTGAATAAATCTGCAAAAAATATCATTTGGCTCAAATAACTTATATAGTGATATGAATAAATCTACAAAAATTAACTTAAATGAACTTGATGTAAATTTTAGCCATAATTGAATAAAATAAATTAATTACCATGGATATATATGTCCAATTTTATGGAACATGTTGTTTTATAAATAGATATGATAAATAATAGCAAAAACATAAAGTAAAGCATACACACAAGATTAACGTGGAAAACTCTTGATAAGAAAAACCATGGGTAGAGGAGAAGAATCACTATATGCTAAAAAAGGAGTACAAAACGGATGTGTATACAAATTATCAGATTGATCTTATCTCACTTTTCATCTCATAACCCTAACAAAAAAAGACATAAACATATATATGTGTTATATAAGCTAGCTTAAAAACCGGCTATGTAAAAATCAACGAATCAAATTCAATATTGGCTCTAGGCCAGCAACTTGTCCTTGAAGGCCGGCAGTGTACAGTATATAGGTCAGCGGTTTTAGGCCGGCCTTGCCAAAACATTGCTCTTGGAAATTATTTTTATACCGTTTCAAGGCTGGCGGTATACATATAAAGGCTGGCGGCTTACATAGATGGGGGTCACACATCCAACAATCTCCATCTTGACATGAATTTAGGAGCAAAAACAACACAAACTCCCAATCTTCAACATAAAAACAAAACATTCTCATTCTCTTCCATAAAACTTAAAGGGAATGAATCAGCGACAAACATCGACTAAGTCCAAATAGTGCTCAAGCTTGGCTACAAAAAGTGTCTTAGTCATCATATCGACAGGATTATCTTCAGTACTAACTTTGCTCATAGCAATATCACCACGAGCAATAATATCACGAACAAAGTGATACCTGACATCAATATGCTTTGTCTTATCATGAAACATCTGATCTTTGTGAGATAAATTACACTACAATTGTCACAATAGACTGTAGCAGTCTTCAAGTCATCGTTGAGTTCACTAAACAATCCTTACAACCAAATAGCTTCTTTAAAAGCCTTTGTAATAGCCATATATTCAGCTTCATTAGTGGATAGAGCAACTGTAGCTTGCAAAGTAGCTTTCCAACTAATAGTACAACCACCAAGAGTAAAAACATACCCTATGAGAGATCTTCTTTTATTCAAGTCTCCAGCAAAATCAGAATCAACAAATCTAATAATTCCATCTCTAGTTCTACCAAATTTTAGACAAACATTAATAGTACCTTTTAAGTATTTGAAAATCTACTAAACTGTTGTCCAATGTTCCTTACTAAGATTTGCCATATATCTACGGACACTACTCACAGCATATGACAAATCTGGGCATATACAAACCATTGCATACATAAGAGATCCTACCGCACTAGAATATGGAACCTTTGAAATATCATCAATCTCATCATCTGATTATGGAGACAAAGCATATGAAAGTTTGAAATGAGTTGCTAAAGGAATGCTGACAAGCTGAGCATTCATCATATTAAATCTACAAAAGATTTTCTCATTATACCTTTTTTAACTTAGATGCAACGTACCTGCTTTTCTATCTCTTAAAATTTTCATCCCAAGTATCTTCTTTGCTACTCTTAAGTCGTTCATCCTAAACCTTCCTAATCTCTCTTCTATCCTTATCTGCTATCAACATGTCATCAATGTACATGAGTAAACATAGAAATGACCCATCATTACATTTATTGAAATAGACACATGTATCAAAATTGCTTCTCTTGAAATCATGAGAAGTCATGGATGAGTCAAACCTCTTTTACTATTGTCTAGGTGATTGCTTCAAGCCATAAAGTGACTTCCTTAACATGCAAACATGGTCCTCTTTTCCTAAGACTACAAAACCTTCTGGTTGTTGCATGTAGATATCTTCCTCAAGCTCTCCATGTAAGAAAGTTGTCTTCACATCTAAGTGTTCAAGTTCAAGCTACAATACCAACCAAGGCTCAAGTCGAGCTATGTTTTACAACAAGAGAAAACACATCAGTAAAATCTAGATCTGGTACATGACTGTAGCTTTTTGCAACAAGTTTTGCTTTGTATCTAGGTTCTTAAACTCCTGGTCCTTCTTTCTTCTTGAATACCCATTTACAATGAATAATCTTCTTCCCTTTAGGAAGCTTCACTAAATCCCATGTGCCATGCTTATGAAGGGTTCCATCTCCTCCTGCATTGCAATTATCCACTTACCAGAATCATCATAACTAACAGCCTCTGAGTAAGTAGATGGCTCCATATTAGATCCAATGTCCTCTGCTACCTTAAGAGCATAAGTAACAAGATAAGCCTCTACATGTCTCTAAGAAGGCTTAAATTCTTTTCTAGGTCTATCTTTAGCAATAGAATACTGCTGTTGTGGTGATGTAGAAATGCGTTGAGAAGTAGGCTTTATTGTAGATCCTAAACCAATCTCAAACTCCACCTGCATACTTGATTTTGCTGTATTTTATCAAATGAAGTGTTAGAAGACAAGTCATGTAATATAGTTGTTTCATCAAAAATGACATCTCTACTAATAATGACTTTCTTCAATTTAGGATAACACAAATTATATCCTTTGACACTAGGCTTATAACCAAGGAATACACATTTTAGAAATCTAGGCTCAAGTTTCCCATGATCAACATGAGCATATGCAGGACATCCAAAGATCTTCAAGTCAAAATAATTAACAAGAGTACCAGACCATATCTCTTATGGAGTCTTCTTCTCAATAACAGTTAATGGAGACCTATTAATAATAAAACATGTTATTAGAAGTTATTTCAGCCAGAATAACTTCGGTAACTGAGCATTATAAAGCATACATCTAACTTTCTCCATAATAGTTCATTCATCTGTTCTGTTACTCCATTTTGTTGAAGTATACCAGAAATTGTTAAATACCTCACAATTCCCTCTGACTTGTACAGAACATTACAGTCATTAAAATAGAACTCTAAACCATTATCAATGCGAAGATGATTTACCCATTTCCCTGTCTGTTTCTCAATCATCGTCTTTCACTCCTTAAATGTGGGTAAAGCATTACTCTTCTATTAAAAAAAAATACTAAAACTCCTTTGGAGAAATCATCAATAATAGTTAGCATGTAAATAACACCTCCACTAGAACGTGCTCTAGATGGCCCCTGAAGATTTGAATGGATGTAATCAAATGTATCCTTTGTATTATGAGTAATTGTGGTGAATGTAACTCTCTTTTGCTTCCCAAAACCTCAATGTTCACAAAACCTCATCAAGAAGTCATCATCTACTCAATTGAGCCATACCGGCTTCACTCATATGCCTTAGATGCATATGCCAAAGTCTAGTAGCATCATTATCTAACAAAGAAGAAGTGATAGCTCCATCACTTGCAATTATAGAACCTTGCAAAACATACAAATTAACAGTCTTTTTATGTCCCTTCATCACCATAAAAGAACTATTACTGATCTTCAAAAATCCACCTTCACAGTATATCCGTACCCTTTTGTATCAAGAGTACTCAAAGAAATCAAATTTCTTTTCAAGTCAGGCACATGTCTCACATTACCAAGTGTCCCGACAATACCATCAAACATTTTAATTGTGATGGTGCCAATACCTGGAACCCTGAAAGAAACATTATTACCTAACAGTACAATACCTTTGGATACATTTTCATATGTTGAAAACTAGTCCTAATTAGGACACATATGAAAAGTACAACTAAAATCAAGAATCCTCCCCTCACTTTTCTGAGGATCATCATTAGAAGCAACTAGAAGTTCTCCACCACTGTGGTCTTTAGCGACACAGCTTCACCTGATTTTTCTGGTTATTTCCCCTCTTGTTCTTATTCTGCAATTTATAACATTTAGATTTGATGTGTTATTTCTTCTTGCAATACCTGCAGACGTTATCCCTATTTGCAAACTTTGATCTTCTTCTTGAATTACTACCAAAAATGTGTTCTTGACTCCTACCACGAGTAACGAGACCCTCTACCTGAGTCTCAGATCCAATCACAAAATGCTTCATCTTCTCAAATAAGCCTAAAGCTTCATAAATTTCATCTATGGTAAGAGAATCACGACTATATAAAATAATGTCTCTAAAAGTCGAATAAGAATGAGGCATCGAACACAATAAAATTAAAGTTAAATCCTATTCATCATACTTAACCTCTAAAATTTCCAAATCAGAAATAATATCTTTAAAAATGCTTAAGTGATCTTCTAGAGACTTACCTTCTATCAAACGGTGTGAATATAGTCGTTGCTTCAAATGCAATTTACTAGTCAAACATTTCGTCATGCACAGCTACTCCAATTTCAACCATAAAGCAGCAGTTATCTTCTCCTTCAACACATCCTATAATATCCGATTTGATAAATGAGGATGAATTTGAGAAAGGGCTTTTCCATCCTTACGTTGTTTTTCATCCATTGACCTTGACAAAGGCATCTTCTCAAACCCTAACAGCGCATCATTCAAATCCATCCACACAAAAATCGCTTTCATCTTGACCTTCATAGCGAAAATCTAGTGTTGTGATCCAACAATAGAATGTCATATTTCACAATTGCTATTATAGAGAAAACAAAACCAAATTTTTGGCTTTGATACAAGTTTGTTATAAACGAATATGACAAATAATGGCAAAAACGTAAAGTAAAGCACACACACAAAAGATTTACGTGGAAAACCCATGACGGGAAAAACCACGGGTAGAGGAGAGGAATTCACTATATGTTGAAGAAGGAGTATAAACGAATGTGAGTACAAATTATCATATTGATCTTATCTCACTTTTCATCTCATAATCCTAACCAAACAACACAAAAACATATATATATATATATATATATATATGTTGTGTAAGTGGACTCAAAGGCCAATCATGTAAAAATCAACGAATTAGATTCAATGCGAGCTCAATGCCGGCTGCTTTTCCTTGAACGCCAGCGGCGTACAGTAAATAGGCCAACAGCTTTAGGCTGACCTTGCCAAAATTATCATATTGATCTTATCTCACTTTTCATCTCATAATCCTAACCAAACAACACAAAAACATATATATATATATATATATATATGTTGTGTAAGCGGACTCAAAGGCCAATCATGTAAAAATCAACGAATTAGATTCAATGCGAGCTCAATGTTGGCTGCTTTTCCTTGAACGCCAGCGGCGTACAGTATATAGGCCAACTGCTTTAGGCTGACCTTGCCAAAATGTTGCTCTTGGAAATAATTTCTACACCACTTTAAAACCGGTGATGTACACATAAAGGCTGGCAACCTTGATTCTAAAGCTGACGACTCACATGGTTTTGAGTCACACATCCAACATGTTGAATATGTTATTTAAATATATTAAACCTTAGAATTGAACCCTCATTGAATCAAAATAACATTACTTAAATCAAGTCCGGAACATTGTTAAACATTTAACTCAAGAACATGCAATTGGAGATTTCGAGGAGTGCTCTAAATAATCTAATACTTGTATTTTTCTTCACACCGTACTCTAAGGTGCGGCCTGCTGTTTGCTGCTTCGTAAAATTACTCAGTTTTTTTCCTTTGATATTCGGTTTGAGTTTACTTGAACCTTACTTAAAATCATCTTAACTCTATCATATTACTATAAACTTATCTCACACTTAATCGACATATTTATAAACATTATTAATAATCTATAATACCTTTTTTTATCATCAAAACTTTAAGAGTGAACCTCCATTTTATCATAACAAAACCCTCTTTTTAAGAACAAAAATAATTTCATGGATCATGTCAACTTAAAAATTTGTTCAATCTAAATTTATTGCAGCTTTAATTTCAAAACAGATTTAAACACCAATTTCTAATTGTAGAAATAGTAAATTTTAAAGATAAATTATACCAAAATATATTAACATTTGGAGATAAATTTATTTAAGATATAAAAGTTTCAAGTGATTAAAAAAATATATCAATAAATTCATTTAAATTATGAATGTTTCAATTAGTTTTCAATTAAGTTTCTAAAATTTTCATTAGTGGTCAATTATTAATAATGTATTTGACTCACTTTGTAAAACGTTGATACATTTTCTTAACCACTTCAAACGTTGATACTTTAAATGAATTTATTTTCAAATATTTATTTTTCTTTTGAACTATTTGAAATACCTTAAATAAATTTATCCCAAACATTAATATCTTTCATTGTAATTTATCTTAAATTTTAATTTGTTTCAAGTTATCAAATTAATTTAATATTTTTCAGAATTTTAGTCAATAAAAAGCATAAAATACAGCGCAAAATGCTGAGCTAAAGACATTGAAAATTCTAAGATGAAGTCTAAAGTATCCGTGGAAAAGTAAAATCAAAATGCAAGGATGATCCAGCAGCAATTGGGACAATAAGACAAAGAGTGTTCGATGGCCCCGTGTAGACAACGCCGCCTTGCTGTTTGGTTTGGTTCTTTGGTGGTAGTAATTCTTACGATGAAAGCGACGCTATCGTATAAGACAAACCAAAAATCCACGTCAACGACGCCAAAAGATAATCACAGCACCGGTGCTCCACCCAATATCCCTAATTTTATATTCACGTACCCTGTAGGAAGTGGGTTTTCTCCTTTTTTTTTTTTTTTTTTTTTCCCAACTTGATAGCCCTGTTTTTACAACTTGATAATAATTAAAGGCTATGTTTAGCTGGTTTGATTATAATTGATTTGGTACCTTATTTTTATAGTTTTTAATAAATAAATATAATTAAAAAATAGACATTCTACATTATAAACAGATCAAACAAATTCTTGCGCTTTTAAAAAATCTTAAAATCAAATTGGATAATTATTAAATTATTTATTTTTTTATTTATTTCTAATATACATCTATATGTATCTAATTTATTATTGATCTATATATAACTAATTAAATCCTTATTTTCTTTATTTATTTTTTTTTTTTTGAAATGCCTGTTGAACATTACCTGCAAACTCATATCGAGCCAATACTAAATTGATTCTAAACTAATATCAAACCAATGTGCTGACAACACTCACTGTGGTTATTGACTGATAATACCCTTCTAAGAATCTCTTTAAATGATAAATTTTATTTAATCATCAATCGAATGATTTGCCATCTCTTCACAAGCCCTTTCCATCTAGGTTGCAAAATATTTTAAATCCTATGTAAAACAAACAAATCGATAAAATATAAAATAAAAAGAAGATGATTGCCATACATCTATATTCAGTCATTTAGACGAGGGTCATTAATACATTATGCCTAGCATATATACATTTATATATATATATATATATATAATTATTGCCAACAATAAATAAAGTATATGCATACAAAGTTTGGTTGCATTTGACTAATCGTAAAATTGTATACTTATGCGCAATGTCTTGTTTACCGTACTCTACGCACACTTGCACGGTTTTACATGAGTCACCATCTCTGTAGGGCCATGGAAGGATGTAGTATAGCTGGAGTTGTCACCTGGATTACATGCAATATTCCCTCCCAATAAAAATGGTAATTTAGGAAAGAAAGCTAATGATAAAATCCCAGGGAAGCTGGGACCGAAACTTACTGGCTAGAAATTCAAAATCTTATTGAAGGTGGATAGACATGTTCTAATTAAATTACTGTCGAGTCTAGATTTTGATTTTTGGTTTAATTTTCTTTAATCCGGTTTATATCACACTCTAACCTATTTAATATAAATAAGTGATTAAGAAATAAAAGAAATTTCTAATTTTAAAAATTTTAGAGTCGCCAATCTACTAAAGTAAAAAAAAAAAAAAAATCAAATTATTGATCGGCAAAAACTATTTTTTAAACAATAACCAAAAAATCACAAGTTTGGGGCTATCTTAATAAAACCTAAATGGTCTTTAACTTTCCAATTATAATTCGTTATGTATTATATAACATTGCTATGTGATATTTATAGTGTATTTACAAAATATTTATTTTCCGATTTTAGCATAATTTACAAAATTATCTAAATGTACTTTCCAATTTTATTGAGATTTGCAAGATAAGTCAAGTATATGAAATCTTACAAAAAAGGCAATTTAACATTTACATGCAATAGATTAAGAAACTATAACTACACTAGGTTTACAAAAAAACAAAAATGAATTTTTCCTTTTTTACCATCACACAGTAGATGCCTACATACCCACTATTTGAGATCAAATAATACATAGTTGTTTTTTTTATTAAAATTTTAGTTTTTTGATTATTTTTAGAGTCAATGATGAAAATGGTACTTGAACTTTCATAAAATGTTCAATCAAATACTGGAAATTTTGTTTTGAATAATTTGATATCCAAACAAAGTTTTATAGACTTTTCTCATACTTGAAATTTGGTTTTGGCAATTTTGGTACCTAAACGAAGTTTTCGTCTTCAAGTATGAAAAAAGTCCACGAAAACTTTGTTAAAGTATCAAAATTTGTAAAACCAAACTTTAGGTACTTGATTAAACTTTTTGTAAAGATTTAGATATTAAATTGTTCAAAACGAAACTTTAGGTACATAATTGAATATTTTGTAAAAGTTCAACTACCATTTTTGACATTAATCCTTAATTTTAATTTTCTGAAAAAAAAATCTTTTCATTTTAAATTCATTAAATTTTATTATTTTTTGCAAAAAAATTGACTTTTTTTTTATATGAATCCTAAGATCTATCGCTTTAGATTTTGACAATTTTATGAAAACAAATTTTTCTAGGTGACAAAACCTTTAAACAAGAAATTAAAATCACATATCATGACAAGTACATCAATTCAACTCACATGTTATCACAAATCAAATTAACAGGAAAATCAATGTTAATTTTCAATAAGATGAATAATTACGTTCAAATTTCGTGCATCACTTAAATATCAAAATCTTAATTATGACATGGAAAAGTGAAATCAAATATTTACAAAGATCAAAGTTTTCAAAAAACATTGGATATCGTCTATTATTACAAATCAAATCAAAATGGTATATCATGTTCTTAATCAAAATTTTCAAGTTACAATATGTCAATACAACACATGTATTTATGGCAAAAATCAATATTTACATTAATAAAGTATCAACATATCATGGTTAGAATCACATATTCAAAAATGATCATATCATTAATAGAACATATACATACATCATATCAAATATTTAATAGAACATATACATAAAAAATTTACAAAATTACATGCAATAAAGGAAATTTTGATAACAATTTTATATAATACAAACTCAAGATTTTAAATTAGAAAAAGAATTTTGTGAGACAAAAGACTATTAATTAAAGGCACCACTACTATCTTAAATTCCTAAAGACACATGCATATAATATTACTATTATTAAATACACCATCATCATCATCTGGAATACACATGGAGTAAGCATTGATGGAGCAGTGACGGCGAGTAAGTCTACCAGTGAGGGTAGGTCATGGTTAAGTATCAACCAATTAGGAATGGTGCGGTGGCAGGTGACTTGTCAGGCAAACTGCCCATGGAGCGATGGGGATTTCAATAGCATTAATTGGAGCAAAGAGTCGCCGACAATGGCTATTTATAGGACGTGAAGGTGGTGGGCAACAGTGGTGTCCAACGGCAGTGTTCCAATGATTGTCTAACATCGTTCAACCCATTAAGCCCAAGATCTCAAACCTCTGAAGCTTCCTATTGTAATGGGGCTTTAAAATATATATCATTATTTATTTATCTTGGGTCTAACTTATGGGTTAGGTGACAGGGCTTGGTGATTTCGATTCATTTATTGGGATGATTTGGGGAGATTTAGCTTAGTGGGCTTGGAACAGGGATCGTTAGACCGATCTACCGCATCCAATCTTTCTCGAGCAGGCTTATGCATAAAAGAGATAACTAGTGGCATTGCCTCATGAGGAACTCATTTAGGATAACTATAAATTAAGCTTACTTCATTTCATCTGTCAATCACTAAGGTGATCTAACAGTCGCCATTCATACCAAGTGCCTATAAATACTCAGTCACTTCTCCTCATTTACAACTTTTGGAGAGAGAAGACAAACAACAATCTATAGAAAAGGCTTTGTTCATAAAGATCAAACAAGGTAACTAAAGTGATTTTAACCCCAACTACTCAAGAACTATAAGGTCGATGCACGAGGTTTACTCAAGCTCTCTTACCTGTCACTTGTGCATTCGAGACACTGAAACTATCTATTTCTCTTCTCTTATTATTCTCTCCAAGCCATCCCATATTCAACTGTCATCTTCTTAGTAGCACTCTAAAGTCATGTCACAGGCGCGAGATTTACGTGACATGCTCGTAACCACTCTTAGGATAGAATCCTGCATCTACATTTATAACCTCCAATTTGTCCAAAATTCACTATAAAACAAAGAATTAAAGTCAAAAATTTCAAAATCCTAAATTATAATCAAGAACATGAATCCAAAAAATTGAAAGAATTGAGAGCAAAACCTTCTAGAATTGTGTTTTTTTATGTCATATATATAGTGTTAAGGTTTCAATTTTGTCCTCAAAACTTACTAATTTTGTCAATAATAAAGCTAGGGTTCTTAGGGTATTTTCATGACGAATTTGGGGCTTTTGCTTAATTTGAAGGTTATTTTCTAATTAAATCATATATTTACATCCTAAAGATTGTTTGGAAGATTCCTATATCTTTCTTTTTACCTAAAAACAAAAAATCGAATCAAGTCTTGATATTATAGGAAACTAGCAAAGTGACTTTTCTCAATTTTTCAACCTCAATTTGACTTATCAAAACTCTAAATTAATTTACAAATTTTGTATCATTATGAAGTATTTCTCACCTAGTTTGTAATTTCATCAAATTGATGAAATTGCAAGCTTAGATGGGCCAAAAATGGATCCAAAGTGAGCTACGTAGACTATGTTGTGCATGCTTTACCTTGCCTTAATGAGGAAGATGATGATGTAGCACTAATGTAGTAAGTGTGGGCCTATTAGGGGCTACCACATGTCATTAGCTTTGTGAAGAAAATAAAAGGCATTGTATGCTTATCCCTACAACTTGGCCCTTAAGCTCCTATGTGCATGTGTGTGTGTCTTATCATTAGGCAATTTTGCTTTTCTCTTATCAATGTGTGTACACAAAATGTATCTAAAGCTTATAATTATGATCACTCAAATAAATAAATTGATTATATTAATCCTAAATTAAATGTATAATAAAATCATATTATATTAAACCTAAATAATTTTATAAGACTCATGAAATTAAATTTTCATGCCACCTTTATTTCTTAAAAACATCAACATGTGATTTTTTAGGGGTTTAATATGATATTTTATTTTCATCATATATTAAAATATACAAAATATTCCTATGTGTATATTTTTAAGCTTAATTTAGCAAAAACGGGTGTCTACAATCATCATTGAAGGGCATCATGGGATATTACATGCAAGCAACATCATTGTCCATAAATGTGCTATTGAAAGCAAGGAAATTGAGTAGAGACTTCTTCTAGGTGGTATGGAGAAAGGGAAAATACATGAAATGAGTTGGAACGAAGTAATAAAACCTAAGAAACATGGAGGAACTAGCTGATGGATATGAATCTACGAAATAATGCTTGTATAGCAAAACCAAGTTGGAGTATGCACATAAATAATGTTCTATGGAACACAGTTGGCAAATAAAAAGAGACTACTGTTCAAACAAAAAAATTGTATCAATGACTCCAAAACTTTAAGATACTTAATAAAAACGGCTAATAAGGTTTATCAATTCAAAATATGTAGACCATGGGATGGCAAATCTTGTCTGTTTTAGAAGATATACCTGACTATTGTGGGTGCTTTAGCCTCCTTCATTTATAGGCCCCTCACTAGTAAAATGGAGAGCAGTACTATGGTCGACGTCTAGATAGACATAAACATTTGGATTGAAGAGAAAATTGGCTTTTTGATTTATTTTGATATAGCTTCAACCTTGAGTCAATCCTATTGCTTGATGATGAGATAGAGGATGCGTGGGCCTAGCGTAATGATATAGGGGGTAAAGTTACAGTTAAGTTAACTTATCAACATCTCTTTATAGAAAGGTACAATTTACAAGGTGAGACATCTAAAGCTTAAGGATGGTCTATATAGGCATATCCTATAATCATGTTCCTTATTTGGTAGTGCTAGAAAGATTGTCTTTTAGCAAGAGATAACTTACTTAAAAGAGGTATAAATACTAATCCAATACGCCTGTTGTGTAGAGAAGCTGATAAGGACTTATACCACTTATTCTTAAAATGCAGGTGGACGATACAAAAATTGAAAGCCATCAACCCTTCACAAGAATTTTAGAGAACCTTTTAACTTATCTTTTAAAACATGGTTAAAAATGAATACCAAACAACAAAAAGATGCAAACAGAAACACTAATACTCCATGGCGGATACTCTTCTACTTTGCAATGTGAAACATCTAGAAGACACGCAATGTTAGTATATTCTATGACAGAAACAATATATGGACCTTAGAGCAAACCACTAGATCAGCTGCTCGTGAATTCTGGAGCCATAGAAGATCAACCAAAGCCACTAACAAGATAATAAATGTCAAAAGTGAATGGCTTCCACTAAACATACACCACTTGAAAATTAATGTAGACACTTCAATAAATGATCTGCTTAAGTATGCTGCTGTTGGTGGATGTATCAGGAATTTTGCAAGAGAATGCCCAGGTTTCTTTGGAAAAACCATAAACACAAGCGCCCCCCTCGAAGCTAAGATCTGGAGTATTTATTGGGCTTTATTACTTTTTTTGGAATGAAGGGATACGAATTTGATCATTGAAACAAACCCATCTGAAGCTCTAAGGTGGTTAGTTGCACCAGAAGTCTCTAATTATATGCCGAACTTTGTTGTTTCATGCAGGCAATTGATCTAGACAATCCCCTTTACCCAATTGTTTTGGATGACTAAGGAAGCGAACCGGATAGCCCATGATATCACTGCTACCAGATTGTCCTTGCGCAAGGATTTCCTGTGTATGAAAACAATTCCTCCTAATATTTTTGCTTCTTTTCCTAGTCGAATTATGGATCTTATTACTTTCTATAAGTTTAATATAGATGTTGTAGGGATTGTTATCCCTAATCTTGTAATTAGGCTGAACTAATTTTTGACCATGTACTTTCTTTTTGGTATTTTATAATATTTGTGCTGTTACTACCGAAAAATAAAAGGTCAATCTAATGCTCGTACAAAAACATAATTAGGGTGGCGACTTAATTATAGTTAAACCGTGATAAATGAATATTCATAAATTAATAATCTCAATTAGATAATTATTTCTTTTGGCTCAAACTTAGGCTAATGTCTTAAATTAATAATCTCATTAAATATATAATATAATAATTTATGAAGGATTTCTTAAAGTCGAACAAAAATATAAATTAATTATTCATCAAATACATAAAAAATTTCATATAAAATTCATAATAAAGTTTTTTCAAAATACTAAAGCCATTTGTTTCTTCTTTGTATGTAAACTAAATTCAAACCCATCCTTAAGTTTTTGCAAAGCATGCACCATATTTGGTCTATTCTTTTCATATTGTTGTAATAAGTTTTTTAAGATTCTGTTACTAAAAAATATTTTGTAACCCTTTATCTTTCGAAGCGTTATTTTGGAAAAAAAAATATTCCTATATACCCACCCGTTCTAATTTTCAAGATTTAGGTACCACAACTTTATAGTTTTTTTATTATAAAATTTATTATTTCATTTTATATTTGTGCATTATGACTTTTGAATTTATATATATACACACACACACTTTATATGCATTTTTTCCATATTTATTCTTAGTTTTCATTGATTGGTTATATATAAAATTAGGAAAAAATGTGTCAACAATATAAAAAAAATCTTTGTAAATTGAAAAATATTCATTTATCAGTAAATTAATAATTTTTTCATTTATTGATAAATAAATAATATTTATAAAATAATATCTTTTTATTGGTCCCAATAATATTATTTTATAGAGGTTTTACTATACCAAAATAGACCACAAAAATTAGATGTTGGAAACGATAGCTTAATGGAAAAAGCATATCACATATAGAAAGTTCGAGTTGTAACTCGCATTTGCAAAGTATGATTTGTAACTTGCACACTAAAAATGCGAGTTACCTTTTGTGGGGTATTTTTTCGTCCTAAAAATTTATTACAACACCTCACATATAAGGCTCATGTTTTAACATCTATTGGGGTGGTTTTTGGCACTTCATTGGTCATAACTCACATAGATATGTGAGATGTCTTTATCTCATATATAAAGCAAAAAAACTTATTAAAAATGTGATTTAAGTAAGTTACTTTGGTAATTAAGTTTCATAATAACCTATTTTAGTAATTGAATTAAGAAACTCTAAATTGACAAAAAAAATATATAATTTATGATATAACTACATTTTGCAAGTTATGACAATATAAATTCATTTGGTATCTTGCTTGAACTTTTAATATATATTTGTATAACATATATATGTCAGGGCCTACCGTGGAGGCTAGCCCTGAGTCTAAATTAGAGCAAAATACATGGATACTAGTTATAAGTAAAAGATAATTAATTATATTTCTAACAAGCCGCAACTGCTTACATTATATACATATACATGTTTTTATACATATATGATATGTAAACCCCCAAATATTTTGTAATTCTTAGAAAATGGTTTTGGAATACCAAATCGAAACCCTAAAAGCTGACCCAAGTTGAAATCGAACCTTACACAATATCGATCACGAGATTTCATAGGAGAACCTTCAAAAACAAACATAGAAAATTCAATAATCGTTCGATTCAAAACCTGAACATGAAAAAATCTATCTATCTGATCCCTAATGTAAACCCCTCAATTTATAGGGTAAAATTGGATTAAACCCTAACCCTAATCAAACCGGAGTTTCAACAGTCATCAAAGATCAAGACAATCTAGCAGTTTCAACTTCGGCAATCCCGCGCTCTCAAACCCTAGACAACAGAATTGAGTTAATGACTTATAATAGTTTGTAATAATATAGAGAAGTATAAAAATATCATATTCGTCTATTTTTTGTATCTTTCGGATTTGAACGAGATCAGTTTTCGAAAACCATACCCAGGAATACTGGACGGTAAAAATATTTCGATAATAACAAAAGACTCATAATTATACAAGGATTTCAAAAATATCAATTCATAATTTTTCGGTAACTAAAAATATCAGATATAGCTCGTTTACGCGTATTTTTATTACTACCGATATTTTATTTGTCTAGTCTACTATTTATAGTATTATTTCTACTATTCATTACTATTTCACTATCTCTACTTTTTCTTACAACCTATTTCTTACTACTTATATACCTATTTTTTACACTTTTCATTTCCAATACAACTTTTTACGTAACTTCTCTTACACTTCAATTTCTTTTCATTATAAATATACAAATTCAATCAACTCACACCCTCTCTCTCTCTCATGTTGCACCGGTCTCTCTCCCTCTTCTATATTATTATTTCTTTTTCAATTTATTTTATTACATCAAAATTTTACCCCAAAACTCTATAAATGCCCCTTCATTCCTTCACACTTTATACACAATTCTCCACCTTAATAAAACTCTACCAAAATTTCCTTTCAAATCCTCTCTCCAACAATTCCCTCTCAAAACACTCTCTACCATTTACTACTCTTCAAGAAAAATAACAAACACACTACACATTCATCTCTTTTCAAATCCTCCATTAAACCTTAGGTAAAATCCTACCTATATCTCTTTACCATGTCATATAACTTAACATGATCATGGTGTGTGTTTTCTAAACAAATAATTGTTATGAAAGCAACACTATGTTCATATTTTGTTTTTGTTCATGAACAAATCTTATTTTACTATTATGTTGTTTTATTGTTATTGTTATGTTATTATGTTGTTATTATTATCCTAATCTAACTCCTATATGTTAGTAAATATATTTATGTATGTATACATACATATATATATTTCCTAGAGCATATGAGCTCACTAACATAACATTTATTTATTTATTCATGCCTTGCAATTTATTTATTTACTTGTTTCATGCAATTTATTAAGACTAGTCTTTTTAGTCTTAGACTTGTCTTTATCAAATCAAAACGATTTTCTTTCTTTTCTTTTAGTTTTACGACTAGTCTATTCTTAGTCCCGGGTTGCCTTGATGAAGCTAAGGCTCCCAATACTTGACCGGGATACCTTCATGAAACTAAGGTTCTTAATGCTTGACTATATTGTTTTGTTTATATGCTTATTATATTTCTTTCTATCTTATTATATATTATTCTTACTTTTTCATTGCTACATAATCATATTCATGCATGATTACAAGGTTGTTGTCTTAATAAAAATAAAAACGGGTTCTTTCTTAAATAAAGGGAAGTAAGCTATATTTCTTAATAAAGGAATTTTCAACAAAAGATTTAAGTTTTGTTTTTAATAAACTCTTTTCAAAAGATAAGCTAATCATAAATTTTAGAAGTAGTAGTAATGAAGATTTCTTCAAATAATAAAAGGAACTCATTTCGTTTATAAGGTGGAACTAAATACTCCATAAAATTATAAATTTTCGCATTAAACTGAAGATTTTAATCCAACCACATCTTTTATAAAACTTAATTAGGTTCACCATAGATTTTGAAAATCACTTACTAAGAATGCTTCTACAAGACTTAGTTTTTAATATTGTTATTCTCTTTTCAAAGTTAAAATGAAATTTTTGCTAAATTTTAATATTGATGATTCTTTATTAGGAAAGCTTTTCTCATAAACTTATCTAAAAAGATTATTACACCACTTGATAAACATTAGGAATAAAATAAGTTTTTCAAATCAAGGTAAAATCAACTCACTATTTTAGAAACCAGCTTAGAAAAATAAAATTTGCCAAGAAAGTAAAGTTTTAAAAATTAAACTTATTTTCTAAAGAATAAAAAGAATATAAAAATGAGAGGAAGACATATATTTAACACAACTCCAAATATTAGACCACACCAACAAATTAAGGAAAATTTTGAAAATTTATTTTTCAATCACTAGAAATAAAGTTATTAGATAACTTAAATAACCAAATTTTTGGAAATTAAATTACTTTTGAAAAGTTAGGAAAATGAAATTATAATAGGAAAACACTCACTCATAACAACCCAAGTATATTTTAGTTTTCTTTCTAGTAATTTAAAAAGGAAAAATTTTCAAAGTTTCATTTTTTGAAACTCTTAAAGACCAATTTTGTGAAAAATCAATGTTAAGACAACACTACAAGAATCATGTATACAATATGAGAATAAATATATGTTTAAAGGATTTTTCAACTATATAAATATCCATATATTTTGCTTAAGGGCTTTTAGGTAAAGAGAAGTTTGGAAAATCATATTTTGTGGACTATGAAATTCGTAACTATTATGTACCATAGTAATTTGCAACCAAAATGGCTTTTTATGACAAAAATAACCATAGAAATGGATAGATCTTTTTGAGTAGGTAGAAAACAGTATATAATACGCGAAATTCCGAGTTAAAATGAGATAGTTATGACCGTTTTAAGTTGGAATTTCCTCCTATCCGAATTTTGACGAAAATACTAGAATAGAATTAGAAAGTTCAAGTAGAGATTCTACGAAATACTCATTTAGGGTATTTCTTTCGTTTAGGTGATGAAGTTTTGAAGGATCCATATTCGAAGGACCATTACGAGTAAAAAAGTGTCGCAAGGATGGCCGAGTGAGTTTATCTCCTACCTTTTACGTACTTGTTTGTGCGTGTAGCTAAAGGCACTAGAAGTAGGAAAAGATGAAAATGAATTACGCATGATAATATTGGTTGAAAGAATATGAAGCATAGCAGGACATGAATTATTGTTAATTAAATTGTGTTATATTATTATCATGTTGGAGTATCTGCAAATTTTGTGATCGCCTTAAATTACCTTAATTATATATTTCGAGTTATACATATTAATTGATTCATGCATACCACATAGTTAGTTCAATTTCATTAGCTACTATACTCGATGGAACAAGAGTATAGTAGTGGGATTTGCAGGAGCCGTAAGTCTACAAGATGGGCGAATAGAAGCCATAAAGAATTATTTTATGATGGGTGAGTAGGAGCCAGAAATAAACTACATAAGTTGGATTTCAAAGATGGGTTTTAAAGAGCCAAAAACACCTAACCACCGAATGGAGGGGCAAATCCATTCAAAACATATAATTTTCAGTAGATTATATATATTACTTGTTCATTTGCTTGATGCATTCATATGCTTGTTAATAACTTGCTTGAATTTATCGTTACGAGTATGTTAATTCAGAAATATTCTCACTAAGCTAGTTATGCTTATGATCCGATAGACTTTTGTTGAAACAGGACCAGTATCTCTTATGCCCAATGACTTCATATACCCGAGTGGGATTACGTTTTGGGGAGCTTTTGGAAATCTTTTTGAAGATCTTAGAATAGATTTCCTTTAAATATCTTATGGTTCTAATAGTGTTTCTTTATGCGAAAGACTAAGCTAATATTATGTTGTTTGGAGATTTATCGAGGAAATTCCCCTAATATGATGTAAGGACTATATTCTTATAATATTGAAGTTAGATATTTATCTAGATTTCTTGTATGTTATATTTACTATCTCGAACTACACATCACACCAATATCTCCTATTGTTGTGATAGACGCCTTACATATGGTGTTGAAGCTTTCACATGACTTTTAGAAGTCATTATTAAGTTTTAATACCGTAAATGGTGGACTGCCACGTCTAGGGTACCCTTTGGGGCGTTACATGATGTCTCTAAATTTTTTTTTTTATAAAGATATAAGTACAAAATACTAGTTAATACTTATTGTAGGCTTCGCTCTCAAATACTCCTGATCATGATGGTGCACCCCTTAATCTTCTATTATACCTGAGGATAAACAAATATCCCCTCAGCTCACTGTTGACCTAAGCGAGTGGATGAAACAAAACACAACATAATAAAAACACATGAAAGAATAAAATGGCAATGGTAAACAAAACAATAATTTTTTTTTTCGATAAATATGCAATTGATGCATGTCATGCTAATGCACATGACATACACTAGTACCGGCATCCTAGCCTAGCCAAGCTTTCATCCGATTGGTTAACATCCCAAGCATTTGGATAATAAATCCAGGAACAAAGGGCTACAAGGAGTAGCCAGAGAGTAGGGCCTCCTATAAAATCAACCTAGCTTACTACAATAGTAGCCATAAGTTGATTTATCAATGCAAACCTATATGTCAAAAATATCCAATTGAGCATAATCAGTATTTTTGCAAATATGACTTGTAGGTCCTCTTTCGTGCCATGCCATGAATGCATTAATAATAAAAGATGGCACAAATTTGATATCAACAAGAATTATAATATCCCAGTCATCCATAAATTGAAGTTTCATTGCCTTCACTTGGACCGGTATATAGGGTTACACTTAAGTGAAACCACATAAAATCAATCCTTTATAAAGGAAAATTATCAATTCACCAATCATAAGTACAACACAACCAATGGAGAAATTACACAAAAATTATTCAACAATAACAACAAAATCAATAGACATAAGTCTATTGTTAGCAAAACATAAAATTCCACTGACCTAGAGTCTAATGATAATATATATCTATTATTCGCAATACGTAGGTCCCTCGAGTGGATCACCAAGAAAAATGATATCACTCGGTAATATTTTCTTTAAAATTATTTAATAAGCAATATCGGTTTTATGTTGCATTTGATATTATTAATATATATATTTAATATGTATCTACTATACATATGAGTGGTAAATTTAAAATATGAATATACCTGTTATAGCTTCACACCTGCGGATTATGGTTTTAGGAGGTACATATTTTTCATTTAAGTATTCATTCATTCATTCATTTTTTTTTTAAGATAAATTTTCAAACGTGTATGTGAGGCATTTGGGAATTTTATTAAAATTAACATACTCTAATGTTTATAAAAAAAATTCAAAAAGTTATCTAAAATTCATATTTTCACATAAAATTTATCAAATGTACCAGCCATTTTCATTGACACGTTACTTGATGAAAACATTAGAAAAGATGTACGACTCGAGTTATACTATCCATGGTGATATACATTTGCACATTAAGGCATAAGAATGGCAAAATTTCTATTAGGAACAGAATATACTTGTTAGATATAATTGCTAGAGGCTTGTTAAAATAAAATCATGGAAGTAATAAAACACAAATGGATCAACTTGGAAAAACGGCACCCGAATACTAACGAAAATATTTATATAAATTATAATTAAATCCCAAACTTTTCTAAATATAGAATCAGAGGTTTAAAATATTACTTTTAAATATGCCACAATATTCAAAGTAGGAACCCATATATATATATATATATATATTTCATACTAAATATATTATCCCAATATAATATATTAATTTTTCGAATAGACTCATAACTATCGTATAATATAATAAATGTTCGTTTAAAACTGTTGTGGAAAAAAAAAAAAACTTCTATATAAATGACCTTTTAAATATAAAGAAAGTTTAGAAATTACCTGCTATTGATTCCTGATAAAGGAAAGATACCGTTGTAAGATTTGAATTATTGCTGTCCCTTTAATTCTTCTTTGATAGCTACGGTGATTAGCCAAATCAGTGCGCCCAGAATAATTTGTAACAAGAGGGAGCAAAAAAAATATTTTTTTTTTCAAAAAGGAAAATTTCTCAATAAATCTTAATTTCCAAGACAGGAGTGTTAAATATGGTTTCATTTCAATTTTTGCTTAATTGAAGACATACTAGAAATATTAAGCTTTATGGGTTTATTCTTACTTTCATTAAAATCTCAATATTATTAATTTCACCATCAGGGTATAACAGTATATTTATATAGAAACTTATATAGTGACGTCAAACGGAATGTATAATTAAAATTAATATAGTAATTATATATCAAGTATTTTATGATTGGATATGAATCTAAGTAATTAAATAATCAACAGGATAGATACTGTCACGCCCCAGCGGGTACCCTAAACGTGACAGCCCGCCGTACGCAATATTAAAACTTAAGAATGACTACCTCAGTCACTCGAAAGCTTTCATATCGGTACAAGGCGTACATTCACAACAAAGGGAGACCGGTGGAGTAATGCATTTTAAGACATTGGCAGCGGAACATGCAAAATAACATTAATATATATTTCATTGAAATAAAAGTCTTACAACTTCTAAGGGGCATTCCCCCGATAATTTCATAATAATCATGGTCTTGCTAAGATAAGCAACAAAAGCTAGAAGATTTTAGAAGAAATCTACTCTAATACTATGAAATAGAATTCCTCCAAAAGCTTCCCAAAATAAAGATTCTACCCGGGTGGTCAAGATGGTCTCGGGTGCAAAAAGATAAACCTGCAAGGTCAAAAGTCTGTAGGAGTATAAGCATTACTAGCTTAGTGAGATATTCCTTACGCAAAAGTACTCATAACAAACAATCAACCAAGTTTATTAATCAAGCATATGAATGCAATAACCATATGATCAAACATTACATACGACTATCCGGTTTCGTATGTTTGATGGATTTACCCCTCCATCGGAGGTTAGGGAATGCTTTGAACTAGGTCCCGAACGACCTCCTGAAAGTTGCGCGCGTCTTGGGGTTCCAACGAACCGTACTACTAGTCCTCGGGCTTTCCTTACCCAAAGCGATCGATCCGGCTCGGCTACACCTTGAGACCGTATTCCCCGAACGTCCTAACTCTCAAGATTGTAGCAAGGCAGCTTACCTTTCCGGTCCCACGCTGAGGAGTAGTAGCAAAATTTCGAAATGATATTCTAAGTGATATGCATGAGCAATTTATTATATGGGGATTCCGATATGACATTAAATTATTTAAAGCGATCAAACAATATTCGCACACATAACAAATACATACATGGAGACATTTATATCAATCACAAATCGGGTTCCGATATACTTTATTGTCATTGATCGCACACAACGAATCACATACATAATTCCCATGATATCCCACATGCATATCAATTTTATCTTTTCCTAACATCTAGTGCTCTATTCTACAAGCACATGCGCGAATACATAAGCGTAAAGGAAACTCACTCGTCCATAGCTTTCTTCTAGGAGTCGAAGTAATCCTCTGGGAAGGGAAGATCTTCGTCCTCGACACCTAAACCAAAAGAAATACCCGACATGAGTATTTCATCCACGATCTATCGAACTCTATAATTCGATCTTATTGAATTCGTCAAAAATCGTATGAATGGAAATTCCAATTTAAAATGGCCATAACTTGCTCATTTTAACTCGGAATTTCGCATATTATATACCGATTTCTACCTACTCGGAAAGATCTATCTATTTCTAAGGTTATTTTTATCAAGAAGTTATTTAGGTCTCGGAATAGCAGCGTACAGATTTGACACGAATTTTCCAAACTTCAAAACTAGAGTTTTCAAACTTTACTTCACTCAAGGGCTTTTGTACAAAAATATAGATACATTATATGGTTGAAAGAAAATCCCTTGAATACATATATACTCAAACCATATGCATGAATTTGGTGGTGTTGTCTCAACAATGTTCTTGTGGTACAATATGTTTTGAAAGTGTGATAAGCTTAAGTTTTGTAAAAAAATAAGTTTTGTAAAAAAATTTAGTTTTGTTAAGAAATTTCTTATTTTACTAAAAGTGAGCATCTCCTTCTTTTAATTCTTTTTCTTAAATAAAATTAATTTTAATCTTTTTAAATTCCTACTACTTTATTTCTAATGTTTTGGAAAACATAGTTTTTCTAAATACTTCATGGGTATATGTTCTATAGCTTTTCTTAGATCCACTTTAAAAGAAATGGTCTTTATAAGTAAATTTTTGAAAACTTTTCTAGACTTTAGTATTTAAAATGTTGGTAGAAAATTTTGATAAATGTGTTTAAGAAAACTTTTGGTTGAGTAAGGAATGTTTAAAGAAACTTTCTTATTTTATTTGTTTGAAAGAAGAGTTTGTAATAACTTTATGTATTTCTTGATAAAATCTCATATAGTGTTATTACTAAAACTTGAGCTAAACTTGTCTAGCTTTAGAAAAATATTTGTTAAGAAAACTTTAAGTCTTTATGGAAAAATAATTTCTTATGTGATAAAATTTATTTTTGAGGAGGGTTCTTACTTTCTATTACTAAAGGAAGCTCATTTTCATTATGGTTGAGACAATATCACATATTCATGTATGAATGAGGATAAAATAAAACAACATAATAAGATAAACAAAATATATAAGAGCATAAAAGTAAAGTCAAGTATTGGGAACCTTAGCTTCATCAAGGTATCCCGGGACTAAGAATAGACTAGTCCTCAAAGAAAAGAAAAGCAAAGAAATAAAATTATTTTGACTTGATATGGACAAGTCTAAGACTAGAAAGACTAGTCTTAATATTTGCATAAAACAAGTAAATAAATAAATTGCAAGACTTGAAAATAAATAAATAACAAGTGAGCTTATATGCTCTAAATAAATATTTATACATAATATATATATATATAATACTTATAGTAACAATATCAACATAATAGTAACATAAAGAAAATAAGAACATGAACAAAAACAAAACATGAATAAATTGTTGCTTCTTTAACTCAATGAGCCTAAGAAACATACACTAAACTCATGTTAAGTTATATGAACATGATGAGTATATAAGAGAATTTTTACCTAAAGTTTATGTGTTGGTTGAAGAAGAAAAGAATGGGTTGTAGTATTATGTGGAATGGTTTTCTAAGGAAAAGAGGGAACTTAAGAGAGATGTTGGGAGAGAGATTTTATGGAGTGATTTTGGGAGAGTTTTGGTATGAATATTGTTGTGTGAAAGAATGGAAGAGGAAGGGGGTATTTATAGATTTTTGGGAGTGGAAATTAGATGTAATTAAATAATTTGAAAAAGAAAATAAAATTGATGTGATTAAAGAAGTAATGTGTAAAGTGTGATGTGACTAAAGTTGTATGGGGAAGGTAAATTGTAAGATATAGGTATGGTAGAGTGTAAGAATAGAGTATAAGAAAAAGTAGAAAAAGGTGAATAGTAATGAATAGTAGAAAAGTACTATGAATAGTAGACTAGACAATTAAAATACCGGTAGTAAAAAAATACGCGTAAAAGTCCTATATCTGTTATTTTTAGATACCGAAAAATTCTAAAACTGATATTTTTGAAAACCTTATATTTTTACGAATCTATTGGTGTTGTCGGAATATTTTTGCTATCCGGTGCTCCGGGGCACGGTTTTTGAAAACTGATCCCGATCGGATCCGAAGGACACTAGAAAAATTCAAATCTGATATTTTTAGGCTTCCCTATATTATTACGAACCATAATCCACAATTATTTCAATTTCGTTTTCTAGGGTTTAAGAATACGGGATTGCCGGATCTAGATTCACTAGACTAAACATAGAACTAGGTTAATTTTAGGGTTTCGTTTCAACTTCCGGTTCTTAGGGTTTACTAATATTATCGAAAAATCTAGGGGCTTACAGATACTGTTAAAAAGCATAACCAGAACGTAGAATTTTCCATATTTATATACACATATTATTCATCCATAAAGTTGTTGGTCCCAAAAGAATAACCAGGAGGAGGGGGAGTGAATTGGTTATTTAATAAAAATTTATCCTTTTTCGAAATTCAACCAAAGTCACACAACTTGGTTAATCAAATTACAATGGCTTATAATCTTACTTGTAAACAATCAAACTTGATCACAAATAATATCAATTATAATTCGGATAAAATCAGGTTCACTTAAATTCTCAAAGAGTTAAGCAATTGTTTAAAAGTTAAGTTACCAGTTACCTCTCTGACTTAGTCTCTGAGTTCAATGTACAGCTAAAACAAATAAGTAAACATGCACGAAATTATAAAGATAAAGGAAGAGAAGAGTGCAAAATCGATTTATAGACGTTCCATCTTGAGCATTAGTCCTCTCTTCCAGCTCCAAGCTGGGGACTCAGTATTCCACACCGATATGTTCCATCATATCCAATCAAAAAATGAGAGTACAAGCTTATCCAAATACAATGGACTTCAATCACTCTACTCAGCCTATCTAGCTTCACTCAAGTTATTTACTGATCTACAGAGAAAGAAATGTCACTCTCACTCCACTACAATCTTTCACAAGTAATCAATATCAAATGAGGAAAAAGTATAAAGTATCCTCTCAAATTTCAGTACAAAAGGATGAAAAATAAAATTAACAGAATTTGCACGTTTATGAGCTGTGAAAATTTTCAGAGTATTGAGAGCTTCTTCGTATGTTTTTGTTTCCTGAACTTCTTCGATATATGAACTCGAAGTCTTCAACGAATAAGAAGATGATTTGAAAAATTGGTTCCATAATTTTCTCCTTGTTGCTATGATCTTCCAACAGATAAAAAAAATTGAATGTTGATGAAGATCTCTGTCCTATTTTTGTGTACCTGTTGAAGATTTCAAACTTCATGTTAATCTAATATATATCTTCTTGTAGACACGACTTAAGATGGATATTAGAACATTGTAAGTCATTCCTTAAAGATAAGTATCCTCTGATACCGTTTAAATTTGGATCACATTGATATCCCGAAGAAATTGGTTCGTACCTTGATAACTTCATAAATTCAAATTCTTTGATTTGTTATAACGTAACCTAAATATTTCTTAGACAATGAACTTCTTTATGACAGTTTTGAACTGAGTTTTAAACTTGTAAATGGAAATTGAACATAAACATATAAGCTTGAACTTCTTGTCAAAATTTCAAATCTTTGTAAACTTGAACCCAATTCTTTGTAAACTTAAATCCCCTTGGATATTTGAACCAACTTAGTGGAAAATATTTGAATGTATTACTCAAATACATTCAACTTTGGAGCTGGGTCTTCAAATTCATAAAGAATTCTAAGAAAATTCAATCTTCATCTTGTTGTACATAAATCCGTAATTTTTGTTCGTGTAGCCGATTTACTCTTTGAGTTATCTTCTGAGTATTGTTGTCTACTTGATATTCATCATGCCTACCTTCTGAGTTACCTTCCGAGCATTCCTCTGTTCTTGAAAAACTTTCCGAACACTTTCTGAGTTGAATCTCTTTTGAAAATCATTTTCATAAACTTTGATACTTTCACAAAACTTTTATCTTACTTAATAAATTAAGCACTGCACACTTAATAAATTTGTTAGTAATCACTTAATTCTTTTTGTTATCATCAAAACCAATATTGAGAACCCAACAAAAGTGATTATGAGTATATTCATTATAATAAGAGAATACTTTCCTTAATTGCACTTTAAAAACCAATACTTCATGTTTGGTTACATACTTCAAAAAAAAAAATTTCAAGTCCTTGATATTCTCAAGGTATTCCTAAATTAATTGTCATTATTAATTTTTTTAATATTAGCTAAGGATTTGAAAATAAATTATTTCTCTCCTTTATAACGTTCTAAAACAAACCCCTTTCTTATAATAATAATAGTAGTAATAGAAGTATGTGCATTAATCTCTAAGATATATCAAACCATAATAATGCTCACAAATAAAAACTAACAATTATCATCTATTTCTATTAAAAGAAATAGGCATTTTTGCTATTTAATGAGAAAAAGAAATTTCATGTTTCCACTTTCAATCTCTCCCTATCCATCAGCAAAAAAAAAAAAATCTCTCCCTCTTCCTCCCCTCCTCCCCTCCCCTTCGCTCTCCCTCTCCCTCTCCCTCTCTCTCTATCTCTATATATATATAATTCCTTTTTTGTTTTCTTTAACCAACAATCTTTATTTACCAACATTTAGGACCTTTTTATCAAGAACGAAATCACCTCCCCTCTATATAATTCGATACTCTCAACCAATGAAACTACTACACATTCTTTCTTGCAAAAAAACAAAAAAAAAAAAATTTGCTATATCCTAAACTCACTTTAGAAAAAAAATGGAAATTGAGTATGCATAATTGAAACACCCTAAACATCCATCTAGATTAGAAATTGAATTTAGATAGATTTAATTGAATCAAATGATTATAGGATATAATTAGACAGGTTGATATAACTAGATTAATAATTAACTAAGTCGAATTCGAAATTTAAAATCTAAATTCTCTAAACAAGTCATTAAAACGTTTAGAGGATTTCTAAACTCTTAATTCTTAGCCAAAACTCTAATTCCTAAATCTTTACAAAATTTGAGTTCATTTGCTTGTATAAAAACATTAGTTCTTAAACCCGAACTCAAATTAAATATCCTTTTATCTAAAATAAATTTCTAAATTAAGTTCTCATCTAAAGTTCTTAATTTCTAGTCTATCGGTTCTAAAATTATCTTTTAAATACTTTTGAAACTATAGATATTGATCTGATAGTTCTAAATCTAACACCTTATTTTGAGAATACCTTTATATTTATCCTTTCCCTTTATTTTTTTCATTTTCTTCATTGCCTCTTTTTTTTCCCTTTCAAATCAGTGTCTCTCTCTCGCGCCTTTCTTTCTCTTCTCTTCCTCTCATTTCTCTCTTCAATCTCCCAAAATCATCTTCCCAATCTCAATTTCAAGAAGAAAAGAAGAGAAATTAAAGCTAAGAAACAAGATAAGAAATAAGAATCAAGCTAGAAGTGTGGAAAGAATTTCATTTATACATGTGTCTCAAAAGCTAAGTTTTCTATCTTGAATTATCTTTGTTTTAAATTGTTATTTACAAGCTTGTAATCGATATATAGATGTTAGAATGGGTTGAAAGTGTTGTTTACATATGTAATTGTTGGTTAATTGTATGTCGGAAGTTGGAATGTGAAAGACGAAGAAGATGAATAGTAGTTTGGGGTTTGAAGAATTAGGTTGTTTAATGTATTGATTGATTGTGTTTAATATTGTTGAATGAATATAGAAGTATTAGAAACATAAAAACTAGTTTATGTGATATTTTGATGGAAGTAAAATGTGTGAAAAGTGTTAAAAAAAGAAGAAAGCAAACAAGGCAAGTCGTAAAGATCAAAACACCTTGTCAAACGGCCCGATTGGAGGGGTGTTCTGATTTATGAGTAAGGATTTTGAGTTGAAACGACCCGTATGGAGGGTATATGGTGTACATAGCCTTGGAAACGGCCCGCTTGGAGGGGTGTTTCATTCTTGGATCATTTTTTAGTAAAACCCCTAGGTTGAAACAGCCTTCCGTACAGCCCCGTTCGAACTCTCCTGCTACGATGAAGTTTTGTATTTTGCTCGTAACTTTTTCATTTGACCTTGGATTGAGGTGATTCAAATTGCGTTGAAAAGATTAAAAAGAGATCTAAGACTTTCATGTTTTGAGTTTTTACAAATTCGAAAAATATCTATACTTAAATTTTAGTTCTTTCCAGCTATTGTGTTCTTCAAACTAAGTCAAAAGCTTGTGTTTTGCTTGTTAAATGTGTTTTTGCTTAGGAAATGGATCTTTTTGAGCTAAAATGAGATAGATAAGTGATATTTGGTGTGTTATATGAGTTAATTGATATAAATCAGCACGAGTTTAGTAGATTTGTATATTTAATAAATAATTTAGATTGAATAAGAAAGTTAGCTATAAAAATGAACTTAGTTGACAATTCTAGATTTAACTTGGCTAAATGAACTTGAATGAGTTAAAATGAATTAAATAAATATAGTTTAATCACCTTGGCTTAGTTTTTGAATTAAATGATTAAAATTAATTAATTTGGCTAAATTTAAGTTAATATGAGCTTAAGTTGATGTGGATCCTAGATGTATAATGAATTAGTAATAAATCTAAGTATAACATGACTTAATGAACTTCACTAAGCTAAAACGGGTTAGATTGCTTAAGTTTAATCAACTTGACTTAGAAAATGAATTAAATGACTAACTCTAATCAATTTGGCTAGGATTTAGTTAAAAGGAGTTGATGGTTAATAATTGGTTTAAGTTAATGAGATAGGATAATCTTAGAGTAACATAGTGAATGTGTTGTTTCAAATGTTTATTTGCTTAGGAATTTTGTGTTTTTTGGAATATAAATGTTTTTTTTGATGTTTTTGTAATAAAATACTATAATCAAAGAGAAAAGAAATATTTTGACAGACAAAGGAGAACTGTCCATATTTTGGCGGGGCGATCTTCGCAGCCATAGTAGGGTTCCAAGTTACTATCTGATCAAATAGGGTTAATAAAAGTTTGAGAGAAATGGATGATTAGTTTAATTTAGTTTCTTATACGAGTTCTTTCCTTAACAAAAGTGGATATCTGATTTATCTTCTGAAATTCCTTCCAAGGCTATGTTTAGATTTCATATTCAAGGTACGCAATAACTTGTGTGTTGGATGTTAGGATAAGCATCTAAAATGAATTAAAACTTAAACACAGCTTAGTTAATTTATGAGTGTTGATTATGTTTTTCACCTTTGAATCCGGTCCAGGGAGTGGCAAACTCGTCATGATGCAATGACATGTTAAAATAGGCACTTAAGCCACTTTTGTCATGATGCAATGACTCCATACCATGATGCAATGATGACTTCTTTTTAAATGGCTCAGTAGGTAATCGATAGGGAATGTGGCAACAGTGTAACATTTACATATCTTAAGAGGAAATAATATGATTTAATTCAATGTTTATGAGAGCATGTGAATTAATTTATATTATGGATTAAGTTTAGTAAAGTTGAGTAACGGCTATTAACCCTAAATGAGATTGCTAATCTTTTCGGTTAGATTTAGAAGATATAAGTATCTGGGCTATCTATATCAATCCCCTAAGCAACTGTTGTTACTCAGGATCCTCATATTCCCATTGACTTGTTCCGGAGTATGAGTGCTCCATTGTTGATTTATTTATTTTAATGGAAAGATAATAACTTGTGGATTGATGCATTGCATTTAGTTAAGGCGTGTGTCACACTACATGTGCTTATGTTACTGTGTACTGAACTTCGGCTCATTTCTGTTGTTATTGTTCTTTTCTCCAAGTGATATATTGAGGATGATGATGATGATTGATGATGATAATGTTGGTGATGATGATGTTAATGATGATTTGATGAAGATGATGATGGTGTTCTTTGTTGATGATACCTGACTCGGGTTTTGGGCGCTTGTGATGATTCAGAGAGGATTTGTGGATTTGTGGATGAATGAAGTAAGTAGGAGCATGGATGTAATTTAGTTATTTTATTTGTTTTTGTTTTGTATTGGTGAGAGCTTTATGATTTAAACTTGTTATATTCTTTAAAGGGCATAGTGGAGCCCATGTTTTGTAATTAAACTTTTGCAAAGTTTTATTTAAGCGAGTAATCTTCCACTTGAGAGAGTGAAAGTTTTGAAATGTATTTCTTTCGAAAGTGTTTTATAAAATTTATTTCCGCTACTAAATCCAATATTTAAAAATCTAATTAAACAATTTCATAATTTAAAATTGAGTAGCAATGTTCAACATAAACAAAATTATTTTAAGGAAGACTGAGCGTGTACTACTTTAGAGTATTATACATAGCGATAGCCTTAAGTTATTTAATTCAAATGATCAAATATTTTGAGGCGTTGCAATAATTTAAGTGGTTGTAACAATTGGATTGGAACAAAGAAATGAGTGGAGAGTTCAACCTTTTATGTACATAATATTTATGTGTACTGATTTTTCACATATTTGTGTGTTTTGTATCTCCATGATGTCCTCATTAATCATTGATATCTAATATTTTCCTCATTTTTTTTACAAGTGAAGGATTTCCTATTTATGCAATGCAAGTATTGGCAAATTGAAAACCACTTCTTTTCTTTTATCTAGCAATGAATCTTTTTTTATTATTATATCTTTCGATTTAATCTTATTGTACTTGTGTCTTACAATTTATCCGGTCAATAAAATATGTAAAGGATTATTGCTAACATTGGATTAATACGTTTAGTTTTTACGGCCTTTAAATTGTGAACTATCCTTATGAAAATATAGATATATGCTTACTTTGCTTTCAATGTCATCTTAACATATAAATTAGAATGATGATTTATGATTATGATAAGGCACTTGTAGCGATGTAATTTCACCTCCTCAATATATATATTCTCCAAAATCCCCACTTATTCAATATATATATATATATATGTACTCTATTTAATGGCGTATGTATTTAAATATTTGTAAGAATTATTACTAAGAGACCATTTTCGTTAGTGCTTTTTCTAACATATGTCTCTTATTTACATTTGTAAAAAACACGCTGAATAAATCCTCCATCTAGACTTTATTGATATACACATTTTTTAAATAAAATTTAGTGTATATATTTACTATTCTCCAAAATCATTTCTATGTTTAGTGGACACGTGTGATCCTGAAAAATCATTGTGTCGCATATGCTTGTAGTTATAAATATTAGATCTATCGCTGTATGCATTATACATATTGGCAACATTTTAGATTGAGGCAATGATATATCATAATTTTATGAGAAGTCGGTCAAAATTCACTAATTCAATAACAATAAATATAATATCACGAAATTATATAATTACTAATCTGCCCAAATAAAAATTACACAAATATAAACTATATAAAAATAATTATCAAATCCAACTCACATCTACTAAACGTGATTTATATATTTATACATGAGTCGCATATGTTATATCCCATTCACGTACAACATGAATTGCATGTTACATATGCAATTCATATATAATCATATGTGAATTGTAGGTCTTATATGCGATTCATATAAGACATACATGAATCACACTTATAAAATACGATTTAGCATTATAGCATTTTTGCTAAATCATATTTTATACAAGTGATTCACTAAAAGAATATGAATCACATTTTCTACAAGCAATTTTAATTGATATTTTGATAATTATTCTATATAATTTGTATTAATATAATTTCCATTTTAAAAGTTAGTAGAAACGTGTTTTACCTCTTTTCATCCATTTCATCGGTTGTGACCGGATAATTTTAAATCCCCTCTTATTCTCTATATATATAATAAATAGAGTATATATGAAATTAACTATATTGGGACCAAACATTACTCTATTTCTTTGTCATATAAATTTGAATATTTTTAAGAATTATTCTCAAGGCACCAGTTCGTTAGTACATACATAAATATAGGGTAAACGAACTGTTCAAGGATTAAACTCCATATCGATTTACATTCATGCTTCTTCGACCCATTGATGCCGTAACGATGTCATCAGGAGTAATATCGAGTTTTCGATCAATTTTTGGTTTGGTTGAAGATGGTGACTATTGGGTAGATGGTGAGTGATCTGATAAATGGCTATGGTGTCTTCATGTTACAGAAGATCGGTGGATAATAGTGGTTTAAATGGTTTTGATGGGTTGTTTCGAAGCTGGGGTTGGTGGTAAGTTGAGTTCGACTAAAGAAGGCGACTAGGGAATAGCTGTGGTCGAGTAGAATAACCTCAGGGCTTTTAAATCCTAACGTGTTCACTGTAGCGTAATAAGATTGGGAAAAAAAATGTAGTACCTTTATTTTATGGTTAAAAGTACCTAAGGAAAAGGGTTATAGATTTTTTAACTATTTCATGATACATGGAATAGATGTTTCTTATGATGAAATCTTTAATAAACTAAATGAGGAAATATCTATTCTGCATAAAAGATAGAAAATCAATTTAATTCATGTCAACCAAGCATAACATAAATCTCTAAAATAAGCAATCAAAATCAAGAACAACACACGTGCAAAATTATGGCATAAACAAACAAGGAAACATGCGAAAGTGTACCTAAATCCATAAATAAAAGATATACAAATAGATAGTCTTGACTCATGATGGTTAGTCTTCTAAGTTCATATGCAACTTTCAAGAGATTTTGTCTCTCTTTTTTATCTCTCTATTGATGGGATGCGAGACAGGAAATATGTTGCACATATAACTTCGCTTTGAAACATCAAAATGAGCATAACTCTATCTACCGTTGTTTTGAGAAAAAACATTGTCAAAAACATTGTTCATACATTGATTACTAAAATACTAATACAAATAACATCTTTAACATGCTGCAATTTAGGAAATCACAAAGAAGTTGTGTATATGAGATGTGATTTAGCGAAATATTTTAGCCACAATAGATGTAATTTAATTTGCTTAAAAATAAATTGTATCTTGTACATGCCATGATGGTCCCTACAAATTTTTCACATAAAAGAAACAATAATATCGATTCAATAGATAGGATTTTAAAATCACATTTTACACATGCTATGTCTTCTGAAATAACACATTTGCCTTAAAAGTTTTAACAAAACCAAAGATAATGCATCTTACACATGTGATTTATAATCACATATGAAAAATGTAGTTATCTCATTAAATGAAACACTATGCATAGGAATTGTAAATCACAATTCACAAGTGCAGTCTACATGATTTTAGGTACAAAACCTATTCTTCTTCTTCATTCATGCAGACCCTCTCTATCTTTACACAAACACTCACTCTCTCGTACAAACCACAATACAAAATATTCACAGTAATTTAATTTAATCAATCCTTTTCCTTTTTGGGCTTAGTGTAATTTCTTTCTTCTTTTCCTTCTATTACAAAAGGACATCATTAACAATATACAACAAAATCTATCTTTAGCTTTTAAAAAGATTTGTATTCTACATTTTCAATACAAATAGTTATATTTTATTAATAGTAGTGGCTTATTTATAGCCTGTCCTTAATGACATGACTTTTCCTCTAATATGGGATTAAGCAAGTAAGTAAAAACTAGCTTCAATGCTAACTAAAGCTATTTATACTACTAGGCTTAAACTTTAGGGGAGGGGAGGGGTTAACTTTACCACAAATTTTTTTTCCATGTTAATGATCCTATTTAACAAACTAAAAAATATAAGAACAATAATTTGTGAATTGAAATAAGTAAAAGCGATGGAGAAATCAAGTTGTGATATAACATGAAGCTCGAACTACCTTCTACTCTCCACGGACACCAAATGCCTCCAGTGTAAGACTTCACAAACCACTTTATTAATCAACATAAATATTTGCTTTTAGGGAGCGATACACAATTGTCATCGCAAAAGCTCACACATTATCTCTCTCAAGTTGTGCCTATCTCACAAAATACCAAACATACCTAAGGCACTACTTTTAGTCTCATAAAATCACACAACAAACACTTGAGAAGTGTCTTACAAGGAAATTGAAAATGAACACTCTATGGTACTACTCAACTTCTCTCATGAGAAGAAAACAAATTCAAGTGCAAGGACAAATTCAATAAGGAGAGTGATACAAGAGTTTACCTTCCACTTAATGAGCTTAACTAACTAATAAAATCTATCCTCTAGCCCTTATCTGTATGGTTTTCAAGAAATTTGGTTATTGTCCATTTTCTCCTTAATTTGCCCTTGCATTAAATGCCCCAACAACTAGTTTTCTCATGCCTAGCATCCAAACATCATCCACCACCGTTGGGACACCTTTAGGAAATTTGATGTAGTCCTCCTATGTTAAGAAGCCATTCACACCCTGCTTGCATACATGTTGTCTGGACCTTAAGAAATTTGCACATGCTAAGAAGCATCTTCATCATGTGTAGCATGACTACTGTCTAGATGCCAACCCTTGGTGTCTAAACACTAGTTGCAATCACATGATCAATTCTTCTTATCATTTTAGTGATTGGATGCCATACTTTGACATTCGGACACTAGCTACAATATAACAAGGTCCTGCAGCAATCAAACAAATGCCAACATAAACACACATATATTGCACATATTAACACGTCAAATGACAAGCATTTTTTTACCAATTAATGAAGTGTAACTTTTTTGCAAGCATGTAATTGTAAAATGCATTTTTTTTTATCAAAATCTAATTTGGACCTTTTGATTCATCAAATTGTACACAACCTCTTTGTTGAAATGCCAAATGACTTTGCATTTATGAGAATGACTTCATTTTGGTAATTTGTGATTTAATGTTGAAAATTGTTGTCAATTAATGCCCTTACTCCTTAACAATTAATGGAATAGTTTGTGGTCCGTTAAGCCATGGTATGTTGTAGTTTTATCTTCTGCACTAGAAATTAAGCGCTACATGGACAATCCTTTTGAATCTAACTGCATCTACCTTTGTTTATGTCCTATTTTTTAAAGTAATTACCTTATGAGAATATAAAATGTGTAATCATATGTCTATGTCCACTTGACTTGCGGAGTATTATGAAGAAGCTAGTGAACTCACTAGTGCAATGCCTAGAAACAATTGGATCTTGATTAGTTTATGGTGTTTTAATAATTTTCTCTTGGCATATTTGATGATTTAAGCAATGCACAATGTGGAAAACTGATTAATAAAAGTTTTAACCCATGAATTCTCCATTTTGCTCAATTAGTCCTCCTCTTTTTTAGATAGCTCGTGTGTTTCAAGTTCGTATGTTTTTTCCTTTGTTTTTTTTTTGTTCTACTTTTTTTTTTTATGAGAACACTATATTAAGCTTCATGGTTATTCTTTTGTAAATATTATTTTTAAAAACATAGAAGTACAATAGCATAGTTTCATGTTGTATCAATTTTATGTTTACCCTCAATTTGAGACTTGTAATTCTATGCCTCCTTATTCGTTTGGAGACACTTTAATAAGACATTAAAGGGTCAATATGTTATAGTTGTTTAATGTTTATAAAGAGGATGGAAAGAGACAATAGGTATAATAGTAATTCTTTGATTAATCATTGAGGTTTGGTATAAATTTGTCTTCCTTCTCTGAATGTTAAAAGTGCTTCTAAAAGCTAACAGTGTTATGATAATGGTGTCTGTGGATAATGGAAATGGTCAATATGTCAAAATTGTTATATGTGTTGGGATAAAGGTACCAAAAGTATATGTACTTTTGATTTTTGGTAATCTAGTATCTAAACTTTCAATTTTAGCAATTCAGTGCTTGTAATTTCAATTTAATGTCTTTGTTAATAGAAAATTTAATGTTGCTACACTTTTTTTGTGTTTTAGTGTATATACTTTAGTTTTAATTGCATTTTAGTATCTATACTTTAATTTGGTGCAATTTAGTGTCTATTCGCTAATTAATCTATTAAAAAATAATATTGTACTTTTCTTAAGTGATATATTATTTTAAAAATTAAAGGAAAGCTATGTTTAATTTTAGATTTTTAACCGATGTATTATTGCATAAATAAAAGGAAAATTATTGATATATGATAAATTTTATCGTAAATAATTTTTCGTATGTAATGTTCAATTTTTATAAAATATTATATCACTAGAAAACTCTCAACATTAATTTTATTCAAAAATAAGATCTTACTATGTATTCAAGATAAAATAGAGCAAACAAAATTTGAAAAGGGTCATAATTTGTAAATGAAGTGTCATTGACCTTACAACATGAATTTTCAAATTTGTTAAATAATAAATCTTTATATATTATAACATTTGTTTAGATTTGCTTTTGTAGTGTCTCCAAAAAATCCTTCGTGAAATTGTTGAAAAAAATCCTCCCTCAATCTAGGCACGTGATTCAACCAATATAAATCTTCCAATCCCAAGATCAATTTGAGACATTTTAAACAATTTCATAATAGTTTTTTTATGACACTAAAAAATATTACAAGATATAAAGTTATATTATTCAACAAGTTTAAAAATTGATGTTATAAGGAAAACAACACATGATTTACAAATAATAACTATTTTAAATTTTACTTTGTCATGTTATCTTAGAACACATAATAAGATCTTATATTCAAATATGAAAAATGTCAAATTTTGAATTTTTCTTTCGTGCTGACATCAAATTTAGCATATGACTTTATACAAAAATTTTTATTTTGGTACATGAACTTTAGGGTAGTCAATTTAATGCAAAATTAAAGATTTCAATGCTTTTTGTACCATCTTATTAACAATGTTTCATATGTTTTCTATCATAGAAGACCGACGTATCAACTATTGGTATGAAATGGTGTTAGACATATTAATAACAATTCAATAATATGTTGTCTGTTATATATGTCTACAAATAGAGCAAACGATATTGAGGAGATAGCAAAAATAGTCACAAAAAAAATTGATTGAGTTTTAAATTGACTACTTCAAAGTTTAAATACTAAATTTAAATTTTATGTAAAGTTTAAGTATCAAATTTAACATTTGGCCTTTCAAATAAAATTGATGTTGAGAGCTTTCTAGTGATATAAGATTTTATAAAAATCGAACATTACATGCAAAAAAATTATTTGCAATCAAACTTATCATATATAAATAGATTTATTTTTATTTCTACAATAACATATCGGTTAAAAATCTAAAATTAGTTCTCAATGAATTAATACATAACTTTTCTTTAATATTTAAAATAGGATAAAATGCAAAAAGACCTACTAAACTTTAAGGCTAGCGCGGATTGACCCTTTGAATTTCAAAAGTGTGGTTTTTGACCTCCATAATGTAATAAGTCTATCCCATCCCTATTCTTGCCTTATACGTACAAAATGCTACAATTTTCGTACAGAATCCATACAATTTTTGTACACTTTGAATAGTGAATTTCCGTACTTTTTTATTGAACAGTTTAAAATGGACTTATTTGCAAATTGTTTATAGTTATGGGGTCAAAAACTATACTTTTGAAGTTCGAGGGGTCAAGCCACGTCATCCCTAAAATTTATAGGGATGATTTTCATTTTTCCTTTAAAATAATATCACTTAAGAAAAGTAAAATGTTAATTTTTGATAAATTACTTGGTAAATAAACACTAAAGTACATCAAAACTAAAGTATAGACACTAAAATGCAATTAAAACTAAAGTACATGCACTAACATGCAAAAAAAAAAAAAGTGTAACCGCATTAACTTTTTCATTATAGAGACATTAAATTGAAACTATAGGTATTAAATCGCTAAAATTGAAAGTTTAATACAAATTATCAAAAATCAAAAGTATAGACATTTCTGGTTCTTTATCCCTATTTTTGCCAATAAAAAATTTTTCTAAGGGAAAGACAAGCCATATTAGAATAGGATGCGCTAAGGGTTTCAATGCATGATGTCTCCCAGTATTAAGAGGATATAGGCCATCAAACCCCTAACCAAGTACAATTTACTTGCCGGTTGCATTATTTGGATATTTTTTATATGTATAACATATTAACATGTTACATTGATATTTTGCAAATTTACTAGAGGCCATACAACCTTGAGCCATTATTGCCTATATTCCTAGAGGGGAGTGATCAATAACTTGCATGAGTTCCTCTTATTTGCTTTTATATCGTAGAGATGCACTATTTGGATAAAGATAATTAGTAGTTTGATGGGATTGGAGGGATCCCATGGTTCTTTTGGATTGACAAACACCTCTATAGTATGGATCTTAAAGAAGATTGAGGAGTATTAGAGCGAGAAACATGCTACATATATACACTAGTAGTAGGATCAAAGACTGAACTTAGTTGATTAAGATCACAACGACACATTGTGCAGCATGCTCTCTTATCAATATATGAAAATACATATTTATCTCTACTTAAATATATCAAATTGATGCATTATTAGTGTGTTTTAAGTGCTATAAGCCTAAAATCAATGAAATGCACGAACTCAATGTAAACCCCCGAATTTTTGGAATCGGTTTAAGCCTAAAACCCTAAACCAGAAATCAACCGGAGCTCTAAAGGTCAACAAAACCCTAGTTAGATGTAATAGCTCAAAATCCGGTAATCCCGAATAAGCAACTTGGTGAGAATAAGTAGGAGTTTAGAATATAGAATAGTGCGTAATTATCTAAAGAAACCTAAAAAGATCATATTAGTAAATCCGCAACTCGTTTCGAATCCTATCGGACGCAGTTCTTGAAAAATATGTCCCGGACCCCGGAATAGTAAAAATATTCCGAATACACCATTAGACTCATAAAAATATAAGGTTTTCAAAAATATCAATTTTATAATTTTTGGGTAAGTAAAAATAACAGATATCACATTTATACGCGTATTTTCTTACTACCGATACTTTATTAGTCATGTCTACTTTACATAACACTATTCATTACTATTCTACACTATTCTTTTATCTCTACTTTTTCTTACACCTACTCTTACAAACACCATAACCTATAACTTTTACTTTTTACCTTTCCCATAACTTTATTTCACATCTACATTACTTATTACTTCATTTAATCCACAAAATACAAAAAAAAATAAAATAAAACACTCCCTCTCTCCTCACATGTGTGGCCGGCGCAACCCCCTCCCCTCTCTTCCTCAATTTGTTTCAATTTTCATTTAATTTAATCATACAAAAATCACTCCACATTTTCCTATAAATGCCCCCTTTCTCTTTCACTTCTTTTACACATTTACTACCCACAAATTCTATACAAAAACTCTCTCAAAATTCTCCTCTCAAAACTCTCTCCAAATATTCTCCCAAAATTCTCTCAAAATAATTCCAAAACAACTTCTACCTACAAGAAAAACCCATAACCACATAACACTACCAAGTCTTTTAGGTAACCTCCTATTATTTTTTTCTCTCGTGTCATGTAACTTTACATGACCATAGTGTGAGTTTCCAAAGACTAAATGTTATGGAAGCTACATTATGTTCATGTATTGTTATTGTTCATGAAAATCTATTTATGTTTATGTTATTATTTTGTTCATATTATTGTTACTATATCTAAGTATTGTTATCTATATATATATACATATTCTTTAGAGCATATAAGTTCACTTGCAATTTATTTATGCAATGCAATTTATTTATTTATTCAATTGCAATTTATTTATTCATTCCTTGTTATCCTCATCAAGTCAAAACAAATTTTTCTTTCTTTCATTTTATTTTTATTTTTATTTTGGGACTAGTCTACTTCTTAGTCTCGGGAGCCTTGAAAAGGCTAAGACTCCCAATACTTAACTTTATTATTTATGTTATTTTGCTTGCTATTATTTTCTCATAATTCATGTTCATTTAAATTGTTGTCCAAAGTTTCAAGTTCTAAAAATAATTGACAAAAAGAGATTTTGACACTTAGAAATAATTTATGTAAAGTATAAGATCTATGGTTAAACAAAAAAAAGTTATCTCTTTTCAAGTTATAAAAGAACCCACTAAGATTTTAGAAACTACCTTTACTATAAAAAGCTTCTTAAATCACTTATTATTCCACTTTGTTTTTATAAGAAAATAAATTTTTATGCAAGAATGATTTCTATGAAAAACATAATATGAGGAAAGGATGAGGAATTTTCAAATAAAGATTTTTGCATACAAATAGACAAAGAAATTTGTATAGGGAAAATAAATAGGAAAAATAGTATTAATATAAAAAACTTAGAAAGAAGAAAATTTATTTTCAAAAAGTTACTTAGAAATATATATATAAGCCAACATAAAACATCTTTGGAAAACAAAAGAAACAAAATATTCATTTCAAGAGATTTACAAAAATGAATTCTTATAAACTATATTTTTCTAAAAACTCCAAAACCGACATGATTTTACTTGAGTAACATGATTTGGACAACAAACATTTAAGCATGAATAAATATGAGCTAAGTAACCATAAAAAGAGAATTTTTCAACTATATAGATAACTAAGTATTTATCAAACAAATTTTGATTAATTGAACCAAAGTTGTTTTCAAGTTGAAAAATTCGTGGTGAATTTTATCGCCACTGTTTCGGGGCCTAAATGGTTGAGTTTGATAAAAATAGTTTTAGAAATGAATAAATCTTTTCGAGTAGGTAGAAATTGGTATATTATATACGCGATTCCGAGTTAAAATGATCAAGTTATAGCCATTTTAAGTTGAAACTTTCCTTTATAAGAACTTTAACGTTCTTTTGACATTGTCTTGTCAAAATTCAAGAAAATCATCAAGAAATACTAATTTGGGGTATTTTCTTTGGGTAAGTGACTCCGAGGAAGGATACTTATATCCGGAAGATTATTTCGATTAAGTGGAGTGTGTGAACGACTCATCCGTATAAGAAGAATAGTCGACATGACATCGTGAGTTTATTTCCTTTAAATGCTATACTTGTTGTGCTTGTAATTTAGTTGCATTAGAGCTAGGAAAAGATAAATGGATATGTGTGTAAAATAATCCTTTGAAAGAATCTTAAGAAAATTGAGGCCCGAATTGATTTAAATAATTGTTTTAGTATAACACTTGCTTTGTATGAGATGCTTTGATCGCCTTAAATTTGATAATAATAATGTTATGATATCATAAATAAATGGATTCATGTATACCACGAAGTGAGTCACATTGTATTTGGGTTACTATCCTTGGGTGAGAAGGATAGTAAGCTCATGTCGAAAGCAACACTTGGTGGAGTATCCGAAAGCGATTGCTTGGCGGAGTTATGGAAATGGAAATGCTCGGCGGAAGATCCAAAAGCAAGGCTTAACTCAAGTAGACTTCATATGCTTGGCGATATTGATCGAAAGCATAAAATTTTTTTTATTAAAACTACTTGTTTTGAGGTTATGTATCACTAAACCCCGAATGGAGGGCGCAAATCCATTCAACATATAGTTCCCGGAAAACTATATGCCTTGTTTGCCCACGTGTATGTTGCATTCCATTTGTTTGATTAAATAACTTGTTTGAAATTTTGTTACAAGAAGTTATTTATGGAAATATTTCTCACTAAGCCTGTTAGCTTATACCCCCATAGATATCTTTTGCAATTTCCTTATTTATGGTTAAGGCCACGAGGACCCTGCAGTCAGGTAATTTCTTTATGGATTAAGAAAATCCTAGATGAAGTTTAGTGTTGAATAAGATGTAAACTATTCTTGTAATAGATTAGTGAAAAGGGGAAATGTCCCTAAGTTTGTAAAATCATTGTTATAAGTAAATAAATATTATGAATCTTCTTTTCTTAATATGTTATTATATCTTCTTAAGCTTCATAATTCCATGAATGGTCCTCTAAAATTGTGAGAGCACGTCTTACACTTAATATAAAAGTTTTTGGGAATGGCTAAGGTTATCATACTTAAGCTTTAATATTGAGTGTGGCGGACTGTTACGTTTAGAGTACCCCTTGAGGCATGACACTCAAATAAAATAGATATTCAAAAAATCAAGAAAAGGAGTAAAGATGCAGTGCAAATGAATTATTTTAGACTAAAAATGCTAAACCAAACTCATGTCTTTCTAGTTTGGTTAAGATAGATGAGTTGACCTTCTTGATCTACTATTGGAAAATTAAAAGAAATAGTTCTGTCATGTGATTGTGCGCATATGGTCATGGTTGTTTTCAGTTAGTATAAAAGCATGTTTTCTAAACTAAAAAGTCAATTAAGCTGTAAAAGTATTCCTCACTTTGGTAATTTGTGAATTTGGGTGATATTGTTTGTACCTAGAAAGATTTTAATGAACTTAGAAGCATTTGGTGGTGTTTTTCTAATAAATTAGTTGCTGAATTAATTTTAATGTCATGTGCTTTATGTGTAATAGAATCGAAGTGATAAAGATCAACAAAGTGTAGTTACCAAGCTTAAGAGTTACCAATTTTGGATGATAATAGTAGCTTTGTCACAAACCTAAACTTTTAGCTGGAACAAGCAATAGAAGAGTAAGTTTATAGTAGAAACATTGTTAAACTTTTTATTTGCAAATTAGATTCTTAAAATTCCTACTTGTGGCTTTGTTATCAAGTGAATAATAACATAACTAACCTTAACATTCTTTTAGAGTGTATAGTTTTTTTCAAGAGTGTTCACAATTCATTCTAGAGCACCCTTATTATGTGATTGAGGCTCAAGGATATGAACTACTACACAGAGTGTCCATGGTTTGCATAATAGCATTCATGCTCAGTGAATGGGGTATCTATCGAAACATTGACCGACCACAGTAAACTCTGAATTGTTATAAGCTCAAGCACCCATAGTCCTAATCTAAGCACTAACAAGTCCTACAAGGTCAAGTATCCCATCACAACCTGTGGAGCACCTCTTTTGAGTTACAATTTTATTAGAGGTTTTTTGTGTCTTACTAATCCAAATAGAACTCAAAGCTATTAGGAATCCGAGCCTAATAAAATTATCAAGCTTCCAAATATTGATGATAGTGTCCATGCCTATTTGGTGTACATACTTGAGCAATTGGATGAGCAAAACATAACCAAGTTATATTCACCATAGATGACCAAACTACAATTACCTAAGCTCTACTAAATAGCCCAAGTCCTCAATTGAGTGCCTAAAAGGACAAGTCTGAGCACCTATGCAATGCAACATTAGAGTTACTCTTTTCGAGTTTTTGTGTTGTAATTCTAAGCTATTTCAGTCTAAGTCGAACATCTAGAAGTGAGTTGCAAATATGAGTGGTCCATTATCTAAGCTAAGCTGTACTCAGAGCTTAATTTAGCTTTGAACTTAGATTACGAAATTTTATGACATGCTCTTTACAACTTTTCTAAGTATAAAGTTTTCAGCAACCAAATGCAAACTTAAATTTAAGCTATTGTACAATTTACAGATTAATATATATTATTTTATCGTGCAACACAAATGAATTATAAGCACTCAAGCAGCCGAGTTGTAGTAAATCAAGAGAAATGCCCAGCAACTTCATATGCCAAAGCCGATCAAATTTTCCAGTGCATGCCCAAGGACCAAAATATAAAATGGTCAAGTGACTCAACTATGTGGCCGATAAAATTGGGAAACATGTCAAGTTGTTGTACACTCCATCTTGTTTGAGCCGTCTGATTTAAGCAAGATCCTGAGCGGCATTGAAAGCTACTAAGCCAAGCACATGCTAGTGGGGCTGTTGTTTCACTCAGCCGAGTTCCTAGCAAGATTTGGCAAATTGAATTTCTGATAGTAATCCAAGTAAACATTTCAAACTAGTTTAATGCTGAATTGAAATACCCTAAACCTTGGCAAAGATAAATTAGAAAAGTGAGATCTAATTGAAATAAAATATAATTCACATAAGCCAAAAAGAAGAAAGAAGAAAGAAACTGAAATATCCAAAATAATTAATATGAAAATTTAAGGGTGAATAAGTGGATTTTTTTTTAATACGTCATAGCTCAAATTTAATTAATTTCATAAACTGAGAAATTTCAAAATATAAACATAATAAATAAATAGTTAAAAAATTTTTTTTTGCATGATTAGTAAATAGAAGAAGTTACTTAATTTATGAAATACCAATTTGGCAATTTTCTTCTAGGGCTTTGTGCCAAATTTTGTTTGCCCTTCCTATATAAACTTCTTTTGCTACCATCTTTGATACAATGTCTTTTTAAACATCATCTTCAAAATAATAATTACCATAAAGGATTTAGGTATCTAAAGGGGGTTATGGTTCTCGTATAATTGGTTTTGCACTGGGAATAGAGGTTTATCAAAATCATTGGGAATAGTAGGTCAAAGTTTCCACACGAAGAAAACAAGCCTTTCGAAGGGAAATACCCTAGAATTCTAAAACACAATTTAACGTATAATGCTTTATGGATGATAATAAAATATAATAATGGACACTTTAACCTGGAGGCTTTTTGGATGAAAATATATGAGAAATTAATATTGAGAAAAAAAAATTTAATATCGATGATAATGAGATGCCATGGTGATATATTTGAGTGGTAAGTGAACACTTGTTTTCAAGTAAATTGTAGGATGAATACAAAATTATCACCCATGCCGAGATTTGAAAGGGGCAATATACGTGTAAATATATATTACATATAATCAAATACCTTTATTGAATACGAGAATCTCTTTCGTTATTTGATGTATTTACATCTTTAACATGTGTTACTAATTTACGATACATAAAATATGTGACAAAAATTGAGTAATTAATAAATTAATGAAATAAAGATATAGAATGTGAAAATGCTCGCATGAACCGGGATCCTCTGCAACTTTTGGATTCGAAATTTCATATCATGGAAATATGAGATGCATCTAAAATTTTGAACATGTGTCAATGGAAAAAAAAATAAACATAATTGTTTTATCACTAGAATTACTAATCGAGATACATGAGTGTAAATCTCTCTACTGGATCTTATTAGGATCTAGAGTATATCTTCAATGGGAAGAAATATAAATAGGCTTTATGAGGAAGTACACAAATAGGCTTTTAACATCATCTATAACCCAAAACCTCAAGGCAATAGATTAATAGGTCTTTCCTTCTTATAAACTCTTCACATAAGACTCATATTTCCCATGTGAGATTCTCACAATTGAAGAGCTTATCAAATTGACTCTACTAAACCCGTTTTGTATATGTCCTGCTCACCATGGGTTTCACAAATGAGTCATACCACAAAACTCTTCTTTTCACATGGTGGGCCAATCATGAGAGTTTCCAAGCCAAACCAAACTCTGATACCAATTGTTTGGGTCTACAGTATGCCTTGAATGGGGAGAAATCCAATGGACTTTTGATACCATCTATAACAAAAAAACCTTAAGACAATGAATTAATAAGTCTTTCATTTTTATAAACTCTTCACATAAGACTCATATTTTCTATATGGGATTCTCACACTTGCACCCTAACAATCTCTCCTTCAAATGTGAGTCTCCATAATGGGGTAAGTCATACTTCTCCTCAAAAGCTTATAGATCTAACTCATATAAATCTATAACAAGGAAATCCTAATTATATGTTACACACACACACACACACATATAATATAAGACATTGAAATCAAGGATACCCTAAGTACATGGCATATACTTGGAAGAGGACTTGAGAATAAGAAGTTTTTTGCAAACCAAAGGAGATTCTGATGAAGTACGCTAGCCTTTGGAGAAGAGAACGTCGGCTTGCATGCAAATATTTGCCAGCGTTGAAATTGAAGAAAATTTTGCAAAAAGCTGAAGAATGTCAAGGCTAGCTTCAATGCCACCGGCATAGAGTGGATTAGCCGTCGGCGTAGGGATGTCAAAGTTCAACACCCGTGTTGAACGCATCCAACCTTTAATTATCTTGCACCAGCCTATGTTGCAGCGTGATTCCCTTTGTTGTTTTGGTATAAATTCTTCTTATTTGTCCTAGGGTTTGTAATGGAATGATTGTATGCCTCTTCTCAAGCCTGGAAGGAGAATTCTAGAAAGAGAAAAGAGAGGAAATCCTAGAGAGAGAAACTCTAGAAGAAGAAAATTTGTTACCGTTTTGTAATCCACCTGTTAAGGTGATGTTGTGAGATCCACTAGACAGATCTAGTGAGAAACTTGTAATCCCATTATTTTTAATAGCGCAAGGTTTATAATGCTACTAGACCCATGGTTTTTCCCGCATTGGGTTTTCCACGTTATGTTTTGGTGTTTTCTACTTATAAGCAATTGTTTATTTGCTTGTTGTCACATTGGTAAGAGGAGATCTAATCTCTAACCACAGGTTGATTAATATTGTGTAATTAATCAGGAACAGATCTTTCACCACTTGCAAGTGTGAAATTAATCAAATCAGTCAACAATGTTATATAGATAAAGTTTTGTGTTTAATTTAGGAAGAATGATTATCCTTGTTGGGCGAATTCATATTATAGATGTAGTGGATAACAACAACAACAATAACAACAACATCAAAATGATGTTAGTGTCTATATGTACATATAAAATCGTACCCACTCTAAAGAATGTCCATGTTTATATGTTATCACGATTCTATTAATAGTCAATCATAGCTCACATAAATTACATAATAAAAAGGTAGAAAGCAAATAATCAAGTATGGTAACTACTATTATTCTTTTTCTTTTTTTTTTTTTGGTGTTGTTATTAAATTCATTACATGAAGTGATTACTGCTTGTCGTATGGAGGAGCTTAGTTTCTTAATTTGATGTCCACTAGTACTTGTACAAAGTAAGCTATTGTAAAAGCAAAATATATTTTAATGGTTTGTTAAATTAGTAATATATATACTAAGATGAAGTACTATGCTATGGATATTGTAAAGTCCTATACCACTTTCATAAACTATTTGTTGATTTGATTTTTTTTTTTCCTAAGAATGCAACATATCCATTTCGTTTGAAATACGAATAAATATGCATGCTTGTCTTTATCCTTCAATTATCGAATGTTCAAAAAAAATAATAATTAAATGAAGCACAACACCAACAATTTTAAGACCGTGATGCAAATGTTCACAAATTCCATAACCTATTCCTAGTAATTGATAGCGTATTTGTTTTTCTTTCTTTTTATGCTCAGGATGTCGTATGTGTTTTAGTATGATCTTATAATGGTCAATTAGTATACCTTGAGCATAAGTGTCAATTGAATGAATATATATAAAAAAAAAAAAATCTTGGTAGTATGAATTGTGAATTGTACCACAAGTTGAATAATTGTGATAATAGGCTATATATATATATATACATACATATATATATAACAAGTGTAATGAAATTCCATCATTTCTTATTACCTATAATATTACATGGTTCTAAGTTTAAATATAATTAATGGATCAATGAATAAAGTCAAATCTAAAATTTGATAAATGAGAGATTTAGACCTTTAACAAAGTATAAATATATATATAAATAGTAATGGACCTCTTTCTTTCTTATTACAATGTAGACCTATTTAAGAATATAGAAAGCATATAGCTCAAATCATTAATTTAGAGAATTTTAGAAATTGTCAAAAGAAGATTTATCTAATTAAACAAAGTAAGTTTTGACTTAGTCAGTTCAAAAATTGAATCGGCCCATGTTATTAGCTTAAGTTTGGTTCACTACATCTCTAAACCAGTTTAATGATGTTTAGATTTGAATGACCTTTACCAACCCTTCGTGCAGTCCTACACCAATGGCTTTCTACAAATAAAAATAAATTGAAATCAAATAGGAATACACCTTTTGGGCTAACTTATAATATATATATATATATTATGTTGGACCTATAATCTAAATTTGTCCTAACACACCAATAGGCCCCAAGTAAATTTAAGGCCTTAACCTATAATCTAATTGTTTACACCTATGATTGTACTAATAATCAACTATCACTTCAATAGATAAATTCATACCTACATTTAAGACTTTCATCTTGTGAGATCTAGTAATCCAGGTACGCAGTGTTTGTTGGATGTTAGGATAGACATTAAACCTGATTTTAAAGCTGGCTTAACTATGCTTGAGTGTGCGTAGTCATCTCAAGACGAAGAACAATGCCTTTATTAGAGTTATAAGGCTACATGGTAGTTAAGCGCTTAGGTCACCTATGATGACTTGACAGCCAGTTAATGGGGCATACAATATTGGTGTAAAATTAACCCTTTGGAATGATTTTGCATTTGGGAGTGGCCTTGAGGAGTAGGACTCATTGGACCATACAATATTGATTGATCGGACTGGTTAATGTCCGAATAACAACTGTTAACCCTATATGAGACTACTTTTCATCTCGTTCTCTTCCCATCAATAAGGTAACCGGCTTGTCTTATCAACCCCATAAGTAGATGTGTCTTCTTAGGATCCCTTTCGTTCCTTGTTATGTTGATAGAGTCATGAATACTTCATTGTTGTTTGTCACATTTTAACTAAAGATATAAATTAATGAGTTATCAATTGCCATATTGGGTTTGTGTGTACGCTACACATGTGTTTGTATTGCTGTGTATTAGGCTTCATGGCTCATTATTTTATTATTTTAGGTTCTGATGATGATATTGATGATCTTGGTCATTACAATTATATGGGACACGGGTCTGATGTCGAAGAGTGTCTTACAGATGACGATTATTAGATCTGTTGAATTTCTTTACCTATTTTGAAAAAATTTTCATGTAGTGAGATTTCTTATATTTTGAAGGGATTCCTAGTACTCTCCTTGGTTTAGATATGGTTTTGATACTCATTTTGGTATTACTATGATATTATCTTTATCACATATGATATTTTTGGTTATTAGCTCCATAGAGTAGCTTTTTGAAAACCTTTTCAAAATCTTTTACTTTACATTGAAAATGAATTGCTTTTCAAAATACATAAAGAGTTTTGTGTGATATAAATTGGATAGAAACCCATTTAGTTTAATGGAGACTTATGTAGATCACTTATATGAGATACGTGTTGGAACTGTAGCGCCTTAGATGAATTAGGGGCGTGACATGAATAGTTAGAGGAGAAGTCGAGATGTAATTTATGAAGGCTTAGCAGGTTTGAAGAGCCCAAGCACTTATCATTTGAGTGTTGACCAAAATGTCTAAAATTTAATTTGAAATTTTGAGCACCAAATAGTAACACAAAGGTTTAAGTTGCTTTCCACTGAGGGGGGGAAAAAGTTTGAGTTGCTTAAAATTACAAATTTAAGTTCGACCCTCTTTGTTGAACAAAAACAAAAAACTAAGTTACCATACGCTCAAAGGCTTATTGAAGTCGGAGCTTCTCTAATAACTCGAGTACACCTATAATTTCTAAACTTTTTGGATGGTCAAGAAGCTTTCCTGAGCTGCTTTATAATTGGAGTCAAATCTAATAAAAACCAAACATTGGTCAAAGTAACCACAATCTATTGCCAAATTGCCATTGAGAATAGCTATGCAAAGCTCATTCAAAATTTAGATAAATCATATAAATCTAATTTGCACTTCTCAAATATGAATTTCATTAAGGTACTAAGATTCATATGAGAAGCAAGTAACAATGTGAAGAATTATAGTAATTGTAATTTTCTTTTGTTTACAAGATGAGAGTAGTAGTAAGTGGAATTAAAGAACAAGAAGCTAAGAAACTGAGCTTAGAAGACCAAACAACACTTAAAGAATGGGAAAACTTAAAGACATCTAAGTTAAAGCTCTTCTCTTCTGAAGCTAAGATGAATCCCACCTAATGAGTTACACAAGTGAAGACTTGAGAAACTCATTTCTAAGATGTTCTCACATTACTGAATTAAGCTACATGCTATTTTATTTTCATTTTCTTTCATCCTTTTAACATTGGGCCCAGTTTGCTAATTCCCATTTCTTTGTGCTACTTGGGATAGTACATTTTATATTCACTTTATGTCCACTCCACCTCCATGCACTCTACCATGCATAAACACTACCCAGTTCTTAGCCAAGACACCAAATAAACATAAGACCCTTATATGAGAAAATCATAATATCCATAATCCGTCGTCACTTTTTACATACCTCATTCCTGGATATTCATTGTAGGCCTACACTCGACTTCACTCTCCATAGATTATTCACTCTTCACCTTATCCATACACCTTACCTTCCACATATCCATACACATCACATTTTCATACACTCTTTTATCTTCATTCACATCACCACCGGTATTATCTATTTCTAATCTTCATTGTTAAGTGGGTCCCGAGGATTTAGGAAGACACTCTTGTGATTTTTAGGCATATTCTCTTCCACTATTCTATATAATAAATTGTGATGAGCTTATTACTGATGAAACAAAGCTTTTCCATATGATCTAAATTATTTGAGTGGGATCATGTAATGGGTTGATGGATTTCATAGTTTGTTGAATTGTTTTTACAACGACACTTGTTTGATTGGAATTTCGATTAATCTTATTTAAATGTTGAAAAGATTAATATGTCTATAAATTAGGGTTTGAAATACACCCCGCGGGGGGGTGTGGTGGGAGTTCAAGAATCTAATTAAAAAAGAAAATAGAATTTTAAAATCGATGTAGATAGATGCAATTTTGGTTAAATTCTAGAACTTATGCTCTTAATGCAATTGAAATTATGATTTAGGACATGGATGCTAGTGATATGCCCTAGGCCAAATAGATTATATGTCATTTGAAAGTTTATTGTTTCTATAATATAAATCACTTCATTTATCAAAGTTATTATTGGTATTTTTACTTTGATGAAATGATTCCATGATTAAATTAGTTAATCCTTATATTATTAAAGTATGTGACTTTAATAGTGAAACTACAAGGCGAGAAATAACTTTATTCTAAATTATCCCTAATCATTCATTATATGGAATAATAATAAATTAAGCCTGATATGTTGCTAAATGATGATCACGTTTTACTGATCATGGATATAAGATACCGATTCAACATATAGATATATGTAATAGTACATTGTATTAGAACGATCAAATATGAGAGTACTATATAGATCAATATGATAAGTATTTCTTATTATAGTGTTGTTTTAGTCCTTGGACCTGCTGGCACCATAGATTCCTACATAGCAAATTCTGTGTTTTAATTAAGTTTATCATTATCTTTAATCGGGTGATTATAAAACTGTACTTAGACATGGAATAAGCTATATAGAGGAATGTATGTGTTCGTGAAGGAATTTGTTCCTTTCATTGATTTGAAAGAGATATCTTTTGACCTCCTTGATAAGTAAGATTGAGAAATGCATGGCCTTACTTGAATGAATTGATGAGGAGTTATCAATGTCATTTGTTTAAGTCAGTCAGACTCTAGATTCAAGAGATAAGTGATTAGACAATATAAGTGTGTATTGATCCACACTCTATGTTTAATTATAAGATATCGTGTAACAAAAAGACTAAATAACTGACCGTTTAATGGGTGGAGTCAGATCATCGACTTTCACTTAATTTGGATAGGCATAATTTATTACTAGAGACCAATTATGTCCTGTAGGTCTAAAAAAGAGTTTAGGGCCTACTACTAGCATTGGCTGAACATACAGAGTTGATTGCATGAAAAAAAAACTAACAAAATGGGTTACGGGTTTATATTTAACCCTATAAGAATTATAATATCTATTATTCTTAAATGGTTAAGAATAACAAACGATTATTAGATGAAATTAATAAATAATGAAATAACCTATTTTATTAAATATTATTAATTTCCAATCAAGCTCTCATTCGGGTTTCTCACTTGTCCATGTATAGATATAGACAACCTCTCTTAGTTTTTTAGAAGATGTCATCACGTCAAATTAGACTCATAAAGAAATTCTATAGACCCCAAAAGAGAGAGAAAGAAAATCATTTTAGGAGATAACTCCTACACGAGTTAGATTTGTGTTTGAGTGCTAGCTCACATACACCTCAATCCTTTTGGGTTTTCGTTCATGTGTGGATGCTATAAAGGGCACTTGTGAGATCACAACGCCTACAGATTTTTATTCATGACAAAAAAAAATATCGCTGTAAATATGATGTTGGAATCGCTAAATTCCCAACAATGGCCATATGCTAGAACCACAGCTTCAAGTAGATTAACATGATTTGTGAGAGGAATATGTGATTTATTGGTGATTATTGATATATTACTCAAAAGGGATATTTATGTTATAATTAGAATTTTACGACTCGAGAGGGAAGCGATTTCTTATTAGTTTAATCAAAATTCAAGTAAGCAAACTTAATTAAAACTAGAAGGTAATGAGTAGATTTCTATATACGATTACATAATCCTATACTTGTGCATTAAAGGAGTTTCTTTACGATAAATTTGTATTTTGTGTAGTTTTTAGAAGTAATTTTTTAGTTGTTAATTTAGTGATATTTTTTAGAGATAATTTCTGGAGTAGTTTTGATAGATTAGAATCTAAGAAATCTCAAAATTCATTTTGCTTATCTTAGATTTGGAACATTACAATTGAGTATTTAATTTGATTTTCCATGAGAACAATATATAAACTTAGTTTCTCACCATTACTGCTTGCACAACCGGCACACTTGTTGACAGACACTAAAGTAATTCTATTAAAAGAGAAGTGTAAGTAGGAAATATTTTTAAATTCTATGACATATTGGAGATGCTTCACATTGAAAAAACGAAGCAGTCTCTGACGACTACCATTACTGATATTATAGTGTCATAAGGCAGTATATAGGATGCGCTATAGTTCCTCTCTTTGCCTTGGTAATTGTTATATCCTAAACCATTGTATCCATATTTAGATACGTATTATTCCATGCCAACTTACTTTGCTTACCTCTAATCATGTGGTTTAATACATTCGATTGCATTCAGCAAGTAGACACCTTAAAAGAAGCACGATCTCTAGCAACTACAAGTAGCTACACATTACATGGCTATGGAGGTGTTACATTTTTTCTCTGAATTAATAGGAGTAGTGCCTAGAGAGGTCTTTGACTAGAGCGAGAGGATGAGAATGAGGATAGGTCGAGCTACCATTAGATTGATCTCCTAATTCTCTTGCAAATCCTCTAGTAGATCCTCCCAAAAATCATCCAGCAAATCCTCCCACAAATCATCTAATAGATCCATTAGTTTACCATGACTTTGATGCTCCATCATTAGCTTTAATGGACTACCCGGTACCAGATCCAGCTCTATCCTGCTCATGCACTGCTAATACGTCTACTCCCATGAGAATAAAATACCACGTTAAATGTTATTAAATATGTGGCAGGGAATAACAAATAGAACCTTGATAGCTTGAAATAAAGAGTGGTACATCTCGGCTTAGAAGACTTTAATGAGAGATTTTGCAAAGCAACATACACGAGAAAAAAAGTCGTAAGAAATGTTTTTTTTTTTCAATCTCAATTTGTACATGATTATATATACTTGTTTTATTATTGTATATGATCAGAGATACCTTATTATAGGGTGAACAAGTATCGGTAGGTAGGCTATGAAGTATTACATATACTCTACTCGGTAAGATACATGGTGTTAAATTTTGTATTAGGAACCTACTTTGTAACATCTTGTACTCCATCGTGTACCTTACACTCTGTAACCTATGGAACCTTTATTTATTTATTTTTATGGAATTTATGAATTTTTTCCCTTAAATTTTAAGTTTATAGGTAATATATATAGTTTCAAGTAGTATGTAAACTTGCTTTAATTATTTATATATATATATATATATAATAATAAATAGCTAGTAGAAAGTAATTTAAAATGTAGTTTCTCAAGATTACAAGTTCTACAATATGGAAAATTTGTTTATATGTAAAAGTTGAAACATATAGGGTCTGTTTGTTTTGGCTTTTTCCGGCAGATACAGACACTTTTTCAAACTTTTTTCTAACAAATTATTTATCAAGAAATAGATATAGATGAAAAAAAGTTGACAGTTCTCATCAAAAGATCAAATAGAACAAATATAAATAAAATTTAGGTGCAAATCGGATATATTTACACATATCATTTTAAAAAAGATACAGATACAGATGAAAAACAGACAATCCAAACAGACCCATAAACACTTGTGAATTCTATTTATGTCAAATCTATCAAGCCTAGATTTTTCAATTTTGGTTTAATTTCTTTTAATTCAATTTATATCAAACCTTGACCCATTAAATACAAACTCTTAGCTATGAATTAAAAAAATATACGACTTTACAAAATTTTAAAGAATCGCTACCCAACCAAGGTTGGAAAAATTGCAAGTTATAATCAATGGGTTGGTTGATCATAACTTAATCATAGGTCTGCAATAAAAACTCATTTTAAAATCAACTTTCAATGCCATAAATTCTTAGATTCAATGATTGTCCAATTAAAATTGTTTGGTTACCACCCTCAAATTCCTTAGTTAAAGTTTGTTCTTTTGATGCCCTAAAACTCATAGAGGTTAGAAATATTTACAAAGGTTAGCATTTACAGTCTATTATCTAAATTTATTTCTTTTTACATTGATAATAAAGTGTACAAGAGAATTTTCAATCAAATTGATATTTACAATATCAAAGGAAAGGAAAAGATTTTTCATTTTTCACGTTGCTTTGGAGGTGACTTTTTATAAAAATTTACCTTGTTGGTTTCTTTTAAAATTGCTAATGCTTTCACTTAAATACTTCAAATCTTATTGATATTGAAAAATATAGTTTTTGATGACTCCTAAAACTACAAGTTATTTTACTTTAAGGAAAAAAAAATGAGATATCTCTAAGTGATGAGAAAATTTTATTACTTTCATATGTACATGTACTCTTTACTAATAGCTCCTTTTTGTTCATCATAACTTTTTATCATTTTAAAATTATTATATATTTTTTTTATTTTTATTATTCATGTTATCATACCCTAATATCATATTAACATGATTTCCTTTTTATTATACATATTTATTATCTATTTCGCTAATTCTAGTTTTTGTTATGCAAACATATATATATATATATACCTTATATATATATTATTAACTTAATTGATTAATTAGTTAATTGAATAAAAAACAAGAGCACTTACCTGGATTTGGAGCAGTCATGGGTCAGATCTTGGGCAGTTGGGTCCATTGAGTTGAAGACAACAACAAGTGACCTATGAAATGGGATTGAGTGGTCCTGGTGGTTATTTTGCATAGGAAGTGTGTCAAATAGCAAGATGAGAGTATGTTAGACACTACAATGCTATCAATTTAGGCTAAACATGGTGACAGACGGTAACTTTAGACCGTACAGGTGGCATCAGTGGCAATTTTGTTGGTCGAAGGTGATTCCAGCTACTTTAGAGGTCGTTCAAGCTACAAATTTGAAGCCTGCAAGCTCGGAAATACTCCATTAACATCCTAATTCTTCGAAGTTACCTATAAAAGGTAGAATTTCGAAAAAAAATTCAAAACCCTAAAAAGTTAGTATGACTTTTATTCGAACTTTTAGAGTGATTTTCAATGTGATTCTTGATGATGAAAGCTTTATTTGAATTCCTATTTATATTGTAGGAGGTCAAAACATACTTGGCAAGAATCAAGATCTTTGATTTCGAATATTACAAATTAGGATTTCAAACTTGTTAATCTTGGAAATTTCATGATTTTGAAGATTTTGGTGGATAAGCTCAAATGATATGATGATTTCAATTGATCTTAACCACTCGAGAAGTTTTGATATTCTCTAAATTTGCTCAGATTTAACTTAGATCGTATAAAGCAAAATTTGTACTCTATTTTTTTCCCAAATTTCTTGATTTGATTTGGTGCCTGAAAAATATGAATTAATACCACCTTTTAGTCTATAAAAGGCATTTTTTCCCTTTGCCTTTGTTCGAATCCTTGAACTCTTACACATGCATTGGTAACTTATTCATATAGGTTATTAGCTTATGCCTTGCTTAGTTTCGTAAGCAAATTGATTATAAAACTTTCTACATGGCCAAATTAAATAGGCTAGCCTATTGCAAACCATTTAATTAAGTCCATGGTTAAAATTTATATTACATTAAGCCCAAAATTAATCCTTTTTTATATGTATACATATTTAATTTTCAATTTTCAACTTTTAATTTTTTACTTATTTTTTATTTTTTATCTCTTTTTTAAATAAAAATTTTAAATTTGAACTTAATATTATATTCATTTTCATTACATTTTTAAAGCCCTAATGGAAAAAAATGTGGTGTCTGTAATATCAAAAAAGATTATGAAACCTATAACAAATTCTAAAATTTAAATATTTGGAAGTACTTTTATATTAATTAACCCTAAAATATAGACATCACTTCTATATTACTTATTAGTTTGAGCACATACAAGGAAAGTTCTTTAGAAATAAAAATAACAAGCTCTTCAAAAATAAAGTAGTACAAGTTGATCCAAAACAAAAATTCACATAAGGTAATTTGAAAATGATAAGCTTTAATAAAAATAATAATCAGTTAAAAAATGGAGTATTATATTTATTCTTAATTATTAATTTTATATCATAATTTTTCATATGATAGGTTCATAGTATCTTTGAACCTGTACCCCTATAAGTTAAAGTATAGGTGTAGGGTGGGTGTGTAGTACGAAGAGCCCATACCTGTTATCGTATCTTATAGCCTACCATATAAAAGCAGGTTTAAAAAATTTGTATCCACATTCTATTCTGTAGTCCTCAGTACTCACTTAAACCCTACCCAATTGAGTATGGTATGAGTGGGTACCCTTACAATAGGTTACCCACTCACCTTTACCTTATTCATATATCTACTTTTATTACTTATTACACATGATAACGTGAATGTTGTTCTAACAAGTTGGTTAATTGACTACTATCATAGGGTTATTGCAGTTGTGGTAATTTATGACTATGTAGAGTTGAGGATTGTTATGGAATGCGCTAATGACAAGATATTAGAATATTTGCTGGATGGTCAGGTTTTTTTATTTAGAAATGCTGAACCTTTCATGTATGGGTGTAATAAGGCTTATAAGAATGAAATTGATTAATGTTGAATTTGTTCCTATAAAAGTTTGATGCTACATGCGTTTTGCCTTAGATAATGTAAAGTGCATGATATTGAATAAAAAAAAGTTCTTGTATAGTGAAAACATGCGATTTAAAATATCAACATGGTAATCAATCGTTGGGGATATCTTACATCGGTTGTGGAATGGGTTGGGTGCTACTTTATAAATGTGAGGGAAAGCCTCACCTCATGAGCTAGCTTTTGGGGTTGAGAAGGCCTAATAGCACCCAACAGTGGTATCAGAGCCAAGGTTTACAACATCTCGGATTGAGCTGGATATGGACGATTGATCCCATGGTCCGATGTGTAATAGGGGGAGATGTTGGGGATATCCCACATTAGCTGTGGAAGGGGCTGGGTGTTACTTTATAAGTGTGAGAGAAAGCCTAATCTCATGAGCTAGCTTTTGGGGTTGAGAAGGCCCAATAGCACCTAATGGTGGTATCAGAGCCTAAGTTTGCAACATCTTCGAGTTAAGCCGAACATGGACGATTAATCCCATGGTCCGATGTGTGATAGGGGGAGATGTTGGAGATATCTCACATCAGTTGTAGAATGAGAAGGGTGCTACTTTATAAGTGTGAGGGAAAGTCTCACCTCGTGAGCTAGCTTTTGGGGTTGAGAAGACCTAATAGCACCCAACAGTGGTATCAGAGCACAGGTTTCAAAAAGAAAATTAGGGTTTCTGTTGCAGCGCAGATATGGTAGAATCATCAAGTACAGTGATTAAACTGAATTTAACAAGTTATTCCATATGGAAATCTATGATGAAAGATCTTTTGTATTGCAAAGATCTATATTTGCCTTTGGGCGATGACACTACGAAACCAGAGTATAAATCTGATGCAAATTGGGTAATCATGCATAGGAAAACTATCAGTTATATCCAACAATGGGTGGATAACAACGTTTATCACCATGTGGCCCAGGAAACAAGAGCGGATGTCCTATAGAGGAAGTTGGAATCCATGTATGAGAGGTAGACGACCTTGAATAAAACCTTATTAATTAGGAGAGTTGTAAATCTGAAATACAAGAATGGATCCAACATGACGGAACACTTAAATGATTTTCAAGGGCTTGTGAATCAGTTGTCTGCCTTGAAGCCGGTGCTTGAAGATGAAATCCAAGCACTATTTTTGTTAAGTTCCTTACCTGATAGTCGGGAGACACTGATTGTGTCTGTTAGTAACTCTACCCTAGAAGGAACGCTCACCCTTGCAATGGTGAAGGACAACCTAATGAATGAAGAGGCTAGGAGGAAAGATCTAGACACAAGATATGATTATAAAGCATTTGTTGCTAGTAAGCCAGGAAGGAAAGGTAGAAGCAGGTTTAGAAAATCATCTGATGAAGATGTTGAATAAGAGAAATCCAGGGGAAGGTCTAAGTCAAGAGGAAAGAAAGATCTCATATGCTATTATTGTGATAAGCCGGGTCATTTGAAGCAAAAGTGCAGGCTCTAGAAGAAAGAGAAGGGTAAATGTGAAGAAAATGATGTAGATACAACTACAATGGTAGCAAATGATGATGAGATCGTCATTGTTTGGGATAAGAAGTATGTTAGCTTTGCTAGTCATGATGATGACTGGGTTGTTGATTCTAGTGCCTCCTTCTATGTGACTTCATATGGTGAGTTCTTCTCAACCCACACTACTGGTAATTTTAGAAATGTCAGGATGATAAATGATGGCAAATCCAAGATTGTTGGCATTGGAAACATACTTTTAAAGACTAACACAGGTTGCAGACTCACTCTTAGAGATGTCAGGTATGTTCCAGATATCTACCTTAACCTTATTTTTACAGGAAAGCTTGATGATGATGGCTATAGTAGCTACTTTGGTGAAGGAAGCTAGAAGCTCACTAAGGGTTCTCTCATTATGGCAAAAGGAAAGAAGAGGAATACTCTTTACTTAATATCAGCAAAGCTAAGTAAAGGAGATGTGAATCCTGTATTCTCACACAGAGGTTCTAATGATGGTAGAAATGGGGGAGTTTTAGTTTACGAATCCCAAAAGCCTCATCAACAGTTCAAGATGAGAAGATCTGCAAAAGATAGAAGACTATCAGTTAGATTCAGTCCAGATGAGTATGTGATTCTCACTAATGGGGGAGAGTCAGATGGTTATCAGAAAGCCATGGGAAAATGAGAAGAAGTCAAGAAATGTTAGAGCCATGCAAGATGGATTAAAATCCTTGCATAAGAACCGAAAAATTGACTAAGTGAAATTGCCTAAAGGTAAGAGACCTTTGAAGAATAGATGGATGAAGACTGATGATAAAATCTCACAATCAAGAAACAAGACAAAAGTTGGTTGTGAAAGGTTTCAATTTGACAAAAGATGCTGCAAGAAGGCAGTAAGATTGGGGATACCCCCCATATGAGTTGGAGGGGGAGATTGTTAGGATTATAGATCCAACTCATATGGTTCTGTAACCAAAGGGAGCCTAGATATATATCATATATATATATTTAGAAGACTTTGGAATCAAAGTAGGAATGAATCAGCACGCTTGTACGAGGAGATCCTAAATATATGTTTTTATATTTAGATGATTTTGAATCAAGATATCCTATGTAAATGTGACATACTTTGAAGAGAACTTGAAGATAAGGAGTTGTTTGTGCACACAAAGGATGAAATTGTTGCATACACTAGCAATTGAAAGGACAAGGCCATCGGCCTTCATTGAATCATAAGCTAGCATTATTGCTCAAGAATGCCAAAGGTTAGTACCTAAATTCAAAACTGCCAACCTTGATTTATGACGTGCCAGCTTATGTATGTTTGTTGATGTTCCCTTTGTTTAGCATATATATTCATTTTATTGTCCTAGGGTTATGTAAAGAACAAGTGTGTGCCTCTTCTCAAGCCTAGATAGAGAGTTCTAAAGAGATAAAGAGATAAAGGGATAAAAGAGAGGATACCCTAGAGTGAGAAACTCTAAATGAAGGAAATCTTATTCCTGTTGTAATCCACCAATTTGTGGTGAAAAATTGAGTGATCCACTAGACAGATCCAGTGAAGAACAAAATTGTAATCTCATTATATTGTTTATAGTAGAAATATTTAAGCGCTACTGGTTCCATGGTTTTTCCCGCATTGCAAACTTGGGCTCTGATATTACTGTTGGGTGCTATTGAGCCTTCTCAACTCCAAAAGTTAGATTATGAAGTGATGCTTTCCCTCCCGCTTATAAAGTAACACCCAGCCCCTTCCACAAACGATGTAGGATATCCCCAACATATTCCCCTATCACACATCGAACCATGAGATTAACCGTCCATGTTCAGCTCAACCCGAGATGTTGCAAACCTGGTTCTAACACCACTGTTGGATACTATTGGGCCTTCTCAATCCCAAAAGCTAGCTCATGAGGTAAAGCTTTTCCTCACACTTATAAAGTAGCATGTAGCCCTTTCCACAGCCGATGTGGGATATCCCTAACATCTCCCTTTATCACACATTGAACCATGAGATTAACTGTCCATGTTCGGCTCAAATCGAGATGTTGCAAACTTGGCTCTGATACCACTGTAGGGTGCAATTGGGCTTTCTCAACCCCAAAAGTTAGCTCATGAGGTGAGACTTTCCCTCACACTTATAAAGTAGCACCTAACCCCTTCCACAATCGACGTGGGATATCCTCAACATCAATTTCATATGGACCTTATTTAAATGATTAATTTCTATAATAAGTAAATAAAAAATTCTATCAAAATCCATGTCTTATTAGAAAACTTTATTTATACTTAATTTCTTAAGCATGTGAGTGTAATAGAAAATCAAATCAAGTAGACCTGATAATTTTTTCATCGAATAAGTGTTTCAATCTCTTGTTGAGATGCTTCAACAAAGCTTCTACATTATTCTTAATCTTAGCAACATGCAAGATGATCTCAAATGAGGAGAGAAACCTCTTATTTATAGATATTATAAGCTGATGCTAACCACTGGATGACATCCAAATAGATGGCTAAGATCAAGTGATACTAATAACCATCAGATTGCTCTTACAAACCAATGACATTATTTGTTCCTTCTTTCCTGTATGGGCATGAGCTTTGGATATGGGTTTGAAAGAGTCCAAAGCTTTTATTCTATAAAAAGGGTTAATCTTTTTCTAAGATAGCTTATCTTTAATATGAAAGAACTTATGACCTATTTAGTCTACATAAGCCTTATCAAAGTCAAATAAAGCCTAAATCAACCCTAAAATAAATTTTTCGGATTAAATTTTGCGTGCAAGAAAATCGAGAAGGTTGGAAGTAGATCGTTATTCCAAGGCAGATCTCCCTAACATCCCTAATTGGACCCTATCACTGAGTCAAAAGACTGATTTGAAGAATTAAATTGGGTTGTGGGCCTAACCATAAAAATAACCCTCTACAATTACAAAACTTAAAATCATAAAACTCATATTAATCTTCGTTTTTAAAGCTATGCCTCTTTCACTTCTACTTGTTTTACTTTTATTCCTTTAATTTATTTTGGATGTAACCTGTCAAATAATCTAGTCTATTCATTTAGCAAGTAATCAAACATACTTATTTATGTAAACAACAAAATAAAACAAGTTAAATATAGGACAGATGAATCTCCCTTATTTCCTCATTTTTTTTTCTTGAAGGAATCTATCTAGTTTGTAGTTTCATAAGAGCTAGCCAAGTTAATGAGCAAACCACTGATACAATATGACACTTGTTGAATTTTAGCTAAATATTTTAAAGTGCTTTCTTTTATTTTTTTTTTGCAAATACAAACTATAATATATAGGATTAAACTCACTTCATCAATTTTAAATATATGAGGGATGGTCATGTTTTTAGCTCTAAAAATAAAATTAAAAATAAACTACTTAATTATAGTAAGAATTTATTAATGATGCATGTTTATTATGAAAAATTAGTACCTTGAAAATTGCATTCTCTTTTCTTTAGGTGCATTGCGAATACATTGGGTATATATGTGTTTCACCTGAGATAAGGGTCAAAGAAAAAAAACGTATTTTTTTTTAATTTGAAAAAATAAATAACTTAAAGTTATTTCTTTAAGATTGGTGGTTATAACTTGGGACAATAAATTTACGCAATCGTAAATGCAGTTTAGACTCGTATTTTCAAAAGGCGAGTTTAGTGCAATCGTAGAAGTTCATTTCTTTAAGATATGAGTTCAGTGGATATGTCAAACTTGTTTCTTAAGAGGCAAGTTTAATTGAGTACTAATAAACTTGTCTCTTGAAGTGATGGGTTTAACAACCAACGAACTAAAGGGACCACTTGCAATTGCTTATTTGGAGGATTATTTTAGGTTGGATGATATTTTTATAAAATTTGATTAAAATTTTACTTTTTCCTTTTTCCTTTTAGCATTAACTTTTTATCTTTAAAACTTAGCATTTAAACTTTAAAATAGTGCTCTCTCTTTCTCTCTCAACTTTTCCACAAACCTAGCATGGAGGGAGGGGTGGCCACAAGGGCAGCTATGCAGCTACCCTTCCTTCCTAAATTTCTTCTCAGCATTTTTTTACCACAGTATTGCAAATCTATCACTACTGATTTTGTTATTTGCAAATCTATCACTATATATTTTAGATCTAGATGTGTTTTATCATTGTAGATTTATCAACTCTACATTTCTATCACGGGTGGTCGCATTTATTAGCTTTAAAGATTTAAGAGATTGAGCTAATATTGTTTTATTAGTAGTATTTGAATAAGCGAGTTTTTTTATGTATTTTTTATATTTTTCTTTTGTTTTTATTCGTTATATGGGATTATGTTATCCCTTTTATGGGATTCTATTAACCAGTAGAATAGATGTGCTCATTTGTATGATTAGGTTTGTGTATTCCAACTCTTCATTTGTCATTTTTCTTTTATTGATTCTATGATTGATGTAATACCTTTCTAGCGAATAAAATCCACCATTATTGAAAAAAAAAGGAAAAACTTTAAAATAATGCTTTAAATTCTTAAATGATTATATTGATCTTGACTTTATGCTTTTTTTATTTTAATATTTTTTATTATTATCAATGAACAGTAAAATAGTATTTTAAATCATATTTATTTAAAGATCTACGTTGAAAGATTTTAAGTGCAATATGAGGTATCATCAAGGCAAGCTGCCAACCACAAACATGAAATGTTAGCTAAATGTTGTAACCCACTTATTATTTAAGAACTGACCACTTATTTAATTTGGCAATTTTGGAGTGGGTGGTATTATTGGATATTGTGACGATTTTCACTTTATCTTATTCTATTTTGGTAAAAAAGTTGAGATATTAGCCCCCGCCTCCTTTTTTTTTTTTGGGTAGCGTCGGGTCAACATACAAATCAAATTGCAGCTGCCTAAGTGGTACATGGCTTTTTGTTTTTTTATTACTCTGTTCAAGATTGGTCCTACTTCTCCTCCCACTTGCTCTGCTACTGCGACTAGTACTTCTCTTTACCTTTTTTTATCTAACCCATACGTCCCTATCTATCATCTAATTTTTTTTTCTTCCCAAAAAACTTGCCTTAAAACACCCACCTTTGCAAAAGTCGTCTTCTTCTTCTTGTTAAGCTTTTATTCCGTAATTAAACCAAGATCCTTTTTGTTTTCCATTTCCAGTTCTGGAGTTTGATCTAAACTCATTCTTCAACTTCTAAAGTTTGCAACTTTTGAATCGGGTTTTATCTGTTTAAGCAAGAAAGAAAGAAATATGTGTACCCTATAGTTGTTTCTAGGGTATTGATGTTGTTGTTTCATGGGTTTCTGTTTTGGGTTGGAGTGCTTTGTGTGGAAGTTTTTCGAGTGATTGGGTTTTTATGATATGATGTGATGTGTTAGTTTGATATGTAGCCGGCCCTTTTGGGGGCGAAAAAGTTATCTTTAGGGGTTGGACTACTAAATGAGGGCTGTTTAGTTATTTTGGGTAGCATCTTTAGAGATCATGCTTGGTCCCAGACAATGGAGATGTTTATGGCCAGATTTTTATTTCTTTAGCATTGATTATAAATGTTTTAGTTTGGTGAGATAACATGAAGAACTTACTTAAGAAACTCCACATAATGTCAAATCAATCACAACATGCGGAAGGATCTAAGTCTAGCTCATTAAAAGGTGATGGTAATAGATCACCATCTAGAGTCCCACAGTCTAAGTCTAAGACAGGTATAAATAGTTCTGGTGAGCAGAATAATAAACCCCTTTCGGGGCTTTTGAATTGGATAAATTCAGTTGCTGGTAGGAGTGGTAAGTCTGGTCCATTTTCATCTTCGAATGTCGGTAAAGGAGAGATGGTTGAGTCTTCGGATTCTGCTAGTGTTGGTGGCGCTGAGACTTTGTCGGATGTTGCTAGGGTGGAGTTGGAATCAGTGAACTTGAGGGATCCAGATGTTGAGGAAGAGTATCAGGTTAAATTGGCTATGGAGCTGAGTGCTAAGGAGGATCCTGAAGCTGTGCAAATTGAGGCTGTTAAGCAGATGAGCTTGGGGTCGTGTGCTCCCGGTAATAGCCCAGCAGAACTCGTTGCCTATCGATATTGGGTAAGTGCATTTGAGCAGTCTTGTAATTGCCATTGACCTATACTTACCTGCTGATTCACTTGTCCTATTTAATGTACCTCATAATAAGGCTCTGCATATGAGCTGATTCTTGTGCTATCATTTGTTTTGTCTGTCAGTTATTGGGTTGTACCAATATATAAAATACATATGCAACAAATCATTTAGGTGCATATGATTTTCTTTTGAGAGGGGAGGGGTGGAAGTATGTAAAATGGAAGAGGCCGCAAATCACTCTAATAAGGCACGATAGTGGCATTTGATATTTTCTTGTGCCAACAACACCTTACATGTGATCATTGGCAATGCCATGCTGTCTAGGCTACCTGACTAGCTCTCTTATCTCATTCACTTAGTTGTTCATCTCTCTTAGGTTCAGGTATCTAAAAGACTAGTAGGGATCATGATATTTTCTATAGTCTGTCTTATTTGTAGTTTTCTTTTGTTTAGATAATCTAACATATCACCAACTTTTGTTCCACAGAATTACAATGCTCTTGGTTTTGATGATAAAATTTTGGATGGATTTTATGATGTATATGGGGTCTCGAGTGTATTTGCCTCAGAGAGAATGCCTTCACTTATTGATCTTCAAACGGCCCCATTAACTGACAATTTCACATGGGAAGCGGTATTAGTCAACAGGTCTAGGGACTTCAATCTCTCGAAACTGGAAGATAAGGCTGCAAAAATGATCCTCAAGTCAAGTTCAGAACATATGGATCTTAAGCAAGGAAATTTGATTCGTGAACTTGCTGTTTTAGTGTCTGACTACATGGGTGGACCTGTTGAAAATCCTGACAACATGTTGAGGGCATGGAAGAGTCTTAGTTACAGTTTAAAGACTACCTTAGGCAGTAGGGTCTTGCCACTTGGTTCTCTGACAATTGGACTGGCTCGGCATCGTGCTCTGCTGTTCAAGGTTTGTGGTTTTCTATACCTCGTTGCAATGGTTGAGTCAATTACTATGACATGAAAACATTGATCGACTTCCTGGGATGATATTTATTTAAACTTTCATTTTTATAATACTTTTTTTTTTTTAGCGCATTGTCCTCACCATTGGAGACTAATTTTGCTAGTGGTTCTTACACTTCTTATTTTGTTGGTTCTCTCTTAAGAGAAGAGGAAAAAAAGAAATCTTGACATGTTCTGTTGCATGCAACGCTGGTGCTATTTTATATAACCTGTAGGCTGCAAGGTGGATGACTGATGATCTCAGGGAGAATGATTTAATTATATACTTCTTTTATTCTTTCTTGTGGAAAGGATGTCATTGTCCTGACATATCATGTGATGTTTGACCTTCCACTTATGTTTTTCTAAATGTACTTTTAAAAACTAATATAGTTATAAAAGTTGTTCAATTTAAAAGCATGAACTGATACACGCAGATGAGGCTTATATGTTTGTGTAAGGTAAGAGTTGGTAGAAGTAGTCTTTAGAAAATATGATAATGGGGATGGTACCTTTCTTTTTTACCCAATAAAAAAAAGCATTTTTTAACTGCACTCTTGCTCTGTTGATTAATGCTGGTCGCTGGCATCATCAGTCTCATTGATATTTTGTTCAAGTAATTTTATTATGTGGGATGTATTAACCTTGCATGTATTATTGCTATAGCAAGACTGGAGGGTCTGTAAATGGCAGTGGCTAGCGGCTGGGCTGGAGACTTAGAAGATTCATGAGCCTGGCAATAGGGTCTATTGCAGGAAGAAAAAGAAGTGCATAAAGGAGGCAGCATGGATATTCTTGTTTGTGATTCTATTGAGGGTTCAAATATGAGTGGTCCATGTGTCCTTACGCAATGAGAGTATAAATAAGCCTTTTAGCAGCCTTGGATTTTATGCAAATCTTTTCTATTAGTAAAGTTACTTAATATACTGTACGGGAGGTCATAGCACTGGGGAATTAAATTACACGCACTAGGGATTGATCTCTGCATTTTAAAAAAATTAATTCATACTACTATACCTCTATCATAGTATGTGTTTCAAGCTGTCAGATTCCTAGGGGAGATGACACAAGGATGGAGGTAAGAGTTGAGACATTGCAAAGATAAATGAAGGAGTTAGTAGGGGAGTTGTCGTCAACAAAGTTAAAGAAAGAGAGGGGTGGTCAACTATGGTGGAGTTGTTAAGCTTGATCAAGGATCTTAAGTGGAGAGTGTGCAGAGGAAGCCACACATAAATGGAGTATGCTGCAAGTTAAGCTTGATTGAGGATCTTAAGTAGCTTTAAAAACACTATGGAGGAAAAGGGGAAGAGTGCAGGGGAGGAGAGGTTGACCAAGCTTAAGCTTGAAACCTATAGTATCAACTCTTTGAACCTTATGGTTGGATTCCACAAGGGCCTCTTGATTTGCATTACGGTGCTAGGGAAATTTCTTCTTCTCGGCTCCTTAAGTCAGCTAGGTTGTGCACCTTAATAGAAAATAATGTGTGGGTCCTCCCATGTTCTCCCTTCTGTGAAAATATGTAGATTCCTCATCACATCACACTAAATTCAGCAGTTGCTGACAAAAATGATTTGTTGCCTATCTTTATTGGGCATCCTTTCCATTAGGAGTGCCAATAACTCTCTTAAAACGGTTGCTCCGTGAGTATCTTGGTCTAAACTGGTATAGAAAGCTATGACCAGACATAATTTGATTTTTCGGCTGGCTTACAATGGTAAATTATATACCTTAGACAAGTTAAACCTTTGAGGAATCACCTCTAACATGACTTTTTATCTGTGGAACTCTCAATCTGAATCTTACCATCAGCTATTCTTCCAATTCCAGCTCTCCAGCAGCACCTAATCTATGATAACATCAGCCTTGACTGCCCAGCCTCTTTTAGCTCTTGGTGAGGTGCTATTGATGGCCTCCTTCATCACAGCTCCCATCAAAATGCCCTTAAATGGAATATAGCTTTTCTAGTAACAATGTATTGCATTTGGTTTGCTCACAACTCTACCCGCTTATGGGGGGAATATCCCATCTAGTTCCTTTCTGTTGAAAATCTTGCAAAGTTAGTATTTGGATTCTAGGGAATGAATTAAGGAAAACTTATGACTAATTGACAGCCATATAATCTGAATAATTTATGGCTAATTGATCGCTACAGGATCTGGTCTTATGGGCATTAATTTGATTATTGTGTTTTCTTTATTTAGTTTTCTTTCCTTTATTAGATTAGGAAAACAGGTTGTTGTACTAGTACGTATGTACCACGCTTGTATCTTCTTTAATAGAGTGAAAAATTTAAAATCACTATAACATTTTTTCATGGTATCAGAGCCACGCTCTGAAATCTCTCTCTCCTCCTTTTCAGAAATTAGATCTGTTTTCCTCCAAACCAAAAAATGACTAAAAAAAAGGATTCCTCCTCATCCGAAGTCACATCTTTCCCAGCCCCTGCTACAAACAACCATGGAGGAGCTGAAATTGCATCTCTTCTCATCACAGGACACAAACTCAATGGGCACAACTTTCTCCAGTGGTCCCAATCTGTGATGATGCTTATTTGTGGGAGAGGAAAAGATGAATATCTCCCTGGAGAAGTTGTCATTCCAGAGAAAAATGATCCACAATTCAAGACATGAAAAACTGAGAATCATTTAGTAATGTCATGGTTGATAAATTCCATGAATAATGAGATAGGTGAGAATTTTCTCCTATATAAGACAGCAAAGGAAATTTGGGATGCTGTGAGTGAGACATATTCAAGTCCTGAAAATACCTTAGAACTTTTTGATATTGAAGCCAAGCTACATGATCTCCGACAAGGAGATCTTATTGTTAATATTTCAATACCCTTACTCGCTACTGGCAACATCTTGACATGTTTGAAGTCCACTTCTGGAAGTGCCCCGAAGACACAGCCTTATACAGGAAGATTGTGGAAAAAAAATGAACCTTTGAATTCCTTCTTGGTCTCAACAAAAATCTGGATGAAGTCCGAGGTAGAGTGATGGGAACTAAGCCCCTTCCCGGCATCCGAGAAGCTTTTTCTGAAGTCCGGTGTGAAGAAAGCAGAAAGAAGGTTATGATGGGATCTCAAATTTCCACTCTAACCTTTGAAGGATCTGTCCTTGCAGTAAGAGGACCACCACGAAACAACAATGAAAATCGGCAAAGGAAAGGGAGACCTTAGTGTGATCACTATCGGAAACCTGGTCATCTTAGGAAACTTGCTGGAAAATTCATGGCAAACCCGCTGATTGGAAGGCATCAAGACCAACCAATGACAAAGAAAGTCGTGCCAAAATTGCAGCATCCTCAGATGACAATACAACCTCAAATGAATCAAGTCCCTTCACCAAAGAGCAATTAGAGGTTTTGCAGAAACTCTTCAACCAAAACATTGTCTCGCAGTCTCAATCTAACACCTTTGTGTCTGGAATCAGCATGTTAGCACGGAAAGGTAATTCCTCATTGGCTCTTATGGTTGACAAATGGCACACAAAACCATGGATTATTGATTCTGGAGCATCATATCACATGACAGGAGATGCAATAGCATTTTACAAATACAGTCCATCCAATGGCAACTCCACAGTCCGAATCACTGATGGTTCATTATCCAAAGTTGAGGGAATTGGTTCAGTCAAGATTACTAAGAATCTGACTTTAAATTCTGTTCTCCATGTTCCTAGTTTGGACTATAATTTACTTTCCATTAGTAAATTGACTTGTGATAGTTTGGACTATAATTTCCTTTCCATTAGTAAATTGACTTGTGATCTAAATTGTGTAACTAAGTTTTTCCCAAACTTGTGTAAATTTTAGGAATTGGATTCGGGGAAGACGATTGGCAGTGTTGAGATGTGTTCCGGACTTTATCTCCTTAAGGACCATACTCAAAGTAGACAAGCTCAACTTGCAAGTGGTGTTTCTTTTAATAGTCAGTCTGTTTTCAATTCCTATGTCGATAAAGACAATAAAATTATGCTGTTGCACTATCGTCTTAGGCATCTTAATTGTGTATTTAGAAAAACTTTTCCCTTCAAAATTTATTAATGAAAATCCAAAACATTTCAAATGTGAAATTTGTCAATTCTCCAAGCATACTCGTAATACCTATCCCAGTTGTTTATACAAACCATCTCATCCATTTGCCATGATTCATAGTGATGTATGGGGTCCCTCAAGGGTGAAAAATATAACAGGAACTCGATGGTTCGTATCATTTGTTGATGATCACACTAGATTGACCTGGATATTCCTTATGAAAAAAAAATAAGAAATATGTCAAATTTTCCAAAATTTCAATACTACGATACAAACTCAATTCCAGACCAAGATTCAGGTCTTAAAAACTGATAATGCCAAAGAATACTTCAAATCCGTTCTAGGTTCTTCTCTCTTAGAACAAGGCATAGTTCACTTAAGTTCTAGTGTCGATACTCCCCAACAAAATGGGTTAGCAGAAAGAAAAAACAGACATTTACTTGAGGTAGCCCGATCTCTCATGTTTTCCACACATGTTCCAATTTTTTTTTGGGGAGAAGCTGTCCTTACATCTGCATATCTCATCAATAGAATGGCATCCGGAGTTCTTAAATTTCAAACTCCTTATCGAGTCCTCCTTCAACACTTTCCACATACCAAAATCATCACATCACTAGATCCAAAAGTGTTTGGGTGCTCAGCATTTGTTCATGTACAGTAGCAAAACCGCAGCAAGTTGGATCCAAAATCCATCAAGTGTATCTTTCTTGGATATTCCTCAAATAAAAAAATCTACGAATGTTATTCTCCCACTACCCGAAAATTCTATAACTCAATGGATGTGACATTCTTTGAACACCATTCCTACTATCCCAAAACTAAGATTAAGGGGGAGAACTTGAGGGAATATTAGCTTTGGGAGCATCATCCCAGTCATTCAATCCAACCTCTTGATCCTCTATCACCTTCAATATAACCTCCTTCACTGCAACCCTTTGTCGAGTCATTTCAACCTGATTCAATCATCCATCCTCTCACCCACGATACACAAACAGAAAGTCCACCACCACAAACTCCATTTCATTTGTTCCCAACCAGCCCAAATCACCACAAACTGCGAATAAGGAGCTTCATGTCTATGTTAAGAGGAAGAGGCCTATTAGAGGGATGGAACTCTCAACTCCTCTCACACTTGTCCAAGAGCCTGAACCGAGTCCAAGACCTGCTCAAACTCACTCAAGTAAGGGAAATTCTAATCCTGGGATTGAAAGTATCATTGACGTCTTTGATATGCCGATTGCTTTGAGAAAGGGTGTAAGAACCTGTACGCAACATCCTATTCAAAAGTTTGTCTCATATGGTAAGTTATCTCCTTCCTATCAGGCGTTTGTTTCGACTCTTACAATGTGCTGGTACCCAACTCCATTCAGGAAGCCCTAAAAAATATAGAATGGAAGAAGGCAATCTCAGAAGAAATCAGGGCCTTGGAGAGAAATGACACATGGGTGATCACAGAACTCCCTCCAAGAAAGAAGCCTGTTGGTTGTAAGTGGATTTTTACTGTCAAACATCAAGCTGATGGCAGTATTGAGAGACTAAAAGCCCGTCTTGTTGCTATGGGCTTTACTTAGTCCTATGGAATCGATTACCAAGAAACATTTGCTCTGGTGGCCACATTCAACACTATTAGAATTCTTCTCTCTCTTGCAGCAAACCTAGATTGGTCGTTACAGCAACTAGATGTACAGAATGTTTTTCTAAATGGTTATCTGGAAGAAGAAGTGTACATGGAGATACCCCAGGATTGGAAACTTCATCCAACAGCAACCAAGTGTACAAACTTAGAAAATCTCTATACGGGCTCAAGCAATCTCCTCGTGCTTGGTTTGATAGATTTGCAAAGACAATTATGAGGCATGGATACACCCAATGTCAAGCCCATCACACACTATTTGTAAAATTCTCTCCAGAAAAGAAAATAGTCGTACTAATTGTGTATGTGGATGATATAAGGTGACTATGAAGAAGAACTACTGAGATTGAAGGGACTCCTATCCAAGGAATTTGAAATCAAAGAACTTGGTGATCTTAGATACTTTCTTGGTATGGAAGTAGCACGGTCCAAGAAAGGATATTTGTCTCTCAACGTAAGTATATTCTAGACTTATTGAAGGAGATGGGCATGCTTGGATGTAAACCTGCTGACACTCTAATGGATCCAACCAAGAAGCTAGGAGCTGAGAAAGACAGCCCACTAGTCGATAAGGAGAGATATCAAAGACTTGTAGGACGTCTAATCTACCTCTCACAATTGGACCTGATATTGGTTTTTCTATTAGTATTGTGAGTCAGTTCATGAACAACCCAACAGAAGAACACATGGGAGCAGTAAACAGGATTTTGAGGTATTTCAAGATGTCACCAGGAAGAGGTTTGTTATAAAAAAAGAATAAGCACCATGAAGTTGAAGTCTACTCAGATGTAGACTGGGCAAGAGATATCTCAGATAGACGATCTACATTAGGATATTGTTCCTATGTTTGGGGAAATCTTGTGACTTGGAGAAGCAAGAAGCAATCTATAGTCTCAAGGAGCAGTGCAAAAGCTGAATTGAGAGCACTTGCTCTTGGTATCTGTGAGGGCATATGGATACAGAGACTTCTTAGTGAACTTAAAGTATAAAGTGAAAAGCCTATGAAGATATCCTGCAATAACCAAGCTACCATTAGTATTGCAAAGAATTCGGTGCACCATGACAGGATAAAGCATATCGAAATCGATCGACGCTTCATCTCAGAAAAGATTGAGAAAGGAATTATGCAACTGATCTATACTCCTACAAAGTCTCAAACAATAGATATTCTTACCAAAGCTCTTTCAAGGACTAACTTTGAAGAATTGAGTCACAAGCTGTGTTTGTACAATATCCACAACTCAGCTTGAGGGGGAGTGTTGAAAATCTTCCAAAGTTAGTATTCGGATTCTAGGGAATGAATTAAGGAAAACTTATGACTAATTGACAGCCATATAATTTGAATAATTTATGGCTAATTGACCGCTACAGGGTTTGGTTTTATGGCATTAATTTGACATTATTGTGTTTTCTTTATTTAGTTTTCTTTTCTTTATTAGATTAGGAAAACAGGTTGTTGTACTAGTATATATGTACCACGCTTGTATCTTTTTTTATAGAGTGAAAAATTCAAAATCACTATAACATTTTTTCACTTCTAGCTAGGCAAATCTTGAATTGTGTAAATGTCTTTATAGATTGATACTAAGTTTGCTTGATTTTGTTTTGATAGGTTTTGTCCTAATTTCTCTTGTCTAGTTATTTTTGAGCTCCTTCCCTCATTTGCAGTTATATACTTTCTTTGGTTATTAATGAAATCATTGATTTAACCCACACCACCCCCCCCCCCCCCCCCCCCCCCCCCCCCCCCCCCAAAACAAAAAAAAACACACACAACGCAAACCCACCCAAAAAAAAAAAAAAAATTCTATTTGAAAACAGCTTCAAGGATGAATGTGTGAGTATTGGCTAGTTGTGGAGATGGCGAGGCTTTGAAAGGAAAAAATAACAAAGAAATGGTGGTACCTGTGCTATGGATGGACTAAGGATCACAATGAAACATATAAAACTTACAATTTTTGATGGAGATGATCCTATTCAATGGTTAGCATGGGCTGAGTAGTATGTTGACTTAAATTAGCATGGAAAGTGTTGGAGAACAATAGTAGAAAATAAAAGCAAAAGCAAGAGTAATAAATGAGTAGAAAATCTTCATTTTAGGTGGAAAAGATATAGGCCATGTGATATATGGCATTAAATATGCATTTTTTTGAGAGAGAAAAATGCTCTCTGCTCTTCTAGTCTGACTTGTGTTTTCCTTCCTCTTTGTTGTTGAGCTCGGCTGTTGCTCTTTACCCTTTCCTCTCTAGTCGTATGCCTCCTTTCCAGAAGTCTTCTTGGTGGCGGCTTTCCTTTGGTTGACCAGTCATTGATTGGTCTTTTGTCAGTTGCTTTTTGTTGGCATTTACTTTGTTAGTCTTCTAGTCCCTAGTGGCCCCCTCTTTTGCCGACCGGTTTCTTTGTTGCTAGTGTTTGGTTTAGGTTTTCTTCACTAATGGCCCCTTTTTGGTTGCCTGTTTTCTTTTTTTACTAGTGTTCCATTGGCTGATCTTTCCCCTTCATTTTTCTTTCTTTGTCACTGACTTCATCCTTTTTCTCCAGGCAGTTAAGGTTTTCTGCCTCCAAGGCTTTTTCACTGCATCTACTCTTTTCGGTTTTATCTGTCCAAGGTTTGCACCCCCAAATCAAAGATTTTGCTTGCTAAGCTGTTTTCTTCTGTGGTTAGTAGTAAGTTGTCTTTGTCTTCTCCGACTTCAACTCCATCCTTATGTGTTCCGGTTCCTTCCTCTAAGTTTGAGCCTCTCCTTGCCCTTTCATTGTCTGTTTCGTCTTGGAGTATGTCAAGGTCTCTCTCTGGCGTCATCTATAGCTGGTAATAGTGCTGGTTCCCCCCTTTGTCTTTGTTGCTGCCCTTATTGGTCCTTTTTCTCTTGAGCTTGGTTCCTCCCCCTTTGAAGCTATGGTCGTTTCTTCTTTAGTCAAGACTTCTCTCTCCTCTCTGTCCTTTAAAGAAATTTTGACAAAGACGTCCTCTTCTTGTTTCTATGGAAAATCTTGCTTGGGGCTCCTTTCCAACTCCCCCTTCCTTGCTTAACCCTTGATTGCTCCTTCTCTTTACCCCAGCCACTCTTCCCCTTCAACTATTTTGGATAGCTGGTTCCCCATTCAGCCTTCCTGTTTTACCCTTCAATCTTCTCCTACCCCAGTCCAATTTGTACAAGGAGCGTGGTTAGCACAAGTCCTTTGTGGAGGCTTGTTCAAGTTGATTATTCCTTTCCCTTTTAAGCACCCCCCAAGGTCTCATAAGTAGACTTTGCCAAAGCTTGTTCTGCTAATGCTTTGCTAAAAAAATGCTATGGGTCGCCTTCTTTGCATCAACACTATGCCTACACCATGACCCAAAGTGTCACATTCTGTGACCAACTCTTGTAAAATTTGATATTAGAGGGTCTAGAAAGCCTTTTTGGGCCTCATCATTCCACACAAACCCATACTTTTCAAAATGACCGATCAAGGGTCATCCGAATTTTTGATAATTTTGCATGAAATTCTTGTAATAACTAGTTAGGCTGAGGAACTCACACACCTGCCGATGTTTTGTGGGTTGGGCTATTGAAGAACACCTTCGCTTTGTTCAGGTCTACTTGAACTCCAATACTTAATTTTATTACATGACCAATGATTGGAGAACAAGCAAATGGCAAACAGAAACATGAATAAGTAATGAGAAGAAAAGTAGAGTTCACGTATGTGTTGCATATTTATGTTTAATCTTGGGTTTTCATGTGAGACTGTGTGTTTAGTGCTTTATTATAAAAAAGATGTTGGCGACCACTATATATTGTTATTTTCCCCTCTAAACATTTTGCTATGACATACTTTTAAGGCTTAATGCTCCTAGGCTTTGGTGTCTAACTAGGACGTATCTGAAGAAGGAGCAATTTCTCTCATTCCAGATTGTAGAAAGACTTGCAAATAACTTGGGAAGAAATGATCAAATGGTATGGTGGTTGAAAGGCTAATAGTCCTTTTGAGCACATGGTTATGCTAAGACAATAAGCAAGTATAGAGTACCACATGAGGAGTTTGAGGTGTCGTTGGCACAGTTGCTCGAGCGACCTAAGGAACAACAGCTGGGATATTTCTCAAAGGCTTAAAGGAAGATATCTCAAGGAAGGTGAGAACGCATATAACTCAGTCACAAGAGCTATTGACTTGGCTGTGGATATTGAAGATGACCGAGATGGAGAGGAGTGAGACTTAATAATGTTATACTTGTGGGATATTGGAAAATGTGGTATGGATTAATTGGAGTTGGTAAGTTAAAGATGGGAAGTGGAAATGTCACATGCCCTTGATATGTTCTTCGAAACGAAGGAGTTGATAGTTAGGTGAACTGGGTGTAGTTAAACAAGAATATGAGTGGTAGGGCCAGGAGCAGGTGGTTTTTGTGAGGGAGTGACTCTACCCTTGTCTAACAATTACAATCAAGATCTACTTAATGTGTCATAGGGGTAGGCACCTTTCATATGTTATGTTCCAAGATAAGACCCTTGTCTAACAATTACAACCAAAACCTAACCAACACGAGTCTCATAATTGAAGGGGTATAAACTTTTTATATGTTAAGTTTCAAGCTAAGAAGGAGATGGGGCTATGTGTATGCTGCAGCCAACCACACCATTGCCTACACCAATGTCTAAAGATGCCTCTTCAAGTGACTATTTTGAGTGATGAAAGCTGGAGTAAATTGATGGTAGATATGATTGAGGATGGGAGGGATGAACAACTATTGAAAGGAGAGGAAGATGGGAGTTTCTAAGTAGCATGGAGTTGTCACTCTTGGCTATTGGAGGATCACGTATCCAATGATCAACCTTCAATATTGATGATGGACAGAGGTGCAAGTTATAATTTTATTTCTGAAAAACTGGCACATAGATTGGGTTTAAGAGCAGATGGAACACCTGAATTAAAGTTTATCTTAGGGATGGATACAAGTAAGATCCAAGGGAATATTTGAAATTATTGTGCTGGTGGTAGATTGCTATCTATTTAGAGGATCTAATATGATTTTAGGGGTATCACGGCTAGAGACCTTAGGCGAAGTTAAGGTAGATTGGGATCAAATGTACACGAAATTTTTATGCGACAGGAAGGAAGCAAAGCTATAAGGTCACCCAACTCATTACTCATGCCCCCATGACATTGCAAGGATTGCACTAAATGGAAAAGTGGGATATTGCATGTTAATGTAGCACGTTGAGGGATTGGAGGGAATTGGGTTGAAGAGATTTTACATGGAACTTTTTGGAGGCGTCGGCTGGGCTTTTGTTGTAAACATTCAGTTAGCCCCTCCATAGAACACGGAGCATAAGTACCAATTTAGAGTGGCCAAAGGCTGGTGAACGTCAGATCATACTGGTGCTGCCCATGTGGAAAAGGAGAGATCGAGAGGCTAGTGGCAGAAGTATTGACAGCTGGAATAATACAGTTTGGTTCAAGTCGGTATTTGGGCCCAATAAATCTTGGTAAAGAAGACAGATTGTGGTGTGGTGCATTTCTTTTAATTACAGGGCCTTAAACCCAGTTGCTGTACCCAGTAAATGACCTTATACGGTAAATAGAAGAGGAGCTAGACAAACTAAATGTCTTAGAGAATTTTTAGAAAATTGGCCTCTGGGCAAATTATGATCAAATCTGGGGGAAGTTGGTTGATGGTTCCAAGACCACTTCCTGGGCCCTTCACCACTATGAACTTCTTGTAATGAACATTTGGGTTAAAGAATGTTCTCATAACCTTCCGATTAACGGTGAATGATGTGCTTTGGCCATGGGTGCAGCTCATTTTCTTTTCCTTTTTTTTTTTCCATTTTTTTCCTTATTGACATACCAATCTGCAACTGGGAAGAATATTGGTGTCACTTATGAGTAGCCTTGAACCAATTTTAAGCTAATTTGAAGAAGTATGCATTTGGAAATTGTTAAGTTTAATAGCATAATCATCCGATCTAAAAGTTTAAGCTTTTAGATTATATAGCTGTGGCGCCAACCTGAACATTTTTTTTTTTTTCGGTGGTTATAATAGCATGTCCACCAAGGACTAGTATAGCACAGTTAATTGAACTCGGTTTCTGAAGGACGATGATAATGACAAAATGCCATTGGTCTGTGTTCAGGTTAACATTACAACCATCTAGTTTAAAAGTTTAAGCTTGTAGATATGGAGTGAGCTTTAATATCTATTATATAACACTTCTCCTCACTTGCGGGCCAAACTCATTCTTTTTTGTTGAGGCTCATCAAGTGGATAATTTTAATTTAATGATAGTTGTAACGAGTGTGTAGGGGTTTGAACTTTTGACCTCCTATCCTGCTATCAAGTTTTGGTTGGCACTATAGCTATATAATTTACAAGTCTTTAGATTAGATGATTGTTGTGCTAATCTTAATAGAAAGAAAGCTGATAAGTATCTAAGGCATGTAATTTCTGGCAGAGGAATATAGATGGACTCAAGTAGATGATGTGGTGCACTGTCTTTGACCCAAAACTGAGGCTGGGGCGCTTAGATTCCAGTCATATTTCTACAAACTGTGGTAGAATTGCTGGTTGACTTACGGATTTGATAATGAGGGGGGTTTTGAGTGGTTGAAGCAGGCAGAGCAAGGCTTTAGTAGATTGAAGAGCTGGACTTATAAGGGAGTTCGTGGTGGTATACAATGCTTTGGGGCAAAGACTCAAACTTGTACTGCAAATGGCATGGTCAATTGTTTTACATAGACTTTTGTAATCTTGTTTTATAGAGTTTTGTTTTTGGCGGTTTGTAAGCCCTTCTGGTCTTTCTGCGATTTGTAAATTCTTCCTCCTTTATTGCAGTAATATTATATAGTCATTAAAAAAGAAATAAAAAAATAAAAAGGCATGGCCAATCGCATATTGCAGCAAGGCTCTTGCTGATTGAAGCTTTTTCAAATGGCCTTAGTGCTGACCATCCAACGCTGTCAGCCTTATTTGCTTTGCAGGCTTTTCAAAGGAATCTGTGGTAAATGGAGCCTTTGCGACTTATTATAGCAAAGGGTTACTACACCAGACTACTTGCTGGCCAAACCGTTCAGGTGATGGAGAATGGGAAACCTGATGCACTGTCTAGATAGTTTGAAGAAGTGGATTAGGCTCCATACCTGCTGTGGCTGGATTTTGTAAAGACAGACGAAGAGACATGTGAAGACCCTCAGCTGAGTGACATTATTCTGAAGTTGGAAGAAAAATCAGGAAGTGGTCGGATTTGAGGTGAAGCATAGGGCAGTTTTATCTGATCATGTCATCAATCATCATTTCTGCCACATCAAAATGGATATCCATGTCACTGAGCAAACTCCAAAGTTCTTCTTTTGGGGCACTTCAGATCTTACAGAACATATAAGAGATTTGCTGGCAGTCTTTACTATAAGGGAATGAAAAAGTCTTTATTAGTTTTTGGCTGGGTTTGAGGTGCATCAGGAGACTGGGGACTAGATGTATGTGTGTTTACACCCACATTGACAAAAAACTGCGGCTATATGCTTGGATCAACAATTAGGTGCTCAATGTTATGGACCTTAAAAATAGAGGACATGGGTAGGGTTGTGTATTGCCTTAAATTATGTCTGAAAGCAGGGTACACCTGGTTTTCCATGATTCCCACTTGAAAAGGGTGTTTGGCAGTTGACCGGAGAGTGGGCTGCACACAAGCTGAACACTATCTTTAGGGTCTATGCAGAGAAAAACAAGTATGGGAAGGAGGCAGTATGAATTTCTTAGCTATTATTCTGTTATGAGGGTTTGAATATGAATGGACCATGTGGGGTGCTTTTAGGTCTGAAAGTAGCAGTGGACTAGAGACTGGGCTGGAGACTTACTAAATTTTTTTTTTTTGGCCTTTACACTATCTATAGGGTTTATACAGAAAGAGATGAAGCATGGGAAGGAGGTACCATGAAGACTCTTAGTCGTTACTGTGTTATGAGGGTTCAAACGTATGTGGTCCATGTGTCCTAGGGCAATAGGAGTATATTTTAGCTTTTTAGCAGCCCGAGGGTTTTGTGCAGATATTTTCCTTTTGGGAAAGTAACTTAATATCTGTACTTTAGAGCTTATAGCTCTGGAATTTCAGTTTTACACTCTAGACATTAATCTCTACTACATTTCACTTCACTAAATCAATACAAACTGCCATTACCTATATCCTGATGGAGACCTTTATGCAGGTGTTGGCAGATTGTGTGGGCCTCCCCTGTCGATTGGTGAAGGGACAGCAATCCAAGGGTTCCAGTGATGTAGCTATGAACTTTGTGAAAATTAATGATGGAAGGTATTGCTGTTGTATCTTTTTTTTCAATTTGTGTATTGTGAGGAGAACATGTGGTACTAACACATCAGATATTTAATAAAAAGCAACATTATTTCCAAGAATAAGAAAAAAGGAACTCATTACTGGGACTTTCAGGATTTAGCTATGCATTATTATTATTTCATAATAGGCATAATAACTCTCACTATATCTACGAGTTTAAGTTTTCAGACTGAATGGTTATGGTGCTAACTTTAATAATTATTATTATAAGTGAGTGCTGCCATATGGAATCAGTAAGTACCATGAAAGAACCATGAATCATTTCATATCATTAGTATCATCCATCTGATTTCCTCTGCATGTGATGTCACAAATGATTGGATTTGTGTAACTGTTGTAGAAATATGTAACATGAAGTGCTGAAACTTTATCTGAAAACACTGGAGCATATGTTAAGGCAATCAACAATATTTTCAGGGAGTACATTGTCGATATAATGGCAGACCCTGGCACTCTAATTCCATCCGATCTAGCTGGATTATATCCTGAATCTGATGAGTCATTGTCCTGTACAAGTCCTTTATCAAGAGATGTTGATTCATGTCATGCAGCCTCATCAAGCAGTGGATTTGCTAGTTCTTATGAAGAATACTCAGAGTTTGGGCCTTCGACCAGAATCCTGAACTTAAGGAGTGCAACAGGATATGGTTTTGACCCCAAAGGTGAAGATCCTCATGCATATCTCAGTAGGCCAGTTGTGGGTGGGGACGGATTGAAGACTTCCTCTGATGATTTGAAAAATCCTGAGAAGGTGCTGGCGAAGGAAGCTCCTGGTCGGCCTAGTTATGCTCATGCGCATGCAAGATCACCTTCTTGGACAGAGGGTGTGAGTTCCCCTGCTGTACATCGGATGAAAGTGAAAGATGTTTCACAATATATGATTAATGCGACCAAAGAGAATCCACATTTGGCTCAAAAACTTCATAATGTGCTTCTTGAAAGTGGTGTTGTTGCACCACCAAACTTATTTTCTGATATTTATCCTAATAAAGGAGAAACATCATCAGTTGACTCGAGGCCAAGGGTAGAGGCCAAGACAACAAATGAAAGTGCAGATGAAAAGAGACAGGATGACGGAATCCAAGGAACAAAAGATCACTTTGACCATAATGCATTGTTGCCTCCTCTTCCTCATCCAAGAGTCCCTCATAAACCAGCTCCTCTAAGCAGTCAGCCTGAGCAGCCGAAACCTGTAGAAGGTTTAGGGTCAAACCTATTATTACCAGTGAGGGAAAGTCCTATACAAGCCACATCATCTCCTTCTGAAGGATATCCTGCTGCATATGCAAAAAATGTTCCTGTTGCAGCAGCAGCAGCAGCTGCAGCTGCAGTGGTTGCCTCCTCAATGGTAGTTGCTGTAGCCAAGTCCAGTGCCGACTCAAGTCTTGAGCTTCCAATGGCAGCGGCTGCCAAAGCTACAGCTGCAGCAGTGGTAGCAACTACTGCAGCTGTTACTAAGCAATACGAGCAGGGCATTCGCAGTGATATAGATGCAGATGCTTTGTCTTATGAAGCTCGGGGTAGTGTTGATCGTGATCGAGATGCTTCCGAAGCAATTTTAGGGGGAAAAAGTTTCAGATAGATCAGCAGGCCATGATAGCATCAAGTCTGACATTACCCTTGATGAGGTGGGAGAATTTGAGATTCCCTGGGAGGACATCACCTTGGGTGAACGCATTGGACTTGGTACTGTCCCCTTCATTACTTAATCGTGGTTTTGATTGTATATATGAAACGATCCTTGTTTACATGCATAAATTTTAATTCCTTACATTTGTGTACTTATACTCTGTGGCAGGATCATATGGGGAGGTCTACCGTGGTGAGTGGAACGGAACTGTAAGTTCATTAACTTTTCTCCATTAATACGCCTTATGTGGACTGCATTTTGAAGTATATATGTTGTGTATCTGCCATGAATTTATGTAAATATTATTTACGTTCACAAATAAGAATACTAAAATGAGACATCATGTTTAGTATGTAGTGGGTAGTTTTTTTCTTAAGTGAGTTAGATGATATGACTAAATAAGCTTTGCTGTTGGAAACCTGACAAGGCGCAAGAGGATGAATAAGCCCTTGATTATTTGCCTAGGAAAACACACCTTACCTGGACCCTTATCGGGAGGATGTAACACCCAGATATATTGCATCTATCCATTGGTGTCTAGATTTTACCATTGGAATTTTACCCAAAAAAAGATTTTACCATTGGTAGAAACAAAAGATGGACAAGCCTGTTTTTTTGTGCTGGCTTTTTATCATCATAAAGAAGATGAGAATTTGCGTAGACACATTTATATAGAAGCATTGATTGAAGGAAAAATGAGAATTCTCTCCTGGTTAGTAGTAGGTGCATTTGCAGCCCAAAGCAGCTAAAGAACCAGATCTTCGGGTAACTGGGATCCAAGTTGTTAATATTGCTTTAGGTGTAATAAAGCATTTATGTGGCTCAAGATATGAATTTTTTTTTTTTTTTTTACCGCTCTCCTATTCAATTACCATATAGTGCCTTGATGAGAAGATTCACGATGACCACTTAACATGCTTTAACAAAACCCTAGCATGTGATGGGTACCCTACTACTATTAATGTAACGTGTCTACCTTTTCTTTTCTTCTTTTGTTATTTTTCATATATATATATATATATATATTAAAGAGGAATAATTTTCAAAGCCACTATCATCAAGGAATCCATGCTGGGGCTTAGTGTCATATCCATGCCGGGGCTTACTGTCATAGTTCATAAATAGTCTGACTAGTGGCATATTGAGGATTTCCTTTGTTAGGTATCATGTATTCTTAATGTCAGTGGCGTATATAGGATGTATAAAATGTGATAAATAGCGAGTGCACTCTGGCAAAAGAAAAGAAGAATGAAATATATAAATTCACTGGTGGTTACACGTGTCATTTTGTACTCTCCCGAGACATTACTTTTGTCCTAAATCTTCTTCTTCTTTATAACCTTTGCAGTACATATCACACATTGTATTGCTGTTTTACTTGCTATATATTTTCCAAGCTTAGAGTTTAATGCTTTATCTTAGAGCAACTTTATGGTGTATAGGAAGTTGCTGTGAAGAAGTTGCTTGATCAGGAGATTTCTGGTGAAACTTTGGAAGAATTCATAAGTGAGGTATGGACTCTTCCATCCTGCTTCATATTAAGTTTTTATTTGTTTTCTTTTATTTTTCAAAATTTTATATATCCACACACACACACGCACGTGCGCATTATCCAATCTACCTTCGATATATGAGGCTTATGGAAGTTATTTTATCTAAATACCTATTGGTATGGTCATCTTGATACAGTAAAGTGATAACTTGACAATGATGATGGTGCACATTTCAATACCAATAGCAATTTCTCTCTCTTCCCCTGTGACCTTCATTGATCTGCAAAGTGTTCTTTTGCTTGGTCTGTATATTTAGCAGCTTTAGTTTCTGCTATAAATTCCTGGCACATTACACTGAGCCCAACTATATTGATAACTTTGTTGCTGAACTTTGTTATACATATTGGTATTGTTTATGTTGCAAGTTGCAACATGACTACAATTGATGGATGCAAGAAATGATTCGTGAAAGCCGACTGTTAGCTTGTACCTTTCTTTACAATACGGGCTAGCAGGTGTTTACATATAGGGCATCAATCCATTTTGTCAATTTAAAATGAGACTATTTGATACATATGGGATCCATGTCAGAATTACAAAGCAGAATTAACAAGATTTAATATATGCTTTTGGGTTTTTTGATTTATATAAAACAGGAAAGTAAAAGATATGAACGATGGTCTGTATATTTAGCAGCTTTAGTTTCTGCTATAAATTCCTGGCACATTACACTGAGCCCAACTATATTGATAACTTTGTTGCTGAACTTTGTTATACATATTGGTATTGTTTATGTTGCAAGTTGCAACATGACTACAATTGATGGATGCAAGAAATGATTCGTGAAAGCCGACTGTTAGCTTCTACCTTTCTTTACAATACGGGCTAGCAGGTGTTTACATAAAGGGCATCAATCCATTTTGTCAATGTAAAATGAGACTATTTGATACATATGGGATCCATGTTAGAATTACAAAGCAGAATTAACAAGATTTAATATATGCTTTTGGGTTTTTTGATTTATATAAAACAGGAAAGTAAAAGATATGAACGATCTATCCTTGGATATGATGCACCAAGAAAAGAATTGAACTAGTTGTTTCACTCAATCTATATGACACAATCTATAGCTGTGGCAATGGGCACGTGATTTGGTAATACGCCAATTTGTCCACTATTAGTAGATAAAACGATTTCTCACTTCTGAATCCCAAACAATTTGATTAGGGGTTAGTACACAAAGAAATCGAAAGAAACAACAAAGAATAATTTTGAGGAAAAAAACTCAATATTACTCAATAGGTTTTGGAAACAATTCTAAGAAAGCTAACAAGACAATTGATTTCAATCAATGACAAAAAAAGGTTCAAAAAGTTAGGTAACGTCAATGAAACTTACCACATTTTTAAAGATCACGTAATTAGTTAGAAAAATGAATAAAGTTGAAGTACCAAATGTGATATTTAACTTTTCTGTGCTACACTTTGTATTTTTATTTAGGAATGTTGTTTGAAAATTTTACGTTTTTTGTGTTTTATTGTCTTTTTAACAATTTATTATTCATATTATTTTATAAAATCTTAATAGTATTTTGTACCAATAAGAAATTGTCACGTCCCAAATCTATAATTAATACAAGGTGAAAAACATAGATAATGTATTTGTAAAATTTAGAACACTGGTCACTTGTTTACAAAAGTACCAAAACACGTGTTATGTTTTTGTGTTTTTCTCTTATAATTATCACAATACTAAAGAAATTTAGGATTGGCACAGCTTACAATTTTTTCTCTCCTTTTGGTGGTTTTTATTTCAAGGTTCGAATAATGATGAGAGTGAGGCATCCCAATGTTGTTCTCTTCATGGGAGCTGTAACTCGGCCCCCTAATCTTTCTATCGTGACTGAATTTCTTCCAAGGTCAGTTTTCTATCAATTCATACATTTACTTAGCTTCTAATATGTATGCAGGAATCTGATGTGTATTGTATTGAGGAATAATATTACATTTGATACTCTAAATTTAATTGATTTTACCCCTTGGGGGTTTGGCCACGTGGTTAAGGGCTAAAACACTTTGTGACAAGCATGAGGTCTTGGGTTTGAAGCCATTGTGGACAATTCTTGGGTACCTATATAGTGCAAGCTTTTCTTACTTGGTGCATAGGTCTTGTAGGGTAGTTTATGTACCTGAAGGTTGCTGGTTCTAATACAGCTGTCCCTCCTGCCATTAAAAAAAAAGAAAGGTTTTCAATTAATTACCTCAACTTTGAGATTGCCAATTTTAATATCTAGTTGAACTTTTCAAAATTGGTGATGTTGGTTGTGTTAATTCCTTCTAAAATCATTTGTCCAGTTACCTCTTTTTTTTTTTTTTTTCAGTAGTAGTGGAACTGGCATTGCATAAAATGGAATTAACATAGGTGACAATATATAATTATAAAAAAAAAAAAAAACCATTTATTCTAAGTGGATTGTCTTCGTCAGAATAATTACTTGGATATGTGACAATCCAGAATTGGTTAGAAAAGCCGGTTGAATAGGCGATTAAATATGGAGTTAATATATGCAATATAAATGGCCTTGAAATGTCTAATTGAATACTAAAATTGATAATATGAAAGTATAGATAATTAATTGAAAAGGCAAAATCCATTAAAGTGCGGATATTAAATGTGATGTCACCATATTGTGTTGATAAGGTCAAAAGAAAAGGGTAAACATTGCTACTTAAATTTTGCCAATTTTTGATTAATTATTTAAAGTGTAAATTTATTATTTATAAACTTTTCAAGATCATTAATAGATAGTTTGATAAAGTTTAGGTACTTAATTGGTATAATGAATAAAGTTTAGGTATTAAATTGTAAAAACAGACAAAGATCCAACTTTGAACTTTAGGTAGTTGATTGCATAAGTGATTAAAGTTTAGGCATTAATTAAATGCCACCGAAGGAAAAAAAAAAAAAAAAAGGAGAGAAAAAGTTGTTTATTGTCATATTTGTTGTTCTGGTCCATGTTTTCTGTCTCTGGTGAATCTCTCTCTTTGTGAAATTCTGTTCTCCATAGTGCAGAAAACATTCTTTTGACTATCATAGATAAAATGTGAATGAAATATAGATATGGCCTGGACATTTGCATTTGTAAGAGGATATTAAATGGGCTTTGGACGACATGGGTTAAGATAAAATTTTCTAATTATTTTTTCTCACTTTAAATGTTTCTCAGGTTTTCTGAGACGCACTCCACCATCTCATTTGAAGTGTTAAAAAAACATATTATTTGGAAATTATTCCGGCATTAAGTAAAGTCTTTGAATCTCTTTGCAGTTTGTGACTTTGTGCATTCATATTCCTGTTTTCAAACTAATATGCTGAATTAATATACTTCTCAAAAAGCACTAGTTTTAGAAGCCACCCTTTTTCTATGCAGCATGAGCTAAGAATCACTTGGCAACCTCTAACTAAAGAACAAAAAGGAGCTACAGGTTTTAAAGCTACATAATATAACGAGACATGGCCTTCTGTTTGTGCAGAGGTAGTTTGTACAGATTGATTCGTCGGCCTAACAATCAACTTGATGAGCGGAGACGGTTGAGGATGGCACTTGATGCGGTAATAGTCCTCTGATTTCCTTCATTCCTTTGACTCAGGAGTATATATTCACTTTCCAAGTTTCATTTACATGTGTTGTTCAGTAACTATTGCATTTTCTATGCTCAAAATGTCAGGCACGTGGCATGAATTACCTGCACAATTGCACACCAGCCATTGTACATCGCGATTTGAAGTCTCCAAACCTTCTAGTTGATAAAAACTGGGTTGTAAAGGTCTGTATTCTGGTCATGGAGGTAGGTTGACAATTAAATCTGTCATCCAAGTAAAAGGAACTTGACATGAAGTTTTGTTCTTTTTCAGGTATGTGATTTTGGGCTATCTAGAAGGAAGAACAGTACATTTCTCTCATCAAGGTCCACAGCGGGAACTGTAAGCTGGCTTTAACAACTTTTTAAATTTTTTTTTTTTTTTTTTTATCTCTGTAGTTCCTGTTGATCTAATATGTCCTAGTACTTTTGTATTGATCCTTAGTAGAATTGAGCTTTCTCATCATTATCTTCAGGCTTCTTCTATCTTTTGTTTTCTATTCTTTCTTTTTGGGCATCTCTCTTCTTATTTTGGTTTTGAAAGAGGATGAGATTTGAAATAGGGGTGTTCATGATTCGGTTTGGTTTGGTTTAGGGGTTGAACCGAACCGAACCGCATTCAAAACCATTCGGTTCAAATCCTTAATGTACCAAACCGCTTTTAAAAGATTTAGTTTTAACAAATAATATTAATAGTCATTTGAGCTCGCAAGAAGGAAAAAAAAAAAGATGTTTATATTGAGAAATGTCACACAAATATTAAAGTTACTTATTATTATATCAAGTCATATATTTAAAAATTTCAAAGACATATATTATCCCGTTTTAAATTTATTTTTCAATGCAAATTGAAAATAACATATATTTTCAATAAATCTATAACACTAACTACGAAAATTATTCTTTTGCATTAATTCCATATTTACTTATAATATTCTTCCTTTATAATGTATTTGGATTTTTATTGTACTAATTAGTTTAAAGTTCTAAATTATCTCAGTGTTGTTGGTTGTAGATGTTACAACCTAGTATAAAACTTACTCTTGTAAATTTATTCCATGATAAGAATTTTGCGTTTTGTTGAATTAATCTTAGAGCAATACTAGTCCTAATATGTAATGCTTAAGAGTTATAAATAAATAAAATGGCTTTTATTTGTTCTTTTATTTCTTTTAATGTGAAGCGGTTCGGTTTGGGTTCAAACGATTTGGTTTGGTTCGATCCCTCGAACCGAATTACAAACCGAATCGAAATATAAAAGAACCGCATTTTGTGGTTCTCTTCGGTTTAGTTCGGTTCAATGAGCAGCCTTAATTTGAAACATTAAGTTTTACATATCATACATATGCCGTAATGACCTTAGATGCCTTTGGCATAACGAGATGGAACGTTTGTCTTCTGCCATGAATAAGAAAACAGATCACTTCACTTGATTGTTGAAACATTTTGGTACACAAAATTTTGAGTATTAAGCAAGTTTGCTCCTAAAAAATGTTATAAGTTCAGTGCAAGTGGAACCACCAAGTGTATATCAATTGTTCTGACATATTTCCTTTTTCATTTCAGGCAGAGTGGATGGCTCCAGAAGTGCTGAGAAATGAGCCTTCAAATGAAAAGTATAAATTTCTCTTACCACACTATATTTTCTTGTTGGATATTTATTTAAAAACCACTACTTTATTGATCCTAATTGTGTCCTATGTACTTCAAGATCAGGTGTGATGTGTATAGCTATGGGGTGATCCTGTGGGAGCTGTTTACATTGCAACAGCCATGGGGAGGAATGAACCCCATGCAAGTAGTAGGTGCAGTAGGATATCAACATCGACGTCTTGATATTCCAGATGATATGGATCCTTCTATTGCAGATATCATTCGCAAATGCTGGGAAACGTGAGTATATTCTGTACATTCTCTTTGCATCTACTTTTCTTTTGTAATATCTTGTTGGCAATTTTTGGTGCTCTGGAAAGTTTTGCTATTCCATTTAAAATCTTTTGAGTTTGTTGATAACAAAACTAGATGATAACCTGCCCTAAAATGATTATCTTATGTATGGTCATCACGTAAGTTAAGCTGATGACTTGAAGAAAATGCTGCACATGCACATGAAACTTATTGTCTTATCTTCTCATCTCTGTAGCATTCAGTTTGTGTTTAATCAATTGTTGCCTTGTTTCGTCATTAGTTGCCTGGATCATTGGACATCCTTCAAATTGTTGTCGATCATTAATTCTACCGTTAGTGTATTTCTCTAATTCATGCAAACTAAGTACCTCGAGTGCTCAGGCTTCAAATTGCAGGTATCAGAGGAGCTACAGCTTATCAAAAATGTTGTCACAAATATTGCCTTGTTCCATCATTATTGGCATGGGAATATGGTTTCAAATTGTTATTGATCATTAATTCTTGTAAGAAATTATACAGATAAAAAGTTATGTATTTTATTGATAGATACATTACATGAAATATTACTGTATATAGACAATGTATAATTTATCATCACTAGAAATTTTCTGTATTATAGGTTTGTCTTATTTAACATTCAAGTAATCTAAAATAATCTTTAGCTATAATAGCTTGCAAAACCCTTAAGCAATTGCAACTATTGATCCCATATTATTTGTATTAGTATAAGCTTCCAGTGTAAGTCCATCACGACTTTGTTTATATATATCTATCAAAATCCCTTTCTGTGGGTTTTCTTTAAGATAGTGCAAAACCCTATAAGTTATTTGTAGATGCGTCTCTTGGGTCATGTATGAGCCAACTTGTCATACTCACGCAGTATGTTAATGTGAGGTCATGTGTAAGATATGTATCATTTAGATTGTTTCACACCCTAGCTTTCTTATTTTCTTCAAGAGATCAAGCACATATTTTTGCTGTGGTGGAGATCCCTTGAGTTGAGTAAGATGTCTCAATGCAAGAAAATACTTAGATTTACGAAGATCTTTTAGGATGAGGATCAGCTGCCATTTCAACTCCTGCTTCTCCATCTTTCATTCTGAGCCTCAATAATGTCATCGGCACATTGAGAGTGTAGTTACTCCCCCCATGGTTGACTACTTACTGAGCAAAGGAAGGTCATCGTATCTTTGCTGGCAAACCGAACCCTTTATGACTTTAGTTAACTTACTTAATCATGCTTTAGGAGATTGTTTTAGTCTATATACATGCTTTAGGAGATTGTTTTAGTCTATATAAGCTTTTTTGAGCCTGTAAACGTTATTTTCAACCTTTACTTCTTCAAAGCTTAGTGGAATGTTCATATAAGTTTCTTCATCTTAGTCTCAATGTAGGAGAGCATTCTTTATATAATAATGCAGATTTGGCCAGTCAAAGTGAGTTGCTAAGGATATAATATTTATTGTTTCATTTTACTATTGGAGCAAAGTTTCTTGATAATTAACTCCATCAGTTTTATTGTATTTTTTGCAATTACTTGTGCTTTGTATCTCTCAAATAACCCGTTTACCTTGTGTTTCAAAGTGCATATTCAGTTATAATCTATTATGTTCTTCCTCTTAACTTATCAAAAACTTCCCATGTCTTGTTTTTCTTGAAAGCATTCTTATTTGAGTATTCCTTCAATCTCTTTTTCATAATGCTTTGGGCATGAAATTAGGTATGGAAATAGTATTTAGGCTCACTGAATTTTTTGTAGGCTAGTAATAGCAAGTGTTTGAGTGATTGAATTAGATATTGGGTATAACGGTCTCTTAATGCATTCTCTGTTACACTTTTGAATAATACAGTGTTTTCCATGGGTGTTGCAATTGTTTTGAATTGTAAGGAAGGATCAATTCTTACCATGGTCTCATTCTCACAATCCTGTTGGCTTCTTGTACCCAGGTTGGCTTTTTGATCTAGGCTTAGGTCTGGAAAACCTCTTCTGGAGTACACTAGTAAAATTTTGGAAAACCATGAGTAACACTTGTGGAACACATGTTCTTATGAAATCCTTTTAGATTGACTTTGAGGTTGGACTGCTATCGACTTGAGAATGAAGACATTTTGTTTATGGAATGGCTGATTAAAAGAGGACATTGGTTTTATGTTGGATGGGGATTTGGGAGTAAGTGTAGGCAAGTCAGGTGGATCATAAGGCTCGAAAGTGTTATATTTAACATTCTTATTCTACTCGTGAAGATAGGGCTTTGTGAACTGTGACTTGTTTTCAGTGAATGTGACATTGACTGAAGTGTAGGTGGCATTTGTATGCCTTTTGAGTTAGTGAGTAGCTTGGAAACACACACACAATTGCGTGGCAATCCAATTTTCTTCTATGTTGACTGTGAACATGCTCACTGCAATGCAACCAAAAACTACATATGAGGCTGCTAGATTTTCTAAGATGAGGGTGAAAAATGGTAAGGGTAAGGATGTCTATGGGACTTTTGTTGTCTAACACTACAGATAACATCTTTATTTGAACGATTGATAAATGACAGACACACTGCTTATGATATTCCAAGACAATTCAAGGTGATTGAAGCCTTTCCTTTCCTTAGGAAGTCCAATCTTCCTTCCCAAGACTCGATCCTAAAGAACATAGTGAGATGCAGGAAACATCATTATGACAACCAAGGTTATTAGTAAGCTTTTGAATAAAACTACCCTAGCTGGCAATGTTGGCAAATCAAGATCATTTTTAGGACAGTTAAGTGGGCAGATAAAGACATTTTTTAAGCTTGACTCAGGCCTAGTTTAAGTAGATCTCGGATGGATAAGTCACTAGGGAGCTCAATTGCAAGCTCAGTATAATCAAATCGCTCAAATCCCCTAATTTTTTAGATGATTGAGTTGCTACTACCATTTCAACTTCCAATCTATGGTCCGAATAGTGGTTGGTTGAACCTTGGTAATTCACTTGACCAATTTGCAATTTGTGACATATAGTATGCTAATGGTACACTTGGTTTATCGCTTGCATGATTTCTTTCATCTACCCTGTGACATTTGTAAATTTATATGTTCCATAAGCATTCACAGATCTGTAAGCAGTTAAATTATGTGTACATGGCCTTCTTTGGGAGAGTGACAAAAAGTTTTGCAATCACGCGGACTAGGCTGGCAGCAGCATAGTGGTTACATTTTAGTTTAGAGTTTGTAAATGCTGGTCTTCTTGAAAGGATGTGCTATTTTGGCATCTAGAGATGAATGCTTTAGACAATTAACGGTTTTCCTCGCGATCTGTTTTTAGTAAGAAATATTGATGAGACCTCCTGATTTTCGTACATGTTGAACTTTGTAGAGATCCAAGATTGAGACCTTCATTTACTGAGATTATGGCTGCATTGAAGCCGCTGCAGAAACCATTGACAGCTAGCCAATTGTCAAGACACGAGGGGGTCAACCTTCACAATTTGCAGATGAAACAGCAGGTTAGCTTGAGGGTTGATCAAATTCAGGCTCTTTGACCATCAATCGTGGGGATAAATGGTCCTGGATTGTTTGGAGAAGAATTGAACATAAAGTTGGCCAATAATTGAGATCGTTAAAATTCTTTTGTGCTCTCAACTTGTTTTTGTCGTTTGTCCTTTTTCCCCCCTCCTTCCCTTCCCCCCCTGCCCCCCAACCATCCATACTTGTGCAGTATCCATTTCTTTGTAAAGAAATTCACCCAAATTTGTTGTAATCAAGATTTTCAGGTTTTTCTTTTTTCTTTTTTTTCCTCTTCCTTTTTTGGGTTTTTGAGTATAACACAGAATAATTACCAAGTGATAAGGGAGAAGTTCAAAGAATAGGTTGAACTGAAAAGTATTTTGCTTTTCAATTTGAGCTGAAGGAGGATATGATAGGCAATGGTAAGATTTGATGTGCTTATAATTATAAAATTTTATTTTATTTTTTTAGGCAGCATGAGTTTAAACTTGAAATCAGAATATGTTTCACACAAGGCTCATCCAATGCTGCATTAATTAGCTTAATGGTTTTAGGATCTGTTCAGTCAATGATTTTCCTGCTTCTCTTCAACTTTCGTAATTGAATTATTGTGGACTAGTAAGAAGCAGTAATAGATATGAAATTTTCTAGAATTTGTTCAGTTATTACTTATTCCTACTTTTGTGTTTGTGTGTATATATATGTATATTCTTTTCTACTGAAATCATGACCATGCGGCTTCATAGGTTATCTTAGGACAGCTCTTAGTCCTGGCCAATATTTCTGTTCAACTATATTCTTCTCATGCAGTATATGTTTGCAAACTTTGCGCTAAAACTATGGATCACGAGGGATTTGAAAAAAAAAAAAAAAAAAGACCTCTAAAAAATAGCTTTTATATATCTTCAAGTTTGCCTTTATATATGTATATATTATAAATAAATCTTCTCCCCTTCCCCTACCAAAATCAGGATAAGGAAAAAAATAATAAATTTAAAGAAGAATTTACACAATTGTCCTAGGGCAAAATTAATTGCATTAATAGATAAGTTGAATTCTTCTCTTGGATGACGAGGTTGTGATAGGGTTGGGTTTGGATACTACTAAAATCCGGAGGATACTTGACTCATATAACATGATCCGTTATTCCTAGTAAAAAAAAATATTGTAATTTAAATACATTTACTAAATGTAAGTATAATAACAGGTTAAATTTAAAAGTAGGGTGACAAAGAGAAGCTAAATTGCTATATTATTTAATTGGTTTAAGTATGCTAAATCTATTAAAAAAAATAATAAGTGGGATGGGTTTGATAATTGGGTGAGTGGTCGGGCGGTTAATCGAGTTGATAGTCAGGTGGGTAATCTGGTGCGTGGTTTTAGAATAAATCTTGTAGGACGCGTTTGGATATAGAAGGAAAATCCTATAGGATTATCGGGTTGGGTTTGGTATGTCTTATAGTGTAGCAGGTTCGAGTTTGGGTTCATAAACCTGCTTGAAATCCGGTCTGGTTGCATCCCTATTTATAGCCTTTTATTTATAAAATTATGAGCTTCGATTACTAAATCTATAAGGAAAAAAAAATGCCTTTTGTTCCCATGTGGCAATTTTATCCTTTGAAAAACTATGAAATAGCGCTTCTAATCCATTTTTGAATTATTTTATTCAAGGGATAATAATAAAATAGAATATGAAAATACATTTTATAAAGATTTGGGTGTTAAGGATATAATTTTAAACATAGCTAGTTTAAATGCATATAGAGCAAATTAGAAAAAAAGAAAGGAATAATAATAAAAATGGTGCTTGAATTTTTGCAAAAAGAACAATTAGGTATTTAGAGTTTGGTTTTGAACAATTTAGTTATCAACATAGTTTTCGTGATTTTTTTCATGTCTGAAGTTTGGTTTTGACAATTTTGATATACGACCAAACTTTGCATAGACTTTTTCATACCTCATTGAACTTATTTTAGGTATGAAAAAAGTAAAAGAAAACTTTGTTTAAGAACCAAAATTACCAAAAACCAACTTTAGGTGTGAAAAAATTGACAAAAATTTTATTTATATATCAAATTGTTCAAAACCAAACTTCAGCTACTTAATTATGCTTCTTGCGAAAAGTCAGGTTCCATTTTTATCAGTAATCCTCCTTAAAAAAGGTAAAAATTTGTAATTTACTTATAATTATTATTTTCCCCCCCTCCTTGATATTCATGGATAATAAATATTCCATATTTGGCTTAGGTGGGTATCATGTAATGTCTTACTAAAACAACTTTGGGAATTTCTATTATATGTTTTTAGTTAATCATTTGTTTATTAAAAAAAAATATTTGATGAGACTAATTTGTTAAAACGTAGACCATGGAATTCTCCACAAGTTTTCATATTTTTTTATAGATAAAATTGAAATGGTGGGGCTAAAAGCTAAGCATTGGCTAAATAATAATGGGATAATTCTGAAATCACTATTTGTAATCAAAGTCTTTTCTAAACCAGAAAACAAACATGGAACAGATAGTAAAGTGTGGGAAAAAAAGAAGGGTAAGTTGTAAAATCGGAATTGGCCCGGGAAAAAAAATAAAAAATTCTGGCTCGGTTGCGAAGGACAGCTTCATTTGCAGCTGTTAACATAATGCAAGGTGGAGTTAATGGTGTAAATTTTAAAATCGAGGATGAGAAATGATAAGAATGATCTACTTTCTAATATTTATGTCATATATAGAGTATGGGATAAGACTAATTTTCTTAAAAATTTTAGGAACCAAGCAAGGCTTTCCTCCGAGCAAGTGGAATGGAAGGGAAGGATAAGGTAGGGACTTTGTAAAAAGACCCTTTTTCGCTTTTCTGTAAATATCCAAAACTAAACACACACACACGCACAGGGACAGGGTCACAAGACCACAAAACACAAAAAATGGCATCCTTCCTAGGTTCTCCTTCACCATTTGTGTCTCATCCAATAACAAGAACACTCAACTTCTCTTCAAACAGTCAACAATCCCCACCACCACCTTCTCCTCCTCCTCCTCCTCCTCAACAGCCATCCTCATCATCATCTCAGCAGCTGAATTCCACATCCACCGTGCAGGAGCAGCCTCAGCCAGTGAAGAGGAAACCCACCGGTACAAAGGTGGAGTCCACTGACTGGATATCGACTTCCTTGACCAGACGGTTCGGCATAGGTGCCGGCCTTGGTTGGGTCGGGTTTTTGGCATTTGGGGTGATATCTGAACAGGTCAAGACCCGCTTTGAAGTTTCTCAACAACAAGCTAATACTAGGTCCATATTACTACTTCTTAACATGCAGTGTCTTCTTTTTGCAACATTTCTTAGGTTTCCAAAATGGATAAACATGTTTAATAGACAAGAATAGAAATAAATCGAGTTTGTTTACAATTTTGACAATCAAATCCACTTCAAATTGTTTATTTATTTATTTTTTTTTGGGGGGAGGGGTTGGGGGTTTGGGGGGGATGAGGAGAAGGTAAATATAACAAAAAGGCATAATAAAACTGACTTTATCAAGTTGTGTTCCTATTTACGAAAATGCAAGAGGTGATGCAACATGATATCATCATTTCATTTATATATATAATATTGTAAATCACTAAATTGTGATTAGCGGTCATATGAACGACACATCATTACATAATAGTGAAACTACATCTAAGTTCGCTATGTATGCCATACCCGCATTGTTCGGAGCAAAGCTAGTTTTATATTGTGCTTGACTAGTTGTCTTTATATCAATTTGGCTTTATCTTTTTGTCATTTTCAAACATATTATTTGTTAAAAATAGATACAAGTTAAAAATAAATATTTTTAATGATAAATCGATTAAATAGACTAGATACTAGTATGAAACGGATCAATGAAAAATTAACTAAATAGGTTAGATATTGGTATGAAACAAATTAATAAAAAATAGGCCATGCAAACTGACGATGGTTTTTCCTTGAAATCTAAAAAATTATGGAAAAAATGAAAATAGGGTGTGTTTGGTGTTATTTTCATCCTTTGACACCTTTTCGGCATCTCCTTAAGTGGATGAGTCTGTCAAGAAATGCATTATAAAAAAGAAAAAATGAAAATAAAATTATTTACATGGTTTTTTTTTTTAAATTAAATACTCAGTACATTCCTGTGAAGCTAAATGTATTTATGCTTTATTTTATCCACTTTCACGAATACCACATAAAATTTTTCACCTTTTTAAAATTTTTTTCTTTTTACAAAAATACATGAATTTCTGTATATCAAATCTTAACCCAATCATTACCTTTATCATAATTATTAAATAAGAATAATAAAAAAAAAAAAAGAAAAAAGCATAGTTTTTCTGACCCCAGATCTCAATCATATAGTGATACATACAGATTGAATTTACATAAGCTATAGGGAGGGTTAAAAATAAAGGACAATTCAACATGACCATAATAGGGCAAATAAGCTTATCATTCTCTAATCTCCTTGGATTATAGAAGCAAAACCAGACTTTCTGCTCAATTTTTGTTTTTTTTTTTCCCGGTCTGTTCCTAATGATTTTCAGCGCAGGAACGTAGAGAAGGAAGAGGAAGTGGTCTTGCCTAATGGCATAAGGTACACTTTGCCCCTTGATGTCCAACCTCACTTGTTGCTCCATTTTAAAATGATAGGACTGATTCTAACTTACGGGTACATGAGTCAGGTACTACGAGCTGAAAGTTGGTGGTGGCGCAACACCAAGACCGGGGATTTGGTTGTCATTGATCTCAAGGGAAAAGTCGAAGGCAGTGGTGAGGTGTTCGTCGATACATTTGATGGAGAGAAGAAGCCATTTGCTTTGGTAATGGGTTCAAGGCCATATAGCAAGGGTGTGTGTGAAGGCATAGAGTATGTACTTAAATCGATGAAGGCGGGAGGTAGAAGGAGAGTGATAGTTCCTTCGAATTTCGGGTATGGAGAGAAGGGCGCGGATCTGGGCGAGGGAGTACAGATTCCTCCTAACTCAGAACTTGAGTACATCATTGAAGTTGATAAAGTTTCCATTGCGCCGGCCTAAGCTTTGTATGCCCACAGTTCTTTTTGTTCCCATACATGCGCATTGTTCGAGGATCAAAGGCTGTTCTGTTATGAGCTCTGTTTCTTTAGATCCTATCTCAACACACACCTGTTCATATGTATTGTATAAGAAACATAAGCGAGTAAGCTTTGCAGTTACGATTCAGGCACTAGCATGAAATGTCACACGAGCACCCAAATTAATATTTGCAAAGGCCGCTTCTAGGCCGTGTTCTATGCACGAACCGATGCTTACATGCTTCCAAGGAAACAGTCGACAGCAATGTCACTATCTAAATTCCATCCATCAAAAAAAGTCAGGGTGAAAGCACATAGAAAGTGCCAAGTGGCAGTGGAGAAGAAAGAACAAAGCAACAAAAGGATAACTCGGGATGTGACTATGAAAAATTTCTAATGTAATCAATCAATAGTATGAGCAACAAGTTGATTGTTGTTTAGTAGCTGTTACTTCATCAGTTAAGTGAACAATTTCTTTGCACCCTGAAGGCTGCTTGTGATTTCATTACTCTTTGCTTCTAAACTTCTCTGACTTGTTATCTCATGGATTCGCGTAATCATCTCCAGGAATGCTTCTTCGACATTTTATTCTCCATTGCTGATGTTTCCATGAAGCATAGGCTTTCCATCTCTGCATAGTTTCTTCCATCTTCCTCATCCACCTGTCTGGATTGACTCAAATCACTTTTGTTACCAACCAGAACCACCACCATATCGGAGTTTCCGAATTCCCTGAGCTCGTGCAGCCATTTCTTCACATTGTCAAAAGTTGTGCGTCTGGTTATATCATAGACTAGTAAGGCCCCTAGTGCTCCTCGGTAGTACGAGCTCGTAATGGCTCTAAATCTGAAATAAATATCACTTAAAGCTTATAATTGCAAGCAGTGAAAATGAATGTTTTAGAAGAACTTGCTAAACCATCTCAAAACCACACAATGAAGTTATAATTACTTCTGTTTTAATTTACTATGAAGGAGATATATCCACGTAACCAATTAGAGAGTGAAATATCAGTTTAATCCTTCTATAAAAAAATAGGAAAAAGATCTCTTTGATGACTGATTTTTGATAAAATAAATAATTAGGTATTTAAGCTTTTAAAAGGTTGAATTTCATACCTAATTGAATTTTTCATACCTCTATCCATTCAAATATTGTCTGACATGTGTCAACTATTTTAATAAATAAGAAAAAAAAGTGAGAGTAGTGAAAAGTAGTATAGAAAATTTAATTAGGTATAAAATTGAATTTTTTAAAAGTTGAGGAATCTAAAAAGAGTACGAAAAGTTTAACTAGATATTAAATTGGACTTTTTAGAAGTTTTAAGTACTTAATTGTCAACTTTGTCAAAATTCAGATATAAAAAAAGATTTTTTTTCCTTAAAAAATAATTACAAATTAGGGCAGCCAGTGAATTAATTATCAAAATAGATCACCATAATTGCATATTGAAGATGAAAAATAATTAATTGCATGTTACAATTGTGAGTTCCATGGGGAACTTGCTGTCTGGACATGGAAGACTGATAACTCGCATGTCAAACGTGCGAGACATGTGTTAGCCTATTTCCCATATCCCAGGTGTGAGACAAAAGTACCAACAGCTCAGTCCCACTCCCAGATGAACATGCGGGAATTTTCAGGAACACTAGATGTGCACACAGAACATGCGACAAGAAGGGCTATAACATTTTCCGACTCAAAACGCATGTTATATTTTAGCAATCAACTTTTTTAAAAAATTTAATTTGGCGAAAAATTTTGGAATTGAACGTACTTAAAAATATTGTAACATGTAGTATGTTAGCGATCTATAAAACGATATACAAGACTCATTTCTTTACATGTTAAAAATATCATGAGATCATTTTTTATTATAACATTTTTATTTTTAAATCAATACATGCTATCTATTTTCTTCGAACAAATGTTTGAAACTCAAAAGTACTTTTCACTTCAGGTAGCTAAATTACATGATCCTTAACTCTTTGGCCACATCAGTTCCAATTATAGCATGATATGGCATTATTTATTGAAATTATTGGGTTTGCTCGTAAGATTTTCAGAACCATAGAAAATACTAAAGATTCTAGTTTAGGCGAGGACCTGTTGTCAAATGATTAAGATTGTGATCCTCATGGCATCACAATAATTAGTAAATTATCATTCGAGCAGTTGGATGAGCTTGATGATGATGGGACTGCACGTGGCCATTGACTCCATGTTATAAGAGGTCCTCATAATTTCTTTGTGCCAACTTAACCCTTTAAGAATGTTTATCTTAATGAGGGATGTGAAGATTATGGAAATGGATCTCATTTTCTTTTCCTTAATTTTAAAAATTGATATTATAAGGTTTTTAAAAATCTAAACAATTAATTTGTTAATTGAAGATAATTGACAGAATTCAAATTCAAAGATTAATTTATATTTGCTACATGTAGGGATGTAAACGGGCGGATTTTTATAGGGTACTCGTCCCGCCTAATCTGATAAATATCCTATAAGGTTTGGGATGGGTTTTGGAACGAGCATAAAACCTGTTGGAAAACCCGAACCCGTTTAAATATATAAATATATATTACGTTTAGCCTCAGTCTCTGAAATTAACCAACTGTGCTCTATTAATTGTAAAGCTATTTTTTCTTTTTTATTAAATCATTTAGAAAAAGTAAAAAACCTTAGGACAGTAGACCAATACTCTATGGTCTCTACTTTCAGTTTTGGTCTTGGCTTACTCTCCTCAAATTCAAGTCTCTCACTCTCATTGCCGCACTGTTTGATTCAATGATTTTCTTCCCATGAAAATGATTGAGATTTTATAAAGAGGATTGCATGGGTAATGATAAGAGTTTTTTTCTTGGCCTGTAAAGTGGGAACGGATTGAAAATAGAAAAAGATGAAAAAAAACATTTATAATGACGTTTTTAAATATTCTATTGTGTAATGATTCTAATTTTATATCAGGTTTCGGATTGGGGTTCGGGTGCCTTATAGGGTTTGTCTAGCGGGTTTTGGGTTCATGGACACAAACTCTATAGGGTTTGGGAGGGTTTTGGAAATTCTATTGGATACTAGGTTCAGGTTTTAGTATACCCATTATGGTTGCATTCCTAGGTACATGTGTATACTATGACACATTTTTTAGTTAGTTAGATTTGCGAGATCATCTTCAATCTTAAAAACCCATTTAGGGTTTTAAGATGCCACTTTGTTGATAGAGGAATTTTGGCTAAGGCTACTGGGACAGAGCTCAAGACTAATAGGTCCCTAAACCTAACACTAGCGCTTATAGAGCTTAATCCACGAAGGCTTCAGAGGCAAACCATGCCCCAACATTGAAGGAGGATTCCCGAGTGACCTTGATTTGCCTAAGCAACATATGCTCACAATCTCAATCTTGACCTCGTCAATAGAGGTCAAGAGTGATAAGTTAGTATCGATCGTGGCTTTCGACCTTGATGGAGGACTCACAACGACCTACCAACTGAATCTTTCTACTAATTCGTGCCCATGCGGCCGTTTTTTGTACCCATCATATCCGTTCCACAGTATTAGCATAAATACGATCTGCGCTTGACATTGTTGCTTCATGAGGATCGGGCCAGTTAGTAACCCATAGGGAATCCGCTACATGTAAAGAATGTCTCGTGGTTCTCCTTGGAGTTTGTCATGGCCACCCCCTATAAGAAATCATTTGGATCCTCTAAGCAAGTAAGCTCTCAACTATATTAAAGACTATTAGTACTTTACGTTCTTAAGCACCTCTAAGGATCCACAACTAATTTAAGCATCGAAGTGACCATGTTGGACAATCCTTTGGTGTGTCACTAATCGAGTTTTCTATGTTCGTAGGTTCATGGGTCTTCCATCTAAGGAGAAGGAAAACTCTATTGATGAATTCGACACCTGTAACACACTTCAACAGTCTAAATAATTTCCTTTTTTAAGGTTCTTCCCACTTTCTTCTTTATTTGTAGAAAGATTTTCTCAATATTCATGTATATTTTTCATGAGACTCATAATATAAGACTTTTACAAAATTAATACAAAAAGGAAAAAAATAATTGGTAGACCTTTTGTATCATTGTGAGGGAAAAAAGACATATAATGGTCATTTTACACTACCCTATGTGTCCTAGTTATTAAAGGGTAAGTATATTATATATATATATTTTTTTTTGACAAGTAGTAGCAATAGTATATAGTTTTTATAAAATTATTTATATATTATAATTAAAGCAGTTCTCTGTGTGAGAATTCTAAAAAGTTGAAGAACAACGCTATATTTGGATAAGACATTACACGGATGGTGTTTCATCTTAGAAAATGTATAATGAAACAAGCTGTAAAGCTAATCTGTTTTCCCAGGTTAGTTAATCAACCATTTCATCATCATTTTCACTCAGAAAAGAAGAATATGTATTTCTACTCTATTTCAAGGGTAATTATGACCTCTTAATTCATAGAGAATTTCACACTAGCGAAAAATGATAAAAGGGTGCCTACCTTTTATATTATTTTAATAATTTCATTTTATTTTATTTTTTTAACCTTGTAATAAAAGAGACATCAAAAGTGGGGGAATAATGGGACCAGCGAGTACGAAGAGGAGAAGTTGGGAAAAGCCATGTGTTTTTTGTTTCTATGATTCAGTCCATAGCATAAATAAACAATAATCTCAATAATTCAAATCTCCGCACTTTAAGGCTTTCCTGGGACAGTAAAGCATCATAAACTAGTGGACGATCGCGCCTTAATATATGCATTAGGTTGGAGCAGTGGGCATAATAAATGTTTTGGTTAGGACTTTAACTGAAAAAGGCTCACCAGGGGGTCCCGTTTAAGGACACTAGACACTTGGGTCTAATTAAAGGTTCATTTGAAACATTATCCCCATGTCCTTCAACAAATGGGATTTATTTACACCACAACTTAAAAGTGCAAAGTGGGGCCTCTTAATTACAAGGATGGGAGGTCACAGGGACAGATTTTTGCTTCAATTTGAAGGAAGTATGATAAAACAGAGCAACCACACCAATTATAGTGCCGAACCGTGCAACCTTAAAGGAACTTTCTACAGTGCCCTCATCCCATTAATTTGGATTAGAAGGTAGACAAAGTTAGTTGAATATGGTCACTTCTTTGTCAACATTGATTTCGATAGTGTTTTCTAGAATGGCATAAAAAATTATAGATATATTTAGCTTTGATGATTAGCAATCCAAATGGGTGTAATCATTAAGGATTAATATCACAAATGATACTTGAATTTTAGTAAAATATACAATTAGGTACTTGAACTTTGAAATTGATTAACTTACTACATCAAAAAACTTTTCGTGCAAACCAACAGTAGCTTTATCAAGTTATTTTAGATACTAAATGGATCGATTTTAAATTTTAAGTACTAAATCGATTAGTTTTAAAGTTTACATATTAATTATATATTTTGTCAAAGTTAAGATATCATTCGTGATATTAATCTAATTTAATTTAAGTAACATTTTATCTTGCAAATTTAAAAAGAAATATGAATATCTATGGAATAATACATATAAAAAGAGAAGAGAAAACCTTTTCAACAACTCTTATCATCACTTATAGCCGACCATAAAAAATAGTAGTTGAAGACACAAGTCAGAACGAGGTCCATCGAGAACAAGAGGGGAAAAAAAAGAAAAAAAGTCCTATAAGACTGCCGTTTGTGCTAAGACTAATTGGAATTTGGCAATTACGAGATAAGCGTATACGAGCAGAAATCGAATTGGTGTTGGGTTGAGCAAATAAGGGAGATAAAAGTTAAAAAAGGGAATTCTAAATTCAGATCTACTTCTCCAACATAATTCCAAACATCATGGTGTCTTTATCTGCAGATTACCAGTTTATAAAAGATAAAATCGTTCATCATGGTCGTATTGGACCCCACTTCAGTGGATCATCTTTTCTTTTTCCTGCATGCTTTGAAATTTTGAATCGAGAAACGGACAGGATTACATCAACGAGATTGAAAGGTTCACGGATCCTTGTTAAACAGTGTTGTACCATGTTTTCAGACTGCTTTCTTTAACTTTTGTGACAAAAAAAATTTTCCCAACATATGATTGAAGATTAGTTCTTATTTCATATGAATATAAAATGCTTTATTGGAGGTAAATAATATGGTTTCTATTATATAAGAAATGGTTAATGAAATTGTCAATTAACAATAACACTATTAAACACAATTATTTCTTGATAGTTACTATAATTTTGCTTTAAGATGCCCATTTGTATCAAACATCAGAAAAACATACGAAAACATGTTTCCTGAAGCACGACCATGATGCTATAGCTATGACAGTAAAGAAGCAAGAAAACAGTAGTAATTATTCTTGTGAACTCATGCGGCTCAAACAATGAAGTTTCTGGATGTTTATTCGTGGGCAAACCAGTGGGTCAACAGAGGAAGAAAAAGTTCTTTAATTTGCTAGCTATGGATTACTTTTACTCTTCAAAATCATCATAATTGAAGAGGAAACGAATTTCTTTTGACCTGGTACAACGTTTTCAAACTTGGTCCTAAGCTGTGAAGATATCATGAGAATTCACACACCAAAACAAGGCATGAAAACCAGAAGAAACTAAAAGAGAGAGCAAAAGAAGAAAGCTATTTAATTGGGTACCTTTCTTGACCAGCTGTGTCCCATATTTGGGCTTTGATTAGTTTCTCACCAACTCTAACATTCCTGTATGCAAATTCAACACCAATAGTAGGTTTTGAATCCAAGTGGAATTCATCTTTTGCAAATCTTGAAAGGAGATTGGATTTCCCAACTGCAGAATCTCCGATTAGAACAGCTTTGAACAAGTAATCACACTCCTCATCAAAAGAATCTGCCATAGTAGTAGTAATTCTAATATTCCCTTCTTTGTTTATCTTTTTTTTTTTTTTTTGGGGGACTAACCCAACTTCAAGAAAGGAAAAGACAGCTCACAGAAAACAAACTTTCCTGAAAAGAAACAGTTACGGCTTATATATTATGGGCCATGAAGTCTTTTATATATAGTTCCAAATGGGCACGCAACAGAAGTTTACTTTGGTCATGAGAGGTATTGAGTGTCATCACCATGTGAGAGGATTGATATTGACATGATGATGGCTGTTTCCATGGCGATGTTGGTGTAATTAGCAAAGAATGTAATTATGGTACCCCCACCTAATTAAATTAATTGTCATTAAAGGGACCAAGTCGCATGGTGCTGCATTTTCTAATTGTATTTTATTTGTAATTTATTGATGTTAATGTTAAATTACCATATGATGGATTAGACATTATTAAAAATAAAAAATTTATTTGTAATTATATCTTTTCATGTTGAATCAGGACGGATATATATTGTCTGGAAACTGGTGTCTCAGTTTTACGTTTTTATTAATCACAGTTTAATGTCTAAGGAAAAAAAAAAAAAACTTGATACAAATATTTGTTATTTAAATTGTTAGATTTTTTAAAGACATAATGTCACAAATAGTACTGATAAATATGCAATCATATACCTAATTTTTGAAAATGATCAATTTAATACTTAAATTTTGAAATTGATCAATTTAGTATTTGAAAGAACTTTTCGTGCATGCCAACAATATCTCTATCAAGTTTTTTCAAATACTAAATTGATCAATTTTAAAATTAAAGTATTAAATTAATTAATTTTAAAATTTATTTATTTAATTACACATTTTATAAAAAATCAAATCTTAATATTATCCCTTTAAAGATTGACATAGTTTATATGGTTGTCATATTCCAGTCCTTATTGGTTGTTAGGAATTGCCACTCTAATTTTGTAAGTGGGGTTAAATTCAATGCAGTTGATAACATGTTTTATGAACGCTTAATGTGATAGGTACGATAATTTATTTTATGCGCAGATGGCATTTATCTATTGGACCCTGCTTGCTATCGACTTTATTGTGATGGTAGGTCTGTTTATTACCAAGTCATTTGGTTAATTTCATGTGAGATTTAAGAAAATAGTGCGAGTTATCATGGTTAATCATACCACTATTCTTTCCAAGTGGGAATGTAGTTTGGATGTGACGTTATGTTGGTGAAAAGATATTGATAAATTGCTCCCTTCACAATTAAAGTAACGAAATGTAAGGAGATGAAGTTGGTTTTGCTATATGGGTAAAGAAGTTGAAATAAATAATAATAATAATAATAATAATAATAATAATAATAATAATAATAATAATAATAATAATAATAAATAAATAAATAAATAAATAAAGGTCATTCCATAAAAAAATTAGGTGATCCTTACAGAGGTGTATTGCACCTCTAATTACAAGATATCTAGACTTCTTTTTTGACTCTAACCAATAAAAAATGTTTAAGGTTAAAGCATCAAATTGGGATTTAATCAAATTATATCGAGGTATCATTAAATTTTAAAAATACTGTTTATACATTAGCTATGTGTGTGCAAAATATTAAATCAAACAAAATTATATACTAACATAAATTAAACTTGATCATACACACACCAATTTGAGAAAGGGAAAGCACAATTCAATAAATTACACATCAAAATTGAACTTAAAATGAAGCATAAAATATAAAACATCAATGATTAAATGATACATTTGGATAAAGGGTTTAATCAAATATTGCAACTTATGATTATCTCTTAATAATGGACCTTATATCTTCAATGGCAGCAAGTGAGAAGAAATGGTTATAACTTCAAAATTTATGCTTTTGGTATTTATTCATTTTCAGAAAGCAATAGTTTAATTTACCTTTGTTTCCTTTTTTTTTTTTTTTGTGTAACACAATTTATTTATTCAATATTTCCCCAAAGAAAACATGTGCATTTTGACCCTTTTAACCAGTTGAGGTCAATAGGTCCCTAACTTGACCATTTTGAGTTGACCGTGCTTAAACAATTCTTCACTGATACTGTTTCTTTGAGTCATACCGGACAACCATATGATGAGGTTCTTAATTAACTGGTTGAACACTAGACTAAGCTGGTTTGATTACATTACCCATTACTTCCTCTTTTGTAATATTAAAATAGAGGGAAATACAACCTATATAGTCTCTTACTCTCTCGTATGTGGATATAATTATTCTATGCATTGAAAATTAATGTTGGAATCACTCAATTATCTTGCACCATAAGAATCCTTTTCAACTTAGTTCTTCTTTGTTGATTAGGGTAGCTCATAGTTTTTTGTAAAAAGAACAAAAGAAAAGGAAGGAAGCAACAATATCTAGTAAATATATCCATACAATACACAATAAATATATTTTGTGTGTATCTTGATAATAGATAAAATTGATTATAGTTTGAGGTATACTGACTCAACTAGGGTTAAATGGGCCATAGCCAAACGCCCATGATTGTCTGATTTGGATTAATGCAATTAGGCTATGAGACATTAGGCCTAGTATTGAAATGGGCCTAATAAGGTATGGCCATAGGTTGGCTGGGTGGAGGGGCCTCAAAATCAATCTCTCTCTCTCTCTATACACACACACACACACACACACAAAATTTTGGGTCATTAATGGACTATTAGGACAATAACAGTTTAATGTTAAAGCGTCATGTTCTTAGAATTATTTATGTTACGTTTGATATGCATGGATTATTCATTATGAAATGGATTGGAATGAGAGGAATATGATGGAATGTGTGGTGGAATGATAAATCAATTTCTTTGTTTGGGAAGAATGGAATGAAATCAATATGACATTTGTAAAAAAAAAAAAAAAATCTTCAATAATAAATATGAATAATAATTATGTAAGAGAGTAAAAAGGCAATTGTAATAGTAATAATTAATGATGACAGAATAGAATCGCAATTTCGTCTTCTTCATGGCAGAATCAAATTTCCCTTAAGCTAAAATCGTCATATGAATCATGATTTAGGATTTTAAGAATGTTTCTAAGAGCAACATTATTGGCATTCCTTAGCATAAAGACCAAAGTTGAAGACGCCAGCTGACGCTCCTTAATGAATAAAGCAAATTTTTTAGACAAGCATCGTTGCTTATAAAAGAAATGTTGCTTAAGCTGTTTTTTTTTCTTTTTTTAGTTTTGATATTTTTTATGTATAATTTATGTAATGTGAGACCCAAAAAATTAAAAAATAATCTTGTTAAGTAACTTTTTAAGTAACTCACGGATAAAGTAGTGAGTTACTTAGTAGGAAGAGTTGCTTAAGATGATGATGTGACAAGTTAAGGAACTCCTAAAGCAACTTTCTGATAAGATGCTCTAAGAGAATACTAGTGGGAACGGAACTTGGAATCACAATTTTATTTCGTGTTTAGTCCTACATATGAAACGTAACATTAAAAGATTCTAAGCACAATAATAAATGGATGAACCCTTTAAAATCATAAAAGGTAAATTACGCTAGAATGTATCAATATTAATAGGTAAATTCATTTAAAGTATCAAGATTTTAAGTGGTTAAAAAAAATAATCAACGTTTCACAAAGTGAATAGAATGAATTATCAACATTTAGTAAAGTTTATTTAAGGTATTAATATTTGAATTAGTTTTCAATGGTTAATTATTAAACTTTACTTGACTCACTTTGTAAAATGTTGCTACCTCTTTTTAATAGGATGAAATACATGTCTACCAACTTTGTAGAAAAAAATTCTACAAATACCAATTATACAAAAATAATTACATAAATATTGATGTAAAATTACATATTGAATAGGTGTTTTACAAATTTACACATGCAACACCCTTTGAAGATATGATTCAGCTAAAAGTCATACAGTGCTAAATTACATTTTCAAAGGGTATTTCATGTTTTTTTAAGATAAATCGCATCTTGAAAAGGTGATTAACCTATTTTGTATGTGAATTACATCTTTAATAGGTGTTTCATATTTGTTAATAAATCGCATCTTTGAGATAAAATTCATATGAAAATTCGTAAATCACCCGTTAAAGATGCGATTTTGCATTAGTATTTTGATAATTAATTTTATGTAATTAGTGTTTGAGTAATTTTTATTTCAGGGGTCAGTAATCATAGAATTTCCTCCTTTTTAACCACTTGAAATGTTAATACCTTAAATGAATTTATCTTCAAACGTTGATTCTTTTTTTTCACCACTCGAAATGTTGATACCATAAATGAACTGACTCCTAAATATCGATATCTTTTTGTATAATTTACTAAAATATCTACTGCTGTTAATTTCAAGATCTATAAAATCAAAAGTCAAATTCTATAGATTTGGTAAATTTGAAGAGATTTTGACAAACGGTATATTCATTTTTTCAATAGGTTTTTGAATAAGCAATATATTTTTTAGTTTATCTGTTATTTTTCTACTTTATTTTTTTGTCAACCTCTTATATGAGATATTGTCATTTCTTTTATGGGATTTATTATACTTGTTAGTTTGATGAGTTTTGTTTATTTAAGAAATATATGTTTTCTACTTTGTCGGATATGTTAATTTCTGAAGGGATGTGTTGGTTTATTTGATTGGGTTTTCATGCCTATAATCCTTCGTTGATGGTTCTTCTTTTTGTTAAATGATTTTATTTGTAAAGACCTGACCTTACCCCAATAATTAAAATAGGTGATTACGGATCCCCAACCACATATAATCTGTAGTATTATATGTAAGGTTGTCCTACAATAAATATTTGAATAATTGTTTGTCTAAATCTTCAAAATAACAAATTTGAAAACTATTGACTTTAAAAATCTTTTAAGAAAACATAACATCATTATCATCACATTTCATAAGAGATATAAACTTAAAACATACATAGTTAAGTATAGCTATTACAAACAAAGGCTAATAACTTGCTTTATACAAAAGACATAAAAGATAAATAAGGTTATAATATTTATTACACATATCTAAAGCTATATCAAGCTAGTCTATTAAAAAAGAAATCCATCAAGGTTGATGGTCAACATCTAGTCCTCCTAATCATCTGGGAAGTCCTCAAAGTCCATACCATAACCCATACTTGCATAAAACTCATCGTTGTCATCACTTGAAATTAATAAAATATGAGGTAAAGACCTAGTACGCAAGTAACGAAAACACAAGCTTAATGGCATACAACCTTAGGTTACATGCAAAAGCCACAATCATTAAGTTATTAGATAATCTTTAGTTAACCAAACGACACTGGAGTATTCAAACTCCGGACAATAAGGGTATCTGGGGGAACCTGAGTAATGATCTCGACGCTCAGGGGGTTGATATAAGTAGTTCGAATACTTATATCTCCTAGATGAATCTATCCAATAACGAATAAGTAGCTTCCTCTAGGGTTTTTAGTCGTTTCACAACTTTACTTAACTTAATTCATAATATCACCTAATTCAAATGTTCCCATAAACAATTGAATTAAATCATATTATTTCTCTTTAAGAATAAGCAAATGTTATCCTGATACCAAATACCCTATCAAGTACCCGCTGAGTCACTTATGAAAGTCATTGCATCATGACTGGGGTGGTCTAAGTGCCTAAACTACCATGCCCCCAATCTGAGTAAGGTGCTGCTCCCCAAACTGGATTCAACAGCATAAAAGACAATCATACAAACAATCTTTAAGTTTTTCTTAAATTAGAGTAGACTTAGAGTATGCCTAACCTAAGCAAAAAATCAAACACGTTACTGCGTACCTGTATTATGAAGAGGACCAATAGAAGCACTCAAAGGAATATCAATCACTGTTGTAATAAAATTCAATTCAAATCAATATATATACACTTTAGGTTATGCATAAACATAACTAATCCTAGGCTTAATACTCATAGGAATTCAAATGAATCTAAAGCAAGGTCATAACTTATCATTCATACATCTAACAAACTCATATAAACCTATAAAATCATCACAAGACAATTTAACAAGCTAAAGGAAATGTTTGATGAAGTTTTGAAAATGGAAAACTTGAAGAGTCATGTTGGTCTTCAATGCCAATAGCGTTTAGGCGGTGTAGTCTGTACAAAAAATTTCTACGTTTGCCATCGCAAGTAGTGTTAACATAAACGCCGACAGTGTTGTGGTCTATGCCAGCGGTGTTGAGTCGGTTGAGATTGTAACTCAAATTTTCCAAAATTTTCAAGAGTTCTACGGGGTTAGTTCACCCTCGTGGATACCCCCAACACCAACGGTATTGTTTCGCGTATGTCGGCAATGCTGACGTCTACGTGGGCATCGTTGAGGCGGCGTACATTACAGTATAGATTTTTTGAAAAATTGTAGACCTCTCCTATTCAAAAATGTAACTTTTTACCCAAGTTTTCATTTCCAACTTCTCTCAACACATTTCCAACACCAAACCTTGACCTATATGTATTATAACTTCTTTTAACACTCAAAATCTTCATTTCAATCTCATTAAACACTCATTTCTACCATTTTCAATTACAAATCATCATCCACCCTCATTTAGCCCATACATTTTACTCTAAACTACCTTTACCCTACTCATTTCTAACTTTATTCACTTCAAGACCACTTGTTACCTTTTAGCACATACCAACAACTCATATTATCAAAATCCTATTTCATATACAAATAACACATGCAAATCATCAAAACTCATTTTAACATGAAAACTCATATTCTAACAAAACTTAAACTAACATATATTCTTAACACAACAAAACATACCTTTAGAGTCTTGGGCTTGGTTTTATGGTCTTACCATAAGAAAATGATGGTCTTGCTTGAGAAAAATTTAGGTGAAGTTTGGACTTGAATTGGGTGAGCTTTGAAAGATGAAAAATGGTGTCTTTGGCTTTTCTATTGGGCCACATTGATTTGTCTGATTTTTCACACGAATTTTGCATAATTTAGACTTGATATTTATCAAAATATTGACTTTTGAGGTTGCCTATGAATGGGCTTTAATTGGCATGGGTTTGGGCTTGATTTTTGGCATAAAATCAATGCATTTAAGGCTTATTTGTGTCCAATTTTTTTGCTAAAAGTGGAAATATATATTAAACATATTTAACTTGTTTCAAATTAATTTTGATACATTTTATTACATTTATAAATTTATAAACTCAATATTTAGTTACACTAAGATATATAGATATTTAAACACATTAACACAACACATATAGCATATACTAACATAATTCATATTCATCATGCTTCATGACTATGAATAAATTCGTTAACACATTTATAAAATATGATTTCGGAAATTATCACTATTTCATTGTCCCCATGTTCAAAAAGTTTCGTCCTCGAAACTTAACTTACCTCGTTTATTACTCAAACAACTCTGGATGCTTTTGTCTCATCTCATTCTCGAGTTCCCATGTTGCTTCTCTCTCAGTTTGTCCAGTCCATAAAACTTTTACAAATGGAATTACTTTTCTTCTTAGCACTTTGTCAATCCTATCAAATACCTTGATCGGTCTTTCAATGGTGCTCAAATCTGATTGAAGTTCTAGCTGATGAGAAGAAATGATGGCATCCTAATCTGATATGCACTTCCTTAGCCGAGATACATGAAAGACATCATGTATTCTGATGGGCTTAGGGGTAAAGCTAATCGATAAGCTAATGGTCCCACTTTCTCCAAAATTTCATAAGGACCAATATATCTCGGATTTAATTTTCCTTTAACCCCAAATCTGATAATACCTTTTGTTGGAGAGATTTTGAGGAACACATGGTCACCCACACCAAATTTTAACGGTTTTCTCCTCATGTCAGCATAACTTTTATACCTGTCTTGAGCTATTTTCATCCTTTGCTTCACTACTTGTATCTTGTCTATAGCTTGTTGAATCAATTCTGGACCTAATATAGCTCATTCTCTGACTTCATCCGAGTATAAAGGTGATATGCATTTTCTTCCTTAAAAAGCTTCATAAGGAGCCATCTGAATTGTTGCTTGGAAGCTGTTATTGTAAGCAAATTCAATCAGTGGTAGATAATTGTCCCATTGATTACCAGAATCTAAGACACATGCCCGAAGCATGCCTTCAAGTATCTGGATGGTCTTCTCAGATTGCCCATTTGTTTGGGGATGAAATGCAATACTAAACTAAAGTTGTGTGCCCAAAGCTGTGTGTAATCTCTTTCAGAACCTACCGACAAATCTGGTGTCTTTGTCAGAAGTGATCGTTTTTGGAATACTATGTAATCTCACTATCTCCTTAATATTCATATATATATGTATGTGTGTTTGTGTGCCATCTTCTCTAGAGAACCAACAACTCTTAAAGGTATAAAGTGAGCCGATTTTGTCAATCCTATCAACAATTACCCATATGACTTCATGTTTAGCAATAGTCCTTGGCAATGTAAATATGAAATCCATGGTAATTTCTTCCCACTTCCACTCAGGGATCGGCAAAAGGTTAAAGCTCCCCACCCGATCTTTGATGTTCGATTTTAATTTGTTGGCAAGTTAGACACCTTGATACATAGCTTTAGTCCTTCCCACCAATAATTCCTCTTCAAGTCCTTATACATTTGGTGCTCCCAAGGTGGATAGAATATGATGAGGAGTGGGCTTCTTTCAAAATTTCATCTCTCAATTCATGTATTTTTGGTACAAAAATTCTATTCCCATGTCTAATAACACTTTCCTCATCTATTCTTAATTCTTTCCTTCTTCTATCTTTTATAGCAAACATTATTTTCCCACTTTCAACATCTTTCTTTTGAGCTTGCTTAATTCGCTCCAAAATTGTAGGTCGCAAAAGTAATTGAGCTAGCATGACATCGACTTTCTCCATTGTTACTTCAACTTCCATTCTTCTAAATTCTTCTTGAATCTCTCTCTAGCTTGTAAACAAGATTGCAATATCTATTTGTTTCTTTCTACTAAGAGCATCTGCTACAACATTTGCCTTGTCAGGATGATATAGGATTTCCACATCGTAGTCTTTAATCAATTCAAGCTATCTTCTCTGCCTCATATTAAGCTCTTTCTAAGTGAAAATGTATTTGAGACTCTTATGATTAGTATATATCTTACACTTCTCACCAAAGAGGTAGTGTATGTACAATTTCAATGCTAGAATCACAGCTGCCAACTCCAAATCATGAACTGGGTAGTTTTTCTCATGCTGTTTAAGTTGTAAGTTTTTCTTATGCGGTTTAAGTTGTCTCGAAGCATATGCAATTACCCATCCATCTTGTATAAGCACACAACCTAATCCTTGGATAGATGCATCACTAAAAACCACAAATTCATTTCCACTAACAAGTAAGGCTAGAATTAGGGTTGATATTAACCTCTCTTTCAATGCTTCAAAACTTCTTTCGCATTTATCATCCCAAATGAATTTAGCATGCTTTTGTGTCAACCTTGTCAATGGAGATGCTATTTTTGAAAATCCTTCTACAAATCTTCAATAATACTCGGCTAACCTAAGGAAACTTCTTATTTCAGTCACACTTGTTGGTCTTGGCCATTTCAAAACTGCTTCAATCTTCTCTGGATCGACAGATACACCTTCCTTTGATATGATATGACCTAGAAAAGATATTTCTTCAAGCCAAAATTGACACTTGTTGAATTTAGCATATAATTTCTTCTCTCTAAGCCTTTGCAAAACAAGCTTCAAGTGCTCTCTCTATTTCTTGAATAAACCAGAATATCATCAATAAACACAATAACAAATAAATCTAAATAATCCTTGATTACCCTGTTCATCAAATCCACAAATGCTGCTGGAGCATTTGTTAATCCAAATGACATAACAAGAAATTCAAAATGCCCGTATCTAGTTCGGAAAGCTGTATTTTGAATATCTTGAGATTTAATCTTGAGTTGATAATAACATGATCTCGAGTCAATCTTTGAAAATACCGTGGATCCTTTCAACTGATCAAGTAGATCATCAATTCTAGGCAAGGGATATTTGTTCTTGATTGTAACTTGATTCAATTCCCTATAATCGATGCACATCCGTAAACTCCCATCTTTCTTCTTCACAAACAATACAGGAGTACCCCAAGGTGAAATACTCGGTCCAATAAAACCAGATTCTTGTAACTCTTGCAACTGTTGCTTTAATTCTTTCAATTTAGCAGGTGCCATCTTATATGGACCTTAGAAATAGGAACGGTTCTTGATAACACTTCAATCCCGAACTCAATCTCCCAATTAGGAGGCAAACCAGGTAACTTCTTAGGGAACACATCAATAAACTCCTTTACCACAGGTACCATGTTAATATTTACCTCTTCTATATTCATAATTGCTACAACAGATTCTTCCCACAACTCCATTGATTTCATACACTTAGGCCTTTGCCTTTCCAACACATAAGTGAATCTCCCTTCCTTCAGATTAAAACTCAACTCAGCTTTACTACAATCGATTGTAACTTTATATAGATTTAGCCAATTCATTCCTAAGATTACATCAAAGTCAGATAATGGTAAGACTATCATATCGACATATATGCTCACATCGAAAATTAAAAAATTTACATTCCTATATATGTATGGTTGTCTAGTTTCAACAGCTAATGGAGTATTCACACACATAATATGGTCAGTTAGTATTTCAGAAACAAGTTCACACTCATTCATAAAATTTTTGGATATGTATGCATGGTGGCTTCAGTATCTATCAACACATAGGCATTTCGATTTGAAACACTCAAAGTACCTACCAAAGTATCAACTGATGGTGTCTCCTCAATCTGCTGTAGTGTAAATACCTAGCATTTGTTTTTCCTTTCTCCACTATAGCCCCACTTTTATTATCAGGACGATCCTTACAGTTTGCAATATGGTGACCTCGTTGCTTATAGTAAACACAGAAGACCGGTGGTAATCCTGGGCTTTTACATTTAGAAGCCTAATGTCCAACCTATCCATAAGAAAAGCATGCACCAGGAGTCCATTTACACTCTGATAACTAATGAGGTCTGAAGTATCTAAAGCAATTCTTCTCAAATACTAGTGTTGAAGTCTTGAATGCCGATTTTAGATCCCCTTTGTTTCCTAGGAAGGGCTCTTTCCTTTTCCTTGATATCCACTATATGAAGATATAGGTACGGGTCTTTTTCCTAAAAATGAAGCTTTTTTTGCTCTTCCCACTCGACTATCAATTTGAATTTGCTCAACTAATAAAGCCTTTGCCACTGTATCATCTAAGGTATGCAGCTCAAATTTCTTCACTTCCCCTTGAATTTCTTCATTTAAACCATTTTGAAATTTCTGGATCTTCATTCTTTGATCCCTATAGTCTCCTCTAGCAAAATGCAATATTTTACAGAACTCAGCATAATACTCATCAATAGATTAACTTCCTTACCTTAAATTTAGCCAATCTGCAATCATCCTTTCCCTAACTGAGTTTGGGAAGTATTTTGCAAAGAATGTATCCTTAAATGTTGTCCATGAAATAGGTAGTTGCAAATTCTCACTTGTTAGTCTCCACCAATTGTAAACTTCTTTCTCATCATATAAACAACTAAATCTACCTTCTTCTATTTAGGAGTATCAAAAGCTACAAAGGTTTTCTCTAGTTCTTCAATCCAACTTTCTGCTGTAGTCGGATCTGTGCTTGTTCCATCAAAGTCAGAAACCAACTTACTAAAATCATATAGCTTGATCTGGTTAGCTTGATCATTGATAGGGGAATTTTCATTCTACCTTGCTCCTTGTTGATTATGTTGTTGCATAAAATGTTGTTGTTGTTGAAACACCATCATATGATACTTGTTGCTTCATAGCACCATATCTCTTAACATACCATATGTAGATGCTAGATCATTTATAGGGACTTGTGGCATTTGTGGAAAAGGTGGCATGGGAGGAGGCAATGAAAATTGAGTTGGTGGGGAACTTGTGAAGCCAATGCCATTGTAGAAGATGGAGTAGTTTCGGTACTCGAAGTAGTAGAGGAAGTAGGAGCCGATGTAGATGAAGACTGAGGTGGCGGAGGCATATTCTCTCTATCAGCTTGTTATCGAGTGGATGTCACGCCCCGAAGGGTACCCTAAACGTGGCAGTCGCCGTACACAATATTAAAGCCTAAGAATGACCACCTCAGTCACGCGAAGGCTTCCATACTATGTACAAGGCGTCTAACACATGGAGGAGACTCATCGGAGTAATACATTTTACGTTGATATAGCTTGAGTAACAATGTGAAGGAAATACAAATTTACTATACTTCAGATACAAATCACTATACTTCATAATACAAATCATTAAACTTCAATTAACTTCATCAAAAGATTCTACGTAAAACTATTACAAGGCAAATTAATAAATCTAGCTGGTAACTTCAAACATTCGCGCTCTTTGCCGAAATCCCGGAGTCATTCCCGGCTCCAACCAATTCGGTCCCCACTTTGCACTCTTGAAATAACCTGCTCATTTAAACAACTATTGGAGTATAAGCTACACTAGCTTAGTGAGAATTCCCTTAATTCCGTACCATAACAAACAAGTATTAGTCAATCATATGCTATGCATGATCAAACACGTGAGCAAGCAATTATGCGGGTATCCGGAACCCACACACAGAACGGATTTACGCCCTCCGTATCTTGGGTTAGGAATGGTATTGAGTCTACACGACCGCATCTAGTCCCCAAGCCCTCGGCTCTTAGCACTCGACTCGGCTAGGCTCATCCAAGAATGCATCCACATGCGCCTTAGTACCCCTGAATGAGCTCTGGCACCGGGCTCGTTATCCAAACGAGGCAACAACGGACCATACCGATCGACCTGCGTAGGAGTAGCATGCTACCAAATGCAATATGTCCGATGTGATGCATGACCAATTTAATTTTTGTTTAGGACAAAAATATTTATACATTCTTTAGAGTGACCAACCAATATCACATATAACAGGAATAATATGAACGGTGCAGTTATCCAATCAAATCGTGGTTTCGATATGCTTTAGTATTCTTTGGCATACATTCATCACAGTCTCATCATATATCCCATCCCCATTCATATCGATTTTTATCTTGTTCCTATAATTCTAATGCAACTAACTACAATCACAATCAAGGTAACAAAACAAGGAGAAAACTCACTCGGCCATTGGATCACGGTCTTCTAGTAATAGTAATCCGGTGGTAGGGAATCGTCGATTCGGGATCTCCTAAAAAGGAAGAAATACTTAATAAGTATTTCAACTCAAACTAATCAACGATTTATACGAACTATAAATTCGTAATTCTCGTCCTAAGCGGGAATTCCAACTTAAAACGGCCATAACTTGGTCATTTTAACTCGGAATCTCGCAAATTATATATCGATTTCTATCTACTTCGAAAGATCTATCTAATTCTAATATTATATTTCAAGTTTTGAAAACTTTGAAGCTTCGAAAAGTTCGGATCAGATTAGGTCAGCAACAATTTCAATTTCCGAAAAATAGTTTTGTAAATGTTTGAAATGTTCCTACTATATAACTTAACTATACATGCAATATGAGTGATTTCCTAACATGAATGACATGAGATGAGCCTATTGCATGCATGATCTTGATGATTTTACTAAAAGAAATTTTATAACTTTTTATTTTGCAAGACCATAATGACAACTTACTTATGAAAAATCTAGTTTTCTAACTTTTATCATTTCCATTTGTTTTGGATTTGTTACTTAAGAAAATATAATTATTTTTTGTCAAAATTGAGTCTTCATTATATATATTACTTATGACCTTCATTTCTACATAAAAATTCCCATTTTACACTTTGTAAATATGTTTTCCAATATGATTTACTCAAAAATCCGAATTTTAGAAAATCCACTTTGTTGAATGATTCATTTGGGGAAAACTTGTTTAATGCATTAAAATTTAAGACCTTATGATACCTATTACTTAAGGACTTCATTTAATACATAAAACTTTCATTTTGAACTTGGATAATAGGTGTTCTTATGGCCTTCACTCAAAATTACGAATTTCACAAATTGGTTACTAACTCAAAATTTTCTCATCTTGATTCTATTTCTTGTTTTATACATTAATCTCATCAAAACTCATTTCAACTTATAAAAATCACTACTTAATGATACCTATTACCTATACACTTCATTTTTCACATAAAACATGAGTTTTGATGTTGATAAATAGGTTTTAAAAATTGGTCTTGGTTGGGATCCGAATTTACAAAATTCATTTTTGGACATATCTTTTGATAAAACCTATCTAAACTTATGAAAATCCATTCCTTACATATCATATCTTAAGAGCCCTTCATTTCTTGAATAAAAACTTTATTTTTGAGTTGGAAAACATGTTTTTACACTAGGCCTTGGCCAAAATCCGAGAATAGAACTTTGTTTTGAAAATTAATCTTTGAAAATCATCTTTGAACCATATAAAATGAAGTCTTGATGCTATATATATTAAGCCTTCATTTTCTTATGTAAAAATTACATTTTGACACTTGAAAAGTAGTTTTTAAATATGGGTCTTGCCAAAATACGAATTTCACAATTTTGTTTGAGTTCATAACTAAGATCTATACTTAATATGAACATAAACATAAAACAAATGCATGGTAATAAGCTATAAACATCATGGATCTAAACTTCACTTATCAAAATCTTTCATTTATGGTATCTATACCCTAAGCCCTTCATTTTAAATGAAAAATACACATTTTGAAGTTGAAAAACCACTTTTCTAAATATGGTTCCATTTTCATCCGAATTTTGCAAAATTGATTTTTGTTGAAAATAAAATAGATCTTGAGTTTCCTACAACTTTCCTACCATCATCAAGCTATAGCAAGTTGTTCATGAACATAAACAAAGATCTAATGCATCTATGAACTCAAAACTTTAGATCTAGTTTTCTAAACTAGTTTTACATGCATGAATCACAAGATAGACATGTAGATGCTAGATCTATGCATAAGTCATAAGGAATAACAAAAATAACAACTTAAATACAAGATCTATGGCATAAACAAAAATCAAAGCTATAAAAAGTTAGATCTACAATATATATCAACTTTAAACAAGAAAATCATTATAATACAAGATAATAAAAGTGGAGAAGAGAAAGATTTCATTTTTGGCATCATCATCCTAAGCTTTTAAGCTTATGGAAGTTCATTTGATGCATGAAACCTTCATTACACTTTACCTATATCACCTATGGAGCTTTGGGAAGATTTGCTTAGAAATCTTTAAAAATGAAGTGTGGAAGCCATGGAAGATGTGGGGGCAGCTTGTGTTCTTGAGGAAACAAGAACAAAAGAAGAAGAAAAGAGAGGAAAAAGAGAGAAAAGCTAAAGAATGAAAAAGGAAAATGAGTAAATGAAAGGGAGAGAGAAAATGAGTGTATTAAATGAATGAAAGGAGAGAAAAAAAATAAAACAAGGCAGCAAATTGGGAGGGCTGCTGTCCACATGAAAAGGGGAGGAGAGAGAGAGATTTTGTTGAATTTGACTCAAAATTAATTGTATAATTAATGTGTATGTAACTTTTTGAAAAGGATTGAAATATAATTAATTTTAGTCAAAATAGGAGTAAATGAAGGACAATGGCAGCCATGAATGAGTCAAAAATCTGCCATAATTGTGGGATAATGTGTAGAAAGATTGAAGTGAAAAGGAAGTGATATGTGTAAGTGTACTTGAAGGTATGGGTTGTAAAAGTACTTTATTAATAAAATAAATTAAAATAAAATAAAATTGGAAAATTTATTCCAAATAATTGTAGCAGAATTTTCATAATAAAAATTAAATAATTATTTGAATTATTTTAGTATTTTAACAAATACGTTACCGGTACGGTCAAAATACGCGAATATGGGCTATAAATAATATTTTTATAACCCGAAAAATTCTAAAAAAATATTTTATGGGAATAACAATATTTTTAAAATATTTTCCAATTATTAAATTAATTTATTTTATTTTTAGTACCGGTCTTAAACAGAATCTGATCCCGTAAAAGCCCGAACTAACTAATTTTTAGAAAAACAAAATTTTCTATAAATATAAATTATTTATCTAAAAATATAAGGCTTTATAAGAATAATAAAATTTTATAATGAAATAAAAATGAATAGTGCCAAAGACTAATCAATTACGGTAATAATGGAAATACGATGAAAAGTTATAACTGTAACTTTTATAACCCAAAAATTATATAACTGATATTTTAGAAATCTTATGAAATTACGAGTCTAACGGTACTATTGGTATATTTTTGATATCTCGGGCTCCGGGATACGCTTTTCGAAGTCTGTGTTCGAACGGGTTCGAAATAGGTCAAAAATTTACCAATCTGATATTTTAAAACAAACTCATATTACTATGAGCTATTCTACATATTTAGCTACGCCTCGGCCTCTAGGGTTAGGGGCACTAGGTTGCCGGACTTAGGCTATTGCATTCCTATTAGGGTTTCCGGGTGATTTTTCCGGTTTAGACCTTTGCCAATTTGGAAACTGATGTTTATGTTTATACAACATATTTAATTTGAGAAATTTATTTTTAAATTTTTATTTTTATAAGTACTTAATATCTCTTAATATTTTCGGAATTCTTGAATTGAGTTTTATTTTCGAAGGTTAATCATTATTTACTTTTTAATAGTTTGTTTTTGGGCTTTATATTACCCGATTTTATAAGTCGGAGTTAAATATGGAATTTTTTCGTACGTCGTGGTTTTGAATTTGAAGACCACTGTGTTCTTATTTTATTTTTAAAGATTTTCATTTTCTCAAGATTAAGAAGTTTATGAATTCGTTCGTGTTTTTGGACTAGTTGAAATTCGGTTTTAATTTGGAGTAATTTTTAGGGTTTATTCTTGAAGTTCATCTTAAAATTATTTATTGAAATTTCGGGGCTTACAGTGGATCTCCGTGATCTATCCATCTTGAACATATGCATGTAATACATTGATGACACACACATATGGAATTTAAACCATACTTAAAGTTTATTAAATTCACATTTGCATTTATAGGCATTAGCAAACTATTAAACAAGCAACCAAGCAAGCAACAAGTATAACAAACAAATAATAAAGCAAGCAAATACAACTACTCAAGTAAGCTTAACTCTTTCTGTGCTACCTATTTGTGTCTAGGTCAAGTCTCAATTAAGCTATTACATTTAGGCAAACCATTGTTCAAACTCTACTCTGATACCATTTGTAAAGACCCGACCTTACCTCGGTAATTGAAATAGATGATTACGGATCCTCAACTACAATAATCTGTAGTATTATATGTAAGGTTGTCCTACAATAAGTGTTTGAATAATTGTTTTTCTAAATCTTCAAAATAATAAATTTAAAAACTATTGACTTTAAAAATCTTTTAAGAAAACATAACATTGTTATCATCACATTTCATAGATATATAAACTTAAAACATACATAGTTAAGTATAAGTATTTAAAACAAAGGCTAATAACTTGCCTTATACAAAATACATAAAAGATAAACAAAGCTATAATATCTATTACACATATATGAAGCTATATCAAGCTAGTCTATTACAAAAAGAGAAATCTATCAAGGTCGATGGTCAAATCTAGTCCTCCCAATCATCTAGGAAGTCCTCAAAGTCCGTACCATAGCCCATACTTGCATAAAACTTATCGTTTTCATCACCTGAAATTAATAAAATATGAGCCAAAGGCCTAGTATAAGTAACGAAAACACAAGCTTAATGGTATACAAGCTTAGGCTACATGCAAAAGCCACAATTATTAAGTTATTAGATAATCTTTAGTTAACCAAACAACACTGGAGTATTCAAACTTTGGACAACAGGGGTATCTGGGGGAACCTGAGTAACGATCTCGACACTTAAGGGGTTGATATAAGTAGCTTGGATACTTGTATTTCCTAGATGAATCTATCAAATAACGAATAAGTAGATTCCTCTAGGGTTTTTAACCGTTTCACAACTTTACTTAACTTAATCCATAATATCACGTAATTCAAATGTTCCCATAAATAATTGAATTAAATCATATTATTTCTCTTTAAGAATAAGCAAATGTCATACCAATACCAAATATCCTATCAACTATCTACTGAGCCACTTATGAAAGTCACTACATCATGACAGGGGTGGTCTATACGCCTAAACTACCATACCCCCAATTGAGCAAGGTGCCGCTCCTGAATCGGATTCAATAGCATAAAAGACAATCGTACAAATAATCTTTAAGTTTTTCTTAAATTAGAGTAGAATTAGAGTATGCCTAACTAAGCAAAGAATCAAGCATTTTACTGCATACCTCTGTCATGAAGAGGACCAATAGAAGCACTCAAAGGAATATCTATCACTGTTATAAGGAAATTCAATTCAAATCAATATATATACACTTTAGGTCAAGCATAAAACATAAATAATCCTAGGCTTAGCACTCATACGAATTCAAATGAATCCAAAGCAAGGTCATAACTTATCATTAATATACTAACAAACTCATACAAACCCATAAAATCATCATAAGATAATTTAACAAGTTAAAGGAAATGTTTGATGAAGTTTTGAAAATGGAAACCTTAGGAGTCACGTTGGCCTTTAAAGTCGACGGCGTTCAGGCAGTATAGTATGCATAAAAAATTTCTACGCTTGCATCACTGGCAACGTTAACACAAATGCCAACAGTGTTGTGGTCTACGCCAGCGGCGTTGAGCCGGTATAGACTGCAACAATATTTTTTAAATTTTCAAGAGTTCCACGAGGTTGGTCCATGCCTGTGGATCCCTAACACCGACGGTGTTGCCGTGTATGTCGGCAGTGCTGACTTTTATGCCGGCGCTGTTGAGGCGGTATACATTATAGCACAGTTTTTTGAAAAATTGCAGACTTCCCTTGTTCGAAAATGCAACTTTTTACCTAAGTTTTCAATTCCAACTTCCTCTCAACACGTTTCCAACACCAAACCTTGACCTATATGTATTTAACTTCTTTTAACACTCAAAATCTTCATTTCAACCTCATCAAACACTCATTTCTAACATTTCAATCACAAATCATCATCCACCCTCATTTAGATTATACATTTTACTCTAAATTACCCTAACCCTACTCATATATGACTTTATTCACTTCAACACTACTTGTTATCTATTTAGCACATACTGACAACTCATATCATCAAAATCCTATCTCATATGCAAATAACACATGCAAATCATCAAAACTCATTTTGACATAAAAACTCATATTCTAGCAAAACCTTAAACTAACAAATGTATTCTTGACACAACAAACACATACCTTAGAGTCTTGGGCTTGGTTTTATGGTCTTGCGATAAGAAAATGATGTCCGCTTGAGAAAAATTTAGGTGATGTTTGGACTCGAATTGGGTGAGCTTTGGAAGATGAAAAATGGTGTCTTTGGCTTCTCTATTAGGTACATTGGTTTGTATGATTTTTCACACGAATTTTGCAAATTTAGACTTGATATTTATCAAAATATTGACTTTTGAGGCTGCCTATGAATGGGCTTTAATTGGCATGGGTTTGAGCTTGATTTTTGGTAAAATCAATTCATTCAAGGTTGTTTGTGTCCAAATTTTCTGCTAAACGTGGAAATATATATTAAACATATTTAACTTGTTTCAAACTAATTTTCATACACTTTATTACATTTATAAATTTATAAATTCAATATTTAGTTACACTAAGATATATAGATACTTAAACACATTAACACAATACATATATCATATACTAACATAAATCATATTCATCATGTTTCATGATCATACATAAATTCGTTAACACATCTATAAAATATAATTTAGGAAATTATGGCTATTTGAATATCCCTATATTATTTTCTTATTAAATGAAATTCATCTTTTCTGGAAAAGAAAAAGAATAATTTTATATTTTTAAAATTTTAATCACAAAAAGGAATGAATTTTATATATCTCTATCGGAACCAAATCATTTAGTAAGACTAGAAGCGAAACTAGATAAGAATCACAAAAAGCATAATCAAATTCATAACTAGAGTCAGAATCCATTGTTGTTGTTGTTTTTAGAATTATTATTATTATTATAATTTTATATTATGTATTTGAGTCATAGGACCCTTGTGGACTCCCCTTGCTATCAATAAATTCTCATAACCTGATTTAGTAATTCGATTCCCAACATCACCCTTGGGCTAGCTAGGTTTGCCTTTAAATCTTGCTTATGCTTAGAATTGTAAAGAGAATAAAGAGGCTTATGTGAAAACAAACTATTATTTTCTTGCTTAAATTTCTGCTTAACAACTTGATCACTAACCTTGATTGGCTCGGTGGCATCAATACAATCTACTTGCTATCCATTTTAAAAGAGTAGACATATTTTAAACCATCATATAATACTCTCTTACCATAATTACAATCTTGTAAGTAGAGTGTGAATGACATCCATAACCACTACAACACAAATAATAGCATATTTACCAGCAATTAGTTAAAAAAACCTTAACATGCCCATTAACATTTAATGTACCCTTATCTCCAAACCAAGGCAATCTATATGTTTATGATGAGGTTTTAATTACAAGCTAATGCATGAAGAAAAGTTGATGTTAAATTCATGTAAATATCATTGTTAATAATCAAGGAATACATTCTTCTTGACTAAGAACTTCATGAAAAAAGTTTCTCCTTGTTCAATTTCAATTTGTACTTCCATAATATGATTGTGTCAAAGAGCGACTAGCAACTTTGCATATAAGCAACAATGTCCTTTGTTTTCTTCTCTACATTTGTAGCTAAATCCTCTACCAACTTTTCACTCACTATTTCAAATTTGGGGCTTTTACATTGGTCACCTTAACGTCTATTAAGACAATTAGATGCTTACTTAAGTCTGGTACTTTAAAACATTTTTCGCACCTACTCCCTGTTTTGATACTAATTAGTCCATTGTGGCGTATGATCATGAGGATGTCAATTTATTGTGGTCTCTCTTTTCAAAACTTCAATGATCCATTCTCTCAACTTCCACCTTCAAACTTTTGATTAAACTTAGGTCTTTCCTAATAATATTGGGCCTTTGGTTCAGTTAAGTATCATGTAATCTACTTTTACCTTTCATCTATAAGAGCCAATTTAGTCCACCATCCAAAATTTCATAAGACCGGAGTTCAACCACATTAGTACTTTTAAATCTTAAGCCTGTGATAAACTTAGTGTTGATAGGCTTTACTCAATCATGGCCTAGTAGAGCCAACACTAACAAAATGGACTAGTAATATGGACTTTGAAGCCTATCAAGTGCTCTAGACCATCTTAGCTTATATTCCTTAGCCATTCACCAGGTTAGAAGTCAACTTGCTTCCGTTGGTACACTTAAGGACATTGACCAAGATCCCCTACCTTTGAGCTCCTTCTCTTATGAGAGCATCTCTTTAGTCCCCCACATCTTCCTAAGGATAGTCTAAACCTTTTCAATTTACTATATGTCCTTGATGGTACTATAAACCTCTTTGACTTGTAATGTCTCCTCGGAGGTACTTAGACCTCTCTTGAGTGCTCTAACAGAATAGCTCTTACTTACCCGGCTACTCTTCTCGGATGAATACCACCACAACTAAATCGGGTCTAGGTTAGCTACCAACAAGGAGCCTTTACTCTCCTTATTTTCCTCCTTTTGGGAATGCCATGTGGGTAGATAATATTTTGTAGGCCTTAATTTGGTAGAGCATTGCCTATAAATAAAACCAAAGGCTATAAGATGGTATGTGATATCACTCAAACTCTTCATTTACACACTCACTTACTCTCTTGACCTACTATTGACTTACTATCAAAGTGGCCGTGTTGGATCACTTTTGACACATCACTAACCATGTCTTTTGGTTGCAAACTCTTGGATTTCTTTGGCAGCTTTCCACTTGCAACACCTAGGTATAGTCTATTCTTTAGACTCACTAATTTCACATTTGATAAGAAAGGTTCATGATATATGAGCATAGTCCCTTATATTGATTCCTCCTTATCCATGGACTTTAATTTCACAAATAACTTCAATTTATAATATTTTAAGGGAAATATTTCTTTCTTAATACTTTTTTATCATTACTTATATGTGACCTTATCCTCTCCATCATTTTTGCTTTGAATTTTTAGATTCTTGGACATAAAATTTCTTACCTTATGAATTCTAAGACAACTAATCAATGTTTTCCATGCTTGTTGTACTCACATTACTCAAATAGTCTCTCCACTTGATGCTTCTTGTCTAAGTAATTGTCTGGGAACCCATGACCATAAAACATAGGATTTTCAATTTCATACCCACAATTCTTCTAATTTCTTACATCAACACGATCCTTGCAAAGTTGTCAAATTGTTTATCTACTAAGTCAATAACCTTTATATACCATTAAACTTAGGAACATTATTCCTGAAGCATGAAGGAGAAAGAAGGCAATGATATTCAATACTCATTATTCATTTATCATATGTGTTTGATTATTTATTGGGTCTTAATGTGAATTCAATGGAGGATAAATTTACACATATCTAAGTATGATAACTGTAGATAATGGAAAAAAAATTATACAAAATTCATTGTCTCTCTCTAAGGAAAACCCTCCAGATCCATCGAGGAAGCTGATCACGATATGAAGAAGGTGAGGAAACGTGATGGTAATGGGGTTCTCTTTTTGTCCCCCTTTCTTTCCATGATATGTTGTTAAGGAAAGGGGATAGAAGTGGAAGGATGAAGGAGGCTCTGAGTTTGTGATTGAGGATTCTGATGTGACCTTTCCAAGGAAGATGGTTTTCCAATAGTAACCTTCTTAGATTGAACACATAAGATGATGGCAGATTCTATAAAACATGTAGTTGTGGTTAAGTTGTTGGGATGAGCAATTAAAACCGTGTTTTAAAAACTAGATTGTGAATGTGGAAGCTTATAGGTGATTTCAAGATTGTTGACCTTGCCAATGATTACTTCTGGTAAAATTATCAAATGAGAATGATTATTTCAATGCTCTTAGGTAGTCCTTGGATTATACTTGGACATTATCTAATAGCTCAATCATGGAGTCAAAGTTTTGACCCATTAGAAAAGAATGTAAGTTCAATTGTGGCTTAGACTCACTTCCTTGATTGACTTATTTGATATTGCAACAAGCGTGTTATTAGAACTATTGCTAGAATGATTGGTTCTTTCATGAAGGTGGATTATAACATAGAGGAGGATCAAAGGGGGAAATTTGCCAGGGTTGCAATCAATTTATATTTGAACCTTTAGTCTCTCATGTTATGATTGATGGTTGATTGTGGGGAATGGAGTATGAAGACCTCTTTGTTTCTTGTGTGTGAAATATAGTACAGTAGTAATTTATGTAAAGAGAAACATAATGATTCATGTGCTCAAGAGTTTGTCTCTAATTTAGAGGAAGGGATTTTTTATGAGAATCAAGGTCAGAAACCACGCCAGGCAATTGCTCAGATTAGCTAAGATAGTCTTGGGTTCATGGATGCATGCTTCAAGGAGGAGAAGATGAAAAACCAATAGGGAAGGTTAGATTAACACAAGAAAGGAGGGAAATTAGGGTGATGAAAATGGTAAATCCAGATTTGATGTCCTTGCTAATTTAATGGCAGCTGATGCAGCGTGAAAGGAGGATTGCAGAATAATGTCGTCGATGATAAAGGGGAAGATGATACTCTGGATTCTCTAGAGCATAATCTGGTGGGAGTATCAATCGAAGATATTTATAATGGAAGAGGTAGTAAAAACTATATAGGCAAGGAAAAAGAAAAGGGTTAGATGGAACAAGGTAGCTTAAATAGAGACAAGGCATCTCTAATTGTTTTTAGTGGATCGATTAATGGGACTCTCTCTAAGGATAATGATAGGTTTGAGAATAATGGTTTGGTTGAAGGTGGATCTTTGGCTCTTGTTCAAATATCTTGTTTGTGAAGTCTTCTAATGAGAGTGGGAAAGAAAACAATCAAAGATTAGAAATTGATATGTTGCAGACAACTACTCTAGATAGCTCACCATCTGGTAGTAAAGGTCCCCTTTCTTGCTTCATTAAAGAGTGGTCTTCCTATGGGAGGTTGATCAACAGTGACATCAATTCGGCAGAGAACATGTGATACAGGTAAACCCCTTGATAAGAAGGCGATGGTCAGCTTAAAAGGGAAAGCTCACGATGAAGAACATAGGTAGAAAACGTTACAAGTTTGTGTTGAAAATATTAGCTTGAGATTTAGTAGCAGACAAGGAGAATATTGACTTTAATGGGTCTTAAGAAGATTTTTTGTGCAATGAAGATGAAGAGGAGGTTGGGATGGTGTTGAGGCAGGCTTATCATTATTTTGTTGTAGTATATTATTCTCTTTTTCTTTTTGATGATGTGCGATATTGTTGTTTGGAATTGTCGAGGGATGGGAAATAGTAAATTTATTAGAGCTCATGAAATGCCTTTTGAAGCAGTATAAGCCTACAATAGTGGCATTGGTTGAACTTAAGATTAGTGGTAGAAAAGCAGATAAAGTAATATCAAAGCTGGGTTTCCTTCATTCTCATAAAGCACAGGCAGGTGGGTTTTCAGAGGAATATGGGTCGAATGAAGCAATTTAGTAAAAATTTCTATGATTATGAATAAATTTTGATATGTCCATATGGAAGTTAGGATAAGTGATCATATTGAGTTATCTTTACAACAGTTTATGGGAGTTCGCATCATTGTTTTCATTAATCATTATGGAGGGATTTGACTGGTTTGAATGTGAATAAGGAATTTTTGTGGATAGTTGCAGGAGGTTTCAATGCTTTTTCATTTAGAGATGAGAAGAAAGGAGGCTCATTGAAAGGAGGCTCATTGAGGGGTTCTTTTCCTTGTGCAAACTTCATAAATTGGATGATTGATGATGAGATGATTGATTAGGGTTTAATGACACAAAATTTACCTGAAGTAAGGGGTTTATTTTTTAGCATATCGATAGAGCTGTGTGCAATCCTTCTTGGGTCAATAGCTTTCTCAACACAAAAACATAACATCTTCCTAAAAATTATTGGGATCATAGGTAGATTCTTATTAGACCTTATGCGGGAGCCGTTGGTAATGTTAATTTGAGACATTTTAGGTTTTTGGCACCTTAGGTTACCAATGAAAAGTGGAAAGAGTTTATGGAACAACAAAAATTCTAACTTGGAAATTGGTGCTGCTTTGGAGAGCTTGAAAACTCTAGTCATGCTTTGGAATAAGCTAGTTTTTAGTAATATATTCCAAAGAAAAAAGAGATCTTGGCAAGGCTAAGGGGAATCCAGAAAGCCATGCAAACTTATACTACAAAGAACTTAAGAAGATTGGAAGAGGAGCTAAAGAAGGAGCTTGATGAAGTCTTGTTATAGGAGGAAGCATTATGGAGGCAAAAAGCTTTAGCAGATTTTAATAATTGTGGCGATAGAAATACAACTTTATTTCATAAAAGGTTTAAGGTTAAACAGAAAAGAACGAATATAGTAATGCTGAAAATTGACGGGGAGTGGTGTTCTATTCTCGAAATTTTGAAGTTTGCAACAGTAAAGTTTTTGAAAATTTGTATAAGGAAGAGTGTACCAATAAAAAGACCTAAATTAAATACAAAAAAAAAGAAGTTCTTTTATGCTCTTATTAAGGAGGAGCGCAAGGAGCTAGTTAAGAGGGTTACGTTTGAAGAAGCTAAAAGTGTTATTTGATATAGGTTTGTTAAAGGCTTTAGGGCTCGATGGGTATCCAACACATATCTCCAGACATAGTGGAGTTTTGTTAGGGATTCATTTTTCAGGATGGTCAAGAATTTTGTCGAGATAGAGAAGCTCGAAAAGGAGAGTAATGAGACAAGCATTGCTCTAATACTGAAGGAAAAGAACTAGGAGAATTTTAAGCAATTTAGGCTTATTAGCTTTTATAACATCATATACTAGTTCATCTCCAAAGTCATAGTGAATCGGTTGAAGGGTTTTATGAATAAGTTGGCAAAACCAATGCAGTCAAGTTTTATCCCTAGGAGGCATATTTCAATAATATCATTATTTGTCAAGAAGCAATACACTCCATGAAAAAAGAAGCAAGGGGAAACTAGGTGGATGGCAATCAAGGTCGACCTAGAAAAGGCATATGATTGCTTGAACTGGGTGTTTGTGGCAAAAACTTTGAGGTTAGTCATCATCCTTAGTAAGATTCTGAATTGCATTATAAAGTATGCAGCTACATCTACAATGAAACCTATTTGGAATGTCTCATCAACAGTATTGTTTCACCTTTCTAGCGGTATAAGACAAGGGGACCCTTTTATCTTTTGTGTATGGAGAGGTTAGGGCATCTTATTTTAGATGAGGTGGGGGCTAGAAGTTGGAAATCGTTGTTGATTGCTCAAAATGCTCCAAAGGTATCATACTTATTCTTGTTGATGACTTAGTCCTCTTTACCTGTGCTTCTTTGGATCAAGTTAAAGTGATTTTTAAGGTGTTGAAGGTATTATGTGAAGCTTTAGGACATTACATAAGTAAGGAGAAAACTATATTGTTCTTTTTTAGATGGCACTTCTCTGGCTCAAGCTAGACAAATTAAAAGCCAATTTGGTTTTAAGAGGGTGATAGACTTAGGTAGGTACTTGGGAGTTCCTATTTTTCATGGTAGAGTTACTAGAACAAAGTTTAATTATTTAGTGGACAGGTGCAACGAGAGAAGTATGGTGTGTCAAACTTACAAAACATCCTTGGCTAATTGCACTATGATTACAAAAGTTGCCGTTAGTGCAATGCCCTTATCCACTACGCAAACATCATGGATTTTGATTGGTACAACTATTAAAATTGATTCAATTTGTCATGATTTTGTGTGGGGAGATAGTGGAGAGAGCATGGGACCTCATTTAATTAATTGGGATGTGTTATGTCAATCGAAAGAAGTTAGGCGTTTAGGATTGAGAAAGATGTCAGTTGCAAATGAAGCATTCATGATGTAGGTAGCATGGAGAATTTTTTTGTGACTTGAAAGCTTTATGGAGTGAGATTATTAGGGGAAAGTATTTGAGTAATGACAAGCAGCAAATTCTTGAGAAAGTTTACTAGAAATCAAATCTGTGAAAAGAAGTTTCTAAAGTTTGTTAAACTTTATTGGTTGAGGTAACTTATAAATATTTGTTTGATCAAAATCTTATATTCTATATATTGATTATTTAGTTTATCAAAAGGGAGTTTGAAAATAAGGTTTGGTCTTTTAAGGTTATCTAGTAAGTTTATTTTTAGGTTTTATAACTAGGCTCTGATACTAACTAAACTGTCACGCGCCCCGTAGGGTATTCCTAACAGGCCGCCACATACTAAGTAAGACTCTCGAGTTCCCTAACCGGGGCCTTCGGGAGTCTTAAGTAGATGTAAAGCGTTCCCTTACGACAATAGAATACTTCGACAAATGGAGTTTAACAGTTTAACAAGGCATTCATTAGCCATAGATAATAAATCAAAACGCATAAATCTTTAAGGTTTACAAAATCTAAGGGGCATTCCCCCGCAAAAGAATAACAGTCTATTACAGTCATCCAGAGTCCTTAGTTTCCAATGGAAGTCTATACAAAAGAAATGAATCAAACTTCTATGGGAAACTCCTATCTCCGGTACCTGCGCTGTGGCTTGCCTTGGCCTAAGCCATATAAACTCATGCTGCAAAAGATAAACACTATCGGGGCGTAAGCTAACTAGCTTAGTGAGTAATACTTCCATAACGCAATTAGATACAATCATTCAAACAAGTGATTATTCAAGCAAGTGCATGCACCATACAAATGAAATCATCAAACATATGACCAACCGGAAATCATATGTGGATGGACTTGCGCCCTCCATCCCGGGTTAGCAGATTAACGAATCCTGCGGTACGACGCCGTTTAAGCTCACGGTCAACTGATTAAAAGCTCGTTTTATGGATCACGATTAACCTCACATTCGTTTTATGGGTCACGAAAAACCAACCAATGCAAATGCTCCAACCCCATTGTGACATGAATGAACTCAGTTATAGTCGGAGTCGAATAGTCATTAATTCGATTCTTTTAAGTGACCAACAAGTATACGCAGACATTCATCATATGATTCTAATAAAACAATCAATATCTTAACACCCGGTTTCGATATGCCTTAAGTTCCATTTCACATATCAACAATTCTCAACATAAATAATTCCCACATACCCCATCATGCTTGTACAATTTCTTTTATCTTTGCCTACATCACTAGTGCCACTACATTACATTCACAAGCATTAATTGAGAGTGGAAGTTACTCACTCGGCCATGGGTCACCAAACTCCTTAATAGTAATAATCGGGTGGTAGAGAGTCGTCCTGCTCGGAATCACCTACCAATCAAGAATAATCCCTATGAGATTCTCACCATGTAATTAAATCAAACTATACATCTAGACTAGTTGAATTCGGATTTCTCGCTATATTTGGAAGTTCCGACTTAAAACGGCCATAACTTGGTCATTTTAACTCGGAATTTCGCAAACTTTATATCGATCTTCATCTACTTCGAAAGATCTATCTAATTCAAGTATTAAATCCAAGTTTTGAAAATAATAGGGTCACGGAACAGTGGGATCAGTTCTGTCCCGCAATTGATCCATCTTTGAAAATGTGCTTTGCTTTTGATAAGAAATGTTCCTAGTTAGTGATTCATGCATGAATGATTTAGGAATGAACTACTAATGTGTATGCCATGTAATGAACTCAACTTGTGCATGGTCATGATGATTTTTGTAGTAATAAACTTTTAGGAACTCCTAAGTGTTGGGGAAAGTTTCATAAAGGCTAATTCTAAGAAGTTATTCTCCCACATTATACTCCTTAGGGTTTCTTTGGTTTTTAATCTTGTAATCTACTTATTATTTGACTAAAATTAGGTTCTCAAAGTCTATAATAGTCATGGCCTCCATTCATGCACAAAAATTCACATATTTCATTTGGTAAACATGTTTTCAAATAAGCTAGTTATAAAAATCCGAATTTTCCAAATTTTCTTTTCTTACATTTTTCTTAAGAGAAATCTAGTCTAATGTATTAAAATTTGGGGCTTCAATGTATACATTATCTAAGGACTTCATTTAGCTTATAAAACATCCATTTTAGACTTAAATACTAAGTGTTTATATAGGCATTACACAAAGTTACGAATTTGACTACACATTTAAAGTCAACATTTTTCATCCTAACTTCACCTCTTGTTTTCCTTATTTTTATCATGCCTAAACTCATCTAAACTTATGAAAATAATTCCTTCAACATATCTATTACACATACCCTTCATTTTTCTTATGAAATATAAGTTTAAAATTGATTTTGGAGGTCTTTAGGATAGGGTTTCCATTTCATCCGAATTTTCAACTTTTCATATCTAACAAAGTCCTTCCTTTTTCAATGTTCTTGCCATCTATATGTGGAGATATACTATCTAGCATCTCTATACATGAACAAGACCTCATTTTTATGATCAATAAAGCACATAAACAAAAATGAACCTATGATCATGCATGTACATAAAGTGGTGGATGTCTAAACCTTAGATCTACTACATATGATGTGTATAACATGAATCTCATGGCATGAACATCAATATAAATACAAGGTCATTACTATATATGCATGAGCAACATGAAATCTTAACAAATGCATTTAAACACAAGATCCATGTCTTGTGATGGCTTGACATCCTTGTTCATGCATTTCCATATCCCTAGCATGAGCATCATAGGGTTTTGATGAGGAAATACACAAGGTATACCTTTGCCATTACAAGAATAGGAAGAACAAGGCTCACATACACATACCAATGGAGGATCTAAGATAGAAATGGAGGAGCTTGAAGTTGAAAGTGCAAGAGGAAGAGGGAGGGGGTTGCTCGGCACAAGAAGAAGAGAAGGGAGAGAGCTTTTTCTCTTTTCAAACTTTGAAACAAGAAGAAAATGAGAGAGAGAGAACATTTAGTATATATATTAAGTGATTTAGGGTTTAGTTAATTAAAAGAAGTAAAAATAACACAAATGAGGGGGAAAATAGGAGGGAGGGGCGCCGGCCATATGTGTGTGTGTGTGTGAGAGTTTTGAAAAAAAAAGAAATTTGTAATTTAGTAAATGAAAATGTAATAAATGAAATAAATGTAATAATTATTTAAAAGACAAAATTTCTTGGAAAAGAAAATTGAAATGAGTAGTTGTAAGGATGTAAGAATAGGGTATGGGTAGTGTGTAGTGTAGGTTGTACTTGTGAATAGTAGACAAGACATCTACTTTACCGGTTGTTCCGAAAACACGGGAAAAGCTATAACTGTAATCTTTATAGCTCGGAAAATTATGAAATTGATATTTTTGGAATCCTTGTAAAATTACGGTTCTAATGAATATTCCGGAATATTTTTCTGAATCCGTGGCCCGGGGCACGCTTTTCCGTAATTGGGCTCGGGAAGGCCCGGAATTGAAAAATTTCCGAATTTAAAACTTTCAAAGGTTTGAAATGTACTTTGAAACAACAATTCAAATTCATTTACTCCAAAATATTTATTTTACTATGAAACCGATGGAAAGCCGGATTTGGGGTTCCTAGGCTCCATTCACTAAACTCAATCTGATCGGATTAGGGTTTCGTCTCCAACTCCTAGGGTTTTCTAGCTACTGAGAATTTCCGGGGTTTACACTTCTAACGAATGCAAATTCTTCACATAGGACTCTCAACCTAAGACGGTAGTTCACAAAGGTCTCATCTGGGTCTTTAAGGAAATGTCGGGATTTTTCCTTAACTTTGGGGAAGGTTAGCTATCAAATAGAACAAGAAGAGGATCAGATCTTAAACTTAGGTTCTAACTTCTTACTATCTAACTTAAAGTTTATTTCTACTATCTTTTATCTAAAACTTGTGCTCTAATACCAACTTAAACTGTCACGCCCCAGAGGGTACCCTAAATGTAGCAGTCTGCCGCATATAATATTAAAGCTAATGAATGACAACATTAGTCATGCAGGAGCTTTGATATCACATGCAAGGCATGCTTCAAAGATAGTAGGAGGCTCATAGGGGTATTACATTTAAGTAGATAATAAAAGCAAGCAAGAACTTATATAAATAATCATAAGATTTTTATAATAATATCCTTACATCATCTTAGGGGCATTCCCCCGCTTTAGAAGTCTTTCAACAAAATAATAACAACTATAACACAAGCCTACTATAGAGATTTTTCCTAGAAGTCTATGTTCAAAACTTAAATGCATATAGCTTCTCCTAAAAACTCCTAGTAGCTTAAACTCGTATCTGACATATGGGGCTCCTTGGGCCAACCAAAGGTAATCGTACTGTAACTAAAAGCTATAAGGGTATAAGCAAAACTAGATTAGTGAGATAATTCCATTTATAAGACATTTCCATAATTCAAACAAGTATTTAATCAAGCATATGAGAATGCACCAATCAAATGAACAAACAAAATACACATGATTAACCAGAAATCAAGTGTAGCATAGATTTTACACACCTCCATTCGAGGGTTGGGAGGTTACAGGCCATACGACCATCAATATTTGCAGATTTACCAGCTCCAGCTCGCCCTGTAGACTTTCTGGTTCCTACTAGCCCATGTAGACTTTCCGGCTCCTATCAGCCACCACTACCATTTCCTCGTTTGCCCACACAAAGAATAGTAGTGAAACAAATATGACCCATAAGTATGATATGCATGAATTGATTTCAATAATATTTAACCAAATAATGTTTAGTTCAAGTTTGTAAAAACCCGACATGCTCAATTCTCAAATTAAGCATACTAAGTCCCCAACCACGTATAACTCTTACGAATTATATGTAAGGTTGTCTTAAAAGAAGGTGTTTATGTTGAACATTGCTATTCGATTTTAGATTATGAAATCATTTAGTTAGATTCTGGCAACAACTAGATTTAGCAGCGGAAAAATAAACTTTAATAAAAACGTTTCTACATAAAAGCATTTCAAACTTTCACTATTAAAAGTGGAAAAACTTTCACTTTGATAAATATTTACAAAAGCTTATTTACAAAAACATGGGCATTAACAAGCCCTTAAATGAAAATACAAATTTATAATTAAATCCAGTCCTCTTACAAAACAAAACAAAAGAAGAAACAAAATACAAGAAATGTCTCGATCCTATCACACTTCACTCATTCTCCCATATCCTCAGAATCGCCCAAAACCCGGACAAACATCATCACATCAATCATCATCACCATCACCATCCTCATCAACAACAATAAGAAGAACAACAACATCAACAACCTCCACACCATCATCAACTTCATCAACATCGTCTTTATCAACAACAAAACCTGTAAATAGAATAACAACAACAAGAATGAGCCGAAGCCCAGTACACAGCAACACAATCACATACGGAGTGACACACGTGCTTAACTAAATGCAATGCACAATCAACAAGTTATTATCTTTTCTTTAAAATAAAAAAATCAACATGGGAGTATTCAAACTCCAGACATCAAGGATATTTGGGGTCCTAAGTAATGATCACGACGCTCAGGGGGTTGATATAAGTAGCTCGGATACTTATACCGTTCTAGATAATTTTACAGAAAACACCTAAATCTACCATGCCCAATCTGAGCAGGGTGCCGCTCCCCGAACCGGATACCAATTCCACTCCAGGCTCACCTAATCTGTGAGGGGGTGCCCCTAGGCACTCATGCCACCCTAGGCAGGGATTGGATTTAACGGCGTAAAACACAAATCAACACTCACAATTAAGTTTTTTCTTAATATATATAGTTTTCATAAATGCCTATCCTAACACAGAGACAAGCTAGTTACTGCGTACCTTGAATATGGAATCCAAACATAGCTTCAGAAGGAAATTTCATAAGATAATCCAGAAGATAAATCAGATATCCACTTCTGTTATGGAAAGAGTTCGTATAAGAAACTAAATTAAACTAATCATCTACTTCATCAAATACATACAAGAACTTATATTAATTATTCACTAATCTCTAACTCATTTTATTAAATCCTATTTGATCAGACACTAATGTGGAACCCCACTATGGCTGCGATGAATCGCCCCGCCAAAGTATGGACGGTTCTCCTTTGTCTGTCAAAGTATTTCTTTTCACTTTGATTATGGTTTCTTATCCATAAAGCATCAACAAAACATTTATATTCAAAAACATATAAATCCAAAACAATTAAATATTCAAAACAACATATTCTCATGTTATTCAAAGATCACCCTAACACATTCATTTAATCCAATTATTTGTTACTAACCCATTTTAGCTTAACCTTAGTCAAATTGATTAGAATTAGTCATTTAAGTCATTTACCAAGTCAAATGGATTAACCTTAGCCATTTAATTCAAAAGCCAAGCCAAGTGGATTAAGCTTAAGAAATCTAGTTCTTTTTAGTTTAATTGAGTTCATTAAGTCAAACTCATTAAAATTAATCATTTAATCTAATTACTAAGCCAAAGTAATTAAACTAACTCAATCTAATTTATTTTAAGTCATTCAAGTTCATTTAATCAAGTTGAACTTAGATTGTAACTAGATTCATTTTATGTAAAACTCGCATATTTAACTCAATTATTCATTAAATCTATAAATCTATCTAAGTCATGTTTAATTATATCACTAAATCATCATTACACATCAAATATTACTTATCTATCTCATTTTATGTCAAAAAGATCCATTTGTTCAAGTAATTACACATAAAACAATCTATAACAAGTTTTTAGCTTAGCTTGATAAATGTATTAGTTGGAAAGAATTAAAATTTAAGCACTGATACGTCTCTAATTTGCAAAAACTCAAAACATGAAAGTTATAGATCTCTTTCCTATCTTTCTAACACAACTTGAATCACCTCAATCGGAGATCAGATGAAAAAGTTATGGCTAAAATACGAAAGGACTGCGAAACTGGGAAAAGTTGCAAAACGAACGCCGGCTTTCAACACCGGCGGCGTAAATTAAAAATTTGCCAGCATTAAGAGTCGAGCGATCTGGTCACCGTTGGACTCTTCAACACCGCCAAATTTTGCACGTACGCCGGCAGCGTAGAATTCAACACCGGCAGCGTTGAATGCCGGCGTACATGCATTACGCTGCTGTCAAATTTTTCCTTGTTTTCATTTTGAGAAAAACATTTGTTCAAATTGTTTCAAACTCCTCCAAATTCATTTCAAGCTTCTTAAAACTTGTTATTTGATCTTACTACAATCTAAATCAACATAAACTCCCACTTCAATCCATCAAACATCACTATAATAATCATAAACAACTTCAAACCCCAATTTCACTATTCATCTTCTTTCTCAACCACTCAACTTCAACAACCACAAGCTTTACAAATACAAACTTAAACAACACTTCTCAACTCATATACATCATCTATACAACATTTAAATTCGAAATTATAAATAAGATAATAAATAGTAAACTATACTTAGCTTTTAGAAAAGAACACAAGCTGAAACTTCATCCTCTAGCTCGGTTTCCTCCATCTAGTTCATCTCCTAGTCTTGATTCATCCTCTAGTTGGCTTTGATCTTGAGATTTGTTGAAGAATTTTAAGAATAGAAAGAATGAAGAAGAAAGGAAAAGAGAAAGAGAACCATCGGTTAAAAGAAAAAAAAAAAAAAAGGGAAAAGTGAGAAGAGAGAGGGGCAGAGGAATGATAATAAAAGGGTAAAGATAAGGGCTAAAATTAATATAAAGGATTATAGGTATAGATTTAGAACTATCAGATCAATATCTATAGTTTCAGAAGTATTTAGAAGATGATTTTAGAACCGATAGGTTATAAATTAAGATCTTAAAATAAGAACTTAATTTAGGAATTTAATTTGGATACAAAAGTTTTTATTTTAATTTGAGTTCGGGTTTAAGAACTGATATTTTTATTCAAGCAAATGAACTCAAATTTTACTGAGATTTAGGAATTAGTGTTTAGGCTAAGAATCAATGATTTAAGAATTCTCTAAACACTTTGATGACATGTTTAGGGAATTTGAAACTCAAATCTCAATTAATAGCTAATTAAATTATATCAACTTGTCTAATTAAATCCTATAATTCATTTTAGTCATTTAATCTATCTAAACTCAATTTCTTATCTTGGTGAAGATTTAGGATATTTCAAAGTTGAAGGCGATCAACACAATTTTCATCATATCAATACATGGATCACAATTTATTTATCAAACTTTCTTTCGATATTCTTAACTTATATTCAATCAATCATAATTCCAAGTCATACAACAATTATTCATTTTATCTTCTTCTTAATTGCTAGTGCTACTACTTATAAGCACAAAACAAGAAAATGTAACTTAAGTCAAGAATTAACTCACTCAATGTCGGTAGATCCTAATCGAAGTAATCCTCCGGAAAAGTGATCTCGGGTCCTTCCCCACCTAAACAAGATGAAATACTCAAAATGAGTCTTTCATGAAGTTTCTATTCTTAAAGATTCTAAACTTTTCTTAAAATCACGGTAAAATCGTATAAGAGGAAATTTCAACTTAAAATAGCTATATCTTGCTCATTTTAGCTCGGAATTTCACATATAATATACCATTTTCTACCTATTTGAAAAGATATATCTATTTCTAAACTTATTTTCATCAAACTAAGTCGTTTGGGTTCCGAAAAAGTGGCGGACAGATTCACCACGAATTTTTATAAACTTGTTTTCCTTCTTTTATCCAAAGCTCATTTTGAAGAGATAGGTAATATAATAGCTTATAAAAACTTTTGAAATGTATATTCATATATTTATTGACTCATAACAAATGTATGAAGTTAATGAAGTTGTCTCAAATTATGAAAAAGTAAAGTCTTTAAAGATTTTGAAACTTGAGAACTTTTGAAATATTCATTTTGCTTTGAAAATATCTTAAGTTATTTATAATGAGTATTTTTTTTTATTTTCATAATCTCCTTAAATTCCTGAGAAATGATTTTTATTTCCTAAGCTTAGCTTCCAACACTTTTTGAAAGCAATAACACTTCTACATTTAGAGAAATAATTTCTTGATTTCTTGTAAAAAGAATTTCTATCATTTGAAGAAAAGTAAAGTTATTGTAAAATCTTTGTTTACTTCAAAAAGTCTTTTCTTTGTCATGTATGTTTATAAAATTTCTTATGAAATCCTCTAAGTTTATTTAAGATGACTTCTTAGTTTTAGAAAAGTTTACTTCCTACTTTCATTTCTAGAAAAGGATTTTTATTTTAAGAAAATATTTCCTTATTTATTTTGAGACAAAAATCATTATGTTCATGCATGAATATGAATCATAAAGTTATGGAAACATAAAGAAATATAATAACTTGAAAGAATAAGCTAATAAGAAAATAAATCAAGTATTGGAACCTTAGCTTCATCAAGGTATCCCGGGACTAAGAAAAGACTAGTCCCAAAAGAAAAAGAAAATGTTTTGACTTGATGAAGACAAGTCTAAGACCAGAAAGACTAGTCTTAAAGATAACATGAAAGTAAATAAATTGCAAGGAAAGTAAATAAATTGCAAAACAATGAGCTTATATGCTCTAAATAATATGTATAGCTATATAGATATATTAGATAGTTATAAACAAAAAAAACAACATATGGGAGGTAGATTATGAACAAAAACAAAGTATGAACCTATTGTTGCTTTCTTAATCTTCATAGTTTTAGAAAACATATACTAAGCTCATACTAAGTAAATGAACATATGGAAGTCTTAAAGAACATTTACCTAAAAGAACTACACTTGAGAGAGCTTCTTGAGAGGAATTTCTTGGAGAGATTTTTGTTGAGTAACTTTAGTAGAAGAGAGGTGTGAAAGAAGTTGAAGTAAGAGGGGGTATTTTAGGAAAATGTGGGAGATAATTTGTGTTAATTAAATAAATTGAAAACAAAACAATTTGGGGAGAAAGAGATGGGGCCGGCGCAATTTTTGTGAGGAGAAGGAGAGAAATTTTATTTTTTTGTCTTTTGATTAATTAAAAGTAAGATATGAGAGATGTGAAGTTGTATTAGAAATGAAAATGTGTAAGAAATAGGTGTATGGGTTGTAAGAGTAGGTTGTAAGAAAAAGTAGAGAAAGATAAATAATGTAGAATAGTAGTAAATAGTGTAATGTAAAGTAGACATGACAAATTAAGTATCGGTAGTAAGAAAATACGCGTATAAATGCCATATTTGATATTTTTAGTTACCAAAAAATTATGAAATTGATATTTTTCAAAATCTTATATTTTTACGAATCTAATGGTATATTCGGAATATTTTTACTCTTCCGAGCTTTGGGACACATTTTTCAAAAACTGTGTCTAATCGAGTTCAAAACGAGTCGCCGTTTTAATAAACCGGTCTTTTTAAGCTTCCTTAGATAATTACGAACTATTCTACACACTAAACTCTTTCTTACTCTCTTAGGGTTTCTTAAATGGGAATGTCGGACTTAAGCGGTTACGGTAAACTAGGGTTTTGTTGACTTTTAGAAATCCGGTTGACTTTTAATTGGGGTTTAAGCTTTATTTTGAATTAAAAAATTCGGGGGTTTACAGAGGAGTAGTAGTAAAATTTCGAAATGATATTCTAAGTGATATACATGAGCAATCTATTATATGAGGATTCTAATATGACATTAAATCATTGAAAGTGATCAAGCAATAATTATATACATGGCAATACATAGAAACAATTATATCAATTACAAATCGGATTTCGGTATACTTATTGTTTATTGATCGCACATAACAATTCACATACATAATTCTCAAGCTATCCCACATGCATATCAATTTTATCTTTTCCTAACATCTAGTGCTCTATTCTACAAGCACATGCGCGAATACATAAGCGTAAAGGAAACTCACTCGTCCATAGCGATCTAGGAGTCGAAGTAATCATCGAGGAAGAGAAGATCTTGGTCCTCGACACCTAAACAAAAGAAATACCCAACATGAGTATTTCATCCAAGATCTATTCAAACTCTACAATTCTACCTTATTGAATTCGTCAAAAATCGTATGAATGGGAATCCCAACTTAAAATGGCCATAACTTGCTCATTTTAACTCGGAATTTCGCATATTATATACCGATTTGTACCTACTCGAAAAGATCTATCTATTTCTAAGGTTATTTTTATCAAAAGAAGTCATTTGGGTCTCGGAATAGTAACATACAGATTTGGTGCGAAAATTCCATTTTCAAAACTTAAGTTTCAAACTTTTCTTCACTCAAGAGCTTTTGTACAAAAATAGATATATCGTATGGTTGAAAAATCCTTTGAATACATATATATATACTCAAACCATATACATGAATTTAGTGGTGTTGTCTCAACAATGATCTTGTAAAACAATGTGTCTTGAAAGTGAGAAAAACTAAGACTTGAAAATCTCCTTTTTAGCTTTGTTTGGAAAATTTATTAGTAAGTATCTCATTCTTTTAACTCCATATCTTAATTTTGGGAATAATTACATTTCCAAAAAGAAATTTTAATTTTTTAAGATTCCCATAAATTTATTTCTAGTAATTTGGAAAACATAGCTTTTCTAAATATTTCATGGTTATAAGTTCTAAAGTTAGACCTACTTTAAAAGAATAATACCAATAATTTTATAAGTTATTTATTATTTTTATTTCCTAAGTAAGGCTTATCCTTATAAAGGTTATATTTTGATAATTTTGTAAAACTTGTCTAGACTTTAATATTCTAGAGTGTTATTAGAAAAACTTTGATATATGAGTTTAAGAAAACTCTTGGTTAAATAAAAATTAAGTTTAAAAAAAACTCCCTTATTTGATTGGTTTGAAAAGAGAGTTTGTGGTAACTTTATTTTCATTGATAAAATACCATATAGTATTTTTACTAAAACTTGAGCTAACTTATCTAACTTTAGAAAATATTTATTAAGACAAAACTTTAAGTCTTTATGGAAAAATAATTTCTTATGTGACAAAAACTATTTTTAAAGAGAGTTCTTATTTTTATTACTTAAGAAAACTCATTTTCATTATGGTTGAGACAAGAACAACATGTTCATGCATGAATGAGAATATGTAACTATGAGAAATATAACAAAAACAACATAATAAGATAAATTATATAAGAGTATAAAAGTAAAGTCAAGTATTGGAACCTTAGCTTCATCAAGGTATCCCAGGACTAAGAATAGACTAGTCCTCAAAAGAAAAAAAAAAAGCAAAGAAAGAAAATTGTTTTGACTTGATATGGACAAGTGTAAGACTAGAAAGACTAGTCTTAATAATTACATGAAATAAATAAATTGCATAACTTGAAAGTAAATAAATAACAAATGAGCTTATATGCTCTAAATAAATATATATACATAATACTTTATATAAGTTAGGTTAGAACAAATAATAATAATAATAACAATAACAACATAATAATAACATAAAAAAAAAAGAATAGAAACATGAACAAAAACAAAACATGAATAAATTGTTGCTTCTTTAACTCTCATGAGTCTAAGAAACATACACTAAACTCATGTTAAGTTGTATGAACATGATGAGTATATGAAAAAAACTTTTACCTAAGGTTATGTATTTGTTGAAGAAGAAAAGAATGGTTTGTAGTAATATGTGGGAATGGGTTTTCTAAAGAAAAGAGAGAACTTTGAGAGAGATTTTGAGAGAGGGATTTTATGGAGTGATTTTGGTAGAGTTTTAGTATGAATTGTGGTTATGTGAAAGAATGAAGGAGAAAGGGGGTATTTATAGATTTTTGGAGTGGAAATTAGATGTAATTAAATAAATTAAAAAATAAAACAAATTGAGATTGATGGGGGAGAGAGGCGCCGTATCTATATGAAAAAGGGGGAGCAATTAATTTATCTTATTTGTTTTGTAATAAAAGAAGTAATATGTAAAGTATGATGTGATTAAAGTTGTATGGGGAAGGTAAATTGTAAAGTATAGGTATGGTAGTGTGTAAGAATAGAGTGTAAGAAAAAATAGAGATAGATGAATAGTAATGAATAGTAGACTAGACAATTAAAATACCGGAAGTAAAGAAAATACGCGTAAACGGCCTATATCGGATATTTTTAGTTACCGAAAAATTCTAAAATTGATATTTTGAAAACCTTATATTTTTACGAATCTATTGGTGTTGTCGGAATATTTTCACTATCTAGTGCATCAGGGCACGGTTTTTAAAAACTAATCCTGTTCAGATTCGAAAGACACTAGAAAATTAAGAATCTGAAATTTTTAAGCTTTCCTATATTATTACGAACCATATTTCACAATTATCTTAATTTTGTTTTCTAAGGTTTAAGAACACGGGATTGCCGAATCTAGATTTACTAGACTAAACGTAGAACTAGGTTAACTTTAGGGTTTTATTTTGACTTTCGGTTCTTAGGGTTTGCTTATATTATCGAAAAATCTAGGGGCTTTCAATAGAAAACTAAAATCTAAATGATTAAACAACCGTCCAAGAAGAAGTAGAAATAGGGAGCAGCGAGATTCCAACGAAGTACCAGCTGAACAAGGTACCCCTGCAAAACCAACTGGAGAATAACCTGCTTCTGCCCCGAACCAGCAAAATGACTTTGCTGCTGCCCTTGGACAAATGAACCAGTTGTTGACTATTTTTATTTAGCAACAAAATCAAAATAATCCATCTCCTGCTCCACCTCAGATTGCTCCTGAAGCCATGGTAGAAGCACCCAACGAACAGTCACATGCCGCGCCATTTCCATAGCTGCCACCGCCGAGATCACACAGAAACTTGCTCGCCGACTTCATCAAAAGTAACAGCTACTTCGATGGAGCCTTCGGAAAACCAGATGAGGCCGAAGATTGGTTGGCTCAAGTCAAGAGATCGTTTGATGCTTATGAGGTACCCTACCATTTAAGAGTCAGTTATGGGACGTTTCTGTTGAAATTTAATACCCGAATATGGTGGGAATCGAAGAAGCGAGAATTGCCCCGCTCCAGTTACTTGGGATATGTTCTGAGAAGAGTTCTTGGAGAACTATTTTCCAGGGTGTCTCAGTGTTCAGTATAGTGCTAACTTCTTACATATTTCTCAAAGGAGAAACCATCGAGCAGTATGAAACCGAGTTAAGTTTCTTGTTACAGTATGCTCCTAAATCCTATAAGCACAGCAAGGAGTTTTTTTTTTTTTTGACCGAAAACAGGAAGGAGTTAAAGAGACAAGTTTTCTTGAGTGGATTAGATGAGGACCTAAGGATTCGTTTAGTAGAATTTGATATCAGAAGTTTTAAGGAGCTAGTGGAAAAGGCTCGAATTATAAAAGGAGCCCAAAAGATGAAAACAAAAGCTCTGAAAAAGAAAGTGTTTGTTTTTGGAAGGAAGCCTTATGAAGGACCAAGTTTGAGATTCAAAAACAAGAGGTTTAAGACCTTTGGAAGTTATAGGAATTGGAAGTAATCAGAGGGAAGTGACCAAGGTGGATATCACATGTTGGAAATGTCGAGGGAAGCATTATCCAAAGTCTTGCCCGCAATTACAAAACAAGTGCTACTTTTGTGGCAGCCCGGATCATAAAATCCTAGAGTGTCCTAAGAAGAACACCAGTGTCTGCTATGTGTGTAAGCAGCTAGGGCACTTTGCAAATGAATGCCCAAAGAGGAAAAATGCTCTAGTGAGGCCGTCCAACACTTTGGGAGGATCCGCCCTTGTTAGAACCAACAATGGCAACAGAAATGGGAACCACTCTGGCACCTCAATGCATGGAATGAAAATTTACAACCTGGAAGGCTAGTGGATGTGCGAGGAAGTTGATGATGAGGAAGAAGGATGTGAGTTTGCTGCCTTGGAGGGAGATGAAGGCTATGATCATGGACTTGTTGCAGGTTAGCCTCAACCTTAAGCTATCATTTTGTTTGTTTATAGTATCTTTTTACGTTATCGAATAGAATCCCTATATCTCTTTAGCCTAAAGCTTTAGAAAAGTTAGATAAGTGTAGTATGGTTAGTAACTAGTACGTGTTGAACGTAGGAAATATACGAGTAGCTAATGAGACCCCTTATGCCTTGTTTGATACCGGAGCCACCCATTCATTTATTAGCCCCAACCTTTCTAAGAAGACCGATTTACCTATAGTCACCACCACTATTAGTTTCAAGATAAAGACACCCACGGGTAGTGTCGTAACCACCCAGAGATGTTGAAGGAATGTCCCTTAGAGATCCAAGGACACCATACGACAAGTGACTTGATTGTGTTGGAGATGAATAAGTATGAAGTGACTCTTGGGATGAGTTGGTTTACTCGTGTTAAAGCAACGGTAGAATGTCGAGAGAAGAAGGTAAATATTAAGGATATGAATGGGAAGGATATTGGGTTCAAAGGACAATCCGTGGTCGTAAGGAGGCAAGGATTAAGTTCACTCGAGTTAGTAACAAATGAGGAGGAGATCGATCGACAAATCAATGCTATAGAAGAGGAAAACGAAGGACCAAAGGTGGGGGATATACCTATAGTCAATGAGTTTCCTGATGTTTTTCCTAAGGAATTACCTGGATTATCACCAAAGAGGGAGATTGATTTTGAGATTAGCTTGATGCCAAATACCAAGCCAATATCAAAAGCTCCATACCGCATGGCATCGGTAGAGTTGAAGGAACTCAAGAAGCAATTACAAGAGCTTTTAGATCAAGGATTTATTCGCCTAAGTGTATTGCCATGGGGAGCACCAGTTTTATTCGTTAAGAAAAGGGATGGGTCTATGAGGTTATGTATCGATTACCTAGAGTTGAATAAGGTTACAATCAAGAATAAGTATCCGTTACCCCGGATTGATGACCTCTTTGATCAGTTGCAAGGAGCAAGTGTGTTTTCCCGCATCGACCTAAGGTCCGGATACCATCAGTTAAGAGTAAAGCCGGAGGATGTACCAAAGACCACTTTTCAGACTCGATATGAACATTATGAGTTCTTAGTGATGTCTTTTGGTTTGACAAATGCACTTGCCGCTTTCATGGTCTTGATGAATCGAATCTATAAGCCCTTGTTGGATAAGTGCATTATAGTTTTCATCGACGATATTTTGGTCTACTTAACTACACAATAGCAACATGAGTAACACCTTCGTATGATACTTCGGATGTTAAGAGAACATAAGTTGTACGCCAAATTGTCAAAGTGCAACTTTTGGTTAGATAAGATACCCTTTTTAGGACATGTTGTTTCAGGAGATGGCATATCGGTTGATCCTGAAAAGATTAAAGTAGTGATGGAGTGGAAGCAACCAAAGACGGTAATTGAAGTAAGAAGCTTTCTTGGTCTAGCTGGCGATTATTGAAAGTTCATAAAGAATTTCTCAACTATAGCTAAGCCCTTGACATAACTTACTCAAAAGAATGAGAAGTTCATCTGGATCGGTAAAAGAGGAAGGACTTTCCAAGAGCTCAAGCAAAAGCTTGTATCTGCACCGATACTTGTTTTGCCAAACCCTGAGAAGCGATAGATGGTGTATAACGATGCATCGAGAAATGGTCTTGGATGTGTACTAATGTAAGAAGGAAAAGTGATTGCTTATGCTTCACGATAGTTAAGACCGCATGAGCAAAATTATCCGACACATGACTTGGAGCTAGCAACCGTTGTTTTCACACTCAAGATATGAAGGCACTTGTATGGACAAAGATGCGAAATATATACGGATCACAAGAGCCTCAAGTACCTATTCACCCAGAAGCAATTGAATATGCGACAACGGAGATGGTTGGAGCTCATAAAGGACTATGATCTTGGAATCAATTATTGTTCAGGAAAAGTTAATGTCGTCGCCAATGCCTTGAGCCGAAAGAATCACAAGGAAGTTGCCGCTCTATTGACTGACCAAAAGGAGTTGGTAAGAGAATTCGAAAGGCTAAGTATCGAGTTCATTGGACAAGATGTAGAGGTGGAAATATCTAACTTGGTTATGGAACGGATTAAAGAAGCTCAATGGTATGATGATGCAATATGGGTTGTGGTAGATCGTTTGACTAAATCAGCTCACTTCATATCAATCAACATGATGTACTCGATGGACAAGCTAGCCAAGCTATACATAAAGGAAATAGTACGTTTGCATGGAGTACTCACCGAGATTGTATCAGATCGAGACCCTAGATTTGTATCTAAGTTTTGGACGAGTTTACAAAGGTATATGGGGACAAAGTTACATTTTTGCACGGTTTATCACCCCCAAACCGATGGACAATCAGAACAAACAATCCAAACCCTAGAGGACATGTTGCGTGCGTGTGTTATGGAATTCAAAGGGAGTTGGGATGCCCATTTGCCACTCATAGAGTATGCCTACAACAATAGCTACTCCTCTACCATACAAATGCCGCCATATGAAGCTTTGTACGAACAATGCTGTAGGTCGCCTCTGTTTTCGGATGATGTGGAAAAGCTTATTATTAGACCAAACTTGGTACAAGATGCAGCAGACAAAGTAAGAATAATCCGACAAAGAATGAAAGAGGCCTAAGATAGACAGAAAAGCTGGGCAGATTAGAAAAGGTGAGTTCTTGAATTTCAAGAGGGAGACCATGTATACTTAAAGATAAATCCAATCAAGAGTATACATCGAGTACGCTCACAAGGAAAGTTAAGCCCACGGTATATTGGACCTTTTGAAGTACTTGAATGAGTAGGAGATTTAGCTTATTGCCTCGCCTTGCCACCAAACCTATCAAGAGTACACAATGTGTTCCATGTGTCCATCTTGCGTAAGCATGTAGTGGATCCAGATCGAGTAGTAGAGTTGGAGCCAGTGTTGCTAAAGGAGAACCTCACTTATGAGAAACACTCGATGCAGATTTTGGATCAAAAAGTCCAAAGGTTTCGTAATAAGGAGATCAAATATGTCGAAGTCCTTTGGAGGAATCACACCCATCAGGAGGCAACTTGGAGGCTGAGGATGAGATTCGATTGAAATATCTGAATCTATTCGAGGAATCATGCACGATAGTCAAGTTTTGAGGATAAAACTTTCTTTAAGGAAGGTTGGTGGTAAGCTCCTAGATTTTTCGATTATAAGTAAAACCTAGAACCGGAAATCAAACCGAAACCCTAAAGTTAACCTAATTCTATGATTAATCTAGTGAATCAATATCCGGCAATCCCGTGTTCTTAAACCCTAGACAACGAAATTGAGATAATTGTGGAAAATGGTTCGTAATAATATAGGAAAGCTTAAAAATATCAAATTTGCAATTTTCTAATGTCTTTCGGATCCGAACAAGATCAGTTTTTAAAAACCGTATCCCGGTGTACTGGATAGTGAAAATAATCCAACAATACCAATAGACTCATAAAAATATAACGTTTTTAAAAATATCAGTTTTAGAATATTTCAGTAACAAAAAATATCAGATATAGGCCGTTTACACGTATTTTTACTACTACTGGTATTTTAATTGTCTAGTTTACTATTCATAGTACTATTTCTACTATTCATTACAATTTCTGTATTTCTACTTTTTCTTATACTCTACCATACCTATACCCTACAATTTACTTTCCCCATACAACTTTAATCACATCACACTTTACACATTTACTTCTTTTTATTACAAAACAACAAAATAAATAATTTTCTCCCCCCTTTACAAGCTAAAACCGGCGCCTCCCCTCTCTCTCATCTATCAATTTATTTTCTTTTTCAATTTATTTAATTACACCTAATTTCCATTCCAAAACTCTATAAATACCCCTTCCTCCTTCATTCCTTCACACAAATCATTTCCTACTAAAACTTTACCCAAATTACTCCACAAACACTCTCTCTCAAATACTCTATCAAGTTTTCTCTTCTCTCCATAAAACCATCTCCCACATATTACTACAACACATTCTATTCCTCTTCAACAAACACATAACCTTAGGCAAAAATTTCTTACATATACTCATCATGTTCATATAACTTAGCATGAGCTTAGTGTATGTTTCTTAGACTCATAAGAGTTAAAGAAGCAACAATATATTTATGTTTTGTTTTTGTTTATGTTCATGTCTTCCATTATGTTATTATCATTATGTTATTGTTGTCACGCCCCGAAGGGTATCCTAAACGTGGCAGTCCGCTGTACACAATATTAAAGCCTAAGAATGACCACCTCAGTCACGCGAAGGCTTCCATATTATGTACAAGGCGTCTAACACATAAAGGAGACACATCGGAATGATACATTTTTGTTGATACAATTGAGTAACAATGTAAAGGAAATACAATCCACTATACTTCCGATAGAAACCACTATACTTCAACATACAAATCATTCAACTTCAATTACATTCATCCACAGACTTTCCTACATAAACTATTACAAGACAAATCATAAAACTAGTTGATAACTTCAAACATTCGTATACTTTGCCAAAAATCCCAGAGTCATTCCCGGCTCCAACCAATTCGGTCCCCACTTTGCATTCTTGAGATAACATGTTCATTTAAACTATTGGGGTATAAGCTATACTACCTTAGTGAGAATTTCCTTAATTTCGTACCATAACAAACAAGTTATAATCAATTATATGCTATGCATGAACAAACACGTGAGTAAGCAATTATGCATGGGTATCTGGAACCTACACACAGAACGGATTTACGCCCTCCGTATCTTGGGTTAAAAATAGTATTGAGTCTACACGACCGCATCTAGTCCCCAAGCCTTCGGCTCTTAGCACTCGACTCGGCTAGGCTCATCCAAGAATGCATCCACATGCACCTTAGTACCCCTGAATGAACTCTGGCACTGGGCTCTTTATCCAAACGAGGCATCAACGGATCATACCGATCGACCTGCATATGAGTGGCATGCTATCAAATGCAATATGTCCGATGCGATGCATGACTAATTTAATTTTTACTTAGGTCAAAAATATTTATACATTCTTTAAAGTGACCAACCAATATCACACATATAATAGAAATAATATGAACGTGCAGTTATCTAATCAAATCGTGGTTTCGATATGCTTTAGTATCCTTTGGCATACACATCACAGTCTCATCATATCTCCCATCCCCATTCATATCGATTTTTATCTTGTTCCTATAATTCTAATGTAACTAACTACAAGCACAATCAAGGTAACAAAACAAGGAGAAAACTCACTCGGCCATTGGATCACCGGTCTTCTAGTAATAATAATTCGGTGGCAGGGAATCGTCGATTTCGGGATCTCCTAAAAAGGAAGAAATACTCTAATAAGTATTTCAACTCAAACTAATCCAAACGATTTTATACGAACTATCAAATTCGTAATTCTCGTCCTGAGCGGGAATTCCAACTTAAATCGGCCATAACTTGGTCATTTTAACTTGGAATCTCGCAAATTATATATCGATTTCTATCTACTTCGAAAGATCTATCTATTTCTAATATTATTTTCAAGTTTTTAGAACTTTGAAGCTTCGAAAAGTTCGGATCAGATTAGAACAGCAACAATTTCAATTTCCGAAAAATAGTTTTGTAAATGTTTGTAATGTTCCTACTATATAAATTAGCTATACATACAATATGAGTGATTTCCTTACATGAATGACATGAGATGAGCTTAATGTAAGAATGATCTTGATGATTTTACTAAAGAAAATTTTATAACTTTTTATTTTGCAAGACCATAATAACAACTTACTTATGAAAAATCTAGTTTTCTAACTTTGATCATTTCCATTTGTTTTGGATTTGTCACTTAAGAAAATATAATTATTTTTGTCAAAACTGAGTCTTCATTATATTATTACTTATGACCTTCATTTTTACATAAAAATTTCCATTTGCACTTTGTAAACATGTTTTCAAATAGGGTTGATTCCAAAATCCGAATTTGGTAAAAATTGGTTTTTGAGTAATTCCTTTAAGTAAAAATCATTTGATATTTAGAAAATTAGGGCTCAATCATACATAACCACTAAGGACTTCATTCTTACACAAAAATTTGCATTTGACATTTTGCAAATATGTTTTTAAACAAGCTTTTCACAAAAATCCGAATTTTGGAAAATTTCATTTCTTGCAAATTTCTTATGAGAAAACTTGTTTAATGCATCAAAATTTGAAGCTTTACTATATCTATTGTCTAAGGACTTCATTTAACACATAAAACCTGCAATTTGAGCTCAAATACTAAGTGATTACATATGCATCATCTCAAATTACGAATTTGACAATTTGATCACTAACTCAAAATTTTCCATTTTAATTTCATTACTTGTTTTACACATTATTCATGCCTAAACTCATTTTAACTTGTAAAAATCATTGCTTAATGATATCTATTACCTATATACTTCATTTTTCATATAAAACATGAGTTTTGGAGTTGATAAATGGGTTTTAAAAATTGGTCTTGGTTGGGATCCGAATTTAGAAAATTTATTTTTGGTCATATCTTTTGATTAAATCTATCTAAACTCATAAAAATCCATTCCTTACATATCCCATCCTAAGAGCCTTTCATTTCATAAATAAAAACTTCATTTTTGAGTTGGAAAACATGTTTTTAAAATAGGCCTTGGCCAAAATCCGAAAATAAAATTTTTATTTTGAAAATAACTTTTGATTCTTGTAAAAAGAAGTCTTGATGATATACATATATTAAGCCTTCATTTTCTTAAGTAAAAATTACATTTTGACACTTGGAAAGTGGTTTTTAAATGGGGGTCTTGCCAAAATACGAATTTCACAAATTTTGTTCAAGTTCAAATCTAAGATCTACACATAATATGAACATACATCTAAATGAAACCCATGATAATAAATTTTAAACTCATAGATCTAAACTTTGCTCAACAAAATCACTCATTTATGTTGTCTATACCTTAAGCCCTTCATTTTAAATGGAAAATACATATTTTGAAGTTGAAAAACCACTTTTCTAAATATGGTTCTATTTTTATCCGAATTTCCAAAAGTTATTTTTGTTGAAAATAAATAGATCTTGAGTTTCCTACAACTTTTCTACCATTATCATGCTATTACAAGTTGCTCATGAACATAAATAAAAAACTAATGCATTTATGAACTCAAAATACTAGATCTAATCTTCTAAACTAGTTTTAAATGCATGAACGCATGTGAATGAGAAATATATGCATAAATCATAAGCAATAACAAAAATAATAACTTAAATAGCAAGATCTACGGCATAAACAAAAATCAAGGCTACAAAAAGTTAGATCTACAATATATATCAACTTTAAACAAGAAAATAATTGAAATACAAGATAATAAAAGTGGAGAAAAGGAGTGTTTCATTTTTGGCATCATCATCCTAAGCTTTTAAGCTTATGGAAGGTCATTTGATGCATGAAACCTTCATTATACTTTATCTATATCACCTATGGAGCTTTGAGAAGAATATTTGCTTAGAAATCTTTAAGAATGAAGTGTGGAAGCCATGGAAGAAGAAGGGGGCAGCTTGTGTTCGTGAGGAAACAAGAACAAGAAGAAGAAGAAAAGAGAGGAAAATGAGAGAGAAAAGACTAAAGAATGAAAGAGGGAAAGTAAGTAAATGAAGGAGAAGAGAAAATGAGTGTTTTAATTGAATAAATGAGAGAAAAAATAAAAACAAGGGCAACCACAATGAAGCATGCTGCACATGAATTTGGGAGGGAGAGGAGAGAGAAATTTGTTTGAATTTTGACTTGAAATTGATTTGTGTAATAAATGTATAATGTAGCTTTCTTAAGAAGAAGTAGAATTTAATTAATTTAGTCAAAATAGAATAAATAAAGGACAATGGCAGCCATAAAGAAGGTCAAAATCTACCATGAAGTGTGGGTTAATGTGTAGAAAGATTGAAGTGAAAAGGAAGTGATATATGTAAGGTGTACTTGAAGGTATGGGTTGTAAAAGTACTTTTTTAATAAAATAAATTAAAATAAAACAAAATTATAAAATTTATTCCAAATACTTGTAGCAGATTTTTTATAATTAAAATTAAATAATTATTTGAATTATTTTAGTATTTTAACAATTATGTTACCAGTATGATCAAAATACGCGAGTATGGGCTATAAATAATATTTTATAACCCGAAAAATTCTAAAAAATTATTTTATGAAAATAAAAAATATTTTTAAAATATTTTTCAATTATTAAATTAATTTATTTTATTTTTAGTATCAAGTCTTAAACAGAATCTGATCCCGTAAAGACCCAAAACGAACTAAATTTTAGAAAAACAAAATTTTCTATAACATATAAATATTTATCTAAAAATATATGGCTTTATAAGAATAATAAAATTTTATAATGAAATAAAAATGAATAGTGCAAAAGACTAATCAATCGCCGTTAATAATGGAAATACGATAAAAATGTTATAACTGTAACTTTTATAACTCGAAAAATTATATAACTGATATATTTGAAAATCTTATGAAATTATGAGTCTAACGGCACTATTGTATATTTTTGATATCTCGAGCCCCGGGACACGCTTTTCGAAGTCTGTATCTGAAAAGGTTCGAAATAGGTCAAAAATTTATCAATCTAATATTTTTAAACAAACTCATATTACTATGAGCTATTCTAAACATTTAAACTACATCTCGGCCTCTAGGGCTAGGCGCTACATTGCCGAACTTACACTATTGTATTCCGGTTAGGGTTTCCGGGTGATTTTCCAGTTTAGGCCTTTGCCAATTTGGAAACTGATATTTATGTTTATACAACATATTTAATTTGAGAAATTTATTTTAAATTTTATTTTTGTAAGTATTTAATATCTTTTAACGTTTTCGGAATTTTTGAATTGGGTTTCATTTCCGAAAGTTAATTGTTATTTACTTTTTAATAATTCGTTTTTGGATCTATATTACCCGATTTTATAAATCGGAGTCACGTATGGAATTTGTCGTACGTAGTGGTTTTGGAATTGTAGTATGTTGAGTTCTTACTTTTTTTTTAGAATTCTTATTTTTCCCAAGATTTGGAAATTTTTCGAATTCGTTCGTGATTTATGACTAGTTGAAATTCGGTTTTAATTTGGAGTGATTTTTAGGGTTTATTTTTTAAGTTCATCTTGAAATTATTTATTGAAATTTTCTGGGTTTACAGTTGTTGTTGTTGTTGTTGTTGTTATTATCATTATTATTATTATTATTATTATTATTATTATTATTATTATTATTATTATTATTATTATTGTTCTAATCTAACTTCTATATAGTGTTATGTATATTATGTATATATATTTCTTTAGAGCATATAAGCTTACTTGTTATTTATTTATTTTTATGCTTTGCAATTTATTTATTTCATGCTATTATTAAGACTAGTCTTTCTAGTCTTAGATTTGCCCTTATCAAGTCAAAACAATTTTCTTCTTTTCTTTTCTTTTCTTTTCTTTTCCTTTTAAGACTAGTCCATTCTTAGTCCCGGGATACCTTGATGAAGCTAAGGTTCACAATACTTGACTTTATTATTATGCTCTTATTTATTATTATACATATCTTATCTTATTATGTGATATTGCTATATTTCTCATATCTACATAATCTCATTCATGCATGAACATGTTGATATTGTCTAGACCATAATGAAAAGGATTTTTCTTAAGTAATAAAAATAAGAAATCTCTTTGAAAATAAATTTTTGTCATATAAGAAATGATTTTTCCAAAGTTTGATAAGTTTAGCTCAAGTTTTAGTAATAACACTATATGGGATTTTATCAATGAATACATAAAATAAAGTTACAACAAACTCTCTTTTTCAAACCAATGAAATAAGAAAGTTTCTTTAAACTTAATTCTTTGTTTAACAAAAGTTTTCTTAAACTCATATGTAAAGCTTTCATCAACATACTAAGGTTTAGATAAGTTTTACAAAATTATCAAAGAGTAGCCTTTCTAACGATAAGCTTTACTTAGGAAATAAAAATAATAATTAACTTATAAGATCATTGATATTATTTAATTAAAGCGGATATAACTTTAGAAAAACTTTAGAACACATAACCAAGAAATATTTAGAAAAACTACATTTTTCAAACACTAAGAATAAAGTTATAGGAATCTTAACAAGACTAAAATTACATTTTGAAAATTTAATTATTCTCAATATAAAGAAATTGAGGAAATACTCACTTATAATAATTTAAGAAAATTTCCCAACAAAATTAAAAAAGGATTTTTCAAGTCTTAGCAATTTCTCACTTTTAAGACATATTGTTTTATAAAAACCATTGTTGAGACAACACCACTAAATTTATGCATATAATTTGAGTCTATATATATATTCAAAGGATTTTTTAAACCAAACAATATCTATGTTTTTGGTACAAAGATTTTTGAATGGAGAAAAGTTTAAAAACTTGAGTTTTGAAATATGAAATTTTCGCAACAATTATGTATGTTACTATTCCGAGACCCAAATGACTTCTTTTCATGAAAATAACCTTAAAAATGGATAGATTTTTTCGAATAGGTAGAAATCGGTATATAATATGCGAAATTTTGAGTTAAATGAGCAAGTTATGGCCATTTTAAGTTGGAATTTCTATTCATACGAATTTAACGAATTCAATAAGATAGAATTAGAGAAATTGAGTAGATCTTGAATGAGATACTCACTTTGGATATTTCTTTTGTTTAGGTGTCGAGGATCAAGATTTTCTCTTCCCTAATGATTACTTGGACTCATAGAAGATCACTATGGATGAGTGAGTTTCCTTTACGTTTATGTATTCGCGCATGTGCTTGTAGGATAGAGCACTAGATGATAAAAAAAGATAAAATTGATATGTGTCACGCCCCGTAGGGTATCCTAAACGTAACAGCCCGCCACATACTAAGTAAGACTCTCAAGTTCCCTACCCGGGTCTTCGGAAGTCTTAAGTAGATGTAAAGCGTTCCTTTACGACAATAGAATACTTTAACAAATGGAGTTAAACAGTTTAATGAGGCATGCATTAGCCATAGATAATAAATCAAAACGCATAATGTTTAAGTTTACAAAATCTAAGGGGCATTCCCCGCAAAAGAATAACAGTCTATTACAGTCATCCAGAGTCCTTAGTTTCCAATGGAAGTCTATACAAAAAGAGATGAATCAAACTTCTATAGGAAACTCCTATCTCCGGTACCTGCGCTGTGGCTTGTCTTGGCCTAAGCCATATAAACTCATGCTGCAAAAGATAGAAACTATAGGGGCGTAAGCTAACTAGCTTAGTGAGTAATACTTCCATAACTCAATTAAATACAATCGTTCAAGCAAGTGATTATTCAAGCAAGTGATTATTCAAGCAAGTGTATGCACCATACAAATATGATCAACAAACATATGACCAACCAGAAATCATATGTGGATGGACTTGCGCCCTCCATCCTGGGTTAGCAGATTAACGAATCCTGCGATACGACGCCGTTTAAGCTCACGGTCAACTGATTAAAAGCTCGTTTTATGGATTACGATTAACCTCACATTCGTTTTATGGATCACGATTAACCTCACATTCGTTTTATGGGTCACGAAAAACCAACCAATGCAAATGCTCCAACCCCATTGTGACATGTATGAACTCAATTTATAGTCGGAGTCGAATAGTTATTAATTCAATTCTTTTAAGTGACCAACAAGTATTCGCAGACATTCATCATAAGATTCTAGTAAAACAGTCAATATCTTAGCACCCTTTCGATATACCTTAAGCTCCATTTCACATATCAACCATCAACAACATAAATAATTCCCACATACCCCATCATGCTTGTACAGTTCCTTTTATCTTTGCCTACATCACTAGTGCCACTACATTACATTCACAAGCATTAATTGAGAGTGGAAGTAAACTCACTCGGCCATGGGACACCAAACTTCTTAATAATAATAATCGGGAGGTAGAGTGTCGTCCTGCTCGGAATCACCTACCAAACAAGAATAATCCCTATGAGATTCTCACTATGTAATTAAATCAAACTATATATCTAGACTAGTTGAATTCGGATTTCTCGCTATATTTGGAAGTTCCGACTTAAAACGGCCATAACTTGGTCATTTTAACTCGGAATTTCGCAAATTTTATATCGATCTTCATCTACTTCGAAAGATCTATCTAATTCAAGTATTAAATCCAAGTTTTGAAAATAATAGGGTCACGGAACAGTGGGATCAGTTCTGTCCCGCAATTGACCCAATCTCGAAAATTTGCTTTGCCTTTGATAAAAAGTATTCCTAGATGATGATTCATGCATGAATGATATGGGAATGAATTACTAATGTGTATGCTATGTAATGAACTCAATATGTGCGTGGTCATGATGATTTTTGTAGTAATAAACTTTAGGAACTCCTAAGTGTTGGGGAAAGTTTCATAAAACTAATTCTAAGAAGTTATTTTTCCACATTATACTCCTTAGGGTTTCTTTGGTTTTTAATCTGTAATCTACTTATTATTAACTAAAATTAGGTTCTCAAAGTCTATAGTAGTCATGGCCTCCATTCATGCACAAAAACTCACATTTTTCATTTGGCAAACATGTTTTCAATTAAGCTATTTGTAAAAATCCGAATTTTTCCAAATTTTCTTTTCTTACATTTTTCTTAAGGAAATCTAGTCTAATGCATTAAAAATTGGGGCTTCAATGTATACATTATATAAGGACTTCATCTAGCTTATAAAACATTCATTTTAGACTTAAATACTATGTGTTTATTTAGGCATTACACCAAGTTACGAATTTGACTACACAATTTAGAGTCAACACTTTTCATTCTAACTTCACCTCTTGTTTTTCTTATTTTTATTATGCCTAACTCATCTAAACTCATGAAAATAATTCCTTCAACATGTCTATTACACATACCCTTCATTTTTCTTATGAAATATAAGTTTAAAATTGATTTTGGAGGTCTTTAGGGTAGGTTTCCATTTCATCCGAATTTTCAACTTTTCATATCTAGCAAAGCCCTTCCTTTTTCAATGTTCTTGCCTTCTATATGTGATTATCCACTATCTAACATCTCTATACGTATTCAAGACTACATTTTTGTGCCTCAATGCATGAAAACAAAAATAACTCTGTGATCATGCATGTAGATGACAATGTGGGTATCTAAACTTTAGATCTACTAAGTATGATGCATAAATCATGGATCTCATGGCATGAACAACAATATATGTGCAAGATCACTACTTTACATGCATGAACAAGTTATATCAAACAAAACTCATTTAAAGGCTAGATCCACTTCTTGAGATGGCTTGAGATTCTTGTAGTTGTGTTTTCATGTCCCTTGCTCATGCTCATTGGGATTTAGATGAGAAAACACACAAGAATGATCTTGCCATAACAAGATTTAGGATGTACAAGGCCTAAATATACATACCAAGGGAGTCTTGAAGGAGGAAAGAAGAAGAAACAAAGTTGAAATTGCAAGAGGAAGGGGGGGGGTTGCTCGGCACTTGAAGAGGAGAGAAGAGAGGGTTTTGATCCCTTTTTGAAAAATTAAAAGAAGGAAATGAGGAGAGAGAGAGAACATTTAGTATATATATCAAATAATTTAGGGTTTAGCTTTAATAAAAGAAGAAAAAAAAAATTAAATGAGAGGGAGAATTGGAGGGAGGGCGCCGGCCTCTTGTGTGTGTGGGTGTGTGAGTTTGAAAAAGAAATGAAATTTGTAATTTAGTAAATGAAAATGTAATAAATGTAATAATTGATTAAGGGACAAAATTCATTGGAAAAAAATTGAAATGAGTAGTTGTAAGGATGTAAGAATAGGGTATGGTAGTGTGTAGTGTAGGTTGTACTTGTGAATAGTAGACAAGACATCTACTTTACCGGTTGTTCCGAAAACACGGAAAAGCTATAACTGTAATTTTTATAGCTCGGAAAATTATGAAATTGATATTTTTGGAATCCTTATAAAATTACGGTTCTAATGAATATTCCAGAACATTTTCTGAATCCGTGGCTCGGGCATGCTTTTCCGTAGTTGGGCTCGGAAGGCCCGGAATTGAAAAATTCCCGAATTTAAAACTTTCAAAGGTTTGAAATGTACTTTGGAACAACAATTCAAAATTCATTTACTCCATAAATCTATTTTACTATGAAACCGAAGGAAAGCGGATTTAGGGTTCCTAGCTCCATTCACTAAACTCGATCTGATCGGATTAGGGTTTCGTTTCCAACTCCTGGGGATTTCTAGCTACTGAGAAATTCTGGGGTTTACAATATGCATATGTATAATGGAATTATGTATGTGAATTGTTATGTGCGATCAATGAAAGATAAGTATATCAAACTCGATCTGTAATTGATATAATTGTTTCTATGTATGTATTGCTATGTGTACAATATTGTTGATCGATTTAAATAATTTAATGTCGGATTTGATTCCCCATAAATAAAATATTCATGCATATCACTTAGAATATCATTTTACATTTTGCTACTACCCTCAGTGTGGACCGGAAAGGTAAGCTGCCTAGCTATATTTGAGGATTTAGGACGTTTATTACTATTCACAAGTACAACCTACACACACAACCCATACCCTAGTCTTACAACCTTACAAACACTCAATTATATTTTTTTTCCAAGAACTTTTGTCTCTTAACAAATTATACATTTAATACTTTTTATTACATAATTACAATTTAAAACAATTTCAAATCTCTCTCTCTCTCTTTCCCATGGAGTCTGGTGCAACCCTCCTCCCAATTGACTCCAATTTGCTTTATTTAATTCTTTTTATAAACAAAACAAACCCTAATTCACTTAATAAAATCTCTTTAATTTTCTCTCTCTTCCATTTTCATTTCATTTGTTTAAATTTCACAAAATCCTCTCTCTTTCCCTCTCCATTGCCGTGAGCCTCTATTCCCATCACACACACACAAAACAAGCTTCATTCTTCTTCATTTCTTCACTAAATCCAACCTTAGGTGATGATTCTTAAGCCTCTCTACCATCTAATCTTGTAATGGCAAGATTATTCATGAGTGTTTT